>CM050648.1:109965090-111215090 GCA_027574665.1 Rhynochetos jubatus | reverse complement strand
CTGATTTCCTTATGTGCGGAGTTTTACCAAACAGGCATGGGCAGAGATCCCAGCCAAATATGAAAGATTAGATATTGCTTCTATTTTCACTGGAAAAAGAGGAAAATCGATAATAGATGCATACTGAGAGCAAGAAATTTCAGCATCCACATTTCTTACACTAAAGCAAGAATTGACAGAAAAACAGGAGGAGTATTAAGTTGATCTGGACTCCTAGTTATCTCCACAAAAGATACAGCTCTTCATTGGGAAGTGCATCGCTCCTCCCTGTCCATCTGTCTACATAACAAAGATTTACTTCAACAATGACTAAATGAGAAGAATGCAAGCATTAATAATTCCAGTGCTACTCTTCACACGCAACCTAATGAGTTATGTGTTACATCATCATATGGTCAAATACATCTCATGGAAAACAGGTCAATCTAAATAGCTAGTTTGTGCTCCTAAGAATACAAAGACAGGTGTGGGTTTGGGTTTTTTTTGAAATAATAACGATGTGTTGTTACGAATTAATAACCTAAAAGCAACAACTGCCAGCTGTACTGAAAGAAGAATGCTGGTAAGCGGGAATAAATAACAGGAACCAATTAAAGACCTTCTCACACCTAGATAAATGCAATTAATACTTTTGGTATCATCAGACAACACAACTCTGTATTTGACTGTACAAATAAATAAAACCCAAGTGATACCGCTTAGTGGTTAATTTAAAGTTTAAAGAGTTTTTTGAGTCTAGTGACTTAGATAATTTTGAAGACATTTTAAATTTATATTACTGCATTTATCTCTTTGTATGTAAATCAGGAAGTGACAGTCTCCAAAAAAGTGTGAATATCTAACTTTGCAGAGACAGAAAGACAGAATTTACCAATGAGACAGTAAACAAAAATAAAACAAGACAGACAGTTTTCAGCAGGATTCTAGCAGACCTTTCAAAGTCTTCCAACAGTGTGCAAGGCAGGCTATGGAAAAGCAGTAATAGTTTCACTAGGTGAGTAAAGTGGAGAAAATACAAAAATCAAAAGCAAGATCACTGTTCTGTTTCAAAGCAGCAGCTGAGTGTTGCACTATAAAATATATTAGTAAACCAAGTCTCACATGTGAGACCTAGGAACAGCTTTGCAAAATCCCACAAAGCCTCAACTTTATCACAAGACAACAGACAAGAAGTTGCTGTTCAACTGGCAACGGACTATTAATTAATAAATATTTCGGCAGGCTGTGCTTAGCTTCTGTAGGGTTCAGGAAACAACAGGTCTGCTCTACTGCTTACTTCATGTTCTACCTGAGGATTTTTTCTTTCTCTTTTAAAATAGAACATATATTTTATAAATATAACCTTGAACAACACTTTTGGTATCGGGAGCTTGTGGAGCAAGAGCAAAACTTTAAAGAATTCCTTTTTCAAGATAACTTACATGACCCTGCTTATTTGGAGACAAGTGAACCACAGGATCCTGTCTCATCAGTCTTCCGCTGGGGCTCTCTCTGAAGGCCGGCAGGACTTTTGATACTGCTGGGAGATGGCATGTTGGTTCTGCAATACAGCACACAACGATGTACTGAAGAGCGTAAGCACTGTAACAAACTAAGAAAATGTGTAATCTAATTGTACACCGCAATTTTTCCAATACCACCATTAGCAAAAAGCTTAGGATACATGTGAAACTGATTCCAAATGAAAAACAAAAATACATATTGTGACAAAACACAGGTGAGCGAGGCCTATTCCTGCCTGGTGTAAATCAGTAAGACTTCACGAAAAAACCAGCAACTACCATCCTGGATTTTGCTAGAACAACCTGAATGGTACGATGCCCCTACTGTCCAACAGCGCTGTATCAGAGCATTAAAACACACTGAAGATGAATATTCCGCTGTCGACATCGTACATCTATATCTACGCTGCCTGTGGACAAGAGATTAAAAACCTGAAGACCCACACTTCTTTACACCGCATTCTACGCAAGGCAGGACAATAGCAAAATTCTACAGTGATCATCACTTCAGTGAACGCATTTTCTCCAGTACAACCACTACAAGTATTTCCTGTCAAAACTGAGATAAGCTAAATAAACATTTTCTGATTATTTAATTGAAGAGATTGAAAAGATAGAAAAAAAATCTGTTGAATTCCCAATATTCCCTTACAAATTGATGACTGTGAATGCGGAAACTGCATAGAAGTACAAAAGAAAGGAAGGCTTATTAAACTAAACTAGACAAAAGTGGTCAGAATTCAAATCATTCATCTCACATGGCCACTCACGGGAATACTCTTCGCTAATTAAGTTTATTTTTTCCTAGGAGATAACTATGGCGGTCTAGGGGGTGTTCAGACACAGCCCCCTTCAGGTAGGTAACTGCCTTTTTTCAGAGCACAAGGTCAGTATTTTAGAAGCTTCTTCCTCAGTGGTACCTTTTAACCTGTATCTTCTCTCCTGTGGCTACACAATATTCTACACGTCTAAAAATGATGCTTTTAGGTAGAATATAAGGTTACGTACATATATAAGCTTATGACCATCAAGTACTTAACAATACCCATGGTAATTAGTGGTGCTTTAAAGTTTCCCCAACACAGCTATGGTTTATCTGGATCTGCAGCACTATTAACTTTTTAAAAAACAAAGTCAAAAGTTTTCTAAATAATAATAATATTACTAATCATCATCATCATCATCAAAATAGTAATAATAAAATAAAACTTGATTCCCCCTGACAAATGGTTAACAAGCAGTGTTGGTGCAAAGAACAAAGGTTTTCTGTAGCTAAGAATGGGCCAGGATGGAGCGAGTGTGTGGATTCACTGCACCTAAAGCCTTATTTACCTTGAGACAGAAGGAAAGGTGCTTATTTGGTACAGAGCCAAAATTTCACCTAGATTCACCAGACTGGCAATAAAGTCAGAGATGCAGCTTCCAACTGTGAGTCTATGAATGCACGACAATACACAAGAGAAAATGCAGAGTTTATATCTCTGTACGCATTTTCAGCCTTCGCCAAACGCCAGAGCCACCTCTTCCGCCACACAGTTTTCCCTGTTCTTTTTGGTCTTATTTATTTTGCTGATATGGTGACACCTGACACTGCAGAACAGAACTTGCTGGCAGCTCCACTCAGTGCCAGCATCAACACCCAACTGTTGGTCTGTAAAAGTAATGCTGAGCAAAAGATCAGTTTTACATGTGTCGTTACCATCACAACAGTATCAAAACATATGCGATTAAAAGCCGTCCTGTCAAAATGGGAACTGCAGATCAAGATAATCACAGCTTTTTAGTGAGAAGTGTGGGGGGGAGTTGTGAGGGAGGGACTGGCAGATGGCTTCGATAACAAGGCACAGCTCACTGAGGTTGTGAAGGTGCGTGAGCAAAGTACATCTCCAGAACTTGAGGCTGGCATTTGTCTTAAACTCCTGCTGATCTCACAGAGCCTTATTCTGTGTTCAACGCTTGCTCATCTATGCAGAACAAGAGCTGTGATGCAGCGAAACGATGATCTGTGCGTGCAACAGAAAAAGTACGGAATTGTTTAATCGGTGGTATCGAAGTTCGAAAAAACCAATCTAGCAATCTTGACCATGGTCATCAGGTCGGATCCGTGCTGTTTGCAGACAGGACATTTCCACTGGTGTCGATCTCACTGGTACCCACTCAAGCCAAGCCGTAGCTGTAGCAAAAGGTCTATGTGCAAAAACTTCAAATGAAGGCTTAACAATGCAAATTCTCGGTGCCCAGCTGTTTAACGTAGTGAATGTGTTCCCTCAGCCGACAGCTTAATTGCTAAGTGCAATGGAAATGTATACACTGGTGGAAGGCGATTACCAAGCTACAGATTTACTTCACTGCTGAAACTTTTTTCTCCATTTTGTACATGGTATTTTTATAGCTTCAATGGTCAAACAATCAATTTGCATTTATACAGCACTGTCGGAAAGGGAGCATCACAAGCACTTTAGACGAACAAAGCCAAAATGAAACTAAGCCAAGCCACTCAGGAGAGTAGGTGAGGTCAAACCAGTCCTCAACAGCAAGACAAATAATAAGTGTGTCTACCCGACCCCCTCTAAAAGGGCAGAGTGTTTCAGGGAAAGAGCATTAAGGTAGATTTAGTCCCACAGTTAAATGAAGAACTGCAATCGGTTCTTCCTCAGGTGACGCTCGTAGGTCTCAAGGAAACAGACTGCAGAAGCCAGTATGTGCTCCAGACCTCATTATTCATCCCGATGAACAAGGTTAACTTTCAAAGACACTGAAAACACAGTGCTTAGAGTTCTCTCGCTGCATGGAGAGGTAGTGCCAAAGTCACCTTGTGGTTAGCACCACTTGCTCACCGTAAAGGATTAATTACCTACCCATCTGGTCAGCGATACTATCCTCACTTCTTTGCCAGCTGGGGGTGGATTTGCCGCTACCACCCGTATCTGATTGCGTGTTCTGCCTGTCAATGGAAGCAGGGGATCTACGGCTAATTCCAAACCTGTTGTAACACCCCAAAAAACAAAGCAGATAAGGATATTAAACATGCATGAATCTCACATAAGGAGAAAAGAGAGCACTTTTAAGAAGCTAGCTTCACGCAAGAGGGCAGAGTAATGCATAGCACAACTGAGGGATTTATAATGATTTTCTATTTAATTTTTGTGGCAGCTCCCAGACCCATTCAGCACCTTTAATGCCCAAGATTACAGTACACATTAATTTATTGAGCATCTTGATAAAGAACATATAGTTACAGTGCATACAATTAAAAAAACAGACCCCAAACAGCCAGAAATAAAGTTACTGGTTTTCCTTTACATAAATGTTTACATGGAAAGGTGACCAGACCATTACATGGTTACAGAACATTGACTGAAATGAGTAAAACTTAAAAGTTTGGATAAAAGCCACACAGGGAAATGTGTTTACTGGGAACAGATTTCTAGGATGAAACCTTTTAACTGGGAAAGTTCCAACCCGATCTAGTCAAAGTGAGCATCAGAAAGTTTGCTGGGACAATCCCATGGATCTCAGCCATTTCCGTGGGTTCTAATCAAAAGGCTATTAAGGTGATACCTAGGTAATGCAGACACATGCAAACAACATAGATTCATTTGGGCAATATTACACTGCCAAACATTTTAATTAAGAGTTTATGAAGTTGACTGTATTGGTTATGGACTCCCAAAACCTGGGAGGTATAAATTCTGCAAATTACAAAGTTATTGGACCATAAAATGATTTGAGTTTACTACTGTAAACTAAACACAGGTGTAGGAAAGCAGCAAGACATGTCTACCTATTGCTGTAGAAGAAAGCATACCCCGTTCAATGGACTTCTTGTAAAACCTGCTAGATCAGACAGATGGATTTTGGAAAGCGCCAGAAAGTAAAGTCAAGGAGAACAATCTGATGACAAAGGAGACAGTGCCTCTGTACCATATCAAAGTCTACATGCACTATATTCTTAGAAGTCTGTAAGAATTAAATCTATAATTCTGTATTAATTATAAAATCATTCATAAGTAAGAATCATAGTTGGGTTCAGGATTAGCAGATCAATCATTAAGCATTTGTCAAGAAGAATGTACTTCTGAGTTTCTAGGTGGGTTTTTTTGGTGTGGGTATTTTTTTTTCCCCTCCATCAGACATACCCTGAAGAAAATTCTGCCAAAACTCTACATGTACAAAGTGACACCCAAAAGAATTACAAGTTGAGCTATTCTCTATATAAAGATTTTCTCTAGCTTTAAGCATCTAACATATTAATGGAAAATAGTGGCCCAAACTATGCATTCTACTTACTCTACCAGCTACAGACTGCCCCACATGACCTCCAGTGTACAAAGACATCTGCCATTAACAGAACTCTATGTGGTTACCCCATCTGAAAGTTCATGTACTTGTTAACTCAAATGAACCCATCAAAGAAACACCACATGATTCAGGACAACAAAACCCCACTCCTATCCTTAGACAAGCAGCTGGAATGTGCATGTACACATAGCACAGCTCCAAAATGTCACATTTTGAAACTTGAGCCTTCTACATTTTACCTACTTCCCTTCTGTTCACTGCTCCCTGGTACAGCTAACACATGGTTTGATGCAGTGAAGAACACCTGGATGTGTCTGACTTCCGAATGCAAACAATTTAAACTGAAACTGCATGATGCGAGTAATATGCTTCCTTTTCTAGCCACAGAAACTAGCTAGAATTCCACTTAATCAAAAACCTAAATTAAACATTATGAATTCAATAGACACATAACAAGTCTAAACACAACGTTTCAAAAGCGGACTGATTCTTTCAACACTGATCCGACATAATTTTCAAACCCTTAAGACTTGTAAAATATTTTGGGAAGAATATATTTCCATGACACAAAAAAAAAATCAGATGTTGTTATCTAAAAGAAAAAGCCCCAAACCCTGGTGTGATGAAGTTGTGTTGTATCAATATTGTAACTTTATGTGTTGTCCTCTTACTTAAATACCATAATGTTCATATGTAGGAAAGCAGTCAATTTTGCATTTGGCATGTTTTATGATGTGGGATCTTATGTCCAATATTAGAGATACACAAACCCACCATGCTGCTAGCTTTATTTCACTAAAATCACTGCTCTACTAACTGAGCAGCAAGAGATATCTTTAGATTTCCTTTTTTTTTTTTTCCTCTCTCTCCATGAACTGGGCTATTTAAAAGCAAAAATAATAAATGCAGGTGGGTGCTATATTCTATGCTGCTTTAGTATGTAGCCCATTAAGGTATGTAGGAATGAACCCAAAAAACTTGAAGGAGAAAAATCTGGATTAAAAGCACAGGGAAATTGTTTAAATATGCATTTTATATATATGTCACACGAAGAAACTCATTATTTTGGTATTTTCAACATTCATTTTTACATTCTGTAATCATTTATTACATATACATACCTTCAGGTAAACACAAGATAGGTATACAAACACACAGCTATACAGCAAGACCATCTGAACATTCTTGAAGACAGTGAAGTTTTTGCCTATAGCCAGCTTAGGATATGGACCAGTCATCTAGAAGAGGCAGCAGTTACTGCTCTTACGGATGTCTGCCAGAGGCTGGAATCCAGCTCATGCTTCCAAGTCATTTAAGTTTCACAAAAACTGTCCAAATCTATCATATCATGAAACAAGACAGATATGTATATACAAATAACGCAGTTGGGAGTTCCTGCACTGGGACTGGCATACCTAGAGCACACAGGAGCCTCACCTCAGGAAGATTACCTTCAGGACATGGTGTCCCCTTGGCAAGCTACCTAACTCCAGCCCATCCCTTCTCTCCAACGCCTTAGCAACTGAATGCTACCACAACTCTCCCCTATTCAACAACATACACAGGTTAATCACCGATCAACGCTACCTGGTACATCGAACGTCACTGTAGAGCTGCCCTGAATCCGACTGTTTCATATGAAGCACAACAGAAGCTGCACATGGGACTGCAATGTTTTTTAGTCATGTGACAGACACTACTTTGCTTACTGAGGCAAGGGAAAGTTTCCTTCATAAATTCATTGTTCAAGCTTTCCATTTAGCCTGGTAGAAAACATCAGGAAAGTCCCGAGTAAATACCATTCATGTGTGCAAGGACAGTATGGGAGGGAAAACGCTTTCCCTACAAGAACAGAACATAATAGTGAAATAATTGGAGTTTAGTAAGCGATTTAAAAAAAATCCGTAAGGAACACGCAAAGATCTTTTATTAATTACTTCTTTCATTATTGCATTTAAGCAGTGTTTTACTTGCACTGAGTTAGAGCTTCAAAACCAGAAAGACTGTATATGCGAGGTTTCTAGGCCACATCTCTGTTGAACTTGCAAAATGCTCAAAGAACGCTGTAGTGAATGTATACGTATAATTAACTTGAGAGCTGGAAAAGGGTTGGGATGGCTGCTGGCGTACTCCGAGGTCAATTCAAAACAAAAACCCCAGCGCATCTGAAAACCCCATCCCACTCAAGCAGTCACGGTTGTGATGGTCTAAGGACATACGGCAGCAATACCGTTTTTTGTAGAGCAAATGACGTCGTTGCAAGAGAGCAGCCGAGATACTGGGAGCACAAGCTGCTCTTCAGAACTCAAGGCAACACATAAGGGTTGCCAGCATGAATGAGTCAGGGCGCACGCAGTGTATGAAGAGGTTAAGAGCGTTTTCCAGCTGCACAGCTCTGGACACACTTCTGTTTAGTTTCCTTACAGCCAAGTTTAATGGGTTTAGAGCAAATCTCCTAATGTCAGTAGGACTTAAGCACAAGCTTAAATAATGACCTGAACAGGCCTGATATTCTCAAAAGTCAAAGCCCTCAGGAAGGCACGCAGCAGAGAAGAGATGGCCTCTTCAGAAAACCTCAAGCTGCAAGGAGAAGGGTGGGGGTGCAAACCTTCAATGTTCTGGTGCCAGAAACATCACTTATCCCAACACATGCTCAGAACAGCATTCTCCAGATTGACACAGAGCAGTGTCCCCATACAGGCACCTAAACAGGCAAAAGACACTGCCTTGTGCTAAGCAGTTCCTGACAGTGGTATTTAATCTTACTAATAATGTATTTTTGAAATAGAGAAAAAGATACTTGTATTTTAGGAAAGACCCAAACCACAATGATTTACACACAGTGACCTGCAACACACTCAAGACTTCAGAGGGAAGCTTCGCAGTGTGAACTATCAGCACTTTTGCCTCTTCATCTTCTCTATCAGAAGTAATTTGGAATGTGGTAGACAGCTCTCCTGCTGCCAATTATTTTTTTCCCTACTTGGAGATGCTTGATTTATCTCTCCTTTCAGTGCTCTCTGAAAATGATACAGATTCATTTCTCCCTCTGCAAGTTGCCCCTTACACTGACACTGGAACACTTCAGCGAGTTTGAAGACTTCTGGAAAGTTGGAAGAGAGCACCTTCGAACAGGATGACTGTGAGCATGTGAAAACGATGCTAGCTGTGGATTACTTAGCACTTTTGTGCCTACACATCTGAAGCCTTAGTTGTGCTCAACACTACTTTGCTTCAACTATCAGCACAGACTGCAGCCCCAAACCTACTGCTAATTTTAGAATCTAAACCTGTGAAATGAAGCAACTTGTAGCATGAAACCAGTACCTTTAACAAAGGGTTTTTTAAACACATAAAGGTCCTTTCGCATAGTAACCTGAGCAGCTGTACACTAGGATCAGAGAGAGGTTAGGTCGCAAAGGGAAAAGGTGGAAGCAAGGGATTTTTCAAAGTGACTTTTTCAAGAAGCATGACAGTGATATTTGAAAACAAACGTGTTTTAATACATGTAAACAACAGCTAACAGGACGCCATATAAGCACTCCTTTACTTTAACATACTTTACAACAAATGGAACAGAGAACAAAACAAACTTGCCTAAAAAGAATATGAAAAAAGTCTGGTGCCTACCCTTCTGGCATAGATTTTTGCCTGTATGTGCCCCCACCAGAGCCAGTCTCACTTGAGGATGATAAGTTGCTTGGAGAATTACGGCACTGCTGCGATCTCGCTAAGGCAATGGATGAAACTGTGACGTAGACATCAGAACCTGGAGACAGCCTGTTCAGAGCAAACGAACCAGTCAAGTCAGCAACAAGGACCAGCGATATCCTAGTGCAAAGCATGACAGACATCATCGTACAAATTGTCACATCAGCAAAGCCGTCACACGGCGTCACGGAGACAGTAGAAATGAAGTCAGTTGAAGGATCAGACATTTCCCCCTTAATAATCTATTGGAAACCACGAGAAAATCATCTGTAAAAAGCTGGATGCAGGGGAGTAAATGGAGAGAGGCAAGCGTGGGAAGAAAATCCCGGCACACCCTAGGGAAACAACCCGGTTTCTAAAGGCCTGATTTGTTTTCACAGATTGCTTGTAAAGAACAATGAAGTGTAAGGTTTGTCACCCAAACACCAAACAGAACAAAACATATCTAATTCTCAAAACAAACTCTTGCCTGGAATTTAAACTAACTGTAGTGACCCGAGTCTTCCAAGAGTATCAAGTTTATCTCTACGCCACAAAACTTGTCCACATTCAATCACAAGGACTAAAAAAAAATCTGATGTTATTTATGAACATCTTAAAAACCCCCCTAAAAACTTCACATTCTAATATAAAACTATCTTGATGTGACAACTCTGTTTGAAAATACAGACCTGAGTCATATGAAGCCTTGTCCTGTCAGAATAACCATACAGCAACTAAATGGGATAGAATTGCAACACACGCATGTGGGCAGAAAGGCCAGAAGCAGCAGGCTTAAACTGTTCAACTCGTATATCCTGTTCTGTATTTGAAGGCTTGTTTAGATAATTTACGGCCCTGTGCATTTTGTTTCCCAAACCCCAACCGAATTCACTGCTGCTAGCTAGTTTTTTGTTCTACTTGGTGGTGACTGAAGCCACTCAGAACTTCTGGGGTGATTAAAGTGGAGTTTGAATTAAGCCATCCATGAACATCAAAATCCTTCTGTAAATGCAAATCTTTACTCATTTTAACTAGGAAAAAAATACTATAAAAGCTAATTGCGATTTTACTTGTGTAACATTTCAAAAATGCATATTGACTTCAGCTAAACACACAATTAGTTGCCTCGGTAGAAAACGTGGGTCTGGGGATTAACGAGATCTTAGCCCAGCCACTTAATCTTTCTGTAAAGGAGTGGCAGATTCCAACCAGCTCTCACCACAACACTGCCAGAACTTTTCAAGTTCAAAAGCTCTTTTGAAAACGAAAAAAGCATTGCACTGATTAATGTTACGTATGTACCTGTATATATCTGAAGAGTGTGTGCGTGTGTATCTCAAACGTGCATTCGTCCCCCTCAGTATTTAGCAGTAGACTAACAAAATCTTGAAACGGAAGGAGCAGTATAACTAGACTAAACATCATGATCATCTGAAATTTCATAATTCAGATGAGAGTATGACTAACAGTAACTCCTCTTCCCAGACAAGAATGATCCAACGCCTGACTATCACAAGTACCACACCAAATCCAGTAATGCCTTTCTAGTCTACCGAGTCGAATTCAACTTCTCATATTTACTGAGCTACAATTCCGAAATGTTTGATTGCAAAGAACCCAGTTCAAGAGCTGGAAACTTGGGGAGCTGTGAACCAAGCAGTTCATTTTCCCAGTGGCACTCAGAAAAAACCCCCATACTTCCACCAACAAAAATATGTGCTTTCAATAGCATTCACTCACCTATACAGGTGCACACATTTAAACTCTGTTATGCTTGCAGAGCAATACACAGTTTAAAAGTGTGACCTTTTTTCCCCAATACCTAATTAGAATTTATGTCAAGGAAGCCAATTACTTCTTGAATTAATTTCTGTAAAATGATTTCCTGTTGGAAAACGCTTGTATTTTCACCTCAGTTTCAGCTATGCCTTTTCTTTACTTCCTATGCCTTGCCAAAAAGTGACAGCACTGTTCAGAAGGAACATCAAGATTACAAAACTATGTCATGGAGCTGTAACTCATTTGCAAAGATGAAAGACCTCAAGGGCAAACAACATTGTATTATGAATGTGGTCTGAACAACAGCAATGCACAACCAGTCTGGTAGGACATCCTATTTAAAACAGCAATACACTTTGTTGGTACAGGTCACAATAGCACTAAAAAAAACAATAGTGAAAGACATTTAATTTTATGTGAAACACCTAAATAAGACAAAAGAACTTTAGAGTAATTCAGTGCAAATTGATTTTTTTGAGCTGCTTTGAAATCTATTGATGAAAGGCACTTCCCAAGACAAAGGAGCATTGTGTTAGCAGTATGCCCCTATAGTTAAGACATTCTGTGCTTGTCTTTTATTTATAATTAAAAACCAAACTAAACCAAGCTATTATCTATTTCGAAAGACAGCTTTAAGAAATTCCAAAATCGTTAAGAGCATGAGTCCCATATTTGAACTCAAAAATAGGCCAAGCATCCATTGCATTAAACAGATACAATCACATTGCATTCAACTGAACTGGGATCATACCATGCATGATTAAGTTCTAACAGATCTAGTTCATCCCGAAAGGACCAGTCGAGTCTTGCCAAGTATGGGAAGAAAATCATCTTTTGTGGAGGCAGTGAGTAGGATGAGTGTAGGTTTGTTTTGTTTTGCATGACACCACAGACATCGAAAGCATCCATCTTGCTTGTTAATTTATTTCCATGCCACGAGGTGTAATTTTCTCCACATCTTCACTATGTGTAGGTACGTAATATACACATCGTAAGAGAAACGTCAGTCTAGAATGCTTTGTGTCTATGGTTTAAGGCAGTCTTTACTTCCACGATCACACGCAGGTGCCTTCTCCCTCAGGACCTCTGCCCCCGGCACGTATCCGTGCTACAACTTCTCCTGCAAGAGCTGCACAGCTCGGAAGTGAAGGAGGCGTAGGCTAGCACAGGAGAATGGATGGGCTTGTAGTCTAGGCATTTCAGTCCTGACTTTGCAAACTGAATTCTTATCTTGCACTGGCTGCTGCACTCCAACAGGACCACTGGCATATTCGTTAAAGCAAACTTTTCACTCATTGTCACTAGCTGCAAGTTTCTCAAAAGCCTTATTTGATTCCAAGGCCTGATTTACTTCTGAGCTGAAAACTTACCAAAGCACCTGAAGTCAACTGAAGCTCTAATTTGAATATATAAAATGGTAACAATGTTGGGCACACTTCCAAATATGAGATGCCCAAAATCAGACACAGCGAATGATTAGAACATAATTTCTCTCTCTTCCTTCATTCTTAATCTGAACAGGGCCAAAGACATCTCTTCTCAAACAAGAGTTTTGAAAATTAAGTTTAATTAGTAGCCGTGAAGCATTCAGAAACTGCAGCAATGGGTGCCACTGTAAAGCTTAAGAGGAGAATTAATAATTGCATCTTTACAGCAGGATCTGAATGCCATCCAGTAAATAAGGGATGGAGAAATGAAGAGGAAAATAAAACATTAAATAGCTCTTTAATGAGCTGCATCCACTGTGTGAACTGAATGAGGCAGATGTCCTCTGTTAGAAGAAAATCTCATAATCTGATCAAAGGAAGTGTCAGAAAATATAGTTACACAAGAGTTCTGAATAAAATTGCACAGCAAATCTAAATGCTGGCATGCTTACCTTCCACGTGTTTGATTTTTGCAATCCTAATAATACTGCAAGATGTGACAGTTCTCTGAAAACACTGACTCAATGCTCTCATGTTAAAAAGGAAACCAAACCATCCAAAGAGCAAAAAAAAAAAAAAACCGAACAATTTTTGGGAAGGGGATAGCAAATGGAACAGAAAATGCAATTACGCTGTCATGCTGTAACTTCTCACACCACACTGCCTATCTTCTTTAATTTGATCACCTTGTTTCCAAAAACACATACTGGAACAAGAAAAGAAACAGAGGCAGGCAGTGGGACAACCAGAGGTACAGAAGGGGCTTCCCTATGAAGGAATGCTGAAGAGGCTACACGGCTTCACAGATTATAGAGAACTTGATCGTACCTGCTTCAACCACTCAGGGTGCATCGAGTGCACCCTCAGCAAGTTTGCTGATGACACCAAGCTGTGTGTTGCGGTCAACATGCTGGAGGGAAGGGCTGCCATCCAGAGGGACCTGGACAGGCTGGAAAGATGGGCCTGTGCCAACCTCATGAAGTTCAACAAGGCCAAGTGCAAGGTCCTGCACATGGGTCGGGGCAATCCCAAACACAAGTACAGGCTGGGTGGAGAATGGATTGAGAGCAGCCCTGAGGAGAAGGACTTGGGGATACTGGTGGATGAGAAGCTGGACATGAGCCGGCAGTGTGCGCTGGCAGCCCAGAAAGAAAACCGTATCCTGGGCTGTATCAGGAGAAGCGTGGCCGGCAGGTCGAGGGAGGGGATTCTCCCTCACTGCTCTGCAAGACCCCACGTGGTGTACTGTGTCCAGCTGTGGAACCCTCAGCATAAGAAGGATATAGACCAGTTGGAGCGAGTCCAGAGGAGGCCACAAAGAAGATGCTCAGAGGGCTGAAGCACCTCTGCTATGGGGACAGGCTGAGAGAGTTGGGCTTGTGCAGCCTGGAGAAGAGAAGGCTCCGGGGAGACCTCACAGCACCTTCAAGTGCCTGAAGGGGCCTATAAGGAAGATGGGGGGTGATTTTTTACAAGGGCCTGTAGTGACAGGACAAGGGGTAACAGGTTTAAATTGAAAGTGGGGAGATTTAGATTGGATATCAGGAAGAAATTCTTCACAGAGAGGGTGGTGAGGCACTGGCACAGGTTGCCCAGAGAAGTTGTGGATGCCCCATCCCTGGCAGTGTTCAAGGCCAGGCTGGATGAGGCTCTGAGCAACCTGGTCTAGTGGAGGGTGTCCCTGCCCATGGCAGGGGGGTTGGAACTAGATGGTCTTTAAGGTTCCTTCCAACCCAAACCGTTCTATGATTCTATGAATCCATCCAAATATTAATTATATTGGATCAAGCAAGCAAAATTATTATTCATTATCCCCCACATAGTAGGAGACTTGGAACTATCAAGAGACCAAGAAGCAGGGACCTGGATGAAGAGATATCCCCCACAGCTGTTAAACACAGCACTACAGGCACATCCAGCTCCAGGAGACTGTCGGATCCGATAAGGAGTCTTCCTTTACACTTGTAAGCATTTCTTATGCTTTTCCCTGGTCCCTCCTCTCAAAGAAGAGTGACCAACTCTTGACATGACACAGCATGGCTCTTCTGGGATGTTTCTGGCATGCAAGAGTTTGGCTGTACCATCAGGCGTACCAACAAACCTTTGATTTTTCTACTGCTACATTCAGCTCTAGGTCCTGGTGCCAAGAGGCGCACATAATCTCATGTTATGAGATGTTTTAATTTGAACAATGTTACAAAAACTTTAAAATAACACATCCTGTGGGGTGTGCAACACACTCGCTACAATGCTCACTTGCCAGGTGGCAAGATGAGCACAGACGCCTGCTTGCTTATATTAGGAAAAAGTCACTGATCCAAGCTAAGCAGCAGCAGATTAGGATTTTTATAAAATATGGGAACAGTCAAAACTCGAATCTAGCTGCTGGAATTAACCTATAAACCACTACAGGCACAGTTACTGTCCCTGACTACACACAAACATTGTTCAAAGCAGTGGGAATTTTTAGGGCAGGACTGTGCTCCAAAGCCCTCAGTAAGACTGAAACCCAGTCTTAGTGAATATTGTTCTAATACTTCCATACTGTGGAATTTTACAGCCAGTGCTTGACTGCAGTCATGCCATGATTCAGTTTTCCATTTGGTTTTAAATACTGACTGTGCTCAGAAATATTCTAGCGAGAGCTTCGAGTTTTCATCCCGTACAGTACGGAACTGCACGCCGCAGTGCACAAGTCCTGCAGCATCCTTTGCTCCCTGGTTTTCAAACCTGTCGAATATTTCTTGAATCAAGTTTTAGTCAAGTCTGGTTCCAGTTTCCGATAAATTAATTGAGAAGAGATTATCATCGAACACTATCTTGTCTCCTATCCCTGCACATTTTCTTTGTAATAAAATCTGGAAACCAAGTGTATGAAATAAAATCTGAAAATGAGGAGGGAAAAAAGTATCAAGCTCTAAAATTACACCTTTTCCAATAACATTAGCTCTGGCATGCTTCACATATATGTGGTTTATTGTTGTTTTCCTTAATGCATCACTCTGATATTTATTCTGGGTTATAGGCTATATAGTGTCCCGTGTGGACCAATTAATGTTGTATAAGAAGCCGTAACTTGGAACTTAGTGCATTTCTATTACTAGATTTTTCAGTCTTAATGTTGCAGTAACATTAGAGATTTATTTTAAGACTCTTAAGTTTTAGGTTATTTTTCCTTCTTACAAATATGCACATCAATCATGAACACATTCAAGGACCCAGGATACTATGAGGAACTGGGAGAATTTAAACGTAAGTTGGATCCATGAAGACAATCCAATAAAGGTGAATTTGAATTTAAATACTCCTCTGGCTAGGCACAGGACTGGGCATGTCTGCCTTCCCAGAACTAGGGATTGTCAAGCAAGTCACTCTCCCACCTAAAACAGCAGTGCCCATAGGGAGGCAAGATGTTTTCATGTAGATGAAGTGAAATCCTTCTGTTCTCAGGATTGGCAATACAGCTTTTATTTATTTTTAACATAGCTAAAGTTAAAATATCAACAGGGGCAAAAATTATTTCACTCAGTATGCACAGAGACTCTAGCTATACATAGTGACCATCAGTCAAATATCACTAGCAGGTAACTCAAAGAGTTACACCTGTACTCCCTATCCTCTGAGAGCACTTTGTACTGAGAGAAACACTTGTCTATTAAAGCTCTTTTTGTTTAAATTTAATCCCTCAAAATTTTTTTTTCCTACATACTTAGTATAAGTCATGGAGCTACTGCTGATATGTTACCATTAAAATGTGTATCATACCAGGTCTGATACGTTAGAGATGATATCGTGCCTGTATTTCATTCACGGCTAACAATGATCCTGACCTTCTACAGTCCTGGGTGACTGCTACCAGTGCTAGTTCCAAAAAACATTCCAGATTCTGAGCTCAAAGAGCCACATGGATCAATTTACTGTGGGTTTCTCAGCTGCCACATCCCTTAAAACACAGAAGACAAACTATAGATTTCTGTTTCTTAGTGGCAGGAGAGATCTGCCATCAGTGTCACTACACCCGGCTCTGTAAACAAGGAACATGCAGTCAAAAGTCAGGAGCAGAGAGGGATAAACAGCACCTTTGCTCTCGAAACATGAAGTCTTAAGGCCAGTCAAACATCAGCAAGTCTGAACTGCGGCTCACCACCGCAGAAACGCAGGTGGTAACACTAGCTATCTAGATCACAACCAAAGACTAAATCCGAGGTTACAGCCGTCGTTTAGTACTGAAATTACTCACTGATGCTGATCTTCATAAGTAGGTTTCCAGCCCCACAGACACCTAGGCAGCACCTTCTTTTCAAAAGTGCGGCTCTAACGGTAGAATAAGGAGACCTAGGATTTCTGTACTGCTTTGCTAATGAGCCATGACAATGGGTGCTTTTGTCTAAAACCCCTTAAAATTGCTCTACAGAACAGAAATAGTGCAGACAGAGACATGTTGAAGTAGCCATCTTGCACACGGTTGGGTTGTGTTTATAATTATGCTAATTAGAGGGCCCTTTTCGGACCACAGGCACCACCAGCATGGATCTCAGTACCCATATTACCAGGTTACCCTTGGTCCTCCATTTCTCCAGCTGAGCAAAGCACAAATCGTAGGGGGCAAAGCACAGCAGAGCACCATCGCTGCTACCTGCGCCAGAAACACACACAGGTTCTAGCACCTCCTCATAGGTGATTCTTTATGCTACGGAAAGTATGAAAGTTAGCAGTGAAAAAAATAAATGAGACAGTACTTAGGAGGGCTGTAACAATCTCATCTTTGTTGATTTCAGAGTTTTTGCACTATAAGAAGTATCCGAGCTTCCCCAAAACCAAAGCTTTCTTCTATCATGCAGAGAAAAGACAAATAAGTCTTAGAGTGAGCTTACTGCCTTTTTTTTTTCCTCCTCCAGAAGTCCTTTAAAATAACAAAAAGGTATTTTTCTCCACTTTAACTGGAAACCTTACGCAGCTGCCGTTATATTTAAACTTGATCGAGCCAAGACTAACATATTTAGCAGACCAGAAAGATAAGACATTTTTCAGACAGAGAAAAAAATTCCCAGCCAAACTTAAAAACTACTTTGATAATACACTTTTAAGGATTAAAAGATCCACTAGAACCATTTTTGAATAATAATAAAATCTTAAAAGAATGTCTAGAGGAGAAAAACCCCAGCTACAAGCCTTGAAAATGAAGGAAATGGAAAGTCAGAGTTTCACCTTTTGAAAACAAATCCTGAGTATGTGGAAATGTAATTTTCACTCTGCAAACATTTGTCAGGCCATAACCCCAGCCTAAAAGCATCCAGTGACTGGATAAATCTTGGATGCTTTAGGTGTGTGATGTTGCCCACGGAGGATTTTATGCACAAGAAAAATGCAGTTAATTATACTCCGTCTCTCGGTGAAGCCAAAGGCTCACTCCCCGTGGCATGAGTTGTGGAACAGCCAACGAGACTCGAGACAAAACTCTTTGGTTAATACTGTGAAGAGGTGGAAGCATCTGAGAAAGATTCAACTGAATCTGATCTTCTGCCACTGCCATAAACTTTGCCCAGGCATTACTGTGTCTTCCATAATTACCGAGTGAGATTCTACAGCACTGGAGAGAGCAAAAATCCCCAACACCCCAACCCCTATTCCTTTAAATTCAGCATCTGTTGTGCCACGCAATTTTTATGTTGGTCCAAATCCTTAGTTTCCATGTTTGTCTGTGAAAAGGGTTGCAGGCCAACTTACCAGGTTGGCACAACGCTTTCAGTGTTGCGAATTTTCTTTTGCAACTCACACTGATGAAAGCTTTATTGAACTTGCATAAAGCTACAACTAGGGGAGCACTCTCTGATCAGTTTGAGCGCAGAACTACGACAGTGTCATGACAATGAACCTAAGAAAATGAAGTCCTTAACAACTATTATAATTTCTTAACCAAGTGTCCTAGTTTCAATTTCTTCATCTTGGCTGTACCACCTTTGAACATTTTTTTTAATCTCCAATTCTTCAGGATGTAAAAAACACTTTAATTCAATTCATTAGAATTTTCTAAGTTTTCTGTAATATGCATCTTATTTCCACGGCTTCATATTTTTTCAGCAACGGAGCATGACTGGAATCTGTCTACAGCCTTTTTACTTTTTTAAAGGAATTGTGCAAAATGAAAAAAGCTACGATCTTGTTTCCCTCAACAGATCTCTCTGTAAATGCAGAGACAGTGACAGATTTGCATAGATAATGAAAACAATGACAATTCATTTGAATACTATCAAATACATCTTTTTCCATGAAAGAATGAATATACTGTGACAGGATGTGCCTGACACCTTTATCTTAATAATAATCGTTTTCTTGTTTAAAAAGCCCAAACCAACAAAAAAAAACCCTCAATCACCCTGGAGAAATGCAAACTTAAAACAATCTCTTCTCTAGCCTAGAAAGTTTGAAAACTCCCCAGTCAGATAAATTTGCTTTCTGTGGTGGTCAGAATTCTCTTACTAAACACGCTGTTCGATGCTGTGTCTGCCTTGGGAGCTACAGGTGATTCCAACAAGCCCATAAACAAGCTCAAATTTTGATGTACTACTTCAAAATGCAGAGGTTCAGAAACACTTAGATCTAAAAACCCTGTAACTCAAGTAAGTAACAAAACAGCAGTTTTAGAATACCATCCAACACAGGGAAATACAGCCTAACAGTCCCGTAACACTTCATTTTGTGGTTAATCATGCCGGGAAAGGTATTGTCTTTCGGCTAATGTTTTGCTTGTATTCACGCTGCCTTTTGACTAATTAAAACCAAGATTAAAAGTGGTCTTCAGATACTTAGATAAATCTGTTGTGCTTTTTTCCAGACAAGATTCTGAGCAACAATGAAAAGCCATTTGTGAAGAAGACACGTACCTACGACTCTCCAACGGACGCCCGTCACTAGAGATGCTTCGGGGGATGTTGGCTGCTCGTTCTGGAGGTGGCATTTTCCCTTCTCCTTTCCCAGAGCCAATCCTCGATGGTACTGGACTTTGTATTTGGGATGGCACCTGAGCCACATGAGGTCCCTGTCCTTTGCTTGCATTTCGCTGCCATTTGTTATTATTTCTGAAGGGAAATTTGAATTCGTATGACATTCCTTCATTCACTTTGTATTCCATCACTGGCATGCGGTAGTTTTCTGAAGAACTCCTGGAAATGAAGAAATTTAACACGCTGCTATAAAAAAATAAAACAAAAATATCCTACAGGGATAGAGATCTGAAGACAGAATCTGTTTGAAACAGTAAATGTAAGGTTTTACTTTTAGAAGCATATATTTAACAAACTGTGATACTCTTCATCTGATTACTGGGTCGTAAAAGCTAAAAAAGTCTGCTAGAAGGGTATCTTCACACCCTAATGTAAAGAAAGTCATGGGTTTTAGAACTTATCTGCACCCAGACAAGTAAGACCAGAAATGTTTGGTTTTTCCCAGTTAAATCTTTCTGATGCACAGATACCCACAAAAAGGCAAGATTCCCATTAAATAATGCATTACACTCCATTTTCAAACATCCTTGGCTTTGGAGTACCTCAGCTGACAAGTTTCCACATTATGAAAATAAAATACATGCTAAAAAATGTAGATGCCAATCCCAAAAGGTGCCCTTTGATTCCTGAGCCTGTACAGGACCAGGACAGCATAAAATCTGGAGTAAAACAGAACATAAGCTAATGCAGTCCACATAAGATGCAGGGCAAACTTCTGCATACATTTAAAATGATAAATTTGGAAAGTAGATGTGACCTCCAGTTTTGGTGAGGATACTTGTGGTACGTCTCTTGACAACTGTATATACTACCAAGTGAATTTTTTTATTGTGATTACTTTGTTTATCTACACACATCATTACCTAATGGGTAGGAAGAACAACCAACCAGTGCAAAATTTTCTACTTCTAGCTCTTTTCTAAGCAATTACACCATTAGTGCTGAGAAAGATCAGTATTTCTTCTCAGCTAAGATGCAAACCAAACCGGTTAAATTGTTATCTGGCTATGCTGACATGAGCAAGCTGTGCAGTCTAAGAGGAGCAGACAAAGTGAAGCAGTCAGCGCTGAGGTCTTGCTGCCCACAATATACACATTTTGCGGTTTTACTCTGGCCTACCCTCTCGTCTTGACCTGCAAACCGAATTAGCAGCTGGAAGGCACTGGGTGTGCTTCTGAAACACACGTAGCTCAGCTTCACCTGAACGGACGCGTTTGTGTACTCCCAGGCCACTCTGATGTGAGCTCCTGCACGGTAGACAGGGATGATTGGGAGATTTGTCTTCAAAACCCACTCACAAACTAACTAAAACCATTATATACTGGTTTTTAATTTTATCTTTATAATACACGTCTCTGTTATTCTTTCCTTAGTAATTATATACTTTGGCAATTTGGGTTTCTCTTTTTTGTGCATAGTTACAGTTTAAGAAGCAAGAAAGCACAATTTCCTCCGGCCGCCATGTCCTTAACTTCAAGGTCAGCAGTCAATCCACTCAATGTGTCCAGTGGCAATGTTTTAATGACCATCTTTTAGCAGTGCTATAACCATTACAAGGCCTGCCTCTTTGTAGGGCATTAGACTGTGAATCAGGGTATCTGGATATATTTTTGTGTCTGCTATTGACCTTGTACACGTGTCAGCTGGCAAGACGTCTTACCTAACCACAACCCTGCTCTTCCTACAGCTTCATGCCAATCAATTTATTAGGATAGGGACTGTTTCTCACGAGTGTACCACACAAAGCAGAACTGATCTTCATTTTAGTTACCGTCTGTAGAAGTTAATGTAGTAGAAATACTAAAGGGCCTTCAGAGGACACAGTGAAAGGTCTCCAATTTTGGAAAACGTATTGCCGAAACAGACAACGCTTTGTGCAAAGATTTAAGTCTCTAATAGTGTACATAGGATAGCTACAAATTCAAGATACAGTTTCTAAACCTTAATGATTTTAGATGCAGTAAGCAGTACAGAGAGCTCCTTTGTGACATGTTGTAACTTGGTAATAACCCACCGTGAACCTTTGCTCATGACAAGACAACACCACCACTCACTGAAGCTGAGTACACTATTTCAGAAAGTTCAGTAATTTCGCTCCTGCTATGAGGTTGGTTACACTAAAGCTAAGCCTGCTTTTGGCTGTACTTAATTTAGTTCAGGAATAACAGGATCTCTGCTTTCCACATAGATTTTTCTGCTCTAATCCTTTTGCTGTGATTGCAGCTGAACTTCCATTTGCTCGGGCTGCTAAATACTATACAAAAGCTTTCCAAATACCTCATGGGTGACCTTGTGCCGCTGCTCATTTTAATCCCTGACACGTATTCCATTTTCCACTGACAACTAAAGGACAAATAAAACTCCTTTTTTCTCTCTGCTCCTATTTCGCTACCAGTTACAAAAGAAGTTAATATGGCTCAGAGTAAAACCAAACATGTTCTTTTATGCACCTACAAGGTCTTTGATATGAAATTTAGTCTCTGATCAATGTAATAAACATGCACTTCAGTTCAACCCCAACCTTAAGTATACAAAAATTGAGCATCTACCCCTACGAAGTTACTGCCTGACTAGAAAAGAGCAGTGCAAAATGCTCTCTCGGTCTCTAACTGCAAGGAACACACTCAACTTTGATAACTGGACTTGATTCTTTGGCGTAAATCTAGCCTAAACCTTGTGCTAGTCTGCAGGCAAATTTAGTCTATTAAAGACCATTCCACTTTAATCACACAGCATTTGCAGGACATTAATACACGATGTCAGGAGTAGGGGAATCAGATTCAGTGACGTGGCAGAATGCTGTAGACAACTGCAGACTTCAGATGGAGCGGTAAAAGTTATAAAAAGCTTCAGTGTGAGTTCAGAAAAAAAAATGGAGGGACTTATCCAATTTAGGAAAAAAGCACTTATTAGTGCTTATTTCTGATCAAGCAACATTTTCAAACTATAAAAGCAATAACAGAGTTGACACAAGTCTCAGGCTTAACAGTGAGAGAGGTGCAGCAGGACCTACAACTGAGTAAAGAATTACAATTTTCAGCAATTTCTCTGGCCAGCCCCATACCTTCGATATACTCTCATCATTTACAGCCTTACTTATTTGGGAAAGTAGAAGAATGTGAGTCTGTTCACAGCTTTCAAGAGTTACATCCACAGACATTGCAACCAACAATTGGGGATGCAGGGAGAGAAATTCTGATTCTGTGCAAAATGTACAATTAATTTTGATGCATCATAAACACACAACAGTCAAGCAAACCTTGTTTGATTTCCCTGCTAAATTCCATGGAATTTAAAGGATACATGAGGTTTTTCCACACAGTTGATTAAACTGTGGTATTCAAAGAGTATTTTGTTGGCCCTGTAGCCTGAGCATGGACATTTTTTCCTGATCTCTTTTACCTTACAAGACTAGATGCCATGTGGTGTTTTCTTTCCCCCTGACCCCACACATCAAGATGTAATTCCAGACCAAACGTAGCTGTTACACAATACCTGCGTGGTGTGCAGTCCTCATATGGAGGGACGATGACGACCTTCACTGTTACTGATGTTCTCAGCAGATCAATCATTTGCTCGTGGCTCAGGGTGGCTACAGCCACCTTGCAGATTTCCACCAGCCGGCTGCCTTGTCGCAGTCCTGCCTGCCACGCGTAGCCGTAGGGTTCCACATCTGCCACAATGCCTTCGTAGTTCACGTGGAAACCAAGCTGGCCCAGACCATTCCTACGCAGAGTCATCTCCACCGTTTCACAGCCCTTAGTCACAAGCTGTGAATTGAAATGAAGACAGCGTTCAGTGCACAGAGAACACCACTAAGTGGTTTAAGAGCTCCATTTTTATACAAGCAACCAAATCCCAAGACAATGATGGGACACCGTTAAAGAATATATATCAGTGTCCTGGGTACATAATCAGCTGAAAAAGGTCTTGTCACTCAAACTAGTATTTTCAGCAGAGTCCAGTTACCCAAATTCTGTCTTTAAATTCTTAGTGAAACCACAGGAATTCTAGGAGGCATGCAGCAGCACGCAGCAGAAAAACACATGGTGTTACAAAAGCATCTCTACTTTACCTTTTATGCTTTAGTAACTGAACAACAATTCTACATTTCTAGCTCTTTCCGTGAACTGCGAGATTACATTCAGTCAGAACGTGGAGGCACGCAGCTACTAAGCACAGTAAACTGGGGTCTATGCCAACTCTACGTACCAGGAGCACGAAAACCAAGAGCAATTTAATAGGGCCTGGCTTTCCCTTTTTCCTAGTCATTATACAACTACGGTTGTGAGATTACAGGAAAGACAGTGAAACATAACACATTCTTTCATAACTGAATTGGATAAAAATGTGCATGGACACATGTTTTATAGATAGATAAAATAAAAACGCAGTGAATCATGTTATCACACGCATTCAGAGAATATCTGAGGGTTGCAGTAGGTATTGGGACTGCACCCTGCTGGCAACATAATAAGTCAGTCTCAAAGATATTACAGCTTCATTTGAAACAAGATACAACAAGCATATAAACTGAGAAAGGGAAGGAAAACAAGGACAGTAAATAAGGTGACACTTCTCTATTCATTGTATGTTAGCAATTTATGCATCTGAAGGCCCAGCTTTTTTTTTTTTTTCATATACATAATCAATCGAGGTTAGCTGATACCTGATAAATATGAAAGTAATACTGGATTTTGAGAAATAAAAGCAGGACAATCCTTATAGATATCATGATAAACAATTAGAACAGTTTTAGGGATCCCAAGCATTACTTAAACTGAAACCATACTTGGTAGCGGGACGAGAGGAGAAAGCAAAAAAGGGGAACCAAACAAGAGAACACATTCTAACCTCCAGCCTTTTGACGACCTCTTTGATATCATCAATGTTGCTGATGAAGCTCTCCAAAGAAACACATTCACCTCTCTCATAGAATATTTTGATATTTGTGTCCGTCGAAGTCCACCCTATCACATCTCGGCAGGAGCAATTGAACACCACGCTTTTTGTGTCCTGTTCAATGAGGACTACAAACTCGTTAGAGATGCCTAGGAGACAGTCTATTTCCATACCCTTGCTGTAGTCTTTTGCATGGACGCTCCACACAATAGCACCAGAACTATAGATCTCTGCTCCTGGATAAGGCTTGGACTTTTCTTTCTTTTTTGAAGCAAGCGAGATGAAGGGGAACTTGCCAGAAGGGTCAATAGGAGTGTTGGTGACATTCTTCTCTGCCAAGTCTTTCAGGTACTCTTGACGGGTCCTGGTGGCCATCGCACGAAATTTTTCTGATTTATGAGCAGCATTTTCTGCATTAATGACTTTGGCTAGTAAGAAGTCCCTGAAAACGTTTGATTTTGGAAACGTGACACCTTTTGGAATAGGTGGTCCAAAGGATGGTACATCTCTAGATCTTGTCACAGCAACACTAAAAGAAATAAAAGGAAGAAGCAGTGTTTCACTGTATGCAACTTCAGAAGTTTTTAAAGATAGAAAATACATTTCCTTTCTTCCTTAACCTCTCAATTTTTCTCTCCTTTTCTCAGCAATAAGCCTATACTTACATTTTCATCTTACCAGTGTGGAGATTATGTCCCTCATACTGTAAAAACAGAAGGCTACTTATTTTTGCATCCAGGTATTTTTGAGTCATCCTCAGCACCACAGCTTAAAGAGAGCTTCAAGTGCAAAATCATGCTTTCTTGATAAAAGTATTCATCTGTGTACGGTAGTTTTGAATTCTGTTTTTTTACTACAAACAGAAGCATTCTAACACACACTAATAAAAAGGCCAGGTTATACTTTAGCTCCCTAAAGCTGAAATGTTCACCTTCGCAATGCAAAGTCTATGATCAATACCAGAAATAAAGATAAAATGGACAGATGAAAAAGATAAAGGCAATCAAATCATCTCACAAGGCCAGCTTCACTGTAAGAATCATCTCGTGACTGAAAGCATTTATACACCACACTACTGATTCTGGTTTAAATTTGCGGATGAAAAACCAGCATGCAGTATCAGCTAGTGCAATCATAGAAGCAGACTCCAAAAGAAGACTAGAAATCAGAAATTTCTTAGAAGTTGAGACATATATTAGAAATAAATGCTTTCCTTTTCAACTCTTCCTTTTAGTTTCTGTAAGAAGTTATGGACTGAAAATAAGATTGCCTTAGGCAACGCCAACAAGCTTTGTTACTCGCCGTGTTCAACACTCTTTTGATACAGAGTGGGTGAGAATTATTTGGCATCACTGAAGATTTGCCATTCCAGTCCAGTATCATTCACTTGGCAGTCTTTCCTAGGAGACTGACAACTGTACTTCCACAGTTTTGTAACAAGGAATGCTCCAACAGTTCAAATCTGAATTACTGCCTCTCTGTAACTAGATCCTGACAAAGCATTAACTAATTTTGGCCAAAAATGGTGGGTTTGGGTTTTTTCCTATTTGTTTTGGTTTTGGTTTTTTCTTATATTTTCTAGCAACTGGTATTGAAATATGTCGCTGTCATATTTCCTTCAAATATATCCCTAAGTATGCCACAGGAGGTACTCAGGATGCAACCATCTGACTCTTGATCACCTTTAGTGGTCCTAAAGGGTCTGTTATTAAAAGCTAGAAGCCTAAGTGTTAAACACAATTACTGGATGTAATGAAAAATGACCAAGGACTTTTTGTTTGATTAGGTTTTTAATGTCATGAATCACAGGGATAAGAAATTAATCTTTAACATATGCTGGAGAAGTTTAAAAAAGTGAGCGATGCCGACAAAGAAGCCAGACTTTTGAAATAGTGTTTATCTTAGTTGGAATGGAGAGTCACTGACTTGATTTTATTCCTTTTATGTAGTTTTTAATATAAATTCCAGTACATTTTTATGCTATATGGCTTCCTGTTTTGTCTAGTATTATGAATCTATGAAACTGCTCCAAATAATTCAGTGAAAAGACATCAAACTTACTTTGAAAAGTTTCCTAGAAAAGCTTTTCATAATGGAATTCTATAAATTTAAATCAAGTTTTTGCACTGAGAGGACAAAAAAAAGAAAGGATTTTAATCTTAAAGACAGTACACAGAGCACACAATGTTCTGGCAGTCTCCTCTGTCAGAATGAACACTGACACTCTCACAATTTTTCCGATCTGCTCCCCCTCCCCTTAAATTTTAAGCCTGTAGCATCACTAAAGTTGAAATTCTCAAGTTTTATACACTAATTGTAACCAGTAAGGTTCCAGCCCTTATAGTTGTGAACACTTGAAAAATGAAAGTGATTCAGAAGTCTGGAGGCCAGAAATAGAACCTCAAGATATTTAAATTTATTGCAGTGTAAGAAGTATAAAATTTTTCCCATGCCTTTTAAAAGGAAAAAATTGAAAATATGTAGTCATATTATTTAAAATAATAACCAAAAGCAGATATTTCTCTGTGCTTATAAATTCCAATTCAAATGTAAAATGCATCTGTAGCCCTTGTGGATGTATTTCTTACTTTCCCTTTAGTACAGAATCAGTTTGTGTACACAGTAAGAGCTGAAACACACGTCTAAAAGCTTAAGAACAAGCCATGCCCACATAAATTATGGAACTGTGGAATTTGTCAAGAAGGTGCCTTAAAGTGAGTATTACCATGAACATGCCTACTCCAGGAGAGTTTACTACACGTGCAAAGTTCAGCATCAGTTCCAAAGTGCTGTGAGCTTTACCAAAAACTTTACGGGGAGGGAAGAGCCTTTAAACCTTACTATATTTACTTGAAAAACATGAATATACCCTCTTAAGACACTTCAGTCTTAGCTCTTCTTCTAAACAAGCACTTCACTGCGTAAAAGACGTAGGTGAACATTCCTGTTTCAATGAAGACAAGTTAATTCTAAGGCTACCTCATTTCAAGATAACTACTCTAATTCCATTACTCTGACATTTCATGTTTTGAATAAAGTGGCTCTAGAAATGTTTGCCGAGATCATTCAACGTTTAGAAAGAAAAAGACATTAAGAGTTCAGGGCATAACAAAGGTAAAAAGTTTCACTGATCATAAGCAGAATTGCAGCTCAAAGATGATTTCTATGTACTTTCAGTTTGGTTAAAAATGCATGCTAATTAGGAGTCTTGTCTTGCGATTCTTTATTACATGCTACTATCAATTACCATTTTCTATTTTAAGCATATTGATTTCAACGTCACTAAAATAATGCTCTGGAATTTCTCTGTTGGGCTGAAATGAGATAAGAAACGAAGATATTTCAGCCAAAATATTTCAGACAGCGTAGCTTCTTTCTGAAAGGTTAGTCACACATTTTCACAGTCTTAATTTCAAAAACAGAACATAAGCTCAGATGCCTAAATTATCCGAACAAGAAGCGAATTTCTAAGAATCGAAACAGAAATACTCTTCCAGCGTATTCTTAATTAAAAGAATAACAAGGAAGTGCAAATGAATTTTGAAATAATTCACAAATGCTTGATTATATATTTATGTGTGCACATACATACTGACAACATTAATTTCCTCACTGGGTGTGTTTCCTTTACATACTCCTGTGTGCCTGTCTACTTTTCAAAAAGCATTCTACATTCACATCACCCAAAAATCTCCTTGACCCTTACCTTTCATTAGATTTCCCTACTGAGAATTTAAAAGAGGAATGGCGCTTCCCTTTGCACTCAAATTACATGTTTTTGGTGAAACCAGTGATAGCTACCTGTAACACACACTGTCAGTGCAGGGACCATGCACTCTTACAATGACAAAGACGTGCTGGAAGTGGGACCGAATATTCTTTGGGCTGAATGGTTGTGCTCCAGGCTCCTGGAAAACTATTGTCACAATATCATTCCCAATATGTCGTTTTCTCAGAAGCTGGAAAGAAAAAAAGATGCACAGGTTAAAACACAGTCTCTTCACAATTTTCAATTATTTATTTCTCATTATTATAAATTACTATTATTCACATTTTTATTTCAAACGATACTTCAGGCTGAAAACATCGAGGATTTATGACAAGTACCAGAACATTAGTTATATATTTAATAAGGAAGAAGTTCTTCCCGCAGAGGGTGGTGAGGCACTGGTACAGGTTGCCCAGAGAAGCTGTGGGTGCCCCATCCCTGGCAGTGTTCAAGGCCAGGCTGGATGAGGCTTTGAGCAACCTGGTCTAGTGGAGGGTGTCCCTGCCCACAGCAGGGGGGTTGGAACTAGATGGTCTGTAAGGTCCCTTCCAACCCAAACCGTTCTATGACTCTATGATTCCATAGTTTTCATATTTTCTACAGGTAACATACAGGAAGATCTTGTTAGGGAAAACTTTAGCTAAACAAAGCAGAAAGCCAACAAATATTTGCTAGGATCAGGGTAATCAGAGATACACAGAAGCTGGAAAACACCTGTCACTTCACATATTTTTACAAGCCAGAAGTAGGTTCTGTTTCAAGTTGAACATAGTTGTAATTTGCCTTAAGCCATGCTATAACAATTTTCTGATAGGCATCTTTGAGTATGTTCAAGATTACAGTAAATGAGGATGGTGAACTACAACGTAGTATGATATTTAGTGTACAAAGGCAAACTAAAAACCCCTCTTGTGTTACCTTCTATTGCTAAAGGAAATTTGTTTTATTTGCAGAAACACACAATAACATCGCTTCTAGAGTAAAATGCATACACAACATACACAGGACAGCTTAGTATTTAACAAGACCGTGTACTTCAGAGTAACAAGGCAGGTCAGCTTACATAGCTCTTCAATATAATAAAAAAGTTTAAAACAAAATCAAAGAAATTATTTTGCCTCATGTCTTCTTGTGTTTTGTGCTGGACCATCTGCTTGTCACCCGTGATTCTGTGCATATCACAATTTGCTGAATGCAACCCTTAAAGGGCAGTGGACTTTGCTACAGAAGGCTGAAAATCATGTCAAGCACACTATGCCTCTTTTGACATGATACGAACCCTTATTTATGAAACACAGATGTAAATATTATACCGTAGAGTCAGTAAGTAATGCATAATTAAATAGAACACCGTGCTATGGAGGAAAAATAAAAATCGACCTATGATGTACCTACAATGACCTGCTTTGCTCATCCTCCTGACACGAGATGGCCAGTTTTATTTTTTATACTTTTGATTCTTTAACCATTTTCTTTGCTAGTAACAAATGAAAGTTGTCATAAATATCCAATAGTTCAGCTACTTCAGGGATGGGGGAAAAATTAATTCTAAACAGGCATGGTCCAGCTTACCTGCTGCTTGTTGTTTGGAGTATATGGCAACATGGTAGAAACGTGGAACATGATTTCATAGTCCTTGTACGTTGTGTACAGAGAGTGAGTACCTGTTGAATCAGCTTCAGTTGAAGAAAAAAAGAAAAAAGAAAAGCATTATTTTAAAAAGTTTAAAACCAAGGTTTTGTTATTACCAAAGAAAATCATCAGGCAAGACAAGAATTCCTACTCATCCTTGAACCCAGCTGAAACGTCAGCAGTTAAAAACTTACCCAGACTTTATTCACCTGCCAAAGTAAATGACACATAGTTGGCACGTATAATTTCACGTACTTTTCCCAATGAAGAACTTGTTAGGAATAGGGAATTTATACCAGAAAACCCTGAACAAAGCCTATTTAAGCACAAAAAGCAATAACGAAGTCTGAAACAAAATTAAACACTACCCAATATCTCAGGCTAATTGGAATGAAACCGAACTGTAAGGAATGAGAAAGGACTTCAGAGAAGGAAGGTAGACAGATACTGTGAATACCATGATATCATGCATAAATAAATACCAATGGACATACAACCCACAACATATGAAAGAACAGAATGGGGTTTTTTTAAACATAAATATCAGGACTCAAGATTAACTGTAATGAAGTGGGATAAAACCTTCACTACAACAGGTGCTTTATGGATAGAACCAGTCAAAAACCCAAACAGAATGCTAGCATGCTTACAGCTGATGATGAAAAAAGCTCACAACAATGACATTATGGTGCTGGCATATTAATCAAAGGTACTCTCACCTGTTATGGGTTCTGGCCACCCTATTTTAAAAGTTATAGAAGAAAGAGAAGGGATCCAGAAACAGCCCACAAAAATAATTATACGTGGATGGAGAGACTTCCATGTGGAGAGAAAATGATAAAAACTAGGATTATGAAGTTTAGAAAGAAAAAAAAAAGAAGAGTGGATATTATTATGGCTTAAAAAGTGTTGATTGAAGACAACACCTGATTACTGACAAATTGGGAACTTCTGGATTTACTTTTTCTTTCTCAAAAAAAAAAAAAAGACCTCAAAAAAGTTCCATTAAGTAGTAACACATTTAAAGCTGAAATAGTAAATACACTCTATTAAATGTAACTGATGTCCACTGTGCAAAAAGCCCATTTTCAAACAGAATTTTAAAAATAGGTAAATTTATATATGGAAAAACCATCCTCGTTATTTGAGGTTATATAAACATGCTATTATATTATATAATCCTGGCTATTTATAGCAATGTATTTTAAAAAGCTGTAAAACACTATACCTTGCCATGTTTTATTAGCACAGAGATCACGTTACTAAGGAGATAATAGCTCCAAGATTTGTGAGGCATTTATGATACTATAAATACACAGTTTATTTACCCAGATTTTGGGCATAAGCTTTGTCAAGAAGTTTTAGTTTTCTGTCAAATTCGGAATAATAAAATAGAGGTAACTTAGCTGTAAATGAAAAACCACAACATCATCCATAAATTGAAAGGTTTTCTACATTGTAGCTGCATAGAGATTTTACGTTTTTCAAATCGTCTCTATAGAATAAAATGGGAATAAGAAAAAAAGATTACTAGAATGTTATGCAAAAAAATCTCAGTTGACATTTCAATGAGATCGGGCTCTCTTTTCCAGCACAACACTGCCATTACAAAAACCAAGATGCTAAATATTTTCTTTTTAATGCTAATGACAACAGCAGGACAACTGAAAGAGGATCATTTCATCTCAGGCTCAGTTCACAGCAGCTTCTATCCCCTGCCTCATCATCACAATACACACTGAAGGAGTCACATGTTCCTGAAAGTCACCAAAACATCACATAACTCCTTACTGGCACTTCTGTTTTTTCCTAACTGTAAATATGCCAGTTAGTACATCATCTTTCATAAACAAGAGCACACAGAAATATTACAAAGAACTTGAAAGGGGGAGCAGGTACAAAGAGAAAGGGAAGTGGGTAAGACAACAGGCATTGGGGGGCCCCCAAACAAGGGAAGGGGCCCAGAAGGGGTTTGGGGAGGAGGCATAGAATAAAGCAATTCTGACAACACCTATGCATTTAAGCTAAACTTTCAACTTTCCTGGATGGACTTCATTTCAGCCAGAAAAGGGCTCTCTCTCAGAACAGCACAGGTTCTGCAAGCTAAGTTGGAAGGCTACAGACTAAATGACACCTTTAATGATGCCAATTGTTTCCAAGTATTTCACAGCTGAAATCCTTGTTATTCAACTCCAACTACAAACCAAAGCCCATATCTACTACAGACCATGCATCTTTCTCCCCATTCACATTTCTTCTTTCTTACAAGCCCAGAGTACTTCCTTCAAAGTACAACACAATAATTACAGGTGGTTGCTTTAAATCAAATCCCTGCCATTGCGGTAATATCCACGACTGCGCGCTGGAACATTGCCCATCATTTCAAAGTCAGAACTGTAAACCAGCACTGGAAGCTACTTCGATTTCCTTGCATTTAACAGAATCCCGAGGGATCTACAAATTCATTAGCACCTTTTGACACTGAAGACATCCCCTCCCTTCCCTCAGTTTAAGGCACACCTATTGATGCTGCCTTCGAGGCAGGAGAAGGAACAGCCATTGCCACAAACTGCAGCAGTACTCAGCAATTAAAGGCATAAGAACGAGAAGTTTCAGAGCTTAATGTTACCTCCCATCTACCACTGCTGATAAACACCCCTGCCTTACTTTTAGTTTCTCCTAGTCACTGGCCCAAATTCAGCACTTGCCAAACTTGCCCTCCTTTCTGTTGTATTTCTATATACAAGGATTCCACCATGGACATTCAAATTCTGTAACGTCCAGATTGTTTTCAGGCACTGTTCCCGAGGCCAGAATCCTTTACTTTGTAACATACAAAACCATATGTGTGACAAATAAATGCAGATGGACATGCCCCCATCCCCATTACGGCTTAAGCAATTCAGGAACCACTTACCTTCTCTGACTATTGACCCCAGACCCAACAATACGTCTGTTCTTACCTTCATGTGGTTCAAAAGATGTTAAATAGTGCAAGTTAAGAAGCGCAAGGTAAGCTGTCTGTATTATTTCATTAGAAACATCGTGGTATACTGACAACCCCTAAATTAAACATCAATTTGAAGTCCATTCATTCCCTGGTTTTAATCTATCTCAGACAACCCGTGCTAGTTTCACATTCTTCTAATATCTTAACCAAAAAGTCATGCAGTATAAACATCTAATCCAGAAAGCTACCATTATTAGCCAAGTCTATTATCTCATCAAATAGGTTCTTCGTAAATTCCTACAACTCACATCAACTAGCATCTTTTATTTCCTGCACCAGGCACTGCACCACTCCGCTGGACACATACACCAGGTTACCAGGCCTGGCATTATCCAGCTGCTCCCACACTGCAATTTCAAATATTGAGAAAGACGACTGAGTGAGGGGGAGGGAAATAAAGCATGCGTTACAGCTAGTAGACAAAGTAAAATGACTGAAGCTATAACGTGAAAGATTACTGTGATGTTTATCAAAGTGATGCCCGTAAACTTCCTAGCAACTGTGGTACAGATGACATTTTCAAGCTCTATTTCCTATCCAAAGTCTGCAGGCTGCCAGGAGATAGACTGCTTCCCCTCTGGTAATTCTAGAAATATACAAACAAAACTTTAAAAGTAGCAGTTCTTTTCCACAGTGGCACTGGCAGAGATCCAAAGCTGAAGCCCTTGAAGGATCCAATATACTTAAATAGGCTTTCAGTTAATAGGATGCGTCAGATACTTCCTTCTAAAAATTGTCTCTGTTATGGATACTTACCAATTAGGTCCCTAATTCTAAAAAGTTCTAAGAACAACTGTTTCGAAACTGCCTTTTGCTAGAACAACTTTACTTTCCCAAATCTGCATAATTATAAATACCTTGTAAAAATTTCCAGAGTACATACACAAATCAGCTTCCATCCACGCTGAGAAAATCTTTCCTCCTGTCTTACATCATACACCTGCTTTTTATAGGTAGCAAAGTCTGTCAAAGGTACGGAAGCTAGCCAAGTAGCCTACATACCTCTGACCTTTCTTGCAAGTTACTGAACACACATTTGTTTTTAACAGCATCTTCACAATCGACTGGGTTGACATTAAACAGAATTTTTATGCAGAAAAATTTCCTGACTCATGAGACTGCAAACACTATTACATGACAGTAATCTCTAGCAACAGAAAAGCATAGAGCTAGAAAAGGGAGAAGCTCGCTTCCTAGCCGCAGACCTAGCTGTTTCAACAAATCCCTATAAACCGAAGTCATGGTAAAAACCACATCCTTCTCCGCTACAGGTTTGTGTTAGGTCCAAGGCAGAAAAGACTGATGGATCACTCAGGGTATCTATCGAAGACAGCTGCCTGCCTGTGTTCTGCTGTTCACATACTCCCCACACCTGACATGCAGCCGTTGCAACCATCTCAGGTTGGAGATTAGATTAGATGCCAGGAAGAAATTCTTCCTGGAGAGGGAGGTGAGGCACTGGCACAGGTTGCCCAGAGAAGCTGTGGGTGCCCCATCCCTGGGAGTATTCAAGGCCAGGCTGGATGAGGCTTTGAGCAACCTGGTCTAGTGGAGGGTGTCCCTGCCCATGGCAGGGGGTTGGAACTGGATGGTCTGTAAGGTCCCTTCCAACCTTAACCATTCTGTGATTCTATGATCTCTGGTCTTTAGCATTTTGCCTATCACAAATAGGCTATTTGCCTACACAGAATATGCAGTAAGGGTTTCCGAATGTAGCTACTCAAAGATCGTAGTGTTGTGCTCCCCAAAACACCTTTTCTTCCACTACTTCCAGTCTGCACTTTGCATACTGGCAGAAAGGAAAACGCAGCACCATCAAGATAAATTACGAAAGTCTGTTGCCATTGTTCACATTGCTGCTGTCTAAACGCGCTTGTTGAGAACTCGTGTGTGCTGTGCAATCGCGTGTCCCCTGCAGACAACGCAACCCAAAAGATTTCAGACAACGTAGGGGTTCCCAAGCAGTTCTAGCTTATGAGAACCCACACGCGTGAGCTTGTAAACCCTGACTGACAGAAAATGCAGGAAACTCTTCATGAAAGCTGCTGTTTCCATTCAGAGCATCCCTCTTCCTCTCTGATCACAGCGAACATGTAAAGCCTCTCGATTTTTGTATTTCTAGATACAGAATAGAGCTGGTAGGTCTACTGGGCAACATGAAAAAGACACGCCAGCTCTCAACATGGGAGCAGAAAACTTCCATTACGAGATGACAACTCTTAAAACCAGTAGGGATTCAGACAACTAAAAGTTTACACGTGTCCATTCAACAGATTCTACATTGTAGTACATAAACCCAAAACCTGACCAAATTTTGTCCTCCAGATAGAAGCAACAAGAAGGAACTCAAACATTACTAGAAAATTCTGCTGTTCAGAAGAAAATTTCAAAGAAATATTTAAGATACAGTCACAGCTTTCATGGGTATATCTGAGCAGATGAATCAGCTCTTAATCATACAGTATTTACATGTACTAGAAACCAGTGTGTGTGGACTGTCACCAAAAAAGGTTTGTTTTTTGAGATGTCTTAACTAAACCAGAAGAAAGGGAAGAAAGGATTTTACTTTAGCTACTGAAAGTAACAAGGAGGTCACAGTATGAAGCCAGAACATATGAAACAATAAATATTTTCTCTCATTCACGTATACATTTGATTTTTTCCTAGCTTATTTTTATAACTGATAAAAAAAAAACCAACCAAACAAAAAAACCCCACCACATTTTCAGAGCTGCAGAAAATGACAACCCAGCCTAAGAATTATTGCATACTGTATTTCTAGTAAAGGCAAGAGAATGTTACAGCTAGAAACTGCCTGAATCTCACTTGGACTCATGTATATAATCTTAACCACTAAAATTAAAGAGACTGAATTCAAACTTGGAAGAGTGCAGGAGGTTACCAGGTAATACTGCATGGGCCAAGGGGGAGAAATCCACACCTCCCAAACCAATAAGGGACACTTAACTTATTAAGGATAACATCACAAAAAGCATAGGAGACAACTGTAATGTGTAACTGCACTCAAGGGAATAAATATAACAGATGCAATGTAAGTATTGCAACTAAAAGAAAGCAGGCTCGGTGGTAAGCGTGCATGAAATAAGTATTAATCTAGGTTTAAAACCACAGGAAGTCTTATAACCCTCTGACGTGTGATGATTAGGCTGATCAAGAACAGCCTGAAGAGACAGCAACATGATCCCTGTAAGAATGCAGGACATCAGGTAGAATAGTGGAACACTAAAGCACCGCAAGTTACTGCGTCTGAGATAGAAGACCCATGGCAAGAGCACAGTTTGTGCTACACTGAAGCTGATGAATGCTTTTTCAGCATCCATGAATCAACTCCTTATTCAATTTCCTTTGCTGAAAGTGAGCAAAATAGCAAAAGACTTCCATAGGAACTGGTTAGTTCCAATACTCAAAGGAAGACAGGCCAAAATTTCCCCCCTGAGCATTTTTAAATAGACTTATAAATTGAATAGCTAGCATGCGCTAGCTGATAAACGTGTATTTCACAAGCTTGCTTCCAGAAGTAGGGAGTTTCTTTTATAGATACTGTCACCCAAGATAGTCTTTCCACTGCAATATATTTTTCAGTTAAAGCTGATAATGTAACAGCCAAATCCAGTTTAATTTCCGTAACTCAAACAAAAACTCACAGAGGGAAGAATACATTTGATAGCAGAAGTAACACAAAACTGCCCAGAAGAAAAAGTACATGCAACGGACACAGCAGAAAAGCAATAGACCAACTTGTCAAGGTTGGGTGGGTTCTCAAAACTTTTTTGGTGGCAGTCTGTTAGCACACCATATAAAAAAATATAACATACCAACTGTATCATTATTCTTTAAGCAATACACTGATGATGGATTTGCAATGCTGATAATGGTTCCATAGTTGCCTTTCTTGTGACAGCTTTAGTAATAATTTCATACCAAATCAGTACAAAAATCCAATAATTATCAGAGCTGAAAGACCATACGGTACGGGTCAGATGATATACTTGCTCTGCTTTCACTTCTAATATCGAGCAACTGTTTTCTTATAGCCAAGAGGTTATTTTTTAAGAATTCTCTATTAAAAAGTCTGTTAGCAACCACATGATGTATTTTGTTCACTTAAGGGAAAAAATGACAAAGCCTTACTCTTTGTATCCAGCTGAGCACGATACTTTTCAAATCCCTTGAGTCGAACTCGTTCTCCCAAGAGCTGAAGAAACTCTTCAAAGGCTGGACCTGCTGATTCGTTATTATACATTTCCTCTTCTGTGCTTTGCCCGGCTTTGCAGTACATGATACCCACCTTAAGCTGGTAACTTAACTGCAGAGGAAAAAAAGACGAAAATCTTATATGTATACCAAATGATGCAGCAACTTATTTAATGAATTCACTTCACATTTTTTAATAAACCCATAATTCACAAAGAAAAAAATACCTAATTATAGGTCTCATTTCAAATGTTAGTCTAGTTCCAAATACTCTCATCGTTTTCCACTGTAATTGCCTTGATGATGGCGCATTTCATCTGAAGGTGTCAAAATCCTATTCTGATGTTCCTTATTTTCAGGATGACAACATTGCAGCTGGCAAATAGTGAATGTCTTACATCGAGCCATGAGGAAAACGCTCCCTGAGTAATGCCAGGAACTTGACTCTCACTCTTAGGCTGGTACCATGGTTACTATCCTATGCTAAACCTTCTACACAGAAGGGTAGGCACAGCATGTGCTCATTTCTATAATAAGTGACAAAATTAACATTCCCTCACTTCAAAGAGAAGACAAAAATTATTCACCTATTAGTGCACTCATGTGTTTGCAATGCTGAAAGAGTCCGTGGTATTCAGTTGGCCTTCTCCACTTAAAAATGCATTAATAAAGAGCTAAACTGAGAAATGCTGGTAATACTTTAAAGCTACTATTTACCAGCACAGGCTTTCAAATATATTCATATTTTTTTTCTTCCACTTTTCCTCTAATTTAGTGTTTGATGTTCCTAATACAGCAGAAACTGAAGATATGAATAAAGTAATTTCTTACCCAACCATAACTATGATTCTTCAAAGTAAACTGTTCCCACCAATTCCAAACTGATGCACACACAAAAAGGACCACATCAATCCCCTTTATGTCTAGACTACACACACAGAAGCTACAGAAGGGAAGCAAGCAGCACCCACAGACATTTACTTCTGTCTCCAAAACCAATTTCACAGGCAGGAACTCTGAAGGGCAGAGTGCAAAGCAGAGTCTTGGAGTTCACACATGTAATTCATCTAGTAAAAGTGCATACTTGTTGCATGGTACATAATCTTTCCTCCCACTCATGAATTTCTGCAGAGGCTCCATTTTAAATAAATATCAAGTAGATCTGCCAGAGCAAAATCGCAAGCAAGTCTATTGCAGCTGGCATGAGATTTACAAGTTTGGGCCACATGTCAGTGGGAAATGAAAGCAGTTATTTGCAAGGGCACTGAAGGCAGTGTCATCTGAATATGCTGTGGTTTTGCTCTTCAAGCTTCTATCACAGGTCATGAGACAAAAGTTGGAACTTGCTGGGATGATGTGGACACAAGTAATTAAAGTAAAATTCATTATTTTTAACTTCTATTTATGGTCAGATAATTTAAAAGCCCTCAGTAGTGGCCCTACTCCGTCTCTAAGTAAAGTAGATTGTAAAATCAAAAAACTCTGAAAATTCCAACTTCACTTTATTCTTTTACAAACAAGGATAAATGGTGACAGGGATAAAGTATTAGTAGGAAAAGAAGAGGCAAAACCAGAAGAATAAAGATCAGTGTGGCTTGATTACTCCTATTAAAGAAGTTAAGCACATGTAATGAGTCACAGTTAAGACTGTCTCTTTTTTCCACTCCAGAATGTCCCATATTTTATCAACTGACCCAATGACTACCTGACTTGCACCTCTGTGTCTGAATTTCTTATGATAAAATCTGAGTACAGCATAGAATCAGAGAGTGGTTTGAATTGGAAGGGTCCATGAAGATCATCTAGTTCCAACCCCCCTGCCATGGGCAAGGACACTCTACTCTAGACCATGTTGCTCAAAGCTTCATCCAGCCTGGCCTTGAACACTGCCAGGGATGGGGCATCCACAGCTTCTCTGGGCAACCTGTGCCAGTGCCTCACCACCCTCTCCAGGAAGAATTTCTTCCTTACATCCCTAATCTAAATCTACCCACTTTCAGTTTAAAGCCATTACCCCTTGTCCTGCCACTACACTCCCTGATAGAGTCCCTCCGCATCTTTCCTGTAGGCCCCCTTTAAGTGGAAGGCTGCTGTAATGGCTCCCCAGAGCTTTCTCTTCTCTAGGCTAAACAACTCCCAACTCTCTCTGCCTGTCCTCATCTCAGTTTATTTCTTACAAAAGAAGCATTCACAGTCTGTTGTGCTTTAACCCCAACCAGCAACTAAACACCGCACAGCCACTCACTCATCATGTCCACACCCCCCCCGCCAGTGGGATGGGGGAGAGAATCGGAGAAAAAGGTAAGAAAACTTGTAGGTTGAGATAAGAAAAGTTTAATAATTGAAAAGAAGTTAAATGAAATAACGATGCTAATCATACTACTATTAATAATGATAATAGGTAATGGAAAATACTACTGCAGTGATAATAGGTCATGAAAAGGAAAACAGTGATGGAAAAACAACAAAAAAACCCCAACCCCAACAACTGCTCACCACCACTGACTGACATCCAACCAGCCTCTGAGCAGAGAGTGTGCATGTCTCTGTGGCCAACACCCCCCCAGCTTATACACTGAGCATGGCATTTTATGGAGCCCTTTGGTCAATTTGGTCAGCTACCCTGCCTGTGTCTCCTCCCAGCTTCTAGTACAGTAGATGCTGGGAACACAGGGACAGTGAGAAACTAAAAATATCTTTCTCTTATTGTAAACATTGCTTGGCTACAACTAAAAACATCAGGGAGTTGTCAGCGCTCTTCTCAGCGCAAATCCAAATCATAACCTCATACTAGCTACCGTGAAGAAAGTTAACACTATCCCAGACAAACCCGCACACAGGCTGACTTCCAGAATTGCAACTGAAAGAAAAAAAAAATAAAATCAATTTTGTGCCTTGAAGTAATGTTCCATTTCCGCTTCTTACATCAGTAAGTATTTGAAATGCTTTCCGTGTAAGCATACAGGAAATATGCTCTTTCAGCACCAGACACCCAACCAAGAGCATTCACCTTTAAGAATGAAGGCTGCGTATCTTGGGCACTGAAGTATCAGGACATGAAGCCAACATTTAATGGTAAAAAAATACTGAGCACATATAAATTAAGGTTACAGTTTATTATTATGATTATTTAACTCCCCTTTCACTTAGAAAATACAAAAATTCAAAACCATTCGTGTACACAATGCTCTAAACAATCCGGAAGCAGATGGACGGCACATGTTTTGTTTGTTTGTTTTAAATCCTTCTGCATGGCGACAGTTTGACTAAGATTTAAATTTTCTCAGGAATCAGAGAAGCCTGATGACATTTGCGGGTACATTTCTATGATCTCTGCATAGCTAGCAAACAATGTGATCCCCCTTGCTGCAAGGTCATTGCTTCACAGCAGCCAAACTTATACTGCCTTGGCCAACAGGGCTACGTACTCTCACAGAGAACCTGGATCAGCTACGTGAGGGAAGGGAGGAGAGAGGAGGGGAGAGAGGAAGGGTGGTGAGAGGTGGCACTGCTGCCGCTTTCTGCCGTCGCTTTCCGTATTGTCAGTAGCAGGTCCTGTCTTGGACCGCTCAGGCAACATTTGTTGCTCAGACATGCTTTCTGCTCAGGGAAACAGGATGGATGGAAGTGTTTCATGGACCACGATGCCTTAGCTGCACTGCTAATTACAAAAGTTTCTGATGATTTTACTTAAGACAAAGAAAACCATTCTCACCAAGCACACCTACACCATTTGAGTTTCAGTTTCAGGTGAAGGAAGTATTTTCAAGGGCATAAACATAAATGGGATCTGCAGCATCCATATGCAAACAACTGTCATTTATTGCTTTGAAAACATCAGCCTAAGAAACTAAATAAGGACCATGCAGAAAGCAGGATATGCCTTCTAGCTATGTTCTCAGATTCACTGAACTTCAAAAAAGAGTTTTATATGGACAACATAAGCTGGTATTTCCAAATCAAAAAAAGTGGATATGGGGGAAGGCAGGCACAGAGTCCCCGTTCCCACACCTCCTTCTGATAAATCTAGGCTCCCTAGAACTGTATTAACTCCAAGTAAAAGCCAAAAATGGAGTTGAAGAATGAATTCTGCCGTGGTAGAACTTGGAAAGTAGCAGCTTCATTTTAATAATCTAAAAGTATTTACATATTTATATATATGGGAAAAATGCACTTGAAGTATTTGTCTAGCAGCCAGTGAAAAACAGTGGTAAGTATATCTTGGATTTAACCAGTCAGCAAATGTACACAATAAATATGGAATTATATTAAAAACTGACATTTCACAGTATTTCTGTGAACGAGGAATTGCCATAAAGCTAAACTTTAACTGGAATGAATCAGTAATTGCCCTGATATTCAAATTTTTAAATCACATTTGGAAGTAAACTTAAAGTAAGTTACCGTGAATGCCGCATTCAAGGCAAAGATTAGTAGATGGTAATTAGCCAGGAAGCTAGCACAGTCCTACAGAAAGGCTGGACTGCTTTTTAACACAGAACCATTCAAATGAACGCGTTTTAATAAAGCCAGTAAAAGAACATCTAGGTGACAAGCAACGTGGGCCATATGTACAGACAGCAGATATTACCACGAACCTAGCAATCTAAAGGGAAGTAAGGAACATGCAGTTTGACATACAACACCAGTACAAAACTGGGACAAGGAAAATATTCCCATTCTGACACTTTATGTCATATGCAGATATTGAAGGAGTAGAAGATACAGAGTTCAGCCATAAAAGTGGTAAGAAATTCACAGAAAATATGTTTCAGTGAAAGACTTGAAAAGTGCAATCTGTTTAGTTTATCATAAACAAGACCAACAGATGATTTAATCACTGCATACAAAAACCTTTGCTGGGAAAAAATAAAATCTCACACCAAAATGACTCTTAAGATGTAGTAGAGAAAGATATCAGAAATCTGGAAACTGAAAGCAGAGAAATTCAAACAAAGAACTGCAAATTCTTAAATATGGAAACAACCAACTGCTTTAAAACCTTACCCAAATATAAAAAAAGACACTGATCTTAATCAAAACTGATGCATGTGAATTTGGCTCCGTGAAGGGGTTACTGGGTGAAATTTAATGACTAAGTCAGGCTAAGGTCACTTTACAGTCTTAACTCAAATTTACAAAACCTCTTATTTGCTATATCAAACAGGCACCTGTTCATGCTGTAATGAAACAGCGTGACACTCGGCAAGAAGAAGTGATAAACATTCTGTGTACCTAATTAGTAGAGCAGCTGTTACCCAAATTTTTCTGTTAGCTTGGAATTGATAAAAAAATGCAGCTTCTAATTAGTACAGAGTGTGCTTATCTTTTTCTGTTAGAAGTGTCAAACTGTTTCATTACCACAAAACCAGAAATTACTTTGATGTAGATAATACAATTTTAACTAGCATTTGTCCTTAACGCTTTTCAAAAGTTTAAGTAGTAACAGAAAACCATACTATGCACCATATTGTGGGACCTTAATGACATACAGGAGATGAAATAAAGATAATTTAACCTCACGCTTTTTTAGACATAACCAACTTCTGAAGCAAATGATGTTAAATCACTTTTCAAGTTAGGTATTTACTACTAATAATTTCGGATTTTTTTTTTTTTTTTAAGGTAGAACCTTCTGCTAGATTTTTTTTTTCTTTCTTTGTGACAATTTTCCCATCAATACTATTGAGATTGCAGGTTCCTGATGGGCATATCTGGAAGCTAGTGATCCTTGCATCCAAAGACTCAATTTGGAGCCATGCTGACTTAATCCCATTTTCTCTACTGCTGAAACTTTTGAAAGAGATTGAAAGATATCCCTGAATCTTAAAGGGCCTGACAAACTTATTTCTGGATGAAGGGCAGATTAGGTTTAGCCTAAGGTAACAAATTATAAACTGAATAAGTGCATATTTGGAATCACTGCTTTAATTACTTAAGGAAAACACACAGGCCTCCAACTTACTAGGATCTCATCACGTGAAAGAACAGCTACACTGCGCAGCATATGCATCTAAGGAGTCTGCCCTTACTCAGCAGGCTATGTGGTAAACCCACCTCCTCTCAACCTTACATGTCCGCTGGCTCATCGCACTGTTGTGCTCTGCAGCAGCCAATAAGCACATGCCGGAGACAGAGCTGCTATAGAGTACACTTGAATTTCCTAGAGACATTTAACAAAGCTTTCTCTTCAAAGTCTTGAAAACCCTAAATAGCCGGGGTACAGAAAAAGGAACTCGCTCAGACATGTAGCTGGCTAAAAGACAGAAAGGAGCTGAAGAAAATGATCAGCAAAGTCAGGGATCCGAACTTACACAGTATTCAAGACACACTTCAGCAGTCTGACAGAGGCGATGAACAGTAAGGTCACTAAGTTTGCTAACATGACTGAGTTATTTCTCTACAGTGCTGTAGCTGAAGACTGGCTATCAGGGCTACCAAAGGAACTTATGATAATGGGCAAAAGAATGGCAGATGACCCTGGGTGCAAGTAAAGCCTGAAGTGATCATGTGGTACAAAGAAACCCAACCTTCTATCTAGAGTAATGAGCTCTGAGTTACACCCCTAAGAACAAGATCTTCAGGCCTTAATGAAAAGATACTTTTAGTGTTCAGGAGCAGCCATCAACCAACTAAAACCCAGTTAGAGAGGGAAGATAAGAAAGCACACTAAACCAAAATTCCCCCCACCCCCTCCATTTTCAGAACTGCACTGTTTTAAAGTAGATGTGGGAGAGAAGGGGTGGGGACTGCAAAAACACCAGAGGCCAAAGCATGACCAGAAGTACAGAACAACTTCTACATGAGAAATGACTAACTAAACTAGGACTCATCAAACTGGTAAAGCAAAGGGGTAGGACTGAGAACACTCTAAAAGCCTACAAGCTGTCAGGGGTACTTGGTACCATCAGGTAGTAAGGTATCATGAAAGTACCACTCCATGCTCATCCTGTTCAGAGATTCTTAACCATGTACCCACTGTTGGTCATGGTCAGTGACAACACTAGGCTGCACCTACCTCGGGCTGTCCACACACAACCACTCCCACGTTAGTATGGATGCTTTGCAACAGCCACAGTTACCCTTCCCTTCATCCTCTTGTATTGTGTTCTTCGTGAACTAGATGAGGTTCTCAAACTAAATGGAGGACAAAGTGTTTTCCTCAAGTTTTGCTTCTCGTAGGTATTTATTTGGGGATTATCTATCTTGTCTGTTTTCATAACCAAGCCACAAGGCAGCTAACAAACAAAGTCGTTGTGATAGTTACTTATAAATCTACTTAGAATAGCTAGTCTCTCCCTTGTGGGGCAGATAATGATTAATCCTTTTTCAATTTTGTGATGGCAATGTTAGACTGACAGCAAGAAGAAATAACAACATGGGTTTTAATTCTGTGCAGGAAAGACTGATCATGAGAAGCAAAAAAGATCAGGAGAAAGAAACAGTCTCAGTACTCAGAGCAGATAAATGTCACTGTTGAAGTTTTTAATTGTAAAATTCACTTTACTCAGACTTCCATTTTGCTAAGTCTAAGCTATATAGCTAATGAGCCTCGGTTCCATCTTTAAGAGACCAGGGGACCATCACCTAATTGAAAACCACTTGTATGAAGAGGCTTTGAATATTTTGCCATGTGGTTTGTTTCAGGGGAATTAAGAAAAAGGAAAAAAAAAAAGACAGGCAGCACCCTGGTTGTGCCGATACAATATTACAGCAAAACATTTAGTAACATGGGAGATTTCTATTCTCATTTTAATGGCAATAAGAAAACCACAACAGAACTCCTTCCTCCTCAGTCTTTGAAAAACAATCTCTTTGTCCCTTTTAAAGTAAATGAAAATGGAGAATTGCCATAATATTAATCAAAAACTTTAGACTACTTAGAGTAATGAACTTGATTTCATACATACCAAATATACTGCAAAACTTGGGGGAAAGACATGCAACATAACTCTCCCTACAGATGACAAGCTTCAGTTTAATTGAGGCATTTTAATGGACTGTCTAATCACTGAAAGCTAAAAGGTAATTTTGCAGTTCATGGCAGTTATCTGACAGTTTAAGACAATTTGTCTCATTCTGTAACTCCACACTTACCCCTTGCTCATCCAGCTTCATAAGCTGTTCTGTGACTTTCGGAGTGTTGAAGGCCAGCCTCAGGCAATGGATATTCAGCTCAGGAACCACATACTCCAGCACTTCTTTTAGGGGAAGTCCCCTGGCTGTGCAATGCTTTGCAGTTGAAGGAATGGCATCTTCGAGCACAGAGCCTCTTAATGTCATAAGCTAAGCATCCAAAACAGAAATAGCTTATATATTGAATTATGCAGGGAAAAGGTTGATTAGCAATAGCAGTGGAGCAAAACATACTATTTGTCCAGTTCTCAACAGAGATTGAAGACATTAAGTGACTTATGTTGCGTGAAACAGACACTGATACTCAAAACATCACTCACTGATAGCTAACAGTAGTCAGAATTTTTCAAATGATTCAACAGATTATAGTTCTACAGGAAATAAATACCTGGGAAGAGATTAGTGGTAGTATTTCTAGCAGAACATTTCAAAGTATAAAAGTATGCTTCTCAGGCCTACCCACTGTCACATGTAAAAGGGGAGGAAGTAATTTTCCTCCTCTTTGCTTGCTTGTAGCTAACATAGCTCCTCTAAGTTTCAAGCTTTAACCAACACAACCTTCAGAGTTCCCTCTGTATTGGATGTTATGGAATAACTCACTCACTGACACACTTATTCTGGGAAATAAAACATGCAGCATAGCTTTATCAGGAGATTCCTGGATTATGTGTGTGTAAAGGAGATAGAAATGTACTATCAACACCGAAAAAGACACAAACCAAACCCATCACACCCACATTTGCCTGTTCACGTCTAGCTTCTCACACTGTTGTTCCCGAACCGCTTACCTCACTGGTTCTGAATATGATCCGGTAGTTGTATTGAGGTCCATTTTCTTTGATTTCCTCTGGCTTCTCTCTTCTTATACTCACAGCTACTGGACCCAGGTTCTCATCTGCCCCAAAATAGTTCCAGTGTTCTTGCATCAAAAAAAACAAAACAAAACCCCACACAAATAAGTCCATCTTACTTCTTCCACTTCAACAATATTTTCACATTTAGATGTTATAGCAGAAATAAATTGCCAGCTTCACTAGAGTCAGTAAGAGCATGTTTTCAGTGGTACCAGGATTTCATTCTTGTCCTTCAGTTCTCTAATGAGCTCCATTAATCCAAGAAGGCTGAAATTCAACACGGCATCTCTGCCTGAACAGGCCTAAACCAGGACACACCTCATACATTGGCTCTTATACTGAAACCTGTTTCATTCACATTGAGTAAGTGCAACTCATTTCCCCCCCTTAAAAACAGAAACGAGGGAGCCAAACACACTGAAGTGGGAAGCTCACCACTCTGTGTTAAATGAGAGGGGCAAACAACTGTACTTAGCAAAGGACATAATTATTTTTGTTTGGAAAAAGCAGAAAACAGTCAAGCATATTACTCACTTATAAATGGGAAAAACCTGATGAAGCTGAAAAAAAGTTAAAGAATTGTTCACAATAAAAAAACCCAAAGCATAGTACCATAAAGAATAAAGTGCAAGAAACAAAGTGACCAGTATAAATATTTAACAGTGAAGTGTCGCACAACCCTAAGACTAAATCTGAAGTGCTGAGTCTAAAACTAGCCTAGTTGGGAGGATGGCAGAAAGGAGAATAGAGCTTGAGAAATTGCCCACTAGCTGAACAGTAGATTAAAATACATTTTTATATTTCTTTAAGTATACACATGTAAAGCCAAGCTTTAAATGAAAAAAACATTAGAAAAGTGCATTCACAAAAATTAAAGCTCAACAACTTAAGAGATTGGTGTTGACAGCTCTTCTATTGAGCCTTCTGAGCATTATGAACTATCTTGACTGATGACAGAGGTGCATCAGCATGAATCCAGCAACATATAAACAAAGTGGCATATATCTTAAGTGACAGCAACTGAATTTAAACATACAATACCTGAAAGGAAAATTTTAGAGGAACTGTCAAAAAAAAAAAAAATGGAAGTCAAGCACTGTACAAGAAAAGTAAGTCCTATGTCACCACTTGCCATATGCTGCATATATGGATGAATTTGTATGTGCACAAAAATAGAAAGTTAGAGATATCTGAAAATGCAACAGTTCAAGAGAAATGTGATTCAGTGGAATGAAAGAACTGGTCTCACTGCCCTGAAAGGACACTTAACCATACTGCCTGAACTACTATATGCAGATTATTTATTATTCTTAAACAGAAATTTAAAACAACTTGAAGAGCAGTCTAATACAAGCTATCCTGCTGTAGAGAAAAAAGAAAGTATTTTAATATCATCAAGAACTGCATCTTTAAAGATACTAAATTTAGATACTGAAATACACGCCATCCAAAGTGAATGGCAGTCATTTTTTTCAATGAATAATCACTTGTGGTGTTAAAAATTTGAGTGCCTCATTTTTTATTCTTTTTTAAATTATACTTACTGGTTCTTGCTATACTTTCCTCCAACACGCTAAATGCTTTTCAAGTAGGTGCTCTCTCCTTATGAACTTTCTTGTGCCCTGGAATTACACCTTTCTGCTCACACAGCTGTCCATCCCTTTAAGACCTTGGGGGCTGTATTCTATTCCCCAGTATCTGGTATTTTATTACCCTTTCCTCAATGTTTTCCATTTAAGACTTCAGAGCATGTGACTGAAGAAATGGTCACAGCATTATAAAGCTTGCTTTCTACCAAATTCCTCCTCAAATCATCAAAAGCCAATACTCTGCACAGAGGTAATCAAGATTTAAAATTCTTCTAGTATCTTCTGGAATATCCTGTAAATATTGGGGTAAGCTTGGGGTGACTGAATTAGTCATGAGTGGGTAAATTATGAATAAATTAGACCATCCACATAAGCCTAATTAAATCTTTATACTACTCCACTGATATGAGCCCTGTGAATGCCAGAGAGATCTTCTGTTGTTCAGAAACTCAAATCTAATTAGGAACCTAGCTTTTCTTCTTCCTCCATTAAGTAACTTGCTTTTTTCAGGACGTTTACAGCTCACCAAAGAGTTTGTGGCAGAGATGGTCAATGCAGAAGCAGCACAGTCAATGAGAACGTAAGATCAATTTTCTATCAGCATTTTATGCAGCTTCCATAATCTGAGATAGCTTTGCCATCTCCACACCAAACTGCTCAGTAACTTGAAAACATTGATGTACCTTTAACTACTCAGTAAAAAATTTTAAAGAAAAAGGCACATTGGGAATATGTACTTGAAGGGTCCAAAAATTACATTAAAATTACATTAGTTTTCTGTAGCAACAACTGCACGGATGATAAAATCTGTAAATCTTGTAACCAGTCTACCTGCAATTCAAACAGAGTTTTCTCAGGAGAAATTACTCTACATCTTGAAAACACATTTAGGAAAGCTGGTAAGAGGAATGTTTGAATCTGCATGAAAACACACAAAAGATTCTATATCATTTGATTAAGCTTTATATCTAGCTCCTATTTATTTGGAAAAATGCACACAGAAGTGCGGAATTTTACACTTCTCTACTAATAAGAAATGTCTTTTATCCTCTTTCCCTTCACTGTACATTGGGCAGTTGTCCATCACCTGTGCATCTCCTCAGTTCTCTCTCCTATTCACATCATCCTCTCCTCTATTCACATTTACTACAGGGTCATTCATTCTTGACCTCTGTCAGTATTCTTTCTCCTCCTCTAACCCACTTCTGTATTCATCCTGCAAGCTACAGTGAATACCCCCATATCTGACTGCTTTTCTCTGCGGTACACGTTTCTTGCATCTTTACCTGGTTTTCCACTACATCCTGAATTTCCTTGAATCCAACCATTTTCTGTAGCAGGAAAAGCAGTAGCAGAATTTAAGCCCACAAAGCTTAGCATCCAATCTAAAGATAATTAGGGGGTTTATTACAAAAACAAGGCCTACTTCACAACTGTAACTCAAGAATTTTACGCCAAACACCAACAACATAGAAGACAGCTTTTTCCTCCATTCCACATAGAACCTTCCTGAAAGTAACACTTCTCAAGCTTGACAGTATTTCATTTAAACTTCTGTTGAAAAATTATGTAATTAAAACAAACAGCCATAATTTAATTTATAATCCACGCCAAAAAGAAATCACAGAGTATTTTAGGTTGGAAAAGACCCTTAAGGTCATCAAGCCCAACCGTTAACCTAACACTGCCGAGCCCACCACTAAACCATGTCCCTAAGCACCTCATCCACATGTCTTTCAAATACCTCCAGGGATGGAGACTCAAACATCCCTGGGCAGCCCATTCCAATGTCTGACAACAATTTCAGTTAAGAAACTTTTCCCAATATCCAATCTAAACCTTCCCTGATGCAACTCAAGGCCATTTCCTCTTGTCCAGAGGACATGGCTTGTATCTGGTCATTAAAACAGACCACATACACTTTTTAAAAGTTAAATATTTATCATGTCATTCAAAAGAATTCCAGTGAAAGAACTCATTTTCCTGTCAGTTGCAAGTTTCCCTTGCAAAGGGAATACAAGTAAATACACTTGATTCTGCACGAGGAGGTTCTTTTGTGCTTTTGTTCTATTTACTTTTGGACAGCATGTTCAACTGATGTGTTGTGTGTAATCAGACTAGAAGTAAAAATCCCAAACGTTTCCCTTCAGAATGAAGCTCTGCATCAAGCATTTTCCTCTAATCCTACCACAGCATTTACAGCACTGGACAACTCTGCCCAGCAGTTCTCTGGAAGCAAGAGGGCAGGTTTTTTAGAGCTCAGTCCTATAGTGTTTTCAAACTGTTGCTCATGACCACCCTGTTAACCGTACATTTTCTGTAAGTCTAGCCACATACTTGAAAAGTACTGACGTGAGGATGGAATATGCAGCAATTTAAAGCATTACAGCAAAGGGGTTTTTTTTATTGGCCGCCAACAGTTAAAGGAAAGCTGAGCAACAGCTTGTTTGTTATAAAACCAGCTCAGGAAACTATTTACTTCTCAGTCAAGTCTTTCATTCTAAGACAGTAAGTCAAATTTGTCCTAAATGGTAACGATGTTAGCAACTGCTGCCTGATGATGACCAAAGCTAAACAGATGCTTTTGGTTCTTTCCATGAGAACCGTAATTCCCAGGCAACCAGGGGAACAGAGAATAGACTGTTCATCTAGATATCCTCTGTTTTCTAAGCAGCACTTGGACAAGCTAACGGAAACAAGTTTTTCCATCTCTATCGTTCTATTATTGATAAGTCTTCAATATCAAGCTATAAATAAGAATTACTCTCCTTGAAATAAATATCTAATTGATAAAAATTAACCCATCACCTAAATGCATGGAAATTTATGAGACTTCATTCAGAATACATACGCAAATCTTTTACCCATGTATGGGAAAAAAAATTAAGTCTTTATGATAAGTTATGGCCAGACATTTGGAATTCCTAAGTACAAAGCAGAAAATATTATGATATTGCTTAAGTCTGCGGTTTGCCTGTCTCTTAAATACTATGCCCTGATCTCAACTGGAAAAGTTTCAGAGAAGGGCAACAAAACATGACTGACAGGGATAATACAGCTGAGTTTTATAAAATAACACATAACAAGGAAAGGCGAGAAAACCAAACGTTTTTAAGCAGCAGTAAGGCTTTAATTTGATGACACTGGTTTTTGTTCTGGATGCCAGCAGACAAAGCCAGTAACAACTGGCTCTCTATGACCAAGGCAACCAAGCTGCAGAACTCATTGCTGCAGCAGGAGTACTGGGAAATGCTTGGAAGTCCAAAGACTGCTACATACAAATGATCCTATCACCAGGTTAAGAAGTCCATTACCTACGCTTCTCCAGAGGCTGGGAAAGTACACCCAGGAGGTATCACTATGCCCCATTCTCAGTCTTCATTCAGCATCTGTTGCTGGCCTTTAACCGAAGATAGGACTAGATGGAGTTTTAGGTTGACCTGAGATAACTCTTTCCTTCTCTTGGAACTGTAATTTTATGTCCAGGAGCAGTGAATTCAAAAGGTTTTGCTTTTCTGTGTTCCACTCGTCCCCAATGCCCTCCCCCTTTTCTTTTTATTTGTTTTAAACTGAAGCATTGCTGTCAATAGCACAAAATGAATGGCATGGGGTAGAAAGTTACGTATTTAGGTTAAAATCTCACTTTCTCACCAAAAGACATCGTTTCTTACATTTCAGTAAGAAGGCCTGAAACACTTGCTCCTTCTTTCTGACAAAAAAATACACTTTTAATCAAAACTGAGGTTCATCAGCTGTCTTAACATATACTTTCTTAGAAGATAGGTTGCAAGGTTTTATACTTATCACAATCATAGGACAAACGAAAATGTTAGAATGCTCAACAAGGAAATAGAGTCCAGAAAGCAGCCCCAAAACAACTGATAGGTAGCTTGCTGAAATCGTGCCTTCCTCCAAACCCCTATTTGGTGCCACTGTGCAGAAAAGAGAAAAAACAAACAAGTCCAACCTGTTTTCCTTCTGATTAATTCTAAAAGCACCATGTTTAGAGAGAAAATCTTATATTTCAGTAATCACAGGGGTTTTTTTGGTTTTTGGGGGTTTTTTTGTGTTTTTTGTTTTTTTTAAGTTCTGCCCTGTAACAGCGCACTTTGAAACATTTTTATTGTTATTAATGATCTCACTTGTGTATTTCAGCCAATATTTTGATTTCACTCCAGAGGTTCCAGATTACAAAACTGCCGTTGGACACAACCAAGAGCAAGAGCTGAAGGTGCACACACATCATGGCACAAGTGAGGAACCACCAGCCTTACTCTGTCCAACTACCTACTACATCTAAACAAACTGCAAATACCTCCGGTAAAGAGACATATTAAAAGAAGGGACTGTATTAGATTGAGAAAGAGATGCCAGAAAAGATCCTGCTATCTTAACTCAAACAGGTCAGAAATTGTCTTTACAGGTACTGAAGAGAAGGGAAAATGCCATACAAAAACCCACATGCCACGTAATCTTCAAGTGAGCACCCTCCTTCAGTAAATTTTTCCCATGTATAGTTATCCTTCTTGTTCAAAGCTTAACCTTATTTCAAGGTCAAATTTGCACAAATTTTACACATTCATTTTTATGCTGGCTTCTCCACCTCCACCCTTATTTTAGCCCTAGCATTACCACATAACCTCAGTGTTTCTAAATGTTTACACTTAGAATTCTGTTTACAAGTCCCTCTAACAAATACACTTTTTGAAATACACCTTTAAATAGCGACCTTGCAAATGAATCTTTTGCAATGTAAGAATAGCATTCATCTCCTTGAAGTATAAACATCTCCAAGTGAGTTGGTTGTGTATGAACCTTCCATAGGAACTGAGAGAAGTAAGACTGCAATTCTTATCATCCAAGGTTCATTTCACTGAGTACAAAGGGAGTCTGCACAACTAGCTCAGATATAAAGTGGAAGACCTGAATCGAACCTTGGGAACTACCAGCTTTTCCCAATATTTGTACTATTTTTCTAACATCCATTAAACTGTCTCCTCCAATATTTTCACATTTAGCCAGGCCATAATATTATTTATCAATAGTTTTACCACTGCTCTGTAAAGGATCAAACATTATGTTGACTTCACAACAAACTGTTTCCTTTACATACAAATGCTCATCCATAAGTGCCACGTGCAAATATTATACACTAACTAGATAAAGATACGTTAATTAATTTGGACCATGTTAGTAATACTCCAGCTCACTGATACCTCCCCTGTACACTGCTAAAATTTGAGATGCATGTATCATCCAAGTAACAACACCTGTAAAGAAGAAGCTATTATTTCCATATAATTAAGGAGGTCAGTCAGGTCACCATCATCATCTCAGCAAATAACTTGGAGAAATTAATACAGATTATATCAATGCAATCACTTTCATTCTTTTTTTCTAAGACACAGAAGATGAACAGAGCGGTGTTTTTTTGTGACAAGACCTACTTTTCATTAAACCATGCTGACTGGCATCATTAATGATTTTTCACTGCCAGTTCTTTGTTGATATAGTCCCAAATTACCTTCTTTGTTATTTCAGGTTGGACTGAAAACAAACTAAGGGATTACAATTCTCTGGGTCATCACTTTTTATTCTTCACAAACTCTATTACTTCAGTACATCTCAAATTCTGTAAAATTTTCCTGGCTTGAGATCTTTTAAACTTATCTCATTTGGGTTTGCATGGCGAAGTTTTGGTAGCAAGGGTGTTACAGGGGTGGCTTCTGTGAGAGGCTGCCAGAAGCTTCCTCCGTGTCCGACAGAGCCAATGCCAGCCGGCTCCAAGATGAGCCCACCACTGGCCAAGGCCAAGCCCATCAGCAACAGGGGTAGTGCCTCTGACATAACATATTCTGGAAGGGGGAACTGCCTCCCTCAGCAACTATAGCCAAACAGAGGAGTGACAATATGAGAAACAACCCTGCAGACACCCAGGTCAGTGGAGGAGGGGCAGGAGGTGCTCCAGGCACCAGAGCAGAGGTTCCCCTGCAGCTCGTGGTGAGAGGGCAGGTTGTGCCCCTGCAGCCATGGAGGGTCATGGGGGAGCAGAGACCCCCCTGTAGCCCAGGGAGGACCCCACACCAGAGCAGGGGGATGCCCAAAGGAGGCTGTGAGCCCATGGGGGACTCACACTGGAGCAGGCTCCTGGCAGGAGCTGTGACCCCATGGGAAGAGAAGCCCAGGCTGGAGCAGGTTTGCTGTCAGGGCTTGTGACCCCTGGGGGGACCCACGCTGGAGCAGGCTGCTCCTGAAGGATGGCACCCCATGCTCCGTGAAGAACTACAGCCTATGGGAAGGCCTCATGTTGGAGAAGTTGGTGGAGGACTGTCTTCCGTGGGAGGGACCCCACACTGGAGCAGGGGCAGAGTGTGAGGATCCCTCCCCGTGAGGAGGAAGAAGCAGCAGAGACTGTGTGATGAACTGACCACAACCCCCATTGCCTGTCCCCCTGTGCCACTTGAGGGGAGGAAGTAAAAAAAGCAGGAGAGAATTTGAGCCTAGGAAGAAGGGAAGGGTTGGGAGAAGGTGTTTTAAGATCTGGATTTCTTTTTCATTACCCTACCCTGATTTGATTGGTAACAAAAATAAATTTTGCACAAGTCAAGTCTGTTTTGCCCGTGACAGTAACTGGTAAGTGATCCCTCCCTGTTCTTGTCTCAACCCATGAGCCTTTCCTTACATTGTCTCCCCCCTGCCCAGCTGAGGAGGGCAGTGACGGAGCAGCTTCGGTGGGCAGCTGGCCTCCAGCCAGGGTCGACCCAGCAGATTCTCATTGCTGAATCAGAATTCTTTAATTCATATTTTTAAGACTATAAAATTACCCAAGGCCTGATGACTTGGCTAGTTGATCCCACTGAAACTTTTGTCACTGTTTCATACAAAACATCATAAAGATTCAACCTTCACTTCAAACAGGAAGTTTCTGCATCATTACTTCCTTCACAACAAAAAAGCTTCCAGTAACAAATTACTTGATATTTTTTTTTTCCCCCTCATATATGCTGCTTTAAGTTATATCACTATCATGTCTCTCTGAGATTAGTCTAAGGTTTGCTTGGGGAAAGAGGCTACGCTGGATGCTCAACAAAATGTGTTCAGTACTTGTAGCACTGTGGGGTTTGGGTATCTCTGATGAGGCTTCTGAAGAATGCCTCTTGTCTAACAAAAAACTCTGGCAGGACAATGGCCTTGGCTGGTGCCTGCTGGATTGAACATGAGCACAGTGAATTTAAAATCCAGTTTTAGGGCTTAAAAAAAATTTTTAAAATCAGATTCTTTTCTCCCAACCCCACTCCATACACATACTGACACTCTGATATCTGGTTACTGCTCACCAACACCCATAGGACTAGGTCATGTTGATTTTATCTAATGCATCCTAATTACTACAACAATGAGTGGAGATATAATGGCAACTGGAATTGTAGTAGCATGAGGGTGTTGTTTCCCTTTAGGATAAGCCAAACCAAGAAATTGCTGTTGCCTAAGGGCTGAAATCCTACTCAAACCCCTTCCTCTTCTGCTGTTCACTCTCGCTGCTTACCTGGCACTAGCATTTGGCACTTCTGACTGCAAGGAAAGTTGATTTGACTCACTGAAACTGGAGAGAAATAACCAAGCCATAAAAAGCAAATTTATTGTCATGGCAAGGTTTCTGCTTGGTTGGTAAACTCAACTGGCTTATCAAACTTTCAGAAAACAAGAGAACTGGTACAAGGAAGGGGGAGGAATAGTCTTCCCCTTTAGGTGCTGAACTGCTGCTAAATCAGGTCAGCTGTAGCATGAAACTACATCTTCAGTTGCCATTTGCAAAACCCAGAGTGACAAGGAATCAAGTTGTTCCCGATGGAAGCAGGAAGGTAATTGCAGGCAAAGGTCCCTAATCTTAGGCTCTCCTCTCTAAACACACCTCATCCTATATTGCACGCCTGGTTTACTGTTCTCAGGGAACCAGTATTTTTCATCAGACCAATTCTATCCATCAGAAAAGAGCATAGCCATCCTGCAGACAGAACTCTTTTAAACTTTAAAGGACTTTAAAGGTTTAACTCCTTAAACTTTAAAGGTGTGGCCTGCACACCGTTTTGATCATTTTCAGAATGGGGAAGGGCAGATCTGCATCTCATTGTGCCAGCACCATTTTGGTGGTGGTGGTGAGGGGGTATCTGGGTAATATTTGGGGTTTGTTTGTCTATACAGGTAAAAAAGCTTTGATCTGAGGTTTTTTATTTCCCCTGCATACCCCCAATGGAAGTTATATTCCTTGATTTCAGCAGAACCGTGACTGAAGAGGTTGTACTCTGCTTTTTCAGATACACTGCTGTCACTGTAACATGTGTGTGTATATAGTTATGTATATACAGTGATAGTTTCTTTCTGCAGAATCTGACAAGTTAGAATTTTCTTTCTAGAACAATGGCTATAATGGAAGTAGCAACTGACCAAGGAAAACAGATTTTAATCTTTATTTATATGATATTGTTGACTTAAATAAAAAAAAGATAACCTTCCAAATGCTAACTTTCCAAGCCGTACATTCCATTAAATCCTCAATACATAAAGTCTTAACATGGAGGGAAGAAAGTTACCATATTTTATGATTTTAATTTCTTTTTTAATCTTTCAAGTGTCAACCCCGGCTGATTCCCAATGGGCACCAAAGCTGTGTTTCAGGATATTTATAATTTGTAGCATTGCTAACTTATGTATATCAGTCCTAAAATAATCCACTTTTTTTTACTCCAACACTGTGAAAGACTGTTCTCAGACATAGCATATACTGATTGTAAAATATACAATGTTTAAGCACTGATGATTTAAAAAAAAAAAAAAAAAAATCTAATTCTTGCACATACTAATATACTTCAATTGAATTTTGTATGCTGGTAAAACAAAAAATCATTACTAAAACACAAGAAGAAACAAAGTTTACTTACCTTTCTGATAGAAGAATTTCCGATAATAATATGCACCAAGGTCTACATGTTCAACGATGTATCTTTTCACTCTGTCTAGATGTAAAATCAGATTCTCCTTGGGAACTTCCAGAACTGCTACTCCAGCATTCGTGCAATGAGAACTCAGAGTCGACTCAAACGAGGCACTTTCACATCCACTGAAGGAACCTGAATTAGATTTGGAAAGGCTGATCTTCCTCTCCCCTTCCCCGCCAATCTCATTACGAAAATAAGGACAACTCATCACAAGTTCATTGCTTTTATCATCCCCCTGGTCCATATTGAGACTTCCTTTTGAATTCAGGTCTTCAGTGCTGCCCATTGGAGAATTGAAACTCGCAGAATGGGACAAGGGTCCGGAGACAAGTGACGCTACAGCAGCAGCAGATGCACCCGTGGTTGTGTTCCTTCTTTTAATAACATTATGCCTGTTGATCGCTGCTTCATTTAAATCAAATAAAATACTCTGTACATCGTAATGAGCAAAACACTTCGGACAAGTCCAAGGCTTGACGCTATCTTCTGACCTGTTATCTTCGAGATCTGAAGATTTCCCAAGCTCCCCTTCACCTTTGGCATTGCGCAGCTTACGAAAAATGGAGGAATCTCCCGTCTCTGACTTCGAACGTCTCTTGAGTGGCTTCTCCCTTTCCTTAAAGAGTCTCAGGTTTTCCCTTTGAGTAATAGGTCCATCTATCACATCTAGAGAGAATCCTGAACCCTTGCTTCCACTGGCAATCAGAAGTTCACTGAGCTTAGTTGTGGTTGAGCCTCTCTGATCAGACTTTTCATCTTTATAGCCCTTCAGTAAGTCAAAAAAACTTTCCCCTGAAGTTCCCTGCTTATCTATGGAGGATGTGCTGCCATACTCCCTGTGCAGAGATGGTCCAGATTTAAAAGTGGGTGAAATACATTCATCAAAACTATCCACATCAAGCTCACTTATGGTAATGTCGCTGTTGCTGCGCTGTCTTATTCTGCGAAGAGCTTTCCTTGGGGAACTGGGATAACCATCAGGTGTAAGAAACCTGGAGTCTAGATTCTCGGATTGTCTGGTCTTGTTCTTAAGTGTGCTCTGGATGCTCTTTAACATGACAGAATCACTAGCATTCAGGTTAACAGAGCTTCCCTGACTCCCAGGACTGCTTTTAGAAGACATGCTGTCTAAGCAACTAGATGTTTCAATATCTTGACTAGATCTGCTAGTTTCCTTGATGTTCTCCTTCCGTGGGGGCCAATCAGCAATCCTTGCCCTGACCCCCATTTTAGGGACCCCAGGGGTAGAGGTAACATGATGGGAACTTTCATTGCGAGGAGGTCCAACTGGCGCCATGACCGCAGATCCTAAGCTGCCATTCTGTGACCTGAAGCGCCTCATATAAAAGTCATCCGAGTGGACTTTTGATGTGCCATCTGTTCCAACTGACACCCCAGTGGCAACAGCCCTTTCGGTCTGGGACCGCTTCAAGCTGGTCATGATCTTTCAGTATGTTCAACCTTAGTAAGTTCCAAGAGAAATCACAGTCATTTCTGCTTTTTAAATGAACAGTTCTCTTCTGGAGAATAGTCTCCAAAATGTACAGTGGTTGCATGAGATCTTAATCATGGATATTTAAGGACACAGTTAAATGCAGGATGTCTACAGAATTCAGATATTCAGTAGGTTTTGATAAGCAACAATTTCCTTTAACTTTTGCATTTTAAGAAGTAGCCATGCTCCAGTATATTCAAATTGTTTTAACATCACTTGTGCTCCAAAAATGTCAGAGTTGTAATCCAATCACTTATGCTTCTTTTAGGCCTAGAACAGACAAAAAGGGAGATAAAAGCATTAATCATTTCATATATAAACTTTTTTGTAACTGAAACTATCCGTAATTATTACACAGAATTAATATTCCCAAACATGCTTTGAAATCTCAGTGGTCATCGTTTCAAAAATGCAGCTGTGTTAAATGGTGGTGAAGAGTTTTATAGGTATTGCTGGCTTGCCTTCTGAAGAAATACTTTTACATTTGGATTCTACACCTAAATACAATTTTGTCCTTATGAATGAGGACAATGTAGCGGTACTTTTTAGTTGGGTTAGTGGACAGTTTTACAAAGCACAAGTAGGGAGTTAATTTCCTCAGCTGGAAAACACACACAGAATACATTTCCTGTAGAAACTATGGAAAAGACAGATCAGGACTCCAAATTTTGTTTATAAATATAAACGGTAAATTCTTTATAGCAAGTCATACATCCTTGGTTGCAATTACGTATTAACAATGCCTATTCAACTTTTCCATTAATGTAAATAACTGTGAATGCTAACAAGAAAAAACGAAGGAAGCTAATTAGCAAAAAAAAATTACAAAATGGTAAGAGACAATGTCTGTCAACAACGTTTATTCTGTGTTTTTCATGGCCTCATTTGCAAATCAGCTAGATAATCCCGAAAGCATGTATTCCCTCTGCCCAGGTTTCACAACATATATAAAGACTAAAGCTAAGTAGAAACACATACTTGCAAATAACTTGGTAAGAAAAGTTCCATTTATTTATCTGGCTAACAAAACATTGTCTGCCACAGCTCCTGTATAATCCAGCTTTACAAAGCCTTGGAAACTAAATGCTTTCCCATACCTCATCAGTAATGAAGTGATTACAAAGCAGTTAGTGTACTACCCTTTGAGGAGGAAAAAAAAAAAAATCCACAAATATCCTTGCTGGTAGAAGACAAAAGCATGAGATTATCAAGATAAAATCTTGCATTGCTGTGTACATCCTTTAACACAAAGAAGTTAATAATTTTCAAAGGCTAAACCAATTACACAAAGTGTGGCCTTTAAATATTTGCCAAATGAGAGCAGAGATGCTGCTGAACCAGCACTGCATTGACAATACACTATTGTCTACAAATCAAAGCTTTCTGATGCTTCCAGGGAAGCCAGCGTTTTCTGCAGTCTCTTCTCAAAACTATGGAGTACTCTGCTACATACTAATTAAATATCAAGCCAGGGCACTTTCTGCCTCCGAAGGTGGCATTTTTTTACCTTCACTTGCCATAGACAGCACCTCCTTGAAACAGCTGCTATTTAAAGCTGAACACACACGGAATACTTAAAATGCAACGTGACTGCATCACACAACAAGGGTGCAAGTCATCTAGGGTATTACTGTATTTGCACAGACGTTTGCATAAGCACAGTTGCTTTCCTTGTAATTCTTCTCAGACTGCTGAAACAATAGTTTTTTCTACCTATATAATTAGGATAACTTTAGAAGGGCAGCCTGTGTATGCAGCTGTTACAACAGTACTGAATTTTCAGCTGTAACTTTTTTTACAGATTTCAAGCACTCTCCAGTCGAAGAACTGACCAAGCTGATAAAACAGCTTCATGCACAAATCAGATCAAGGAAGAAAAAATGCAAACACTGCCCGCCACCACATAATCTAATGTCCTGTCTATTTTTCAATGGTGCCATATCAAATATAATTTATGCAATAAGCTCTATGAAACAGGAACACTGCATAGTCCTTTCTAAAGAGCTATACAGGCTTGCTTTTATAGGCAGCATGGAAGGAAAGGAAAATAAAATGAAAACTAGTAAGGGTTTAGGGCAGGCGGAAGACGGCTAAAAGGGTTAGTGAAGGAAGAGTCAAGCTGAGGATGAACAGAAGTACAAGTGTCCACTACCACACACTCCTCTTCATAGGCTGCAATGAAACCCAAGATGTCTGTCCCTTACCATTCCCCTTCCACCATAAATATCTCTGCAAGCAAACTACCCATTCTCCTTCCCCGCAAGTGCTGGTGCTTACAGAAACAGATAACCTACTAGCACAAGTTTCTCATTAACTTAAGGGCAGAAGTTCACATAGCAGCAATAAAAGTTTCAGAGCTTGATGTTAACCCCGTGAGCATCCAAATGCTACCAGTTCCCCCACACCCCAGACTCTTTTCCTTTAAAAATTTCAAGGACATGAATCCTAAATAATTAAGGAGATATATATATATATTAAAAATTATATATAAAATCATATATGAAAAAAATATAACTAAGTGGTCTGTGGAATTTATTCTTGACCTTGTATATGTATGGTACAGTCATTAGTTACATGACCACACAGTACATTTTCCAAAGGAAATACTTTCTCTGTTCCTGACTCAGCATTAAGGATGTATCCCTCTGTGGACCAGCTGTGTCATGCTCTGCAGGTTTCTGCAACTGTCCTACTTCATCTGTTGTAGCAGCTGGAATACAGGCAATAAAGGATTATAACAGTTAATATCATACTCTGAAGAACTCAACTCCACCCTTGCCTGTGTCTATCTTCATATGAATTAAATCACTTAAGTCAACTTTCTTTGAGACTACCTGTCTGTGGTTGTCTCCCTAGGTCTTCCTGTGTGCGGATGTTCAATTTGGGACCTCAGAGTCTGGTCTAAAAGGTTCAATTATATCCAAACAAAATAAACCGAAAGCATTATATTTGGTAACATTAAAAAACTCCTAAAGCGTAAGTCCTGGTTACACTGGCCATCAGATTTAACAGAACAACAACAATCTGTACTTTTTCTCACACGCATTACTTGCAAATCATGATGGCATCAAAGAGAACGAATCACACTTGATTTAAATGGCCATCAGTTACCAAGAACCAGATGATATTACGAACCGGAAAACCTGCAGAAAGTTAACAATTAAGTAGCAGAACTGCTCACACAACATGTAATCTATTAAAATTAGTTACAAGTGCAAGTTAAGCAGTATGGTACCTACTTCTGTAGGCAAGAGCCATCATTGTGAAGAGTAACAATTCCTATTTCGTTACTATTCCAATATAGATAAAAAACAATTCAAGGTAGAGCTATGAATATGAGAACAGAACATGATGATGACAAGCTAGCACAACCAAGACAACATATGCTTCCCAACTCATCTGCACTGACTGAGGCCAACAAAATACTCAGATGAACAGTATGAGTAAAACCACATGCAAAAACTACAAAGGGGTACACGAAAGTTTAGTACTGATTAAGAGAACAAGCTTGGAAAACCAATGATCTGCTTACCAGACTGCCTGTAATAACTAGTAGAGCAGTCCAAAAAGCTGCCCAAAATGGGTCTGAAATCCTCAGGACAAAGTTTATTCATTGCTTTTTATCAGCACCAGAGGACTTTGTGTCTATTCTCAACTTAAAATGAGCTACACACAAGCCCATTTTCATTCTTTCCCTTTCTATTTATACCTCTTTCAACACTTTACTCCCTCCTCCGAACCTGGGGTTCCAGCTGCAGGACAAAGGACCATTCTGATGAAACTTAACAGGTCCTTGTAGATGAACCCCAAGATAGTTTTGCAGTCCTGTGCCAGTCTTAAAAGGCAGGTAAGTCAAGAGATTTTGATTTCTTATTCCTCATGACTGAAGTTAGCCACCAGGAAAATGAAGACCTATCAGTCCAGATTTCACCCAGAGGCCTTTGGGTTACAAAGAAGCAAATAGAAGCAGTTGATTAAGAAGAATGTCTCGCTCAAGTCAGCTCAGAGTAGTAAAAGAACCACTCAGCTACAGAATCAGTTTCTATCTTGGATTCATGTAGCCAAATAAGATAATTCAACATCTACTTGTTCAGCTGAATGGAAAAAAGGAGATCAAGCCTGACACATCAATTCTGAGACCTTCTATTACAGTTTTTCCTAGCTTCAGTTTGTGGGATCATGCTCTTTCTCCTTACAAAGTAGTGACTTTATCCACAACCAGGTCTTACTTGAGGAGATTCAGTAATTACTCTGTTATCTGCCAGGAACATGCTGAGACTTCAGACTGTAGGATCACAGATGCTAATGATCCTCTGATGTTGACAGAGATTAATTTGGCGGCACCAAATTATTTATGATTCATCATGTTCCAGAGGAAAAACTTCATACTTCACCATCAGCCCTCATTAAAAAGTGGCATTTTATAATTAAAAATTTGGGAATAAGGGCATCACTTTTCAAATTCTAGGAAAGTCTCACTTTTACAGAGCCTCCATACCACTCCCCCCACCCCAAACAGTAAAATATAATAGATGATGGTAAACGTAATGTATTACCGGGAATATTTTACAACACTAAAAACTGCAGGATAAGGAGCTCAGAATAACATTTTACAGCAAGTAGTTTTTTAAAAACATAAACAAAGTAATCTCTATTCCACAGGCTTTACAGAAATTTCGCCAACTTAGGAAATGCAGTGCAACACACACACACACGTCTCTTGCAGTAACCCTTGTTAACTTATACTGGGAAAAGAACTGGCATTACCATAAAATCTGAAAACTAGCAGCTCCTCTAAAACCAGAAAAATCAAGGAGAACAATGGAAAATAATTTATATATGAAAGCTTATCTACTTGTGTCACAAATTCTTACCTGAATTATAATACAGATCAAATCCCAGGGGAGAAGAAATATTCATTTATCAGCCAATCAAGTTATTATAGGTACAAAATAATGTCTAAGTTCATAAAATGAATTCCTCTGAGGAGAAAAATTCAATTTAATCTTTAGAAATACTTGGCTTTATGTGGGTACCTATTATTAACTTTATCCTTCTCTACTCAGGATTACTTTCATTATAATTGAAGGAAAGTTAAAAGGTTCATATTTCAGAAGAAGCTTTTATTCTTCAAATAGCCTTTCAGTTGATGTTTGATATTTTACTAGCTTATCAGTTTTATTTTTGTTACGCTTAGAGGAACTGCTGGTTTTGTGTTAACTGAATGTGGGACAACTGTCAGCTCCGCACAGGATGAAAGACAGATTCCCATAACTTTTCTCTCTCTTCTGCCCCTCACCTCCTCAGTTTACATTACCTGCAAAATTTGCCACGTGTCAGCAAGTCGGAATTTCTGCCTTTTTCTCAATGCTTCCTTGCTCCCTAACCCTCAGAAGAAAACCTTTGCTCTAAGGAAGTTGAGTGCCATCTGTTTCCATGTACACAACAACCACCTGCACTGATCTGCTGAGATTTAATAGTGCTTTATTCTTAACTCCATTCTCTGCTGAAGTAGCTCACACTGAAGTATATGAAATCAGGCAAGGTAACACCGATTTTAAGATACAGCAGTAATTAATGCGAATTACTACCATCCGTTTCTGCACCCTTGCAGTACGCCTCTCTGCCGGCAAACAAGCGCCTGCTCTGCCACTGCTGGAGGGTGTGCGGTCACTACAGAGGGTGCCGAGGCTGAGCTCGTGCGCTGTGGCACTCGGCAGAATTTGCTCGCCGGTGTATTGAGCTGTGCCCACCACGGTCATAAACGGCCAGTTGGCTCAGAGACACGGAACCAGCTGGCCTGCCCTGTGCGGAACACCATGAAGTCACCCTCCATAATCGTACTCGCTTGCAGTCAGTGGTAAAGCGCTCGTGACATAACAGTATGGTAAACGAAGCATAAAGGTGTCAAATTGAGACAGATACAGGAACACAGGGGATAATGATCCCCCACCTGTACACTCCAGCACATTTTGCTCCACTGTTTTTACATCAATTTTGTATAACAATCAAGAAAAGGATATCACAATACTCAAGTGTGCAAGTAACTGTTCCCAAACCAAACCCTTTAAAACTCCTTTTAACTGAGACAGGGGGAGAGAGAGAGAGAGAGAAAACACACTGCACGTGTTTATTCCCACTTCAGCACGCGTGTTCCATTTTGGTACCAGTGTCACTCAGTTAATTAAAAGCAAAATCCCTTTTCTGGAAGCTAATTTACAAGATCTGAAAAATAATAGACATTGACAAGTCTTACTGAATGCTGTACTGTATTCTATTCCTGGAATGAGATTGTTAACAGCAACAGTTTATTTTTGATAGCAGCGCTTGCTCTCTAGGAAGCAACTTTAAACCAGTGCCAAAACATGAGAGCAAAATATTCTAGCTCCCAGATACCATCTCTCAAGAAAGTAAATTTTTAGCAACTACAAAAGAGTTCCACTTACACCCCCCTCACACACTTCCTTTTTTTAGAGAGATGTTTCTCTTATCAACAGCTAGAAGCTGAAAATACATTTTGCATCCCTGGGTAATGGTTCCAAAACCAAACTAACTGCTCTCTGTGGTGTGTGGACTTTTGTGTAAGTTACTTATCTGCAAAGTGCCCAAGTTAATGACTAACTTCTGATACTGCACGACACTGACCTATGAATAGTCACAAACCAAAAAAAAACCCAGACCGAGAAACAAACCCCAAAGGAAATGGGCTGATACGTGCTGGAATGGGTACAGTTAGCGTAGCTGCCACACATTACAGTACCACAGATGCACTTTCCTGAGATTTGCATCCCTGCTCATATTTCCACAGCAGAAAGGCTTACACGACACCCTCCTACAGCCTGGCCATGAGTTGGTTTCCGGCCTGACCTTGGTGCCAGTACAAAGGAGGAGCCCAGCCTGTGGTCTCTGTGCTGTACCGCTGGCTACGTTCCTGCCGGCCACACTGAGCACACTACAGCTGGCAGTCAACCCCGCATGTCTCATGACATCCCATAAACATCAGAATTGAGCAAGAAAACTGTTTGGAGGAGGAGGGAAAAGGGTGTTTAACGTACTACCTCTAAAAGTCTTGTTACTTTAAGGAGTCTGGGATATAACCTGAAGGTAATTTTTCGACCCGTGTTAGACTGTCCTATTTGATAACAGGATTCTTAAAAAACAGAAACCCATCATTTTGATATTGGTTAAAAAAAAAAAAAAACAAACCAAAAAACAACCACACCTTCCCAACACCATTTTATTCCTTTGCTCTATCACTGCAGTTGCTTCTCCCTAAACTCATGATTTGGCAAAAGAACTACAAGAAGCTGCTCTGCTGTCTACCTGAAAGTCATCCAGCTCCCAATCTCCACAGAGTACCATTTCTCCATGGGTTAACTGATCCAAAAGCAGCTTTTCAGAAGTGAAAGTTAAATTTTACCTAAGATTATAAGGCTTTATTTGCAACAATCCTCATATTAACCATCTAGAGAATGTTTCATATTCATGCACATTTATCAACATGCTCCTGCAATTACTATCCTGCTTCAAAGGTACTTCTGCAACGCTGGAGAGGAGAATTAGGAGCAGAGAGATTATTACTAGACGCCCTCGTAAGGTGTTCTCGATTCCTGCATCACCATCCCTCCTTCATATGCGCCCCAGCCAGACACATACTATCTTTTCCACTCTACACCCAGCTGCTGGCACTCTCTGCTTATCACCCTTCGCAGCCCTCCCTTCCCAAGCCAGGAACCCTTCTGCCACACAGCCCCTTTGGCCACAGCCCCCAGCAGAGTAGAACAAACACCATCAGATTCGAATTTCAGACCTCAATTTACCCCTTCAGCACAAGCCACTCAAAAGACAGCTGAGCATCTCATCAAGCAGAAGATCATTTTTTCAAGCTTGCAGGTAACTAACAGATGTTCAGTGAATTTGCTTCCTTATCTATTGACCTGAAAATACAAAGCAGGTCATTACTGGAATCTATTACAGTTCCTGTAGATTAGAAAAGCCAACAGAAAGCAACTGGAAGGTGCACAGATAAAATCAAATACTATGTTTGTAAAGAGAAAAACAAGATCAAGCTATTACTAAAATACAGTATTTCCAAAGTACTCAGCTGAGAAAGAGGTTTTCCCCCGCCCCCGGTATAACCTATTAAAAACGTTCACAGATCTTTCTAAATGGTATTCTGTTACAATGGCACACACAAAGCGAAAGTATTTTCCCCTAAAAAAAGGTATTTTGCATGTAGATATATATAGCATTTATATTTTTGTACACATATCTACACCTATTTACATACAAGATGTTAATGTAATCTCTCAAAAGCAAGGTTGAGAATACTCAAAGAACATAAATATAACCAAACATTATAATTAAACCTCATGTCATTTAAACAATAGTTCCTGCAACCGCTAATGGTTTACATGTTTAATGAATCTGCACTCGCTACTGTTACATGAAGAAAAGCAAACAAATTTAAATCTAACACCACCAAATTATCGTATGTTTATCCATGAAATTTTGAGATACAGACCCTAATACCCTGGGATAGGCTCCACAGCAGAAATGTCAAGTCAAGACAGCATAAAAATAATGATACCAAAAATCATAGTCCAGACTATAAAGTCATACGAGGGCTACAGAGAGTAACAGAGATCCTCTTAGCAGTGTACGCGTTTGAACGGATAAGGAAGCACGTAATCCTCAAATAATCCTTGCACGAAGTTCAGCGGCTTCTGTTTCAAGTGACAGCCACATACAGTCAAGTGTGCAACCCCAAGGAAGGAAGTCAATTAAAAACCTCAAAGGAAGATACAGACTTGGAAGCAAAACTTGGACAATATTTTGGGGTTTATTATTTTTTTTAAGTATGATTGTGGATAACTGCAAAATTCAAATTGAAAAGCATTCAGCTGAACCCTCCACAGCCTTCCACTATAACTCCTTTGGGGAAAAACACCTGAAAACTCAGTAACAGTTTTTTCAAACAATATGACAATTTACTTTTTTTAAATGACGTTTTGTATTACTATACTTTTAAGCCCTCAAAAGAATACTGACGGATCAGTGTAAAGAACTTGATTTAAACATAGAGAATAAAAAAAAAAGAAACCCCCCTTAATAATAAAATTGTTTAAAAGAAAGCGTTTTTAAACCTGAAAGTTTTAACTGTGTTCTTATTTAGATACTGATCTTAGAAGGTAAAACCAAAAATTAGTAAGAAATAGGTTTTATATGAAAGCAAGAATAATTGCCACTAACTCTGCACTTTCATGTTTTCCATGCTTTTTATTATTCTCTTAGAGCATTAGCTTTATTCTTTGCCTGCAATCATCTAACCCACAAACATGCAGTCCCATTTACAAGCCAGACTCTGGTGTCTTTTCAGTGAAACAATGCAACAGCCTTCAAAATCAGTTACGTATTAATTTGCAAAGGATTCTAAATCACTACCACTAGCAAACATCTAGAACAGTATTTTGCTAATGCTAATGGTTTACTGTATGCTTAATTTCTCCAACAATTTCCACTCAAAGCAGGACACTGGGCGCAATCATCTTTCTGGAACCATGTTTTGTGTTTTCTGAAGCCCAATCGTTTGCATACATGCAAATAAAAACCTATAATCAGATGACATAACATTTTTCTTCAGACAATTAAATTGTTCACATAAAAGGCATGGCAACCGATTCAGTAAGTCACTACATATTTTTTAAGCGGTGCTTATGGCAACCCCTCTCAGTCCTTGCATAATACAGATATTACTAAACACCGATCTTTGTGCAAGGAATATATTTATTTACTATGTTTGCTTTCATCCAGAGCTAAGCGTGGAGATCATGCCACAGACCAGAAAGGAAAACCATCTTAGGTTACCGTTTGACACGGATGCTATGGATTTCTAAACGTATGAGGCACCATAAATCGACCAGCAGAAGAAAAAAAGCTTTTAGGCTTTTAACTCTTATGTTATATAAGTAGGCAAGGCATCAGTGATACCTGGTGATAATTCACTTTGCTATTTTTGAGAAAACACACATATAGAGCATTTTGTCCTTTGACAACCACATGTATTAAGTATTTTCCAAGTATCACCTTCATGGCTATAAAGGAATAAATAGCTCAACCTCCATATAACTTCTCTCATTAATTTTCCTGTAGATGCTTCCAGCATCTTAAAATTAAGACTAAAGCATTTTAAGCAAGCTTTCACCATATTTTTTGGGGTGTGTGTGTGTATAAAACTATCAGAAAAATATGGATGGGATCTGTAAACTGAAATGAATTTATGAGCACGCGGCATCTGGTGATAAATGCTATCACCTTAAAAAGTGAAAGGGATGTCTGAAGCTTTCAATGTGAAATGCAAAAGACTGATGGATAAACCAGTAAACAGTTCTAAAAACCCAGCAGGGAACAGAGTACAACTATCCAAGCCTTGTACTTTGTTGAATGAATGAATATTTCAGTGGCACTCTCCTTTTGCATATGGGAATGTTCACAAGAACACAAGAAAAAAGCCAGACTGGTTGTATGTAAATTATTACTCTACATCTAAATTGTTTTAAGTCCTAATAAAGGTGAATGTGGGGAAAAAAAAAAAAAACACCTGCCAAAATATGCAGTTACTCAGCAGAAATCTGCATGCTGCACCCCTGCAACATTTAGGGCTTAGAAAATAATAAAGCTAGATATAAATATTTTGGTTGATTCATTTCTTGTGAGCACTGCGCTATGAGTGGGTGTTCAGGTTGGATTTCATAAGATTTAAATAGAGGAAGAAGTCTTTAAATGCAGAAAACCAAGAAAAGGTTTTTCATTCTTCAGGAATTCTCTCTTGTATAGATATTTCAGCACTGACCAACAAGTAGATGACACACTCTGGGTTTGATGATGTAGGTATGTTATGTTCTATAGTTCCAACATACACTATATAATAAAATCAATTGAAAACATCAAAATAGGCAGTACTTTAAAATTTAAAAATAGCTATACACATTACCTGCTGAAGACAGAGTTATCTCCAGTAACTACAAAGGGAAAATAATACCTAGCTGGCCATATACATCAGCTGTTAAGGAACGATTGTGAAAATTTATGCACCACCCATCATGTAAAGCAGCCTACACCAAGCTGCAGTACCAGGGAGAAGCAACATAAGCAATTCTGGTCACGTATCCAGACAGTCAAGCTGGCAAAGCAAGATACAAACTGAAAAGAGCAAGCAAGGTGGCACTGACACCTAAAAAACACACTTTGCAATTTAAATAAGAATCGGTCTATTACAAGCACACATATGCCAGCAGTACTGGCACTTCAGACATCTTTAAACCTAAGAAGCAAATTTAGGTGGATGGCTGGATGTTTCTAGTTATCTCAAAGTTTAAGTCAACTTGTGTGTCTGACCTGCCCACCTGTCCATGCAGGTACCCCTCAGATTTCACAACACTATACATGTCTTTCACCAACTGCCCTTCTAGCCCAAGACCAGTGAATTTATTCTTTATATGTTTTATTGTCTTGACTGCAAGTTGGGCTACACTATCTGGCTGAAACAACAAAAATAAACCTACCTCTTTCTATCTGAATCCCAAATGTAGTCCAGCACGTCTTCAATAGTTTTTAATGCAAAAACCTCAAGTAGTATCATGCAAAAGCCTTTTCGCCTTATGTGTTGGGTTTTTTTCTGGCCATGGTCAGTAAAAGGAAATATCTACATCTGTTCTTGATTTACACACATGCAAAACATTTTATAAAGCGAAAACAGATTTGAAATTATTTAGATTCCAATACTAAACCTTCAAAAAGCAAATTACCTACAGAAAGTACATGCGTGGGTGTATTCCTGTTCCACTGCACCAACAGTCTTAATCAGCCTTGCATACTATTTCTGATTATGGTTCATTATATAAAATCAGGTTGATAACAGTTCCACAAGAATGTTTCTTAACCCTTTCTGAAAAAGGGAAATACCATTTTTGCACCAGTTTTCAGACTTGAAGTGTGCGTGTGGGGGCTGACTTTCCCCAACACGCACCACTTCGTAAAACCCTTAACAGCCAACTTTAAGCCACAGGACTTGGCTTGAACCACCCATCGATACAAAGGCTGTGGCTCATCTCTACGCCAAATATGGTGACACTTGCAGAATCCTCCCCAGCTCTGCTTGCCACCAAAACCCACAGGTCCTTGCCGAGTCTCTACGGAAGGCAGACTTGGAAGACTAACGCACCTTCCCGCTCCCACAGAGTTGAAATGATTCCCACAGCACCAGCTGGAGCCACATCTCCTCTCCCCAAGCTGAAGGCCCTGCTAGGATTTCTCAGGAGTTTTTAGTAACACAAACAGTACTCTGAAGCCAAATGCGCCACCTTCCATCCGCAGGGCTGCATTTTCTTAAGCATGCATGCTTGCTTTATTGATTTTTATATACTTTTCTATCACTCCAAAACAGAAATTCTATCAATATCCCACATTACCTGTTAGGCAGATCAGTATCTGAAAATTACTTGAAAATGTCAGCATTGCAAATGCTTCCTTGGTAGGATTTCTGATCAAAAAGGGATCATACCTGTGCTCCACAACCTGCTTGTAACATTTCAAGATAAATTAGGCCTTGATTTCATCCTGCAAAGACTAAATGATTTTACACCTCCTTCCATTAAAGAAATTTTGCTCAGCAATACCATCATTGTTGAAAGCAACTCACCTTTCTCTACTGGAACACAGATCATTTCCCCCCACCCCGGAAAACCTGTAAGAAAAACGCTTTTACGACAATTTCAGAGCTGATGCAGTAACCAGGGTGATGTTAGCACTGCTAAATCTTTGTCATAAGCTGAAATCTCCCCTTGGTTACGACAGCATCAGTGTGGGGTCTATTTTGACAAGCATCCTTTGTCACAGCCTACCCCCAAAACGGGGGGTTTGAACACAGGCAAATGTAGTAATATCAGACTTAAGTCAGTGCTTTGCGAGCGCAGAGACACCACCGACAGCAGACTTCTAACACGCAGTTTCTACATACTTTTAAGAACTCTGCCGTGTCACCATTTTTTCAGTAGTAAGCCACAGGGTGTCAAGCCACAGCCTTTCCATCTAAGCAGAGACATGAGAGGAGACAGAACAAAAGCCCATCGCTGCCAGTGGGGACAGTTCCTGGGGAGAAGGGAGACTTCCGACAGACCATAAACCCAACCAGATGGGGAAACCAGAGCTTCCAACACATAACTTGTCCTCTCACTGAAGGGAATCCTCTTCAGTACCTACACAAGTTTAAGTCTCTAGGATTTTACACAAAGATGCCAGTGTAACTAAGTCGACATACGTGTGTGCGTGCTGGTAAATAAATAAATAATCTGACCCCATCAGCTCAATTTGGGTTGTAACCCTCACTAAACCTCCTCTAATCCTCAAGCCTACCATGAGCATAGTAAGGAGATTACGCAGACAAATCTATTTGGAATAGGTCCCATGCAGCACAGAGCTGTTACACCTAAAAACATTGTATGGCTACTTCTTTTTTCTACGTTGTCCTTCATCCTAATCATCAATCATCATTTACCAAATTCAGCGAGCCAAAAAATTGGTTTCTGAGCAGAGATAGCTCAAAATAAAAATACAGTTTTAAAACTGCTTGGTGAGCTTAGATTCTATTTTTCTTAAAAGTAAAAGCTTTCAGATAAATTTTTGCTCACCTGTATTTTAATGCAGGCTTATCAGAAGTTCCACTGAGGATAAGTGATCATTCTAGTTGCAAATTCAAACATATAAACTCTGAGGAATGAATAAATAATCTTGCTCTGAAATTAAACACATGAAATTTCTAATACTCCTGAGTAGTTCATTACCTCAGAGGAAGGAGTAAAGTTGAATCTTTGTCTTAATACTTGAAAGCCGAAATTCTGCAGTGGAGCAAAAGAGATTTTTGAGTCCTTAGACTTCCTCACATACATAATTAAGTGTCTGTTCCTAGTAAACTGTTGCTGTCGAAATATCACCAGAGAATTTTTACAGCCAGACAAGATGTTTCCAATTCATTTAAATCTTTATTAAAGATGCAACAACTACTCAGGGCAACTCACTCTATTGTACTTGGTTCATAGGCCAACATCCTTTCCTACAGGCTAATATGAATGACAAATAGTTTAAGAATAATTCATAGTTCTGAGACAATTCAGCTGTTTACATGTAGTTTATGCTCCCTTATACTGCAAAGATAAGATTTGTCAAGCAAGCAACTGAAAATATTACTGCTTCAAAGTACCATAACATAAGGCAAGATTTCTCACAAGACATCCATATTGCCCAGGGTGTTCTTGACTGGTCAAAAATTGTTACAAGTGCCCTACGTGATCATTAAACTAAACTTAAGAAAAATACAGCAATTCCCTTCACCAGAACCAGTACAACAGAACAGAATGATGCAATGGGGAGAAGTCCCGCCTTGCAGACCTATTACAATTCTTTAAGGAATCATCCAGTATGAGACATCGTTTTCATATGTGCCAGATTTCCTAAATCCCCTAATAAAAGAACTTGCTAAAGGCTGTGAAAGAAAAAAAAAAAAAAGACCATTAGAAGACGAAAGGGGCGATGTTCACAAATGACTAAATGAAGAACAGGATATAAGGGCAGTCACCACAGAGTCTCCTGTGATGACTTCCACAGGGAAGTTACCAACGCTGGGAAACATGCAGTTCAGTGCTGTTCTGCATAATCTGGAAAAGACAGTAAGAAACTAAAGTCTGCTGTTACTTGAGCTGGTAACAAGAGTCATCAGTGAAGAGATTCAACAACAGCTGGAATGCAAAGAGTTGCGGAGATACATCTTGATGCTGACTGAAACACATATCACTTTAACACGCATTCTTCTACAATGTTGATAAATACACAGAGAAGAGACAGACATTCCCTGTGGAATGTACATACTAATCAACTTTTTCTGGCTTAAGAAAAATTTGCAGATATTGCAGACAGATCTTGGTAAACCTTAGTTCAATGTGCCAGGGCAAAAAGAAAAAAAAACCCTTAGAAATTCTGAAAGGAAAAGGGACAGTGCAGTGAGGGGGGAATTAAATGATGTGCTATAAAGTCATGGTGTGTCTACTGAAATATTACACACAGCTCTGTTACCTTAGAAACAGAAGATGTCTATAAAGCAACCAACAAGCACACATAATTCAACTATGAATCTCATAACTATGACTTATGGATGCCAAAACTTGAGAACTGAAAAAGCAGTCAGATTGATTCATGTAAGAAAAGTCTCATGGAAGTCTTCAAGTGCAAACAGTTCAACATGCAGTTGAGGACCTTTATAGTCAGACTTCTAGAAACCAAGAAAACATATTGCGAGATGTATAACTATTTGCTTGCTCCCACCTTTCTCTTCTATACTAACAGATGTAGCAGCTGATTCAGAACAGCTATTTTTATGTGCTTACCTAAGATTTATTGAACAGTCAAGTTATATTAATATATGAGAAACTATCCTAAAGGAACAGATGCTATTTATATTACCACGTCAGATGAAAAGCAGTAGTAAAGCCCTTAAAGACTGTTACACTTGCCTTGGCTATAAGTTTGAAATAAAAACTTGGCTATTACTTCTGTCTTGCAAATTTATCTCCCAAAATCAACATGCTACTCTACCGAAAGGGCTTAAAAAAAAAAAAAGGGGTCATTAGGTCAGAACAGTCAATCACCTGAGGAACTAAAAAATCCAAACGTATCAGGGATGGATGCCAACAGCAGGTTTAGGGAGCTACAGTTCATTAGAATGCAGCTTCTGGAAACTAAACTACTTTCAGAACCAAGTTGTGTTCAAAACACTCATTTAAGACCTATCATTCAGATTTCACCTATTCACAAGACCATCTGCCAAATCACAACAAAATAAGCATTTTCATGTTTTGGCAATTTACCAATGTATGCAAGCACTGTAAGAGGAATGTTTGTCATGGGCTATTTTAAAGGCTAGTTTGAGGACCTTTCCTATCACAGCAACTGTTCTAACAAAAAATCTCTTTCCCTGAAAACCTTGTGTGTCTTTACCCTATGGAACCTAAACCACATCTAAGTAAGGTCTTCTCTGATCTACTCCCTAAAGGAGACCCTGGCTCTCTCCTCACTGAATATAGATGAAGTCTACAAAACCACACTCATCAGGCTAACAGTAGCTAGCGTGAATGGCACCTTGCACCCAACCGCTCCCCAACAGAAGACCTTTTTGCAAAGCCATGTGAGTTAATGGGAGGATGTAAATCGAAAGGTACAAGGTTATTTTAAGCGTGAGCAGATCTGGATAATAAGAAAACAAACAGAGAACAAAAAAAGATGTGCCTGGGGAAAACAAACATAATAGCTTTTTATTCCTTCATGTTATTTATCCCATCCATTCATTCATCACAGCTAATAAGTAATCTACTGCAAAGCTTTCTTTCTAAAACAGAAAGGAAAGCTTTGACACCAAGGTGAAAAATACATTATATACAAAGCTACATGACGCACAGTACCGATCGTAAATTGAAAAATCTGCATACGCTAGGAGATGTTACAGAGCTGTGCACTGCTGCTGTGCCACAGTACTGCATAACTGAATGCAAAAAATCAGTTTGTGATGTTGACATATGACAAGCAAACTGTGCAAACAGTACACTGGAAACAGACCAATACTGCCATTTTTCAAAGCTGATTGTTTTAGAATTGATATCAACTTCCCACTCTTAGCAAGTCTTTGCATGAACCCCAATTAACTGATTTACTTAACTCAAAGGAAAAAAGTCATCAGTTGCGAGTATGCATGAGAAAATATTGTAGTCAGAAGTACATGTGAAATGCAAGTACAGTGAGAGAAAAAAAAAACCACAGAATGTAAGACGGATGAAAGTCACAGAAAGAAAGTGGGTTGGCTGCATTAGTGCTAATAGATGTGGAAATAAAGTCAATGGATCTCCTTCCACTGCTCCTGCAAATGATCACTGAGAGATTATAGCATCTGGGAATCATGGAAGAACATCCCCTTTAATATGTGTGATAATGTAAATTACAAGATGCAAAAATTTTCCAGTTCATTACATTTTATAGACTGAACATGATGAGAATTGCTCCCGTGAGAATTAAGTTTTATTGAGCTTGGTTACACCTGAAATATTTGTATAATTTATGTTCCTAGTACAGATTTTTTAAAAAAATGTTGCAAGGAATGGAAGATTATTTTAATTCTTCAGTACGTACTTAGCACTGTGTTTTTACCTAAGTCACACACCCAGTGTAAATTACGGTAGAACCCAACTCACATCCACGACATCCATCCCTACCTCACATGTGTTCTCAAACCAGTGGTCAGAGATCCCCTAAGATATATCCAGAGAATTAAACAAAAGCATCAAGAAGACAGACCACAGACTTAACACTGAACTTTGCAAAGACAGAAGGCAACCCACAGTGCAGAGATTAAGTAAAAATTTGAGAAAGAGAAACAATGATGGCAACTAATTGAGAATGAGTGCAAGTATCTCCAGAAAGATTAGCTTCCAGTTTTCAAATCTATCATGAAAAGTTAAGTTCCCAAAGAGAAAACTATTTAAAATATAAGTAAAAAAAGTAATTCTTAACTGAAATAGTTATCAACACAGCAGATAAGAAATATGTACTTAAAATACAATAAAAATAGACCTTTATCATCATTCCTATATAGACAGGCCAAAAAAAGTTACACTCACATTTGTGAGAAACAGACCCAGTGGATAATTAATTACTATAGTTTTCTGAGATGCTAGTAACGTACAGTGGTGTAACAATCCAGTGAGTAGTCTGAACAGGCATGGACTCATAATGAGAAGAAGTGCCAGCAGTAAAGTGCTGTATTTCTAAGGTATTGATCTATTTCTAAGGTGTTGATCTGAGATCAAGAGTCTAACTTCCAGCAGAGAGATTGTACTAGCACATAATTTCGGCAGCTGATGATCAATAGTTAATCAGCAGAAGAGCAAATGAGTGGATAGAAACCTTTGGTACATACAGAGAATTACCAGATATCTTGAAATATTTGTGCAAAACGAAACATGTTTGCAGTGAGAGCGGGGGGAGAAACCAGCACCTTAGTGAAAACCACTGTTTTTATGCATGAACTGGCAATGTAAATGATTTATTATCTATATCATAATTCAAACCAGAACATAAGTAAGACAGTATAGTACCAGGATATTTTGCAGTTAAAAATCAGTTCACATACAGCAGAAATTCTTGAAGAGACTCCTCTAAGCTCTCAGAACCTTTCAGAAATTAAGTCTTTTTTCAAACACTCCCATGCTGTCAGGTGAAAAGGCTGACTGCAAAACTGAGGGACACTACAAAAAAGCAGAGTTCCTACAAAGTCGCTTTAAAAGCCTTGATTTGGCTAAGACAAGGAAAAGATACAAAGATTCCCACACCCACCCACCCCCCTTCTGATTATACTCCTAACTGTATTATAACTTGGTGATCCTTTTAAGTAACCTCATTTATCACACATCGTGAACAACTAGGAATGCCTTTTTTTGAGAGCAGACCATCATGACAAGCATCTAGGAACTAACAGGTTAAGAAGTCCAAATCAAACTTCAGGCTCATAAACACCTGCCTTTTAAAAAAAGCAGACTGATTTGTTTTCAACCTATACTTGCTCTACTCTTCTTCACAAAAAAGCCTTATGGGTACAACACAATATAGTTCATCCCCTAACCTGTTAAACCTTTAAAGTATAAATGTGGGGATAGGATGAAGATGAGAGGCCAACTACTGTTTAAAAAATGTTTTAAGTTATTTTTTGAGTATAACAAAGATGACTTAAGTCAAATAATTACATGAATTAAACACTTTGTACACAACCAAACCAAGCAGTACAATGAGCTGTGCCACAGATAAGTATCTAATTCTCTAAGCAAACGGGAAAAAAAGTTCATTACTAAGGAGTTCCCGTTATCAGTGGGCTACATTTCTGGCCAGAGAACACACTGCTGTGGTATGTAGCATGCTATGCATTGCTTCTCTGATGAAGTCATTAGCCAAAAGAAAAGTAGACTTCCTCAAAGTATGGGTTTCTCTTCGGCACAGGCAATCCTTCTGTATTTTTTTATTTTATAAATTATAAGAAAGCATGGCAGAGTCAACCATTAATGCAAGACAGAAAAAACTAGCGTGAAATGATTCACAAGTTCATCTTCCACCTAAGAAAAAAACATGCAGGTATATTTAATGTAACCATGTACATTTATTTTCAATAGTCTTCCCATTACCTCGAAACCACAGTGTTACTTCCTTTGTCTCCACAATCAAGAGCCAAAGTTGATTTCTACATCCATAAAATATTTTCTGGATTTATTTGTAATCCTCAGTAGAAAAAGCAAAACAATCAAGATGTAGAAATGCAAACAGCATATACAAGCGTGCGTGCAGCATTAATAAATCAAGAATACCATGGGATTTCTTGTGAAGTAGAGACAGAAACTTTAGTCACTGTCTCTGACACCCTGCACAGCAACTGCTTTTCTTTCCATGCTCCTTCCTAAGGTATCCTACTAAATAAGGCACTGGAACACCCTAGAAATGAAAACAAAAAACTCCATTGTTTTGTCCAGTAACATTTTACTAAACTGTCTAAAAAAACCTCAAGAATCAGGTATGCCACACACTGAAACTAGGTGTTTTGATATATTGCAATAAACAAAAAATTGTCAAAATTAATATCTCCAATTACTCAAATTATTTGACAAACCTGGCAAGGTTCAAAACCAACCTGTAGCCTGTTTCACAAAAAAGTCCCAGTGAAATGTGTATTTTCAACCTTAAAGTGCCACTGGATCTAAATAAATATAAAAATCCTATTACAGCAAAAGGGGTATTAATCTGCCTACATATCATGCCACCTTCATTTTTAGGTTCAATTTTTAGTACTCCTGTACTATGTTTTCATCACCCTGTATCCACTATTTCAGTGGAAGGAGACAAAAAAGCTCTTCAAAGGCAGTGGTATTTCAAACATTTATAACTATGTAGATGAAAAACTTAGAGTAAGAAGAAAAAACAACCCACTGAAACTGGAGAACAGCAGCCCGAAACTAAAATTTTTCTCTGCCTTTTGCCGAAGTATATTATTTGCCCTGGTTCAGTAACCAAGAGAGAATTTGCTACAGAAATTCAGGAGATGGAAGCACAAGTCCTGTGCGCTGTTAAAATCCTACTCGGAACATCCATGTGTGAAATCTCAGTAACACAGAGAACTTCTACTGGCCATTCAATAAACATCCAAGACTACAATGCAGCTTTATCAGCCACGTTTGTATCCGATCCCAACAGCACTGACAACCAGACAGAAAAAAGTGTACTAACATTAGCTACACTTCTAGATTTTTCCAAATTAATTTCTGTTTCTATGTTTCCTTACAAACTGAAAGCTTACAGAATTTCATGATTTGCCAGGTACCAGGGTTGGCTCTGCAGGCCAGTTATTTAACAAATGTTTACAGTGTTTTAACAGCTGCTTTTCAGCCGCAGAAGTTAAGGCAGTTATGATCTGGAGGAGAGCATTAATCCTAATTAGGTCTGATCCCATCACCAAAAAGAGCTGGATCATCACTCTGATTTACAGTCAGAATATTTTTCAACTTACTGCTTGACTGAGAGTTCCTCTGCTGGGAACTGTGTATTCTGAGTTATTGCCATGAGCTTCCTGAATATCCACGTGTGTAACAAGCTACTCAGAGAAGGTAGAAACAAAGGAATCAATAAAGTTACAGAAGTCTCCTGTCAAATACAATTGGTCATGATTATATTCATGAGTACTCACAAAAGGAGTAGCGGTATGGGTTAACAGCAGGACTAGGAGTAGGTATATGCAAAGTAAAGACCCTGTGTTCTACTCTGTATAATCTTTTCCTCTCCCGTTTTGTCTTCCTTAAACTCAGTGCTTTTTGCAGTTGGTTTTTGGGTTTGGGTTTTTTTATTTGTTTGTTAATTGGACTTTAACTAAATCAAAAGTAACTGAAGAGTTTCTATGCAAATATCTTAACAAATGCTTTAGGTTCCAACTTTCAAGATAATCAAAGGAACAAAACTCCTCATCCACTACCGACTTCAGAAGAGCTAAGTGGACTGAAGAAAATGGACAAGGTAAGCAAGCACATTGGTATGAAGAAAGCATGCAGCATGGAAAGAAACTGGAATAGGCTGCCCAGAGAGGTGGGGGAGTCTCCTTCCCTGGAGACTTTCAAAAGCCATCTGGACTTGTTCCTGTGTGATCTACTCTAGGTGATCCTGCTCTGGCAGGGGGATTGGACTAGATGATCTCTAGAGGTCCCTTCCAACCCCTACCCCTCTATGAATCTGTGATCCACCACCTCCCTCCTGCAGACCAAACTCATGTTATTGATGCTTACCGAGACCAACAGGCCCCATTTATTTGCACAGTCCTAATATCTCCTCTCCCTGGTTCACACACCTGTACATCCTTTACATACCATGAAACACTGCAGCTATAACCAAGCCTGCAGATGCACACTGCTTGGCAAAGCAAGGAGAAGCAGCATCTGTGGCCTCCCAGGATAGGTATGGTCTAGATTTTACTTTGCTGTTTTTTCAGTGGATGTTTGAACTTGTCTCCTCTACATATCAAGCAGTCTTTCCAAGAATTTACTCTATCCTGAGAGGTTTTATAACACCTCTGTCACTGATGGAAATCAGTAGCCAGTTAACACCCAAAACATCAGTGGATTTTTGGGGTGAGGAAGGAGTGGTAAAAGAAAGGGATTGATGGATGGGCAAGTCTGGTCACAAAAGCCTCACTTCCTTAGGAAACCTAGGCTAAATGCAGACCCCTACACAAAAGATACCCTCAAAAAAATTAAAACTAAGCAGAAGATTTACATAGTAGAAATTCTTGTATGTTGACAAAGAACAGACACTTCAGAAGGAATACTTGTCAAAAGACCCAATCTAACAACCCCGAAAGGAAGGCTAGGAAATCTCTGCATGACAGGGCTGCTTTTCACATGTCTTTAAAATGTGAAGCCACTAGTTGCTAATTGATAAGAGGGAAGGAGATCCCACCCAACACCTGCTTCAGCAATTCGGTTTAATAGCAGTCCTTCACCAGCTCTCACAATTACTCCCACACTCCCCTGTAAGAGACTAATGGTTTGCTAAAAATAAAACAGAGATTAGTGTCTACAGCGAGCTGCCTGGGACACAGGCTATTTGACAGAAGGTGATATTAATCAACCTTGTGGTGTGCTGATGTCCGGAATTCAAAGGATTTCATCTTCTATTGAGAGATCCGGGTGTCTGGTTAAAATGGCGGCATGCAACATTACTTTTTGTTCATTCTATTACTGTCTACAGCCCGCATCTTAGCATACAGTAACAATGTTCATACCTACGTAGTGGGGAATAATTCAGTACCAACACCAACTTAGGTGAAGCAGCTGCTAAAAGCTGAAGTTGTCAAGAAACAAGAGATAACAAAGAACACAAAACGCCACAACTGTACCAGCAACTCACAACTTTATCACCAGTATGTAGATCTTGCCTTTAGCAAGCAGCTCAAGACTTATCAAGTCAGGGTGAGAGTGAAGGATGGGGGAAAGAGTAGAAAATGCCCTTTTAAGTTTTTTTGAGTATGATATAATATGGTTGTCAAAACCATCAATCAATAGCTCATCTGTAGGATGCAAGTAACTAAGACAGCATCAGTCTAAGAGAATTATTCTTATCTATTTTAAATTAAAGCTGAAGAGTCTTTAAGTAACTAACAGACCATAAAAGCAGCCAATATATGAAAGTAACACAAAAAACCCCAATGTACTTAATTAGTTCTGTAAGAAAAAGTCTAAGATTAAAAAATATATACAGGTTAAAGTTTTGCCCTATGTTAAATACTAAGAAAAGGATCTAGATTTACAGCAAGAAAACTCGCATCTTTTCTCAAATACAAAAAAGAAAAGGCTCCATGTGATGAGTCAGATATGATATAGAAAAAAAAAATCAACCCACCCAAATCCACAAACAACCCTGAGCTTGTTTAATGGAAGCAAGCCAAATGAATTCCATACTTCAGATCTACAAGACAGGTGACCTGTGTCACACAGAAGAAACAACTTGCATTAACTACAGTTGCTCTTGTAAGAGAGGGGCCATCATACAAAACTATTACTGCCCTACCCGGTCAAGTGGGTTAGGATTAAGAAAAGACATCAAGAACTAGAAGTCTGGATTTACCCCTCAACGATGGTAAGGAAATTTCCATCTACCTAGGAGAGATAAAAATAGCCAAAACTCCATTTGTTATTGACCCGTATGAAAAACTTACCTCTTAAAAAGAAAAGGAGACATTACAGATGAGACTACTGGCAACACATACATCTTCCTGTACAACCAGAGTATCACCAGACCGCAGGTGGCGTTGTCAGAAGTTAAGATCAGACAGAAGACCCAAAGCAAATACAGGCAACTCCATAGGAAAAGAAAGGAGGTTTGGTGGTGGTTAAGAGGCAAGAAAATTGCAGACCAAAAGGTGCCATTAACCCATACATTACCAGTTGGAGGTGATGGCAGAAGTGAGCCTGGGTTAAGAGTAGTACTACAGTACTTCACAGTTCTTCCCCTATCAGACCTGAGATGTGATGCCCAACATCTTAATTAATACTTATTGCTTGGGAAAAAATATCCATCCATTTCAAGTCACATTTTCTCTTGTGCCTTTTATTTAGTCTCATAGCTAGGAAATATTTTTTACTGTATCTCCACTATAGGTATTTATTAAATAGAAAACTTAAAAAATAACCAGAAACAAGGTAATTACTATTTAACGTTAACGCATCAGCGACAGGATCTTTCATTATGGGCAAGCTTCAATTGAAAGACGAATTCTCCTTACCATATGATAAGGATATTTAACTTATGTAGGTTTCAATCCCACAAAAAGTATTAGATTATTTACTTACACCTCAGCATTGAGATGCTTAGGCAAGAACCACCAAATAAACTGCATTAATATGCTACTAATGCCTCTTGGCAGTGAGCCATTTATTGATCTCTTCAGCTTCCATTAAGACATCGAGAAAGTTACAGTTGAAAATGTAAAAGCATATGTTACACACAATTCTTATGCAATCTTGGTGGTAAACTGAGAAGGTAAAAAAATTTTAGCTTTGAAACTTAATGTTTCCGTGATTTTTCTTTTCAAGTCCTTTCCATCAAAAGTATGGAGATAAAAATAAGGAACCCACCAGAACAACATGACTTAAATGGTCTGCAAGGCTAACATTCATCTCTCTATAAAAAGATACTAATAGTATACCTGTGTAATCCTTACTGGGACAAACTACATTTTACCAGGGAGGAAAAAAGTAATTTAAGACCAACCTGGCAAATGTCACTTTTACCACAGAAATTTCTTTTCAGAATTGTGTGAAGAAAAATATTACCAGCTTGCTCACAATGAATGCCTCCCACATGATTATTTAGCACACGTGAAAAACGATTTGTTGATTCTAAAGCTTCTATTGATTCCAGATAATCTGCCTCTGCTTCTGCCCCATAAAATACTGATAAGATGTGCAAAGAAATTCCCTTTATTGTATTTCATGACCATCCAAAAAAGTGCTCCCAATTTCTATTTTACACAGAAAAGCAAATGGATACAGCACACATCAATTTAGATTGAATTTTGTATACAATATCACATTTTTTTAATCAACCAGAATCTGTTTTAGTATTTAGCACAGTGGAAAAATGTTTTTATTTCCATCTTGATTGCAAAATTACAAAGTGACACAGATAAGCTCAATGGCAGCCTTGGCAACGGTGACCTGAAACAGAGGTGGTTAAGAACCTGAGAAAAGTGAGGAAGAATAGCAGTAGAGCACAGGATCCTGGACTCCGAAAGAGGTGACACAGGAAACAGACACCCTTGGCTAAATAGGAAAGTCCTGACTGAGCTCCAAGGCAAAAGAAACAGCATACAGGAGGTGGTCAGGAAATTCATATATGGTATCACCACCTGGAACCAACAGTAATTTAAGGCATCTAAATAACGAGAGGAAAACAGAATCACTCTAGTAAGTGGAATAAGTAGTAAATCAAAACACTGATAGAGCTGGAAGAATTTAAAAGCAGCCTCATTTCTTGATCCCCATCGCCACCATTTCCTCCAAATTGTTTTTTTTTCCCTAAGTTCTTTTGTTCTCAAAAACCACACTGGAAACACGACAAGCATCTTCCTACACTGGAGATCTGAAATCTCAAACCACTGAATTATCTTCCTTTATTTCCCTCTGCCACACAGATTTCACACAGCTCCATATCACGCCTTAATTGTCCCAACAGACCCTGATGTACAAAGATACATAATCCGCTTCAGAAACAGCAGACTAGTAACTATTGTACTTCACAGGAATAGGTTTTCCATTTCCCAAATTGATTATCCAGTCATTTAAAGACACGGGTATACCTTATTTCAGGCAAAATTCGAACATCTTAAAACTTGACTCCATCTTACATTACTGACCTGTATTTGCTTAAAATCCTACAAAATAAAATTCCAAAACGAAAAGAAAAAAAATTACTGTTTGACCTCCAAGTGACTGTGACCCACAAAGAGGAAATGTTCATTTGGACTCTGATGATCAATTAAGTCAGCAATCAATCCTGCTAAGAGGAAAAGCCTGAAGTCCATAAAGGACTAGCAGAGTAGCTCAAAGAGAAGGTGACACTGTGGCTGTTCAGACGCAAATTGTTGGCAAGTTGCTAGAAAAACTAGGTACATTTTTGTCTTAAAAAAAGAAAACCAAAACCCAAACAAAAACAGAAAAGCCAGCCAAAAATGGCATAACTAAGTTTTCAGAGTGAGCTGGCAGCGATGAAAAACTTTACGTAGAGCAGATGAATTTTAATTTTTGAAGCTGAAGATTACATGACTCAGCCTGTACTCATCATCTCGATGAAGATAGCACTCTGCTGCTGAAATGTCAGCTCCTCAGCTTCAGCACCCAGCAAAACTTGAAGCACAGCCTTTGCTTTCTTTCAAAACTTTGCATTTTGGCTTGAGTTCTCGACAGCTATGTCCTTTCTAGAAGTTTGAAGCTAAGCCAATGCAGCACTCTACCCACTACCAAGCCACACAAAGAAGAACAGATGTGTTTCCTACAGTCACATTCTGTTCCATTCAGCTATGTGGTGGATTGCTCTAACCACTGTTAGGTCTGATAACCACTTGCGCTCCCCTCACCTTCGCAAGCCAGTGCCAAAGGCAGAGTTCAGCATACAAACACAAGCAGTTCCTCATCAGCAACAATACGCTTACTGTTGTTAAGGGCAATTATTTGCAGTTTCTACCCTGACACACTAAAAGGCACAGACAGCACGTACTGGAAAATAGAATAGACATAGAAGTCTGTTTCATCACTTTTTTGGGGGTAGAAAAGCAGTCAGGGACATAAGTATTCAAGTTGCAACATATCATAATGCCATACTTGTGTAAGCCCTAGTAACATTTCAGATGGTTTAAATTTTTTTTTTAAAGACTGACAACAGACATGAATGATATTTTGTATGTCCTTTTTTAGCCTCTACCAAGATTCACACATTAATAAGCACTACAAGTTTACTTTGAAGTATAAAAAAAAAAAAGGTGCCTTTCCTAAATATTTCACCATGTTTATCAGTTCAATATTTTAGTTTCAGAATAAAAGACACTAACAGAATTATCATATTGCTCCCGAGTGACTGAGGAGGTTTTATTCTACATATAATACACTTTCAAACGTAAGCAGCAAGAGAAACCAGGAAAAAAAAAAAATGCCCTCAGCATGCATTTAACAGTTACCTTGTGTTGTTATGGTAACTAAATATCTCTGAAGAAGCAAGAACAAAAGTGGGAAAAATCCCACTGCAAATCCTCCTATAAGTTCTGTAGATATGTATTATTTCTCCATTGTAGATTCAAACGAGTATGGTGCGGTATTGCTCCAAGCATCACATCCCCCCTGAGATGTAGGTAAACACTCTGAAGTGCTGATGCAGATACTGAAGCATAAGCTGAAGCAAAATTTGATTCCTCTACAAGGAGGATGGTTGCTCAAATCAGCTGTTCCATGAGACCATTAAATTCCTAAATCAAGGTGTCCCCTAAGAGGCTCCAAAGGAACCTCTTCATATAAGTTGTCTAGAGCCCACAGCTGGAAAATAGCAGAAAACCTTAGCATGGCTAGAAGGGACAAAACTATCCTCTTAAAGGATAGTAGCTACACAGAAGAAAGAGGCACAAGCCAAGACCTCTTTTCCCACCCTCCGCGTACCTGCTTGCAGAAGTTTTGGTGAAGCTATCCTGATAACTAATATCCAAGAAAACAAAAAACCTAACAAACAAAACACAATGCAAACCAAGAGTGTTTTGCAAGATCTGAGGTGACATGTCCAGGAGATTTATTTAAATATATGTATTTATCAACGGTTTATGGATGGGGGCGGGACTTCATGGTTTTAAACATCATCCATAGGCTCAGATATTTGCTTTAGCCAACTCAGAATAATTTTAAGAGTTTAAGAGGGTGTCCTTTTTTGGAATTAGAAGTCTTCAGTTTTAGGCAGTTTTACCTCTAAAGCAAGTTTCAAGAATTTTTTCATTACAAAATTATTGAAAAACAAATTCAAGGAAATAATAAACATGAGGAAAGTTGCTCAGCTTTCCTGCTGGGGAGAAATCAGGTTAATTGTATGGTCAATAGTAGGAATCATATTCTGTGGAAACTGTATCTGCAGATGTGTTGTTTCAACTCTCAAGAGTCTGAGTAAATGCAAATAATTTTTTTTAAGTTCTTACTTCAGATTATAAACAACTATAGTCTAGGTTCAAATAACAGCACATACTTTTTTGTTTTCTTTTCTTTTAAAGTTTCACAAAAGAACCCCAAATCCCTGAGGTTCATTCTTGGAACTTGTTGGATCATACGTGCAATCAAGCTCTTACTGTGGGGACTCTCAAATAAACCTCATTGTAAAAAGTAATGTGACTAACCTCGTCAGAAAATGTGATGGTAAATCATTTGTACTGTCTACCAAGTGCTGTGTTAACGTAGTACCTAGCATATGCTTTGCAAAACGGCAATACAATGCATCAGGAGGGGTGGGGGAATGCTGTTGTCTAACATTCATAGCATGCAGTGTCATCCAAGCTATCCAGGGTTTTAGTAAGGTTACAATATATTTATTTGCAACTTATGCATTTCATGCTGTCGCTCCCTGACTTGACTGACTATAGAGCCACCACTTTAGGTACAGCTTCAGTCAAAGTTGGTTTTTTTTTTTCCCCAAAACACACAGCATACTGTCACGCACTGCAGATGAAGTTTGCCATAGAAAGCGTATTTAAACAACGATAAAGGTAAGACAGCATCCCTGATTGTGACCCTTAAGATACTTTAGCAACTGGAGCTCAGACAGAAAAATGCTAATGACAAATATAACCTTGAAACATAAGAATAAGAGACAACTATTAATAGAAGGCTAATCTAAAGTCTCACTTTACATAACAGACAAAACTGCAGTAAAGTCAAAGTTCATGAACATCAATGATGTACTTTAGAGTTCCATCTAAGCAGATGATGACAAGCACGAAAAATTCTCAGAATTCTGAAAGCATTTCTTCTTAATTTTATTCTTCAGGCCTTTGAAAGCAACATTTCGTGACAATTTGACATTATCAAAGGGAACTTTCTCCTGACCGTTCATGGAACTATAGTTTGCCTTTTTCCTACTCTCTTCTTGGAGACCACATTGAAAACAAACCTTGTGTCTCTGTGGCAGAACATCTGACCTGAATCCTAATCAAACCATATGAATTCCAGGGTACAGCTACTTTTGTCAACTAACCAAGATTACACAAATATACCCACACTTCACATTCACTGTGACACAAATTATTTTTCAAGGAGATGCTTGAGGAAAACTGTCGTGACTCAGGTGTGAGTAACAGCAGAGGTGCCAAGAGCTAGGTTTATGACTATGTTCATAAATATTTTCCAACCGTGAGATCCATCGTTTGGCCAAGATGTGTTAGTGGACCCAGAACTGAAGGACAAAAAGCATCAGACATGCCCCATTCCCTGGGGCTCACAAGACAACAAATACTGCCTCAGCGGTAAAGGCGGACACCCTCTGTGAGCATGGACATACATATACACCTATTTGTTGCCAGCATTTCTCTCAACTTTGGTTAGAAACTACAAATCAGGCAGAGTTCTGGAAACCCTTTTAGATCTGCTACATAGGGCCTTCTATACCTTTTAAAAGCTACCATTTCAGGCTTGGGGGTTTTTTTGGCAGCAGAGCCAGATTTCAGAAGGCATATTCAGTGAAGCATGGAGGGAAGCAACTTGACACCAGTTTGGTGGTCCAGGCAATTATATGCATATGAAATCACTCAGGGTAGATCAAGCAAAGCTCACAGACTATTAAAGATTTAACACAATCTATTAAACTGTTACTCGGTCACCTTAACATTTTTTCAAATGACTACTGACCCAAGCTCCCCAAAGGCACAATCTTACGAAGCAATCATTTTCAAAGAACTAAGGTGGTTCTCAAAGCTCTGACATCAGTATACCAAGAAAATGACACCAAGGAAATGGTTTTTGTCCATCACTGTGTTGTGGAAGACACCATACAGCCTGTCCACTTATAGTCAGTGCAGTTCCACATTACATGTAAATACCTGACTACCTCCCCCATCACTTGGAAAGGGATAGGATTTTTCATTTAATCACATTTCAAACATGAGCTCCTCACTCTGACCTTTTTTCTTCTTTAACAAAACATTTCTGATAAAGACTGTTTTCAAAAAGGAAAGTGATATAACTACTTCACTGTTATTACCTACTTCTCAGTACAACCACCATAGGCAAAAAAGGGTTAAGCCATTTAAACTCTGAACTGCACCATACAGCTTTTCCCAAACCACTGGAGTTGGACTGAAAACTGAAACAGTGCTAACCTCAGGGAATCTTACTTAATGGGATAAAGTGATCAAGAAACCAAGACAACTCTAAAGAGATCATGAAATCAGTAACAGAGCACACAACTCAAGGGTATTTTGTCCAGTAAAAGCATTTAGTAAAACCCCAAAGGACTCCTACATCAGAATAGGAGTCACTTCAGCCACAACTCCCAGGTGACTCCTGAATTTCTTAATTTGCTGGAATGCTTTCATACAAATTTGAAGCATGCTGTCCATTGCATTAGGCAATGAAAGCTGGAAAAAGCCATGAAGTTCAACACCACTTGTTAGTCAAATATTAGCACTGAATTTGCTATACAAAAATCAGCAACGATTTTTGCTCTTCTGTCAAAAATGTAAAAGCTGCAACAACTCATCAATTCTAGAAATTTCCCCAAAAGAGCACTAATTCACATGTGTTAAACACCCTGGCTGATTCACGTTGCTAGAGGAATAGATAAGGAGGGTCTTCTCCAAGAAAAGTCAACCTTAGAAATGGAGACTGAAGTCACTGCTGAATGACAAAACAAACTGATTTCCTGTGGCAGACAGATCTCATCTAGGTATGTCATTTAATCTCTCTTCTTGAGATATTTATTGGAAGGGTTATTACCTACAACGATCAAAGATAAGTTTCCAAGAACATCAGTGTTTCACACACTTTAAGGAGATGAAACAACAGATTTTCTACTACTGTATCAATAAAGCAACAGTTGTATAATTGACTTGGCTACACCAGGGCAGAAATGGAGGAATCAAGTAGGTTTAAAGCATACCAAAAATATGAGAGAAATCCTTAGGAAATTAAAAAAAAAAAGGTGAAATGTCCTCTGACTCACTTGAGGGAAAGGAAATTTCTTTAAACTACAAAAGAATAGTCAATGAACTTCTGTAAACTCAGTCATGCTTCTGAATTAAAGCCACACTCATTAATCCAGTAGTCCTGAAGTGAAAATTTCAGATGAGCTAGAAAGGAAAGAGATGGATGTTGCAGTGTTGTGCAACTACACGATCAAGCTGTGAGGTATCAGAAGTTATGACAGCTCCTAGCCTGCAAAAGTGAAGTTCTAAGGAGAGGAGGAGACGGGGCAAACACCACCCATCAGCCCAGAGGGAATGTGGAACAGAAACTGATGGCTTCACAGGGTTCCCAGGAAATTTCTGAGTTGCTTAATTACTGGAATATCAGTTCAAAACCAGAAACTTCAACAAACCACCAACTCTGAGGACCCTGAAACTCGAGACACAGAAATACGGACTGATTCATGGCATGTAAAAATATTCATAATGGGTACCCTCCTGAGACATAAAGAGCAGTAACTGCCCTGTTTAGAAAACTCAGTCCTGACTCTGTTTTACACCCTTCTGGGCATTTCAAAGAATTGACAACCCAGATCATGCAGAAATCCTGCATCAAATTGGTAGATTTGGGAATATTTTTATCCAGTACAGGTAAATGAGCAGATTGACCAACAGCAAAAGAAAATCGTAACAGATACCACCCAAGTGAATTGTTAAGAAAACACTAAAAAGCCAGAAATTCCCACCTAAAAAAGGCCTGAGCAATGACATTAGCTCAGAGAATATTTCACAGATTGTGTCTCCTCTTAAGCACTTCAGACATTTGGTACAGGTATTTCTACTCTGGTCTTTTTTTCCTTGCATATCATTTAACACCAGGAAACCCAGCAAAGGAAAACACACAAAACGGTGTCTGCTTGAGATGCATTTTCAAGCTTTTAATGTAGACTGGGTACATGCAGGTGTACACCATAGTTCTGTTACTCACAGCAGCACGAAGTGATGATGCTAAGGGTAACTGCCTACTCCAGCCAAGAAAGAGCCTCCTTCCTCCCCTCTTTCCTGACAGTACATACTTATGTGCCTTAGGTATCCAAGCACCAAGTGCAGGTTCATTAAACCCATTAGGCCACCGCTTTCTAGATGGATGCAGAACTCCAGAATCCAGAAGGGATCCCGAAAGGTCATTTTCAAACACTAAGAACATATCACAGTGTGAAGACTAAATTACTGTGCTGAGTGAGGATTCAGACACTGACGGCATCATCCTCTTTTTCAACCAGAAATTATATACAGACAACTACAGGATTTTTAATGCTCAAAAAAAGACAATCCATATTTTTAGAATAATGCTGAAGTTCAGCACAGCAAGGCAGGAATAGAAATTGTTTTTAGCTCCAGCAACACAAATTTTTAACTGATGCCAAAATTACCAACAGTTTACGTCAACAGAAGAATTAACTTCATTTAAAAAAAAAAAATCTGAGCACAAAACAAATTATACAACCTATATTTGAAATATACCATTCACTAGTTTACTGATTTTCAAAATGTGCACAGAACAACCATTTCAGAAAAGTCATCACAGAGCAGCTCAGAGAGCTGATGTTCTAAGTCGGCAGCCAAAACCATTCAAACAGTGAGTGTGGACCGGGGGAGAAACTCTACACCCTGCAGAAGTACTGAGCAGCAGCAAGAGGTGAAGCACAGAAAGGAGAGAAACAAGTTGAGCGTTTAAAAGAGAAATGTAGAAAGCCATGATAAAGGAAACACAAGATTGACATGGTAACACAGAGAACAGGGCAAAACCGCACCCACAACACCCAACCTAACCAGGGATACTCACTCTGTTCTAGCTGGCACAGCTACCACATCAGAAAGTGATAAATGAGCTGGGTGGGTATTTATTTAGCAGATATGGCATTACTTTCACACCAACATAAAATACTTCACCCTGTCTGTAGCTGCCTTCCAAGGTTTTTCCATGCAATGAGCTACTCAAAAAAATCCATATGCATCAAAAGAAGAGTTGGAACAGGAACCTCAAAGTGAGACACGTTCAGTTTAATTGTGAAGCTCCACAACTGATTAGTGCAGCAATAGAGAAAATTAAGTAAATGCATTATAGTTATTTTCAGCCTCTGAATCTCAAACTCATAAAATCTATTTAATCAAGACAGTTAACTCTTTCAAGTAACCAAAGCTTCTAATATGCTCTACTTTTTGAACTGGAGGAATCTTAGTTTTAAACTCCAAGAGTATGAAACATTGCATGCCCATCACAACAATATTTTAAACAAGGATAAACTATTAAGGACAACCCATCATGAAAGGTGTTCTGAAAAATCTATTTGCAACATTAAAAGCTGTGATATACACACCATCTATCATGAAGACTCTAAAGAACTTCTATCACAAAACCACATTTTAGTTGACTAAAATTTCCCATCTGAGCAGACACACTTGTCATTTGTGGTTCATTAACAGAATGTGGCACAGTAACAGCAGTTAAAGAAAACTATTCTCTATACATTACACTTGTCATTTCTCATCTTCCTGCATAGCAGATACTGACATTTATTGCAACTCCTGGGAAAAGATCAGGCAGGTGAGAAACAAACCCAGTAATTGAAGATGTCAATTCAGAATGTCAAGTTTCAGAAAAAATTGAAATATATTTACATTACACCTATGAAATATATACAGCTATATTTCTGCATAGATATATCAATGTAGATACAACTATTTACATGCAGATAGAAATCTTACACTGGACACCTAAAATAATTTTGGCCAGGACAGAGGCCATCATTGTGCAGCAACAATTCTACAGGCGTTTCAGTGCATATACAGTTTTGGCAAAAACTCTATAAAAAGTAACTAATAATATATTGCCAAAGGGGAAAAAGGTAGCAGATATTAACAAATATAAAATCATATGCACCAAGTCAATTCAAGAATCTCTCCAATATATTTTAAAACATAGCTTTGTAAGTATATTAACATATTTAGATATTTAAATGAGAATCCCAAAAATCTGGTAAGCATTTTTAAATTCAGACTTCTACAGAAGTGTACTTCCAGAGAGAAGGGGTATGAGAACTACATCCATGCATTTAACTAAAAAAATCCTGGAAATTTCATTCATATTCACTTTCATTTTTGTAACATTGCAGGATAATTATTAATACGTACATATGAAAAGCTCAATTAAAAGTTTTGGCACAGATCATGATTTTTTATTATGCCATTTATACTGGAACAAGCAACTGTCACTTTTCATTTTTCCACTGTGCTGTGAATTTTACTGTGCATAATGACTGCCAGAAAAGACCAAGTTATAACACTGGTACCACTGAACTGAATTCCTTGCAAAAAGACTGCCTATGCAATATCAGCATTAAGCCATCACTGTATTTATTAATAAAACTGAACTGAATTCCTTGCAAAAAGACTGCCTATGCAATATCAGCATTAAGCCATCACTGTATCTATTAATAAAGCCACCTATCTTCAAGGATTTGACTATTCATTCCACCATTCCTCGTGACTATCAATGAGGACTACAGGAGCAGACTTATTTTCTTAAAGACACATTTGTATTAAACTAATAGCTCTTAGATACAAAGAAAAAAAATGGAGTCAACACATCACCAGAGAACTTCAATGTCAGTAAGAAACTTTAGTAGAGAACAGTACCTAAGATAAATAAAATACCTTTTTTTCCCCCCACAGAAAATGTTTGGACATTCCAAGCTTCACAAGGAAGCTGCACATACACAACCCTGAAGACAGTAACCCCTTTCGCGGTTTGTTTTTAGGATAAAGTAACTATGTTAGAAAAAGGGTTATCCCATAACAAGAGGTGTCAGAAGAAATTCTGTAGCAGATGAAGAGATTAATAGACTTTTTGAGTGTTGCTATTGTTTTTCTTTTAATGTTACCATCTAACTTAAAACTGGACTCAGACCAAACAATTCTAAAACAATACAGCCCAGCAAGAAATATCAAATTTGGGTTTTTTAGTTCCAGATGCCTCAAATACACCAAAAGTCCACCTCCCCTATTACCACAAATACTTTCGGTGTGTGAAGCACAACGGAAGCAGCAGCTGGAGGCTGGGAGACAGCTAGGCATCTAGTGAAAACTATTTCCTTAACACTGTGCCATAACACGTGTCACCCATTACAGAGATTATTCACTTTACAGAAGTAGTGCGTGCTGTTTCCTAGGATCTAGTTTGAAATGCTGAAAACTCTCGTGGATGAAGCGTGCAGTATCTCTGGAAGAAGAAAAAAAACCCCAAGAACAAACAAACCAACCCACAACCCTGAAACACGCTCTCAAGCAGCTTGAGGTGCACTAAGAAGTCCTGCACACAGACTCTCAGCAGAGCAGCCCACAGGGCTACCAGTGAGTAATCATTACAGCAGCATGACACTGAGCTAAAAGCAGGAAAACGTAAATGCCATTTCCCCACAGAGAAACAACCGTCTCATTCATTTTTTTTAAATCTTATGAAATGCAAAGAGAGATCTTAACACTCCTCTGCAGGTAAAGAGAGAGAGAGAGATGTGGAACAAGGAAGATGCTTTCTCCACTGTCTATTCGTATCCGCAATTGAAAGACATCATACCGAATGGAGGACTGAAGACAAACAAGACAAGGTGTGAACACTAAATAGCCAAGGGAGAAGTTTTAGGGGAAAAAAATCTTGCTTTTTATTCAGTAACAAGTTGTTTAAAGATTAGTTTTGAGGAATTGGGTGAGATTCTGTCAAATACTTCCCTAATTTTGATGTAAACGTGAGAAAAAAGAATGAGAGCAATACATGGCATGCCTCTTGGACATCACAAAGCAGCTAAACCGAGCTCTTGCAGGTTCAACAGACATGAAAAGTTTAACTTAAGAGGAAACTGACTGCTGGAACCAGTGCACAAATACTACAGGGCTCTCAGAGCCCCACCAATGTTTCAATCCTGATCTGCATATAGTCACTTTCTGCATTTGGCATCACTGATTAACTTACTTTCACCTCCCAGAACTGCCAAAGGTCTGTACTGCTAGAATACTCACTTGTTTTCTTAACACTACTTAATTAGGAAATCGTTAAACAGCTTTCAGTTGCGGACGTTTCTTTCCTTAAATCTACGGGTGACATGCATTAGTAAGAAAACATATTTTATTAACAAGGCCTCTTAAAAAACACATTAAAGATTAGTTTTAAAGCTGTATAAAATGTTTACAAAGATTCTTGTTAAAAGCTTAAAATGCTCATTTAGTTTAGCCGTTAAAAAAAGCAAATAGTATTTATTATACATTAAGCACTACTATGCCCTGGGGTTTCTGCTTAGAGCTCTCACATGTAAATGCAACTGATAAAATGGATATGACTTGTTAGCCAAGGCAGAAGCAGCCGTTAGGGAAATGTTTCATCCTCTCTGGGACACAGCACAGTATTATCCTTCTGCTTATGGAGGATCAGTTCCTGGGAGGACGTTTAATTAGCTCCGAAGACATCCAGGAGGTACTCGTTTTACAAACTGAATAATGCAAACAGCTTGGGTAACACTATACATGGAGCGCCACAAAGGTGACTTCCTCGCTGCACGGTAATGGAAAGTCTCAAGGAGAATGGCAAGGAAAAAAGGCATATGCAGATGCTGCACCTCCACAGGCAGATCCAAATTCAAGATTTCAAGGGAACAATGTCTTTTACTTAAAGCAGTGTTGCTTTACCAGTAGTTTTATATGCATTAAGTCACAAAACTGCATTTTCCATCCATTCTGTACTATTGTATCATACTACTTCACGTGTTTTTGTCATGGCAGGTTTGTTTCCCCCCTCCCGCACAATCCATTGGTCTTTTCCTTTTAAGCCAATAGCTAGTAGAGTCCAGCCTTAAATATGTTCCCGGAAACAAGAATGTTTGAGGTGTCCCAACCAAATACTTCTCTTCCCCCACCGACAAGTTTATGCACAGTAACAAGTATCAAATAGCCAAACACACAGTCCTTTCAAAATGGAATTCTCCACGAGAGGAAAGCAACTTCCTCAGTGCCATGTCTATCTGGGCCAGAGATGCACATGATCCAGAGCCATCAGACGGACCAGGGTTACATCTTTGCTTGTAAACACACGAAAAATCACATCAGGAAAGAAAACCAAGTGATATTTTGCTCTTAGCCTGCCTTTGCCCCTTTCTCATAATTCTTGCTCCTTCAAATAGAAACGTAATTGTTTACAAAAATTGCTTGCTACTTATTTATACTTACTTTTTTCTGTCTGGGCTAAGCACAGCACATCAAGATTCACACAGAAAGGACAGCAGGAAAGGAAAATAAGTGGGAGAAAGAAAATGACTACGTAGCACTTGTCATTCTTCATAAAAAGAGCATTATTCTATCACATTTCTAGAGCTGATGGAGAGTTTAAAACAAAACACCCGTCCCAAGTAAAGAGCAGGATAAGTTTATAACAGCTAGGAAGGAGGATTTCACTGACAAAGAGAGTAAGAGAATGATGACCACTTGCACAACCATGATCCCCAAATTCCAATAAATGGAGGTGAAGGAAGCAGCAAGTTTTTCTCTAAATCCTCCTTTTTTTAAGTTTTATCTACAAAAAGGCTATGTAAGTTGACCAAACATTGACAAACTCAGAGCTGCTTTAAGTTTTCCAGTGTTTTGGCTGGACTTCAGTGCTAGCAATCCTGCTGGGCCCAGCAAAACTCCTTTATCCAGAACCCAAGTACCAAGGAGTATCTGCTACAGCTGCCTAACAGCTCCACTAGACACAGTGATCTCTGGACATCCCCCTCTTCTACCTCTCCAGGATATGACGGCACTGCATTTTGCCAGTCAGTATCAGAGAGGCAATACAGCACTGCTGCCCCACAAGCTCATCAAACCAGCACAGGCCAGTGTTGCCACCAAAAGCAGCAGCCAAATAATACGCTCCCCCTCCCCAACTGTCAGCCATATGAACAGCCAGGCTGAAGAACTGATCCAGAATTAAAGTATGCACCTAATTAATGACTTTAGGAAGACAAATTTGAGCTCATTTCTTCTCCAACTCAACAAATCACTGGCAGCATTTCAGGAGAAAAGACGAAGCTGGAGGTGAGAAGTGATCGTACAAGGGCGACAACCGCAGTGCAGCTCTGAAACGCTCCGGGAAATGAGACATGAAACCAACGTCCCTGTGTAAAGTATAAAACGTAATTAGCTGGAAAGCATGCTGCCTTCCCTCTTCTTGCCACTGCAAACCAAGACAAAAGCTCCTGCAGAGCGACGCAGTCCTTTCTGCAAAAGGCAGACGGGAAAAGCAATAAGCCTGCACCGCCGCCGCTACGGTGCACGTTAAAAGTATCACTTCCAGCCAGACCTCCTTTCTGCTCTGCTTTGTAAAGGGAGCGCATAACCACCTTCCTGAGTTCAGGGGTTAAACATTTCCTTGAGAGTTCCGTTGCACTTCCCAGGAGCTGCTCTGTCACCAGAGGGCAGGGATGCACGCCTACACGTGCGGGCAGCATGCGATACGGGAACTGGCAGATTTGGGGCGCAGCTGATACATTACTACACAAGTAGCATTCGGTAGTCCGAGTACCAATTTTCATTCACCTCCGTGACACTTGCACACAGACAAAGAGGAGAGATCTCTCATGCTGGATTTAAAAAGCATGTTAGAAGATTGGCTTGACACGTCCTCTGTGCTTCCCACAAGAATTTACGGTAGCCTAGCAATTAATACTGCAATCCACCTGCAGATTCCTCCACAACAAATGATCAGGTGAAAACTTGTAAAACATCACAATCAAAAGACTAATCTGGAAATGCTGCTGCGTTGTTAGACAACGATGTTTCATATATAGAGAGTGTTACTATGCAAATGCTCAACTAATACGTCAGATAGCCACTTTTTTGCTGCAAAAATCTCTGCTTCATGCACCATGCCGATTCTGATAGTGAATAAAAGCACTGGGTAGAATTATATTTACTATTTTAATTAGTAAAGCTAACACAGACAACAGTTCTTCTGACTTGGTATCACAGTACATACCATATTCAAGACCCTTCCTTGGACAAGATGTGTGCACTTTGAGATACCCCATGCACTGGTTCTCAAGGATAAAATTATTAAAAGAACTACACTGAGGAAGGACTATTCCCATGTTATTTAACAAGCTATATAGTCACAGCAGCAAACCATACTTTTAATGAAACTTTGTCAGTTTTATATGGGGCATAACTGAACACACAGTAACTCATCATCTACATAAAACATTGTGTTTATAACTCCTCGAGCATAAAACTGATTTTCAGAAAAAACAGTTATCTTTCTGAAAAGTTTTAAATATAAAGTGGGCATTAAGCAACTACAATCATGCCTACATAATTTTCATTTAGTCACGACCATGAGCCAACAGTGTGCCCTCGCAGCCAAGAAGGCCAATGGCATCCTGGGATGCATTGAGAGCAGAGTGGCCAGCAGGTCAAGGGAAGCTATCCTCCCCCTCTATTCTGCACTGGTGAGGCCTCACCTGGAGTGCTGTGTCCAGTTCTGGACTCCTCAGCTCAAGAGGGACAAGGAGCTACTGGAGAGGGTCCAGCGCAGGGCCACTAAGGTGATGAAGGGCCTGGAGCACCCTCCATCTGAGGAAAGGCTGAGAGAGCTGGGGCTGTTCAGCTTGGAGAAGAGGAGGCTGAGGGGGGATCTTATCAATGCTTATCAATATCTAAAGGGTGGGTGTCAGGAGGATGGGGCCAGGCTCTTCTCAGTGGTGTCCAGTGACAGGACCAGGGGCAATGGCCACAAACTGGAGAACGGAAGGTTCAACCTGAACGTGAGGAAACCCTTCTTCACTGTGAGGGTGACAGAGCACTGGGACAGGCTGCCCAGAGAGGTGGGGGAGTCTCCTTCCCTGGAGACTTTGAAAAGCTGCCTGGACTTGTTCCTGTGTGATCTGCTCTAGGTGATCCTGCTCTGGCAGGGGGGTTGGACTAGATGATCTCTAGAGGTCCCTTCCAACCCCTACCATTCTGTCAATCTGCAAACGTTTCATTATGCATGTGAAGGAAAAAAAAAGAAAACCACATTCATATTCATTCAGCTGGCCACAAGCATTTTGCAGTTTTCTGTTCTGAATAGCTGCCAACGGATCTCCTGACAGATGATAATTTTTATTTTCATTTTTTGATGCCTCTCCTTTGAGATTTCACTGGAATCCCGTTTATTAAAAATATCACTTCGTTGCCTACAGTGAAGTTGGGAAAGCATGTCTACACAACTTGAATTGCTGACTGAAACTCACTCTGTTCTGGGTAACTCAGGTGCACAACAAAAGGAAAAAAAAAAATACTCTTCTCACCAGTTGGCCCTTATATAACATCGCCCCCCCACTCCCAAATTTCACCATTTCTGCACATACATAGCCAAACTCATGAGATACAATTCAGTAATTGCCCCGAAGTAATATAACCTTCAGTAATATTTTTTTAGTATTTCCCAAAGCTTTGGCATTTTTCTTTTTTTTTTTTTTTTTTAATTGTAAGGTAGTTCACTCTTTTTTCCCTATAAACTCACATATTCACCATTTCTGTAGTTCAGATGCCTGCCAGTTTAAAAAAAATCAGTATGTATAAATGAAGACTGCAATCCTAGAAAGCTGGAAAAGATGTAATCTTTTCTGCATTGATAAAAACCCCATTAACCTTTCCAAAAAATCTTCCAAACTCCTGCAATTGACTGTGTTCCATGATTTTCTAAGAAAAACAGAATGGCAAGCCACCCATGGTTAGAGAGGCCCAGGTTCGGGAGCACGTAAGGAACCTGAAGGTGCACAAGTCCATGGGACCTGATGGAATACATCCTCGGGTCCTGAAAAAACTGGCAGATGAGGTTGTTAAACCTCTATCCACCAAAGTCATGGTGGCCTGGTGAAGTTTCAACTGACTGGAAAAGAGGAATCATAACCCCCAACTTTTTAAAAATGGGGAAAAAAGGAGAATCCAGGGAACTAGAGGCCAGTCAGTCTCACCTCTGTGCCTGAAAAATCATGGAGAAGATCCTCCTGAAATCCATGTTAAGGCACATGGAAAACAAGGAGGTGATTGGTGACAGCCAACATGGCTTCACCAAGGGCAGATCGTGCCTGACAAATACGGTGGCCTTCTACGATGGGGTCACGACCTTCATGGATAAAGGAAGGACAACCGATGACTTCTACGTGGACTTGTGCAAAGTGTTTGACACCGTCCCACATGACATCCCTGTCCCTAAATTGGAGAGACATGGATTTGACAGATGGATCACTCAGTGGATAAGGAACTGGCTTGATGGTCACACTCAGAGTTGTTTTCAACAGCTCAATGTCTGAGTGTAGAGCAGTGATGAGTGGCATTCCTCAGTGACATGAACAGTGGGATTAAGCTCACCCTCAGCAAGTTTGCCAACAACAGCAAGCTGTGTGGTGTGGTTGACACGCTGGAGGGAAGGGATGCCATCCAGAGGGACCTGGACAGGCTGTAGAGGTGGGCCTCTGCCAGCCTCATGAAGTCCTGCAGATGGGTCGGGGCAAGCTCAAGCACGGGCTGGGCAGAGAATAGATCGAGAGCAGCCCTGAGGAGAAGGACTTGGGGGTATTGGTGGATGAAAAACTGGACATGAGCTGGCAGTGTGCGCTGGCAGCCCAGAAAGCCAACCATATCCTGGGTTATGTCCAGAGAAGAGTGGCCAGCAGGTCAAGGGAGGGGATTCTCCCTCTCTACTCTGCTTTCATGAGACCCCACCTGGAGTGCTGCATCCAGCCCTGAATCCCTCAACACAGGAAGGATATTGTCAGTTGGAGCAAGTCCAGAGGAGGCCACAAAGAAGATGCTCAGAGGGCTGGAGCACCTCTCCTATGGGGACAGGCTGAGAGTTTTGGGCTTGTTCAGCCTGGAGAAGAGAAGGCTCTAGGGAGACCTTAGAGCACCTTTCAGTACCTGAAGGGGCCTACAAGGAAGCTGGGGGGGCTTTTTACAAGGGCCTGTAGTGACAGGACAAGGGGTAATGGGTTGAAATTGAAAGCACGGAGATTTAGGTTGGACATCAGGATGAAATTCTTCCCGGAGAGGGTGGTGAGGCACTGGTACAGGCTGCCCAGAGAAGCTGTGGATGCCCCATCCCTGGCAGTGTTCAAGGCCAGGCTGGATGAGGCTTTGAGCAACCCGGTCTAGTGGAAGGTGTCCCTGCTTCTACTAAAACATTTAAGACTGTGATTTGCATTGTTATTTTTCTTACATAGTGGATGTTCTATAAATACATACTTCTGAAAAACATCATTTATCCCATATATCTTTAAAATTCACATTACTGCCTGCCTGAAAAGAAAACCTTCATTAGTCTATGGAATAAACAAGAATTAGAACTATAATAGCTGGGGATACAACAATGCCACAGTTGCTGGCTCCTCTAAACAAGTAGTACTGAGGAACACTAATCTTCCATAGACAGAGTTTGTTGTTGACTGACTTACTATGTAACTTATACTTACATTGGAGTCAAAGTTTTCCCCATGCCCATTAAAACTCTTCTTTTTTCCCCACCAATACTACATAGAGTCTTTACAGCAATCCCACCCCCCCAACTTCCAGTTCAAATTCTAATCAACATGGCAGTACATTTTCCAATTGCCCTTCTTGTCTTGAACTTTCCGAGATTCATAGTGAATCTCACGACTTCCTGCTATGTGCCCTACCTGTCTGCTCAACCTGTCAACCATACAAGAGGTGCACAAACAGTATTGTAAATGGAGAGATACAGACACTGATCAACCCATTTAGTGATACCTTAGGCACAGAAGCGAAGCAACAAGAGAATTAAACAGATCAAACAGAAATATAGTCAGGAGAACCACAACAAATCTACATCACTGTATGCCTAGAATAAACCTTAAGACCCAACAGGACATAGCAGAATGTACTTTGCACTACGTACACAGAGATGTTACTCCCTCTTTCCTTTTGTTGACAAGTCTGCCGTAGACACATTTATCCAATCTTAACAACTCTACACTAAAATTCCCTGTAACAACAATTTTCATGCCATCAATACACAAGTTCACCTCTTTATTATTAATTCATGAGGTCTTTCACAAAACATGGTTATGTTCACAATTAGCAAAATTCACTCTTTGGTGGCATCATGCGATTCGCTGTAACTACCTAGAATTCCTAAGCATAAGCAAGCATCTGAGTGCCTTACACATGCAAAATACAATAGCATGCAACACACATGCTGCTGTCAACTGAAAATTTCTAGTTTCAAGACGTTGACTTAAGTACTTCATATAGTCTTAGGTAGCTCTCCACATCCTAGACACAGAATGTTCCTGGGCTGCTCCATCTGTAAGATCTATTCAGTAAACACTCCCAACCCAAACAGCTAGCTCAATAATTACATCTCCAGCATTTCTAAACAAACTTAATTTCTTCATAACATTTTAGGGGTTTTGATCTAGAGTAAAGAATTCTTGCAGACTTTGGAATAAACAGCATCTATTACTGGGCACTCTCTCTCCCCTCCAAGCAGTTAAAAATGAAAGGAATGTTGTTTATCATCCTAAAATAGCTCTCAGTTAAACACTAATCATTACCATTGGTGCAAAATACAATTTTAGTCATATGGCATTTAAGTTCTACCCTTAAAATTCTGCGTAATAAAAGTCCCCTCTACCACTACATTTTGTGGTTTGACATGCAATTTAAAGTTCCTCTTCCCGTGATTTCTCAATTTCTTCGTTTCACAAAAATATCTTGCATCTCCTTGGAAACCTGAACACAACACAACAAAGACTGCTGGCTCTAATGCTTAGAAGCAGGGTAGAAAAAGAACTGCATCCCCGTGCTAGTTAGGACAGGGCTCAACACTTAATTTCTCTCTGTTAATGTATCGAACAAGAATCTGTCTTTCTGCCCCATAATTTTCTTACTTGCCTTCACAGCTGCTCACTCAACTCTTACAGACTCCTTCACTGCTAACTGGAACTCACCAGGCAGTTTAATGAGTTTTCTAAGCATCTACATGGAAAAGTGTGTTGGAAGGAGGCTGGCACTAACCAAGTAACTTCTTATTGGAATATATGCCCCACACAGCAAAACTGGAAAGAATGGAGAGAACCAAGTCCCCTTTCACAGAGGTATTTAAAACTATAAGCTTAACCTACCTCAATTTGCTTTTGTATCATTTTTAAATTTGTTTTGGATCAGCACAGGATACCGAAACCCAGCAAACTGATTTCTTTTGGGTTCCATGCGTATCCATAGCTATAGCAACCCAAAGTTTGGGAATTTCTGTTTAGATACTTACGTAGCTGCTTTATCAGCAAACAATGTTTGCCTCCCAGTTCACCAATCCTTCAAGTACCACTCTAGCTGGAGTAAGAAAAAGCCAAAAGTCCTGCTTCTGTGTTGAAGGCAGGAGCACACAGACACCTTCTAACCCTGAAACAGGACTCTCTCTCATCCTTGCAGGCCCGTGCCACATACTGCTCAGAGCAGCACTTTGAAAACAGTGTTTTCTCAACTGAAGCATGGTGGGAAATATGAATTATATAGTTACTGCAGCTCAGTGCAAAGCTGTGTAGAGACAGAAACTAAGAATATCAATCAGCACAGATACATCAGTATGAAGGAGGACATCAGGAATAGTAAGATTTATTTTTCCCCCAGAAAAAAAATGACAGAAATTGACACACGAAAGGCAGAGCAGAATTTCCTTCCCAGAATACAAGAGCAAAAGCAGGTCTTCAATTAAATTGAACGGTCACAAGTTCACCATCAACAAAAAGAGACACTTCTTCATACCTCTACCTAAGGAACACACTGTTGAGGGATACAGGATTGCAAAAACAAAGCTTTGCAGCACTAAAGGAGAGAACAATAGATAAAATTACATTGTAATAAAAAAGTATTTAAAAACAAAGAACAGGAAATGCTACAAGTGCCTTGAGTTTTACAACACAAGTCAAACTAACACGATCCCAGAGAGATATACCCTGGAGTCTATTATTGTCATAACTGCCCATTGTACATTTTTTTGCATCAAATCAAGCATCTGGTACCACTCCTAATTAAAGAACAGATGGTCTGACCCGATACAGCAATTCCTATGACCCTATATTTATCAGCAGGTGGGGAAATTAAGTTTTGAGGTCTCAAGCAAGCAAAGCAAGATTAACAAAAACACATAGCTAAATAGGTCTCAAAGCCATCTGGTACATGACACTTACTGAAAATAATATTCTTGAAGATTACATACAATGTATTTTCCACAGTCTCTGTACTGAGAAAACAGCCTTCCATAAACAACACCAGATGCAAAATTGACTTAACTCCAGAAACACAGAGATTATCAAGCTAATAAATGAATCCTTTTTCATGTTAAACTAGTGAAGCACAGCTATTCCAGCTGTACAGTGCAATCTGCAGAAGTGGAAGAAGTCAGCACGTTCAGATAAAACCCAAAGGCCATTTTCAGTAAAAACTTCTGACAAGGCCACCACACACCAGTGAAAGAGACAAAGACAACAACACAGACAAAGGAAATAAAAAGCACAGGAGTGTATACTTCTGCCTGTATGTTTTAAGTGCAAGTTGGAAAGATGCAGGTGCGCTGTGGAAAACTGCATCCCCAAGTCCGATAATAGACAGAGAAGACAGCTTGAAATAATTATTCCACACAAGAACAGAACCTGAGTGAGACCTGAAGGTGCACAAGTTATGGGACCTGATGAAATACATCCACAGGTCCTGAGGGAACTAGCAGATGAGGTTGCCTTGTCCTGTCACTACATGCCCTTGTAATGGTTTTATATTGGAAATAGAGTAGATTTAGATTGGACATTAGGAAGAAATTCTTCCTGGAGAGGGTGGTGAGGCACTGGCACAGGTTGCCCAGAGAAGCTGTGGATGCCCCATCCCTGGCAGTGTTCAAGGCCAGGCTGGATGAGGCTTGGAGCAACCTGGTCTAGTGGAGGGTGTCCCTGCCCATGGCAGGGGGGTTGGAACTGGATGGTCTGTAAGGTCCCTTCCAACCATTCTATGATACTGACCAATAAGGCAATAGTAGCATATGAAAAAAGTATGCTAGTGGTTTTTCTTTTCCTTTCTTTTTTTTTTTTTAATGAGAGCCACATCACTTCAAGAAATCTTCCAAGATTTACCGGTAAAAAAGGCAAACCTGATGGTATGCACCTGTATGGATTATTTTTTAATACCTGTTTGGAAAAAAAAAAATGGATGTAAAGTTATATGTTCATGAATCATGGGAGCTTCTGATTAGCCTATGTTCTGAAAATGTGCATACGAACCTCATTAAGTTGCCAGAAAATATTATTTTTACTCAATAAATTAAAATTGCCTTTTCCACTTAGAAACAGTCACAGGGAATAAGTTAATAGACATATTCTTAAATTAAAAATCACCTGAAGAAGATCAAAGCAACAAGGAGGCTGGTTACTAGGGCATTCTGTGTGAAGACACCAGAAATAAGCTCTTCAGCCTAACTGGGAAGCAGCATTCATCTAGTACCAGCAACGGCAGGCAGCTAGCTATATTTGGTTTCCTTGGCAAGGTTTTGGTAGCAGAGGTGTTACAGGGGTGGCTTCTATGAGAGGCTGCTGGAAGCTTCCCCCATGTCCGACAGAGCCAAAGCCAGCCGGCTCCAAGATGGACCTGCTGCTGGCCAAGGCTGAGCCCATCAGTGACAGCGGTAGAGCCTCAGGTATAATGTATTACGGGGTTGGAAGGTGCAATGGCAGCCAAAGAGAGGAGTGACAATATGAGAAACAACCCTGCAGACACCCAGGTCAGTGGAGGAGGGGCAGGAGGCACTCCAGGCACCAGAGCAGAGGTTCCCCTGCAGCCCGTGGTGAGAGGGCAGGCTGTGCCCTGCAGCCATGGAGGGTCACGGGGCAGCAGAGACACACACCTCTCCCCCACACACTCTGGGGAGGGCCCCACACCAAGTCACCAAGACATTTCTCTGTTGCGGATCTCAAAGACACAGAGCAAGGCTACTCTCATGCCCATCACCCCTTCCCTCTAGAAATGTGGACAACTTTAACCTGCATCACAGAAAAACTGCTCACAACTTTCTGCATGTGTTAGTTCATTAAAATGTCAGCACTTGGGGGGGTGAGGGCTGGGGTCAAGCCATTCATAGTGTTTAATTCAATTTACCTGTCTTTTTTAACAGAAGTCATTTTCACCAATCTTGGAACTAATTTATAGCTATATAGTTTTAAGGCTGTATATTGATAAAGCCTTAAAATACACTACTGAAAGTTTTTCACTGCCATTTTTCTTTTCAGACCATTGTACCAGTCATTTACTTTGCCAACCATTGTTCTCCTAATATTTAAAACCTACTTCTAACAAAACTAGTAAGCTGTGAAGTGCTCAACTTTTGTATGGCTGTCACTTAGAGAGTGTACTCTCACTCACAGAAAACCATCACATGTGCCTAGTTCAAAGTCAAACTGCCCAGCATTCAGCTACCTGACACACTAGACCTACAAACTCTGTGTCAGGGATGGTAAGTCTTCAGGGAGCCAGCAAAAAAGCACATTTCACATAATAATTTACCACCAAAGAAAAACTTTCCTACTGTATATGGAAATTAACTCCACCCCAACCCAACCTAACAAAAATCCATTTGATTGGACAAAGCTAGGCATCCCCTTTGTGCACGTGTGACAGGGGGAGGAACACAACAGAAATAATTACATTTGGCTTCAATCCATTATTTAATTTCACTAACTGAAAAATATTCGAAGATATTTTTTAACATGGAAAAATTGACATAGGGAAAAAAAAACCCAGATCAAATGGTTGTCCAGAAGCACCCTGGGGGAAAGTGAGTTCAATACATACAAATGAGAGCAATTGAATACATGAAGCCACGCTGTACTAACTTAGTTAAACCAATGTCATCCCTGTGCATGAATGCTCGCTCTTATATAAGGTTCACTGATTTATCTTGTTATTTACCAGGAATATTTCTACTTCAGGACTGGTCTGACCTTTGCAAGACGACAGGAAAGAAAAAGACACTAGGCATTCCCCAGTGGATTTATGATTTCGCATTCCACAGCATCAACAGAAAATTACATGTGCACCTGTATGAGCTGGAAGAAAACACTCTGCAGAAGAAATTAACTGGTTGCCTACAGATTTCTGTATCAATCTAAATATACCTCCATTAAGTATGGAATTATTGGATCATGTTAGAAAAACAAGCTTGATCTAATAATGCCACTTTTCTGAATTTATTAAAAGAATTCTTTATTTTTCCGGTTGTTCCCAGTGAGCTTAAAACTAGAAAAGTAAGCAAGCTTAATGCATCTGTAACAGAAAACGTTACTGAAACTGCTAAGAAGGGGACTAGAGTGAAAAAGCAAAAGCTGTGATGGCACGTTTCACGCAGTCTGGTGCGGCACGCAGTAAGAATGACATGCAATCATCATGGACACCCCTTGAACCCAACCACCTTTTGGACAGCAGACTACACTCTCACCCCATAATAAGGTTTTCAAACTGACACCGTACATGCCGATAACACAGTACTCTACTGTGACCAGGTTCTGAGGACATTACGCCACCTGCAACATCTTCACCCTCTGCTCTTCCCTTTAAGGGTGGCGATAAAAAGAGAAACGGGACAACAAACAACTCAGAGCTTGAAAACACAGTTCGGAAAAAATGAGGTTTAACAATTTTTAAGTTATTTAGAACGCAAGAAAGCCCTTTATTTTCCTTGATCCTAAACATCTGCAAAACGGAGAAAAGCAAAACATCTGCAGCGTGCTCTCAAGAAATGCTTGAGTGTTTAACAATAATATTTAATATTCGTCCATAAGGCAATAAGAAGCATAATAAAAGGCAACACCAGTCTCATTGATAAATGTTGTAACATACAAGTCTGTTCTTTTTTAAAGCTTCCTGAGGTCCTCCACTTTCAGCCACCAAATACATGTTATATCATTTAAAACGTACTGATATGCTGATGGAGAAATTGTGCTATAAAAACTTGCATTTGAAGGTATTTACTGTTTCACAGATTTGTATTTGCCACAGAAGGTAATTTCTATATACATTTTATAGCACAGCAAAATTTGAAAATATTGTGACTGGATGCCCAGGTGAATTAAGCTCACAATTTTGATCTGGCCCACATCTTATTGCATTTGCTGTTTTTAAGAAAGGAGCAATTTATGGGTACAATTTTACCCATAAAATTTTAAAAGGAAGTTCTTCAATTAAAATAATTTCCCTACGGATACAGTATTTTTAATATGCACACATGAAAAGAGCTACGGTGATACCCTGACAGGCATCTGAAAGACAATGACAGCCAGCAGACCTCTATAAAGAAGAAAATATTTTCTAGTGATAAAAAAATTAATATCCATACAACAGGAGTATTTGATTACACCCAGTTACACTTGGTATCATTGTAAAATTGACTGCCATAATACAATGCTGAAGCTGTTTTCATTTTTCCTAATAATTTAAAATGCTGTTGCTAAACATCAACGATGCTCTTGAGGTGCAAACGTTCTTACTGAGCCTGGATTTAAAAGTTTTATGTAAAGCTAGCATATGCAACTTCCATGAATACTGAACACAGCTGTAAGCACTGGAACTCCACTGACAGGTAAAACAAATCTACTCTATAGTTTCTGAAAAATTTCAAAATTCAATAGGAGGATGATTGGGGAAAAAATATCTTATGAAAATAAACTTTACAACAGTAATTTTCATGCTGTTTCACATGGGTGTTTGTACATTATTTGCTACAGAAAAACCTTTAAATTCCTACACCAATCCCCATCAGAATACTTCAGTTTCTACATTCTTGAAGACACAGCAATTTTCAATATACTTATCCTATATTTGAAGTCTCAGCTAGCACTAGCTGGAAGGCAGAATTACCAATATCCATGATTTATGCTAATATTTAGAAAAAACCTCTCCTGTATCTTCACACAAGGCAGTTTCCATTAGCACGTACATGAACTTAGCAAAAGGAAAAGTCTTCCCAGGACTCTTAAGAGCTCCTCAAGTGCTGCTTCACTCAGCCACTCAATTTCTGAAAAACTATTTCACTGTCAACCTTCAGAAGGTGAGGTCTCTTCTCCAGTAAAATTCTGGGAGGAAACGGGTAGTTAGCACCAGCTCGTGAGAAAATAACTGCCTTCCGTCAAGGCAATTTTTCTGTGAAGCCAGAGCCTGATGCAACACCCCTGGCCTCGTTAATCAGGCACACAAGTCTAAGGGCAGAGCTCTGAAAAGCATCGCAGAGGTGCACGCGGTTGGGGTGGGAGTGGAACATGCACAACCCTCTGCGCCTTCTGGAGCTAGAGCACCGTGAGCACACACAACACGAGCTCTACACAATATGATGCAAAAATGTAAACAAGGGGGCTGATGAGTAAAGTTAAATGGGGGAAGCCCCACTGATAAGAAGTCAGAGATCAGCTATCATCCTGCCTAGTCTGGGGATCACCAAGAACACTATCAGATGCTTCCAAGCTGAGCTTCAAGTTTTAAGTATTTTCTTTCTAATTATTTTGTTCAGCACTTTAAGACACTGAATTATTGCTATCCTATTGCTCAACCGCATGATTACCAAAAATACTTTGGTCTACGGATGATGGACAAGCTCTAAATTCTGCTGCTGGTTCACACACCACAACCTGAGAACACACACTGGTAAACCATACGAAAGCAATAGATTTTCTTTAATGATTTGTTTGTAAGTAAACTTTGGGCTGTAATCCATCAAATTGACAAGCTGTTGGCTGCCCCTGCTTCTCCTCAAGTTGGTCCAACTAAGCTCATTGCTAACCCATCAGATAATTTGCTTATTTCCTTATGTCTCCAGTTATTTTCAGCCGAAATGAGATAGCACAGGCTCTTCTCCTGTTATTCCGTACTTTGCACTGTTTGTGGCTCTTTCCCAAATCACCGGCCTACTCCTTTGATATCTTCATTAGTTTGAACTTTTAAAAATTAACTTCATTCCCTATACTTCTACATCTGAAAAACGGATCACTTGAAATACTAGGAAATCCTTTTCTATAACACATGAGCAGTTAAACCAATAACTAAGGCTTCAACGTTTTTTTGTCACTAACGGCATGGGGTGGGGTTTTTTTAGATAGGACAAAAGGTCAAAGGTCTCTGTTGGAGGCTTCGATAATCTCACCATTATTCGCTGGTTTTACCATTTAGAGGTTTTATGCAGTAAGTCGTCTATATTTGTCATTCATTCCGTATATTCTGATGAGAATTTTAAAATTTGCATTATGTAGAAAGCAACAGAGGTCACAAGTGACATTTTTTTATAGTACCACTACTATGACTACCAACTTCATATACCTGCTTTTGTACCCACAGGCCACCTCCCACTCAAAGGATAGCTAGTACAGATAGTCCATTCTTTTCCTGTTTTGAGTAGTCTGCAAAATGATTCTGGTTTTAAGAGAGATGAGTCCTGTTCCTTAACTATTCTCTAGGCCACTTGGATACAGTTTTCAGCTATGGGTGCTGCACAAACTTTTCAGTTGAGTTGGTTTTGTTCTGTACATTAAAGTAGATGAACATCCTTCCTATTAATAGATGCATTCAATGGCCTGTTGGTAGTACAAGACAAACAAACACTCTACTGTTCTTTTTCCTACCTGAAACTTAGTATAAAGAACAGCTACTATTCATTTAGTTAAAGAAAAACTCATTCACACAATTCTTTCCAAACATTAGCACATGCACAAAAACACAGCTGGGTAGAAGTTGTCAGTGAAAGGTAGGAACAAAAACAGCGCACACAACCACAGATGCTTCAGTACAAGTAAGAAGCAGCACATCAATCCATTACCACTACAGTTCCCAAGACCTTCACACAGACCTGTCCTTCCCTTTCGCACCACAGCAGATAGGGAAGCAAGGCTGTCTCTGGCTCACCCCAAACCTTTGCAACCCCCAGCCACCCAATTCCTCCCCAATTTTACAAGACAAACAGCCTTCTGCACCCCTTCTGTCTTTCCCACCACAATCCCTGTAACCCCTGAAGTAGCTCTAGTTCTGTCTAACCCAACTCCTCCCTTCCAAACTTTGGCCCTACTTATCTCCTGTTCCCCTTGGCTTGGGATGCTTTCTGGCTTCCAGAAAGGAGAAAACTAAGGGCTGAAGAGGAGAGAAGGGAAAACCCTTCTCCAGTGCACACTGCATGTCCTCAGTAAGTCCATCCTATCACAAAGGAATTGCTGTTTTATCAGATAAACAGTGCATTATTTTCAAGAGACCACAACAGGGTACTAATGGGAAGACTCTCCCATGAGCATCTAGCAGCTGGGGAAACATGAGGTACCTACATCACAGCCCTCACACACAAAAGAAAATAATTACACGATACTACACGCAGTCTTAACTTTTAATAGCCACGATTCCAGAGAATTCAGTGTTTCATCTGAACAGCCTCCTAAAACATGCTGCAGCACAGGATTTCTCAGAATTATTTTTCAGTGGGAAAAAAATGCTGCTACACTCTTCTAGACTTTCCTATTTTTCTGCACTGCCAAACAATGTCAACTGTATGTGTCCATAGTCTGAAGCTAAATGCCACCCCATTGATCTGTCCAATCTGTGTTAGGGACAAAGCAGATATTGACATCCATGAGGCCTGCAAGGATTGAGCTGGGGGCCCATGCCAGGCCCAGGGCTGCAGTTTAATGCATTACAGCTTCAGCCCAGTTGACAGCCTGCTGCTGCTAGAACCAGGAAGACTGAATCCTCCCCATCTCCTCCATTCCTGCCTTCTCTATTTCTGGCCTACAGTCATCTCCTCGCATTGCAGACACATTCAGCTTCCAAACCTGTAGAAAACTATCCCAGCAACAACAACTCATCTCTCTGCTGAGATGATGCAGCAGATCCATTTATGGTAAATGTGAGAATTAGGGAGAGTAGCAGAAGAGAGGAGGAGGAGCAGATACAAGACTTAAATCTTTCAGGATACTGCTTAGCTGAAACGTAAACCACCAGCCGTAATTTAAGTTTACAGACATTTTCAATAAACTTTACTATACCCTAAAGATTTTAGTAGCGTCTGTATGCATTCCAAGTTAGAGGAGAAAAGGCAAAATATAACACATGTATATAGAAAACTCACAGCTCAACTAAATTGAAATTAGCCTGCATTACAACACTCAAAGGAATGTCTCCTTGTGAGGCAAAACACATCCAAGGATCAACTTACTACACAAATTCCTATTGCATATCTATTTGTGAAGGTATTTGTTTTCCTAAAAAATTTATGTTTCTAAATTGGGCAGAAGAGAAAACTCTCACAATTCCTCTTACTCAAGATGAAGCAAGCTTTGCTATAAGCCTACGTAGTCCTTTATCCATACTGTACCACATCCACGTATGGCAAACACCATCTCAGTAGCCACTGACTACTGCTGACCTTAACTTTAATCTGAAAGCTCATAGTGTAAGAAAAAACACAATGTTTAAGGAACCAAACAACATATACAATGTATCCAGAGTGTAAAAATTAGTATTTCTAGAAGACAAACTTTGAAAACTGGCCTTCACAGTATTCATATCTGAAGAAGCAAATACATAGTTCTTCAGCAATCCCAGTAAAGCCCTACTTTCATAGTTGGATGTTAATAACGGATCTATAGCACAAATTATCTCACTGGGTGCTTACCTTTGTCTTCATACACCTAGATATTTGGACAGATCCAGTTAGCCATACTCCTGTGATGCTCTAACTAGTTCTGAGACTACTGGCAAATTACATTAAGTAGGCAGCTCAAGTACCTCCCTTTTTCTCCTGCTCAAATTTCTAAACCAGAAAAATAAATCAATCCCTTAACTCTTCTCCAATATGGTTCTTACAATCCAGAGGGGAGCTTTTGGCCTTCATTCCAGTACTTATTCCCAAAACACAGCTTTAAAGTATGAAAACCAATTAATAATGTTTTGATATAGGGCAGCTCACCCAAACACTACACAGGACAGATTTACTATTCCTGTCATTAAATAAAACATTCAAAACTCTCAAGAGACTTGTTTTTCACAAATGTTGACAGAGACGAGTACTGTTTTTATTATCACTGTCTAAGCTTATAATAGAAGTATACTATTCAAATGACCAAGGCCAAAAAAAAAAAAGCTTCCCCTGAGCATCGATCATTATTCTCAATAATGAATCATGAAAAGCCGTATTATGTACTAAAACCATGCAGTTTTTAAACTGTTCAGACTTCTCTGCACACCCACATTCCTATTAATGCATTCAACTAATCCATATTATGAGTTGTACATTCATAGAAAAGACCTCCGCTTACCGAATTATAGTTCCTCTTGGAAATATCACAGACATGTGAAGAAGGGCACAGGAAAGCTCTCTTGAAATATGCAGGAGCTGGTAAAATAAAGACAAAACCAAATAAAACATACAGACAAAATATTCTTGTTCAGAGTTAACTAATTTAAGACCTAGATAGCCAGTGAGTTGGAGAACAATATTCCTGAAAAAAATAACCTGACACTGAGAGCATCTGCCACAAAACCTCAGCAGTATCAAAACATCAGTGCTTTCATCTCACTGCTTATAAATCAATTCCTCCCACCTTTCCTTGTCCTGTTCCCTCCCTCTTCTTTCCCCTTTTTTTCTCTCTAAACAGCCTGTGGCTCTTACAGTCTTTCCTTTCTCCCCTCCGGTCGCCTGACCCCGTCTCCCAGCCTAGCATCTTCTCCTTCCTCTCTGTTCTTCAGCCCTCTGGTATGTGAATCACAGTCACTTCCTCCCTCTGCTCTGCGCTGGATGCCAAGGCACTACCAGTACTGAACAGATTGTCCCTGCGCTCTCAATTTGGAGATCCACAGCTCACAGAGGCCAGTATTTCAGAAGGAAGCGACACGAGGAGACGCACTTGGGCGCTGCAGCCATGCACGCACCAGGGTACACTCAGGTGCCCCGCCAGCCCCTGCAAAATCCAGCCAGCGTTACCAACGGTGAGTGAAGCAAAACGAAGGTCCTTCTGCAAACTTACCTGCCAGAACAGTAACCCTAAACCAAGTGTGTGAAAACTGTTGAAGCTAAGTCTTAGACAAAAGGGTCTTAAACTGGGACAGCTTTTTTACAGTACAACCACCTCCCTCTAAATTCCGAGTGATGGGACTACTTAAGATACTCATCTAAACAACTGCAGATTAAGCTACACAAAAGAATGTATTTTTCTGTGCATCGTAATTCCCAGAGCTCTAACCCATGAGTCAGGATAACACTAACGCCTCCTGAGTGACACTGATGGCAAATCACCACCATCACAGACTTGCCTTACAATGCCAGGCTGTGAATCTCAGCAGATTAAGGACCAACTGATGAGCAAATTGGCCTCCTGTGTGGCAGGACAGAAGAGGGCACACCACTGCTGGCAGCCAGCTCAAGATGTGCTGCCCTCATTCATCAGGCAGCCACTCCCGAAAAGCATCATTTTTTTAAGTAAAAAATCTCAAGCAAACCCCAACATAAGTTTCAAGAACTAAACTGTACATGACAGTTTTATCCAAATGCATCAGAACCTGTGCTGCACCACCACAAAATAATTCATTAGCTGAACCAAGCAAGACCTCTAAGAAATGACCCCTGTGCTTAACGAGGCAGTACAAGCACATGTGCTATGCACTAGAGCTCAGACTTCACACACTCATCACCTCGCACTATTTTTGGGTGAAAGATCCTCAAACAGCCATCAAATCAGTAGATGAGGGGAGCCAGGATCACCCCTGCCAAAAGGGCACCAGCTTAAAAGCATTCAATGAATTAAGATGTAAGCTAAGTTCAGTGTTCTATTAAACTTCATAATTACTGCCATTTGCAACTTCTATCATCTAAGACGCCCACTTAATCCTCTGATGGTTTTACCAGCTGAGGATTTTGGGTTTGCTTTTTAAATCTGCCTGGGACTTTCAAGAAAACAGAAAACCTCTAACTACAATTTGAGTAGCAGGTTTTATTATTTTAACAGCTGTTCACAAGCGAGATGAATTCTGCTAATGATGGGGAAAAGAACATAAATAGAAAAGGAAAAAAGCAACCTTTACTCAAAAGTGTAACATTTTCCTAAGGTCAGTAACATAATTCTGTTGGTTTAGGTCTTGCAATTTTTATTTTTAGCAAATATCTTTAAATTTTCTTTCTGGTTAAAAAAGGCAAACTAGTGTCAAACTCCGCTGTGCAACTACGTTTCCAGTCCTGTAGCCATTTGGAATTATTTTCTGCTTGTTTTGCACTTAAAATGCCTTCCCAGACATGACATTAAACAGAAGCCCATGCGTCAAGTAGAAGTTATCAGAAAACCTACATGGAAAAAAATACTAAACCAGATTGAATTTGCATCTGTTTGTCTTCTGTTGCACTTGAATGTCTTGATTTTACCAGTATAGTCTATTTCACAGAATTAAGTAAAGAGATACAGCATCTTCTTGGGAGTAGGGGTTTTATTGTGCTGCTTGAGCCGTGTAATTGGCAGGACCAAAGGATGGCCAGTATTGGGTCAGTAAGTCACACAAGAAATTTGTCAAACAGCAACCATTTAGGAAAGGAGCCATTAGATATTTCTGGATGGTCTCCATGGCTTCAGTTTTCAGCACATGTAGCCGTGTTAACGGCTACTTGAACAGACTTTGTGAACCATGGTCCAGTACTATGTGGTTCCAGTCATCACAGGGGGAGTCCTATGAAGCCAGGCAGTCCTAAGACATGTATTACAGCATACATTTATAAGATACCTAGCCATACTGTATGTTGCTGAAGTTACCGCGGGTCTGCCCAAATGATACAGTCCAACAAAAATAGTCACATAGGCCGCTCACTTGCAAGCCAAGAACCTCCTTCTCTGCTCTCTTTTATACTGTTCTGACTCAAGCAAGACAACCTTTAAGTCAGTCCCAGTCTTGCCCAGATAGGAACTGCAGAAAAACATCATACATGCAAGTAGGTGGTGAGTGATACCAACACAGAATTTGTTCTCCCTCCAAGTCTGCCTGAGTAAAATTACCAGTCCAGCAAAGCTCTGCAAGATAGTTTTGGGGGTGGTGGGCTACAAATCACACTCACATACAATGAAAAATGAGGTAGAGGGATCTTTTTGATTTTGAAAAATGCCAAAACTGCTCTCAAATTCATTAAGGATGAGTTACTTAATGGTGACTTTTCAATAGCATGCTGGCTTGGACAGCCCACATGGACTTTGGATCTCACCCAGGCATCAAAGCCGACAGAGAAGAATAAACTTGTGGTGGCACACAGCATCGCCAGCCAATTTTAGAATTTGGTCTACATAATGAGGGACCCCAATACCCTTGGCTTCCACAAGGCAGCAGCCAAGAACCTCACCACAAGTAACACTCAAAATATGTTCTCCTTTAGGAAAAAAAAAAAAATCTTTTAAATAAAAAAAAATTAACACAGTTTAATTCAGCTATTTACGATAATGTGTGGTGGTCTAAGGTAGTAGTTCTGAACTATTACTGATTTCCTTTCAGAACCAGTAAAACACACAAGATTCCAGAGCAATATGAAACAGAGTATATGTCCTTTAACAACAGAGAAGTAGGAAAAGACCTCAGTGGTAATTCTGATGCTCAGTAAGATTTGGACATATTGCTGGGGGTAAAATTCAATTTAAGTTACAAGAGAAAGATAAATTACAGTTGAGAAGCCACATCAAACCAATATAATACTCCCCCTTGGGTAACTTGGTGAAGCAGCAGGTGGTTTATATAAATGATGCTTCTGACACTGTTCAACATGACCTGGACAACACAGATCCAAAATAATCAGTGTAGGTAACCACAACTTCTGGAAAATTTGCTTTCTGGGAAGTAAAACAGTGTTTCAGTATAAACAACAGAGCATTTCAGGTCAGTCCAGCTAGAACTTGGCCTGTAGCAAGTTTTGCTTAGTATTTTCATTACTAATTTGAGTGACAAAACAGGAGACCCCTTACAGAACCCACAAACGCCACCAAACTGGGGGACAGGACTTCTTGCGCAAGGAGTATGGAGGAGACTATCCTGACTCCAGGTAAGCTTGGGAAATCAAGGATTCTAAAGTCAACTGGATAAAAGTCCATGCAGATGGGAAGCAAAACAAAATCCTGTAAACCTGAAAGAGATAATTACAGTAGTAATACACACACACACCCTGAATTAGCCAACTAAAGAGTACTAAAGCAGCAAAGTTGAGAAGCTGTACTGGATCACAGACTAAAGAGTCATAAACCTATTGTTGTTCCAGAAGGGCAAATATTCAGGAAGGTGTTGATAATACTGAGCACAAGAAGTAAAATTATTTCAAAAGTCTACTCAACACCACTGTTCTAGCTTTGAAATATCATGTAGATCATTCTTACATATTCTAAGGAATAGATCCTAAAATCTTGTTCTAAGGTTACTAACAACAGACTGATAGCAACTGAAAATAAAACCACTTCTTAATACAGTTATTTATATTTGTTTTTCCAAGAGCTGTTTACAGCAAATGAAAAAAGAAGAGGTCTTTATGTATAAATTCATTTTTGTAACTTATTTTAAGTGACAGTGCACATGAACAGATTTGTTTTCCCTTTCACCCCTCCTCAAACAGGAAAATTTCTTCCAGGTTCAGTTTCCTCCTTTCTTGGTCTACTTGTAAAACTAAATTAAATACTTTGAACAGAATTAATCAGTGCAGTTACCAAAAAAATTACACACTAATACTGATATCCATGCTGATTCTACTGCTTTTTCCTATCTGCCAATTCATCTCAAATCAGTCACAATTTTAAACCAAGTTTCAGTGTGAGGGGTTTTCTTTTAGAGTGTAGGTACATTCTGACTCCAGCTGATATCATACATCGTATTTACACCTTTTATATTAAACAATTTAGACTTTACCTATAGCTCCATATGCACACATGTATTTGAGCTCTGGTCACGCAGGTATTTTAGCTTTGATTTTATTTTTCAGCTTTGCTGTGAAACAGCAGTAATATCTGAAGTCATGCTTTGCCAAAAGCCAACACGTATTTACACCAGTACAATGACATTCAGAACATCTATCTGAGCTAAAGAATCAACAGCACATGCTGAAGTATGACACCATCTTTCAGCCTTTTAAAGAATTCAGACTTTCAGCAACTCATGTTTAGATTTTAAATACATACATCCCTTAAATTCATTCATCAACATTCCTTTCTGCCAGAAATTTAATAATAGCAAGTTATTCATATACACAAGTTAGTTTCTGTGAACTGGTAGATCCAAACAAAGTGACAAATACACACAACATCCATAAAACTAGAAACAGACAGCATTCCCCTTTTCCTTTAAAAACATGTATGCATACTTACTAGTTTGAAAATCTAAAAGCCAGAATAACATAAAAAAGCAGTTTGGAAACCCAATATTTGCTGAAGGACAGAACAAGACTTTGATTACATCTCCAGAACTATTGTAAATTATGACCACAAGTCTGGGTCCAACAGACACACATGAGAAGGAATGCAAAACTCCTCCACTTACAGGAAGAGTACCTGCAGTACTACAAGAGGAAAGAAGGAAACTGCTGGCATGTGCAGACAAATATCACTATTTCTCTGACACTATGGACAGAAATCTGTGTTTTCAGACACACTAGCACCCATTTGCAGAAACAGAATCCAAAACACCCCAATTATCTCCTTGGTGTTTACAATAGTTTTGCAAAGTTTTAAAAACAAGCCTTCTTAACAGCTCTTTTTCCCTACATCTGCATTAACAGAGAAAACATCAGTAATCTAGCAAACGAGCTGGAGCAAAACATAAAACAATATGGTAAAAGAAAACAAGTCACCAACTTCCATGTGAACAGGGCAGCACCATTACATCTAAAGAGATAGCTGTTATGGAACATAAGGAATAGTGATACTGTTACATAGCCCTACAGAGGGCTGACCTCTCTCCTAACATAGTATTTTCCAATAGAAAACATTTCACAAAGTCTCTCTCCCCTACGTTTTGTTACTGTATGGGAACTTAGAAGTCTGAACAAACAGTGGTGAGCACCTACATATCACTGCACTGACCTTATTCACCAACAAGTTTCACAACCACCAACTTTCAAGTATGAGAAAGAAATTTGTGAAGTCTCAGTACCTCTAAAGACAAAACTAAAAGTCCACTATATGGAGAAACTGATTAAGAGACAGTAGTATTATTACTCCATGGCAAATCAGCAGTGTAATTGAAAGCTCATGGCCCCTGGTCCAACCTTTCCATTTTTAGACATTTTTTCTACATATCAAGTAAGTCTTTTAGAACCCACCCTCTTTAACCACAGAATACTTGGGGGGGGGGGGGGGGGGGGGGGGAGGGGGGAATAATCATTTTGGAGAATAAACAGCTGTCTAAACATATACTGAAGTGCAGAAAAGAAATCCTACATCATTGTGAGGGATTTCAGTCTTGAAAAGATTAGCCAGAGGCCTCAAAGTATCATCAATAAAACTCCCTAGGATCTGGGTTTGCTTTTTGTTGTGGGGATGGGGCTAGGTGTAGTTAAGCTTGTTTTTCGAGTTATTCTGTCAGAATAAATATGCTTTTATATTAGACCCCATTCCAACAAATAAAATTCAGTTTATTACTGGATTTTGATGTCTGTATCTGTCCAAATACAAGAAAGCACCACCTTGTATATATGTAAATCACAGTAATTGGCCTAATGTATTACATTTTATATTGATCAAACTGCTATGATAAAGAATGCTGAGGTTTTCCTGACGTGCAGTAGATCTATCATTACCCTGTGTACTCTCAACAATATAATTCATGCACAAAAACACACTATCAACACACTGACTTGTAAAAGGGACTTGAGAAAATACTTACTAGTTGATAATACAAAATAGTTTTCTTAACAAGAGGATTTACAGTGTTACACTCAGGGTCATCTTTGATTCATGTGAACTCACAGAGTCTGTTACTGTTAAAGACAAGCAAAACTGTTGCTTTTGATTGAAAAGCACCAGGTCTGCGTAACATGTAGGGGTGGAGAAGGCACAGAAGTATCTTTCCAAATATTCTCTACATTTCTCTACCAACTGACAAATCCATAGCCTTTGCATCTTCACCACAATTTGCAATTTCTTTACTTTTTCTTTTTAAATCTATATCCAATCTGACTTTTGCCCCCATAATTTGAAGAAACTTTATCTGTTGTTAAAGAGTATCCTATGTAACGAAAGCATCTCCAAGATCATCCAGAAGCACATTTGTTGCTAATAAAAACACTAATTGTACAGCTATCCTACAGCAACGCTACTTTACAAGCAGGGAAAAATTATTTGGTGAGCATGGGCAAAAGTAAAAATAGGGTAATAAAAACAAGTATCATTACTAAGGCTAACAAAACTCAGTTTATTACTGATTTGCACCCTGTGCTCCAAAGCATCTTCCATCTCCAGAATTTAATACTTCTAGGTCCCTTCCTAAGAAGTGCTCACACTGCACACCCCATCAGGGCAATATATTTCTCTACTATCAAGCACAAACCCCTCTGCACAAACTATTTTGAACTTAATATCATAGAGACTTATAACTATCCATCAAACTGACGGTAATCAGCATGTTCAAAAGCTGTTAGGAAAGCCTAGACACCATTAAAGCAGGTTTAAAAAACATTATATAACAAAGAGTATTTCAGTCCAGCATAGAAATCAGGTTGGTTGGTTGTTTTAAACTTCCCATATCAAAAATATCTCAACCACATAAGAGAACAAATCACAGCATGTTTTATTTTTCACTTTATGATAATGCAGTCCCGAACTCCATAAAAGGAAGCAGCTGCCACGTATTTTTTCTTCTGATTTGAATTGTCTATATCTACAAAGTCCAGTAATACGTATTGGACATTCCCACTGAATATATACTAGAACACAGTTACATTTTTATGTGTACAATCAACTGTTTTCCAGGAAAAAACATTTTACAGAATGACTTTCTCATAAATTCCTAAATGTCTGTAAGAGTTGAATTAGAGATGCACAGGCACCAGTAGCACGACAAGCAGAATATTTCAACAATAAAGACCCACATGGAAAAATGCAGGAACGCAAGGTTGTTGTTTCCCTGAAAATAAAAAAATACTGTAAAATGATGAGACAGCGTGCAACTTTTATCATCCTGCAAAGCAAAGACTGAAAGGGCAAGCTGTGCCTGGCAGTAACTGAACTGTACCAGCAAGAAGTACAAACAGCAGTATGGACTTCCACGAACACTGGCACCTCCGCACTATCGCGCTGTAACCAACACTGGGAAGACACCACCACAAAACATAACACCTGCCACGTTGCTTCCTAAGCAAAACCTCATGAAACAATTCTCTGCAATGGTTTTTTTCTAGTTAACATAGATGCCTTTCTTTCCCCGCCCACCCCCCTTTCAGAAACAGTGCCTTGTCAAAAGAAATTTTAAATTAAAAATTACATGGATGATTCAGAAAAAAACAAAAGCTCCAGACTCAAAATCTACAATAAATACTCCAAATAAACAAGTTTGAGCTTGCCTAACAGTAACATTACCTCCAGTGTTTTCATCATTATTCTGCAATGCTAGGAGACTCCCCCACTTCTGAGCAGCACGGAAAAACAGAAGGGGGAGGAAAAATAAAAAGGTGGGGAGGGAAAAGTTGGAGATATGAGCTTATCAGCTGCTCAAACCAGGAACAAGACTTCTCCAAATATCACTTTATTGTGTAATTCGAAGTATAATATTTTAGGAACACAAGATACAAGGTAGCATCTCTGTGCCATCTATGCTTCAATATACTTTACATTTTGGTACTAGAAAACTGAAAAGAAACCAAATGTACTCACGTATGCTCCTCTACCGCAAAGTACAAAATCATTTTGACACAGCTGTTTGATTTTTTGTAATTCTTACTTTTAAAAACGAGCTTCAATATAGTTCTGCGATTCCCTGTCAGAAGTACTTAGTGTACAAATACTGTTTTTCAAACACAAACTCTGAAATCGCAGGTGCACTTGTGCTAACAACAAACTCACACTGTAAGACACAAAGCTGAAATGTAAAAAAGCGAGCAAACACAGATTAAATAAGATTAAAACTGTGTCTTATGCCTAGACAGATCAGCTGAAATAAAAAGCATGAAAGAAAGCTATTTTTAAATTCATATTGGCCACGATTAGGATGACCCGGAGCTGCGTTGACATTTCAATGAGTTGTCATTTCAATAACTCACTGCTCTATTTAGGAGTGGAGCATATCACTGCGCAGGTATTAACACCGAATGCAATTGTTTTACAGGCGAATTGCATCTGCAGTTGAGATGGCAGAGCAGGCAGCAGTCTCGCTAAGCGCCAAACCAAAGTCCCAGCCTCGAGGGCTATTCTGTTTGCAACGGGGAAGAGAAAGGTGTCAGTTTTCTACAGCTTGCTGAAGGACAAGGAAGAAACCTCATTTTTGTCCTAAGGCAGTTATGGCCAAAAAAAAACATTTCTGACAAGAAACAGCAAACCCAGTAATTGCAGTTCTTTGAATACAAAAGAGTAGGCAGCTTTTGGAGGACCCTAAAATGCTGACTAATGGTGATGTTTGTTGACACCTTCCATATCACAATTTCAAAGTATATATTAATATACTCCTGCTATTTCCCACGTGCACATTAAAGCTCAAAGGGTCTCAAAAGGTTTCTTACATTGATTTGCTTCAGGATTCTCTCATCTGAGGGAAAGGCTAAATCTCCATTTTCATTTAATAGGCAAAATTAGAAAACAGCTTAAACCCTGGTTACGTAAAAACGTTAGAAGGTCAGACACAATCCTCTTTGCTCTGTGGATGAACAATTCCAGAAATGACCTTAAAGCACCGGGACCATTTTGTTCATTGTCTGGCAGCTCCTACGGACTGAAGATAGGCAAGTGCACAGCTATCCTAGGAAAAATGCAGAGCCCTGGTTACTTGTGAACATGGAGTAACAGTAAAAATAGGTAATAAACATGCAGTAGGCACGCCTTTGGACATGTCAGTGGAGGTACTACTCTTCTGCGGTAAGCATTGGAAATTAAGCCCTAACCATGAATACAGAGGTCCAAATCCCAGGCCATTTATATGCTGCAATGATACACAGCTCTAAAGCACCCACTGTTAGGCAACTGTACCAAACAGCTAAATATGATAAGAAGACCCCTTACCAATATTACCTGGCACATCGCAGTTCCTTACATGACACTGAAGACTCTGAAGACACCAGTATCCATTAATTTATGCACCAATGCTTACCATGGGACAAAACCCCCACAATAACAAACACCACCCATAGACAGGATTACGAATTATTCTGAAAAGAACACCGGTCTTTTGTGATACCACTGTATAAAATTTCGACCTTCAGTACCAAATGCAATTCTGCTTTTCCCAAGTTAAAAAAAAACCCAACCTATAGCAGAATTAGAAAGTGTAAGAGGACAGCAATGAAGAGCAAAAGGCAGTGGATATCATGATTCAAAAAATCCTGAGCCATGAGTCACCAGACGTTAAGTAAGCCGGCAGTTACAGGCATCATATATTTCTCCATTTACATCTGTTGCTGTGCCCTGTCAGAGACAGCACCACTAGGCTAGAGGGAACTTTGATTTGACCAAATACAGTAAACTAACTCACACTGGATTTCTGCATGAGGGACAATGGTTAAGATTTTAATGTATGAGAAAATGCATCCAACTTGTCCAAATATTTAACCCGCTCTTTCAAATATCTTTTAAGTACCTATAAAGATGGTCATGAGCCTCAACATTCCTTTCTACATCCAAGTCATTTTAAGAAAAGCAAACCTAAAAACCCCACATTATCCTTAACTAATGAAGAAATGACAGCTGCTTTGCAGAATAAAACAAGAGGGAGTGCTTGACCCATCATTTCATTTCCCAGCAAAAATATTAAATAGCTGCCTCCTTTACCTGCTCTTCTCTCTCTAATTTTCAGTCTTACCAAATTGACCCTTGCTTCCCCTTTTATATAGTCCAGGACAGATTCAAGGAGCAGAAATTTGCAAGAAGCACACATATGTCCCCCTTCACTCCCTCACAGCTGCACATGTAAATGCTTAAAGAATGCTATAAACTTCTGATTCTAAATTAATCCCAGCTCGGAAGGCGCTCAGGCCCCATTCAGTTTGCAGCTCATCCTCTTTCAAAACAGCCTCCTCCCAACAGCCACTTGTTTTCAGAGATGCAAAAGCAGCAGTTACCCCTTCCCTAAAGGAGGAAGGGTCCACTGGTTCTCAGCTTCAACCTTCCTACTCACTAGCCTCTGCAAGGAGTTCTAGCATGGGTGCTTGAAGGGAAGAAGAGAGGAATAGAAATGGAAAGTTATGCTGAAGATAAATGTCTAAAAGTAGTAGAGAATAAAGGAAAAATAAAGTAAGAGAGAGTACAAACAAAACAATATTAAACTTCAATTGGTATTTAAACAATAATTATTCAGTGCTTCCTCATATCCTGAAAAATCCCACCTATAATACCACACATACATACACACACTTTACTGCACCTCTGGGCCATGGGCTTTACAAACACATTACCAAGAGCACAGCAGCATGAGGAAGCAAACCGCAGTGGCTGCTCCCCTACAGTATGACTGTCACACAAGGAAGCCAAGGTCCTTTGGATCCATGGTGCAGAAATACTGATAAGGCTGGTTTAAAAAAAAAAAAAAGCAGAAAAAAACAAGGAAAAGATGATGTCTTCTCCAGCATTTCTTGTGTCACAGCTAGAAGCTGCCAAACAATTCAAATGTGCAGCACCAAGTAAACAGGTTGGCACAACAACCAGATGAGGAAGCAGCTTTCCTGCCTCTATTCCGTGTGAATACAGAGTGGGGGAACTTATGGCACTCAAGGCTGGCCAGGCCAGCGCTGCTCCAGGAGCAGCCTACAGCAGTTGGCACATCCAGACACTCAGATTCCAAAAAGGCAGGACACTGATGTGAATGAAGGAGAGGACCATTCTCACACGATCTGGTGAGATCTACACACACACACAAAAAACCCAGCAGCAATAAAAGCATCCACCACACCACATCCCAATTTAATTCTGTGCAACCAATTTCTCAGTTCTAAAAGGGTTTGCCACCCTAGACTTCGCAGTTTGGAGAAAATAACTCCTCTTGTTTATTTTCTAATATACATAGATGCCAAAAATGTAACTTAGTTAGACTTAATGAGAAATCTTGCTCCTCTCCCTTGCTATTCTTACCACAGAAGTACAGGCATGGGAGACCTTGAAGCTCAAACACGTTAAGACATTCAGCTTGCTTCTGTAAAAGTACCATAAAGCGAAAGCCGAGTTTTCAACTATACTAATGATTTAGGAAACTGCAACTTCTGCAAATTAAGAGCTTCATTTGAAAAATTTGATTATGTAACTTAAGAGTCAGAAAAATTAAATATTAGTGGTATTAAATGTCAATAAATAGCATCGCTTCGAGGTACTAAAGAACTGTATCTTAATACCAAGCCTTCATATACGGAAATGATGGAATGAACTAGTGACTGATGACAAATTCATCTGAACATATAGAAGGCATGAGACTAAAGAGACCAACATGCTAGAAAACTACACAAATTAAGATCAACAGGAAGCACTGTTTATTAATTGCATTGCTAATGCAAAAGCTAAACAACATCATTCACATTATGATAGATATATGCATGTATGGTATGCTGCATACATAAAAAGACATGACTAATGCCTCATGCTGATGGGATCTGTAAAGCTAGCATCATACTGTCTAGTAGACACTGATCTTTATCTTTCATCAAATGGAACAGAGTTAAGTTGTGGTCTTGCATTATGCGTAAGCAGTGAATACAGTTAGAGTGAAAAGCAAGCTGATCTTTGATCTCAAGTGGAAAGTGTGAACCCTGATCTTCGCGGGTGACAGTTGTATGCATTACTCCAGTTTACCAGTTAGCTTCCTTCAATCTGTGTACACAACAGCAAACGCAACACGTAGTTGTGGCTCATCTTACGCAATCCACTACTGTTTAAACATGCAAGAACATCAGAGAGCAAAGCATTATGTATGTTTGTTTGGCCCAGAGGAACTGCAATTAGTTCTTGATTTTACAGTTCAAGAAGGATACTGAAAAACTGGAGGAAAATAAACCACAGAGAGCAAGAGAAGGAAGGAATTTGATCTTTCACCAAGCAGAGACGTAAAAGAAGCAGAGTGACTGGAAACTACACCTAAACAAATTAAGGCTAGAAATGAGGCTTCTTTTGTTTTCAGATAGATGGAGCCATTTAAGAACTGCTCATTTCCTAATTCACAGAGATGTTTTCACTGAAACTGGATGCTTTCCAAATAAATGTTCTATTTCACCTTGGTGTATCTGGTCAATGTATTTGAAGTAGTAGCAGTTGCATATGTTCTCAAACACTTTATAAACCAAGCAAGCATTTTTCCTCTACAGGTAAAAATAAAAAAAGGCAGAAAACTAATAGTAAAGGGCAGCACAGGAATAAAGTTCACAGTTCCTCATTCAGATTTTGCTACTTTATGTCCCAGAACCTGTTAGATTTTTGGGGACGTTTGGGTTTTGTTTTTTACAGTTTTGTTTTGTTAGGGTGGGGTGGTATAGTTTGGGTTTTTTGAGGGTTTTCTTAATTCAGTCCATGAACTGATACTTTTTTCCTCTGTTTCACAGATTCCACTTCTGTTCAGTCGCTCATATTTAACTGCAGATTCTTATTACTAACCTGCAAAAATGAAAAATATTTTCACTGAGGAAATCTGTTGCTATGAAGCTTAAGCAGCACAGCACATTGTACTTCAGCAATATGCAAGCTGAGCCATTCAGAAACTCAAAATACCAAGTTGCTCATTCTTCACCAGCCAGTGCCACAAATTGTTAATATATCACGATCAACTACAGAAAACGTCGTTTGTTAACCAGCACACATTTGTATTCATACACATAGTTACTACTTCTGTGTTATACTGCGTTCCACATTTTAAAGGTGAAAATAGGAAAAGTTCTTACTCAGAATAAAATATGTATTTAATCTACCAACAGCTCTCCACATTTATGCAAGCAACAGAACTCAATAACACGAGTTTTACAAAACCCACTCAATTTGCAGGGCATAGGCTTGCAGTGATTAAGCACCCAGAATCCCTGACAGCCTCAGACAGGCTATACTAAAATCCATGCTCTTAAATCCTTGCAATCTTTTTTAATCCAGGCTAGCTAGATTAAAGCGAACTTGGGTGCACCTAACCACTCTGGCATCAGGAAGTTTGCAGACACAGCATATGCACCCTCATTCTTGGCCTGCCTAATCCACAGGTGTCCTTAACAGTAAAGAGCACAGATCATTACAATCCATACCACCAGGTCTTCAGTCATTCCAGACAGAAAACAGCAATCAAAGCATAAAACCCTTGCCAGCTTCCAGGTAGCCAAAAACTAATGGGATACAGGCTTTTCTCTTTTCATTCACGCATATACATTTAGTTTCTGAATATGTAATTGTCTCATACACAATGAAATGAAGGTGAGACTTCTCATGAACACCCATCTCCTATTCTAATGGACATATTCAGCTGTTAAGAACATCATCCAGTTTTGTTGAAGGGTCCACGTGCAATTCTCCGAGTACATTAAATAACCTCCCAACTATCACACGCCAACTTTTGGTAATTCACCGCACTTTATAAACATAAAAGAATGTAGGGATATACTAAGCATTTTCTATTTCTTTTTCATTTAAAGGTAATAACTGCAGTTAGTGCAATAGCACAGTACAGAAACATTACAGAAGGCAATCACTAACGGGAACATCCATGCATCAAAGAGAGCATCTAAGACCCCTATTCTGTCTCTCAGGAGAATGCATGCGCAGGTACAAGCATGCAGACGAAATACATGCACGCACTCCTCAAGCAACAACCTTCCTTTCTTCATAAGGTAGCAAAGACTCTAAGCACTAAATGTAGGGTCTTTTTTTCTAACTTTCTTCAGACTCCTCACGGAAACTGCTTGAAGTACAGACATACACAATCCTAACAGAAACCCTTTGTACAATCTGCAGCTAAACCCTGGGGATACATCAGAAAAAAAAGCTGCAAAATGCACAAAAGGAACACAGCTCTGTACATCTGCTCCTGGCCATTCAAAGAAACGATACCCATACAGCTGCCGTCTCCCACTACAGGGAACACAGCACTGTGTCCCTGTGAAAGAGCAAGGATCACTGAGGCAAAACCTTTCCTACCCCAACCCCAACCCACACAATCAGGCCATATTACCACTGTGATAAATGAAGCCGTAGGGCTTCAACTTATCAACAGGAAGAGAATAGTACAGATAAAACCAGCAGCTTTAAGTGCTGTTCTACAAAACGTAACTTAAGGTCAGCATCAGCTACTTAATCACAGGACAATCCCTTCCTCTTTCCACTTCCCAACTGCACTCCTTACTTGAAGCGTAGGTCGAGAAGAAATAAGCAGTCTCAGGTTAAGTTGTGCACAGAATTTTACAAGCTTTATTCTGAAAATATTAACAGAAGGTGGTGAGGAATCTAACAAAACTTAATTTATGCTGCTGCACGTCTTGCACCTAAATATCTTTACAAATCCAATTAGATTCCGCATTTGAAACATAAGTGAAAATCCACTTTATTGGAGCACATTATTATTTCTAAAAAAGCTACCTGTTAACATGGTATGTTTTACTACAACTTTTAACTCCCAACTGTAAAACCTGTTCATGAATTTCAGTAAACAAGAGTTAGTCTATAGCACCATGAGCTTACGAGCTCATAAATCACCAGAACTTTTACTAGTGAAACAAGTTTTAAATACAACTTTGTATAAATACATTTGTTATGAGCTGGAATTTAGCAATTTAAAAAATTCCACTGGGAAACAATTTCCAGCAGTGAACCAAAATTGCACATGTATAATAAAGAGGGGCTTAACACCTTTAGTAAATATTTCGGCGGCATAACACGGCAAAATTGTCACTGGCAAATTTATGTACTTGGGCATTCTTTAGAGAAAGTATGACCAAAAGAAAACCCACACCTCACCTCCAATCAAACTGTGGCATCCAAACACAGTAGGTGGGCAAAGCTATTCACTTACTTTCCACTAGAAAGTTAAATTAATAGCTAAGAAACAGCTTTTACTTCACCACTCAAGACACAAATTTTTTCACTGTCCATGCCCTACTACACAGTGTTTAGGATGAAAATGTACCTCTTTGGACTACAAACTTCCAAAACAAACTTTTGTATGGTGTGGTGGGAGGGGGGTGAACACAACATTTTCTCCTCTGAGAGCTACATATCAAAGGAAACCACAATGATTGCATGTAGAAAGCAACATTAAAGATGGTGCCAACTGAAAAGGTAAGACGATTCAAGGTAAGATGATTCATTAACTACAAAATAATTATAACAGCCTTTTCCAAGGGCTGCTCTAGATCTGCAAACAAACACGTTTCTAATATACATGTCCTCTGAAGGAAAGCTTTTGTTGCTACAACAAATCAAACCTCAGAAGCTAAGCAGTCCTCTGCTGACACAATGCAGCTTTGCTGACAGCATTTTGGAAAAACAGATTTAAATTGACACTTTCAATACAACATTGTCCAAAATAACTGCAACAACAACTACAGGGCAGAGCCTCTCAGGTAAGAAACCTATTTGTTTGTTTAGACATCCCACAGACAGATGAAATGATGTTACAAGGGAGGCGTTTTTCTTTAGCAGCAATGTTTATTATACTGCTCATCTTTCCAGACTGCACTTCCTTTGCATATCCGATATCTACAGCTTTCAACATTCATTAATAAATGGATCATTAAAATCTGCTCAGTGGAGAGGGCTGTGTTTTTACTGTCTGGTTGCAAATCAGCTTAAACTAATTTAAGTTCAGCTCTCATCGCTGTTCTCCCTTGCTGTGCAAGTATTCTGGTCACCTCCCTTCAGGTTGCCCAACATGTTAATTCAGGAAGCCGATCTGTCTGAAAACTAATCCACCCCTGCCCATCTTGGCAAAATCAACACCACTGTTCCCCATCCCTCCTCCCCCCATCCTTCAAACCCCCACACTGCAGTGTTCCAACCTTCGCATGCCTTGAACCAGGTCATTACACACCCGCAGAGGACTTGCATTTGATACAAGGCAGAGTACAAGGCTGCAAGAGCAGCACTGCAGCATCTCGCACTTGCAGCATCCTTTTTTATCTGTTCACAAACTCCCTAAAGATATAATATCCTTCCACAGAGATATATAAATCATGTACCAAAAAAAACCAGTCTTTCTCAAGAGTCAGGCACGTTCAGAATAATCATCCCTTTCTTCCATACAACACAAGTTTAGTTTCACAAGTAGATTAAAAGAAACCACCTACAAGAACTACTGTGTTTTAGAAAATGTGACAAAACCAGGCATTCTGTCAGAGCCTGAACAGAGTCCAACCTGCTTTTACGCACACTTCCTACAAATACCTAGTAGAAAGGGGGGAGGGAGCTGCCATCTAGTCCCCTTGCATCTCCCTCCTGCAGAAAGCTCTCCCGTATAGAGGATGCATGCAACAACAGACTGGGATACAGTCTGGCACTCCACGGCAGCCAGCCTACCCGGGTAAAGTGTCGTGCTGGAGACCCCCCGCTTCTGCCTTGTATGAAACACGGCGTGCTATCAGCAAAGCCACTACAGATTTCGTGGCAAGTGGCACTACTCCAAAGGGTGACTGTCAGACGGCACAGCAAGTGGAGAATGCGTTCTTACCTATCCAAAATTCTGAGAAGGCAGGCACATGCAGCTTTAGCAAAAACTCTTGGTGGCCGTCATGACCAGCTTCGGATGAATCATATCACGGCAAAACCTAGAAGCAGAAAGACCATGGCTATGAGCAAAATCTGAATGGGAAACGCACAGGGGGGGGGGTTGAAATTTTACAAAATCTTTTTCAAAAAGTAAAGGGTAGTGTGGAAACTGTGCTTGAGAAGTTCCCCACTATAATCATCCCAGCCTCTCCTTCATCGCCCCTTTCTCTGAACCAAGTTATTTTCTTCCAGAAACACATTCTGCCCGGTCTTCGGAGATCAAACAATCATTTGGTTACACCTGAAAAGAGACACTGAGCAGTGGTGTGGCCCACTTTTGTCCTGACTACTCAACATAAAGCCTATCACACAAGCCAAACACAAGGGAGATCAGGAGTGAGTTGAGGTCACCAACTGCAGTCCCCCAAGAAGCCAAGAGAGGAGTTTCAAAGCCGGTCCTTCCTACTTACCAGGTACTGTACTAAAACCTGCATTGTTTCAGCACTAGCATTAACATCTGACCTCTGCCTATTGCTACGAAAGGCTTGCATCTGTAGATGACAGGAGCCCTCTAAAATTAGCCTGGGCAAACAGATGTAACCATGGAGATTCATGCTGCAGTCCCAAGAACTCCGCAGAGACACAAGCTGGAGGTAGAGCACATAGCGCCAATGAATTTTTGTCCTCTACTCCCACCAATCTCACGAGTTAGAGGAGATGGGCGGTGAATCATATCAAAGAGACGGATTAAAGTCTGACTCTAAATAAGGAGGACTGGAGGAGAAGACCTAGATCATTTTGCCAACCTGGTTTTCCCCAATCCAGTTCACTGCATGACTATGTAAGCACTTGTGCCAACACGAGGCAGAAAAGGCTAGGAATGAGCTGACAAGGATGGCTGCTTTCAGCTGCAATCCCAGTTTAAGCTGTTCATAAAATCATGGTATCAGCACTATTTATAAAATTATAATGATCTCTGAAATTTGATAGGTTGATAAGTAAATAATTTTGTCACCCATCGCTACTCTCCCAACAGTATTTCCAGACAGAGTTGAATAAAGTTTGAATATTCGGTGGCAAGAGCATTAGCATCAACCAAAATTCTTTAAGAAGTGCCAGAAACATTACGAACAGAGCTCAAGAAAGGAATTATTGCAATCTTCCTTTATGCAATTAAAAATAAAGCTTTTGGAGCTGGGGGTTTTGATTGCAAGTTAAGTTTAAGCTTGTTTACAAAACATTGTGCGAAATTCAGACCTTGGGAAAAATAAGAAGCACCATCAAAAGAGCTGCAGTACACAAAAAAAATAAAGCATAGCAAAAGAAGTTTCCAAAAGGTAGAAAGAACTAAACTTATGTTTAAAGTAAGATAACAATCCAAGAAGAAATACGTTTTAACTTTCATATTACCAACAAACTGAGCTTGTCTCAAGTAGAATCACATTCTAATTTTGGGGTAGAAAAGTTCAATTATAACTCAGTCTAATGAAGCAGGTAAAAGGTTTAAAATCTACCTGCTTGTGGTTGCTACTGACATTTTGGCAAGTCATTTGGGCAGCAGGTTAAATAAATAATTTCCACAGGTGGTGGCCTTCTGGTCAAGAAAAATTTTCCTTTTTTTCTTCAGGGCGAAATTCTTCACCTATTCAAGCATTACTAAGATGCATCATAATTCTAACCCAGAACTCTCCATTTTCTTTAGTGTTAAATTATAGACCTGCTGTGTAAAGACAACTTTTTCTTTTTGTAAAAGATTGCCTGTGAAGCTCAATTGTGATTGGGAAGGCCGCCTACACAGCAGAGAGAGTGAGAAAAAACACACTTGCAGAGCTGAAAAAACATTGGTGTAGGCGTACATAATGGGGAGGGGAAAACTTGGTTCTGCTGAAAAAGGCTATTTTCTTACATCACCCTTGGAAGAACTAAAATGTGTTACTTGAAGAGAATTCAGAGGATTGTTTGCTACTTTCCAGATGTCAATATGCAGTACTACAAGCAACAGGAGGAACCCTTGCAGATCCACCCCCCTGGTTTCAGAACCCACCACCTACCCAAGGACTACTTCGCTGCCCAACCCCCCCACCCCTACTCACCCCCCTTTCTCAGCCACATCCTGCAAAAGCCATTCTCAGAGCAGCATGTCACCTGCAGAACAGCAGTTCAAAGCTTTGGAAGCCTTACATAATTAACAACATTAGGAAGTGTTGAAACTGTAACCAAAGCCTTTTTCAAAAAAGGGGAAAGAAAATGCTCTCTGGAAACACTGAGAATAAGTAGCATTTATTCTCAGCAGAGTCTAACAGTATTTGAAACTGCTGAAAAAAATAGCTACGAGATGTCCAGACGTTTCTCACAGACACGTAAAAATGCCATTTTCTTCTCTAGCCTACACAGCCTCCGGTCCCTTCAGCTCCCAAGACAAGTGAGCTGGCCTTCCAGGATGTCCTATTGACTAATTCAGATTTTTAAAATAAAGAAAGCACAAGCATCAGTGGAAAACATCCTTCTCTTTTCTTTAGGAAGGCACCACCTATAAGCACTATAATTCCTAAACAAAGGAGTTTACACAAAGTGTTCTCATACCATCATAAAGCTATGAAAATATTCTTAATAGGTCTGTCCCTTCATAATAAAAACAAAAGGCTTTGTGACGTAAATACATTAGCTGACTATTAATGCAATTACTACCAAAGGGATGAAGACATCCAGGACACGTTTCACCGTCTCATGTTTGCTGAAGTTCACTGATGTAGTGCACAGAAAGGAAGATGCCGTCGCTCCCATGGAGTTGGAACACCAGTCTACTTTGTGAACTCCAGCCACAAGGAGGTAGGATTTCAGCACCTAATTCTGTTGGGTGTTTCGGCTGGTATTTTCAAAGCCTTGTGCCCAGCAGATGGCTGAATTCCTGCACCCACAACGCTGCCACAACAGAGAACAGCGGACAGAGCAGTACTCCTGAGAGGTCACCTCCAGCCACAACTTTCACAGGGCTCCAAGTTTCCTCTCCAGCCAAACGCATGCTGTCACTGAAGATGATGAATGCCAGAAACTGATAACTAACACTACTACAAAGTAAACTCCATTTCTATACATCTGTTCAACTATATGATTGTTAAGCACTAATTGCTATTACTCATGCACATCAGAAACACAGGTAAGGCAGGGTTTTAAAAAGCTCCAAGCTAGCCGACTTGCACAAACCTACATGGCAGGCCACAGCAGCACACTCAGAAGTCACAGTGAAGCTCTTAAAATTACTCTTAAAGCACAAGACAGTTGCTCCTGAAGCTGAGGCACAGAAAGACCCAGAAGGTAGGGATGTAGTATCAAAGGGAAGTATAAAACTCAGCAGTAGAAAAACCTCCAGAAAAAAAAAAAAAGAGGATCTGAAATGAGGACTGTGAAACAGTGAAAAACAGGTAAGAAAACAAGACGATACAGAAACAAGTAAAAAAAAAAAAGTGTATTGGAAGTACTAACAATTTAAATCCCTTATTCTAGGAAAATTGGAGGCATTTATCATAAAAGGTGGTATATAGACTCTTACTAAAGTTTGAAGTTACAGCCATCTTGACTTTCACCCTGGTGAATACCAAAACAGTACTGACACATTAATAAAGTCTTTCTACATATTAATATACATATAATTATAATAAACCAAACATGAAAATATTAAACAACAAAAAATTTGCATCCTAATAAAGCATATCCTTTCATGCTTGGATTGCCAAGCTAAAGTACATTTGCTTCAAGAGTCACTGACAGAATAATCTCTTGTATTCTTCAATAATTTTCTCTTTTAGGTAAAATGAAGGGGTTTTTTTTTTCTGAGAACAGAAGAGCTCAAGGTAGTTTTGAAGGCTGCCTTTTACCTTCAGGCTCTAGGATCTCCAGTCAGACCAAGACTATTAGGAAAGAAAAAAAAAAAAAAAAAAACCGAGCAGAGTGCTGTTGGGGAATTCTCTGCTGCTGCCGACATCAAAATTCAGAGAAAATATTTACCTTTTGCTTTTCAGACACTAAAACCTTCAGGAATTTCTCACAGATGCTGATAATAAGAACTAGTGAAACCTTTTTGCCTTTTCATATATTTTTGTAAAATAGCAGTATAGAAAAAATATGAAATTTAATTATGCCTCAATTTTTGAGTGAAGGGAGATTTGGCCCAGGTTGAGGGGTGGAGGGTGTATCTGAGTTCTCATTTTGTGTGCATTTTTTTCCCCTCTCAAAGGTAAACTGTAAGTCTGATATAAATTCAAATGCCTCTGACACTGTAATTATACAGTATCAATCAAAATTAGCAACACTGCATTTAATTCATTAGCTACTTCGCTGTCCCATCAAAAGGAGTAAATTACTGTAATTCTTAACATTTTTCTCAAACAGGGTAATGGAAAAAACATTTTATTCCTTTTCACCTGACCAGGCTTCTTCTGATGTTCACAACATCATTTCACTGCAGTAAGCCACAACTGTCCCTGATTATTCACAACCACCATGGCTTACACACTTCCACACGGAGGCCAATTTTCCTGGCCGCACCGTGAATGACTGTAGTAATGTATAAATGGCTTTATACTTACCTTTAACATAACTGCACATCCTACAAGTAAAATACCTACACCAAGAAGATACTGCTGACTAGAAAGAGGTTCTCATCTATGAGCTAATGCTTTTCTCCAGAGCTGAACTAGCCAAAGGGAAACATCAACGAATTTGTAGAGCACAACCATGAAAATGTGAACTTCGGAGTTATTCCTGACAACAGTACGCACTTCAAAAGGAAGGAATGCGAATATTTCAGTTTGAAATGAAGAAAACCAACAAGAAATGCAAACAAAGGGCACTTCCCCTCCTTAACATTAAGCAGGGAGCCATCCTCTTTGCTGCCCAGTATTCTTTAAGTTTTTCACTTCAGAAAAGTTGTCCTACTGCTTGTTTTTCAGCCTAGCTTTCTGTCACAGCTAACCTGTACGAACAGGATTTTCCACCATGCAAGGAGTTACTGCTGCCAAGCAAAGAACTAATAATCTGTCTATGGCAGAAAATACTGGAGGAGCAAGGAGATAAAGGACAAATTCAGCAAAGAATTTGCAAATTCACGATTTGAAAGCTCACTCCTTTTCCATTTTGCTCTCTTCCTCCCACCTTCCTTCACATGTAATTTCAATCCATTTGAGTGCCATTAAAAGAAATGAAAAACTGAGCTGACATCTGAACTGGCTTCTGTGTTTGGAGTTTTAAAGCTATTTGTCCATGAAACAGAGGAAGCACCATACAGAATATACTGCTGTTAGGAAGCTTTCCACTGATAAGGGTTCAAAGTGCTTTGCAGATAAGGTAAATATCATTAAACCAAATACAAAGAAAGAGAAATCAAGACATGAGAATGAGAAGGAGTTGCTCAAGGTCATCAAGCAGCCAACTGGCAGTCAGAAACACTAGTCTTCAACTTCTAGCACCCATGGCAAAGGACCATAACGACTTTTCTTGATATGAAGGTTTGCATCAGCACTTTGATGAACTGATAATACACATAATGTAAGCAACAGTACATTAGCTAGACAAATTAGATGCCCAAAGTAAGGCGGCAGAGAACTGCCTAACAGTGAACAGCCAAAAAGCCATAAAGGACTGTTGCTGAACGGCATCCATGCACACCCATCAACCAGTGGGCTTCCACTGGCACATATCTGCCAACAAAACAAAACATGAAATCACACTTCCCCTGTCTTCCAGAATATATCAGCATACTGCATAAACTCCACTACTTTACCCTTTACCACGGAAAGGTGTTTAAGGCCAGAAGTATCCGAATGCAGATTTCTGTTAGCTGCGTATGTGCTGTGCGTACCACTTCTGTATACTGCCAGCCCCCTTCACAGCACACCAGAAGTGTACACCAGGCATCTGCTACAGGAGTAAGAACCACAATTAAAGTTGTATAGATGTACACTGACCACAAAAATAATTAAAAAGGGTATTAAATACACCACTGTAGTTTCAAAATATCCAAGAAGATGAAAAATTCTATTCCTTGAGCAGAATTTATTCAGCCTTCAAAAGCTCTGAAACTGTGTCGAACTGAAAATCCTAGTAGTCTTCAAGAAGTTTCACACTCCATAAATCATATCTTCTGCTATCCCTAATTCAAAATTCAGTTATAACCAAAAGACAATTCTTAAGCTAGGAAGTCTTTTGCATATGTAACCAAACTTCTGCTTTCTTATTTTACAAACATTCCTTCAAGGAAAACATTAATCCACACTGCCTTTCAAATAGTCACTGCTTATTATTTCCATCCCACTGGAAGACGAAAGTAATTCAAGATATTCTCTCCTGCCACACCCAAGGTTTCCATTTTCAGTGGAGAAGCCAGCCCCTTTTACACCTGCACTTAATGGGAACCAATACTCCATTATTCCATAAAACATGAGCATGTTACATCTCCATGCACATTTGACTCACTTGGCAGAACTCGTAATTGTCATTAGAGTGTGGCTGTCTCTGCCCATTCAAGAGCCTTCATGTTCTTTATACCATATTAAGATAAAATGTAGAAGGGTTCTTTGCCTGTTTTCCCACGAAAATTAAAAATTAATTTGTAAATTTCTCAGTAGATAAAACACTGTATCTTGAAATGTGGATAAATGAGCTATCAATCAACAATAGTTCACAGTTATCCTCTTGGTCATGAAACTCATCAGGAAATTTTAAAAAAAGGCATTTTTCTCTGTTTAGACAGCATCAATATTATTACATCTTTAAAAAAAGTTTTGTAAAGAATGTATTGAAAACGGGCATAGTCTAGCAATTTGACCACCTCTATGAGCTCTGCATAATTCAAACAAGCAATTTTACTTGTCTGTTCTGCAATTTACCCATTAATGAAAATAGTATTTACTTCACAGGGGTCAGATTGATTAATTTCCATGAAGAGCTTGAATCTAAACCTGAGGGTAATTTGATAGATCTCTGAGGAAAGAGGGTGAAGAAAAAACAAATTAGACTTTATATTCATTTTCAAACAAGAAAATATTTGAGTTTCAGCAGAACCAGCAACTTTTGCATTTCCAAGAATATTAGCAAAATTACAATAAAAAAAATACTTCAGTGCTAATATGATTTACCTTGAACTACATGACCAGCCACGAGCAACAGCAGACTTTTCAATACCAAATTTTTGTCTCAACAAACAAGTTTTGGAATCTGCCTTGACTCTGGGAATCGCAGAAGTTGCTGCAGTTTCACTAATAAAATGAGATGTAACATTTTCAAGAACACGGTGCTCATTTATCCATGGGAAGAGAGTTACAGAACACTCTGAACATAATACTTTTAATAAACCCAACCCAAAAGAGAAAAGTGAGAAAGTACCTCATGAATCCAGAGACTATTATTATAGCTCACTATTAAGGATTCATGAAAGTCTATTCCCAGCTTCAACCACTCAATGCAAGGCCAGAAAGATTACCCAGTCCATGTCAGTGTACGACAGAATTATTCAAACACTATTCTTAAGGTGGTTGCACTATTACAGAACCATTTGTGGCCAGGGTGACGAGGTATAGCAGAAAATCTGATCCACATCTTTTTCAATTTTGTTAAAAATAAAGTGGTTATGTATGTCTGGCTCTCAGTATAGGATTCTCTTCTTTGTCTCAGTAAACATAGAGAAGCGTGAATTCACATATACATACTTTTCCTACTTTTTAGTACAAGAAGCACTGAGAAATTGCGCTACTTCAAGTAGATCACTTGGGGTATTTTGAATTAATTTCTGGTCTAAGAATAGAGACTCAAGAACGGCTGTCTTTGTCGAACCAAGTATGTGACATATTGATGGACAGCATATCGTATGATACATACCACCTTGACACAGACCCTTTCACTGGATGCATCATTGTTGAAAGTACCATGGTCAGAAGGGAAATGAGTAATTACAAGATATGAGACTGAACCCAAGTTAGGGGATGGATATAGAGGGAAGACAGGATTTTTTTTGCTATTGTTTTTGGTGGGGGAGGGAATTAAAACAGCATATTCTTTTATCTACAAGCACTGCAATTAGAATATTTTGTAACTAACACCTTTGGATACGGCGAAAAATTCATTGTTGAACAACATGATTTTAATAGGAATACCAAAAAACTAGACACCCTTATTTCTAAAGAAACTGCAATTCTAGGAAAGAAACAAAAATAAGAAAATTGTTAATATGGGAAAGTAGATTATGAAGAAAGAAAACAGCAAGCTTATCCGTTCTTAATGAAGTACGAGAACACTTCCATGCTGCCACAAATGGAGATTCTACACTTCAGTAAGTATTCATTTGTGCTGGGGAAAAACACTGCCTAGAAGTCCAAGAGCAGAAAAAAAGTGACTTAACGTAATGCCATAGCATTATTTAGGTTTTGTTGAGATTTCTGTTTGTTTAGATGCAGAAAACTGAGTTTACTTTTAAAAAAGATCCTCTTTAAGGAAAGGCTCAGAAATGTTAGCAACTGTGAACCAGCAGCACCAGGCCGATAGAATCAAACAGCAGTTACAGAAGCTACAGATGTTACAGAACAAAAAGATAAAAAGGGTGTGTGGGAGCATAACACTGGCAATTAGAGAGGCCAGTAAATAATGTCATGTACTTTTCCAGGCACAGAAACCCTGCAGAGGCGGCACAACGCTGAAGGCTGCCCCAGTGCTCTCAGCAGCACACCTCAGCCGCAGCAGAAGCCCCCAACCAGCCCAACACCCAGAAGCACCCACTGTCCACATCTGTTTCTTAATCAAATACGCTCTGTACACCAGAGATTTAAGAGGAGAAAAATCTCTAAACTTATACCAGGCTGAAAAATTCAAATATAAAAGGGGAATTTGTAACAGAAGCACAAAATCTGTACCTATTACTAACAAACATTTCTTTTTCCGCGATTTCACAATCCAAACAGCACCTTGTGCTCTCGTCCATTTGAGTCATTGTCCATCACAATCAGGAATACACAGGATCAATTCTTCACCTGCTTCCCTACATGCTTTAGGGCAGAACGTGACTACTCTTCCACATAAAAGCCTTGAGAAAAGCCTGTTGCAGTGATTCATTCAAATAAACATGCCAGCAAGGTTTACATTCCACCAGTTGAATGTAAAAATAAAAAGCAACTATAAATCACTTTTTAAATTAACACACTGTTCTTTAGTTTTTCATAAAAATATTTGTCCATTCTTATCAGACAACCGAAATGTTGCACAGCTCAGTAAGCTACGCCAACGGGAGCGCTAGAAATCAGCTCCATTAGGTAGAAATTATGGAATCCACATCATTCTTTTGACTATGTAGATATAGGTACTCGTCTTTAAATAGGAACAAACTCACACTGTGAAAAGTAATCATTCGGAGATACTGTCCACACTCCTCTTATCTAAAAAAGCTTGCCTGCATGCCTGCAGTGACACCCAGCAAGCTTTATTTAAAATTTTTCAATTTCAAGATTAGCTTCAAAATACACCGTCTTGAGAACACACAAACAAAGCTTCAAACTGTTTCACAAATAGGAAAAACTTCATGGAAAACACCACCTCAGCTGTATTGTGGCCCTTTGAATTAACCAACCACGGATTCTCCCCCCCAATATATCTGGAGACCCATTTTAAAAATCTATAGGATTATATGACCTTTAACCTCCACCAGCAGTGTCTATGAAGATATGAAGAGCCTAAAGCTGGCCTTAAATGATTTTACCCAATCCTAACAACAGGGCAGCATCATTAGAACAAAGAGATGAGAGTTAGCTTCTGATGGGGATTAGGAAAACCATGGGAAAGACAACATTAGTAATGCATCATGTGGAATTCAAACAATCTAGAGCAGAGAAATGGGGCACAAGCACAACTTCAACATATCTTGCTTGTAAAAAAACCCAGACATACCATAAGTGACAGCAGATTTCAGAAATATCCTATTAAGGCCACACAGGGCCAGATGAACCCATTGTAAACCATGTGTATGCTGATGGTGGGGGAGACGTCTCTTCCCACTTCTTTCAAGTGTTGGCTTTCTGCAGGATCGATGCCTCACTTCAGCCTACCCTACAGACGTACACATCTGTAAGCAGAGTGGGCAAGGAAGGACCAGCCGAATTAGAGCAGGGGGAGGAGAGAATCAAGGTGTGTGTGCCCTTCCAGGGGCTGCACGGGCTTGTGCCAGACTCGCATGATGCACCTCCACACCCTGAGCTGCTGTCGTGGTTTAGGCCCAGCCGGCAACTAAGCAACACACAGCCTTGTCACTCACTCCTTGCCCTCGGTGCAACGGGGAAAAGAAAATACAAGGAAAGGCTCATGGGTTGAGACAAGGACAGGGAGGAATCACTCACCAGTTACTGTCACAGGCAAAACAGACTCATGTTGGGGAAATTAATTTACTACCAATCAAATCAAGAGTAGAAGAGAACAAATACCAAATCTTAAACACCTTACCCCCACCCCTACCTTCTTCCTGGGCTCAGCTTTGTACCCCGATCAGTCTACCTCCTCCTCCCCACTGCCAAAACTCAGCCACACAAATCCAATACAGCTTCCAAGGAAGAAAATTCTCAATTTTGCTAGGACAATACAAATCCTGTCCAATACTGTTACAATAGTGATTGCCGAGAGAGGGCTGAGCTCATCTCATTGGCTTTGTTAGTTACCCCAGACAACTATTCACTGATTTTGAAAAAAAAAAAAAAAAAAAAAACCAACCAAAAAAACCCCTGAACTTTAGCTAAAATACTAATTTTAACAGGTTCTAGCAAGCTTAAAATCTGCCAGTACACTCCAAAGTTACCTTTGGATACAATCTGACTCTACTCCAAGAGATTCAGCAGAAGCATTTGAAAAAAAATTCAGCAGATCTAGTTACCACACATGGCACAGTTTCCATTTTTAGCATGACTGATGTAAAGGGAATTAAAGATGAGCTTCCGCAGTCCTGATGTCCCATAGATGGGAGACAAATCAAATCAGCCCAGACTTGTGCACAGTGTTAATGGATCTTTTCCTGACCTGTGGCAAGTAATCTCATAATTCATATGTAAAACTGCTCTGCTGAACTAGTTTTTAGAAAGGTCACAAATGGTTATCTAGCAATTACATACAAGAAAAATTTACTACCAAGTTTCAAATATTTGGAAAATATAGTATTATCGGCATGTTACATGAAAATGTATTTGAAATTCAGAATGAAGAGATCCACCACCATCCTGTATCTCACTCCACTAATTGAGTACAGAATAATTAGCAGTTATAGTTATGATCTGGTACAGAAAGGTGTTTTCTTGACAAGGGACTATTTCCAAACTCAGACACATTTTTAATGGTATTTCAGAGGGTACCACATACTCTCTTAAGATGACAACCTTAAAGGACTCCCCCATCACCAGTGTCTCAACCACGACAGCCACATAAAACTGAGGTGTTAAGAAAACAGCATTCTGCCGCACAGGGAAGAGACCACACAGCAAACCCAAACTCGGCACAGGATTGCCATTATCATGTTCATGCAGCACTTGAGATGCATGGATTTTAACACATTTCTAAGAATTTTACAAACATTATCTTCAGATAGTTTGGATGCAACCTACTTACCCAAAATCGCTGGTAAGATACCCCAGAAAAGCTGTTGGTAACAACACAAATTTTAGTTCAGAGAAGGGAGTCCTATCACACTGCTCACTCAGTTCTTTCCTTACATTGCAACAGGGACTCAATTTACAGTCCCAGGTTGTTTTCAAACACAAAAATACCCTGACTGTAAATATTCCTCACACCTGCCTGGATTTCTGAAATATTTTGGTGTCAGTGAAGCACAGGTAAGGGTTCCTTTCCTCATAGCTAGACTCAGCACATGAAAATATCTCCTATTGTGAACCTCACTCAAAAACCCAACTGGCACTTGAGTGTACTCCTCCAGAGCAAAGTGTTTGATCTTACCCGAAAGAATGCTCCTTGTGATCCCTTCACCAGGCAACAGAGAGCAAACAGATTTGCTGAGAAGACAGGAATATCAACACGGCACAGGACTCCGAAGGAAAACTACCTTCACCAAACCATGGCACCAAGATAGTGTGTGCTCACAGATTGGGTGCCTTGCTGCTCTTCTCAAGCATGTCACTTAGTTTTGTGTTACACAGGTTACAAAAAAATAAAGCTTAGTATGTTGCCAATCAAATGTTAACTAACTGTGCACAGTAATACTAGGAAAACTATTAGAGCACTTAGGAAAGGACCATTTCAGGAAAAAGAAAGAAACTGTCATAATTGCAAACATCAGAGGTAAATAAAGAATGTCAGTGTTACTAAAACAAATAATCCTTCAAAATAAAAGTTTAAAAAAAACACCCACACAAAGTCCTGAAACCCTTTCTCCCTGCAGCAGGCAGAAGCACCAACAACCCCTGCAAGGCCCTGGGGTGACCTTATTCTCTACGCAAAACCAAGGTGAAAAAACTCTATGAAAGGTAAACTCCATTCAAAGTCAGTTCAACTCAAGGAAAAACACATGCTTAGTGTAATGGAAGGCAAATTTGGCTGCATGGTAGTGAACACAAAATAAATCTAGCTATGGAAAGTATATTATGGAAACTCTCCTCTTAGAAACTGTCTACCAGCATGTGCGTTCTGTGTTTACACTGGATTTTCCTCCAATTCAATTTCTGATTCACATTCACTAATTTGCCAACAATTGTGCCTAGATTTGGAAGGAAAGGGGAAGAAATGGGAGAACAGCAAGATGCCAAACCCCTTACTTCAAGATAGTACTGCTTAAAGCCTACTCTCTTTTTACACAATTGTTTGTGGACTTCAAAAGTTTGTACATCCTTATGTTTGAGAAAGACAACCTAAGGCTTTTAAACAATTTACCTTTCACTACAGTTGTTAACATTTTCTTAAAACATGCTTATATGCACAGCACAAATACCACACTGCAGGTGTCTGATTTTTTTCTTGCTGCTGTTTTGTTAGGTTGATTCTATAAACCATCTGTTTCTCAGTAAAATACATACATAATGGAATATCTGCCTTAAAACAAGTTCTCAAGTAAAAGGTCTTGCCTTCCTTCTCCTTCCTTTCAGCCCTTAGTTGGCAGATGGTCAAGAGGATGTTTATAGTAATAGAGGATGTTTATCAACCAACCAAGAGACTGGTGCCTTAATAAAAACATTTGACAATGACTTTTAGCAATCAAAGTCCTGAACATGTAATCCATTCAAGTAATTCTATTTAAAAAATACTTGGAAAATATTGCTCCTGCACTCACATCTGCAAGGCTGCCATCTTACACCTATCTACATCTAAATCCTGAAAATACAGCCTTCACTCAACCTCCGTCATATTTAAGCAGTACTTGAAATTCAGATGAAGGCTCAGCAAATCTCTTGGAGGTAACAGTCCCCAGTGACTCTACAGGTTTGAAAACAAAATACTTGCAAATTCCTGGTTGTCTTCATTTTGCAATTTCGATTAAACATCCTTTTTCTTTCGAAGACAGAAAGTGAAAATTTAGTAAACTTATTAACCAGGTCACAGCCAGACTTGCACACACTTTACTAAGCTAATCACAGAAAAACAAAAGATATACTAGCATACTGGATTTTCATGGCTTGCAGAAGACATTGTTCAACATTACAGGTCAGGACTAACACATCATCTGCGTACAACTTCCTTAATGGAGTCTTCAAGCATGCCTTCTTACAGCACTTTTGTGAAAGAAGACTTAGGGCATTTCAGAGAGACGCAACCAAGGTAGGCAAGCTGAGTGTTCCCCCGAAGGCAGCCAAGCCACAGTCCAGCACCACACACTTCCACTCATGCGAGTTGTCACTGCTATGGAATCAATCATATTCCATTGTGGGCTACCGCATTCTACCAAGATTTTAGCTAGTCCTCTAAACATTCACTACTGGAAAGGGACCATCTTAAAAGAAACCACACTAAGGCATAACTCCCCAAAACGATATATTTGCCTATAAAAAGCACTATGACACATACATCTAAGTGGCACACAAAATCCTAGTTTTGCCCCACAGGGTTAAATTGCGAGAGGTAATGCGTATGTTAGCCTGCAGTAAGCAAAAGCTGGAGAAGACAGGAATCTTGGCTTTTGCAGCCCTTTTAGGTGCTGTCACCAACAGCCACCTGGTGACGTGGTGAACCACATCAAGAGAGCCAACTCAACTGGAAGATGAAATGTCTCCTTTGACAGGTCAGCTTTAACAAAAAGCTGCTTTCAGTCACGTTTGCTGCATGGCTACCAGAATGCCTGTGCGAGCGCTGAGGAGTACAAGACCACAGTTTTCCGCAGGAACTGACTCAGTTCAGGCTGGATTAAAGTTGCCTGGGGAGCTACAGTATTAATCATCTACATTTCCAGAAGAGATTTACCCAAGCTTCTGTTCCTGTTGAGAATTATCTTGTGCCCAACAATACCTAAACCAGGAATTTGGATCTGGGGTTTCAAACAAGATGCTCCTCCATCACACCAAGGCCTAATCCAGCACATCCAACCCACAGCCACTAAACCAGAGCCTAATAAATGTACATCTCACACAGATCAAGAGGACTGTGATCCACAGGAAACAATTAATACAGACTCTGATAGTCAAAACTTGAGAGGCGTGGTAGTACTACCACTTATAAAAGGCAAGAAAGCACTTCTCAGATTTGAGACAGTGCAACCGATTTTTTTTTCACCATATACTTTTTTTTTTCCTTAAAATCAGTGGATCCAAGAACTGTAACATATGAACTAAGACTTACTATATGCTGAGTTGATCATCCACAAAGTCGCTGCTCACGTAACTCTCTGCTAAAGACTTTCACCTTTAAAAGACGTTTAAAACTATTTTAGCTCCTAAAAATATCCCTAATATAAATGTATAAAAGATTTTTGTATTATGTTAATAGGCCTCTAAAAAGAAACTTCTAAATAATTTCTAAACTTAATATACTTCTCCTAGAAAAGTACCATATATAGAAAGCCGCGAAACGATACAAGTGACAAGTTCAGCAACTTTCAAATTGGATTGTAAGCACAACTGCCACATGTATACAGCATACTAACTGTAAATATCTAATATATTTGGCTCTAGGCAACAAATTCATGTTTTTAAAACAAGGGTCAAAAAAAGTATTACGTATTTTTAATTGTCTGTGACCTAGCAAGGATAACTAGTATACTTCTCACTGGGTATTATTCTTACTGATTGAAATACCAGTAATTTCCCAGTAGACCAACTCAGATCTTATCAAATTACTACCATGCCCTGAAGAGGCCATAAATTGATAATGGTATGCAGTGACTTCATACTGTACGAGAGGGGAAAAGTGAAAAAGGAATACACATGATGTCAGTGAAGTGCAATTTGCTGCTGAACAGTTTAATATGCCATCACCAATTTCACCAGCAACAGATAGAAGAAACAGTCAAATGACATGAAGGCTCTTGTGTGAAGTTTTGATAACGGCTTGAAGTTTCCATGCAAGTCACATCACATCAGCACCACAGTATCTAGAAATCATCATTAGTTCTGATAGCAAGCTCCATCTTTAAAAGAATGACTTGGGATAACAAGAGGAAATAAATTAACCTGTAAATTTTAAGCCTTCTAATATGAAAAACTGAGAGCATAACTGCTGCAGTAAAAAAAGATATAGAAGACCACCTAAGCAGCAGATACACTTCAACAGGGAACCAGAAATCTAAAATACATGCACACGCAGACACGTGTACAATTCTATAGTCAGCTGTGCTCCAACAGAGAGCAATAGATGGGAGAAAGACAAAATAAGGTATGCAGAAAAAACAAAACCCCAGTGTTTTCATACCATATAGAACTCAGTTTAACAAGCATTTGAAAACATTCTGTAAGTACACACAATAGAGGGCTCACATCACCAAAAACTGTTACTTACAAAGTGACATCTGCTTGTGGCATCTACACTTGAGCAACTGACATCATCTACCTGGACTTGTGCAAAGCACTGGACACCGTCCCACACAACATCCTTGTCCCTAAATTGAAGGGGCATTGGTTTGACAGACGGACCACTCAGTGGATAAGGAACTGGCTTAATGGCTGCACTCAGAGTGGTCAACAGCTCGATATATGAGTGGAGATGAGTGACGAGCAGCATTCCTCAGGGGTTGGTATCAAGACCGGTGCTGTTCAACATCTTTGTTGGTGACATGGATGGCGGAATTGAGTGCACGCTCAGCAAGTTTGCCAATGACACCAAGCTGTGTGACGCTGTCGACAACACTGGAGGGAAGGGATGCCATCCAGAGGCACCCTCTCCACATGGACAGTCTGGAGAGGGGGGCCTGTGCCAACCTCATGGAGTTCAACAAGGTCAAGTGCAAGGTCCTACAACTGGATCAGGGTAATCCCAACCACAAGTACAGGCTGGGCAGAGAATGAGTCGAGAGCAGCCTTGAGGAGAAGGACCTGGGGTTACTGGTGGATGAAAAGCTGGACATGAGCTGGCAGCCCAGAAATCCAACCATATCCTGGGAAGTGTCCAGAGAAGTGTGGCCAGAAGGTCAAGGAAGGGGATTCTCCCCCTCTACTCTGCTCCTGTGAGACCCCACCTGCAGTTCTGCATCCAGCTCTGGGGCTCCCAGCATCAGGATATAGACCAGTCGGAATGAGTCCAGAGGAGGCTATGAAGATGCTCAGAGGGTTGAAGCACCTCTGCTATGTAGACAGGCTGAGAGAATTGGGCTTGTTCAGCCTGGAGAAGGCTCCAGGGAGACCTTATAGCACCTTCCAGTGCCTGAAGGGGCCTACAAGAAAACAGGAGGGGGACTTTTTACAAGGGCCTGTAGTGACAGGACAAGGGGTAATAGGTTGAAACTGAAAGTGGGGAGATTTAGATGAGATATCAGGAACAGTGATGCAGAAAGGGTGGAGATGCAGTGGAACAGGCTGTGGATAAGAGCCTGTGGATGTTCAAGGCCAGGCTGGATGAGGCTTTGAGCAACCTGGTCTAGTGTAGGGTGTCCCTGCCCATGGCAGGGGGGTTGGAACTAGATGATCTTTAGGGTCCCTTCCAACCCAAACCGTTCTGTGATTCTGTGAAATGTATTTGAATCAACTTGACTGTCATGTGTACCAAAAGAGAATATGATAGGTTAAGTTAAAAGTGAATTATTGGTGCTTGGAAGAACAAAAGATACCAGGACACCACAAATGCTACGAAGGTGAAGAAAATGCTGTATTTCTTAATTAGATGCAGCCACAGGGAAAGACCTGGAAGTGTAGCTTACATGTAAAAGAGCATCCCAAAGAATAAATTGTCATATAAGCTAATAGGTCTTAAAACAAACAAACAAAAAAAAAAAACCACAAAACCTCTTCAGACTCATGCATTATCTTACTCCATTGTTAGGTGCTCACAGCATCTTATTCCAGCAGATCTGGCCAGAACAAAAGACTGAATACAAGAAAATGGGCAGGGATTGTACATCATTCAGATAGAAGGGGCACTTTAGGGCATACTACCATGAGAGCTACTTTTCAGAAGTGATCTATTTAGAAATAGGGCATTAAATCACCACTGTGATAGAAGTTACAAACCCAGAGTGATCAAAATAAAAATAGGTTTATTTTAGGTACAAAGACTACAGGATATATAAAATAAATTGACTCTCAAATCTTAAGTTTTTCCTACTTTGTTGCTTTTACTTTTAACACATTTTTTCAAGTGTTCCATACCCATTAATTCATGATGAAGCAAAGCTTGCTTTGTTCTGTTTTAAAGGCAACAAATGCAGGGAGTTAGCATTAAGGACCTGTACACAAATCACAAGAAGATACCTGATAAACTTTGTAAACTTGCACACACACGAAAATGCACAGACCCATGTATGATCTTCTGGTTACATGCTTTAGGCGAGAAGAATGCTTGGCCTTCACGGCTAGACAGAAGCTGCAGCTCAGCTGTGGTCTCAGTTCTTGCTGGGGGTGAAGCACTCAATACATATTGCAGGAAGAACACTATCCAATTTCACTGTACTGGAACAGCGGTGTTTCTTTCAGATACCTTTTGCTTACATTTGTGCATGAGTAGATTTATATGTGGGTTTACAAGACACTGACAAGCCAGTCCAGAAGTGTTGAATATTTCCATTTCAGATGCCCTAGAGATTTAATTCCCAGCTCTCATTTGCACCCTACTGCATTCTGCAAGGCCATTGCTGCCTGAGCCGTTTATAGTAACCGAGCTATTCTCGCCACCTTTCCAACTATGGGATGGTCAACTATAAGTTCACCACTGATAAAATCAAGTTTCTTTCTACATTTTTCTATTTTTCACATCCAGGTAAGTGACTTATTTATAAGAGTCTTTTTTAACCCAGATTTTTTTTTTCTAATAACCAAATCTACATTGCATTGCCTTAAATCCATACCCATTTCTAGTTTTACCACATTTCCTAAAATGTGGATAAAACACACACTGCCATCTTCCTTTTTACTTACAGAATAAAAGAGAAACATTCAATAAATGACTGATTTTTGGGGGACATTGCAAGACATAGCTACGACTCATTTACATTCACCTCCACTGAAGGAAAAAGAGGCAAAGAGGAGAAAAAGTTATTTGAATTCTCAATGCAATCCTACCAGCTTTACTCAAACATGCATTAATATAGGCATTACTGCCACAGCACGGAAAAAGGCTTAATAGCAACAAAAAGTTAAATCACGCAAAATTATTTTAGCATCAGCTAATTTAGCTGGTTGTGTCATTCTAACTTTTAATCAGAAATCTGAAAAAAATACATTGATTCAAAACACATCCTTTTGCCATGCAGACAAACTAAAGGTAATATTCCTAACCCAAAACTCCAAGCAAAAAGGCATTACAGTAGTTGGTGATCATGGTCTTTCGTCCCACAAGCTAAGCAGAAAAATCCTGGAACTGAAACAAAATACTGAAGTCATAGCAGCAAACGCTGGATTTGGTGGACTTTGCAGGTGCCACAGCTTGATGTCACATCTACAGAGACTACAGGAACTGAATGTATAAGGTGTGAATACATTAAAGCCTGTACAGTAGGAATTTGGAAACACTTCAACATATAACAGAGGACAGAGACAAGAAGCACAAAGAAACAACTCTGCAAACCAAGTACAAAGGAAAAAAAACCGTTTCCGGTCTCAAGGGGAATGCTAGAGTTTAGGAATGAAGTATTTGTACATTGTAGTATTTCTGTAAATATTCTTTTTTGAACAAAGTATCTGATCTTTCTTTCCCTCCAATTTGTAACATAACTGCTGTCACCTTAAGCGGTACTCTGAGCTCAGAGAAGAGGACAAGCATGAAAAAAAAGCAGGTTAAATTGGTGCGAGTTGTGAAACAGTACATGGAGACAGCTACTTGCTACATAAGTGTGAAGATTAAATCATTGGTAAGACACCTCCTGCTTTTAAGAAAGCACTCATAAAAGGTATGCCCCTAGAAACAAAAATCACTTTTTTCCACATGTGACCTTTATAAAAGGTTAGATTTCCAGCTCTTGTGAGAAAGGGCTAAGAGAAGCTTTGCAGTGAACTTCTGAAACAGGCAAACAACAAGAATTACATAGCACTCGTGAATATAAATTAAAGGCTGTTGCAGGTTTTTGGCTTTTGTGGCTGGTAGAACTGGTCACTCAGCTTATGCCAGATTAAAATTAAATAAAAGCTTCAGGTACAGGTAACTTCCCTGCTTCCATGCAATGAGGGAAGCCAGTGCCCCAAGACTTGCCAGCTGGCTCTTCACTGTTCCACTAATGTCCCAAAACCAGAACACAGAGTGTCAACTGTGTGAAAGTGTCAACTCAAACTGGCTTCCAGAAACAAGACACATTGAGGTTATTTTCTACCTATGAAGCTTTAGGTAACAATACTACTTAACTCTTGACAAACTACCACTGTAAAACACAGATTAAAAAAAAAAAGAAAAACAAAGCAACCCCCCTGCAATGCTCATGAGTTATTATACTTATGGGAATATTCTTGCTGAAGCTAACTGAACCGTTCACAAATTAAATACATGCCTTCATGTTACAGTCAGAAACTAAAATTATCCTCAAGGCAAATACGTTTTTCTCAGATAAAAACCAAACTTTAAGTGACTTCACAATCTTAAAACAATTTGGGGGAAGGGAGAAATAAAGAAGATCCAAAATAGAACATGTTCTTGCAATATTCATCTGTTCATCCATTTGTATTTCACAGGTTGACTCATACTAAGCAAATATTAAGGTGACTATAAAATTATCATATTGGAGTTTGAACACAAAAGCATGCATTAACTATAAAACATCCCAAACCCCTCCCAAAAAATACTTGTAAATCAATAGACAATAAGCAAATATATGTATACCTGACATGAGAAAACATGGTCTTATCTTTGCAAACCTGTTCACAGATTATGTCTGGAATACCTTTAACATTCATTCATTCCTAATAGACTGTACTTGCCATTCCCTGCTTGTAATTTCAATTAAGCTTTGCTGCTGACTGTTAAGGTAAAAAAATTTTTCCTAAACTAAGTAAAGTGGGAAATAATTTAAAACAGAATGTTGGGTTTTTTTCCTGATTGGTCAAAGAAAAACATCTTTGCTTTGGGTCAGTCCTAGATAGCCAGAATAGTATAGAATATTAGGAATCCAGAACAACTTTCAGGTACTCTGCTCAGTAAATTCTGCCAATTCTCAAAAAAGTGGTTGCTTTTTTATCATTAAAAATCAGATACTTTCACAATGAGTTGTCCCCTCTTTTTTGGTAAAATTGCTTGCATTGTACTAAGACAATGGAATTTAATCCCACCTGATAAAGTATCAGCAGAGATGCATCCAAAAGTGTATTTCCAGGATAGAAAAAGTCACATTCACAAGATTAGGTATTTGAGGTAAGAAGCCACGCATAAACTGGAGTGTGCAAGAAATAAAAGAAAAACTTATCAGCAACTGCACTGCAATGTTGTTTCTGCATTAACACTATCATAGAATACACTAACACCCATTCCTCAGTATCACTGAACTCTATAATACATTAAAAAATATTCCCAGGATATCCCAATTCTGTATGCAGGAAGAGACGGCACAAGTTGTTTATAGAAATCTGAATGTTCCGCAGCAGGATTCAAACTGGTGAATCTACTGGAAGACATTATCTGTAGGGAGACACATTAAGCATAAACGTTAACTTTCTGGTTTCTTACACTGTTTCTTTAGACCTAGATCAGGAATGCAGGGTCTGGTTTTAACTGGTGGTGTATTTTCAATATAACCTGCCTCCAAATTTGAAAATTTAAAGGTGAAATTTTTAAAGGAAAAGTGCCATGCACTGATTTTAGCTACTTCAATTAAAGAAGTGCTGGAAAAACCCATCCCAATCCTATTTTTTTTTTTAATTAAAAAAACCCCACCACACACCTCAGGCATATTGCCTAGCTTTTCTTTTATAATCATTAGGTTTGGGGAAAAAAAATAGTAGGTAAACAAACTGAAAACTAAAAACTTACAGTGCAGTCCAAGGAAAATATCACCCTGTGTAAAAAACAGTGTATGGTAGATCTTTCACAAGAGGCTGAAACCTTCTAACTTGTTTGGCCAGTATAAAAGAGCTCTTTTATAACTGTTAACTGACAAACAAAGCAAGGAACATCTCTTCACTTTCCCCATCCAAATCTCTCCTGGTTGAACCGAGACATCCACTAGCTACACCAGACCAAATGAGCAGCGCTCGTTATTGCTTGAAAACGGCTTTCACACGCCTCTCGAGTAAGATTAAATTTATCAATAAAAAGATGATTTTCAGAGATGCCATACTGCTATTGGTCCCAGGTGCACGCTCAGCGATAAATATAGGTTCACTAGTGTGGCATAAGGAGGGCTAAAAGCAGCTCCACTGGGATCACAGGGCAGCTCTGGCTTCGCTCTGGCTTATGTATGCACAGCTGCACCTCTCCCTCTTCTCTCCTAGCTGGCAGCTACACACAGCCCTGTATAAATAAGGTTCAGCTGGATGCCACTGTAGTTAATACTTCCAGGTTTGGGAGGGCAGTTGTTTTATTCTTTTGCCTGTTAAGTAATTCCAGATTTTGCATTTGCAGAAGATAACGTAAGTTTCCTTTTCAGTCCTACTGTCCAGGGACCTAAGGGTAAAAATACATGAGCTAGATGTTCTTCTGTTCTAAGATAAACTAATGAAACGTCCTGAGTAGGAGTTATAAACCCATGATACTCCCTCAGCATACACCCTGGGTGTGTCCATCACATCAGTCAGACCTGGCACTCCCTCTGGTTGCAGCTCTAATCTGAAATTCAAGAGCAGAATTGTTGTGGTTGGACAGAAATGAGGCAACAGACTGCTATACTCATTTTTCTCGCCTCACCCTTAGATTTCAGAGCAATGACAGAGCTGTAGGAAGTGGTGCATGAGCACTCCTAATTGCACCAGGGGAAGTTCCCTCTGGTGCATCCCAGAAGTGGAACATGCAAGGCACAGAGAGATACCTTCACTGGTTTTGTGTTACCAGGCCTTGGTTTTCAAACAGCCAGAACTTCATTGAAGTCATACCCTGTCAGTTAGCATGGAACCTATTCACAGTATGTTTTAGAGTAAACAGATGAGTCACGGAAATCATCATGTTCCTTGAGATTGTTGTGCATATCAAATTCCCTTCCTGTTCACAAGAAAAAGTAAACAGGTTAGAGAGATGAATAAATATAACTGTTTGACCACAAACCAACCCATGCCCAGATACCAAGCATCTGTATTTCACTCTCCTTTTAGAAAGGAAACTTATTTCTCAGAATGGAGATTTAAATACATGTTAGAAGATGACCGCTGTGGTCCTTCTAACCTCATTTACCTCAAAATACTTTATATCAGTATCTACATAAGAATTCTAGTCATCAAACAAATGCAGGTAACAGAAATAAGGCAACAGATTGAGATTGCAATAACCCAGAAAGTGAGCTGGTTAGTGCAGAACACCACCTTGAAGCCTCTATCAACTTTACATTCTGTCAGTGCAACATCATCATCATCATACATATGATTATCTCCACTATCATTTTGGATTTTGTCCCTAATTCCAAGAAATCCTGTTCTTCTCCATGTAGGAGTAACCTAAAATATGACCTCATTTGGTTCATACTCACCTTACTATGACCATTTTGCTGTACTGGCTAGATTTCCTCCTGCTGCACGCATTTCAGCATCCCACTGAAGAAACCGTACAGAGCAGTCTCTGTTCCCATCTATGCTACTGAACTGTATCCCTTGGAACAAATGGTAAGTAAGGACGCACACGAGGAGGAAAACACACACGTAGACCGCAGAGGAAACGGCAACAAAATGTGCTTTTCAGCAAAAAGAACAGCAGAATGCTTAAAAGTGACAAAAGTTGTTTAGGAAGGAGCTATAGTAAGGCCAGCTTCTAAGGCACACAGACAAACTGGGTTTGGAGATATCCAAGAAAAGGGCTGGCGTTGTGTTTTCATCTTCAAGCCCTTAAACACCACGTGGCTTTAATTGTTTGAACCGAGTACTTCACAAAATTGTCAGTGAACCAACAAGTCGGCCTAGCCCCCAACCCCAGCACTGCCTAAATGCTTGAGCGCTTCACTGGTACTACCAAACTTCAGCCCACAAACAATTCATCTGCAGACCAAACATACAGCCCAGCCACAACAAAACCAAGTCCCGAAATTTCAAAACGTAAGTGTACAAAGATATGTTGCCATGAGAGACAGGGGCACTCTGTAACAAGGATGCCACAGGACAGCCCCTCACAAGAAACCTAAAACTTTGGTTTGCAATTGCTTTCATTTGTACTTCGGAACCTGAAGATTACTGAGTATTTCCTAGAAATAAGTTTTGCCACAATGGGAAATCCAAAGCAATGGGTTTATTTTAAGGAGCATCTTAACACACATTTTCTTAAGGGAAAAAAATAAAATTGCACATTCCTTTCTCAGTGACGCGTCTGACACTAACACGAAGGACTGCAAGAAACCTTGACAGTAAGAGCCTCACAGAAAAGACAGAGGAATCAACAGATTGAGAACTGCCACATTTGGAAAATGACAGAACACACATCTTGGGGGAGTGTGGGGTGTGTGTATAAAAAAAATCAAACTGAGGACTATTTTAAATATCAGACATCCCATTTTTATTTTAAAAAAATACTGTAACAAACAAATTTACCTACTATATGATGAATTAACATTTAAAGATTTAATTACAAGCAAGAACTCTTTACAATTATTGTCTGCATCTCTGGCTTTCAAAGTTGTACAAACAGATGGGAGCATAATGCCCACTATTACAAGCTTAACATGTATCCACAAACCTATAAAATCTGGATTATGGAAAGTTTTGCAATACCAGAGTTAAACAGAACACTTGAGAGCTTTGCCACAGTCACCTGTAAAAGACAGGCTCCAGAAATGATGTAAAGGTATGATTAAAATTCCTCAGTTATAGACAGGTTCTTCCAACTTGTAACCAAGGTTTGAATCCAGGCTTGGACACCCACATCTGGTCACACAGGGGATATGCTCCCTCTGACTACTTAAGTTTCAAAGTTTCAGAGCCCAGCGTGTTTCCTGGACTACAATTTTTTTCCCCATTAATATTAGCTAATAGCTCCCTAGAAATACCAACAAAACTTACTGCCAAATTAAATATTGTTCTCCAGCTTAACAGCTTCCTTTCTTTTGGAATATCTCTTGGCAGTTACAGTTGACACGGTCACATCTACACACCTCTGGAAGCTAGACAGTCTTCATTACTCCCCTCTTCTACAAAAGGTAACAAGAGCAAGGGCCCCACTTTACACACTAGCCATGGCAACATAAACGGAAGATCCAGATGGGAATTTTGGCATTAGGCTAAAGTTAAGAATGTCTTTTTGACACGGCAGTCTCAATCTGATTATTGTAAAAAACACACAATTGGATGCATGTCAAAGAAGGATTCTACAATTTATTACAAATCTTTTTTTTTTTTACATGAACAATCCAAGATGGGCAGGAACATCCAGTCTAGTCATCTGAGAACAAAGTACAACCCCAAGAAAGAAGCACGTGCTACTGAAATGGGTCTCGATGGAACGCTTTACTGAGACACAAGAAGAAAGTCAGTTACTGGGAGTTCAACAGCTAGAATGCTGTCATTTTCCACACTCATGGTCTCAGACAACATACCCAGATCACCAACCCAGAACATAATCTTAGCAACTTACTATTGCTCAAGAGCCACCTTTATTTTTTTATTAAAGGGAAGCATGCTACTACTAAACCAAGACAGAAATAGATTTTCTTTTTACTTCCTCAAATAGTAAGCATTCCTCCCCTCCTGCAACTACTAAATTATTAAATGCTGGGAGTAATCATCCAAGGAATATCATGGAATTAGGACAATGACACCTCCCAAATAACTATGTTTAGACCAAAGTTGATGAAACATTTGAGAAAAGTGAATTAAGTATATGACTGACATAAGCAGTCCTCATTTTGACTAGCTGCTCCATCTTTTTTCAATAAGAGGAGAGCCAAGTATCCAGGAAAGTTTCTACATATAGTCAGGTGTTAAATATCAAAGTAGAAGACGAAAGGGGAGTAATAAATTGGGGAACTATGAATAAAACAAAACCTGTAGGCCACTTTTTCATATGACATATATCACATATGTCTTACCTTACCAGAAGTAAGGACAATATAAGGTCATAAAGAATGAAATGAGTGATTCAGATGAAGTGGAAAAAGTGCTAAAGCAGAAGTAATCCTTAACCTTGATAAGTTATTCCACAGGTAATCAAAAGTCAATTACTTAATTCACTTCTCGATTAGGTCTTCCAATCTGTGCACTGCTTTGCAGATAATTTGTATCTGCCATGACTTCCATTCCCAGCACCAAGCAAACCAATGAACTCTGAAGTTCAGTCCGCACTACCTTCTCCACAACTGCAGTTTCGGATCCAAACGTCTTCCAAACCTGCATCCCAACAAGAGATACCACAGAGGTCCAGTACTAGTCAGTTCTTATAGACCCCAAGAATCCAGAGGCCTTTATTACTCAAACACAAAAAGCCAAAATGAACAGAGCAACTTGTTAACTACACTTAATAATCCACTAGATAGTCTTCTGTCAACACTTTAAAAAAAAAAAAAATCCAAACTGGACTATAACAATCAAAACAGTCTAAGTTTATTGCCACAATCATTAGAGTCCCACCATACCAATGATTTTCCTAGCTTAAACTTACTGCATTACTAATAGATACTTTCTTCATTAGACAGCCAGCACTAGTATACATCAGAAAGGCAAGAGCACCATTAGATCCAATTTAATTAATATAAAATGTTGGACAACAGAGAACAGACAAGAAGAGAATCTAGATCCAAGACTTGTCATTTTCAGGCTCAAGCCTTCTGATTTCTATCATAACTAATTAAAAAAAGCAACCATTCCTAATTAATTTTCTCCACATTCACTGTATTATGATTTTTCATTACCAATAAAGCATGCATTTTGTAACATCCAAAAAAAGAAAAAGACCATAGCAATTGGGGAAATAGGACTTAGGCACTTAAGTCGCATGCCAAATGAGTACTTTACTTCAGTGCCAAATCACAGTACTATTTCAAGATGCACCCATTAATAAAACTCTTTGCCTTGAGGTGTCACATTTACTACGACCATACACTTCAGCTTTCAGTCATACAAAATTACATTCAAACTGCAAATTCACGGGAACATCCCATCCCAGAAGGAAAAGATGTTCTGTCAGTACTTGCTCTTCCTTTTCGATTGGATCAGTTTATTTCAGGTTTGACAGCAACTAATCTTACAGCAGAGGAGAGAGCTGACCAGTTTGTTTTCCTGCTCATAGCAACAGGAAGAAACACTGTGCATATTCCAGCTTGTGTAAGTTTCCTCCAAGCAATTAAAATGTTAATTTAACTTTAGTACTACTGAGAAGGTCCACAAACTGTTGCGCAAAAAAAACACATCATTGCCTTAAGTTTTACACTTAAAACCGAGCATAGCTGCTTAGAAACTAAGACAGACCTAGCATGTTTAACAATGAATGCATTAATGAAACCGGTACTAGCTTAACTCATCTCTAGCTAGCTAGTTGCATGCTTTACAGAAAGACACATAATTTCTGATTTATTTTATTTTTATAGTATCTATCAGAACAATCAAATGTGTGTATATATCTCTCTAGTCTGATAGAAAAATAAATATATATATCCTCCTAACCCTATAATCAAAGCTTTACTCACTCAAAAAGCAAATACAGCCAGGGACAGTTATGCAAGGCTTTTAAGTTAGATAGAAGTACCCTGACCTCTACAAAGAGAACACAAAGTGAAGTCATGTGAGATTCTGAAAAGTATCCATTCTAAGGATTCTAGGAGCACAACTATGGTGTTCTTTCTCTAAGTAGGAAGGGAAGACCAGAAGGGAGACAGGATTGACAAAGATTTTGCATTAACAGCAGTTGTGAAAGTAGGAAAGTACATGAGGGATTTGGAGATAGTCTGAAGAGAAAGTGTTCACCCATCTGTGATTGCCAGCATGTTAGTTTGTGGCATGCCTTTTTGTTTCTAGTATCTCTCCGAAACAGATAGAAAACAGCTAGAAACAGGAATAAAAAGAAATAAAAATAAATAAAAAGCACTCTACTGGGGTGCTCCTATATACCCAGAGAATGGTACATCCATCCTAAAGTACAAAATCCCTAGCATAATCGATGCTTCCAGCCATGAGGAGCAGCATAGAATTTCACTTTCTATTTCATGTATCACAGCTTCCAGTGTCTAATAATTATCTCTCTCTCTTTCCATGGCATAGCCATTTATGGCCCGAAAGCTGGGCATGTCTGTATTTAAAAGCACTTGCACTGAAGGCTCATGGGGAAAAAAATGCTTATATTATCCCTTGAAGTATGATATCGCATCTTCAAGCGCTAAATACGACCAGTTCCCCTTTTAAAAACATATACTGTTATTTTCCAATTTCAAATGGGTTAGTGAAACCAATGAATACCTTATTTGAAAAAAGTTAATTTAATTTTACTGTGTAAACTCTTGTTCCCATGGGTATGAGAGAAAATTACATTAAATGGCCATTTCATTCAACATTTCTACCTTCACCTTGACCATTCAAGCACAGAATAGAAAGAGCCAGGATAACGTGTTATTTGAGAAGAACCTTTTTATGGAGCTTTTGGTTCAAGGAGGGATTTCCTTCCTTCATTCTATTTTTAAAAATCTATGACAGGGCTGAAGAGCTAGCTAATCTTCTTTCTTTCAGATGTCCATTCAGAAATGGGAAGAAAGATTTGCTTTCAGCTTGAGCAGCTTAGCTTGCAGGTCCCTCCCTGAAAAAGGATTGGCTATTACTCAAATCCATCCAGCTGCAATGAAGTGCCCAACTCCCTCTTGAGGTGCCGACAAACCCAACAAATGCATTATATAATCACAATGGCAAACACCAAGAGAAGGATGTGTGCATGCATAAATACAGCACATCACGATTCTCTCCCCTGGTGAGCTACAAAATCCCATGTAACAGGTTACGCCACCCAACTGTCTAAAGGCAGCCTGTCTTCAGCCAGCCAGATGGTAAATTAATGCTTTGACATGACATGCCATACCAATTTCCACAAAACACCCCACCACCCTCAAGATGATTTAGACAAAGTGTACAAGAGTTATGTCTGAATAGCCACAGAGCAATTAAGGAATGTGAACACCATGCTCAGGAACAGCAGCTACATGAAATACAGGGTGTAGCACGAAGGGGTTTAATTTTATTGTGAAACACTATGTACATTTCTGGAAGAATATCAAAATGTTCCTCAAGGGACATAAAAATTCCTCCTGATTCTGATTTTAAACACACATAGTAAGAATTAAACACCATGAAATACTTCTAGTATCACAGTGCATAAATTAAGTCAAAATAGGGCCTACTTTGTATTAGGTGCAGCAAAAACAAAGCCAGTTTGAGATGATTACCTAAACTACTTGTCATACTGCATGCATTAGGCAATTAATATTGAAACTGCATCATCTCTGCCAGAGGGAAAGATGCCATAAAGTTAAGGATGTACAAGTTCATTTTCTATTGTGCAACACCCTGCTTGGATCGCTTGTTCCTATCTGATCTGCATAAATTCTTTAAAGTTATCATTTAATTATGCAGTACGCAAATCCCTGCGTTTCAGTTGGTTTAAGCTGTTGCAGTCAGAGCACAGGAATTCATCGTCTCCCTAGTAACACACACCTGATCCAGAAAAGGCTCAGGCACAAGCAATTTCTGGAAGTGACTTAAAAATGTCCTCACCCACCACTGAAGGAAATTTGCTCCAAACAAATTCACAGCCTCGGCTTTTAAGCCCCATACACCCCAGCAACGTTCCGAAGTGTTTCCCACCAACCTAAGCCAAACTACTACACCCATCCTTGCCCAATGATGGTAAAAACCAAACCAACTTTGCAATCACACCGGGAGCACGTTAGAAAGGAAGTTACCTGGGGCTGGCTGAAGGCATCCCCGAGAGGTACCTCACCACACTGCAACCTGGTGCTCTCTCCAGAACGAACCATGCTGCAGGGCAGTGCTATCCTCTGCCTGGCTGTTGGGCATCACTGCAGCTCCAGCTCACAGCCCAGTCTCCGTACCAGCAGCAGCCATTGACCTCACTTTTCCTTCGAGGGCAACCTCTGGATAAACATCACCGCAAACATTCAGGTCCTTAGTGGTTCTTGACTACATCTGAAGTTAAGGGGGCAAGGGGAACACAGACTGAAAAAATCAGTCCGGAATCATCATGAGATCAAATGCTACGCAACTCCTCACACATCATGAAGGTGCTCTTCTTCCAAGCTAACATTTCCCCAGAAAAGAAAAGATGCGGCAAGACTGTAAAACACACAATACATCCAACAGTCCTCTGGAGTGACGGCACCTACTTCTGCATATGTAGTTTGAAAGACAATATGAACAAGAGTATTGTGTTGATCTAGAGTCCTGTGTGATCTGCTCTAGTTGATCCTGCCCTGGCAGGGGGGTTGGACCAGATGATCTCTAGAGGTCCCTTCCAACCCCTAACACTCTGTGAATCTGTGAAGAGCTATAGAAACAGTTCAGGGGATTCTGCTTTGTTGTTGGGAAGCATCAAGTCGAGCACCACAGACTCCTGAATTCCCTAGGCAAAAATAGACATTGCAAAGTTTTTTTTATATGCAAATATCTCACCTTTAATCAGCTACAGCTGATTTCCTAATCAAACTTTGTTCTAATACTCAAAATTTGAGCCTTTTTTTCCCCAAGAATAAAGCCATTCTTTCCTCATCCAGCCAATTAATAGAACACTTCTTTTCTTAGAAAGGAAAAAAGAAAACACCTATTTCTTTCCTAACAACACAGTTTCTCAGTGAGGCCTCCTTAATTCAACTCTATTATTCTAACTCAGGTGTGGGGGTTCCAACCCCCTCAAACAGGGTGCAGCAGAGTAGCTATGAAAGGCAAGATATTGATTATGACTACCATTCACCATGTGAAAAATTAAGTGTCAGGAGACCATTTAACAAATTAGTTCTGCAAACACATGAAAAATGCTCTTTCAACTCCAATACTCTTGAGTATTTACAACCCCCTAAAATTATCCCAAGAGCCAAATTATTTTACAAAATTAATTGGTGAAAAATCCCAGTGAACATATTTTTTTAATGTATGCAAGAACTATAAAGCACATTTTTTCCCTTCTGCTACAAGTAGCAGCTGTCCTATTTATCTTTCAGGCTTTTTACTCCATACTGGGACTGTTTACACACAAACTTTGATAGAAGTGGGAGAATGTACTTTCAAGAGGCTCAAAAAAAAAAAGTTGAAGCATGTGGGTTTTTAAGATAAGCATCAGAAAATAACCTTTAAAAAAGAGCTATATAGTTTCCATATTGTTTTGAGCTTATCCTCATAAACACTGTTGGCTAATTCCATTTCACTGGAGAAAGCCAGGTTACCCTCTGAGAAAATAACACATTAGCCTATACTTATAAAAAGTGATTCTTTGAACTTTTTAAATGTGTGCATTTCACCTCCACAAATACTACCCCTCCCACACAGCTCCCCTCTATAAGGTTCTATTGCCTAGCAAATAAGACACAAAAATAATGTTCAGCTGGCAGTCACTTGGACAAGAGATAGCACATCACAGGCAATAAAGTACTAGTGACACTGTTTAATGGTTATGCTGCTGCACCACAGTTTTCAGATATTTGTGAACCATAACAAGCGAAGCAAAAACAACCCTAAATCCTTGAGTTTTCAAGCTCCCATCACAACAGAGATCTGCGATTCCCCTCCTCTCACAGAGGCTTCAGCACTTGTTTCTACCGGCCGCTTCTCATGGAGCAGCCATTCAAAACCCCATCTGAATGAAGTGTCAGTTAAATCCACACTCTACTCTCCACACCCCACCAATGGATGAAGTCAGATTAATTTAAGCCACATTACCTAACCGTTTGCTATCGCTGCAAGATGCAACCTGACAGACAACTTATTTCCCCCTCCACACCCTGCCCTTCTGGGTTACCTCTACCAGCTTAGCTGACCTGTGCAGTGTTAAGTCTCACAGGCCAACACCAATAAGAGAGGAATGGGGAAGTTTAGGTCCTGAAGAAGCAGTTATGGAGGAGGTTTCTTTCATTATGGGCTTTGTTACTTATAGATAACATACATGGTAGCTTCTCTGAAAGCACAAGTAAAACCTGACTCCATGAAGCACATAACCCATAAAGAAAAAGGGAACCAACACAGGTGCTCACACACACAGGCTTAAAAAAAAAAAAAAAGGCTTTATGAAAAAGCAAGCAGCAATGGTTCTCTAAGCAGAAAGTTAAAACTGCACAAACCCAACTACCATAGGGTTTTTCTGACAGGTCACCTTTAAAAGTCAAAGTTTGACTTGCCTTCAGAGGACAAACTCAGTGTTTCCCAGACTCTGCTGAGTTTCAGGCTTTTCAAGAATCACAGAATGATTTGGGTTGGAAGGGACCTTAGAGACCACCTAGTTCCAACCCCCCTGCCATGGGCAGGGACACCCTCCACTTGCTCAAAGCCTTATCCAGCCTGGCCTTCAACACTCCCAGGGATGGGGCATCCACAGCTTCTCTGGGCAACCTGCTCCAGTGCCTCACCACCCTCTCTGTGAAGAATTTCTTCCTGATATCCAGTCTAAATCTCCCTGCTTTCAGTTTAAACCCATTGCCCCTTTGTCCTGTCACTACAGGCCCTTGTAAAAAGTCCGCCCCCCTCCAGCTTCCTTCTAGGCCCCTTCAGGTACTGGAAGGCACTATAAGGTCTCCCAGTACCTGAAGTGTACTGAAAGCAGATAGATTTAGGATAGATATCAGCAAAAAATTCTTCACTAGTGGTGAAGCGCTGGAACAGGTTACCCAGAAGACTTGTGGATGCCCCATCCCTGGCTGTCTTTTGTTCTGATAGTAGCTTTAACTGACTAGCACTCTGGACTTGGTATTTAATAAAAGATTTTTTTTTTTAAAGATGACAGTATTAGTATTACCTTTTCATTTCAAGAAAATGGCAAAAGACTACAAGACAAAATAAAAAGTAGCAACAAATTTTCCAAGTGGGTCCTAGAAAGTTTCTAACAGTGAAGAGGAAGATTGGCACGCTAAAAGTGTATCAATACTACCCATGTTTCTCAAGGGGAAAAGCTGATCTTTCCCTGTTAACATGTAACAAACACGTCATTTTTAAGAAGCCCATTTGGCATTGTTTGCTACATATGAATTTTGGCCTGTGAAACTTCAAGTTTACAAGAAAGCATGCCTTTCAGTGGAAACAATTCAGTTTTAAAACCTTATGATTTTTCATTGTCACACAACACGTGTTAAACCTTCTGTCACATCTCACTGGGTCTGTTCCCTGGGCATATAGCATTGCCCCCAGACATCACTACTGCCCAAACGGAAGTTAATGATCTTTTATCAAGTAGATGACACACACAGTTCATTTTCTCCTACCACATTATCAAATGTTGCTTATGTTGAACTGCTTGAAGAAGAAAAAAGTATAAATATTTGAAAGCAAGTTACCTTGAGGTTGCTAAGACTATGAATAATTTCCATGTGTTAATATATCTTCTGTCCATTGTCTTACTTCTGCTTAACCAGGATTTATCCCATCCAAAAATAATTGCAACTCACTTTAGTGTGGTGCACATTGTTCTGTTATGCTAATATCAGCTGGACTTAAGCAATATTGACTATGCTAATTGATGAAATTCAACACTAAAGCTTACACCAAAACTGTTTTGTTTCCCAGAAAAGAAAAAGAGCATGGAGCAAGGAAGCCAAGAATTACAGTATAAATTAAGAGGTTGATAAAGTATTTTAATTTCATAGAATTTATTACGATACTAGTTTAAAAAGAAATACAAGAGTCAGGAAGAAGGTAGAAAGCTAATCCAATGAAACAGTAAGTGATAAACTTCTAATTGCCTCTTGGCCACCAGCCTCTGAACTTTGGCACCACTGACAATTGTACAACTTGAAACATGAGTTGTTAATTACTGTTGGTCTCTGTATAGAACAATTCTAACATATGAGCCAAATCTTTCATCAATAATGAATATGCCTTTTGTTTTCTCCAATTACTGTAAACATTGTCCTGTCATTGACCAAGATTTCCTAAGTATAGAAAATCGATGTTATTTTCACAACAGATTAAGAAAAAGCAGCCCATGGCCTACTACAAAGAATAAATTTTAAATGGATTAAAATGCAAATCTACCCTAGAATCCTTTTTCACCTCTACCTCAAAGAAATCTACCACCTTCTCTTAACCCTTCACCATGTAGGCAGTACGAATAGTAGCACAGCAGAAACAGCAGGTCTTGGCACTCGGCTACGAATATAATGGGACATGTTTTAAGGAAGGTTTGGAGTTCATTCAAGAGAAAAAAACCCTGCTGCTGTCCTGTTGTCACAACCTGAAAGAAAGATTCTGAACATAAAGCTTCTTTACAACAGTCCAAGCCTTTACAGTCTAGTTTCTCTCCACCTTCCTCACACTCTCCACCTCGTTGTTGTATTTTCCATTAAATCTTTTGCAGTTTTTGAAAATTCTTGTTTCACCACTCATTTTCCTTGTTAAGAAAAACATTTATTCCACATTGTGTGCTGGAATTTATACATTCCAAAAAGGTGGAAAGGTATCTTTGTATCTTTTTCATACCATGAAGGCCTGCAGAAGTATTGCCAGATACCCAACATCTAATGCAGTCTTATCCTCTGAAAAAAAACGTAATTGTGTCTCTTCCAACTAAATTATTTTTTAACAATTTTAAGTGCTATTAACACTCTGAAGAAAGAGTGCAAACCTAAAATGCCAATGAAATGTTTTCATACATATACATATATCTAATCCTGTAATGTAGATTTCTGTGCACTGTCACATGGCCAAAGCACAATCTCCAACTGCCTACTGGCCTACAACCGCAACACGTTTACATCACTAGATCTCTACTCTTACTCAAAGAGTCTGTGAAACTGTGCCACTGTAATGGAGATGAATGTTTAAACAACCAAACCAAAATGCATTTCACTTCAGACAAAGAAAATTTTAATGCGCTAAGAAAGAAGATGAGGGGTTTGGTTTGGGGGTTTTTTCTTTTTTCCAAAATGTTCATATACTTGAGCTGCTTCAATTCTTTACCCACTACAAAGGCATTGTTTAAAGACAATATAAAAAGTAATGTTGCTGTGTGTTTCTCAAAACCAAAGACAAGTTTCTTGGAGAAAGCAAGAATTTTTTGTTCAGTGGCACCAAGTTTGAATTTAAAAAGATTAAAAATAAGAATTTTTGGAAATGTTAATATTTCTACCAAAGCAGCCTGTTCCTTCTCTCAAATGGCACTGATGACAAAACCTCTGAAGAGCAAAGTCTCCTGTTTGTCACAAGCTTCCAACAGCTAAGCTCCCATAAAAATGATGGTTTGCCATTATTACTGTTTTTCACTATATTACTACTGATGCACATGAAATGTTTGCTGGCCACTTCCATTCAGTTGACAAATCACGTGTTATTTCTCTGGCAGAACTTCACCATGGGAAGCACTCCACGGTCAGCAACCTGATAGGCAAGTTTCTAACTTCTCCCAGTGGCTTCTGCCTCCAACATATTATTTGCACCTACTGGGTTCCCTTTTTAAAAAAAAATACCAAAATAATAGAAACAGAAGTTCTTCAAAAAGAATTCCACCTAGTGCTCTTGTTTCAGATGGCACGTTTACAAATCCACATCACCGCCCTGCAGGATGTAATGGATGGCAGAGCAGCCATCTCCACTTGTCTGCTGCTTTTCTGCTGGCAAGCTTCTACAGTGTAGTGGCCTTGGTCCTCCCAAGCAAGTCCCTTCCAGCACACCCCCAAGAAGTTCCCTACCAAATCCCAGCCCAGGTTCTGTCATCCAGGGGCACCAGAGACAGCTCCTCGCTCAGGAACTCCTGTTCTATTAAAAAAAAAAAACACCAAACACCACACCAAAGCCTGCAAACAATTTCACCAGTTACTAACCTTCAAAAAAGGAAAAGAGGAAAAAAAAAAAATAAAAGCAGTAAGTTTTCATGGACTGATTTGCTATATGCTATCTGCAAATACCGGTAAAGCAGAATATGGCAAAACCAGTTTAAATATTAAAAAAAAAACACCTAGCCGAAACTGCATACAGATGCCCTACACTTTTTCTTCCTCCTTTTCAATAAAGGTAGACACACACCTTTCTGGTTCTGTTATTGTTTTGGAGGAGCTAAAGATTATGGAGAAGCAGCAGAAGAAACTGTTTAAAAGACAGCATTTGAAAAAGAACAAAGACTTAAGTTTTCACAACGCTTTGAGAATTACATTGCCAATTTTTCTCCTCCTACCCTCTATTATTGTGTGCGATATAATCACATATTGCATACAGTCGTTAATCAAAAGCTTCTCAAAGCTTTTTACAAACATCTAGTTAAGCCTTATAAAAGAAATAGTAATTTTCCATCTTTCCAAACAAAGAAGATTCACAGACGGGACCTGATCCAAGACAATGCCATGTTTCGACCACAACCTGCATATCTATTCCTCACTGCTGTGCTGTCCAGCACTCACCTGGGTGTTCTCTCTCATCTCCCCTGGAGAGCTCTAAAAACATTTACTATATACATTTAAATATACACTTTAAAACTATTTACAAGAACAACTTAACTGCACAGAAACTGTTCTTTAAATAAGCTGCAGGGTTTTCTTTGTATTAGGACCAAAGCTTATTACACAAAGCATTCTAATTACATCTAAACAACAGTGCTGCTAAAAAACCAGTTGGGCTAAAGCAAGCTCTGCCCAGCAATGCACGCTCTGATTTGTAGGAACTGAACGTGCCAAAGTACATGCGCTTCATTTAGTAGCAAGTTAAGACGTCAGCTTTTCCCTTTCCTTGAAAGCACACCACAATGAAAACACGGCTATACAGACACCATAAACCCAGAATCCATTTTAGCAATACTCTGATGAATATTTGGGACCTTTCAAGGTCCCTGTCAACCCATTAATTAGTTAATACATAGAAGACAAAGGTTTCATGTTGAAAACCAGACACTTTGCTGTCTTCCTTAGACACATTATTATCACCTCTGCATATAATAATGGTGACCTTGGTCGTTATGTTGTGCCCTACAAAGGATGGCTTTTGAAGGTGAACGTACTCAAAGCCAAAAAGGAGAGGAAAAAATCTAACGAAACCTCACTGTGCCAATCCAGCTCCCAGGCAAACTTGTTGGAGGTATCAGTAGCTCAAACCACTTGCTTACAGCCAAGGATGACACGAGTGAGACCTAACTACTAAGGGAAACATCAGCCCAGTGGGTTAGGCTGGCTTGGCTCTTCGCCTACCTTGGATAGGCAGCACTCGCACAATCCCCACGGCTGAAATTGGGAAGACAGGAGGGGGAACTACTTGGTGGTGAGAGGGCCTTTTTCAAAGGCACCTTTGGTCTGTCTTGATATGGTGTTTTTCTCTGAGAATGAGAAGTCGTACTGCGGTGGCATGCACCAACAGGTGTAGACATCTCTCGCACCTGCACAAAGGTGTAAGATGAAGAATTTTAGGGTAACTTTAATGAAAGTATCCAGCACTTCAAACCACTTCACATCATCCCTCCCGCCTTCAGAAAATTTTCTCAAGACAGCCAGAAAGTAGTCCCTAACAAACCTTTCTATATACAAACTCTCCTTTTCACCATTCTATAATGTTTTATACTTTAAAAAGAACCACATGCCTAGAAGTAATTTACCTGATATTAAACTTAAAATTAAAAGGCAACACCCTTTTCTTTATGGTGACCTGAAAAGGAAGGTAAACAAATTAATAAAACTTAAAAAAAAAAAATCTACAACATTCATTACTCTATAGTCCAAGTTATTATTAAATGGCTAGCACTGCAGCTGAAGATGCAACATGCCAACTGAGAGTTTAGAAATACTTTCCATAATAAATCGAGATGCAATTAAAACATGGTAAGACAGGAGAAACCCAAGGAAACAAGAAATTTTTATGAACACAAGCCTCTTGGAACAAGCCTAAGCATTCAATCCTTATTTCACTCCTTATCTACCCACAGGTAGAGTCTCACCATACCTATAGAAAATGCAAACATTCAATTATGAGTGAGCTATTGTGCAAAGGCAAACCTCCTGCTTCCAGTTCCAAAATAGGTAGTAACTTTGACAGCACACTGTTAAGAATACTTTGAGGAGGGGGGGGAGGGGAAAGGCAGCTGGTGCCCTTCCACACCTACACAGAGGCCAGAACCCTGGATATAGCCCTGTCTGTCCCACACCATCTCAAAGTCATTTCAGTCTTTTTAGCTCCATGACAAAATAACACCCTAGATCCTCCTAAACTGAGAGACAAAGCTGAATTCCTAATGTTCAACACCAGTGACTTAGCCTTTTTTAAAATAGGGTAAGAATACATCATGTTCAATAACCCAATTACGAGCATCTGCACCATCTTCACAATAGCACTCATATCTACACTCTGGAAAATTACTTTTAGCATATTCATTTAGAAATCATCCCCATCCTTTCTGTTTCACAGCCTGATAATATGCTGTTCTATACCAACCACACAATTTGGTTATCTAAAGTGCTGGACAAAAACTTTAGAAATTTATTTCAGAAAAAGTAGTTTTATGGGGTTTTTTTTAACGAATATGAACATTAAGGGAGACTGTCAAGTTCCACTTCATAATTACTCATTTCTACGAACATGTGTTGACATTTTTCAGCATATGGCTATTTTTCTAAAGCAGAATCTCAAGTTAAATTTCACATAAGCAATTTCAACTGTTTCCCAGCACTCATGCTTTACTCTTACCTCTAACAGGCACAGGACTATAAGATTTCCTGATAACCACCCACTTGGAAGCAAGAGATAGAGAAACCGACACAAACCCAGAGACATGCTGCCATTCTCACTTTCCAAATGAGCGTACCTGGTGCCTAAAAGAAGCTCTACTGAGTAGCTGGATCTCTTTGTTCTGTTTTTCAAAGCACAGACAGGAAAGGAGGAGGATGCACATCCAATATTACCACAACACAATTACATCTCCTTGTCCTGGTCACACCACAGGACCCCTACACAAGAAGCTCCTTCCCTTAACAATACTTGTACTTGTGACTTTTTGTCTGCTTTACACCTTTCTTTCCGCAGCCGATGCATGCCCATTCCAAACATCTCCCCCATCTAACACACTACTCACTTCAGAAGCATTTGCTAACTTCATGGTTACTACTAGTTTTAGTCTAGCTCTCATTTCAAACCATCTGTAATAAGGAACACTCCAATAACTCGTTATCATCAAATATTTTATCGTAAGATAAAAAGCATGAGAATATTAAATGCAATGTCATTCACAAAACTGACAAGCAAGTATTGCAATCCACCAATGTAAACAAGTACAGGACATCCCTTCCACAAGGAAGTCAAGGAACAAACAAGTGACAACACACTTTATAAAAAGCAATATTTAGTGTTTAGTGAAGGCATAATACAGGCATCTTTTACAGAGGTATAGCAAGCAAAACAAAATACCAAACAGGAATACAAATAAAGAATTAAATAGGCAGAAAATGCTGTGTGCCTTTCAAAAGGGATTACAGTTTTGATACAATTCTTTCACATTACTTTAACTTGAATACATTCCCTCAAAAATACACTGTCATCAGAACAAAATAATACACCTCTTCTGTGATGATATGTTGTGTTTATCACTATTTTAAAATTAAAAACATTTTACTTTTTTTACTTTAATTGCACAGGCCCTAACAGCAATACAGTGATTTCTTGTCTTACAAATCTTTTAAAACCAAGAAATACAGTAACCTGTCAAAGTTTTCTGCTTTCTGGAAATAATGATCAGACACATGAAGGAAGTTGATGCAACAAAACTGCAGAAAATAGTTCAGGTTGTTTTTATAAAGGAGAAAAAGGAAGGAAGGAAAAGAGCTATTCAGAATTTGGAAGCTTTTCACAGTTAAACTGATGAGGCTTAATTTTTATATAGCTAGATTTTATTCTATTATGAAGATATGCAAAAACAAAATTCTTACACCATAAGCAGTAAAACACTGAAATTTCACAACTGCATTAGGACCATCCAACACTGCAACAGCTGGCAGAAGATGCTGTGTTTCAGCCACCCAGTCTCAACCCTTCCTGGTGCCCATGCTAGTATGGAGCAAGCACCAAGTCAGATCATTTAGCTGCTCTGGCTGAGAAGCAAAAAAAAAAAGAAGTTTAAAAAGTCAAGAAAAGGAAGTCTGTGCAGTTCCATGAGCTGAGCTGATCCACTGTCTACATGTCAACCTATTAGTATTATTGCAAGAAAGGCAAGTTGAATGCTTCAGCCCAAAGAAATTACGTAGCAGCAGTGAAATTTTAGGTTGCCTCCACCATGAAGCATTTCACCTTACCCTTGGGATCCTGTTTTAACTTTGGCTGAAACCAAAACTACAGAAGACCTTCTCCACCTCCACACACTGTGGGAGTTGCCTTTTGAACATGACGCACATTTAAATAAGGTCTGAAATCAGTCAGTTCTGCAACCTACCACAAAGATCAGATCTCCTTTTTAATATAGGCCTTTAACTTAATTTTAAGACTCTGCCAAATTTTAGCTAAGTTACTTTTCGTTCATGGTTTCAGAACAATGTGTTTCCACCAGGGAAATCAGAATCTGCACTGGAAAACTATGTAGTAGGAAATGGGATATTTAGTGAAAACATTACATCCTCAGACATTTAAAATCCCACTGCATTCATGAAATAACTTACATGATTTGCCCTTCACCCTATCTCTTGTGCTCATGAACTCAATCTAAGTGCATCACACAGCTACCACAAAACTTCAGGACAAGGAAGACTTCAGTATTATTCCCTCTTGAGACTGGAAACCAACTGCTGAATTGCAAAGCATCTAATAACCCTAAAATTCTACATAAAGACAGTAGCCAAAGAACTTAATAGAACTAGATAATACCCACTTTCAAAATTTCCTACTTGATCAGCACACTACTGAAACACCTTTTTTTTTTTTCTTTTTAAGGAAATCACCCACAAATTTCAAAATGTTTTGGAAAGGTTAAATTGTCTAAGTGTGAAGAAACATCAAGCAACTGTTGGCTTTTATTTTTCAGCACTTCTATACTGAAAGACTAACTTATTTACTTTTTTTTTTAAATAACAGACTCTGTATTGTTTGTTTTTTTTTCCTTCCACTTTTTGTGGCTTAATCCTGGCATCAAAAAATTTCATCCAAAGGATGGCATTCATGCTGCCAACCCACATACGCTTCTTGGCGAGCTACAAAGAAGTCAGTGCTCCTCACAAGGCAGCTCTGTGCTACGTTGTGACCGATGCCAGTAAAATACTGCCCCAAAGCGACGCCTAGTATACAGAATATACGAAAGCATCAGATTCCTACTCTGAAAACTCATTTCTCTTGACAAGTAACCAAAAATCTTCAAAGGCCTTGTAACTCAAAAAACGTAAAGAGTTTATATAGAACCCACACTTCAATTTTAACTGGAAAAACACACCAAAGAACAGAGAAAATAAAACACACACTTGTGGACAGGATGAGCAACAATAGACTGAAGATTCCAGCCTGAGATAATGCTCTCTCACATGCCTTAAAGTAACTACTGCTTTCAAAACTCTTTGTCTATCCTTTAACATTGGAAACAGATGAGGAATTGTATCTTAAGCAAAGAGAAAGACTGGTTCATAAAAAGGATAAAGGAAAAAGAATTAATGTATGGACCTTCAGTGCTGTTCTTTTTATGAATGCATAGTAAGCGGTAAGAGTTTTTCAGGTCAGCTCATCTTTTGCAGAGTAACATACTTCTGATAGGACCAAAGTAGCAGTATATTGAAACATTAAACAAAGCACAGCAAGAGACACACCCTCTTCTATTCCCAATTCCTCAAATGCCCATTCCCCAAAATCATGTATAATATACATAGTTATAAAAGAGAAGCTGGTCTTCGTGGAATAACACTCAGCATATGAACCAAGTTCACATTTTTTTGCATTACTTCTTGTTCCTACCATTTTGCTAGAAACTGGTAGGAAAAAACACTTTGTTGTATAACTATCCATATATTCGCATGCAAATACGTAGCAACATGTGGGCTTAAAAGGTTCTCACACTTTTGTGAGATTAGTTTTTTGCCTTTTTTTTTTTTTAATAGTGAAAAGCCATTTAAAAACAAAATGCAAGAATAAATCAACTTGTAGTTGGCAAAATAAAAGTTAAGGCATTAATCACAGCAAATGTACAATTCTAAATAAAAGATCACTATAATAAATCATTGAACTATTTGCCAGATTAAAAGTTACATTTAAAAATTCTCCTTCACAAGTAAAAAAAAACCCACCTTCCTGAGACTGTTAGTTAAAACCATTCCAAAGTCTCAAAAAAACCTCACCTAAACTAGAAATGCAAAGTCTAAAAAGTGAAACAAGTCTAAAATAGGAGTTCTTATTAGCAGCACTGATCTCAACATAATTTGTTATGGAGTACAACAAAAATAAATAATCTGTGGCAGTACAGCACTGTCCTACATTAACCGGTCATGACAACGAAGTTTTGCTTTTAAATCCACCTGATAATGAAACCTTTCCAGAAACCCAAGAATAAAATGTCACTTTTCTTAAGAAGTCAGGAGGCTGTAGTACAGTACACAGAGGAGATCTTGAAATAAAAGCCAGAGCTGTTCCTGATTAGTGGAGATGAAAAATGGTGTATGCATAGCTTTTTTACAAGATTTACAATTTCATGTGTTTATAATTTTCTTTTTAAGTGGACTACTGCAAACATGTTTTAAGAAGAAACACTAGTTTGGTTTTACGAACTTCCCAATTTAAGAATCTTACAAACTATCCCTAAAATTCAATACATAGTTTTAAAAGATGGAAGTCCTTACGCTAACTCTTTCAACCTCACTCCCAACTGCAACTTGCCAAGGGGAGTTCAGAAATAGAACCATTCTTTAAATAAATACTGTTCCGCACTAGGCAGTCCACAAAGAATCACAGAATGGTTTGGATTGGAAGGGACCTTACAGACCATCTAGTTCCAACCCCCCTGCCATGGGCAGGGACACCCTCCACTAGACCAGGTTGCTCAAAGCCTCATCCAGCCTGGCCTTGAACACTGCCAGGGATGGGGCATCCACAGCTTCTCTGGGCAGCCTGTGCCAGTGCCTCACCACCCTCTCCAGGAAGAACTTCTTCCTCATATCTAATCCGTATCTCCCCGCTTTCAGCTTAAACCCGTTACCCCTTGTCCTGTCACTACAGGCCCTTGTAAAAAGTACCCCCTCAAGCTTCCTTCTAGGCCCCTTCAGGCACTGGAAGGTGCTATAAGGTCTCCCCGGAGCCTTCTCCTCTCCAGGCTGAACAAGCCCAACTCTCTCAGCCTGTCCCCATAGCAGAGGGGCTCCAGCCCTCTGAGCATCTTCGTGGCCTCCTCTAGACTCACTCCAACCAGACAATATCCTTCTTATGCTGAGGGCTCCACAGCTGGATGCAGCACTCCAGGTGGGGTCTCACAAAAGCAGAGTAGAGTGAGAATCCCCTCCCTCGACCTGCTGGCCACACTTCTCTGGATACAGCCCAGGATACGGTTGGCTTTCTACGAGATTCAACACCAATGCTAAACCCCATGTAGTTTCAACTGCCATGATGACATGAGGCTTCATCTCATCCACAATTAAAACATATGTACATTATATTTGTTGTCCTGAATGTCAGGGATGCCTAAGATTACCAGAATGGGATTTAAAAATATTTTTACTGCCAAATCCATTTAACTAATGTCTTCCTCATCCAGAAATGCTTGCTAAGATTTCTTTACAACCACACAAAACTCCAAATGCTAAGAAAACTCTTCTTGAATATAGCTTCAAATTTAGAATTTTGTTTTCTGTATGTGTTATATATAACATTTTCATTACATTATTTTTAGCCCATTACACACAGTAACATGGCATACTGAGATAATACCGCTCCTGTTTTCAGAACTCAGATTGTAGAATTGTAACGGAAACATAATTACTTCCTTACATTAAGCTAATTACAACAAAGAAATACATTTAACTTGTTCTTTTATCAGTGAAGAACCACCATTTAACTATACTTTTAATTATTTTTCATGTAGGTTAGTCACATCACACTCTACTTCCTCAACATTTAACAATAAATAAAGGGCAGAAAGTAGTACTGGTCTTTATAAAAGGCAAGAAAGTGGGGGGCTTCTTATATACAAAAAATAGAGTAAATATTCATCAATGATAGTAGGGCTTTCCTCAAAATCCAGGAATTGTCCAGCATGTCACTTAAATTTCATACTCTCCCAGATTACCCAAAGCTGCTCTGTTTCAAGAAATAAATCACAGCCAGGTAATTTGGAGGGACCATTTTGCCTCCCAGTAACCTCCTGGCTGAACTAGTTAATTCAGAGATTATTTTCAGTTCCTTATGGTCAGTCAGTGGCTTACGTGTCAGCACCCTATTCACAAGCTGTCATGACTAACAACTAGCATCATCAGTGCAAGACAATGGCAATAAATACCTTAAGAACCTTATAAATATGAATTTCAAACTAAAAGATAAATCCAAGAGAGCTAGTATTTAATTGTGGAAATGTACCTGTAAGTTTTTTGGTTGTATTTTTTCCACTCTTTCTTTCATAATATCAATAAAGTATCATAGTTAGATGTAACATTTACCTGTAGACCACCTCATCTATGAAAGCTGAGGCAGAATCTTGGATGCTGAAACCACCAACTCTTGCTGTAGTTCAACAAATGGTAGTTTAGAATAAGACCCACCTGGGTATGAAATATCAGAAGTAGTAAAGGACAAGCAGTTATCAACACACAAACCAGGTAAACTGAAGGCATTCCAGTGCACAGAAGAAGAACAAGTCAGACAGTTTATCTTCTTCAGGCTTCACACAGAACCACCTGTTGTCACTTCACAGGAGTTCTATGAGCTAGCACATTTTTATGGACACAGCCCTTTTGTCTTCTAGCACTTGAGCTGCCATCAGAAAAAGTTTGACTAATTCCTTCAAGCAGCAAAGAACTTCAGAATAAAAATGTATGCTTGCTGACTCTCTGCAGCAACAATCTGGGATACAAGAACTCATTTCAAGGTGATAGGACTGGTAAAAGACATACCATGGGAAAATGTACAGAACTGAAGAAGCATTATTATATTACAATGTTGTACGTATTCTATTACTGAGCAATAATTATATTTGAGGGCACATCTTGAGACAACACCACTTACATATATTCTCCACGATGTGCTGTCTTCTAACTATAAGAGCACCTAAAGTAAAAGGCTAATGCTTTGACAGAAAATAGTGTAATTACTGACCACAAAAAAAAAAAAAAAATATCTTTCTTTGGGTACAACTAAAAGCAGTGCATCGCTGTTATTCCCAGGATTTCCTGCCCACGAACAAGTCAGAACAGAGGATTTTCTCTTTGTGGATACCAACATGAAATGTTGGAGGATTTGCTTGGTTTATCTTGTAATCATGTAATTTTTGTTTCTGCAATCCAAAAAGAACAGACTTATCTCAGAAGTATCACAGAGCATCATATTGTACTTGCAATTAATTTTCAAAAGTCAAATGAACTTACACAGAACATTATCATCCATGAAACACTAATTACATTAGGATTAGTATGTGATTTTTTTAGAATATCATTCTAGAATTAACATATATTACTCCAAGACACTATCAGAAACAACTTAATTCATGTACTACTTCACAAGTATTATATTTGGCATTTTGCAACCCCCCAAAGCCCAGCCAGAAACTTGCTTTTTCACTTGTTATCTAGAAATCTGAGAAACACTCAGAAAGACAAACAGACTAGAATGATTCCGGCCATGTTCCCCTTGCTATCTGAAATGTAACATGATGCCTTTCATATCCTCAAACTCTAGTGCCAACGATTATTTCACATTACCGTACTGGCTCCCCAAACGTGCATACTAGCCACCCCTCCACATCGCACAGCTCTGACCATCAGCCAGCTCTGGGATACTGAGAGGGCTAAAACACACCTGTGTATTGGCAGCATATCGATTTATCCATCCAGCAAGGGGGTGAGGAGGAAGGTTCAGGGAAGGTGGCACCCTGGGAGACATCCCACCACCTGAGCGCAGGGAACAGGCACAGAGAGCTGCCTTGGCTGTATCACAGCCACACTTAACTGCAGTCACATATTTTATTCAACAGTTTAAAGTGTTCAAACAAAAGAAGCTGTTAAGTAAAGCTGAGATTTACAGTACTTGTTCCTTTCAAAAACTTCATTCAATCACCTTCTTATTACGAAGCAACCATGAGGAACTGTTTACCATGTATTAAAAATGCACCTTGGTAAGTGCAGCAAACAGGCTGGGGTGTGGTTGCCTCCCAGCTGGCAGAGAACATGTGTCTTTCCAATATTTCCAGTTCTACTGTGCAGCGGCTTGGGTTTAAGGCAACATAACGCAACAGATTAAAACACATTCAGAGCGATCTCATGCCATAGCCACAACTACAAGGTGTGCCTTTTGGCTCTGCTAGAGATACTTTTTATTATTCATCTTATTTCACTTGCCTGTTCAAAGGAAAACAATGTTTCTTTACATTAAGGTATACAGTAAAGCACTCCAATTTTCACAGAGAAGTCCAACTGTTTATGATTTGCTAAAGGCGACAAAGAGCATACAAAAACTATTCAGTGTCATACATTCAAAAAGCTCAAGAGTACACATGGAAGTTCTCAGCAAGATCTCTCAAAGGGTCTTAAAGAAAACAAATTCTCATAGGATGAGAGAGAGAAAAACTACCTGGAAATTATAACCAGTCAACAGCAGAAACAATAAGCATTTTCAAAGAGTGACCAGGGGAAGGAGGGGGGGGGGGGAGAAGGCAGGAGGATGATGCGTCAATAACCTTTCTAAAGTATCTACACTGGACCTATGCTCATGAACATATCCATTAACATGGGTTAAACTAACAGATACAGGAACTTTCGTAAAACTTTGCAGAGCTAAAGTTTGAGATGCAGATTCAGAATTAGTTAGAATAGTCTTGTCTGAAAGTCATTGTGAGTAGCTACAGAAGGTTTGTACAGTAATGGACTGATTGTGAAATAACATACTAGGTTAAATCCATTGCTAATACATGCAATAGGAATGGGAAAACAACCTCAAGTGAATCTACATATTAACAGGCTTCCCTTTTCTTGTTAACCTTTCAGGACAAGACTTAAAGTCACTATTGATAATTCTCTAAAAAAATCAGCTTTACACCATCAAAAAGTGAAAATAATTGGGATATTTTAGAAAGGAAAACAAAACAGAAATGATCACAACATACAATCTACCACAGTTGTTCTTGACTACTGTTTTTCACTCACATTGTCTGTATGGAAGCTGTGCTGTATCTCTGATTGCTTGCCACTTTTTCTCTAGTCCCTCATACCTGTTTGAACCAAGATTACAGACAATTATGGCTTTAAAGGGATTTAAAATGAGACAGCTAAAATCATGAATACAAGCAGGAAAGTTTTCCACAGTATACAAGGATTGGTGAAATCCCAAGAAGGTAAATTTCCTTTCAAACTCTGATTAAAAGCAATTTTCTTCTCTGCAATACGTAATTGTGACCACAGAACCACATCAAGGTCAGAATTATAGTTTAATTCAAGAAGCGAATCCATGGAACATCAGGCACTTTTGAATATAACACCCCAAATCTGTTACCTCCAATGCTGGCAGTCCTGAAGCCAGTATAGCAATGCAAATAACTGCTTCTAATCTACTGTTTCTTCCATTTTTCCCCTCATATTAAAAAAAAAAAAAAAATAGGGGCAGAGGTGGGCAGGGATGGAAAGCTGTTCGGCACAGTTTCAGCAGTATTGAAGACTTAGATTTAGTAGTCCCTAAATCTGAAACATGTAAAATAGTTTGATTAATAAGCACCTTGGTGCTGATGACACCAAGCTGTATGCCGTCATCGACACGCTGGAAGGAAGGGATGCCATCCAGAGAAACCTGAACAAGCGGGCCTGTGCCAGCCTCATGGAGTTCAACAAGGCCAAGGGCAAGATCCTGCACCTGGGTCAGGGCAATCCCAAATACAAGTACAGGCTGGGCAGAGAACGGATCGAGAGCAGCCTTGAGGAGAAGGACTTGGGGTACTGGTGAATGAGAAGCTGAACATGAGCCAGCAGTGTGCGCTGGCAGCCCAGAAAGCCAACCGTATCCTGGGCTGTATCCAGAGAAGCGTGGCCAGCAGGTCGAGGGAGGGGATTCTCCCCCTCCACTCTGCTCTTGTGAGACCCCACCTGCAGTGCTGCGTTCAGCTCTGGGGCCCCCAACATAAGAAGGATATCGACCAGTTGGAACGAGTCCAGAGGAGGCCACCAAAATGCTCAGAGGGCTGAAGCCCCTCTGCTATGGGGACAGGCTGAGAGAGTTGGGCTTGTTCAGCCTGGAGAAGAGAAGGCTCTAGGGAGACCTTGTAGCACCTTCCAGTGCCTGAAGGGGCCTAGAAAGAAGCTTGGGGGGTACTCTTTTACAAGGGTCTGTGGTGACAGGACAAGGGGTAATGGGTTTAAACTGAAAGGAGGTAGATTTAGACTGGATATCAGGATGAAATTCTTCCTGGAGAGGGTGGTGAGGCACTGGCACAGGTTGCCCAGAGAAGCTGTGGATGCCCCATCCCTGGCAGTGTTCAAGGCCAGGCTGGATGAGGCTCTGAGCAACCTGGTCTAGTGGAAAGTGTCCCTGCCCATGGCACAGGGGTTGGAACTAGATGGTCTTTAAGGTCCCTACCAACCCAAGTCTTCTATAATCTAAATCACTCTGAGATTATCAAAAGAAGTACTGTTCTCTCTTCTTCCAGTACCTATTCTATTCAGCATTTCCTGAACACTACCAGAACTTTCTCTTATTAAATCCAAGTTTTCTAGACACCATTTGGAGTACTGGAGGGGTGTGGAACGTCACAAATGAGTTACCTTGAACTACAGACTAGCAACCAAACATGAACAACATACTTCATTAAGGAGACCCTACAAACCCAAACCAAAACCCACACATTCCTACATCAGAAGGGTCATACCAGGTTGAACTATGCATGTAATAGAAAAAAAAATTTTTAAATAAAGCTTGGAATACTGACAAGAAGTTGGTTTCTTTTTCATGCTCCAAATTTTCAACTGCTGAAGACTCACATTCAATCCTTATAAACACCTCTTATTTGTAAAGCACATAATCTAAGATTATGCAATTGCACTATGACTGCCCCAAAATATTACGTGCTGAAAGCACCGAAGTGTTTACAGATGAAGCTTGCCAAACAAGCATTCCATCAAAACCACAACTCAACCACTACTTGAGCTAAACTTGTACGAACTAGACTGAAATACAGATGTAAAGTATTATGTTCATACTAAATTGCAAAATAAACTCCAGGAAAACAAAAACAACACACCTGTTGGAATGCAATCTGCCATGCACAGAGCTGGCAGTGATTCCCATGCCATTGTAATAGAGATTTGAAAGAGGGGAGAAACACTACATTTCATTACAGGAACATACAGAATATTCTTAAATATCTCAGACCACTGAAATTGGTGGTGCAGATTCCACCCCTCCCCCCAGAATTAAACTCAAATGAAAGGAGTGATGCATCCTCAATGGGGAAAAAAGAGAACTAGAGAATTAGTCATGTATATTTTTCAATTAAAGCTTAAAACATAAGATTCTCATCCAACAGCTGCATATTTGTAAAGAAAGACACTCTCATCCCAGTTTCTAGTGTCTGAAAGTGACCCACAGTGGCCTCAATTAACATCCTCATTGCAGAAGGATATAAAACCAACAGAATTACAAAAAAACTGTTGCAGCTGTGAATTCTCTCAGAACAGGACAGCAGCTACACTATACTTGCCAAGCTGCATTTGTTACAACTTATGTCCTTCTTGTTTGATAAATAAAAGTTATATAAAAATCTCAAGGCTGGTATAAGTGATTTCTATTTGTCTAGCTTGACTAGCTGCTCTTTAAAAATGTATTTACTAGCTTTGCTGTTCTTTCAGAGACAGCAACATATAAAGACTCAGAAAGATCTAGAGTTACCACACTATTTTTAGGATGTGGTTTGATGAGCAAATCTTTCGGTGCAGCATCCTGCCCCTCTACTGCCTTCTCAGTTGTGCAAGCATGTATGAGGTGGAACAGAGTAGAGAGACAGCAAAATGGCTCAATGACTTGTGCAACAGTGACATACCTGGGGAAGAGGTCCAGAAGCAAAATCTAGCAGTGAGCAGAAAGCCCTGGCTCCATAAGCTGTTGCCGTCAGTAAAATAGGCCAGTCATGCCAGATCTACACTTGAAACTGCATTATAAGGCACGCTAGTTCACCCTTACTTTACATTAGGTTGTGAATCCCTTTTCCTAGGCTGTCAAACGAACGGGCATCTCAAAATCAAAACTGCAGGAAGGAGAGCAAGTGAAATCCTGGCCTCTAAAACTTGCATTTAAGCATATTTCAGTCTTAATACTTATATGACCCTAGAGCTTTCAAATAATTAAAACCAAACAAACAAACAAAAAAAAACCAAGCCTAAACTGCAATTAAAGACCAAGTATAAAACATTTGAGGGAAGAAAAACAACTCATTACACTGAAGAGCCCAAGTACTCTTCAAAAGAAGGTACTAAGGAAAGAAGTTATCATTTTTAATAATTTTCTAATCTGCAAGGATCAAAAAGGACGTAAACTACTGATAGCTTATGCATGTAACGCCATAGTGTATGTTAAAACCACCTTTACTCTTCCCTGAGCTGTCTTTGTTTTAAGAACCATGAAAAAAACCATCCACTTGCACACAGGCAAATTAGTTTCCCCTGCTCCATCATGTGAAGCACAGAAACTCATGCTTAAAAAGAAACATTAAGCCAAATTCATGTTAGCACTGCATTGCGGGAATTACATTTTCTTTTGTAGAAATAAAAGCTTTTAAGTGTAAAGTGACTGTACTAAGTCAATTTTGCCATCAGCATGAGCCTTCCTGACCATCTAGACCCTTGTAAATTCCTACAATGTATTTTTTAAAAAGTCATTCTACTTTTGGGTCCATTAACAACATAGAGCCCATAAGAACAAAAGGTCAGAAAGAGTTACAATGCATCACCTACAGCTGTGAAGCTAAAGGAGTCATGAGAAATAACTCAGAGAAATCCAGATATGGTTTAACTATACACTGTGGAATAGATCTTCAAAAGAAACAGGAGGTTTCATTTGCAGCCCAGTTTTGTTCAAGCTTCTTCAGTGTGAGCTTTTTCCTACAAGCCAAAAAGTTATCAGGCAAAACTAACATCTGACAAGATAAAAAAAAAAGCTTTTCAAATTAAATGCATTTTAGGATATTTCAAACCCAAACCAACTCCCTGAAGTTATTCCTCAGTAACAGTTCTGACCTCCATATACTAAAGCCAGTTTAAAAAAAATGGTCTGCTTCCCCCAAGCTTCACAGCCAACATGGCACTTTATTTTGAAATCAAAGAATAAAGTGAACAGATACCAAAAAGTTCACCTCCTTTCCCCCAAACTTAGTGTTCTGTCACCATATACATATACCAGTACATATAATACTGTGAAAGCAACTTACATCTGCCACTACCATTTTCCAGATTTAAGCATTCAGAACAATGTAATGTCACCTTCTGCTCAAGGGGAGAAAGACCACATTTGACTGCTGTCTTCACCCTTCACCATTTCCTTTGTTCTTTCCACCCACGTAACAGGAAGCAGCACGTTCTGTATTACAGTAGCCAGATATCCACAAAAGTGAGCTTTATGCAAGACAAGTGAACTCTTACTCTGCTCATCAACTCCTTTAGACAGCTATAGGTTCACAAAAATCTTCATATTTCCATTCCTGACCAAGTTATTATCTGGTCAAGTTCAAAGAATGGTTTTCACCTAAAATAAATCAGAAGTTGAAGATTTGATTTTATGGCAACAGCATCATCACACACACAAAAAAACCCCCCTTTTTTCTCCAAAATAAGTATTCTAAACTCATTCTCTTTAAAAATCCTTATCAAGAAAAATTTTAGTCACAGTTGTAACCATATAAGCAATTCAGGGTGAACTGATAAACTCAGTAAGACTACATGGCAAGTTCAATTATGGATACAACATATGCTTCAACATTCCTTTAGGTATACAAAAGCAATCAATTTGTGCAATTTGATCAAACACACAAAGGCCTTTTGGCAAGATCACCCTTTAGCCGAACAATCAGTTTGAACACTTGCCTGCTGAAAACATCACCCACTCAGGTCCCACAGCAATAACAGTAACTTATACAAGCACAGGAGTAACACAGCCCTGATCTACTTGGTTCTGCTAGAGGAACAGAGACATTAAGACAGCAGGAGAACTTGACAGATCCATATGTTTATTAGCAGAAATATATTTTGTCCTTGGTGTATGGGTGAGGTTTTTTCCTCATTAATCTTCCTCTGCTACTTAAGTTGACCTTTGCCAAAGTCTCTCAGCAGTGGTATAGCAGTAGCCTTCAATGTACAGAGCCAAGTTTTGTACTTCAATTTCCACTCTTACTTTACACGTGACCAAAACTGCAAATTAGTAAATTCTAAAAATTCAATGTTTGTGTCCCAGGAAACTCATAAAGACAAGGCACTTCATACATACAGCTTAACTGAAAGTCATTAGCACCATAAAATACTAAAATTACAAGCACTAATGTTGCCCAGAGAAGCTGTGGATGCCCCATCCCTGGCAGTGTTCAAGGCCAGGCTGGATGAGGCTTTGAGCAACCTGGTCTAGTGGAGGGTGTCCCTGCCCATGGCACAGGAGGGTTGGAACTAGATGGTCTTTAAGGTCCCTTCCAACCCAAACCATTCTGTGATTATTAGCCTCAATTTAAAAATATGGAAATGTGATTATACCTGGAACTCATATTCTAATACCAGTTTTTACTTCTCCTTTTTGCAGGCAGGAGCTAAGATTTATCTCTAGAAGATGCAGAGATCAGTACAGTCGTACTATAAGGCGGTATTGCTACATCAGTAGCATTTTTTCTTAGTGAAGGCACTCAACCAAAAAGACAACGTGGTACAAGTCTAGAGTTCAACAGCAGCACATCCCTCCTGCCCACTCATTTCTCTCCTCTTCCAGCAGTCATTAGCCAATGGTTTAGCTAATTACCATTTGATCCACTCGATTAATATGGATGCATTTCTGCAAAGTGGAATTTAGCTTTTAAGAACAGTCCCCATTTTATCTACTGTAACACAAAACAATAAAGATGGACCAAGCTGCTACTCAGCATCATGTATTCTCCCACCAATGAAAATGGAAAGAAAGAACTGTCAAAAAAGGACGAAACTCATTAATTGTAGCAATTCTCACACAACTTTTCAAAAGCATCAGCTTACAAGAAAAAAGCGTCAGCAAAACTGGCTACCGGCCCACAGAACAACTTACACTGCCTTTGCAAAACAAATACTAGTGCCCCACTAGCGCCTTCTGCTCCTCAGCACTAAACCAATTCTCCTATTTGCTCAAGCAATTTTAGATCAGTATGATGAAGTCACAAGCAACTAACACCACAAACTTAGGATCAAGTATAAGCAACTTCAAAACCTTAGTTTCATGCATGACTTACAAGGAAGGCGTTCGGTTCAATCCAGGTTGATGTATTAGTTTCTGTGACAGGCACATCACAGCCTGGGAGCCCCTGTCCTCCAGGCACTCCCTGTAAGCGCATTTCACACGCTGTCAGCGAGACACAGCCAACCTTCTACAACCACATGAGCACAGCAAGGGCAGCACCATCACGTCATACAACTGCCAGGATCATTTAACCAGAAATTCCTCTCCTTTACCATTAGCTTTGGAGGGGGGGGGGGGAGGGTGGTGTTCTGGGGTTTCTGAAGCTTTTTTGATTTCCACACCCTCCAAAAAAAATTAAAACAAATTTACATTTTCTAGATTACTTCTTTCAATTTGTCAGTTGGGAAGCTAGGGACTAAAGATTAACAGGACAGCATTCACCTTGGCTGCAATTACTTTAAAGCAGGTTTAGTTTCCATAATTAAACCTGCATTTGATATATACTGAAGTGCAAATAAAGCCAGCAAGATCTTCAAATTCGACCTTCTTAGCAAAAGCATGAATGAGTCAACTTACTTCACTTATGCCAACCAAGACATATACTATATATTTATATGGTGTAGACCACTGTCTTGGAAGAAAAACAATGGCAGAAAGAATTTTCAGAATAATTTCTGCACATATGCAAACCTTCTTCTCCAACTAAACATTGGCTTAGGCTACAAATCAAATATTTGTAGCCAATCTAATATTTTGCCACTAAGACTACCTAGTTTTTTTACAAAAAAAACCAAAGTTTAATAATGCAGCTAGTGGCAAGGAAAGAAAAATAATTAAAGCTTGCTATACCGCAATTTTATTCAACTTAGCCGTTCCACAAGCAGTACACACAAAGACAAGCCTGAAGTAACAATACTTTTGCTTCCCTTCCTCTTATTTTCATCTTCCAATCCTTCAGTCTCCAAAATAAAAACACCATATGTTCTTCAAGATCCAGGACACCAGATCTTCACCCAGAAACAATAACACCTTTTTGACTTCTAAAGCTGTCCCAATTTCATGTAAATTAAGGCAGAGACTCCCCACCCTAAAATGCAGAATTGTTTTCTCCTGAAACGTTCATAAAATACATAACCTACAAAAAGTAGGTTTATACAAATTCAGTAAGTTTTAGTTGACCCACATCTACAATACGTGGTATTTCAACAGTAAGGCTAGGAATCTAAGCAACAAAATGGAAATCCATAAGCATAAAGTGCCACCATTAGCTATACTAATATCTTGGCCAATGAGCCTTTTTACTTCCAGTGTTACTGTAGATGCTCCTGAACAGTGAAGTTTCTGCAAAAAAATGAATTTAATAGTTTCAAATTTTAAAAGTTTACAACCATGAAACCTGTGAATGTTCTTTTTCTTCAGGTGACATGAAGAGAGCAAAGCCAATGTTCACCTGAAGCTGATACGAGAGCAAATTAAGAAAGAAGTAGACATACACTGACAGGTTAAGAAAAAATGGCCTGGACAAGGCTTTGACTGGAGTTTTTAGACACAGATCAGTCTCATCAACAGTACACACTTCTGCAAGTTGTTTTAAAAGAACAAACCCTAGTTCAGAAAGCCCATGCCTATGGCTACAGAAAGCAAGCTGCAGGTGCAATACAAAAATAAGTCTGTCCTGTATAAGTGATGATAAAAATAAATCTTCCTCATGGGAATAAAATAAACTAAGAGCTAGAAAACTGGTTAGTGAAACTCCATGTGTCAACCCACATAATTTCATGGCAGATTAAAAGAATCATTTAAATAATCCAAGAAGCATGAAGCCACTCAAATAGGCACTGTTTACATTTTTATCTCATCTGTGTCCACTGATCAAATTAACAGAAAAAAGTAACATTGGCAAGATAGCAAGAGTGGCTCAATTAGACATAATTACGCCTGATAAATCTTTTCCCATGAGGTGAAAGGCAAGACAGCTGTGACAAGCACAGGCTGCAAGCTCATTTGTCCTTACATCCTGAAAAGCTACATGCTATCTTATGAATGAAGCTGGTGATCCAACCTGGCGACAGCCCATGGCACAAGTGCTGCAGTCCCCAAAAAAATAACATTGTGCATGTCCCAGCAAGTTTTAAATAAAGTTTGTCTTTGGCAAAAATCAAAGTCATATCATCGCAGCTAGCTCCTGCTCTGCCAGCACTGTGCAGCCTGCTAGATGTCACAAGCAATATGGTAAGATACGAGTAGCAAGGACAAAGTGTCTTCTCTCACCAGTTCATGCGGAAGATCGATCCACCCTGGACAATAACATTCATCGTCTCTTCTCTGTTGCCCAGCACCACTTTGTTCCCCCACTCACTGTTTCTGTGAATGCCAGCTTTCACATTTCTCCCACAAACAGTCATTCTGGCATGACTTTTATTGATTTTAATGACAACACATTAAAATATGGTGCAAAGCACATTGCCACATGCAGATCAAACAAACAGTAATTTATAAACCGAAAGCTGAAACCAAGAATAAAGTGGGCAGAAAACTACTTTTTCCACTCAAAGTCAGACAAAACCAATGGTTTGTTTGATTATAAACCGATATAGCATGCCACACAAGACAATCAGTAGGATAGCTAGTGATACATGACTACCCAGTTCAATTTAGACAGGAAAAAAAACCACATTCAAAGAGCAGAGAAATATGCTGATTAAACTGCAGCTGTGTGAAACAAGTTTTGCTACAGATTAGTCACTTCAAGCCACTTGAAGTCTACTCCAAGCTAGACAATGCAAATGATCCTTTCTGGAAACAGCGATATGGTAAAAAAAATTACTCAAGCAAAGGTTCCTCGTGCATCTAGTAATAAAACCAGACATTTCTGAAAATCTACCATCCCCAGCTGCAGGAAGGATTAAGTTAATATTTGCCTCGCAGCGCTTGTCCATGCTCTGTCTAAACCTAGTGACACTCACTTCTAATTAGCACCAGTGAGACCTCCGCTGAACCAGCGTGTCCAGTTTTACACTGCCCAGTTCAAGAAAGACCCAAGCAAGTTCAGCAAAGCAACACAAAGTGGTTACAGGGCTGAAATACACAAGGAACAAGGATGGGGTGAGACACCTGGGTCTGTTACTCCCTTGCGTGCATCCAAAGTAACTCTTTAAATGCAAGCTTCGTATCTAAAGCGTGCAAGTCAACCTCCCACAGAAAGAGGGGGCATTTCTGCGCATATCCGCAAAAGGACTATGTCACCCGCTTCTGCAGGCCAACAAAGCACCATAGATAGGGGTAACGCCCCCTGAAAGCTTTTCAGAAAGCATAACACTCTAGATAAGCGCTGTATTGGACTAGTAGATCAAAAAGTGAATTTATCATCCTGTACCTTATCTAATGGAGAGATCCAATGAGTGGTTCTAGCTTGCAGTTATGTAGCTCACAAAGAGAATAGAAATCAAACAATGAAATACAGTTTATTAATAGTATCTCAGAGAATCTTTTCCCTTGACTCCTGAAGGGCACTGTGCTGAAGCAGCATTCAGAAGTATTTACAACTGCAACATGCTGAACATCCTGTATGCATCAAAAAAATCGTAGTTTAAAGGTAACTGAACATCAACACAGGTAACAGACTGTGGAGATTCCACACTCAGATGTTCCACACCCTACAAGACAATGACCCAAGCCTCCTGCTCGAGAGGTGGGGTTGGACTAAAGGACCCCCTACCATCCCTGCCAACTAAGAACAAAGAGTCCTTGAGATAACTGCATCTGCAGTCAGTGAAGCTTAGCATCCATAAAAACACAAGCGCCTACACTCACATCCACCTGCACAATCTGAGCTATACTTGCATAGTATTTTGTTTGATGCATCTAGACGTGATCATACCATAATTATAAGTCACAGAAATCCAATAATCAAGCCAAGGAAAAGACTCCTCAGCTTGTCTGTTTACGTCTTCTGCAACACTCCTGTCCCTCCTCCTAAACATTGCTCATAAGTACTGCTATTGAGGGAAAAAAAATGGAATGCCTATGAAAATAATTATAACTTTTTTAAACCCACTACAGATCTAAATAAACAAAATCATAAAGCATCTGAAGCCATGTCCTTAAACATTTTGTCAAAAGTTTCCTGCCATTGTAACAACACTTTGACACTGTAGATCCAAATGCATTCTGTAGTGCCCATGACACTACTTGGGAACATCAGCATCTCCTACTCTGTTGGATACTGTCTCCAGATCCTATGTGAATTTTCTGAGTATTAAAAAAAGTACACGTAGTCACAACCCTAGAAGAATGTTTCTCCCTTTTCCAAAGAAAGGTCAGACCAATTCATGTCTTGAAACATAAATAGCAGCTCATAGTAGAATCAGGTCAATTACTGAGAACTTTGACTATATAAATGCCTTCAGAAGGAGATTCAATTTCCAATGCATGTCTAGTAAGACAGATCCAAACAGAACACTTATGATCCCATTAAAATCTCTCCCTCTAATGGCCCTTTTTAACTATTCTCTAAAGTGATTTGGGTTTGTATCTATCAAAAAGCTTTAAAGAGAATTCAAGAAAGAATCTGCTTCACTAGGACTGAATTCTTTTCCCTTACATGAAATTAGAAATAGGCTTGGGTTTTCGCCTAACATTGAGAATGGATGATGAACAAAATCAAGATAAATGTAATGAGGATTAGTGGTTACCACATCTAAAAGCATCCTTCTATAACTTTAGACAATAGTGGCTGTACAATGCATGCAAAGATCATCCCATCTTTAACTGAACACTGAATAAAAACAAATTTAGGTTAGTTATTAGTTACGAATAAAATTGAAAAGTAAACTTTCTCAGACATTTGCAGAGATTAAGCTGTCAGGAAGTTACAGAAAACGTGGTTTCACAGCCCTTAACAGCAAATCTCTGCATTACCACATCACCAACTCTGGTAAATTTGATCCAAAGGAGACTTAGGCACATGATCAGGTTTAATCAAGTTGCCAGAATGCTATAACAAATTAGAGTCAGTGGCAGGAAAACATGTAATACCTAATCCAGTATAAAATCAGCGGTCTAAAATAATGCTTAATGCAAGTAAGTGATGCCACTACCTGGTATGTATTTTATTTTTTCTTTAATTAAAGCAAAAAGTAATTTATGAGACCAATACTTTACATATGACACCTATACTTTTGACCCAGTATTAGGAGTCCTAAAGCCCTGCTTGTAGCATTGTTCAACCAGCGTTTTAACTTTGTAACTCATCCCAACTTGTTTCAGGTCATTACACACTCTTCCCACCAACAAACATAGCTTTCTGTGCTATTTTTCTCTCCTCTTTTTACCAAGAGGGAAGTTACAAGCATTATGTGCTGCTGCAGCTCTACAGCCCAATGCTCCAGTGCGGACTGATGCCGAATGGCTGAAAGATTCAGACTCTTACAGACTGACTGTCCCCTGAACTGCAAAACTGTATTATCACGGCAGCAAAAAAAAAAAATAAAATAAAAAGGAAAAGTTATCGTGGAAGATTTGTGAATCATTAAGGTCTGGTATTGGGCCTTGCAAATAGCCAGTGGAGGTGAAGAGACCAGTATCCTTCTAAACTCTTGAAGGGAAGAGGAATCAAAGATCTCCTCTCTCAGGAGCAACAGGAAGGGAGGCAAGACCTTGTTGAGCCCAGACTGCACATCATATGGCAGTTGCTGAGACCAACAGGATAAAAGGGAGGGTTGAAAGGCAGCAAGAGGAGTCTGGCCCAGTTACTGCTTCACATGGTGCCACTCTCACAACCAACCAAGGTCAATATGCAGCTTATTCAAAGACTTTCCCCTCTCAGATGGATATAAACACTTTGTTCTGCCTCTAAAAAGGGACAGATATCACTGCAAACCTGCCTTGTACTCAATCCCAAAATTAGAAATAAATCATTACAAATCCTGCTTTATCTGCAGCCTTAACATCCAACACTCAAAAGCATTATGAGTACAGAAGACAGAACCATGACTCAACATCAGGCTGTCCTCTTTGGATGGTCTCCCTTACCACCTGTCCATCAAGACTCGTATCAATTAGCTTCTGCATCCCTTGACTAGGTACCAAATGAACCTGCTTGGCCTCTCCAACAGAACAGGAAGAAATTGAACAAGAAAATGCTGAAGTTTTAACTGCTCAGACAAGCAAAAGCAAGAACAAAATCTTTCACACTCCTCACATTGCCTGCTTTCACCACCACACTCACCAGTAAGCACCAGGCAGCTGAGAGGAGGCAGGAGCTTCTGGTGACAGTGAACAGGCAGGATCACGTATGTGCTTGTGCTCCTCTGATGGAACCAGATGTTCCCAGAAGTTTGCAGGATGAGCCTGGCCTTAAAACATCCATACATCTCCGTAGCATTTAGACAAGATACTTCTTGAGAAAAGCTAGTATGAGAAAGCTCCTGGTAACCAACCAATATTCCATTTTTCAACAATACTACCATTAGACTTTGGAGGGACAGAAGGAAAAATAAAAAGGCATTACCCTGACACAAACTGATTTCCTCTACCAATAAACCCTTAAAAGCTGCTCACACAATGGCAGTGTGAACAACTGGGTGTAGTGTGAACTAAAGCCTGGAACCTTCAAATCTCTCTCACTCATACTTGACCAGATTCGATATCTAAGCATATATCCAGCTGAAGTTTCTCCCATGCCATTGTGTCAATAGGTTTCTCCAGTGACTAACACCATCCTTGTGCATGTTGTAGCTCTTGCCACTGCTGGCACACAATTCCTCTCACCCAGCCAGCATGCCTGTTTCTACAAATCCTGTTGGACTCTAGGTGTGCGTAAGGGGCCAAAACAAGTCACTGAATTAAATATTTAGGATGCTGGGGAGAAGGAAGAAGTGTTAGAAAGGAGAAAAGCAAACAGGCAGACAAACACAGAGCACAACCACACAAGCTGGTTTCCATAGGAAACCAAAAACTTTGAGGGCAGCCTTGCCTCAAACCTGTTATCAGCAATCTAGGATACAGCAACTGTGCAAGTTCAGCGGTGACTGCCACGCAGCACAGATGCTTGAGCTACCCCTGAGCTACAAAACACTATCTGCACATTTGCTAGAACTAAACAAAGATGGAAAAACTGCGAGAGTGATGACACAAGGCACATTAGTCGATTCTCACAGGGCACGGTGTCAGCAGAGTCCTTAACTGAAGTAAGGCCAGGCAGTACATCATACATACCTTTTGAATGCAGTTCTTCCCAAACACTGAGAGCCCACATTTCCAGATCTCAAGGAATACTTTAAAAATTATTTTAATGGCCTTAGATTTGACAATTTCTACATATTCTGTTTGTTTTGTGTGCAGTCAATTTTATTATTTTTGCAGTTTTATAGAGTGTCTCATTCTCCGTTGCTACAGGTCAAGATGCGCACGACATCACTAAGAAAGCAATATCTAGCAGGCAATTAAAATCCAAAGCAAACTGTTCCAGTATTACTTTAATTTGTAGCATGCCAGCTATTATGCTGGCACCATTGATCTTCTGACCTTTGAGCGAAAACCACTGGAGTAACACCAGAACCACGCCAGCCCCATTAGCACAACGCTGTCCCTGAGCTTGGCAAGCCCTACTGAAGAAGGCAGCTAGTTAGCTCATGTGCAGTGCTGTGCCACCGCTAGCACACGCTGCTCGGAGCAAGCCACGAACTCAGCACAGAGCTGCGTTGTGCCATAGAGGGACTGTGAGCCAAAGCTCTAATAACAAATAAAATAAGGCCAGAGCACAGGTTTGAGCACTAACCCGTAACTGTCCACGCCAGCAAACTGTTACCACGTTCTCCAGGGCGGTTTTGTTCAAGTTTATTAACAGACATCGATGTACAGGAGATTCCATGGGGCTAGGGATTGTTCGCAGTGAACTGAAAGGGTTTGAGCCTTGCAGAGCCACGCTTCAGAGCTGAAAATGGACTGCAGACAAGTGTGGATGTAACCACTAGATTCCTCAGAGCTGGCTCAATAGTCTCCAGCACAGCTTTACAGCTAGTTATGAATAAATTTGTCCATAGAAAGGTGAAATCTAAAGCCCAAGGCAGCTTCTGCTCTGAACACTATTACAGATCTCATGTGCGCTGTTAAAACTACTTGCTCAAGGGCATCTGCATTTCCTTATTTCACAAAGTCAATGAGGTAAACTAATGAATGAATGCAAGGCACTGATATTACGGTAATGTCACATCAAAATACAATCTCATTAGTACCCGCAAACGAGTGAAGTCAAGTGCACTCAATGCAGAGCAGCACAATTACCATGCAATTGTGCTGCACCACATTAGCTATGTAGATGGTTCTGTATTTTGCCTAAGATCTCAGATTACAGCTCTGGCCCTTTCCAGTCCACGGAAGTACAGACACAAGTATAAAATACTGACAACCTTGACAATGGGTAATTACCCTGCTTGATTCACTTCTATTTTTTTTTAAATCAAGCTAGGTAGTATTGTCTAAAACTAAGCTGGGGGGTATAAGGAAGTCAAACTCCATCCCAAAAGTAATTGTTTCTACAACCAGTAGAAACAATATACAGAACCTCCCCACACATACCTCTTCTTTCCCAGCAGCCTTTCAGATGCAGAAGGGGAACAGATCAGATCCTATTAACCTTACCAGAAGCAACATCCTGCTACTCACATGTAATCATGAGATTGGGACAACTGGGTTTTGTTTTGTTCACATGAAAAAGCACTCTCAAGCTGTATAATATTAAAACAGTCCCTCCCCCTGCAGGCAGGTTTCTGGCCACCTCATGTCTCGGAGTGAAGAGTTGACTGAGAGCAGATGATGTGCTCCCAAGGGATAGCTACAGCTAAAGGGGCACGTTGGAAGCCCTTCTCTATAGTTCTTCTGGGGAAGAGTCAAGCAACTTTTCAGTAAAATTGTTCAATGAGATGATGACAACAGCTCAATTTCACAAGTAGTTTTATTAGTATTGCACATGTTCATCTTAATGACATCCAGCACTAATTAACATGGTTATAAACTGAACAGCAGTGGCACTTCAACAGCCTCCTACGTCTTCGATTCCAAATTTTGAGCACAGGGATAACACAACACATTGCCTGGCGAACCAGGGTGCCAGCATTCAGGTGACTAACCGAACTGAAGTTTCCATATATTTCAAGAGCTTTTGATGTCTCAGCTACATACTAAGGTGATTAACAAAGAGTTACTGCAAGCAAGACAACTACTGCTATTAAGTCAGAAACAGACTGCTAACAGAACAGTCACGTAACACTACTAGTAGATTCTAAATGAAGAAATTCACCACCTTTAGAAAGATGATTTTTCCACCTGGCAAAATTGCTTTGAACCTCTAACATGGGAAGGTCTTTGTACCACCTTTATCAGCAATGAGAAGATAGTGTAATACAGAAATCAACCACTATTTAAAGGTATTTTGCATTATATGCATACAATTACTTCATTTTGAAAAGCACTATTAAACACTAACATTAAACGACTTTACCTGCAAGCATGCAACACCCACATACTGTTGCAGAGCCGAGAGTTTTTACTGCCAACTGTACAATGCTACTGAAATAGAGCAATACTGTTCCGCAAGACATTTTATTTCCCCACGTGAAACAGCAAACATGAAAGGCCACACCATCAGGTACACTGTCTATGCTATTCTCATGTACTTCCCTGTTACGAGCAGTAAGGTTTTAATCTGTAGCTAAATTTCAACTAAGAATTAATTCTAGCCTAATTTTCTGAAAATATCTGGAGAAAAAAGCCAGTCATTTGTAAGGAAAGCAGGATTAAAGTTTCAGAAACTAGTCACAACCTTAAGCTCTTTAGCTTCATCTACACAGAGTTGTGCTGATTCTTCTCCCACCTCCCCTCAAACAGACCTTCAATTCTTCTCTCACTTTTAAAGCTAGAAGATTACAGACCTCTTTGGACCCTTCTTTTCTAAATTATAACACTCCGGAAAAAGAGTGGGGGAGAGACAGAAGATACAATTCACGTGTTCAGTTTCAGCTGAATTTAAACACCTTTTTTTTTAAATTGCTTGTTCAGTACTGTTATCTACCAAAAACTAAGTATCAATCATGCTTATTCTGGATGCTTTAGTGCCATGTCAAATGGAGGGTCATTGTTCTGACAGAAATCTTCTAGTCCTCCAGAGTAGAAAAACTAACAATAAGGCAAACAGCGCTACAGTCGTTCACAAATCCTCCACATCTGAACCCAAGTTTTTCTAAATAGTCAATGATCTAAAAATTCTTATTGTTATTACCCTCTCCAGCTTACCTAATGCTCACAACACCACCTTCCAACCTGTTCCCAACAAATAAGCGACCAAAGCGCTACTTTGTTTTAAATCTGTCCACTAGCTCTTCATTTCATCAATTACTTCAAGTTTGACCCCTCTTAATTCCAATTACCTCTTACACATAACTGAAAGATGAAATGAGGGTTTTACCTACAAATTCCTTCTTCAACTGCTCCTTAACTTCTCTCCTTTTATCAGTTTGTGAGGCCTCTTATTTAGCCCCAAGTCACTTAATCCCCTGCTTCAAGAACCTGAAGAAACCTGTCACCTAAAGTCAGGCTGCATCATACTTGGGAATATTTGGCAACTACTATAAATTGCTTTGGGTTTTTTGTTTGGCTTTTAGGTTTGGTTGTTTGGGTTTTTTTGGGTTTGTTTTTTTTTTTTTTTAAGCAAAGTGCAGGTTTACCAAAAACAAGGAACAGCAAAAGTCTCCCCACTCCCCCAGCACTTCGACATTTCCTATCTCTGGGCATTTTGTACTTTTACAAGAGGTGATGTTTACCTTGCATATGATTACTTTCCATGTGGCCAGCTCTGCACAACTGCTAAGTTTTTCTGAATTAAATGGACTGTTCCCCTCGCCCCAATTTTCAGAAGAGATGCATTATATCTCTTAGTTAAAGAGCACATTCACAACACTTGCACTCTTGCCCTTGGCAGGCGTAAAGCTGTTGGCAGTTTGAGGTAAGTCATTACACTTAAGATCCAAGAACAAAAAGATACTTCAAGGATGCAAGAACGGAAAACCTCAGTTCAGCTGCTCAGGTATGTAAGCACTGACTTACATAGTAAAAAATTGACATTTAATGATGCCAGCAATCAGCAGATAATGACTTAACTTCTGTTAAAATAATAGTGATGAACACCCTTTGCAACATTTAATTACTGCTTATTATCATACCTTTGTTTTACTGGAGATGTGCTTTAAATTACCAACAAATTTGAAAGTCTTTACTGCCTCAACACTACATATACAAGTGATTAAATCTGGGATACACAGCACATTGTTGTATGTTCACACCCCATTCTAATGCTGCTGTTTGGAGACAGAATAACCCCTTCTCTTCTCAAATGTTATCTCGACTATTAATCTTACAAGTTTTCTGGCTGAAAATAAAAGAACAGGATTAAAATTTAAAAATAAAAAACACCTTGACAACTTTAATACACTGAAAACTTGTGCAGCTCTGCATATCTTCTGGCTTTACCTAGATAGGGAGGCAACTGTACAATAAGGCAAGAATGAACTGCTGGCTCTCAAATTATTCCACAGAGCATCTCCTGCAGTTCAAACTGCAGACTGGTGGTGTGTGTGTGTGCCAGGCAGTACTCCAGGGTACCAATGACCATTCATTTCACCACAGACACGCCCTAAAAACCCCACAGAACCCAAAATCCCAAAAGGCCTTTTCAGTTTCCAACGAACTGCATGTTTTAAGATTATATTAGCATTTTCCTTTCGTTTATGTTAACAAAGGCATCCTAGAAGAGATTCTCCTCCAGTCTCTGTATGGCAATGCAATAAACAATACTAGATGTGGGACATGATGGGAATTTCCAGAGGTATGTCAAGTATGAGTCGATGACTACCCTGCAAGATGCTGCAGAAGTCAATGGGGGGAAAGTTAAAACAAACTGATTTTCTGTCAACACTGCCTTCTTCAAAGACCGTAACAGAAAGGAAAGAGTGAAGAAAAACACCGCAAGGAAAGGATAAGCTATGTAAATAGCTTTTAGAGAAGTATCTCCTTTCTCTTCTCACTTGTAAATGTTTGCTTTAGCAAAAGCTGGGGGAAAGTCTCAGGTTTCACTCTTTATTCCGCCTGCTGTATAATCAATACAGCGCAGTCTATTGAACCATTTCATTACGATTCACGCAACAAGCTGTTAAATACATTTGCAGCGTAAGAGATCAGTGCCAGCATCATGTCATTCACAGAGATATGTTTATTTTCAAGGCATGAGAACGTTAAACCGTAACTTTCTTCTGCGCAATTACGCAGCCCTTCTGCATGGTCCTGAAAGCATGAAATCCAATTTCAGCCCTTCAATTGGAGAAAAAACAGCGGTAGAAATCTCAACTGCATCCAGCAGAAGCAAGGAAGGCCCTCTAAGACTTATTTGGTGGGGTGTAATATTGTCTTCTATTTGACATATGCAACAATAATGCCAAGATAGTATCAACCTTTTAAAAACTAAAATCAGATTTGTAATTCGGGAAGCGGAGGATGTAAAAAAAAAAAACACCCCACACCCACCCTGAAGTCTGATTTTTGCCACAGTTTCTCCAGCAACAGCAAGTCTGTGCTCTGGCCCTGCCAAAAAACAAACTTTCAAGATGTGTATGCTTCCTCTTACGCTGGCCTCGTGCAGAGAAATAAATAAACAAACACTCATCCTATCTTGCACCCACAGATAAAGGAAATTGGCTTTCCTGTTGCAGGTTTGGCACCTGAGAGCCAGCACTAGGGAGATGTGATGAACCCACACCAGCAGCAGTGCTGCTGCCCCAGCAAAAGACGAAGTGGGATACCGAAGTAACACTGTTTCATATTGGTAAATAAAAGAAAAAATAAAAAAGTTTGTGACAAGGATGGTCTTGATTATTTTTCATTTGTTTAAACGGTATCTCCATCGGCATTTCAGACAGCAGTGCCCCTTGAGGAGGCGCTCCAGCTACCACCGGCTAGCAGAGCACAGAGCGGTTTAGCCACGGAGCTCAACCTCCTGCTCCAAGCAGGTCTGACTTCCACGCGGCATCAAGTTGCTCATGGCTTTGTCCCATCAAGCTTTAAAAGTCTCCAGTTATTCTGAGGTAATCTGTTCAATGCTTAACCACACTCATAATGTTAATTTTAATTTTTCACAGTTGTTTTGATGTGCATAAACTAGATTTGTCCTAGAGGAAACTAAGCCAGAAATCCTTCCCCAGAAGTTCACCAAATGTGGCCCAACCCTTAACAGTCATAACAGTCCAAACCAACAGGCCACATCTGTGTTGGGGACAAACTGTGGAGACCAGGCTACATTCTGTCTGAAGTAAAGTTACCGAAATACTACCAGTGTCCATCTGGGAGACTCACCGTCCCCACCTTCAGATCCACTTCTACTCAGCCAAATTATTTCCAAGTGTAAGACCGGGTGACAAAGCCAAACACAGATACCAACACTGAAATCAGATGAAAGAAAAACACTCTTTCAACCAGAAAGGAAAAAAAGTTATAAATCAGAAAATTATAATCTCTCTTGTAAAACACCAGTCGTCACGGATCTGCAGTTAATACTTCATATGACAGTGTGAAATACAGTTATGATTTTGAGTGAGCGTGAAGTAAGACCTGTAACTTCTTATAATAAAAGACAAAATACAACCCAGGCAATACTAAAATACAATTTCAACTATTTCAAAAAGTCCACGGAATAATATAAGTGTTACTGGGGCTATGCAACTTTTGGTCAAATCAACAAATTAAGGTGTTTAAGAAAATGTTTGTTAACTCTTTAGATAGATACCTTGGATTTTCTTACTGGTGGTAATACAGAGAGCTATCAGAGCTGCTGACGTGAACAACTGGCACACAGAGTTCTGCTACCACAGCAGTTGTTTTACAGATATTATCTGCCACTATTAAAATAAAATTCTGTATTAATCCTATTTCACATCACATCAGCATACAATAAGCCTGTTATTTGAACTGAAAGGTCAAAACCCAATTTATTTAGCTGATGGTGCTGTAAAATGCATCATGACAAGAAATTCAGGGTAGAGCTGTGCTACAAAAGCAGCCCTTGGCACCTCCTGGAACCCCACCATCCACTGCACAGACACAGGTGGCAAAGCAGGCTACAGAGCAAAGGAAGATGCTTGGCAGTTTCCCCCACCCAGAAAAGGCGGCATGAAAATTCACAAAATAATACTAGCCAAGTATACTAAACTAAGTCTCCCAAGCAGCCTCAACATGCAACTTTTAAGATACGCTCAACTTCTGACCCGTGCTTTCTAGCAGCATTAAGATCTTATTTTCTGCTGATTTTGGCTAGTTGAGGTTTTCAATGCACTACAATGTAGTCAATTAGGAAAAATAAGATATATTTCAGGGTTAACTCACAATACTTTTGCTAAGATAAATGTCTATGTTAACGTACAAGTTCAACATCAGCAGGTTTCTCACAGCTGCAGTAAAAATCAGTCTCTACAAGGTTTAAATTAGTATTTTGAGGTAAAAAAATTGATACCTCAAAAGGTAAACAAACAACACAAAAATTGAAATTAACACCACCAAAATGATTTTGGGCGCTGAAGGTAAACCATAAGGAATCATAGAACAATCCAACAACTATATGCTATGCCAGTAGTTTATTTACATTTTAACAGCTTATGAAATAAAACTTGGTCTTCAAGAAGTACTTCACTAACAGCATCCATCAGAAGAAAGCATTCTTCCATTCTTACAGAGCCCAGGACCAAAAGCAAAAGAATGTTACAAGATCAACAAAAAATTCAAAGTGCCTCTCTAGCCAAAACATGAACCACTATTCCCAGTAACAACTCTTCCTTCTGTATTATGGTTTTAAATAACCCACATTCAGGAAAGTTGTATACAGTCATACATTTGTCATGAACTTGGTCTCCCTCCAAAACAGACATCCATCATCCACTGCCCAGGGAACAAGAACGAGAACTATCACACAGCAGCATCCAACATGAGATTAGGCAGTATGAAGCCACATTTTGATCCTATGGATAAAACAGGTTTGCAAGAGAGGATCCGCTTACAGACTCAGACCTTTGAAACAAAACGCTGACGAATAATCGGTTAGCGATCATGCCGGCTACCAAAATTACGAGTAGTATTATGTCACCACACTCAATGAAAGTGCTCTTTAAAACAAGCCTCCATAAAGAGAAAACAGACTTGTAAATGCTTAGTCTCACTTAACACTTAGCATAAAAGACACGTGGCAGAATCTAAATCGAACAACCCACCCAGCAAAGTGGTGCCACAGAATTTAAAATTAAAGAGACTGAGACAATGGCATGATTTAGCCTTACATATGCAAAGACAGACATCTAAAACCATTTTATCTGCTGATTCATGTTCAAAACCACAGTTAAATAACCAAGAAATTCTAGTGTCTCTGCAACTCCTAAAGGGTTTCCCAAAGTTCAGAGTGTGAAACTACTATCAAAGCTAACACCGAAACTGCTACAGACTGTTATTTTGCACTGCCAGCTGTGTAAGAATTAAAAATCAGAATTAGTTAAAAACCACAAAAATACTGTCACTTGGCCTCACCTCAGAGTTTACAACTGTGCCTTCGGTTAACCACTGTTGGTAAGGTTCCATTCTCAGAAAACATTGATCGCCTTTCATTAAACAGAGACTATCTCAACCCTCCTAGACCCACAAAACCCCGCCCTATAAGCCCCCAGCTTGACAGTCCTCGTTCCAATGTTAAACTCGGTGAAATATAAAGCTGAGACTATTTAAAAGTTGCTATTTAGAGGGATATACTTGAAATCGAGTCACTGAAGTCATGTCTCCCTGGAAACACAAAACACAGAATACAACATTTTCCCCCTCACTCACAGAGAGATACTTAACAATTAATTTTACATTCCAAATCAGTAACAGCCTCACCTAGCAGATTTTGGAATACATGTATTTACACTAATAAAAGATGTAAGTAACTGCAATTACTATTGCTGTATTTCTGTCATAACTTATTAACAAGTTAACTGAGTGGGTTGCAGAATAAATGAATAAAATAAAAGCCTAAAAGATGGATAATGAAATAAACAGAGCAAAGATCTAAAGAGGTATTAACAGATAACCAAATCACACCTTATTGACTTTTTAAATATTTAAATTCAAGAGCTGCTGAGGAATAAAAGGAATCTGCCTGAAGCTAAGAAAGCCAAGGAAACACATCAAAACTGTTAATCAACACGTAGGGTCAATGAGAATACATTTATACCACTGAGAATGTCAGCACTAGGGAAGCCAACTTGTGTGACTGAAATTCTGATGAAGACAGAAGCTCCGCTTCTTTATTCCAGTAGGCTATTCAGGATTTTTAGCCAGCAGCACTAAAAACCTCAATAGCTATCAGCAATCCCCTTGCTGAAGGGGTTAAACTACTGCTATGGAGAAAACTCCCCCTTTTTTTTCCCTCTCTACAACAGACATGTTACAGGACAATACAGATAGAGGAATAGAAAAGAAATTCAAATGGGCCTCAACCCTCTCTTACCTCTCATTTTCCCAATGTACTTGCAAAATTATCCTCCTTAACTGGAAGGACATGACCTTACTGAAATGCAGAAAAACTAGCAGGAATATTTTATACTCTTAAAATTAAGTTTCCTTCTCCTATCTTAAAATAAAAAGTGTTCTTAGTAACAAAATAAATAATTCTGAAATAGACATCTTAAAGGATGTATTTGAGACATTTAAAACAGGACAAAAAGAGCTACATAAGAACAAGGCAGCAGCAGACAGCTAATAAGCATGATTAAAAAAAAAGAAAACCACCACCCCATCTCCCTGAAAACCAGGGAGGGAAGAGGCCTCATTTGGACATGGTTTTTAAAACAACAGCTATCCAAAAGTTAGTCCTAAACCCTAAAATAACATTCTGGATTAACCTAAGAGGAGAAAAGAGCTCTTCAAACCTAGAACCAATTATGCACGAGTGAAGCGACAATCATGCATTTTATCACAGAAAAAACAGATTATGAATTACACATCCTCGTATTTGGGGGGGCGTTATGCCTTATTGCAGCTCCACCCTTTCACAGTCCTATGTGAATGCCTACCTCTGTACCTGCTAGCCTTTTAGGTCAAGCAACTTTCCGCAGCCCTACAACAGTCAGAGTGGACATCCCATTTCGCCTCTGACTTCATGATCTAAGAGGTTCTACAAACCACAACTGAAAGCTAAGTACGCCTATCCCAAGCAGGAATGTTAAAACAAAGCATTTTATTAGCATCAGTAATGCCGCCTTAATATGCTCTTAAGCAACTATGGGCACATCCTTTAATCAACCCTGTTAAAGTGGGGGGGACATCTTCTGTCCCTAGTTACCTACCAATAAAGAAGAGACATAAGAATTTACATGAAACTCTTCTTTTTAGCTTTACCTAAATAGAACATGTGTTTTTATAACTCAGGAAAAAAAATAAATCTGAACTTCCCACACTGTTTCTGGATTAATAACTGGTATGGCATCTGACAGCCTAAGGCATAGAAGCCTTGACGGTGAAACACAACTTACAGATCTCTCTCTGCGATTGCAAGTGCCACCAACTCCTACCTTAGCACTCCACCTGTCTCTCCCACCCCTCCAGCTGCAGGGGAACAGAGGCCAGCCCAGTAATGCCTTTCAAATAAACACCCACCAAACTCTCCCCCAGAGAAAACACAGATGCTTATTATCCACTTAGTACTTGCAGTGGCAAACAGGTAAAAACTGGGGGGGGGGGGGGGGGGGCCCAGAGAGAGACTGTTTTCCCTTTTACAAAACTGGTTTGTGTCTTAAATTAAAAGAAACTAAAGTTTAATTCCCATAGTTAACGAGCAAAAAAAAAAAAAACCACCCACCCTCCATCAAAAGTCCACCATGAAAAGACTGCTGTCTAAAGAAAACGCCAATCTTGGTTCATCCATACAGATCTGGAACCTAATGACATCTGACACCTTGACTCTGCAAACAAATTTGCATTGTATTATCAACTACGGCTGCCTGCTCGCAGACGCGCTCCCTTCAGCATGCACTGAAGGGCTCATTACAGCAGCATCACTAACATTTCTAAAAGCCATTTTGCAGGCAAAATTTTTAAAAGCGATTTCGTAAGTAGTATTATTACAAAAAAAAAAAAGATTGCCTAGTATTCCTCTTCGTGTAAAAAAAAAAACAACCAAACACGCCTCCTCCATCTGAAACATGCAGATGTTGTGGCCAAGGTTATACAAGGAGATCTTCATTAAGTTGAGCAATTCCCGTTTTGTATCGCTGCTTTACTAGACACGAACGGGTGAATTCCTCATTAAACGACCTGGAGCTGCATCACAGTTACCCAGCGCAAATAATACGGTTGTTTTTGAATACGGCAGGAGAACGTTAACATCAAGGCTTCACACAACATAAAACGAGGGAAGAGCAAACAAACTCGGCTGAGGAAGGTTATCCCCTTCTCTTACACCCTTCCTTGCCTCTCCACCAACATCATCGCCTTCCTCCCAGTGAAAGCCAGTTTAAAGCATTCCCTGTTTTCCCACTTTTCCAAGCTCCCAGTGAAGAAATCAGCCATCCGCATACATATTGTTTCTCCACCCCCTCTCTCTCAGGATCCAGGCTTTCAGAACATCCCCACCGGCACTGCCTCCAGATGACCCAACCGCTATCATCGCCGTGGCCTCAGCACCGGCTCGGCACAAAACCGGCACGACTACACCCTCGCTGGCTGCACAAAGTGAGGGAAGAGAAAGAGATGGAAGTACAACTTACGGCGCCGAACAAGTTGTGCGCGGAGCCTCGCAGCTCCGGGCCCGCGGGGCAGCGCGCCCCCCGCCGCCGGGCGCTCTCGGCAGCGGCCGCCTCCGCAGGGGACAAGGCAGCGCGGGGAGCCGCCGCCGCCGTCGCTCGTCGACGCCTCCGGCCGCCCTCCCGCCGGGTCGCCGGCCGCGCTACTCCCGCTCCGGGCTGCCTTTCCTATGGAGAAAAAGACACAAATCCGGAAAACAGCACCCGGCTCGGCTCGCTCCGGGGTGGGGAGACGGGGGCGGACCCGCGCCCGACCCGGGGCTGCCGGCAAGGAGCGGGGGCGCACGGTGCGGACGCCCCCCGGCACGGCGGAGGAGCGGAGGCTCTGCGGGTCGCTTTCTCCCGGCTCCCCAGCGCTGCCCCTAGCCCCCACTAACTCCGTGGCGGCGGCTGCCGGGCAGGGGGGCCGCGCAGCCCCGGGGCTGGGGGCCGCTCCACCTCACGCACACCCCCTCGGTCTGCGGCGCGGCGGCTCCCCGCGCCCGGCTCCGCGGCAGGAAGGAGGAGGACGGCGCGCCCGCTCGAAACTCACCCAACAAAGTTGCGGCGGCGGCGGCTCGGCTCGGCTCGGCTCGGCTCCGCCCGGGTGAGCTCTCCGCGGCGTTCCGCGCCCGGTATGAGCTCACCCCGCCGCCCGCTCGGCTCGACTCCGCTCCGCCCACCGCAGCTCTCGCGAGAGGGGCTGCCCCACCGCCCGCCCGCCCGCGCTCGCTCCAGCGGCGGGGGGCGGGAGCGAGCGGCCCCGCGCGCGTTCCTATGGCAACGCCCAAGCGCCTGGGCCTAGCGGGCGGCGGCGGCCTTGCACCCGGTTTGTCCCGCTCCGGCCGCGCTGCTCCCCGGGCCCGGGGCACGGCCCGCCTCGCCTTACTGCGAGTTTCGAGGCGGGTGTCTGCGGGTTGAGGTGGGCGGGCAGCTGCGCTGTGGTGCGCTTCTGCCCCGGAGGGGGCGGTGGGGCTGCCCTCGGGGACCCTCCCGGTGGCCCAAGGCGGCCCGGGGCCGCGTGACCCGGTGGCCAGCGGCAGGGTGTGGGGCCAAGGTCGCTCATAACAGCGGCCTGTATGTGTAGGGTTGTACCTAGAGGCCCTGAGGCATGCCAAACACAGTTTAGTGTTGCACTCTCAGAACTTTTTGCGTTAAAATGCTCTTTTTCCCCTCCTCTTTTTAACCATTACATCAAATTCCAGCTTCCTGCAGACCTGTGGGGAGGTCGCTGTAGTTGCTGACACACAGGCAAAACCTTCTGGTACGATACAGATGGTACATATCGAGCTCTTCTGCCGCCAGCCAAATTGAATTCTCTCTCTAGATGCTCACTGCAGATAACAAATGAACGGCGTGGTTAGGCACGTGAAAAAACGAGCACACATCAGCATCACCCCCTGCTCCGCAGGAATACCTCTCTGGTTTCAAATGGCCAAAATGCTGAACAAAATCAGCTGCGGGTAACCCATTCTGGATGCTCTGCTGGTCGTGGTTATCGTCCTTGGCTTGACAGAACATTAAACAATCTCAGTTAAGCCAATGAAACTGAAGCTTTCCCCGGAGCTGTCTCTGAAATTAGGACACTCCAGAAAACTTCTCAGATTTGGGCTGGCGACGTTCCAGCAGCGTGCAGCACCGTGATAGCTAGAGCAACCGAGCTGTGGTGAGCAGCTGCTCCACTGCCGAGACGCTAGCTTCACCCCCACCCTCTTTCCAGGAATGTCTGGACAGCAAAGACCAACAAGACTTATGAATGGATCCAAACGGCTTGTCATCTTCTAAAGATGTTCCTAACGTACTTTAATACTGATGTTTAAATACCACAGCATTCAATACTGTAAAAATAACCTGGTGGATTACTCCAGAGAGCAATCACTCTCTTGTGGGTTCCTCAGATCGAGGTCGTGACTCCAGCAGGTCTCAAAAACCCTCCCTGTCTCATCTTTGGATGGATGAAAAACCGATCCCAGTGCTGCTCTGGCATGAAAAAAAAAAGAGCATTTGCAATCTAGAAGAACAAATAGGAACATTTTAGGTCTTTAATACATTCACCTTTTATCACCCATCTGAAAAGCTTGGCACATTTTACATAAATTTGAAGTTTTTTATTGGCAGCTCTAACCTTGCCCTTACAAAGGGAAGTCCAAAGAGACTTACAGTTCTCGGGGATATACATACAACAGTCCTGGATCTGACTGCAGCATCAGGAATTGCGGTGTGTGATTTCTGAATTTGCCTTCATCAGAAGAATTCAGATAGTGAGGCCGTGGCTTGCAAGCTCTTTAATGAGGTTAAAGAGGCTAGTGCATTCGCAAACCATTTCTATCATCTTCCTCCACACACTGCTGATGTGTCAGATCGTAAGATGAGGGAGATCGTCAGAAGGGCCACGCAGGGAGGGAGAGGCTCTGACACGAAGCACCAGCCCAGCCTACGTGCTATCTGCGATGAGGCCGCAGTGGAGGCCCACACCCTTGGCTGCAGTCCAGCGCTGGAGCTGGCTCCTGCTCCCGGGCCCCTGCGGTCCCTCCCTGAGTCCCAGGTCCAAGAGGTGGACATCTGGCAGTGCAGGGGTCCTGGCGTCGGGGCTGCTGGCGGGAGGCACGGCCGAGACGCTGTTCCAGCCACGTTCTTCCCGTGCATCACGTCTGGAGCTGCGGTTAGGGAAGCAGCAGCACTCAGGAGCAGTGCCTGTTCACACAGGTCTCAGGATATCCAGAACTCGTTTATTTTCTGTATGTGGAAGCACAAACATTTTTGTGTCTTTATAATTAAGCAATAATTAACTAGGAGGGGGGAGGAGCAGAATTTAGAGTTTACCTCCTGCCTATATAAGGAAGTCATCAGAATGGCTAATCTAGAATAAGAGGGGTAAGAGGGGTTTTATTCCAAAATAATTACCTTGCCTCAATAATGCACAATTAATTCCAGAACAAAAGGATTCTCTTCCCTTTGATAGAGCGCTCACACATGGGCCTTTGCTTGACTAGCTGTTGCAAAATAAGGGATGCACAATCCGTATTCCAATCAGTTTCCCAGTCTAGACAAGCCCCAAAACCCCCAAGAGTTTCTGAATGCCAACCTTTCTTCTGCCACTGATTTGCTGTGTTACCGTAGGCAAGTCACTTCATTTCTGTTTTAATATTCTCCTTTAAACAGAAAGGGAAAATGATACAGTTATTTACCTCAGAGGAGTGAGGTGAGAGTAAATTAATTAACGTTTATGTTGCTCTCTGAAGGTTTGGCTTTATGAAAGGGTACATAGTAGGACTGTTTCTGATTAGGGCTGGCCGGAGCTCCTGGAAGCACAGGGAAATTTGACTAAGAATCTGAACCACCCTGAAACAGAGCGCATAATTTATGCATTGATGAACAATGACCATGTGAAAGTTTCTAGGCAGCACACCCTTCCAAGAAGCATTACCACTTGGATATACAACGCATCAAAAGGAAGTAAATCACGTGGAGATGATTTGCTAGAGCCGGAGACCGGTGAGTTTCAGGATATGGAAAAGGAGCACAGTCTCATTCATGGTCCCAGAAGTCAGTATATGTGGGGAAGGTTTTAGGATCTTAAGAGTATTTTCTAGCATTATTGGCTTGGGGGTTTTAGAGGATTGTCTTTAATATGGATCATTTCAGTGATCCAGTTTATAGCACATGAACAGTTACACTGCCAGAAGAAAAGGCCAGTTTTGCTTTGGGGCACTGGGGGCAGAAATAAGAGGCAACTTCTTTAGCCAGCTTTGGCAGGAAAGGCAGTGTCCTGTGAACTATAACTTCTGTGTTCTTTTCTCCCCTCACCAGCACACCTTCTCTGACATGAAGTAGATATGGACACCCTCTGACTTCACCAGTTAGAACCCTGTGCAACTCCTGCAGTCATCTTTGAACTCTCTAAGAGAATTTAAAAGCAACAGCTCTCACAGGCATTGTAAAGCAAACCTCTCTGCAGCTTACAAGAATTCACCCTGAAGTAAATCTGTTCCATTTAATTGGCATGGATAATTACTAATTGGGCATAAAGTATTTGAAGTCATTAAAACTCAAGACGAGAAATACACATTAGTTACAAGTGGGAAAAATGTATTTTTTTAATAAATGCAAAGAAATGTTTCTGACTGGTATCCTCAACTTTGTAGAAATATCGAAGAATTTCTCTCAAAAAGGATCTGAAGAGAAAGAAAGGGCACAGGAGCATTTGCAACAAAGCAGCAAGATGGAAGAAAGTGTGCGGGCAAGCCTTGAGGCTGGTGCAAAGGGTTTGTCAAGTGGGAAGTACAACATGAAGTGGCCACCGTCAAAGTCTGACAGGCCGGAATTCTGACCTCTCAGCTGTACATGGGCTCACAGAGGCACCCATCCATGTTGCAGTTTCCTCCTGCCAAGCCTGTCTATCCAGCTCCGCAGTCAGTAGGCTCTTTCTCATAATTTGCAAGGATCTGCATTATTCCTTTGCATTTCCATGGACTGCCAAGCGACTGGAATAGAGAGGCCCAGAAACTGTACAAATGGGAACCACTTGGTACCTAGACCGCTAAAGAATCCTCGGAAAAGAAACTGCTAAATACACGCTCAGGACATGTCTCAAGACTGAATTTATAGAGGCACTGATGCACATAGACATTAAATTTGTGAATCAATAAGGCTTCTCAAGAGTAAAGGCACAGCTAAAAGTGCTGACTAATGTAAAATACAAACCCCCACATTTTAGTTGGATGCACATCAGACACTTAGGAATATTATTTTGGTGTTACCTTTTGTTTTTATTCAGTACCTGGAACAAGGACATGTCTGGTTAGAACAATGCCCACTAGTTCAGCATTATGCGTCAAGTAGTCATAGTACTACAGACTTAGGGGAAAGTCCAAGAAAAGAGAAGGAAAATTAGAAATTTTCCTTGTCTGAGAAGAAGGTAATGCAAAATGGGTATCTGTGGACAGAGAGTTCTTTTGTTTCAAATTTTCAAGTGATGTGATATGTCAGTTATCAAATCATACTATTCAAGAATTTAAAAAACAACCAGATTTCCAAAGTGCTTTTCTAGACTGTATTTAACACAAAGCTCCCCTCCTAGCTTTCATCCCAAGATTAGGGGTGAAGTGTCAAACACCCAAAAATAATAAATCATAGAACCATAGAATGGTTTGGGTTGGAAGGGACCTTAAAGATCATCTAGTTCCAACCCCCCTGCCACGGGCAGGGACACCCTCCACTAGACCAGGTTGCTCCAAGCCTCATCCAGCCTGGCCTTGAACACTCCCAGGGATGGGGCATCCACAGCTTCTCCGGGTAAACTGTGCCAGTGCCTCACCACCCTCCCTCACAGTGAAGAATTTCTTCCTGCTGTCCAAACTAAATGCCAAATGCCATCAGCTTATACCTTTTTCTCAGATCTATTGGAAACACTCTATAGTATAAATTGCAATTACATGATTATAGAACTTTTCCCAGAGTTTCTCTGAAGCCTGAGGAATGGGAGCACAGCACTGCACCTTCCTTTCTTCACACTCTTGTGCATTGGCTCTAAAGACAGGTGGACACGTTGCCAACTAGGTTGACCTAGAGTGTTCATCAGAACAGAATGTTTCATGAACAGCAGCAAATACATTTTTGCCCCTTTCCTGTAAGGTGATATTATCCCAGTTTCACAGATCAAATAGCTAGCACCTGGCTTTCCGATACAGTTAGCGAGGGATAGCTCTTCTTTTCAAGGAAGCACATCTCCCCTGGAAATCACTTGTAATTGCAAATGCTTCTGTAAATCAAACCCCAGGGCACCCTGGAGTACAGCTGTGGTTTAAGCAACACTTCAGGGCAGCACACACAGGTGCTGCTTATGGAAGTAGATCTGCCTGCTCCACACCCTGCTCCTTCTCCCTCCTGGCTGCTTGTTCCTGTCCCTGTGCTGCCCCAACCTTTGTGCTGCACAGATGTTCGTGTGACTCTACGGCCAAGTGACTCAGAGGATTTGTTCAAGGGCTAGGCTTAAAGAGAAAAGACATGGAATCTGGAATAGAGCAAGGTAAAGGTGGAAATGCCACAATTCCAGCTCAGCTGCCCTTTTTTTCTTGAGACTACTGAACTCTGCCCAACTTTTCCTTTCTTAACCATCTATTTCCCTTGCGTCTTCCTTCTTTGAACTCTTCTTCAATGATGGGACTCACACACCGAGTTCAAACGTAATATCTAAATTAGCATTCCTCTTCATATCTCTCCTGAGCAGCTCTAGAGAAGAAGGTCCATTTTATTTTGCAAATGAATCTACTATTTAAGACAAGTCAGCTAGAAGAAGGAAGTGTCTTTTGGTTCTTGCTCCAAGGGTTGTTTCTATTTTTTTATGAAGAACACATCCTGGATGATATTCAGAAACGGTCCAAAGACAGTGTCTTGGAATTAACATTCATGCTCTTTCTCTGACACCAGAAATCCTACCTTCCTTTTTAGGAAACGGCAGAATTTCAGCAGAAGTGATGGAGAACACTTCCACCAAGAACAGCTCGCAACAGCACGCTTACAGCATGCACCTGTGAAGTGGGAGATGTAGCTGGAGATTCGTCCGGTCCAGAGAGAGATGTAACCCAAGTGCCCCATATTCAGCGCAAGGTTTGTCCACGCAGAAAAGAGCAGCACCCCTTCTGCTGGCAATATCTCAAAAGGATAGAGCGATCTCTCTTTTCTATTGCCATAAGCATCTATCTTCAGTAAAGAATTACGGGCTCTGAGTAGTAAGGAAAGGAGGTACCTTCTAGCCCTATCTTGGACTTTTCATAGTAGACTCATTTAAAAAGAGAGGAAAACAAAAGCCATTATCCTTAACAACGTCTAGTAAGTTTGAGCAGAATCTTTAAACAAACGTGAATTATTCATTCTGAAGAAAATATCAAATAAGAAGCCTTCAGACACATTTCATTTTTGTATGTCCCTAATTCAAGGTGACTATTTTCTAAACTATTTTATAAGCAATTAGCCTGAAATATGGTTTTCTAGCTCTCAGTTTTCTGAGCAAAATATAAAATGACACAGTTATTAACCTTTGGGAAACCTCTCCTACACACAACAGAATTAAATTCTACAGAAAACTGAATAGCATTGGGAGAAATTCCAAATGACTTACCGCTCATTTGTTTGATGGATAGTTGGGCTAGGTATTGCTTTTTACAGAGCTGCCAATCACGGGGAGTTCTGGGATATATTCCGAGAACTCTCTCAGAATCACAAATTGCAGTCGCAAGCTTCTGTGGCTTAAGTTTTTATGGGAGAAACAACTACTTTGCAGAGAAGGAGAGGGTACTGTTACTGAGAGAGGGTAACGTCGCGGTGTCAGTGGCTTTGACTTTTCAGCAGACTAAGTTGCTTCTTCTAATACGACATTTGAAGAGATGTTATCTGTTTGGAAATCTGTTCTGTCTGAGGATTTCTTTACTGATGTTGAAATTCAAACTGAGATCACCATAATAGATAGACAGGGGGAAATTATTATATCAGTTTGTTTATTCTGCATTTGGCAACTCTCTGAATACTCAGTTCCATTCTTTCCATAGCAAAGGGTGTTAGTCATTCTGTTGTTTGTCTGAGGATTTCATACAGCAGGAGGAAGAGGGAAAAACACTTTGTAATCCTTTAAATACGTAAAAACTAACAGAAAGATTCTGGAGCATGGTTAAAGCATGACATTATTTTCCACACTTTTTTGAAAGGGTTAAGCCACCCATAGTTACTATGCATATTATAAAAGTATGTATATATATATTCACAGAGTACATTAAGTCAATGAAGCACGTTATGCTAAGTAGCTATACTCCTGTTATGGTATAGCTGCTTCAGTTACTCAGCTGCACATGGCTCATCCTAGATTGCCATGGGTCACCAGATTTTTCTGTAGATCTCAGGCTTGAATCCCACTTTGTCTGTTGGGAAGAAACCTTCCCATCTTGTGTTCGATCTGTCAACACAAAGATATGGGGGGGCCGGGGGGCGGAAATCAGAATTTTCTCTCTCCCAGCATCAATTCCATAGGGTTTCCATACATGGGGTGATTTTGCGCCAGCCACCACTCTTGCACGCTTAGGTTCCAGTTGGCCTTTCTGCCTCCACAGGGTCTGAAAATCTTATTGCAGAATTTGGAAGATCACCTGGACAAGACTGATAAATGAAGATCTCGTAAGAGCACTTCTTGCGGTCCAAAACTCAGTATCCGCTTTCCTCTTCGCTTGCTGTGTGCGCATCCGGCTTCAGCTGCTTTGAAGTCACCTTCCAGACATTCTGCCGAAGAAGCCTTCACTGAAAAAGGAGCACATTAGAACTGCAATTGGAATTCAACTTAAGAACAAGTAGGAAACTGGTCGAATCTTCAAAGGACAAGTGCAGGGATCCGTAAAGGAAAAGTGCCGGGTATATACACGGTTTCTCAGTTTATATTTATTTCACATGAAATACATCACAGTGGGGGAACTGCAATTCTGTCTTGTGCCACAGAACTTCTTCACCACAAGACTCTTCCACAGCTGTAAGGTTAAAAACGTGTTGCAAGCTTTTTATTAGCCACTTATGTTGTAATAACACCTATATTAACCTACACCTATAGCCACTATAATTGCAGAAACTATGGAGTTATTTAAAGTAAATCAATGAGCATGTAAACATGATGTATTACTTTTCAGCAACACAAGTGCACCAATACAGATTTATTTTTGCTGCTAAGGAATAAAACAGAATTTGTTTAGGCCTAGCCCGGAGCTCCTCCAGGTCTGCTGAATCATGGAAGCTTTAAAAGTATCCTGTGGCCCGAAAACAATATTGTGTGGGGAGATCCTCTTGCTACTTAATAAACCTTTACTTCTCAAGGGTCGAATGCATAGTCTTACCTATCCATCCTTGTTCAAGTTTCACAAGCAGAATCAATAAAATAATTATTTTTCTTGTAAATTGTGGTTTCGGAGTACAGAAACCTGGTTTGTTGATATAAATGTTCATTCAGTGCTGAATGGTTTTTAAATTAGCTTATACAATCATACAGAGATTACTTACAGGAGGAAGCCCAGTGTGTTTGTGTAAACCTTAGATGGAAGTGGCTACAGAGCTTGCTGAGCATGAATACCAGTCTGGGGCTTCGAGAGCCTGAGGTACTGACAGCGTTTTAAGACTATCAAATCCCGGTGGTATTAGAACCTCAGTAAAAACAAAAAAAACCAAAACAAAAAAAACAACAACAAAACCACCACACAACACAGGAGCTTGTAAAATGGGGCTTCTGGAGATTATCTGGGGGAGGGAACCGAGAAAAAAAATTGCCTGGAGACCCTGTTTTAAGAAAAAAAAATCTTCTGCAATTGCCAAGGGACTAATGAACTATATCTCAGAATGCCGGCCAAAGCCCTGCTGCCAAAACGTGCATTTCATTTCAGTGAAGGCAAGGAAGAAATGTATTTCAACCTTGTCCATTTTCAAAACTGGAAATCAATGGATCTTAAGGGTCAAAAGTTTTTTAAACTGAGGAAAAGGTTATCTTTAATTTTCCTTCAAGAAAAGGTAGAAGCCCTACATAATGCCATCCAAAGCCTATTCAGAAATTAGTGGGGCCATTTTACACGTATGTATATATTCCCCTCAATTAAAACTCGGAGGAAGAGTTCATGATATTCTTAGCAGCTCTGGTCTAGAGCAGCTGCCACACTTGTACTTCAGGCTGTTGTCATAACTGTAGAATTCCCTGTCCCAGTTTCTGGTGAATAAATCCTTATGTTTCTTTCTCAGTTTTATGAAAGCCCTCCTGGCATTAAATCTAAGCCTGTCTGTCTTCATGAGGCATCCTAGTGACATCACTGCACCCCCCCCCCCCCCGTCTCCAGACTGACTTTAAATTTCCTCTCACTTTGAATGACCAGAAACACCTAATATTTTCAGCACTGACTCTACGGGTACTTTGAGTTTCAACAAAATACCATCCTTCTTTCCCAAATTTCAAGTTTAGGTGTTAAAAAAAAAAAAAAAAAAAAAAAAAGGCAGGTCTTCACATGCCATTTAGCTGACTAATGTGTGTTCTTTGAGTTTTGTGTCCCTTAAGTCACCTTGTGACACAGATGGGTCTGCTGATCTATTTTTGAGACACATGGATTGCAGAACTTCCTGTCTTGACATCTTCCTTATACATTTTACAGTTTTTTGCCTTTTCTTCACGATTTCAATTTTATACTTTTTGTTTCTGTGCTGGGAATACACCTTCAGCTTCCATTCTTGCCCTGCTAGGCAGGTATTTCGGTTAAATTTGCAGCAATTGTTTTTCTATGATATTTTGTGGTGGAGTTAATTTCTTTTCTGTAAAAAAACCCCATATCCTAGTTGAATCACGGTAACTATGACTCATTAATCTGAGACATCTGTTGATAACCCCTGAAGTCACTGTATTTCAACACTGCAACAATTCATAACCCTCATACGGAACAAACAGGGAACATTAATGGATTAGTAACTTTTATGTTCTGGCCTCCTGTGATCTCCAGACTCAATAGAAAGGAAAGCGTGTTGTAAAAATGAGGTAAGCATTAGTTGTCGAGACATCCTATATGTGGCCGCTCTCAGTGGTAGTTGCCCTAGGGTAGTCATTAGAAAATCTATATTTAAGCAGATTAAAGTTCCTTGTAAATGGCGTTGTTGGCAATGTCCTCCAAATTGAAGGCGAGAGTTGTGAACGCAGCAGTGCATTTTTCCTAGCTTGTATTTCTTGCCTAAATACTTAAATGGCCTTTACTGAGATTGGCCTCTCAAAATTACAAGAAATGAGTTTTGTGTACAAATACTTTTTGCCCCCTTTTCTAATTTGCTTTCCCCTCTTCACTTCGTGTCTTTATGAACCCTTCATTATACGTTACTGACAAATAGCATCAAAATTCATTATTTTTCTACTGGGTCACTGCTTGAAAATTCACTTATATTGATAATTTTAATTGTTATATTTGTTTCATCAAGGCTTATGCAAGGAACAAACAATGCTACACATTTTTGCAAGCAATCAAATAGTTCCTGGTTGTACATGACCATTGTAACTGAAAAAGCACATGCAATAATTTTGCAGGTTTTTCCTGCTGCAAATCCTCTAGTTTGGGTGAGGGTTTTTTTTTTTCCATCTACCTTTATGGCTCCTAAGAAATGAGAGGACAAAAGTTGTTCAATGAAATCTATCACCAACATAAAATTTGACCGACGTGGGTTTTTGAGATTTGTGCTGGTTTAATAGAGATCAGATTCCTGCTCTCACATCAGAGAAATGAGTTTGGTTAGAAGAAAGAAACGGTTGCCAGTGGAAGATCCTTTTCTGCCTGCTTTTAGATAGGCCCCTGCTGCCCTTTTAAAAATGTAAACACGCAATTAATGCAAGCACATAGAGTGAAATATTCCGGACGTTATCTCCCAGGTGAGAGCTTCAGAACTGTAGTGCTGTGTTCTGTGTGGATATTAAACATCCCATAATGCTTCTGGCTGTCTTCAGTATTTGCACTAACGTCTTTGGCTCAAATTTCCTCTCTTACATTGCATAATATGAGTACCCTGTCAGTCTATACCCTTCATTTTGCAAGTGGCTGTATTGATCCAGGCCCTTTTTGTGTCAATATGTACATGTTGTCACAGTTTAATGCACTTGACTGCTCAGTTCAGCAGGAATCACTGCTGATCTGAGCCCTAGCAGGAATGGGATCAGGTTTGTACAGTGCTTTGTGGCTCTTGGCACACCTTTACCACTTACAGTAATTTCATATTGGCAGCGGAAGGATTTCTAGGTAAAGCTATATCACACAAGCAACCTTGCTGTTGAACCTACCAAGAAACCTCTCTTGACTCTGCCAGGGCATTTCCTATAAACTACATGCAACCCTTGAGGGCTTAGTGCTTGCCAGTCACTCCAACATCAAAGCCCAGGACCAGGCAAGAACAAGACACTATCTGCTATTTTTTTGAGACTACTATAATTTTTTTTATGGGTGGTGGTTTATAAAAAAAAAAAAAAAAAAATCAAATATTGTCATTAGCTGTGCTTTTATGGATTGGCCTCCTGGTCTGCGGATAGCATTCTGTGCAGCTACCGCAAAATTTGGTTTCGGTTATTTGATAGTTAAGAATGTTACCTAAAGAGCAGCTACTCTGTAGCTGCCTCTGTTGGCTGAAGCAATATGGGTTCTCCTGGTAGGATATCCTCTCCCACCTCTTTCCCCAGAGAACAGGCACATGCTTAACTTTAATCATGAGCAGCCCCACAGAAATTAATCTTCATCCAATTGCTCACATGCTCAGGGTTCGAGTCACTGTGTGAAGCTGAAATGGGAAGCTCATCTTGAGGACTGCCGACAGAGGTATGTGAAGGCACAACGATTCATACAATCCTCTTTGGACTGACAAAAATAAAACAAACCCAAAAAGCTTACAAACACGGCAAACAATGTTTACTCCACGTGATCTTTCAGGGTCTAAGAGCACCACTAGCAGGAATCAACCTCTTTTCCAATGGAAACTGCTGCAAGTGTTGCCATCACAGCAGACTTTTTGCTAGCTGGCCTGGTTGATTGTGTAATCTCCTCTACAGATCCTCTCAGCGCTGCTTTAGCAATCAGCTAGCTGCAGGCACTTACCATGAAGGGCCGTGCTAAATCACTTGTCTTCCCTGATGAGCCTGGCTTCCCACCACTCTGAAACTCAGTCTCCCCAGCATCCTGCTTTCCAGCACGGCAACCCCAAGTGCTGCTGATGTGACACTAGATGAGCCAATATTTGCTCATTTTGTTTAATGTTATTTCTGTTATCATACTCCTGAAAACACAGCCGTAGCCAAGAGGATCTCACGCTTGGATTTACGGGTTCTGATTGACGCTCACACAAAGATGCCTCTGTGGCTCTGACAGCCTGAAAAGTGGGAATAAATTACATTACCGGAGTGCCATAAAAGGGGCAACTCAGGGTTACCAGGATTCATGTCTATAACATGCATCTGATGCCATGGCTTAAAATGATAGGGGAAAGCAGGAAGTGGCGCAGTGGGATTTGAAAATCTTGGAAGACATAATTGTACAAAAAAAAAAAAAAAAACCCACACATCTTAGAAGGGAGAAGCAAGACTAGCAGGTGGCTACCACAATAAAAAACGTCAACAAGCAAATATCAAAGTAGTAAACCTGAATAGAGTTTTGAAACTGTGGATTACAACCTGGTGACAGTAGAATTTACCCAGTGATTATTCCTTTGGCATTTTTGTCGTGTACGATGCCACCAGCAGCAAATGAAACGTTTTGTAATATCAAGTTGGATTAACAGAAATCCCGTTCACCTTGCAGAAAACCTCTTGTGGGCAACACATTCCTGAAAAGTGGTGCCATCGGCCACAGAAGACTATTATAAACTGTTGGAACAGGCGTCTGTGTAACGCATTAGTGGAGGCTTTAAATACATCTCAGCAGGTTCTCTAGAGGAGATAGCATTTCATTTCCTCTGCTGTTTGAATCTTCACCACTAGTGAGAGTGAAAATCCCTCGTTAGATGTTTACGTGGGGCGTCTTTACTATATCTTCCACCGCGTCATGCATTTCAGCAACAACCGGAGTACACAAGCAGCTCTTCCCAATGAGCGGCATATCAGGAACTTTAGCCACAGGTATGTAGCTATGAGTCTGTTGGATAGCTGGGACCCTGTTGCAGGACTTGCTGTCACGTAAAGATATAAAAAGTACAGTGCCCGAGTTTGTTGTTCTTCTACAAAGACGCAGCCCTGTTGACTGCAATCGCCACACCTGGCCTTGCTGTAGGCTGTTTTACACTACACTGTCCTTTGTCACATTACAGGAACTGCAACAGAAATAGGAAGCTGGAGCTCTTTGTCCAGAAGCAATCCTGCTCCCACTGCAGTGTACAGGAAGGAGGCAGGAATGAATGTTGCCAGTACCTCAGCTTATTCCACGATACATCTGAAATGCTCTCCCACATCAATACCACTGAGGGAATTACTGTTGTGAAAACAGCTTGTGCCAATCCTTCCTGCATACCTGCTTAATTCCCTTGAAACCTCTGCAGCTCAGTTTTACCTATCTTACTACCGAGCATTTCTTTTAGGGCAGAAAGTCCCACTGATTTTGCTAGGACATGTCCTGGGATCAAATCCTCCCTGTTTTAAATAAGAATGGCAGATGCTGTCTCTAAACATCTGCTGGCTGCTGGAATGGCTCTCTGATTACAAGCAAGCAATGCCAATGAATGTAAAATTACTTATCATACACACACACACACAAAAGAAATATTTGAAGAGAGTTACAGTAGGGTTGGGGGAAGGATGGGAAGGCATTTTGGAGAGATCACAAAGACAACATTGTCAAAAATTGATTTGACTTATTCAAAGCACTAAGATATGTGATTGTGAGAAATTGTAAGATCTCAATTCCCCTATTCAGCTTAGGGTCTCTTTAGATTCTAATTACCACAGCTTAGGAGAAAAGAAAGCAACTAACAGAGAAAAAAAATGACCTTGTATGGAATCTTGGCACTTAGATCCAGAAAGGTTTGAAAGCGTTATTGTAAGTTCATATATAAAATAATATTAGTAACATTTTACATTAAGTAATTAGGACAAAATTCTTTTAACTGTGTCAATGGATGTCACCACTGACCTACCTCTGACCTGCAGGGCCACTTACGATCTTGGAAAAATGTGTGTTTTCAACTACAGAGAAGAAATACTATGTTATTACAAAACCACAACGTGCCCTCGGACATTGTGCTGAAGATTTTACAACACGTGATTTAACCGGCTCTATCACTTCATCAGCATGCTGGAGATGAGGAACTCCTCACAAAGGTCGACCGCTGCCAGCTTATTCGAAGCAGTTTGGATGTAACGCAGCGGTGCCGCAGGCTGGGGCTACCTGGTTTGTACGGTATCTGGTTCCTCGTGTCCCTACAGACTGCTCTGTTGTTCTCCAGGGAGTGGAGCCAGCAGCGATGGATCACTCAGCTAATAGATTCCCACACAATGTAAGGAAATCCTACAAAAAGCAACATGGAACCCAATTGGCAAGAAGAGAAATGCTTTTCCCACAGAAGTACCAAGAAAAGGGGCAAAAGGAAGGCCAAGAGAAGCCGATTCTCCCCTGCAGACTTGGCCCAGTGTGGCTGATGTTCACTGAACTCATCTACCCTCATTCCCAAAGGGCTGTGCACTAGCTAGGGCTGGTGCAAAACACAGCAAGGATGCCATCAGGAGCACAGCATGCACGAGCCAGCCCTCCTCTTCACCACCTGCTCCGGAGGGCTAGGAAAACAGGGACACTCACAAGAATCAGCTGTATGAGTTCCCCCCTGTACCCCAAGAATGCTATCAGTGGTCTTGCAGGTGGTTTCTCCTGCCTGTGTGTTCAAACGTGCCCCTAAAAGGATGGGAATGAGAGAAGGGATCTGCCTCAGGGTGTTGACCTTGCAGCCTTTTCATCAGCCCAGCCCTTTGTTGCCACATTGAGGTGGTTTTCACCCATAATGCACAGCCAGAGTAAACCTTCCTTCTACACAGCGAAGCTGCTCTGCCTGGCAGGCGGCTGTTGGGATCCAGGCCCATGGCTGTCGCACACCGAAGGGCTCACACGACAGATTTCAACAGGTACTGAAGTGCAGTTTGTTGCCTTACATACACAAGAACTAACTCATCATCAACAACTTGCAAAGACATGCTAACCTCCAGCCAGAAGGAAATTTTATTGCCATTTGAGGTAAGACTCCCCCACCACCACTTTGTGTGTTACATGGCTGGATTACTGCCTCTGTTACAGCATCTGCAAAGTTTCGGATCTTCTCCAATAAAGAAGGGCAGACAATTCTGGAGACTTCACCTCTAAACCCTCTCAACACTTCAAACAGCAGCAATATACCAGGATCAGCATGATGAAAATGGCCTTTCTCGTCTTATTGGGCATTTGAAATTCATATCCAGATTCTGCGGCTTGAACTCATCTGGAGTTATAGCGTGTAACATAATAGACTAACATGTGCCGCTCTGTCTTTCCTTTGATAAAACAACACAAAAAAAGTTAAAGAATACCTGATTGAATCAGGCATGAGCTTCCCACGGGATAAAATTAAACAGCATTCTGCCAGTGCTGTGAAGAAAAACGCATCAGTTACCACTGCAGTGATTTAATCACGCAGCGTTGGAAGAAGGTTCAGCAGCGTGCATGCCACGGCAGTATTAACAGAAAACCCAAAGCTTCGAAATGCAAGACTTTCGGTTAAATACAGAGGAGCTCACCTTTCCCTTCCTGTACGATCCTGGAGATTTTGGTTTTGACAAGAGAGTGTTTTGTCTGGTTTTTTGGTAACAGGAGTTGATGAGGTGTAAGAAGTTAAAAGGAAAATCTCACCGTTTCCATTCCGTCAGCAAAGGCCTGCATTAACTGGGAAATCAGCCTGTTACTTCTCCTATCATCCATTTGCAGAAGTTCATTACTTAATTCCCATTCATATCGCCTCTGTGCAGAATAACAGGCTGATGACATTTCAGTTAATCATAATCTTCCCTTTCTGTGACAACCTGCCAGCAGCCTTTTTGAAAATAAACTCGCAGGATGAAATTTTTAAAAAGAAGGATTTTTCTCACCCTTATGGAGAAGGGAAAACTGACAAGAAGAATACGTGAGAATATTTCACAAATGAAAAAAAATCTTCTGGATTTATTACCAGTTCCCTCTCAACATTTTATGTGCTATTTCATTGCCTGGTAAATTGTTATTGAAATAATTTACATTTTTGTTTTTATCCCCTGTAGAATATAGAACCCCTGTTGCCTCTGTAACACGCTTACTAGCAAGGATACCTTACATTTCCATGGACTGACTTGATTATCAGGCGGCTACAGAAGCACAAATAAAACCGTGCCTTTGCGGGTGTGTGTACATAGAGTAAACCCTGCGTGTAGGTTAAGAAAGCAGCAAACTAAGATTTCAAGCCATTACTGCTACCCGTTTATATGTCATGTAGTCTTATAAATATGGGCATTTTAACCCAGTTAATGTACCGGTGAAGGAATGGGAAATGAAAGGGGGAATTGGGAAGAACGGGGAAAGGCTTGGAGGGTTTTCTGGCAGCAGTGGGCTCACAGAAGCCATCACCAGCAGTTGAACTTAGGTCATGGCAGGTGTAAGACTTGGGTGGAGGCCATTGAAACCCAAGGAAATACTATAAGCTGGAAGCAAAACCACAGGCAGGCACCGCTGACAAACAAAAGAGTCAAAGGCAGCCTCATGCACAGCAACAGCTTTTGTGAAAGTTCAATCAAAGCTGCACAAGTGTCAGCACCATTTGTTCACGGCAACAAAAGACAGGATGTTGAGCTGCCTGGAAATAGCCTATCTCGTAAGTAGCTGCAATGTCATCAAGAAGAAGAAATTCAAGTTTCTATCAGCAACTGCATATTGCCAATTTAAAATCAGGATGACTATCTGTGGGCAGGCAAAAAGAACAGCTCTTTCATTAACACAGTTATTTAAACTATGATGTCTGAACAAGAAGTGCTTGGCTCCTTCCTGAAGCCCAATCTGCAGATGATAGAGGTAAAAAGAGACCTTCAGAGGCAATCGAATTTTTAAGAGAAGGGGTGATGACATACTCAATGGTAATTCCAACTCATTGTGTGTCTCTTGCATATCTGGTCAATCCCCACCCCCAAAGTTGCCATGAGTGCATAAATAAAATTAAGACTGGCTGCTGCAACAGAGGTGGGTGGGGAGACAGATGGGTTAACTGGGAGGGGGCATGACAGTACAGAGGCAGGAGAGACCACATCAGTCCAGAAGAGCCATTGTGGAAATTGTCCCTTCCTTTTTGCAGAAGTGTCTGGCAAGGCAGCATCTCGTGACTCTGCAGGGCCGGTGGGCAGTGCCAGAGAGACCTAGACAGCCTTTCGTGTCTGTACAGAGCGTGCTGGTTTTGGTCAGGACAGAGTTAGCTTTCTTCACAGTAGCTGGTATGAGGCTGTTTTAAAACCCTGAGAAGAGTACTGATAACACTGGTGTTTTTCAGTTGGCACTAAGGAGTGTTCGCACCAATTCAAGGCCTTTACCCACTTCCACACCTGCGCTCTCAACTTCCTCACTGCAAGCAGCAGGGAGGGGACACAGCCCAGAGAGCTGATCCAAACTGAGCAAAGTTCATCACGCTCAGTACATAAGCTGGGGGCGGGTCAGGGGACCATAGCTTGTTTGTTCACTCAGAGGTTAGTTCGAGAGTGAGTTGGTGGGTCGACAGTTGGCTTTCTCAGTTGGGCTCTCGCTCATCAGGCTCACTCAGACACTGGTGTGATCTCTCTCTCAGGCTCCAACTCTTGGGCTCCCTGGCTCTGACTCTTGCTACTCAGGACCTGGCTGTGTATCAGTCAGTGGGTGGTGAGCAACTGTGTAATTTGTTTTATTTTCATTATATATTATTACTGGTATTGCTAATATTATTAGTATCACTATAATATTCATTTATATTCAATTATTAATTTTTTCTTATCTCAATCCCAGAGCTTCCTTGTCTGTTCCTCCCATTCTCCTCATCCATTGAAGGGGGGGGGGGGGGGGGCGGGGGAGGTGAGTGAGCAGCTGCATGGTACATTATTGCTACCCGAGGTTAAACCACGTCACTGAGTGAGATGGGTGGCAGCAGTACCCTTGCCCAGAGCAGCAGTGGACCTTTGTCAGCAAAGCAGAGAGTCAGCTGTTTATCTGTGACAGGAAGAAGCAGTGAAGAGGACTGTCCATATTCCAGAGGCCTTGGACCAGTTAGGCTGAGAAGTGAAGGAAAGGAGGGTGGTTGCTGCATGATTGGTAGAAATACATCTATGCCAGCTTATCTCCGATGATGGTGCAGTGTCATTTCACAGCTAAGGCTGTCCGGGGACTGAGATCCTGAGGTGTTTGCAATAACTCTGGAGCCTCCAGAAGTGCAGACACACTTACAGCAATATCAGGAAATCCAACAGAGTTGTGAGAAAGTTCGCTCTGTCCTTTCTCTAAGTGACAATTTCCATACAAAGACCCCATTGTGGTCTCCTTGTCCTACTGCATGCACCCTAGTACTCAAGGGTCTTACAGTGCTGACTTCAGAAAAATCCGGTCTTCTACACCACAAGTGAAGGAATACCTGTTTATTGCTAAACAGTTACTGGCTGCAACTATGTGTTAATTCATGGATGGCTGTTAATTCATGATGGCAGCATAGATTTTACACACATCGTTGCTGGAAGCCAACTGCATACATCAGTAGAATCACAGGATGGTTTGGGTTGGAAGGGACATTAAAGACCACCTGGTCCAACTCCCCTGCCATGGGCAGGGACACCCTCCACTAGACCAGGTTGCTCAAAGCCTCATCCAGCCTGGCCTTGAACACTCCCAGGGATGGGGCATCCACCGCTTCTCTGGGCAACCTGTGCCAGTGCCTCACCACCCTCTCCATGAAGAATTTCTTCCTGATATCCAATCTAAATCCCCCCACTTTCAATTTAAACCCATTACCCCTTGTCCTGTCACCACAGACCCTTGTAAAAAGTCCCCTCCCTCTCCCCCCCCCCCCTCCCCAGCTTCCTTGTAGGCCCCTTCAGGCACTGGAAGGTGCTATAAGGTCTCCCCGGAGCCTTCTCTTCTCCAGGCTGAACCAGCCCAACTCTCTCAGCCTGTCCCCATAGCAGAGGGGCTCCAGCCCCCTGAGCATCTTCTTTGTGGCCTCCTCTGGACTCATTCCAACCAGTCAATATCCTTCTTGTTCTGGGGACCCCAGAGCTGGACGCAACACTCCAGGTGGAATCTCATTAAAGCAGAGTAGAGGGGGAGAATCCCCTCCCTTGACCTGCTGGCCACGATTCTCTGGGTACAGCCCAGGATGCGGTTGGCCTTCTGGGCTGCCAGCGCAAACTGCCGGCTCATGTCCAGCTTTTCATCCACCAGTACCCCAAGTCCTTCTCCTCAGGGCTGCTCTCAATCCATTCTCTGCCTAGCCTATACTTGGGATTTCCCCAGCCCATGTGCAGGATAAGTGATTCTTTGGACACATGGTTTAATACCTTTTCTGTATAACAATGATCTTTTTAATTAGGTCTTTTGGAGAGACACAGCTGAAGAAACCAAAAAGTGGGGTTTGGTACGGGAAGGAACATACAAGAAAGTAAGACTGCAGTAAGTTATCTTTAGACCTACATAATGTCTATTTCCCTTCAGCGTTCAGTTAATATAGGAGGATACTGTTAGGGGAACTACTTATTTAGCCTGAACGATAGGGCAAACGCCCATAGCATCAGCTCCAGTGAGGTCACGGTACCATCAGATGCATAAAAGTCAATGTCAGTTTGCAATAACTGCAAGGGTAATCAGCTATTTGTGCATATCTGCTTTGCTACTGTTTTTTTCTTTTCCCTCAGAAGTAATAGAAAAGTCAGGGACAGTTGCTTTACACTTAGGCAGTATTAGCATTGAAATGTCTTTCTTTCAGAGAACTTTCATTCCAGCTCCTTCTTCAGTGGGTAGGAAACTCACACCCACCACACACCCCCAAGGTCTATCTGACTTCTTCACACAACGTACAGTATAATCGCTCTGTACTTCCACTACGGAAGGTGGCCAGCCGCGTGACTGGTAACCATAGCAGCTGCAATAGCCAAAAAAAAAAAAAAAAATTCCAGTGCTAAATGTATGCACAAGTCTGTTGCTTTAGCATCACTTTATCTGCCATGAGCAGCATCAATGGGTATGCCTCAAAATGTCCCAGTGTTTGGGAAGGAAAAAGATGCCGTTCATCGCCACGTGGAAAACAGCATGTCTCACCCAGAAGAATGTTTTCTGTCAGTCTCTTGACTTTTTGTAACGTCTAGAGATATTTTTTTCCTGGAGCTGTAATCTCAGGCATTCAAGCTAGAATTTCTATTTCTTGTATGGGAAAGATTGGTCCTGGAGATTTTCCATGCTGGAATCACTGGTCTTTTTCCTATCATGTGCGGAGTGTTGCCTGCCAGGGACTGAGAAGTAATGACAGGCAATAACATCGGATTCTTTCCCAGTAATAATGCCAAAACAGAGTATCACAATACTACTAGCTGTCTCAATGCTGTTAACTCTTTCAGACAGAAACAGTGAACTTGCCACAGACAGTGCCTGTGGGTAGGGAGTTTCTTCCTTTCCTCTTCCTAATGGTCGCTTTCCAGCAGAAAGCGGGAGAAGGTCATCCCTTGGAGAAGGTGTAGCAGGATGGGGCTGTCCTCCTAGACCATCCCACCTTATGGGATCTACCTCCCCAGCACAGCCTTCCCCAAGGACCTGCAGACCCTTGTTAACCTGACACGCACAACAGCTGTGGCCTGTCTGCTTCTCGCTCCATCACTGCGGTGAGGACGCCATGGATACGATAGCACACCAGTGCTATAGAGCATGGTGAAGGAGGAAGCAGAGTAAAGGCAAGAGCAAAATGAAGCCAAGTAGTATCACTGCAGACAGTGCAGTGAGGAGCTAAGGCTGGTTTAGGTGTTTTGACAGAATATCCTCTTAGTTTCGGTAACAAATTTACTACTGCGGGCACTTAGAAGCCTGTTAGTATTATGGTGCTGGTATGCCATCCACTATCAAAAGCATTCCCTTCCCAACAGTATGTCACACTCGGATATAATCCAAAGCCAGTGACAGCCTAAGACCTGTGAGTTATAAAGCCAATCCCTGCATGCTTATTTATATTAGAAAGCTCACATTTCAACCCAAAGCCTGAAAGCAAGATATACCTCAACCTACAACAAATTACAGATGACTCATGAAATCTGAGTTCAAGCCTTCTAGAGTCCAGCACAAAAAGCGACCACCTAAGCAGCTGCTTGGCTGAAGATTTCCTTTCCACTATGTTCCTTTAGAAAACAGTGCCCTTAAGAATATCAGGAACCTCAGAAAATTCAGTCCTATTATTTTCAATACATTTTCTTTAAACAGAGGAAACATGGCAAGTACGGACTACTTAGCAAGTAATAGAAGATGCACTTTAATGCTGCAAATATGGTCTTGGCAAAAATCCAGAGAGCCCCGATAACATCCTTACCGGACAGACTTGCTTTGCCTTCTTACAAAAGAGTGGAACACACAAGGACATTTGGCCAACACAGAGAACAGCTGAGCCACACACCTCCAGAAATAAAAGCGTGAGTTGCTACACTTTGGCCAAGGCGCTGTAGTTATTAGTTGCAGTGAATAGTCATCTTTGCAGACTAACATAGAAAAAGCTTACCAGTTACATCCTGTCCTTTGGTTTGCAGCCTCCTCTACCAACGTGAGCCTTAACTTTATCTCAGGGGACCAAGACAGAAGTGCTTGGAAGAACACAGGGACTATAGCTTCCTCCTTCCTTCGCAAAGGCAAAGAAAGGGCAAGCTGCCCACACACATCTTTCCTTGTTAAGCAGGATATTGTAGGCAAAAGCGAACGGGGAACATCATCAGGCTGGAAGAGGCCAACACTCAGGTTTCACAGGCATCTCGTTATTTAATCCCCTTCCTAGAGTGATCAGCTGAGGAGTGGTTGCATTTACTGCTCATACTGGGAGAACCCTCAGAGCCTCACCTGAGCAACTCATTCAGGAACTTCAAACCCTTCAAAGAATCTTTGCTTTTGGCAGAGCACCAGCCATGCCAGAGCCTACCTAGTCTGTTAAAGCTTAAGGTGATGACAACTCATGCTGCTATGGCTGAAAAGTTCACTTTATTGTTACCATATATTTTTCATTATTTCTATAGCATAATAATTGCACTGTAAATACCAGCATTTCCATATAACTACAACTAAGTACAGACAAACAGAAATTGCTTACCTTATGACACCTTTCCATGACTCTCTTCTGTAAGTGTTTCTATTCCAAGAGAACAACAGTCTCTCAGTCAGTTCTTAATTTGGGGGAAACAATTAACTTAGCATACTTTTCTAAGAAATGTAGCCAAAACCAAGTCCCTCATTAAAATTAGATTTCCAGTCAAGAGAATTATAATTATGTCTCTTCTACCCAGACATTTTCTATTAAGGCTTGACTCCCTTTATTCTGCTGTCTTCTACACAGAGCAATAATTATTGGGACAATAAAAAAATAGGTAGTTTTAAGTTTTGCCTTTTATTGAAGAAGTTTATTACAATACTGTTATCTCCTCAAGACCAAACTTAGCTTGTGGAATTGCAGAGATTTTACATATTTGTCAGTATAAGTGGTGTCACTAAGCATGTAGTTAGCCGAAGTTGGTAACAGATGTGCTTACGTCAGCTCTGATAACATTCATAAATTCATTTAACAGAGACTTCATAATGTCTGCAAAATGATATTCAAAAGTAATTACTTCCCTTGCAGCATTCAGTCTGTCTCACTGTTGAATATAATCTTCGCATATTAGTATATTACACATTCGGAGAGGACTCGGCCAAGTAATTGCTGGTGCAGTGAGGAGTGATCATCATTCACTACAGGCTTGCTTTAAAAGCCTGACTTTTAAAAGGACTAGCCAAAAAAAGGTAACCTACATGTTAAAAATCATGTGAAGAGAGAATCAGATCTTTTATCATTTGGTTGGTTATGAATAACGAGTAGGCTTTCTATTTGTAACACATCATACACAGCTATGGGAAATTATGGCACCATGCCTTCCTTTAATTTGATGTTGCTGGGAAAGGCTGTGGAAGTTGGCTTTAGCGTCGATTTTTTAACGCTCCAAAGATTCAATAGATACAGATGCACTTTTTAGAAAAGCCACGGGAAATGCCTGACTCTCCATGTGCTTGTTGCCACTGCGAGAGGGAGCCTGGACAGTACAGAGCAGGGAAGCGCTACATCTGGTAACGAGTTGGGAAGATCCGACCCTCCCTCAGTCGCTGTGATCATCAAGCTGCTCTTGTACCTGCGTTTTTTATCTCTTCTTCCCATACACGCTCTGTAACAAAATGTAGGAGGCTCTTAAAGATGAGGAGCAACAGAATCAGTTCTTGCTCTTTCATTTGTAATTGGGATAAACCTCTTGTGACTGTAACTCACTGGGCGATGCAGTGACTCACACGGATCACTCTGTGGAGTTTGACTCAACCACTAACCCTGAGTAAGACAAGCCAGCTCGAGGCCCTTGCTTCCAAGGAGAGAGCAGGGGGTAGAAACAGAACTCTTGTCCTCCGAGCACGGAGCAACAACCTGCCTGAGCTCAGCCGTGATGCCGGTTCAGTACGGCTCCTCAGGAGCAGGCTGTGGAGGTGCCTGTGACCTTGGCAGGATTGCAGAGGTCGCTCGTCCCTTTAAATAAAGCACCACCTGGGAACAGGGAGCGAGAGGAAGCTTTGCAACGGCTGTAAAAGCATCATAGCCTTTACAAAATATTTCATAAGAATGTCAGGGGGATTTTATTTTCTTTTTTTAGATTTATGAACCCTTAGGAAAATAATCAGAAATTACTGTTTAGCTCTGGCTCCAGTTCCCACAGCTGAAGGTTGGAAAGTTGCATTCTGCTCTGCCTTCCTTGCACTCGAAAGATCAGCCTTCAATTACATACTGCTAAAAAGTTAATCATTACTCTGTTTCTTTTTGTTCCTGATCATTAGATATTGACTGCATTGCTTTTATAATCGAACCTCTTCAGTCCTCCGAGCTGTATTTTCTCCCTTCTGTGGGTGTGTTCCCCCTCCCCCACCCCTTCTTCTTACAGTGCAGGAGGATTTGCACATTGTTAGTATTATTTTTATCGCATTTCTCCTTGTTCCCATTTTAAAAATATTTTTTCCTACACAGAAACCCTGTTACAAGCTGACCAGATGAAGCTGTAGTCCTTGTTCCCAGAGAAGACCAGACAGTGGTTCCCAGACCACTGTTCCCATTACCCTAATCCCATTCCCATCACCTAGAGCAGTGAGGAGGGTAGGGCTGTGGTGGTCAAGCAGAGGTTCCTACATACTCTCTTCATGTCTCAGCTGTGTGGGATGGTTTAGAGGCCCTGAGGACAGTACACACAGCCACCTTCCTTGGGTCTGGTCCAGGAAGGAGCAGTACACAGGACCCCCAGTCTCTGTCGCTGCATGCCAGCAGGAAGCAGGATGAAAGCAGGATGAACAACCCCTTCTGAGCCAGGGAGAGGGCTCAGCTATCACTTCTCCAGCAGCAGGATGTTCAGTCACAGCCCCAGCTGGCCTTGCTGTGGGTGGGCTGTAGAGCATGGAAAATTTCAGGCATCTTCTCCCTAACCTCTCTGCTCACTTACAGAGAGGCGGGATGGAGCACACAGAAGGAATCAACTCTGTTTCCACTGTACAAGGACATAACACACTGGCCTGGGTTTCTCAGCAGCCAAATATTTGCCTGGTGGGCTGTCTCCAAAGCTGTTTCTAGCAGCCGGGCTAGACTGCTTCCTGCAGCCACAGAGCTCTGCTCCTCCCCTCACCCATCCCTGCTCTCACACAACATGCCAGAGAGTATTTAAACATCCACACAGAACCTCATCTTTGAGATTTCATCCAAAATACACCCTTTTACCACCCACTCAGAGCAAACTCATTTTATTTGTCGAACAAGAACAAAGGGCTGAGCAACTTAACCCTGCCAAGTTTACAGCCAGGAATCCAGACTTCACATCCCTTTTATAACACCCAAACCCACCCATTCGGCTAATCCTTACACAACCGTGATAAATCATCCTGTGTCAGAGGCGTCACAGGAGCCAGTACTTTACTTTTACCAACTTTAAAAAAAAAAAAAAAAAAGGAAAGAAGGAAAACAGGAGGCAAAGAGAGGCAGAGACCCCTTTCCTTCTTTGCATTCTGGAAAGGTGTATTCCAGCAGGTGTAGGAGATGTATAAATCAGGATGTGTCAGATTAATAAATACATGCCCTCTCCATATTACTAATTACATAGCCAAGGCTTTCCAACTTAAGGAATAAAAAATAATAAAGGGATGTCTATGTGCTGTTAGCTTAGAAAAAAGAAAAAATCCCTGCAGAGAAGTGCGAAAGAAAATGCCAGGCAAGCTAGAGCTGAAGTTGTTCAGGCAGTTGCGTGTGCACTGAAATGCCACTGAAATAATCTTCCTGTGGCTGGCAAACCAATATGTCCCTGAGATTGAAAGCAGGGTGTCAGAAGTGTTGCGGTGGAGGAAGAACTGCGGAGAGCAGCACTGTGGGGCTGGCAGACCTCCTGCCAGCACGCTGCCTGCTCCTCCGTGGGTACCAGTTGTCACTCAACTCACTAATGCTCCACCTAGAAAGATTGGCTAAAGATACTGCCAGTTCATCTGTCTGTTTAGACAATGTGCCTACAGGTATCCCTGAACTCTATTAATAATCCCCTGAACTTTCAACAACCTGTAACACACACACACACACCATTTTCCGTAGCTCAGTGCTGAAAGCAGGTCTCTCTGGAGTAACAGTTTCCAAATGCAGAGGGAAAGACACGTACTTCCAGACCAGATGAATTACTGCAGGTTAACAAAAAAATGAAAGAATGGAGAGAGAAGTGAAACACTAATCAGGACCAGAATGAGCAGTGCCTCCATCCTGAATCCGCTCGCAGCCCCATCGCTCTGCAGGCAGGCTTTTCATTTCAAGACTGCTGCATACAGAGCGTACGCCATTCCCACGCGAGGATGACTAAGACCCTGACTGTTCAATTTGCCAAGCCCCTCAAATAATCCTAAATAAATACACTGCTTTCCAGAACCCCCTCAAGGTCACCAATTTCACAAAGCCTCCCTGATTGGCCTACTGCTAGCTGATTTCCTTCCAGGAGAAAGCTTGTATCCACTCCAATAATTTTTGTATCCAGCTGATCCCAAAACTTCAAAGGAGTTATTGATATTTACGTGTCCTTGGGACCAGTTCCATGACTAGGATATTTCAGTTATGATTTTTCCATGTGTACAGTATTTTGAACGTTAATAATGCACATGAATTGTTTACAGAAGTGAAGATGGGTGATAAGAGAATTTGCAAACATGCTGCAATCGCTAGTCTTTTCCGGCCTTTTTCTTTTGTTTGGATGAGTGGGTGGGTGACAAATATTAAGGAAAAAGAAACTAACTTGCAGGTTTATGTCAGCAGCTGAAGTCCACGCTGCTACAGCTACTCTGCCACCAGCGCTTGCTGTGTTTGCCTGTGCTGTGCCTGCACTTCTAACTGTGCTCTAGGTACACCCTTCCTTTAATCACTTCGCTCTTTGCAGCAAATGGCTTTCAAATTCATGTTTTTCAGTTGTACACCCGGCAAAGTGGGACTTGCTCTCATATTCCTGTTCTGCTGATTGCTTCCAGCTCCCTGCCCATCTGCTTGGCTTCTGGCCCAAGTAGGTTAGAGCACAGCCTGTGCCTGCGGGTCCCTTCTTCATCCCCACATGCACCCCAGCTATAAGATTCTGCCGTAGCAGTGAACCCCTATTTCGTCACCAGAGAGGTTTGCAAGCATGTAGGGTCATAGGGGACCGCAGGTTCAAAGCTGGGAAGCACATCCTTGTGAAGAGAGCTTTCCAGCATCCCATTCCCATCATAGGATGGATGCTAGCACACGGGTCTGGATTGAAATGTGGCCTAAACTTCGCTGGTGTTTCGGGGTGCTTGTAGATGGGATTTTTGGCGTAGTTCATTATGGAGACAGGATGCACTTTCAAAGAAGAAAACATCCCGAAAGCCTAATCAGCTGGAGCGCAAGGTTGTCTTACTATTTCTGGTAAATTCATTTTGGTAATGGAAGAAATACACAAACTCATCTCTCCTGAAGGGAAGTATCTGTTAGGATTGCACATCTAGTTCTTACGCTCTCTCCCATGGGAGGAAATGCAGCACTTCTTTTTTCCCCTCATCCCAAGGATATCTTCATTATGTTCTACTAAGAGCTCAGCGTTACATGAGAACGTTGCTAATGAATGCCTCTAGGCTTCAAAGGGCAGAGTCTCAAGAGCTCTATGATTAAATATAATAATTTGCAGTTCTGCAGAACCTTCCATCCAAAGATCTCATCTGTTTGTACAGATTCCCGTGAATGAAGCTCAGTCTCTCACAAGTGAGCTATTCCTGATAAATACCGAATACCCTGGTAGCAAGGACACATTACCAAGAGGTCAGGAACAGAAATTTGAGTACTCCTGATTGGGGTGAGACTGAACCCAGGCGCCCAGTATTCTGGGGAGGTCCATCTCCACAGCAGTGTGCGCTGATGGGGGAAAGGAGATATCCTACCTTGCCTTCCAGCAGTTTGGAAAAGGGTGAGCTCAGCCCTTTCAGAGAAGGCTAGTGGATCCCAAGCAGATGAGTATGCCTCCTGGTAGGCTACCAAGGAGTTCAGTGCTTCCCAGGTGGTTCATTGTAGGCTGAACATAGGAAGCTTCATTCTACGGTTTATTCCAGTCCCACCAAAAAGGAAATTTAACTCTGTCCTTACACTGTACTTAGGACCCTGTTGCCTAACACAGGGCTCTAGATTTTATGCAGCCCATTTGATCTCATCCTCCATGATGAAATAATTCAAGAAAAGTTACAGAATGGCCTGACAATGCATGTTTCTTGTCTTTGTTTTGTGTCTTCTGTTCTAGTCAATGCTTCTCCACCTCCAGCAAAGGTGGCTATTGGCAAAATATTTCCAGACAAGAATGAACACACTTTTATTCTATTTAATGTGACCAGTAAGAGCTGATAATTAAAAAAAAAACAAATCCTACATAATATCTGATTATTCTAGCTGCCTTTGTTTCAGGAAAGAAACTGAGAATAGATTTAGAACTCAAATCCTCGAGTAGTAGTATGAAATGACGCTATGCCATTAAACTGAAAGTTTCACTGCCAAATGTCTTAATTAAAGATTTAAAGCCCCCTATATCAAGTAGACTTGTCATGCAAAGTTTTTATTAGTAAGATGTTTTTAGTAGCAGTGAGGTCATGTGTCAAGTGGATGCACGTTCATGTTGCCAAGTTCAGATCCCTGTTTGTTCAGAGTTTTAACTGTTCTAGTTTTAGCTGTTATGAACAGGAAATCCCACTGATCTGCAAGTTGTGGAAAAGTCCAGAGAAGCAGAATTACAGAAACGAGTGGGTTGGCTTTAATTAACATTGAACTGTTCAGTAATACAATGGAACGATAAAATAAACATCAGTTTTGAAGGCTTTTTCTGCATTTTTTCTAGCACCATTCAATATATGCTAGAGGAAAAATAACGAAATTTCTTTCAGCAAGATGGGAAGAGAAACACATGGTTGAGGCAGGGCAACTGATGAAATCCTGCCGGAGGGGGAGGTCTGAGACACGTCCACATCCAGGCATCTGGAGGGAAATGCATTCACCCAGCCAATGAGAAAGACTATCCAAAGGTCAGGAGGTAGCTAAGCAACAGAAAGGAAAAATCCTCCATCACTTCCAGCTGGAAATAAAGCAAAGCCCCAGCATTTCTGGGATTTAATTACAGTGTTGTCCAGTGGGTAGGCAGCATAGCTTTGGGAGCAGGCGGTGTATAGTTTTAGTCTTTTTGCAGGGTTGGTATATGACATTATCATAGATTCAACATAGAACGGTTTGGGTTGGAAGGGATCTTAAAGACCATCTAGTTCCAACCCCCTGCCATGGGCAGGGACACCCTCCACTAGACCAGGTTGCTCAAAGCCTCATCCAGCCTGGCCTTGAACACTGCCAGGGATGGGGCACCCACAGCTTCTCTGGGCAACCTGTGCCAGTGCCTCACCACCCTCTCCAGGAAGAATTTCTTCCTGATATCCAATCTACATCTCCCCGCTTTCAATTTAAACCCATTACCTCTTGTCCTGTCACTACAGACCCTTGTAGAATGTCCCCCCTCCAGCTTCCTTGTAGGCCCCTTCAGGTACTGGAAGGTGCTATAAGGTCTCCCCGGAGCCTTCTCTTCTCCAGGCTGAACAAGCCCAACTCTCTCAGCCTGTCCCCATAGCAGAGGGGCTCCAGCCCCCTGAGCATCTTCTTTGTGGCCTCCTCTGGACTCGCTCCAACTGGTTGACATCCTTCGTATGTTGCGGATCCCAGAGCTGGACACAGTACTCCAGGTGGGGTCTCACAAGAGCAGAGTAGAGAGGGAGAATCCCCTCCCTCGACCTGCTGGCCACACTTCTCTGGATACAGCCCAGGATATGGTTGGCTTTCTGGGCTGCCAGCGCATGCTGCCGGCTCATGTCCAGCTTTTCATTCACCAGTACCCCAAGTCCTTCTCCTCAAGGTTGTTCTCAAGACATTCTCCACCCAGCGTGTACTTGCGTTTGGGATTAGGTGAATGAACTCGTTCGTGCCTCAGTTTCCCCACCCAAAAATGCATATGATGTGCCTCAATATATATAATACACCTTACACCATAGGAGAGCCAGGAGGTCTACATTTCTACACTACTTTAAGACCCTCAGGTAAAAGAGGCTGCAGAAGTTGAGACTAACATAGTTATTTTCTGTTTATTTCTAATAGGTAGGCACACAGTAGGAACCATTCTGACATGTGTTAGTGTAGGTGGAAATGACTCATTTGGCTGCACTGGAAGCTAGCTGCTGCAGACTGGCTGCTGCTACACTCCTAAATAAATCCCATAAAACAGATCTTGAAAAGTGAAGTGAATCTTGCTGCTCTGTTAGCAATTAACTTAATGTATTTAACATGTGAACATATGAGCATGTCTTAATTTATACACATGTGAACATACATACACTCCCTATAGTATATTCATTCTTTAGATTATTTGTATTATCTATTAACTGATGCCAAAGAGGGACCCAATTTTTTTATCCCCACTGTACTTACCAATATCATAAGATGACCTAGAACATACCACACAGAAATTTCCTGAACATTGCCTTTTTAAGAGTTTGTTATATGCAGAAGGGGTTTTAGCAGCAAATGTATTGGAACAGTGTGGACAAAAGCATAAGCAACAAAACTAAGGCTCAGACTTAGACCAGAAAATCTAAGGAATTACGATCAGAGTTTAAATCCCAATTCCATCAGGATTCTCTGGCTTCTCGAGGGAGTCAGCAGAGCTACAAACCACTGCTGGGCCAGGTCCCAGCTGGGATGAGCTCCTGCAAATGACTGTACCCAACAAAAAGCTCCTGCCAGCTGCTCCTCCAGGCATCTCCACTTCCTTACCTCTGCACAGTGTTCCTGCATGCACTGTGCAAAGTAGCTATCAAATACTTAGCAGATTCATTTGTATCTTGAGACTTGCATCTGTCTCTGTAGGGTAGGGGTGTATCTTTATCTTTAGGGTAGAGCCTGCAAAGTGTTTTCCCGGGCAGACAAAGAAGGGTAGGTACTAAGCCGTAGTCACCATCTCTTTCCATTGCCATAGGGTGTGCGTCACGATTTCAAGAGAGTGGCTGTAAGGTGCTCGCAACGTTTCCTTCTGGCCTTGACAGCTCTCAGCCAGCACAGCACCGAAGAGAGATACAACACAGAGCAGGGCACTTTGAAGAAGAAGCTCTTCTATGGGCTACCTCCGCTGGGCTCCATCCATGTCCCCAGCCCCGGGGAGCCCTGGAGACACGTGCAGAAAAGGGCTTGCAAGCCCTTTCGGTTTCTGCTCACATCCCAGGCACACGTCTTCTTTTGCCCGCTCCCACACGCCAGTATGCAGATATTAAAGCAACTGCGAAGAGGCAGCTAGTCAGAGATACACTGATTTATGTCACGCTTAACGTTGGCAGAAGCAAACTTGGAGGTGGAGGCAAGAACGTTTCAGTGGCAGCATTTCAATGCCAGATTTTAAAATCAGGGCCTAATGTTTCTGTAAATTAAAATGACCTAATTAGTCAATGGGCTAGGAGAGCTTGCAGGCTAGGAAAGGACTGTAAACGCAAAGCCCTGCTCAGAGGCCAGAGTTACGCTGCTGATAACATTCACAAATCTCCCCTTAGAGATTGTCAGTGTGGTAAAATACCGAGGAGTGCCTGAAGATAAAGCTGCTAAGCCCTGCTGCCAGCTACCTCCTGCCACAGATCCCAGGGGAGTTCACTAAACAGACCTTCTGCCATTGTCCTTGCCAGGAAGAAAATTAATACTGTTAACTGTAAGCCTTACAGTTATTTTATCCGTTTCACACTCACCCCCACTTCCATAGTCCTTCATGTCTCCCATCTGTTTCACCTGCCTTGGGAAGGCTCTCAGAGAATTTTCCAAACTACAGAGGTAGGACTAGGTTCATATTTTGAATTTACCATGAATATTTTTGTAGTTTCAGGCCCCACAGTTTCTAGAAGTCACTTATTTAACATACCTAGAAACACAGGGCATGGAGCAGTACTTTCAGAGGCCGCTAATTTCCAGCTAAGACAAGGAAAAGCACTCATTTCTTATAACTCACTCTTTAACTCTTTCTTACAACTCATTTCTTACAAAAAACCTTGCTGTAAATTTTCAAATCCTAGATATCCAGGGAGGAGGGGAATGGATGCACAGAACGGGTGTCTGAGAGCCACCTTAAAGGCAAAGGTGCCGTAGCCAAAGCCAAACATAGAGTTTGAATGCTCCGTGAACTGAAGAACTGCCCCACAGAAAGCCTGTGACTGACTGCTCCGCATAACTACATTCCCAAATATTTTCTGTACCAAATAGGTCACTCCCATTTTGGTAGACGGAGTAATACGACCCATCCTGTGTTGTGTGAGTGGGGGGCAGCTGAGCATCTGAGTGTGTGACTTGCTAAAATAAGATATAAGCCCTTGAAAACAGCTTAATATAATCTTTCAGGGGGTCGGTCAAGCCTTCTAACAGGAGACTCTTCTTTTTCCCTTGCATCTGGCCAGGATGGTGCTATTACTAATGACAAAAAAAGATCCCTGCCTTCATTGATTCGTCCTTGTGCTAAGCATCCAGATAGATGAGATTTCAGGCAGTGGTACTGTTTCCCCAGCCTACATTTGCTTTTTCTTCTCCAGGAAGATACATGAGGGAGGATTAGGGAGGAGAAAGTGCTTTTCACTCTGATGATCTGGGAGGGATAAAGAGAGAAACAATTTAGAAACAAAACTATCCCCAGCTGGAAAGCAGAGGTTTGTCCTAAGAAAAGGCAATGTAAAGAGAAATTGCTAAACTTCTGCTGAAAAAAAAAATGAAAAACACCTGCAATGTAGCTCCCTAAGGAGGCTAATTAAGTGAGAAAGACTGGTGCTTGTTGGAACTCACAGCACAATTTAAAGTATTATCTCTCACGTGACTTATTTGCTTGCTATTTTAGGGAAACATATTTTTCCTTTGTTATACTGATTAGGTGACAAGATTGATTGACTTCCTATGTTACTTTGAGTGACTCGCATGTATCTATACCCTCCAAGATATGTATGCACTAAATTATTTACACCTTCTGCACATCAGTGCCCCAAAAGCCCGTTGCTGTGCTCAGCTGTGTGTCCAGCCTGCCACAGGAGCAGGACTGTACACTCACAGATGGCCTCTTTCCTTGTACAAATAAGAAACGTGCAATCTTTAGAACCCATTTTCTTTTTAAATTAGGCTCCATACTTTAATTTTCCCCTCGTCTAAATTGGTGGTATTTACCTACCTCACAGCCTGCTCGAAACATTTTGAGCCTGTGCAGGGTGCTTTGCAAATATTCAGCATGACAGTCCTGACCCCTGGGGGGGTGTAATATAGAAAGAATTAAAACACATAATGGAAAAGGGGAAAAGGACGAATGTGCAAGCAAGCAGCATAATCACCCTGCTAATACATACCTAACTGGCTTGTTTTGTAGTGTTTGCAACATTTATTTGGCAAGATACTCATTTACTGTACTACTGCGTTAGCTGATGGTTTCTTTGCCCTCGTAACCCACGGCAATGCACCTAGAACATACGTTGCATGATGAATGAGAAGTGGGACTGCCTGGTGTCGTGGCTAGAGGCAGGTGAACATCAAGCTGTACAAGTAGATGCTGTCCCAATCTGTGACACAGGTGTGGTATGTGATGTGATTTAAAAGTCATTCAAATGTTTCAAGGCATGGTCAGTCATTAAGTATTCCTTATTCTCCGGAGGCTTGACATGAGGCTTTGGAATTGCAGGAGCTACTGAAGAACTACAGGCAAAACAAGCTGGAGCTGGAGCACGCGGTGCTGTGAGTTACCGGGGGCTGTGAAACATGAAGTCTCACTCTAATATGGACACTGGAAACCACTGACTTCTGCTTTCAGCTTCTTTCAGATGGTTTCAGACTTTCAGCTTCTGCTCTTCATTCCTCAGCTTTACATTCATGAAATCCAGCTCCACATTCATGAAACACAGGTAGTGCCCTGCCGTCTCCGAGGGGAAGGGAAGAAACAGATGAGTTTGTATTTGTGAGGCACACAGTTACTATAGCAATAAGCAGCACAGAAAAACTCAAGAGGAAAGTAATTGCCTTCAACGCAAATAGTCTGCAGTCAATAAGGCATGGAAACACGCTCCCAACAACGAAGGGAAAAAACACCGAGCAGCTGCTCATTAAGTGAGCACCATCCATCTTGTGCGCTGGGTGAGTGAAGGGTCCTGTGGAGTGCGATCTGATCCTAACGTTAACAGTGGTCCTTCACCGCACACATACAGCCTTTCTTAACCCCGGCTTTTCCTTTGAAGTGTTCAAGGCCAGGCTGGATGAGGCTTTGAGCAACTTGGTCTGGTGGAGGGTGTCCCTGCCCAGGGCAGGGGGGTTGGGACCATTTGATCCTTAAGGTCCCTTCTGTGATTCTATGATGTCCAACTTTTGAAGGCCCAACTTTGAAATCCTTGTGCAGAGGACACAGAGAGGGCAGTATATAGTTATCCAGTTTATAAAAGCAGAAATTCCATGTTGTAACATCAAGATGATACACAATTATCTGGGACACTTAGGTCCCCTACACAGACCCCTGTTACTTGGACCAAGGAAACAACTGGCTGCAGTAACAACCTTGCGGAGTGATGGGAAGGTACAGAAATCTTGGCTTTCTTGCATTAAGGTGATTACTTACAGAAAAAAGATTCTCCACACAGGCTTATTTTCCCTCTGCCCCCTTTGTTCCAAACTGTCCATGCTCTTCCTCCTCTCCATCTCCTTACCCAGATTTCTCTCTGATGTTATGTGTGTTCCTGTTGTCAGCTTCACCCCCATGTTCTGGCAAATGCCCAGTTTCCCATCTAGGGCACCTTGTACAATTTTGTTAGTCATCCAGCCGGTTTCTTAGATGCCTCTCCTAAACAGTGGGAACTCTGCCTCTGAATCTTGGCTTCTTGTAAGCTCTGTCTTCCTAGCCCCTAATACTTACTATCTTTGCCAAGTCCGCTTCAGATTCCTCTTCCCCATCTCCTCCTCTGATTCAGTTTTCATGCCCACCCATTAGTTTCTATTTTCAGAAAATGGAGATTCTCCTAAGAAGCCAATTGTAGCAATTCTGGCTAACGAAAATCCTTGGTATTGCGAGATGGATTAAAAGTCATATGTACTGGCAGTGCTTTGACAAACATATTTTTACATGCTAAAAATACACAAACAAGTCCTGAGATCAACTCCTGTCACAGGGTGTTGTTGCAAGTGCTGCATTACAGCAGTTTTCTGTGGTTCTTAGCGCGATTCCGAGACTGAGGAAAATCACTGCAGGCACTCAGGTAATTAGATCTATGTGGCTTTCCTTAAACACAGTTTCAAGGAAGAAAAGAGCGCTTTACTAAGAATTGCAAACTACATAGCTACATTTGCTTTTATGTTTCCTGATGAAGAGTATTTCCTAACACTCCCTGACTTGGCTCTTAAGAGCAGGCTGGTAGTGAGAAGAAAGGGGAAAAAGTGTCCTTGTGACCCAGGCCTTCCTTCCCCCTTCTGGATAGAAACCTAGGAAGGTGAGGGTAGCCAGACAGGGCACCAGAAAGGGCCAGTCTCTCACAGCCAGTAAGGGATGCTTAGCGAAGGGCAAGCACAGGGTTAGTCTGTCCTCAGGATACTCTCTAGCGAGTCCCAGATTAAGAACTTTTTGAACTTTGCTGTACCTGCATCCACTGAACCGCCCTTGACAGACCTTTCTCCCACAGATGTATCCAAGAAGTTCGTTTTCGTTTGGTTTGGGTTGGTTTTTGTTTGGCTTTTGTTTCCTTTTCGTTTTTAATATGCATATTCTTCTAGCGAGCAGAGCAAACCAGAACTCACAGCCACAAACTAATGTGTTATGGGAGAAGGCACTGCTCTCTTCACTTTTTGGCTGTGCAGAGTGGTTGGGCTTGATGCGTCAGTGTGCATGTTAGATGAACAGAAAAATGTAAATGCTGGAGAGGATCAGGGCAAGAGGAATGTAGGGACCGTGAACTCCCGCCACTCTCCTGTATCGCCACTGATTTCCTGCTGCCAAGAGATAGACAACAAGTCCAGGCTCTTCTAGACCCAGGTCCATCACCATTTAACTGGGAATTACTAATTCTCAGGGTGTTTTTCCTAGTCTGTAACTCTTGGCTTTGCTTTGTGCAGCCTCCAGGTCTCCCTCCATCCTGATTCCCCCATGATCTTGCATTGACCTTTCATTCCAAGTCCCAGAAGTGTCACGGTTACTGGCTGGACACCGACCTGAAGAACAATGAGGATGCCCACTGTAATGGTGGAGTAGTTCTTTACAGCAAAGTAACAGAGAAAAAAGGGTGCTTGTGAGTGCAGGAACAATTTTCAGTGAATGCTTCCAGCTTTATTTACGTCCAGCACACCCAATCTGATGCCCTAGTCAGGGTGTCAGAGGAGCAACCTCCAGAGTTGCATGTAATGTTTGAGCTGCCAAATTCATTTTTGCAGTTTACAGCTAACAATCAATCATACACTACTCAGTTGTTAACTTCTTTTGTTTAGACCATTTGGATAATTAAAGTACCACGAATTCCATGGTGTCAGCGTGTCTCAAACAGACCTCCTGCTGGCTCTGCAATCTCTCTCAGAGATCAGAAAATGAAACAATGAATAACACTAGAAGAAGGAGTCCAAGTAACTCATATTTTATGTTTTGTGTTTTCCTAATGCCAAGGTCATATAGTCAGCAGCGTGATCAATGCAAATACAATATGCTTTTGGAAAAAGGCCAACGTCTGCCTGTGGAAAGGGCAATCAAGGGAACTGTTTTGTAATAATGCACTTTATGGGTAGATAGCAGAGATCCCAAAGCTCTTTAACTAAAGTAGCAAAAGACCAGTGACTCAAGTTGCCAAGTTAAAAAAAAACCCAGGTTAATGGCAAATCCCTGGATATGTGTACATGGGCACGATGTCCTATCCTTTGAATGCACATCTCTCTCATGCATACTACATTTGTGTCAGCATCATTTTGCTATGGCTCAGAAAGTCTATCCTCAGCAAATATCTAGAGCTAACAACTGTTCTGCATTTAGTTGACACGCACATGGCCGTGGTAAGCCTGGCCAATCGCTGCTATCTCTACTAAGACGCAGGCAAAAAATAAAATAAAATCCACAGATGTTAAATTGTGTCAGCTTGCCTAACCATTTGAAGTCATTAATTCTGCAGACTATTTTTGACTTAAGTCTGCAAAAACTACATCATTCCTCCCTGCTGCTGGTCTGAGCTCAATGTGTATATTGCATCTTTCAAAATCATAGACAACACACAAAGGCTGCAGCACACGACACCCTCAACAAGCAAACTCCTGGCTCTTCTTAGTCCCCTCTGTGGCTTTTCATGATTATGAGAACAAGTAAGACGCTTCTTTTTGTCATCAGGAGTCTGTCCGTGTGAAGAAGGTTTTGAAAGCAGATAAGATTCACATTTTTTTTTCCAAAATGTAGATAAAGTGAAAACAGCTGATGACAAAGTTAAAGCCACAGAAAGATAAAGCAAGGCTGTAGTGAAAAATAGCAAGCTAGAGGAGGATGGACTGCAAAGTCCGGCAGAGCTCCGGGAAGCCTCTGGAAGCAAATCAGGAGCTCCTGATCATTTATAAGACTGAGAAAAGGAACATTGGTGCAACGAGTTTTTTTGATTCTTGGATTGGCATTATTAAGAACACACCAGCTCAGTATTCAGCTCCTTTTTTCTGTCCTTATGGCAAACAGGACCCACAGAGAAGACAAGGAAGCAGGAGCACTGCCCCCACACTCCAGCAGGACAGAGCTCAAGTTCAACATGCTCCCGTGACCTTAAATGAGGCATTCAATATAAAGGCATGGTAGAGTTTGTGAGTAAATAAAACTGCCCATGTAGACAATACTTGTAATCACATCTGCACATTCCCGGCTCTACCACTGTCCACAGGCCCCTGGAGTGCAATTACATGTTCGCACGCTACAGCAATCAATACACTCGCTCTCTAAGAGTAGGATCAACAGCCCAGCATTTTCACAGCCCTGTTGGCCTCGGGGCCAACCAGCTGCGTGCCTGTGCAACACGAGCTCCCGGGGGCTCTGGGGCAAGCCGATCCCAGATCTCAGCCACAGCAGTTACCCCTGCTCTCACTACAGGGAGGTGGCAGCAAGCAGCTGGGACAGCATCTCTCGCCAGATCTCCAACCATCCAAGGCTTCTGGGGAGGGCTCGGCTTCTCCAGTTTGTTTAGTCATCTGCAAAATCGGGCGCTGTGGTGCCTGGACCATTTTCACATCCCTGTTGCTCAGCTGTGGGAAGGTTGCTCACCAGTTATTCATCTCCTCTCAGGACTTCAGTGCCAGAGGTTGTCACAAAAAAAGGATTACGTGCTTTTGCAGTGCCTCGTTAGGGCTCCCACAAGACACTGTGCTCTGCTCTTTGTAGTTACGGAGTGATGCAGTAGTTATGGCACCTACAAGCCATAGGTAAAGCTGTTGTAAACCTTGGGAAGGCAGCGGAGGATCAGAGAGAAGACAACCACTGGTGTTCTGTTTTGCATCATCATTTTAAGGTGAGCTCTGGAGTCATGTGAATTTTGTTGGGTTGAACATAAAATCTGCATTCTTTGCCCTCAGAGTTGTGAGGATAGACTGGGTAACATGAATTCTAAAAGCTCATATGCAGAAATGAAATGCAGATAATTGCCCTCCCTTTTCAAAGTGTCTCTTTTTTTTTTTTTTGGCCATCTTCTTTTGAATGTTTGGATTTGTCACTGCTGAAACTTATGTTCACTGGACTTTTCCCCTAACTGCCGGAAGGCTAAACTAACCAGCCGGCAAGCTGGAAATGGACGCAAAGGCCATAACTAATGCCAGAAAGGTAAATCATTGTGACATTAATAGTTTGTGGTCAAGATGCAGTGCTCAACTTGAACAGCAAAAGAGAGGATGCAAAAAGGCTCTTCCTTTGATTAAGTGCTGGGTTGAAAAGCTTGAAATTCATGAAGAGTTGATTTTCAATATAAAAAACTGAGGTTTGGGTTCAGTTTCTCTTTGATTCTCTTCACTGCTTTTTCTGGAAAGCTGTTTTCCAGTCTTTAGCTCCTTACTGGTCGCTTTTTCCTTCATTATATGCTCTTTCATATGGTTTCTTTTTCATATGGCTGCCTTCCTTCTGCTTTCTTCAAGCTTCAAAGATGTTGACCCTGTTTCTCCCATCCCCGTGCACAGTGCAAGGCTCATACGCACCTCCTAGTGATAGTGCGAGCTTGCATCGTTCACTTTGGGCAATTATAGAAAGAAGACAGAAGGAGAGGAGGAGATGGACCACATTGGTCTAAAGCATATTTAACGTGTTTATGAATGACTAGACATTGAACACAAAGGTTAAATAGCCACTGCTGATCCTGAGAGCAAAGATCTCAACAAAAAATACCCTTGCTCTAATAACTGTATCCACTCCTTTATTATCAATGGGGACCTATCAGAAAAGTGAAATAGGAGAAGCTCTGAGAAACATGTAACTCTGCAGAATTAAAAAATCCAAACAATTCCTATATACCTTGTGTAACATGAAGGTCACCCTCCAGAGCCAGAGGGGTGTCATGGTGTTAGTGCACATTCTCACCATAAATAACTAACGTATGGAGTATCACATTGAACAGTCTCTAGCAGATTGTCATGCAGAGCCCAGTCCAGCAGGAACCCTTTCTCCCTCCCTCCCTTCCTTCCCCCTAGTCAGCAACTAAACACCACACAGCCACTCACTCACCTCCCCTCTCCCCAAGCTGGATGGTGAAGAGAATTGAAGGAAAAATATAAAAAAACTTGGGGCTTGAGATAAGAACAGTTTAACAACAAAAGAAATGAAATAAAATAATGATGCTAATAATACTATTAATAATGTGTAATGAGAATACTACTACTACTATGTAATGAAAATAATGTGGAAAAAACCCCAAATGATACAATTGCTCACCACACATTGACCAATATCCAGCCAGTCCCTCAACACCGAGAGACAGAGACAGAGAGACAGCCAGAGCCTGAGGGACCCAAGAACCAGACCCTCAGCTCACTCCCCCCAGCTTATATACTGAACATGATGCCTTATGGCGTGAAACGTCCCTTTGGATAGTTAGGGTCAGCTGTTCGGCCTGTCTCTCCTCTTGGCTTCTTGAGAAGAAGTTGGGAACACAGGGGTAGTATGAGACACTGAAAAAGTCCTTGACTTGATATCAACGTTGCTTGGCAACAACTGAAAACATTAGTACATTATCAATATTCTTCTTAGCACAAATTTAAAACATAGCCTCATACTAAAAACATCAGTGTGTTATCAGCATTCTTCTCAGCACTAATCCAAAACACAGCCTCATACTAGCTACTGTGAGGAAAATTAACTCTATCCCAACCAAAACCAGCACGGTGTGGAGAAAGACCATTTGAACACCTGCAAATTCCATACCTGCAGTACACAAGACAGAGGCATTATACACACCTGGGTTGTAAAACCTGGACTGTAAGAACTAGTCCATATGTATGTAAGGAGGTTGCAAAGCGAGGAGTGCTCGGATAGCCCCATAGCTAGGCAAGAAGCAGAACACGCGTGCTTACAGGCACCACGCCCACGCGCTGGCATGCAAGACCAGAGCCGCAAGCCCCAGGCTTGCAGCATTTGCTAATATCCTTGGGGTGGCAGATTTTTCATTTTCTCTGGGGTACATTAGCCAGGACAAGAATTTCTGAAAAGTTCCCACCACCATAAACTATTAAATATTTAGTTGGTTGGAGCTGTCAACATCAGGAAAGAACAATTCTGCCAGGGTGTTTGACACATAATGCATGAAGTGGCTGATAATCTTGAACCTGTGGCCCCAGAGGCAGCCCTGCCTCGAGAATTAAAGTGTTCCCACAGGATGGAGATAGGATTGAGCAGAGGGAGGAGGGTTGGGAGCATTACTGAGAAGGAGTAGGATAAGAAGGCCCAGGCAGGGCAAAGCAAGGCTTTGCAGGGCGTGACTGCCCAAGGCAAGGCTTCCAGCCCCTGTAGGTATCCCTTCCCAGAGCTGTGTTCTCTGCAAGGGGGTTTTGTACACAGCTGCACTTCCATGGTCTGTAGACCATGGGCCTGTGGGGCAAGAGGCTTGTCCCTCTCTGTCTTTACAATTAGCGTGGAGGGGTGAGGTATAGGCACCACGCTCGCTCACCTTCAGGTGCCATTACAGGCCACCTGAGCCAGTGACCGGGAGTGAGGCCGCGAAGCAGTAAACACGTGGAACCTTCCAAAACAGCCACGTCAAGCATCCTCCTCCACGCAGCTTCCAAAGCCCAGGCAGCACCTCGCACTCTCCACCGGCCATGCCAGCTCAGCCTGAGCTGGGGAGACCTGGAGAGCTCAACGCCGCTTGAGGGTGGAGAAGAGTGGGGGACGTGGGGGTCTGCATTAAGGAGAGACCAGAGAAAAATGAGTTTGTGCAGTTCAGCCGTGCAGCTGCTGAAGTTACAGGAGGTTTAGTTAGCAACACGGTTGAAATTCAATGCTGAATTGGCACTGTGTGTGCCTCTGACCTCTTGTAGCGGTTGGCCATGTCTGTGTCCCATCAAGCCTTCCCCCCGTGTACCCACGTGGAACACATCAGCTTCTCCTCCAGTGGGTTTTGCAGGAAGTCTGGTGCAGAGAGCTCTTTGCTGGCCGTACAAAACCTCAAGTTACCACTACTAGGCCAAAGCATCCTTTTTTTTTGGTGGAAAAATCCATTGAAGAGGGCCAGGAAAACTGTGTGGTTTCTGAAATAGCTCTCTGTCTCACAATTTTAAAGCATTCTCCCTCTCCTGAGGCTCACAAGCCAGGTTTTCAGCGAAGCAGGATTGCCACGAGTTCTGCCTCTGGCTGCTACCTTTTTGGAGGATCATTTTAAGAGGAAAAATAAAGTGGTATTAATTTGAAGCAGATTCCCAGTTGGTGTCCACAAACAGGAGCCTGTAGTTAGGACCCAAATCACCACAGTTTCTTTCTTGCTCTGGATCCATTTATGCTGCCCAGAAGGGCAAGGAGAAGGAAGGAGAGCTGCAGGAAGGTGGCTCAATTCCAGGTCTCAGAGGCTTAAAAATTCTTCATTTCAAATTGCGCCCAGAAATTTTGCATTAATTCAGACTTTGGGCCTTTCCTGGCAAGTGTTACTTTTCCATAATACTGAAAAAAAGTGTGTCACGCTATGAAAGAGCTTCAGGCAGGTTTTCAAGTTTGGGGGTAATTTTTATCCCTTTACCCCATTTGAAAAAGAGCAGCCACCAGAACAAATGGCTAATTCAGTCCTCAGGAGCATCTGTACATCCCATGACAGATTTTTTCAGGGAATTTTGCACTGTTTTGATAGGCAAACAACTGCAGTTTTATGCTCTTAGTCCCCATGTAAACACAGCAAGACAGACACCCAACATCATACACTGTGAAGGTGCCGTATTGCTTCTACATAATACCCTGGTGCATCACAGCAGCTGGGTGCAGCTCAGGTCTCCGCATCTCAGGAAGGATGTAGCAGGGTTAGAGAAGGGCAACTGAAACAGCTGAGAGAATGGAGAAGCTGCCTAATGAAAAGAGACTAAAAAGGCTAGCACTCCCAGGCTCGGAGAGAAGACTGAGGCTGAATACAATCGAGGTTTACAAAACAATGGAGACAGCAGGTAAAACAATATGGAGATGTTCACGAAACTCCACAATACAAGAAGCCGAAGGTGAGAGCACTCAAATGAATCTAGTCAGAGGCCCGTTTAAAACAGATTTTTTAAAGTCCATCTTTACACAGAAGGTGGTGAACTTCTGGACCTTCTTGCCATAGGAGGATGTAGAGTCAGGGAGCATCAGTAGGTTCAAAAAGGTATGAGACAAATTCTCGGGCAACAGGTTCTCATGGATACCAAAGGTATACACAGGTATACACCCTCCAGCACAAATATAATAGCTGTGATTGCTGGGAAAGGTCAAAGGGGAGTGAACTACAGAAAGTGTCCAGGTTCATACAATCTCCCTGAACAGGATTTCCTGCCACTGCCAGAGACCTGACAGTGGGCTAGGTGGATCACTGACCTGACCCAGTTGGGTATTTCTCATCTCTTGTGTTTCCCTGGAGGAAAAAAAACCCTAATATATATATATATATAAAAATAATGTATATGTGTGTGTATATGTGTGTATATATATATGTATATACATTATCCTGTACCACAGTATCTCCATACTATCCAACCAGTGGCCTGCCCATCGAGACTGTCACCAAAAAGGACAAGTATAATGTTGATTTCTGCACTTCTGGAACAGGAATAAGACAACTTAATAACAAATATATAATTGCCACAACCAAGGCTACCTGAATCTTCACAGGGGTCCTGTGAATGAAATTGGATTTTTTACTGCCAGTCCCCTTAAGGCTTTTAAGCTTTCACCTTACAGAAATTTGTTTTGAATTCTTTTCCAACAAATAACTACATTAATAGATTTTAGCAGATGCCTCAACTAGTCTCTGTTCTCAATGGAAAAATTACATGAATTAAAAATCAAGGGTTTTATAGTTAGGGAAAGATTAAGTGATATTAAGTTACTGAGTAAAAAGGGATCCTTCAGTCAGACCTCAGCTGAAATCTGCAATTATGCAAGGTGGGGCTGTTCTGAAAGGTCTCAGAGGAAGACATGCTATTCTCACCACATAAATATGCTTCCAGCAAACAAATTAGAGATGCTGTGCTGGTCTTGCTGCACAGAAAGGGAAATAAATGCAAGTCCTTTGGGGGTAATGGTGAGAAAACTAAAAAAAAAAAAAAATCACCACCAAAGTAAGATGCCCTTGGAGAGACATGTAGACCAAGAGTACAATCTATGAAGGAGCAAAAATAAAAAACAGGAAAGAGTGAATCAGCAAGTCCCTAGGCCCATTGCTCTGCTGTTGAAGCAGTATCTAACCACGCAGACTTTACAGCCGCAGTGCATCCTCACTGATTGACACATCTCTAGGTCTGTGTATTTATTAGAGTTTACTGCATCCCTTCTAATCACCTTCACAGCAGAAACGTGGGTTCTAAGCTGCTCTAATTCACTTGAGACATCCCACTGACCTGGGAGGATACAGGCTGGCCCTTCCAACTGCATGCTGCAAGGAAGGAGCTTGTCATTGTTACTTGTCTATAAAATGTCGTTCTTTGTTGTTGTCATGGTATTTTACCAGTTGTATGAGTAATTAGTTCCCTGTAGACATGAAATTGCCAACCCCCGCAATCTTTAATGGCTTAATTATCAGAGTCTTAAAACAAGCAGCATTGTGTACTTTTCTGCCTGAGCCACTGTGTTTTGCCTTCGCTCTTGTCCCCGTTCAAACAAACTTGGAAACGAGCAATCGAGCTGAGGGGCTCACCACACCAGCTCTCTGCAGAACTGCAGCTTTAAGGAAAACCATCAAACACTGTGTACCTTGGAACATATCTTAACAAGACAGACTGTCATTATAAGCACAGATTCAGCCACTCCCTCCAAAACCTCCTTAAGGTCAGCCTGTTTGTAGCTGATAGGAGCCCCCTCTTCATCCCTCTGTGACTTTTCTCCCACAGTTTGGTCCTAAGATTGAGCCCAGATCTTCAAGGGTATAAAGAGTCTTGTCCAGATCCTCTGTAGGAACACAGATTTTGCCCTTAAAGCCTTTAGAAAACACTTACAGTATGATTTAGAAGCCTGAACCTCACTGACTTTCAACACAACTTTGGCATCCAAACCATCTGAGAGCTTCTGAAAACACAATTTGTTTGTAACATCTATGAAGACTAAACTATTTTTTTTTAAGTAAGAGCAAGATGGTTTAAATTCATCCCTGATGTGAGTTTTATGTTGTAAGTCACGTCAGACCTTTAATGACACTGCAGGTCTTGAAGAAAAAAGGGTCAGTTATTCAATGTTGTTATCAAGTGATATTCTGTGGCAAGTTTAATGGAAACAGGAGAAACAGTAAAGTTTTGGATCAAAATCAGAAAGAAGCATCAGTACATTCTCTATCTCACAAACAAGCCATGCTTTCAAAAATATGGGCTGCATTCAGTTCTTTACTGCTGTCTGTCCCTTCCTAGATAATAAGCAACTGCATGTTTAGCAAGGATTTACTGTGACATATCTCTATGTTTTGTTGTTATAGAGACTTCTGTAAAATACTCCCCCAAAATTATTTTTAGCTTGCTATCAGAGTGTTCATTACAAGCAGGTTGGAACATGGCCACCTACTTCATAAACAAATCAAAACAAAGAAAGTGAGAAAAAAACAAGCCTTGTGTCATACCCTTGTCTTCCCGACAACACTGAATCCAATGTTACGCACTACTGCCTTAGTAAGGGGTAGAAACGCTTCATCTGTATTTGGACTAGGTAGCACGACGCGGAATTGCTGGCTGGTTTATTCACAGCCCGGCAGAGTCAGTTACAGATAAAATGAATAGACCCCTCAACCTCCTTAATAAGCTCAAACGTCTGCTATCTATTCCAGACAATTCCTCTTTGTCTGCTGTAAAGTACACGTCACCTGTACCCCACTCAGGAGCAGTAAACAGTTGCTCACTGTAATGAAGAGGATTGCCTCTGGCAGATTAACTGCTCTGACTCCCCTCCTCCCTAAGTAAAACACACTTTCTTGGTAGGTTTTTTTTTTTTCTGGATGTGCTACTTCAGCACTTCATCCAAACACTTGGCAGAGGGGCAAGTGCCCTAGACACTCCTTAAAACTCCAAGACCAAGCGCCTCATTTTATTTAGAATTTTTTAGGCTTGGGTTAAATAAATAAAGTGCTGTACAGAGCTACGGTTTCAAGGAATCCTCTCCATAATTTTTTCGTCTTTATTTTGCTTAATTTTGCTTAATCTTTTTGCTTAAATTTTGCTTGATTTCCTTCCTTTTTTAGGTTAAATCAGTTATGTAACACAAACCTTTCATGAAGATACTCCTGTTCTTCACTTCTGTAGTTTTGCAAAGTCCTCCCTGCAGAGGCAACCTGAGTTACTTATGGTCATATCACGAACCTTGAGTGAGCCTGGCACCCGTGACAGCAGAAACACTGCATGGTCCATGCCGGCCCTCCTCTTACTTTTGTGCCATACCAGGATTAGCAGGAATCACGGCTATGTAGTAGGCTGAAATGCACAATAAGGACTTTCCATAGCACTGTGGGAGAACTTGCTTATCCTTTCTGGAAACTTGGCAGGGAATTCTGGGAAGGCCAAGGAAGACCACGGGTGGTCTAGGGCAGTAGCCTGCAGCCACTCTACGCAGCAGTGTAGTATGCCCACTCGACCATATGATCCAACTGATCCAAGCTACAGAAGGGTTTTGTGTGCAGATGGAAACTAAAGTAGGGCAACACCTGTGCTCTAGCTCAAGCTGACATTGCAAAGAGAAACACTTTTGAAGTAATAGATAGAGGAAGTTTGAGAAGATATATGGCTAAATGATGACAAAGCAACTGGTGAAGACATTGGGATTATCTACCGTCAGCCTCAAATGGGACACGTTTCAGTGAGTAAGAAGTGAGCACCCATGTGTCTTGCTTTAGTGACCTGCAGAAGGCTGCTACCACATTTGCTTGTCTTGCAGAGGAATTAGGGACGGCTAATTTGGCAGGGCAGGATTTGCAAACCTTTTTGAAACCTCTGGGTGGGAGGTGCACTGTTGCGTGTGCGATGTTTATTTCCTGTTCTCAATTTTGCCAGCACATATACATGAGTAACCTCAGTTGATGGCGCTTTCGTTTCATCTGCAGTGACAAACGTCAGTCCCGCTTCATCGGTACAGAATGCTGGCACTGTCTGACACAAATCCACTTCCTAGTCCATGCACCTCCATGGGGCCGGATGGGCTCCAACATGAGAGGCAAAACAACCCTTAGCCTATGGTCCCTCACACCAGCACTGCCGTGGAGTTGAGTCTAAAAGATGGAACCGCATCCCAGGACACCACCCTTCCACGGCACATGAAATTGGAAGGAGAAGCTGGGTTCTTCCCTGGTTGTACAGACAACCTCAGGAGCTGGGGTAGTGCTTAGCCCTACCCTACTCTCTTATGTAACTGAATAACACTCATTTTGCTACCAGATGTCTTTGCTACTTGCCTGACTCCTTATTTTCACAGTGGTTTTAGCCATCGCCTGGGTAGATGGTCTGTGGTCTCTGAGCTTCGTGTGGTTCTGCAGAGCAGTTCTGTGTTCCTACTCAGAACAGATAGAGAAGCGGTCACTGGTGCAGCAAGCGGGACCCCTTTCTTGCAGAAGGCACCAGCCTGCCATGTACAGCGCAGCACGTGGGCTCCGCCGAGAGAGCACATCTCACACCCGTAGGCAGTGGAAGGATGCCTCGGACATCTCTCTACAAGGCACCTTCTGCATTGTCCAACAGCAGTATGGTTTTTGCCTGCGAGGTGAAACATCAGGATAGAGTGAAGAAAGGGATTGGTAAAGATGATTCCTGTGCCATAAAGAGTACAAGGAAATCAGTGTATGCTGTAATAAAACGTTAAACAAAGAGACTGTTGGACGTGTAGGATGAGAGGATTCGACTCCCCTGGCTGGTCTGTACATTGCCCTGTGCTGCTTGTCGGTGCAGACATTCCTCACCTCCCAACGTTTCTCACCTCCTGATAAAGAAACAGGCACAGCTGCCAAAACAGTTGAGGAAAAGAAAAATATTTTTTTTTAGATATTACTTGGAAGGACCACGGGATCATTTTGAGAAAGTTCTGTCCAACTTTGGTCCAGCCATCCCCAGGACCACTCTATGCCATGGACGATGACACCTTCTGGAAGCAGACAAGCTTCCTATGAACTTCTGTTTGTTAAAATCCTCTTATAAAACCAAACAGGCTTCAGAGAAAGCCCAAGGGCATATTTCAGAGGACTTTGGGTTTTAGCCTGTTTCTACTGCCAGCTATCCATCTGTCCTGCTGATGTACTTCATTATGCAGCTAGGTAACAAGCCTACAGCTTCTTTACTGGTGGGACTATAATTGCGAGGGGGCAGGGAGGCAAACTTCTTATGTGGGACTGAGGGGGGAAGGTCCATAAGGGGATTTTCTCATTTTCGTTCAAACACAGAGTACATATCATCCCAGTGAAGTTATCCCCCTTAGTAAGAAATGGGTCCCTTTTCCTCGCCATGGGGGCTCTCAGCGGTGATGCTTCGCTGACCTGAAGTGGTGTCTCTGGATCTGGCCGTGCTGCCTCAACAGAGCATGGGAACAGGCAGGCTGATCAGGGCAAGGGGAACATGCTTTTTCTGTTATGCTTTCCTTGCACATTAAAAGGCAGAGATTTTAGATACAGAGCTCAGAAATGCTTCAGCAGTCACAGCTTGCCTTCTGTTCATGCCTGGAGACTACTCAGCTGGCACAGGTGGCTTCTCAAGGTCCAGCCAGCATGGACAGGGTACGGCAGGATCAAGATTTGGCCAAGCTCCTGCTCCTCCACAGCTCCCCTCACATCCCACTGTTCTTGCTGCCTGAAGAAAACCCTGCAGGTCCCATTTACACCCATCAGCCTTTCCCAGGCTGCTTTGAGAATTTCCCCTTTGCAAAGGAATTATAGCAGGAGGCACATACATCCATTACCACCCTTCACCATCCTCTCCAATGGGTATCAACTGATCTTTGTAGTGGTTTATGGCTTTAAAAGCTATTGTGCTTTCAGTTAATTCCTTGATTTTACTTGCCTGAGTCACTGATGACCTGACTGGTTTGATTTTAGTGGCTTTTATTTTGTCTTCCTTGGAATGGCATTGCCCAGTGGTAGGCAGTTTATCATCTAAATGGACTAAATATAAAAGAGTTGCTATATCTTGCACTCCTGGTGGGGAAAGAGGATTTGGTTTATGTTGATAAGTGGTCTATATATTTTCATATCAGATTTTGCCATTTCAAATCCAGAAAGGGCTGCCTTTGAACTCCAGTTAGCTACTGAGAAATGGCACTTCTGCTTTATGTCACCAAGATGTCATCTTCTGTAGATTTCTAATAAGGTTTGGATTGGACCCACTGTGAAATCACCGTGTCAGAGTAAGTTGACTGTTTTTAAGTACGATTCTCATGTAAAAGTGTTTGCCTTAGTTTAAAACAATAGCTAAGCTGATATTTTAGTAATTTTATATTTCTCTTTGATTATGAGCTTCTCGTGATTATAAGAGTCAACTGTAATACAGTAATGGGAGCAAAATTATACAAAGGTGGCATAACCAAAAATTTTTTAAAAAAAAGAAAGGTAAAAAAAAAAAGATTGTAACTCATGCTGTATTTCTGGAAGCAGCCGAGAATAATAGAAGCTGAAAATCGTCAGCAACTTCGACAATAGAAATCAGAGCCTTCAGAAGAGGCATGCAAATACTGACACTTCCAAAATGAGACGTTACTCAGAAAAGAGCTTGATCCTAGTGCTTTTCTCCAGGGCGCATGCAAGCTGACCCCATGGGCAGCTCAGGTCTCCTGACAGTCAGCAGCGCTCTGGTTTCAAGGCGAGAGCCTCCTTCTCTTACACTGTGGTCCTTCAAATGGAATTGAATCTCCTCTAAGCTTTACGCTTGGTGGAGCGAAATAATGTCCTAATTGTTGAAAGATTGGCTACTGGCCATAGTAACTTTAAAAAAAAAAAAAAGTTAAAAAAAGAATCTGAATTATAAAATGACAAAAAGGGTTATGCTCAGGCTGGCTTTAATGCCACCAAACGGACTTAGTGTTAGCTGTGCCTCCGCCTTTAAATATCAGTTTGTATCCAGCACCATCAAAGACATACCCACCCTCTGAGAGCCCAGCTCTCCAGCAGGACCACTCTGCTGGCAAAAATGTCGAAGAACAATGCTCGGGCAGAAATAAAAGGCCAAACTGCTGCGGCTGAATCGCTTGAAAAATAGAAGCCCACGCTGAAAGAATAAGGGCTGCCCTGGACTGTTTGGACAGCCAATACCATATCAATAGCAGGAGGCAAAGACAGGGTGGAAATCTGCCATCAGCCACCCAGTGTAATAGATTACAGTGGTGGTCACATTACCGAAGACCCATTTATGCTGTTTTCTGGTTTTCCATCAGGATACATACCTAATTTGGTTTATTTTTGAGAAAATACTGATGCTTATTGGTTATTTGGGTTGATACATAAATGTTAAATTCTGTGTGTATGCACACTGAATGTTTTATCTTATAAACACATCATAAGCCCTTTGAAACCAGTTATTTTCTCATCCTTTGTACACAATAAATCTTACATCTAATGACCATCACTCTTGAGGCAGATGTTAAATACTGAATGCCTAGGCCATGATGAACGGTGACACAGGCACCCACGTACCCCGCATTTATACCCAGAAAGTCCCACTATCCATTCACCCTGGCTTGTCAAGCCTCAGAAACCAGAGACAGGTTGTTGACATGCCCTCACACATGGCAGCATCTCAGCTTTGTCAGGATGGCAGGATGGCCGTATACGGGGTATACATATTGGGATGCCCCACGCAGGGAGGCAGCAGCTCACACACTCACTCAACCCCTGGTGCAAATAATTTCTCACCTCACTGTGTCTTCGTGTGTGTTTTAATGTCTCACAGCCTTGGTAGTCTTCACACATTAAGAGAGAACTATCTTCACCTGGAAGGAGGAAGCCTGGGACTCTGCTTTTGGATTTTCTTTTACATTTTCAGGCTCATTTTTCATAGAAGGAGTGAACCAGCCCCACACCCATTTTCCCCTTGTTTTTCCCTCAGCTCAGGTTGTCCTTTGTCCCGTTTAAGCTAGAAACAGAACCAGCAAACATGCCAGAGCAAGTTCCACCACTGTTTCCTTAAGCCAACCAAGTAGAGTTTACTTCTACTGAGTATTGCTCTCACTGAACTGCTCTCTCAGACAAAGCAGGAAGCTCCTCAGTGCCAGCATGACCCAAGTCTGATCTGCCACAGATTTGCATCCTATATCCTTTAGCCTTACCCTCAATTTCCCCCATGTCCCATCCCTGACCCTTTCTGGTCTTTTCCACACCCATCCCCTTCACGCCTATGAGGGCAAGTCCCGGCAAGGGCAGGCTGGAGAGGACGGCCATGCCGGCAGGCTGGCTGGGAATGCCTTTGACAAAGACAGGGGCTAAGTTATTGCTGCCTACCTGCCAGCAGCAAGTGGGTGTCTGTCCCTCATCTACTCACATGCCAGTGTCGTGAGTTATTCTTCACAGCTCTGAGACCTCTGCTCCCTCTCAAATTTGTTTATAATTATTGTATGGGTCTGAGAGTTATGAGTACTTGCGTGTGAGGGGCAGGGAGGGTAGGGCTGCAGAGACGTAGTTGTGCAAGCATAATTCACTTAGGAAAATAGGCTAAAAATAATAAAGCTACATCATCACATTCTTTCACAATGCTTCAGAAGAACTGGAGTGGTGCTTACAGCTGCGATGAATCCCAAACCCAAAGGCAAGTAGGTGAGGACGGAAAAGCAACCTCTGTGTCCTGCTCACTCTGCCAGGCAACGCCAGACCAGGGTGCTGGAACCACCCACCCCATCCTGCTCTGCACACCCCCACTTAGGTGCAGGCAGCAGCACAGGTGCTGAGCAAAGTCCTCACCACTCCAACTTAGCACACAGAGATCTTGTTAAAACCTTCTTGCAGTTGAAGGCTCCCCGCCTCCCCCTAGCCTCCTAAACAGGTTCTTGAAGCCGGGGGATGGCCTTCATCAGCAAGGATGAAGCCAAGTGTTAGTCAGTGTGCCCCCCAAGCACACTGACTAATTAAACTACATTCAGAGGCTGGTTCTCTGGGAGCTTTGCTTGTGTTTGTGTGAAGGAGGGATATTACTGCCCAGGAAAGGAAAGACTTTAGGAACTGCAGGGCTGTTCAGACCAAAGCTTTGCTGAAGTTTAGGGTAGCTGAATACAAAATCATGTGCATATTCACCCCTAGTTCTAGCTTTCTTACACATTGCTGCCCTAAGATGACTATTCCCATTATCACTAACTTTCAGTGTTTTGTGGTTCGGGAGCCTTTGCCAATGGAGGTGGTTGGCACATACAAGGAAGGCTCCTGCTCCAAACAGCTGGCACACTGAGGATAAGATCGGAAGAAAAGAAAGACATAGATAAGAAAGACACTACAATGAACTGCTGAGATTCTGTCAGTACAGCAGGCAGTGGTCTCAGCACACCAGGAGCTGAATCACTGAAAAACACTGTGTAGTAGGCTGTAGATACAGGCTAAGCAGTGTCTTCTGCAGCAGAGCCTGCAGAAAGAGGAGAGAGGCTTTGGCCACAGGGACCCTGCACAGCACAGCCTTATAGGAGAAAGTGCTTGAAAATAAACCTAGAGGGCAACGGCTGATGGCACTGTGGGCAATTCAGAGGTGGGAGCAAAGCTCTCAATGAGCAGTGAGCAGAGAAAGGCCATTTGTTTTTCTGTTCCCATTTTCTGTCCCCTCCCTGCATGTGGAACTGCCCTGGCAGTGCCAAAGGGGATAGGAGCGGGGCTGTGGCTGAACTGCTCCAGCACTGGCAGCAGCACTTGTGCTTTGGTGCTTTGTTTTCCCCATTGAATGTTTGCTGTACCTAAAATGGGTAGGAAATTTTAGGACCAGTTACAGTTAATTCCTTTTCTAAAGCATGGAGACAGTCAGCTGGTCCCATCCCCTAAGCAGTAAGGGATACTGACGTAGCGGGGCCACTTGTGTCCCTGATTTATATCCATCTTCTGGGGGTGTCTTTATGGCAGGTTGGCTGCTTGGTTGGTGCAAAGGAACTGAACACTACATTGGGCCTCTGCACTACATGGGACCTGTAGGAAAACAGGACTGATGTTTTCTGGTAAAGAGAGGAAGAAAAGGCTGACAATTCACGTGGGGCAATGCCGTGAAGGCTGCAATCAAAAAAGGAATCAAAAAAAAAATCAACTTTTCTTTGTGATGGAGACACATTCCGATGGCTAAACAGGCTTTATAGTCAAAAGGAAGCCACATTCACACTGCAGTAGAAAATAGCAAGCGTACACTTTTATTAGCTCATTAACACCTTTGTTCTCCCCTCCCCGGGATCATTTGGCTCCAAGTATGGCAGCAGGGTAGAATAATGTGCCCAGCAGAAACAGCTGGTACGGAGACAGGATATTGTTTGAAATGGCCTGAGAGACGTTGTCACCAGGTGGCACTTACCAGCTGTATGCGAACCACACGCTCGAGTAAGGCAGTCTGAGAAAGGGTATATATCCCCAAGAAATAAACGCAAAGTACAACTTATCAAAGAGAGGATTTGTAGCTGAAACCTTCTTGTCCGTATAGATGGAAGGGGAGGGAGTACTAAACAGTCCTGTAAGCTAGTGTGTTGGCTTTAAACCAAGGTAATGAGGCATGCGGGTGCTTTGACAAGGAGCCAAAAGCTGCATTTTGCCACCGATTTGTCTTCTACCTTTTTTGTCTCTCTTAAGCTGACAGTAAATTCCTCACAGTCCACTGAGCATATCAAAATGGGGCTCAGGCTAGGTCTAACGCACTGTTAATTGGGGATATAACCTTTTAAAGTACTACTAGGAAAATAATTCACTTAATTAAATATTTCCAGGGGTGGAAAACACCCTCTAGGCAAATTGCACCACCTCTTCCCCCTTTGCACATGCAAAATGTAGAATAAAAATGGGTATGATCATTGTTTTTTTCCTGCACACAGCGTTTCCCACACCCATTACTTCTCAGCTGTCCTTCCTAGGACTACTGCCTCAGGAGGAAAAATTAATGTTTGGGTCAGAGAAATGGGAGAGTGAACTCCTGGCTCCACTGCCCGCTTGTTTTGTAGTCCTGGACAAATTTCTTAACCCCTGTTTGAGACAGTTTCCTCACCTATGGCCTGGAGACAAGCAGTATCCTTCCACCCCATCACTCTGCTCATTGATCAAGTGTCCACAGAGCAGCTTAGACATCCACTGGTAGGACATGGACAGAGGAGCAGTAAGAGTCTGTTCAGCCCAGAGCCCTGCTGCTCTGTTCCTTGGCTGGGATATATCGGTCAGCTCTAGGCACCACAGGCAAACCCCTGCCTTTGGGGAACTGCAAGCAGCATGACCCCACCACCTGATCGAAGGTGCTTGACCATACCAGGGAGCCACTGGTAGCCCGTATTAGTGGAGTCTGTGTAAAAGTACGCAGCCATTTTCTACAAATCTGCCTGATGCTTTAGAGAACCTCGTCCTGAAAGAGAACTTGGGGTTTGCACAGAGGCAGGCCTCCTGAAAGGAGAGCTTCAAATCTTAAATCCTTTTGCAGGGGTACTTTTTTCCCTCCAGATGCGGTACCATCACAGCCAGACTGCAAATACGACCACTGGGCTCCTAGATCCCTTTCATGAGATGAACACAAAGTTCCTACTGGAGAACAAAGTGTGTCAGTGATCTTTTAACAACCGCCTCTAACTAACCTGCAGTACTTGCCCTGCAGTAGGTAGGCTCCTTACATCTAAAAGGAGCCCTGCAGCTAAAAGGTTGAATCAAAACATACCTGCGTTGTTGTGCACAGTAGCTATTTGGTGTATAACCTGTACCAGGTACCCAAGAAGTTCTTAGCGGCTGTATTTTGTCCGAGGGCATGTCTATGCTATATCACCGGTATTTGCTAGTGTTGCTGAAAAGATTTCCCTGGCTCTGTGCATTTCGCCTGCCTCCTGCTAGGTACCACCACAAATATCTACAAATGTTGGCTTGTAAGCGAGGCAGGCACAGCAAGCGATGCGTCAGATCTGCTTGTACTGCTCGCAGACCTGTTCACTTGCTCGCTCCTGAAAACCCACCAAAGGCTGGGGGTGCATCCTTCAGTGTCACCCATCGCAGCAGCGCAGGAGGCAGGTGATGTGAGCCCAGCTTGGGCTCGGGACATCAGGTGCACGGCGCTGCTCTGGGGGCTGCCGTGCACGCCACGTTTGAAGGTAGCACCGAAAGCACCTTGGGGGCCCCCCAGCTGTTGGAGGATGGTGTTCCTCAGCTGGCAGGAGATGCTCGCCTTAGGGCTTGCTCACTCCTCGCAACGAGAGCTGGACAGCTGCGACACAGAAACTGCGTTTCAAACAGCTTCCTCAAAACCAAGGAAGAAAGGGATTATTTTTTTGGCCTGTAATGAAAACAAAGGGGAAGTGGGGAAGCCACATTTGTGATCTGGGCAGAAATTTTACTATCTCCTCCAGCAGGAAGGGTGTTTACTGACAGGCTCCTCAGGACACCTGCTCTTCGCTGCAGCGCACCTCCCAGCAATGCCGGCTCTATCGCTCGCCGGAGTGTTTTGACAAGGAGCTGCATTCTTTCAGACGTTATAAACTCACAAGAGGCCAGGGTAATCTCCTTGCCTGACCTCCTGCGTCATGCAGGCCACAGGAAAGCCTGAGTGCACTGGTACCTGAATTCAATCTACATGAAAATTCATCCGGAATAACCACTGCAAAATTTACCTTTAACAGCCCTCAAAAATAATACAACCTCAGAAAGACAATGTTCTGCTGTCTGAGCATAGCAGCAACTACTTGATTATATGGGACATTTCAGCCCCTTTTGTATGCAGCTGTTCTGAGTTGTCCTACCCGTGCCTGTTTCCGAGTGAGATCCAAGGACATTAGCTGATGCCACACGCTGCCGCCGTAGGGGAAGGTGCGAGCGAGTCATTTGGCAGAACATGTGAAGCAAGATGGCAGGTCTCAGCCCAGGTCACAGTGGGGAGATGTCAACATCACAGAGTGCTACCAAGTGTTCATCCCGCAGGAGAGACAACAGCCTAAATGGCTGGGGAACCCCCCCCCACACACTTTTTTAAGAAGACACGTGTTACAGAGATCTGTGTAACAACGGGATAAATGCCTTTGGTCTCTGGCCCTTCCAGCGTGGTACCTTCCGCTGGCCATGAGTTGGAGCTATTTTTAGGATTCAGTAGGGAAACAAATCTTCCAGTGGTCTCGTCGCTTAATTGCTCTCTATTGCCTTAAGTACAATGGCTAACAGCTAAAATGGACTTTGGGGTGTTGCCTACAGAGCTCCATAATGGTTTCTTGCTTTTTCTCTCTATTTGTAATCTATTTTAAGTTGTTCTACCTTTCCTGGACTGCCCAAGAGGAGCTGTGTTGTGCACTTTCATCAGCTGATTCTGGGAAATGTCAGTTATGCTGTTCTTCTGTTAGTAATAAGTTTCTTGAACGATGTAAAAATAGCACAGCATGAAACATTTCCATCTTCTCTCTTCTGGAGGAGGACTGAGGGGGAGTTAACTCTTCTCTGCTTTGCTGGAGCAAGAAATCTAACAGTGTTCAGGTGCTCTGGGGCTGGAACAAGCTACTGATGCCAGCAGAGGCAATGTGAGGAGGGTGCCTGGTCAGAAAAGCAGGCCCTTGCTATTGTGGGAGCCGCTGGCAGTTGCGGCACACCTGGCAGCTGTGTCAGTGCAGGATGCTGCAGGACTGGGTGTCCCAATGCCAACCTGCCTCTCTGCTGCTTTCACAGCTTCCTCAGAGCACTGAGGTTGCCAGCTGTTGCCGATCTAAAGATTCTATCTGTCAACCGCTCCAACACACACTAATCCTGGAGTAAACCTAAGCTCAGAACTACATCCCTCAGACTTCCACATCAATCCTATAGCACCATCCTACTTTTAACCCTTGCTGGAGCACCTCATCTCCTTGGTCTATGCCTTGTGTTCCTTGGTGTCTCCTCCCTCAGCTGTTCAGTTCCTTGTTAACCTCCCTTCCCATTTTGTTTTGACCTTCCAGCATCTTTTTCCTTTCTGCTTTAGTCCTCTCCTCCACAGCCAGTTGCTTCTGCCTTCTCCATCTCTGACATTTCCTCCAGGAGCACCTTCTCCTACGTTCCCCATCTGAAGGCAGCTTGAAAGAGCCGTCGCTGACAGTCACCTGTGGTGCGGTCCTGGGGAGCTGCTTGGCAGCAGCCTGCTGTGATAAACCTGTATCTGCCTGTGCTTGAGGCAGCCAGAGAGCAGAGGGAGAAGAAAGATCCTTTTATCACCCATGCATCAGAAGCATACACTCACCAGACACAGCTTCCCCTGTGTTTGCACTTGCCATGCCCTTTTCCTCTGGTCTGTGGCCCCTTTGGGACTACTCTGGTAGCCACAAGGTTGGGAAATAGTGTTTCAACCACAAAATGCAGCTTCCTCTTTCAGATGACAATTAAGTTTTCCCCACTGCCTGCGTAAAGCCTAGAAACATTTAAACACCAACTGGTCTTGGCCTGCTTGTGTAAGCACCTCCAACATGCCCATGTGGTGGCACAGATTTTTTCCTGATGGTTTTCCTGGACATTTGTCTCCTCCAAACGTCCCCTGCTCAGTGCAGCCCCTTCCAGTTTTGCCTCCCCCTTGGTGGGACCCCAGTTTTCTAGGTGCAAGCAGCTGGTGCAACTGCACGACTGGAGATTGCCCACGTGACCCAGAGTCGGAGGAACAGGAGAGGTCAGTCAGAGTTTACCGGCACATGGTGGTGGTGGAGGGAGCGAAGAGGAGAAACAACAACGCAGCTAACTACAGGTGACTTGTCCCAGTTCTGACTGAGGTTTAGTGGTGCAGGAAGGGCTACACAGGAGAGTGTTTGCTTTGGAGCATATCCCATGGAAACAAACACAATCATAGAATCATAGACTGGAAGGGACCTTAAAGACCATCTAGTTCCATCCCCCCTGCCATGGGCAGGGACACCCTCCACTAGACCAGGTTGCTCAGAGCCTCCTCCAGCCTGGCCTTGAACACTCCCAGGGATGGGGCATCACAGCTTCTCTGGGCAACCTGTGCCAGTGCCTCACCACCCTCTCTGTGAAGAATTTCTTCCTTACATCCAACCTAAATCTCCCTTCTTTCAATTCAAACCCGTTACCCCTTGTCCTGTCACTACAGGCACTTGTATAAAGTCCCCCCCAGCTTCCTCGTAGGCCCCTTCAGGTACTGGATGGCTGCAATAAGGTCTCCCTAGAGCCTTCTCTTCTCCAGGCTGAACAAGCCCAACTTTCTCAGCCTGTCCCCACAGCAGAGGTGCTCCAGACCACTGAGCATCTTCGTGGCCTCCTCTGGACTCGCTCTAAGTGGTTGATATCCTTCTTAGGTGGAGGGCCGCAGAGCTGGAAGCAGGTGGGGTCTCACAAAAGCAGAGTAGAAGGGAAGAATCCCCTCCCTTGACCTGCTGGCCACACTTCTCTGGATACAGCCCAGGATATGGTTGGCTTTCTGGGCTGCCAGTGCACACTGCCAGCTCATGTCCAGCTTTTCAACCACCAGTACCCCCAAGTCCTTCTCCCCAGGGCTGCTCTCCCCACCAACCTCACCAGTCTGGGGCTATGGGGTACCTTTTTTCAGATAGGTATCTAGAGGCACATCAGGGCTTCAAACTGCTTCCAGAATGATGTTATCTCATTTTGTTTTATTTCTTTTCTCATGGGCAAGTATTACTTGTGGTAGGTCACCCTTGCTTTGTCCGCCTGCCCATAACTGCTTTAAAGCACTGATTAGATGCTTATAAATCACAGGGGAGCTATGGTATTTTGAATCACTCTGAACTCTGGCATTATAGCTGAGGTCTTGAATGCACTCTCCAGCAAATCCACTCAGTATTGGTTTCTGTTTATTCAGCAGTGATGTCGTATCAAACTTTCTGGAGCACTCTGATGGAGACTTAAGTTTATTAAAAGAAGTCTGGACAGCAGAGCCAAGTTTAGCTGCAGCCAAGTTATTCAGGAAGACAGCAAGTTGGGTAGCAAAGCAGAAGGATAACTCTCACCTCTGTGCTGATGTCTGGCTTGAGAGCCTGCATCTGCTCCGTCTGCAAATCCTGCTGTGTGCAAGGGTCTGTCCTGAATAGGAATTATCTGCACCCACAGTGACCCAGGGTTTCAACCTTAGCTCATGTGAAGAAAACACCCATGTGGTTTATTTGTCTCCACTTGAAAATAACACCGGCCAAGATGCATTTTCCACCAAATGAAGACCCTACAGTCATAAGGAGAAATGGTAGTAAATTTTGCAAGAAAATGTTTTCCAGTGGGAAAATACTAAGTTGCTAATATGTCTCAGAAACAACTTATTTTCCATGAATTTTCAACCAACATAAAGGAAGGTTTCTAAAGTTTCTTGGCAAACAGCATTGCATCAGTACCATTCATGGATTTTCCCACATGGTGGATTCCCCTCAGGAACCCACCAATATTTGCCACACTTCCCCAGCCCTTTCCTGGAAAAGATGCAATAGTTGGGAACTCAGGGATTTTACACTCCCTGATAAAGTGTTTCCTGGGAGATACAGACTCAGGAAGCCCTTGACAACTGCTGACTAAAACTGGCATGGTCCTTGTCATCTCCACCGCTCTTTACAGCTGAATATCTGCACCCAAAGCTCCCGGCTGTAACGGCAGAGACCAGTCACTGCGAAGTACTTTGAATGGGTTTTTGTATGCACCTAAACCAAAGTTACCAGGAGTAGCTGCAACCACGGCTTGCTACAAGCACATCTTTGTTTCCCCAGTAGCAGCGAGCTGTGCTGCTCTAGTGAGTTGAAATACGGTTTAAAGTGCTTCATACCTGTTCAAAATCGCCAGAGAAGGCTGTGCGCTGGTGGCCTTCACGAGGGGAGCAGTGGCTGCTGCAGCGCAGCCCCTGTGCCAGGGGCCCTTCTTTCGGAGGATTGCTGCACAGCCTTAGCCAAAACACCTTGATGCTGCCTGCCAGGATCTCAGGCAGCGTATTTGCAACAGCACAAGCTGCCTCACACAGGGAAGTCGGGTGAAATTCAATGTTTATAAAGTACAAGTAGAATGTCCTGGGGCAGCATAAAATATTACCTTTTTTCCTTTATTGGCATTCACGGGAACCGTTAATGCTCAGTTTGGATAGAGCTGACGACTCTGCCGTTGTTTGTCGTTTATCATCTCTAGCTTATGGTGGTTCCAAGTCAGTTGGCTGATTTCTCTTTTTTTCTGTTTGGCAGATGGCAGTGTCTGCGAAGCATGACACCCTTGCAGGCAGGAAGCTCGAGGACCTTTGGGGATAAAATGACCCTCGATATGAATTGACCTCTAAATGTTCATGGACTGATGCGCTGTGGTTTGGATGGTCCTCCCCAATACCACTTCTCTCTGCCTCGGTCTCTGTTTGAGGAATGTGCTGCTTCCAAGAAGAGCCTGTGCTAATGACAGGCCAGCACACGTAAGAGTGTAATTTCATTGCTTGCTACTTAATGTTCATGCTTCAGCTCCACTTCAACCTCTTCCAGAGAGGGGCTCTAATGCACTTAAGCTGTAGCTAGACTAAGGCAGCATGCAATAAGCCCACCACTGTAATTTTAGGTGAAAGGAGACACGCAGAAGCTGCACTTCTCCAGCTGACGTCCCGTTTTTTCCGGGGTGGATGGCAAACAGAGCTGAGCAGCTCCTGCAGCTGCAAACAGAGGGTGTTTCTAGCCCCAAGACGCACTGAACCAGTCGATGTGCTATTCTCCTCCGCTGCCTTATTAGCAGTTAAAAACTAAGAAAACACAACGTCTTCCCCAAACATCTGCCTCATTTGCCTTCCCCTCAGCATAGCAACAGCCCCCGCCACAGACCAGCCCTCATTACAGCAGCTCAGGGGGAAGCATAGGTCACATTCTTCTCGCATAACGAGCTGCAACCCTGTGATCCTTAATAGGATTATACTGGGGGAAAAGGATGGGACTCAGCCTAGCGATTGCAGAGCAACTTATGATTCATGGACACCAGTGTACTATCTGGGGACATCCTGGACACTGTCTCCTCCTCCTCCCATTAAGATTGTTTTGTGCACAGACACGGGGTTTGTTCAGCTGTCCCTAACCGCAATCCCTGACCCTTCACAGCCGGCATCTTCCAGCTGCCTGGGGCTGGGCTGAGTCCAGAGCGGGATGGAGCAGCCCGGCGAGCAACAGAAGTGACCAGGCAAGCTCTCTTGGGGCTTGTGCCCTGGGGTTGACTGACTTCTGAAGTGAATTGTAGTACAATTTGCTCTTATCTCCTCTTATCCCTATAAAATACAGCTTCTTTTTGCCTTACAGCTCTCTTCTGGATGAGTACTTTGGTGACAACATGCAGGCGGGCCTGCGCTGCAGCTGGTGACTCTTGGATTCAGACTTCAGAACGATGCCTCCTCTCTCCTGGGTGCAACTTTTTTTGGTGAAACTTATAGGACCCTGGCTATTTTTGAGGCCCCCTTAGTCAAACAGGCTCAAACATAATGGTGACAAAACAGGTAGCCCATGAGATCACATGAAACTTCCTTCCCTAGGAAATGGGTCTAAAACATACCCAAAACCAGTGAAGGAGTGCAATGTGTTAGGAAGAGGGGAAGATTTCCGGGACAGAGCCAAAGGATGTGCAGACACACCTGCCCCTCTCTCAGGGGCATCCTTCTGGACCACCCTCACAGCCAATTAACAGAGGTCCATTCCCACCCTCAGTGAAAAGCTCTCCTCTCCATGTATGATGGGCCTGTACTGAAGGGTAAGGACCTAGGCAATGCTGACTCATGCATTTGCCACCTCCCACCATCACTAATGCTCCGTACGCCACTTAGGAACGAAGGTTCGGGGTTTCTAGAAATAGAGTGAAATGAAATATCATGTCATCTGCCTGAAGATTCAGCAGCCCACGTGTTCTCCCACACACGCTGCTGCAAAGGTACCACGCCAGTGCTCGGGGCAGTCCTCAGGCTGGTCCTTCGGTAGCAGATCAGATTCAAGCTCCGACTCTTGAGCAGGAGCGTGGTTCAGAGGCAAGAACTCACACCAGCAGCATTTATCAGGGGCAGTGGCCCTTTTGCACTGGTAGGAAGCTCGCATGAATTCAGGGCAGGGGAGCGCTACCAGCAATATTATCTGTACAGCCTCCATTTTTCTTCCACAGGAATGGGATGATCTTGCTGTAACCAAGCCTAAATACAAACCCCTGTCTTCCCAACTTAGCCCACCCCTTCCCTGCAAAATACAGAAGTTGGTAAATAAAATTCCTATCATATCCTTGTACAGAGAAGTGTTGCTCCAGAAAGTGCCTATTTATATAATCTCTGCAGCACTCAGATAGCATGGAAATCAGTAAAGGGCAGTATCTCAGTGAGCCTGTTCCATTGCAGCTCTATGTATCATTCACAGTTTGTTACCAAGCGTAAACCCCTGCCAGAGTTTCTGCCCCCAGTGAGTAGCCATATTTTGGGAACACGTTGCATATTCTACAGATTTCACCATATTATTTCCAGCCACATTTCCTTTCTCTGAGCCCACAGTTCCTCACTGTCCAGTCCTTTTCAGGAACAGCAGCCAGGTAATGCTTATTCCTCCACCTGGCTCCTGCATGGGGATATTTCTGAATATAGATTGCAGACTATTTAATCTATCGGTATATCTCAGCACCACCCCACCATTCTCTTGTGCTCTCCACTGACATCTTGCTGCCAGCCATCCTTTATTAGCAGTGCTTTGGGCAGTTTTTAAAATTGCTAGGTCTTTGTCAGAGCCAAAGCAACATGAATGATTTTTGAGTAACTCTTTTTAAATATTTTACTGAGACCCAAATATATTCCACCTTATCACATGCCCCCTAAATCTACTAAGCTTGCAATTCTATCTGCTAGATTCATTTAAAATTCATTTTGCTGGGGCTTATATACATTTGTCAGACTGCTTATCCCATATTCTGAGGAAACTGCCTTCTAGGCAAACTTCTATTGCTGGGAAGTCTAAAGACCAAAGTCCAAAAGGGTTTAGTTCACATCCAGCCCCTGCAGTGGTTCACTCATTAAAAGAGATTTCAGCTCTCTGTCTGCAAACTTCATGCTGCCTTCTAATGGGTCACAAGCTTGTTAGAGACTCCTGTCTTCTGTTCATTTTATGCGATCGATTGTGATTGCAAGCTCCAAACCCCAATCCTCCCTTGCCAGAGTCCAGCAGCAATATCTGATTTCTCCACGGCCCTGGTGATTGCTGTGGAGCTCACGGCAGCTCAAGTCAGGCAGATGGGCAGCATCCAGAGGACCTGCCTTGGGGGATAAAGACTGGGCTACAGCTTTACATGGATGGTTTACTAACATATTTAGCTGGTGCCAGAGAGGTCACGCATCCTTTTCTTTAAGCACTTGGGAAGTTAGGAAAAAGCTTTGGACTGTTTGTAAGTGTGTACAAAATATGCATTATTCAGCATTGCTGAAGATATCTCTGTTATTCAGGGAGCGGTCCAATTCAAAAAGCTCTCCAGGTGTAAAGAACTATGAAAGAAATACCAGAATAGAGAGGAATAACGTGTGACTTAGCCTACAAGCAGCCACGTTACCAAAACACATGACAGGTCCTAGCCCTGGCGTTGCTGGCCCGCTGGCCATGGGTACCTGGGTGTTGAAGTGGGAGCTGGCACACTCTGTGAGGAGAGAGGGGTGTGTTTGTCTCGTACTTCCCAAGTGACACCGTTGTGTTTGATCCCTGACCCTCGTAACTTAAACCACGTGCCAGTATCCACATTTACAGATATTCTTGGAGCAGGTATCTTTGTACCCAGCAAGCTCACGGTTTGTCAGGCATGCAGATAACCTAGTTGGGAAGTGATAGAAAGACGCAGAGGATTGCAGAAGGGAAGGCATTTTGCTGGTAGAGAAGAGCAGATCACAAAATACTCGGATCCTGAACAAAGTAAGGGTGAGCAATTAGTGACAAAAGTAATCTGCCACCGCACAGATTTTGATGTACCGCAATCAGTCGTGAAGTTTACTTCTTAAATACCCCAAGTCCTCTGTCTGTTCTTCCCTTAGAGCAGTTTTGGGGTTTCTGTTAGAATCGGTAAAGACCATCTTTCTCAGCCAGCTACTTCAGCCAGTGGTTAATAGGATGGCTCTGGTCTCTGCATCCCCAATGGGCTTCAAACCTGCCCCAAGAAACAAGCCATATTCAGCACTGCAGGGATGTGTCCTTCAACACATGCCAAAGGCGTCTCCTTGCAGTATTTACAATGATCTATTGTGGCTTCTCAAACAATAAAAATGCAAAAGAAAGCTTTCATGCTGTAGGCAACTGCGGAGGCTAGATCGTTTGGGCTATTAACCTTCTTATCTGTGGATACTGCAAACGTTTAAAGGCCTGCCTGGCTAAGCATCCTTTCATCAGTTCATGTAGCTGGAAGTTAGTGGAGAGAGATGAACAAACTAAACAGAATGCAATGAATAACTGCAAGGAAGATTTAAGTAGACTGCTAAAAGCAAAGTAGTTTTATTTTTCAATAAAAACCAATATTTTTATTAGAAATTTATGTATGCATTGATGAAATATATTATTCCTCAAATGGAAGCAAATTGCTCTATTCATGCCGACAATATTTTTCTCCCCGTTTTTTTTTTAAGCACACAGTGAATCAAAGAATAAATTCCACCACTCTGCCTACGAGGCAGGTTTGAAGATTTGCAGTGTTGCCTCCTAGGTCACTGGAGGCAAAACTTCAATCACTGGCAAGTGGAAAAAGACCAAGGCTCAAAGAGTTAATGCTTGTAGCACAGCCAAGTGATGACAGGGAAGACCTGAGAGGGTTTAAAGACTATGAAGAGCAAAGAGCTAATTAACAGGATGGACCAGGATAGAATTAGCATCCAAGGGTAAAGATAGGAAAGGAAAATGTGGAGTATCAGGAAGGACTTCACGGCAGCGAGATATGCAAAATTATCTCCCAAGAGTGAAGCAGCAGGAGCTCCGCTGCTTGGTACGTTTAAAATTAAGTTGGACAAAACGATAGCGAGTGAATGCAAGATAACAGTTCTGCTTCAGCAGGAAGACGGGCTCAAGTTATTTTCATCTTCAACTCCTTGGAGCTGGCTGTTAGCGTGGTCGTTTCTAAGGAGGAAACGAAAAGTGTTTGCCCAATAGCAGGTAACAGAGAGCTATGCCTGTACCTACTGCTAGCTCTGCTAATTGTAAGATGTTTTGCCAGCAAGATCTATGAAGAATAGGAACAAAGATGAGGGCTGAGACTGCTTTTCAACTCTGCTAAATCAAGAAAAACCCAACCCAAAACAAAATTCTAAAATAAATAGTGTGAAAGATCAAAAATAAGTAGTTGGAAAACTATAGGATATATATATATATACAGCGATCTAATAATTTTACTACATAATAGATAATTGTTATAGCATCCTAACTAGAATTTATACCCCTAGACTACTGATGATATTCCCCTAGTGTGCCAAGTAAGAGAGATGTGTCATCAACATTCCCTGGTCCCAGACTAAATCAGGCATTTTGTACAGGACGTTGCAAAAAAGTCCCTTTCTTGTGGCAACAGGGGCATCAGGGCTGGGCTGCGATTGGCTCTACCATTGATTTCCTGCATGACCCGAAATCTCTTCTTCCACCTTCCCCAGGAGTAACCCTGATAACATGACAGTGGACAGGAACATTTGCCAAGTGTGCTGCATCCTACATCTTGTGCTCAAAGCTTTCTGAAGGAAAAACTCTCCCAGCTGTAACTAAAGAGTAGAGTTGTCCACAGAAACGGGGACTTCAGTGAAGTGCAGTTAGCAAAAATCACAGCCTACCATGGCAAGAATTTAATACGAGTATTTTACCTCTCAGAGGTTAAAGAGGCTCCCTTGCAAAGCAGCTGAGCCAGGTGCTGAGTTGCAGGCAGCCTTAACGTGGTGGTGAGCCAAGAATTTGGGTGGGAGGCAGGGGTCGAGGGCTGCACTCTACAACCACCCTCTGCAGCATCCAGTTTAAGGCACAGTGTAATACACCACAGATCTGGCTCTGTACCTGTTTGCGGGTTTGGTGGAAGGGCTCTAGGACCTCTGATCCAGCATTGCAAGAGAGAGAGAACTCTTAGGAAAAAAGGAAATTGTTGTGGAAAAAGCCTGCTATAACTCATGAAGGCAGCAGGCAGCTTTGAACTGGCACAGATCCTACATAATAAAAGCGTCCTACTCATTTAATGCATTTCCTTCAACCATAGCTGGGAACTATAAGGCCCAGCTGCGCAGCCCAACACATCATCGTACAGCCAAGTGGGTACCTATAGATCCAACTTCAGCAAATTAAGCAATCCATTTACTGCCTACTTCTGCTGCTATCAAGACTTGCACGTGGGCAGTGTATGAGGGGAGAGCAAAGACACAGCAAGTTAGATTTGTGCTGCTGCCAATGATGTCTGTTATCCCAGCAGAGAGGAGCATTGTTTAGATACTAGTCTGGGTCTTGAGATCTTGGCCAGAGTCAACATGGAACTGCAGGAAAGCTTCGATTCAGAGCAGCTCCCAGGGACCAGCAAGGCTGACACCATCACCCGCCCTACAGGGAAAGGACTGGCCAGAAGGAAATCAGGCCTCATAGATTTTACGTTCAGCAGATGTCACTATTAACAGTGGTTGTGACCACTTTTTCCTCAGTCCACAGCTTCAAATCTCAGGCTTGCATTGCAACCTGGTTAATGCTCAGAAGAGAGAACCAATCATGCACACACCCCCCTCTAGGTATTTTTCTGGGAAAAGTCACAAAGTTATAACAGGAAAAATGAGACAAAACTGAAATGTTTCTTGGCTACAAGCCCTGGCCAAGCAGGGAGAACTGTTAAACTGTGGGACAGTTTTCAGGCAGAAAGAACACAGCCCAGTCTCATACCTCATTCAAAACCAGGCTACCAAGAGCGTTGGAGAGCATGCTGGAGGCAGCAACCTTGCAGGGAGTCCAGGTGAGAAGCAAACAGAAACTCAAAAAGTAGCCATAAAAACCACTCTTATTTCAATTTCCTAAAGCTCCACAAAACCACACGCAAGGAAAGCTGGCTTTCTTGGTAGATGCGATTTTGTCTCTACCACATCCGTGCCTGTTGTCCTGGAAGACCATTGGAAAGTAGCTCGTACTATGTACTCCACCGGGCTTTCATGGCTGAAAGATTAGAAATACATATTTGTCACATATTGACATTCTTATTATCTCTGCCATTAATCTCATTACCTCTCCTGGCTAAGTCATATTGCTTTCTTAAGCAGCTGACTGTACCCAATTAAGGAGTAAGCTGTGTATATCAAATCACATAGGTCGGACTTTCCTTCCTTCTCTCAGGAAAGGTGATTTTAAACAAAAGTTCCTATTAAGTGAGGGTGGAAAGAAATTCATCCTGGCTTTTATCTTAATGGTCTTTTGAATGTCACCTTTCCATTTAGATCCTCTTGTGATAATCAGGGGCTTCCCACTGACACACAAAGGCTTTGGCAGCTCTTTTCATAATACCTGTCCCTTCAGGCAGCGCTCTAATTCAGGGAGCATGAGTGTCTATAGAAAGAAAAGCAGTGCTTATTAAAAAGAGCACACAAACTTCATCCACTCTGAGCCTCACACATTATTCCCCAGTGAAAAAGGTTTCCAGTTCCTCTTTATGGAAGCGGAGCCTCATGAATACAGAAAACCCAGTGGATCAGTCTGTTAGTCATGCCATGTCCCCTGGCCTTCCTCTAGGATAATCGTAAGCCTCAATTAGGCACAGGAAGAATTAGTAAAATATCAGCACAAGCGATCAGACATCAGATATCTGTGTGAGACTTGATAATGAAACACAATTTATTTTTGTCTAGGAGGGTGTAACTGTTACGGTTACATGGCATTACCAGTCCTGTCTGAAATGCCCTTTCTAGACCTTTACAAACTCTGCATTTAAATCCCTCTTAAAAGTAATTTTCTTCCTATCCTTTTTGCAATGAGAAAATAGCAGGTACTGGGGTTTTGGTTTGGGGATTTTTTTTTTTTAATAATTGTATTTTAATATGCCTGTTACAAGATCCATTAAAAACTGCAGCATGACAGTAACAGATCTCTTTCTTCATACTATCTTAACACTCCTCTTTGTCATCATCTCCTGCTATGGCTTCTAAAAAATACAACGAGCAGGCAAGGGGAGACAGACATAGAATCTTCTCACACCTCTTATCCAACTTTCTGGCATTACAAAAATAAGTCTCCAAGGAGAGGCGTTTACCCCAAAGAGTTCAGTGAGGCCTGGGGAGAGGCACATAGGCACATTATTCATGCAAGCAATGGTGTGATCATCATGGCTTCCCCCTCTTTCTCCTCACAGCCTCACCTGACAGCGATTGGTTTGATCACTGCAAGGGCTGTAGGCAATTAATTTCTCACTGTCTGCTATTTGCAGTGTTTTGAAGAACGTTGCATATGCATGAGGCATAAACTGATGTAGCCCAGTTGCAATGTGACGATCTGGCCTAATGCGAATAAAAAACTAAGCATAGCTGCACGTTGAATGGGAAGATCAAGCTGAATTGCAATGTAATCCCCATCTAATACTGACACAGAAGGACTGTCGCTGCCTAACAGGGCACAGACGACCAAGAGCACAGAGTTGCTGATTAAACAAATAAACCAGCTCTGATGAGCAGAGAAATGCCGAATGCTTCCATCAGCAGTTCATTTAGGCAAGCTCTCAGCGCACAAGTAAACAGATGCCAGGTGTCCCCCAGAGCAGTGTAATAATATCAAGAAAAATTCAGGTGATGGATGGATATCTGAAGCGTTAAAAAAAAAAATCGATTTCCTTGCACCACTTCAGAGCAATAAAGGAAGTATATCTGACGCAAAAACTGGCCAGCAACGCTGGGAATGCTGCAATTCTGCCTGCTTTCTGCCCATTTTGGTTCATCAGCAATATTTTCATGAAGGTCAACACATTTTAATAATGTCATCCTGGCCAGAGAACAAACAGTTTCCAAATTTGAGCAATTACTTTGGAAAACCTCAGGCTAGCATCCCCATCCATTCACAAATTTGTCATTCTGTGAGAGAAACTTAATTGGATGGAAGGCTAGATGATAAGCTTATGAATAAAAACTCGTTAGACCCTACCCTCAACAAGAAAAGCATTGCTCTTTGCTAGGAGAATGGAGAATTTTCTGCCATTCCTGTACAAAATAAAGCTCGGGGCAAAGCTGGCCCTGCAGCAGGGCACCCGTACAATGCTGCTCTCCTCCGGCGCCCGCAGCTCTTGGAGTGCCTTGTGCAGTCTGTGCTAGTGCAGCTCCTGCTCATCTCTGCAGCTGCATCAGGTTGGCCATGTGGGGCAATGAATATATAGGTTTTGGTCTTGCACTTCTCCCTGTTCTTTGTGGCATAAATCATGCCAGCATGCTACCACTCCTCCCCATGCCATGCCCATAGCCAAGCCAGGTCCTTTCCAAAAAAGACATATTGTCCAAGGCTGTCCTTTTCTCTTAGTATTAACATGCTATAAACTCCCATTTCTCAGAAAGTGGTGATGGCATTCAACCAAACTCACAGGCACTGTTCATGGCAGTGCCTCTTTAAGAGACCCAAACCAAATATTCAGCCTGCCAAGTTGTTCTTTTGGGGATCCCAAAGGATTTTTGTATGATTCTAGGTATAAACCCCACAGGTACGTGTGGTTTCATCATTATCCCTCCCACAAGTGGCTTAACCACTTCAGGTACCAGTGAGAAAAAGCAATCACAGGTAGCAAAAGCAGGAATGTCACAGATGGAAATAAATCGTCCCTTTCCGACCTCAGCTCTCAGGAGAGAACAGCTGTGAAATGCCACCTTCAGCATTTATCCACATGGAAGACATCAGCCCAGCTTTCCAAACTAGCTGTCACCTTGGAGCAAGGGAAGGAACGAGCTCTCACACCCAGAGTAACATACATACAGACTTACTCATTACAGGTATTGATACCTAACATGGCAGAATGACCTCTGGTTTTCTTACTTGTTGATGTTTTGTTGTGTTACAAAGCATAACAACAAGGATAAAAGACCTTTCTGCCCCCTCATACCTGGACCAAAGCCGTTTGAATAGGCTTAAATCTTTCCATCAGGTGAAACAAATGCATGCTCCCAGAAATCCCATTTACAGCCCAGCTTGAGGGAATAGGAGTCCTTACCCTTTTGTTGCACAGCTTGCATTACGCTCACATTGTGTTTGAGTTAGCCTTAGAAAGCCTAATGACTTCAACTATAATGTATTAGATACAGTATTTAGTTTGAATTGTTGACAAAACGCACATAATTTATTTACAAATCCTAATACAACTGCATGTCCAAACTCATGCAAATTTAGTGTTGCCACTAGCAGAATGAAATGAGTATTCCCAAACACAAGCAGAACAGTTTTTCCAGTCTTTGCCTCGCAATATAAGCACCTTACACAACGTGTATGCACATGCGCCATGGTACCCCATAGCTGATACAGGCTAGTTAACAGAGGGTGCATGCGTTGAAAACTGCGCAGGGACTAACTGACAGTTTTCTGTGTTGTCATAATTCTTTCTCCCGGTGGGTACCTCACGGACCCTTAATGAAGCAGAGATCTAATAGGAAAAAAAAAAAAGGTGTCTCAAACGGTGTTGTTAAAAAGGTGATGTCTCGGTGTACACGCCACATGCCGAATCCTTTCACCTATTCAGCCTGGACTAATACCCTATGCCATAGGGGACCAGCTGTGTTACCCAACAACCAAAAGTGTTTCTCTCCAAGAGGAGGAGCTGTTGAGAGGATGGTCATGGGAACCATTCTCATCCTCGCCTGACTATGCTGGTGGCTGTTGGGATGCAGGTGCGTCCTTCGAATTGGCTGGCAGGGGCCTGCTGATCAGGGCTCTGACCTACGAAGTTGCCCATCTTGACACCCTTTCTGTTCAGCATTGAATCTGGTGGGTCGGGGTTTGAGCTAATGATGCTCTGCGGGTCCACAGAGAAGAGAAAACTTTAGCAATTGCATTAGGAAGCCCCTGCCAGCATGTGCAGCATTTGCTTTAGGGAGGACATTTCCTACCCTCAGGAAGCACATTTGGTTATTGGTTTTGTAGGAGCCCACCATTTGTCAAAGTTATGCAAAGAGAAGCAGGGAAATAGTTAACGAGCTCAGTCTACCAAAGTGGAACTGCATGCGGCAGGTGCGGGCTTGTCCAACCTTCCACAGCACAGCTGGGAGCTTCTCCAAGAGAAAAATGACAAGAAAGGTTTGTACTGAAAGTGAGGACACCCTGAGCATAGAGGCTGCTACAAGACTCACCACCCATCCTCTTATATTCAGCTTTGTCAAAGCTTATTTACAAGCCATCAGATAAACAGGTGAAAGTATGTTTCAGCACTGTACTAAGAAAATATCAGGCGTATTCCAGAAGTGCTAAAAGGTGATTGCAGAGAAGCACGTGGGGTTCAGTAGGCGCAGATCTATCTAACCTGCACCTGTGGGAAGGTAAAGAAAGAGATGCCATCCAGAAGGACCTGGACAAGCTCAAGAACTGGGTCTGTGTGAACCTCATGAGATTCAACAAGGCCAAGTGCAAGTTCCTGCAGATGGGGGATCAACTCCTGGTATCAATACAGACTGAGGGATGAAGGGATTGAGAGCAGCCCTGCCAAGAAGGACTTGGGGGAAATGCTGGATGAAAAGCTCAACATGATGGACAATAACGTGGCCAGAAAGACCAGGGCAGTGATTGTCCCCCTGTACCAGGCACTGGTGAGGCTGCACCTCGAATCCTGTGTTCAGTTTTGGGCCCCTCACTGCAAGAAGGACATTGAGGTGCTGGAGTGTGTCCAGAGAAGGGCAACGGAGCTGGGGAAGGGTCTGGAGCACAAGTCCTGTGGGGAGCGGCTGAGGGTGTTTAGCCTGGAGAAGAGGAGGCTCAGGGGAGACCTTATCACTCTCTACAACTACCTGAAAGGAGGGTGCAGAGAGATGGGGGTTGGTCTCTTCTCCCAAGTGACAAGTGATAGAAAAGAAGAAATGGCCTCAAGTTGTACCAGGGGAGGTTTAGATTGGATATTAGGAACAATTTCATCACTGAAAGAGTTATCGGGTGCTGGAATGGGCTGCCCAGGGAGGGGGTCGAGTCACCATCACTGGAGGTATTTGAAAGATGTGTGAATGTGACACTTAGGGACATGGTTTAGTGGTGGACTTGTCAGTGCTAGGTTGATGGTTGGACTCGATCTTATAGGACTTTTCCAAACTAAATGATCGTATGAGTCTATGAATCTGTGTCCCAGCAGTGTGCACTGTAACCAACAGTAACCCAGTAACCAACCCTATCCTGGGCTGTATCAGGAGGAGCGTGGCCAGCAGGTCGAGAGAGGGGATTCTCCCTCTCTACTCTGCTCTTGTGAGACCCCACTGCAGTTCTGCATCCCGCTGTGGAGCCCTCAGCATAAGAAGAATATTGACCAGTTGGAATGAGCCCAGAGGAGGCCACGCAGATGCTCAGAGGGCTGGAGCCCCTCTGCTATGGGGACAGGCTGAGAGAGTTGGGCTTGTTCAGCCAGGGAGGCCTTACAGCACCTTCCAATACCTGAAGGGGCCTAGAAGGAAGTGGGGGGGAGGGCTTTTTATAAGATCCTGTAGTGACAGTACAAGGGGTAACAGGTTTAAATTGAAAGTGGGGAGATTTAGCCTAGACATAAGGAAGAAACTTTTTACGGTGAGGGTGGTGAAACACTGGAATAGCTTGTCTAGAGAGGTGGCAGATGTCCCATTCAAGGTCAGGCTCGACAGGGCTTCGAGCAACCTGGTCTAGTAGAACACATCTCCACTCATTGCAGGGGAATTGGGCTAGATGGCCTTCAAAGGTCCCTTCCAACCCAAACCATTCTATGATTCTATGACTGCTTTGCTTATCTCCCTCCGCTGACCATAGAGGGATCCTGCAGGACTATGGAACACTGCTCACTGCAGGAATCTAGTGGCTTATGCTGAGCTTTGGGCCTCACTGTATAACCAGATAACCAGCCACTACTAACCAGGAAAAGTTTTTGGTACCTGCAGTGTGCAGATGGAGATGGGACAACATACCTGTCTCACGTGATCAGGGGAAAGACGCAGGAAAGCCTGAACTATTCAACACAGTCACAGGCTTTCTTCCAGAAGTTTGGGGTTTGAAAGCCATCCATAGCTGTTCCTTCCCAGGGGAGGGAGGGGCTGTCCAGTGAGGAACAACTCCCTGGTGAGCAGGTTTGTCAGCTCTTTATCAGTGTCTGGTGTGTGTTTATCCTGCTGCACAGGGCTGTGCATGGAAACCCTGCAAACAAATGCTTACCTCATCCAGGGTAGGATGTGGTAAGCAGGGAAGTTCATTTCACAGGGACTTTGTTTTGTACAGAAGTGAGTTTGTGTGTTGTAGCTTGGACAGTTAATTAAGAACTGAGAGCAGTTTTCCTGGGGCAATGTGCTTGTTGGATAAAGACCTTCCTTAGAGAGAGCGGTTGGCATTATTTACGACTTGAGCTGATGTAACAGCTTGCTGCCAAGGAAAGGAAAAGTCTCTCTTCTCCCCCCTGCATTGACACCAGCCCTGGCAGCCCTCTGAGCTGGCTTGGATCCCTGAGCTGGCAGAGCCAACCTCCCTAAGTCCCAGGGGAGCAGAAATCGGGAGCTGTGGCAGAGGAAAAGGAGCAGAGAGCAGTTACATCAGCTGCAAGGTGCAAATTCCCCTTTGGTGCTAACCAGGGGCGAGATGAAATCTGCTTGAAACACTGATCTGGCTTCTTGGCGCACATAAATAACAGTAGAAGCTGATTATAGCGTTTTTTTCCTGCAGGACACCTGCCTCATTCAGCAGGTAGGACAGGCTACACTATCCAGTACTCCGTTTCATTCACTGCACAATATCCAGCACGTTAGGCAAGAAACATAGGTCAGAGAGACATATAATAAAGTAATGAAGCACCATTGTAAGAAACAAACACTGGATGACAAAGGTAAGGAGGAAAGCACAATTATTTCTGTAAAAGCCTGAATTCAGGGTGCTTCCATGGAAATGTGTCCTTCCACTTGTAGCTTTTAGCGTACTATTCTTTTTTATGAAAAAGAACCTGTACCTAACAGAATGATTTACCAAACCAAAGTAATGCCCAGTTGTGCACAAGCTTATCTGAGAGTGCATCGCCCTGGCCCCGTCTGTCGTAAGAAACAGTTGGGTCTTTCAGCTAATTGATCTCATGCTGCTCGGACCATTTTATGGGAAAGGAGTGCTGCCAGTACCTCCTGTAGCTCCAGTTAATGGGCCTGAACTTCACATTCATCATCTCAGCATCTTGGTACAGGTCTTGAGGATCGAAACTTTGAACTGAAGTACCTGCAGTGACCAGCAGCATTTACTGTCTAAGTACTTTACCAGATTTCAGCTCCTGTAAGTGTTGAATTAACCTATTTCCATGACCTAGAAAAGGCACTTTTTCTGCATACACAGCATTGCTGAGTCTCGAGGTTTATTGTGTGTCACTGAATATTTGGTATTTTTCTTAAATCTCTTGCCTGTGAGGATGTGAACATCTTAAATTCCATCAAAAATGAAAACTTCTGATTATTCTGGTGGCAAAGAAAAGCTTGCGGTCCCAGTGCAGCCCGCAGATGCAGCAGCAGCAGGTGAACCCTGCCAGGGTTGCTCAGCTGCAGGTGTCATTCCCAGCTCTCCCTCTTCAGCCACTTGTCTCAGGAAGCAATAATAAGAAACGATTTTAGCACCTCTGCATGCAGCTCAGAGTTTTACAGGCAGGAATTCGGTCGATGACGTGAAGTACAGGTTGGTGCAGGCACATCGTGGCATGATGGTGTCGGGCAGAGGGTGGGTGTTCAGGGGGAACAGTCAGCCGGCAAGCGGTTCCGTAACACAACTGGGACCCAGCGGTCAAAGACCCTCCGAGAGCACGCTGCCTGGACTGCCTGCTCCCCAAAGTTTGTGTCTCCCTCCTTGGCTGCGCTGGCTTCCCGATGGCAATGACAATACGTGTCACTGGTTTTTTAACACAGATGGAGTATTTATAGTTTAGGGACTTTGTACTCTCTTCCATAGCTTAATTAGCAATATAATTTCCTGTAGATCTCCCTGCACTTGTGGGAGCCGAGGAGAATGGCAATTACTGTGGAAAGCCAGGGGCAGCAGGGGGAGAGGAAGAAAGACACAGACAGAGCCATTTCTCTGCAAGTGGCATAATGAGGAGATGCCACTGAGCTAATGCGGCAGAGGGGACTGTCTGTGGCGGGTTTATAAGGGCGTGATGACTCATTCCGTGTTTGACTCCAGGAAGGTTCCCGTATTGCAAGGGAAGAAATCTCATACATATTGAAATAAACGGGCTTTAGTCTGCATTACCAGCACGGCCTGCATCACCGATACTTTCACGTCTGAAGAGAAAGGATCTAAACAGTATTAGAACCATGCCCAGGTGTCGCGGCTTAACCCCAGTCAGCAGCTAAGCACCACACAGCCACTCGCTCACCGCCTCCCTCCCCCAGCAGGATGGGGGAGAGAATCAGAGGGAAACAAGGTAGGGAAACTCATGGGTTGAGACAACAACAGTTTAATAATTGAAATAAAATAATGATGCTAATAATATTAACACTAATAATAACAACACATAATGAAAGTAACACTATTAATAATAATGGCAAAAATATGTCATGAAAATGAAAAAAACCCACAACAACAGAAAAAGGATACAACTGCTTACGACCCACCAACCCACGCACCGCCGGTATCCAAGCAGCAATTCCCCTGGCCAGCTCCTCTCAACTTATAAACTGAGCATGACATCTTATGGCATGAAATGTCCCTTTGGTCAGCTTGTGTCAGCTGTCCTGGCTGTGACGACTCCTGGCTTCTTGTACAGAGGAAGCCGGGAACACAGGGGCAGTGTGAGAAATGGAAAAAGTCCTTGGCTTAATGTAAACATTGCTTGGCAAAAACCAAGACACCAGTGCACATTGATAGCATATCAATATTCTTTTCAGCACTAATCCAAAACACAGCCTCATACTAGCTACTATGAAGAAAATTAACTCTATTCCAGCCAAAACCAGCACACCAGGAAATCTGAACAGCTGCCGATGCCCTCAAATAATTGTGGCACTCAAAGCTCATATTGTCTAAGGAGCTGTACAAACATAGAAGACCAGCTCTGTGCACCGAATCTAGCTTATGGCAAGGTACAATAAGGGAGATGAAGGGAAAAATGAGAAGCAGTGATATGGGAAAGGAGGTCCAGAGAGGCACTACTTCCATGGTGAAACCAGCCTAATCCGATCCCCTTCCCCTCGGCAGGTATTTCTCACAGAAAACCCTTTTCTAGCCTCCAGGCCTGACACAGGCAACTGGACTTATGCTGGTGCATGGCGTGTTTATATCACTCCAAAAGCTTTTCTCCTGACCCCCATGAAATGTATTGCCTGCCGAGAACTCCCCCTGCCCCTGCCACCACCCCCCGAGAGCTGTGGCTCCAGCTGTTGCAGGAGAAGGGGCTACTACTGCAAAATTCAAGGCTGTGAGTTTGGATCTCCAACATCCCTGAGCATGGCAGTGCTCATGGAGCTGGGCTGCTTTCTCAGCTGGCTTCCACCTCTGTGCTGAACAAGTTGATTCAGAAACCCTGCTTCCCCCCAGAAATGAGAAAATCTGAAGCTCACATCTACATCAGTATTACAAAAACCTTTATAGCATGACATATGTATAGAAATTGCTTCCCACAACACTTCTCTCGCATGAGGTGGATAAAGCTGTTTTCACCTATGGGAAGGTATGAAAAGGGAGGTGGAAAGAATTAAAATGATCCAGAAGTCACCATAGCAGCAGGGTTTTGACCGCAATCCAGGCCCCTGTGCCTTGCTGCTCAGCTTTAACCTCTGCACAGGCCCCTTCTCCCACAGCATCCTTGGCCCCTGCAGCAGCTGCCAGCTGAGTCAGAATTCGTATTTTAGGCAGTTCTCGCTCAAGCAATTATGTATTTTATATGACTGTTTTGTAATTATGTACACAACAGAGACATAGTTCCTTTCACTGCCACCCTTCGCATCCTCCCAGGTGTCATTTTAAACTGGAAAGGAAAACATTTAGAGAACAGTTAGCAAAGGTGAGCATCTGCATGGTTATGAATGAGAGACGGTAAAGCCACGCTTGTCCCCAGGCATTGTTTATAAATCGTTTGCAGGATGAAAATGAAAACGCAGTTGCGGCTGCAGATGCAAGCACCCCGCAGCAAATCCCAAAGCTGGGCTCAGGCAGGAACGCTGAGCTACAGCTACCATTTTCTCCAAGCCTCCAGCTCACGCAACCTACGCGCTGTCTGCCTAAACCCTTGTGCGATGCCGGCTTTGCTGCAGACATCCCAGGACATGGCTCTGTGAGGCAGCCTTCATTTCAGATTAACTATATACACTATATAGCGTGTGTATCTATACATACATACACACACACGTAGAATAACGTGTCCTGGGATCTCTTTAGCCAACCAGGGACTGCCCCTGCAAGGCCCAGAGACAAGCCACACAGCTGAACCATTGCTCATCCTGTCCAAATACCATCCGCGACCGGGCAAGCAAAGGCACTCAGCCTGCACACACCGCCCAGTTATGCTTTCCGTCAACTCCCCCTCCTCCTCCTGTGTCCCCCCGCCCCGACCACGAAACCACCTCAGGCAGTGACACGCCAGAGCTGGAGGCAGCTTCCGGGGGCAGCTGTTGAGCACTTGATGCACACTGGGCATGTAGCTGGCACTTGGGCATCTCTGAGTGACACGTGGGCATCTTTAAGCAACAGCACTCAGGCTGCCGGTACCTTTTAGAGGGTGGCTGGGCTGTCAGCAGCCCACACACCTGAGCGGGAGGGCAGGGGGTGCAGGGGGTGAGGGCAGTGGGGGTGGGCGGCGTTTTCACCTTCCTTCTAGGCACTCTTTATATAGCTGGTTACATAAAGCTGTGCAGTTTGGCTCCTGTAGGGAGAGAAACGCAGGCGTAGGAGTACTGGTACACCAAACCCGCCTGTAAAAGTCATCTGTGCGCCTTGGCTTTTTTTCCTATCGTTCACCACTAATCTCTAGAACAGTCACTGCTAAATATTTAATACAACAGAGAGTAACTTAGCAGTAAGTCACGGCATGCTTCTCAACCCCGAGCTGGCAGATGAAGGATGGCCCCTCCACAATTTTCCAGCCATATCCACGCCAAGGCCTCCCGGGGGCAGCACTGGGGGCAGCACCGTGGCCATCACCCCCTCTCCTTGACAGGGGGACTGGGAGTGACGAGGAGCAGTGGGGAGCTCAGGGGAGGCTCATCTACTCCCTCCACAGTGGAACTGCAGTGGCCAGGGGTGAGACAAGTGAGGGGGTGCTCCCCTCCCTCCATCCCCCCATGCTGACAGCTCCTTGGCCATGGGGAAGGGTGAGCATGTGATTTTGGGCTTGGCACGGGAGTGGAGAAAGCACCGCTTCCCCCAGACCTGACATCTATTTGTGTTTACGTGGTGCGTTTTGTGCCCGAGACGAAGCCCCTCTCCAGCGTGCCACTGCGCAGCACCGCCAGCTCCACTGCTGTCTCCTTCAGGGAATGCGTTTTCCATAATGTAAACCAATTGTGTTGAAAACAGCCAGGGAGCCGCGCAGCGTAACATCGTGTACCGCTGCACTCGCAGTTGCGGCCAGCGCTGCGCTCCAAGCCAATTATTTGTTACACAGGTCACTTCCATTATGACCCACAAGGCAGGTTTCACAGCACAAGGCGAGGGAGCAGAGTGGCTGGGTCCTCACAGCAATCCCCCGGCACACATGCAGGGCTCCCAGGGCCTCCAGCTGCTGCTGCAGCAGTGAAGCTGGAGCAACCATGGGGCCCTGGCAGAAATGTACAGGCCTTTCATCTAACTGCCCCTTGGGCTGGTCCCACTTGGGTGTTTAACATCAATCTCAGTTGCTCCTTCTCACACCCAGCAAGTACCTCGCCTTTCAGACTATAAAGGGGGTTTGTAAGAAAGACAGAGACATTTTACCAGGGCCTGTAGTGACAGGAGAAGGAGCAACAGTTTTAAACTGAAAGAGGGTGTTCAGGTTCGACATAAGGAAGACATTTTTTATGACGAGGCTGGTGAGGCACTGGCACAGGTTGCCCAGAGAAGCTGTGGATGCCCCATCCCTGGCAGTGTTCAAGGCCAGGCTGGATGAGGCTCTGAGCAACCTGGTCTAGTGGAGGGTGTCCCTGCCCATGGCAGGGGGGTTGGAATTAGATGATTTTAAGGTCCCTTCCAACCCAAACCGTCCTGAGATGCTACCGCATGCAGGTACCAATCCAGCACACTTGTTACCCAAGCACAAGCTCCCAGGCAGTAGCTAATCCTTACCTAGGCTGGAGTTTTTGGACAGCAGATGAAAGATGTCCCCACATGCAGGGTGTCCACCTGGCTCGGAGATCCCAGGCAGCAGTACTTCCATATCGTGTTAGTGCTGTCTCTCCTCACAGGTGCTGGCTCCCTTGGTCCTAATGCACCCTGCATCACAACAAACTGGAAAGAAAAAGAGGTGCAGAAGGCAAATCAGCGCTCAGACCTCAGCCATGGCTCCCTGTGAGCTAGCAGCAGGCAAACAGGCTGGTGGGCACAGTGGTGGGGTCTGCTGGTGGGCAGAGTGGTGGGGTCTGCTGGTGGGCAGCACAAGAGAGGGGTCAGTGGGGGAGGTGGATGCAGCATATGCAGCTGTGAGGTGGGACAGAGGAAGGCTCAGTGCAGACACTGTGGGTGAATGGTCAGTGCTGCTGCCCTCGCTGTGGTTTGGGTCACCCTCTCTCTGCCTAGCCGCCCCCGCATTGGCAGAGCTGGGAGGACCACAGCTGCAGCTCCAGGGGTACATCCAGGGGCACATCCAGGGGCTTCCTCCAGCGAGAGCTGCTGCCTTGTAATCCATAGAGGGACAAGGTGCTGCCGCTTTTGCTTGTCGCACATGTGAATGACAGGGCGTGCGATCACGCTGGCAAGGGGAGATGTTGCAAGCAGCGTTGGCTTCCTCTCTCGGTAGGTGTCAGGGAACACTGAGGGCCAAGCACTCAAAGCGCTGGTGAACGTGATGCACCCACGAGAGAAGTTAACATACCGTCAGAGCTACAGTGCAGGGGAGGGGGAGCCAGTGTGCTCCAGACCTCTGATGTTTCCACAGTGAACAAGGAGGAGGGCTGGAATGGTTCCTGTTGCTGGGGAACATCACTATGGCTTTTCCACCCGCTGGGACGTGTAAAACACGCTCCACCGACAAAGGAGGAAATTGTTTTCTACAGCAATGACTTACCGGCACAACCTCCTGCCTGTGTTCTCTGGCACCCACATCGGATGGAGCAAGTTGGCTTGCAGGAGAGATTCACAAGGGCGCAGGTCCCAAGGATTTCCTTCCACAGCAGGAGCAAATAAGAGTTTTTGACCTCCGTGCAGGTTCATGGTATACCTCCCAAGCCGCCCTCTGAGACCTGCCATGCCAGCAGAAGGGATGCGAGGTCTGAACAAGCGGCAGGGGCCACTCAGGTTCTCATCAGCCTGTGTTTTGAGCAACTGTATATTTGACAAAGTATATTTGTCTTCTGTTTTCTTGCTGTTTGTTCCTCTCTTCTTACTTCCCTGGCCATGGGATTGCTGACAGTCAAACCACATTATTGGTTGTTGAGTGCCTTCCTTTCTTTTTGACATCTGAAAGGACGTTATAAAACAACGCCAAAAAAAACTCAAATCAAACAAACTCATTCATCCCTGCCCTGGTCCATGCAGAGAAGATAGACCCAAGCAAAGCCAGTTGGCAGCAGAACCGATGGGGGTGAAGGGCCCCTAGAAAACCACCCCATGCCCACACCAGGGCTGTGGCAGGGGTTGGGCACACACTGCTATGGCTCTTGGGGACCAGCACCGGTGTGGAGCCAGCCCAGCCACCTCAGTACATCTCAGAGGTGCGGGACAGAGGGCAGCAGCACACCGTGCCTCACCCACGCTGCCAGGGGGACATGGCCTACTCTGCCCCCACGCCACGCCAAGGCTTTCTCAGCAGTTTACGCTGATGGGCGGGGGCAGCTCATCAATATTCATACGTGGTGTGTCCGGCAAGGCCCCAGGTACCTAATGTCGGTCAGGGGGATCCCTAACTGAAGCATTCAGCCTCCGCACTCGCTGAAGGGGTCATTGCTCATTCCTGCCCTGCCGCACATTCCCGTTGCGGGGACCAATGGGGTTGGGGTTGCTTTCCCACTGGAAGACAAGGCTTGTATTTTTGAAGCAGGGTCGCTTCCCTGACAACGTAAGGGAAAGGTGGTAACCCCAGCACAGGGGCATGAACGAGCAGGGGCTTCATGCCACAGGCCAGAGCCCCCCAGCCCCGCAGGGAGACCCTCGCTTGCCCCCCTGCAGACCACCCTTCGCCCCCGGGTAAAAGACGGCTTCGCCAGGCCCCAGCGGGCCTCCAGCCACCCCTCACGGCCAGCCCCTGCGCGGGCGGCGGGGCCGCGGCGGGCTCCTGCCGCCACCTGCCGGCCACGGGGCGCACCGGGCCTACCCCAGGCACAGCGGCGACGAGGGCCCGGCCGAGCTGCCGCGGGGGCTCAGGGCAGCAGCAGCCACAGGGCCCGAGGGCATCGAGCCCTTTCCCCTCCGGTCATATTCCAGCTGCCAGCCCATGGCCCGCTGCCGCAGGGCTCCGACAGAGCGAGTTACAACCCCCTCTGCTCTCCCAGCCCCGGGACCCCTTTAGTTCTCTTTTACACTCCAAGGATCAAAAACTAGTGTGGGGTTCGCCTCCTAACGATCATCTCAAAGTTTCACCATCCTACCACCTGGGGCAGGCTGACATAGTGCACCTAAAGCCCCAGCACTAACAGAGACCTGCTGCTCAGCTACTTCACCCTTTCCAGACTTGTTTCTGACACACAACGTCGTAACACAGAAGGTGGCCCAAAATAACCTGACTTCTCAGCGACACTGTCCATCCACAGTTTTCCCTTGTTTACATGGTGCTCCTTTAGTTGCCGTAGCAAGGCCCAGGAGGCTGAACTGCCAGGAAAAGTTTAGAACAGCCCTCTTGCACAAACAGCTTAGCCATGGGAGCTCATTTCTTGAGCAACTCGAGTTTCCACCAAAAGCAGTTCAGCACCCTGCATCATCAGTGCTGTACAACGGAGTGTTCTGCACCAGCATCTAGGAAAAAAAAAAAAAAACACAACCCAAACCAGTTTCCAACACGTCAGAGCAAAATCCATTTCAGCTGATCCAACCTTCTCTAAAGAGAAATACTCAAGGGTAAATGTGGCAATGTACTGCTGGGGCCCAAGTATCGCCTCTCAGTCATGGGCTGCTGCTTTCCACACAAGAATTGTCAGAGGAAATCGCATCAAAAACAAAATACAGGATCATCTTTAGCCCTACAAGAAAGCCTTGCAATAGCCACCACACGCACACAGAAGGTGTTTGAAGCAAACCGTTCCCAGACCGTGGCTCACGTATGCGGTCTTGGAACGTGAGTCAAGTTCCTCCTGGGCAAACTAAAACCTGTAAATAGATTCCAACCGCTAACTAGGGTTCCAGCCCACCAATTTTTACCAGTTGCAGAGTTCAGACCGACACCAACAGTGTCAGGAAGGAACAGTGGACTACAGCATAAATCCATCTTCTTCTCTGCCAGCCCTAAATTGCACTGGGATTGGCCTTGTAAAAGGATGAAGTGCTGCTCTTCTTCTTTTGATACCATCACTGTTAAAAATACAGCTGAAACCTCAGCTGCCTTTTGTAAGTACATCAGTCACGGATCTTCGGAACTTTTCAATTAGGCTCACTAGCTTTATTAAAAGAGACTTGTTATTAAGGAAAAAACACTGTGTATTTGTACTCTTCTTCATTCATAAATTCAGGCCTGAAGCAGCTGTTGGTCAGGTCACTTTGTCCAATAAAGGTAAGAAGCAGCAAGTTCCAGCAGGTGGAGGATGATGTTTTGATTTAAAAAAGGAAACATCCAGAAATATCCACCATTTTTACCTTTGAAAAATTCACTTCTAACTCAGAGGGGCAAGATGATAATGTAATTCTTTGCACTAGCGCGAAGAAATTTAAGAGAGTGTACAAGACAGCAGCTGAGTATTTTGAAATTAGTATCACTGTATCAGCAAGTGCTTGATGTAAGCACAGCATTCCTCAGGACTTCACACAACAGTGTGAAGTGATAGCTGCACTTGGCTATCAGCTCGAGGACAGCAGAACGCTAGAAGTCACTGATCAAACCACACTAGGTAAAGTATTTCCCTGGGAAATACGAAGAATGGAAGATTACTGAGCATGAAGACAATACAGTAGTGTTCTGGGCTTTAAAAGAGATTCAGAGAGAAGGGAAGTTATGGCAACTACAACTGTTTCAACAAAGACAAGAGAAAAACATTCTAACTGGAGCAGACTCTCTTGGCGCACAGCACTATTTACATCAAAGCATGAAACCAGGCATGACGGTGGCAGTAAAATAGGAATAGCTGGGGTTCTCCTGTCTCCTACTACAGCTATGTAAAAGAAATAACTTTACATTAAGAGAATCCTTCATTAAAGGGTGTTTTGAGTAAACTTAAAAATCATTGTTACAGGGAAGCTGTTGGAATGCCACATTAAGAGAATGTAATAGCGCAATAAATGACAACAAGTGAAAAAAGGTTTTTTTATTTCTCAGTGTTTCTCCACTGTCAATACTGTCCTTTTGCTGCAACATGTTGCAAAAAACTCTGCCTTTTCCATTTTAAACAGCTACAATATTTACAAGCTGTTTCCAGTAACACACGCAGACACATACACGCTCACAGACACGCAGGTACATATATCCCTATCCCTGGCAAGGTATCCGTTTGCTGGTAGACGCAATATGTATTTTCATTGTCCATTAAAAACCAAAGCCATCCTCCCGCTTATGCTCAACTCCTCTCCCTCCGTTTCCTAGCCAGCAGCTTACCGTCATGCTTCTGGGGGCGGTCTGTGCAACAAGTTAACACACCCAGCTAATCAATCGCCGTCTTCCAGAGTTGGGGACTAGGTGTACTGGGATTATCTATTCAAACTGTACATACCAGAAGTCATAAAAATTGCTCATATTCAGAAGTTGGTGACCAAGTGATGTACGTATACTCCTGAAATCTTTTGGAGCAGCCATCTTAATCACCTTTTTGGAAATATGCGTATCATGCTGGGGTGAAACAAGCCACATGCTTTACTTTCCACCAAGGTGTTATGTACCCACTTTTTTACTAAGGCACCAGTAATTACCAGTATCACTTCTCAAAGAGCCCAGCGTCACTGGATGTACTGCATTAGATTATCAAATAGCAAGCCAGACAAGAAAAGAATAGTTGCCTATATAATAGGTAAAAAATTCCTTAATAAAATTAAGTACATAAAACCTGTGGTGGTATAACCCCAAATCCAATATAAGTTGAGTAATATTTGAATAATATCATTAATGGTAAGAAATGCAACCTAACCCGCTCCATTTTGTGAATGGAGAGTTCTGCAATTGAGAAAGATTTTTAAAGCGGTGTTTTTCTATCTACACTCCTAGGCGGTGTGTGCATTATCAGAGAAACAATCCAAACTTGAACCCAATTGTAAGGCATCTCCTCTCCCCCCTCGCCCAAGTCCAGACAGAGCTTTATGGCCACTTGCCAAACAGCCCAGGGCACATGGATCTTGATCTTTCACCTCACCAGTCATCCAGGCTTCTCAGAGTTCTTTGGTTCCCAAAGGGGCTGTCAGCATGGGGGTAAGGAATGCCTGGGGATGAACTACACAGCTGACCGGAAAAATTGAGATCACCACTCAAACATGCCAAATGGCCCAGGCAAAGTGGCTGCAGGACCACTCAACCTACATGGAATTACCTTTAAAACAAGATCATCCTCCTCCTTGTCTTCCTCCCTTGCTCTCCCCCCAGCTCTGAAATCACAAATGCTGAATTGCGAGAGCGTTCATCACCAGTATCATACAGCACAACTGGCCCAGAGGTCTGGGTATCATCAGTGGTGTCACATACACGTTTTCGGGTTTGGTTTTCTTTGTTTTAATCAGAACATTTAAAAAGATTTCACAGCGAGGTGAAATGGGAAGAGACGAAAAAAATTAAGTAGCAGCCATTTTTACCAGTGAACAATCTGATTGGGAGGGGGGGGAGGGGTGTTCAAGCATTTTTCTGTAACTGAGTATTTGTTTTAGGGAACAGTAAATCATTATGTATATACACATAGATACCACCTTTAAAGAAATCTGAGAGAAACAAAATACATCAGGATCTACCTGGAAGCTAAACCGATGGGACTTAACTGGAATGTTCTTCTGGCAAGAGAGTATCACACAATGCAAGTGGACAGAGTTAAAGCACACATCTAGTGGGTTCTCATAAAAGCTTAGAAAGATCAAAAAAAAAACCAAAAAAAAAAAAAAAACAAACCAAACAAAAAACCACCACACACTGAGCTCCACCTGGACTCATAGGACTTAACTGGAAATACCCATCTTTTCCATACTAGCAACAGGAGAAAAATACTACATGTCAAGACAAATGCCAAAGAGAAGAAAACCAAAGATGAAATGATGTCCATCAAGAACAGAGGTTTTCCTGGACAGATCTATCCTGTGGGAAGTTAGAACAAACATGATTTTGTCACTTGCACTGTGGAAACCGAGACACAAGCTTTGCAGAAACCAACATAGAATCATTTATGAATCTTAAGAGTTCAGAATGCAAGAAAACTTTTAAAAAAAAGTTAATTTTCCCAAGCCTTATGGAAGAGTGAAATTTCAACTAGGCAGCTTCTGTTGAGCAGAGCTGGAACAGGTCTGAGCACTATGCTGCTGGCTTCACAACAGGTACTTGCTGAGTATCTGAAAGAAGGTATTAACCCGTTAACTGGCCACGCTAAAATCCATTTCCTGAAGGCAACACACCAAAAGCCTTAAAAAAAAAAAAACCCAACCAAAAAAACCCACCATCAATTCTTTGCCCCTCAAGAAAAGGGCCTTTCTTTTTCTCCATCTGCTCTTTGCTGACCTAACTCCAGGCAGTTCCATATTCTCTAGAATTATGTTAACAAGCCGTTAATTTCCATCATGTCTATTACCAGCAATGGACATTGTCATCATCTTGCCCTGAAGAGAGTGAAAGAGATTGTTCCGAGCTAGGGTAAACATCCTTCAGTCAAGTTTTTTTAAAAACCTATGTGTTTTGGTTTTCAGTCATTTGTTTACCTTGAGGCTTCAATACAAGAAAGAAAAACACTCGTGCAACTAGTATGAAATGGGGGCCTATTATGAACCAAATTTCTCTTTCTAAAATGAAGCAATGTTCCTAACGATAGGGGAAACCCTGTAATTACCTGAAGGGAAGGACACAAAACAAGACCTTAACTACACCACCTTCAATTCAAAACTTACACATTTTCTTCACTCCTGACAGCAACATTACCAAACTGCTGAAGAAGGTTCATCTACTGTATGACATTTTCAGCTACGCAGGAGATGAGTTCATCTACACTATAATGTGCACATTTCATCAACTATGTGGAACAGCAAAGTTATTTCAGCGGTGGCAGATCCAGAACTGTGCATTTATACCAAGGTTAAATGGGACTGCATATGCATAAACTGAACAGTAATATGCAACTGAAGATGTACAGTACTTGGAGTACAAGTTTGCATAGTCTGCAATGTAAGCAAGGTCCTGGTATAATTCACTGGGAATGGTATCTAGAGTTGACTCGCTACCAGGCACACAGACTTACCCTTTCACGGCTAGATGGCATACTCTGACTCGAGCCGGAATACCAATTATTTCTTAGGTAGCTGTTTCTTCCTTTGTCTTTTTTTTTCCCCCCGCCTCATCCCACATAATTTCACTCTTACATTAGGTACATAACGGACAAGGTTTCTCTGATGTCAGAGAAATAATTGCAATAACCTCTGTGGTATATCAGAAGTCTCTTCTGGTTACATTACATATAAAGAAGCAGAGGTGACTGGGAAGAAGATGGCTGCTCCCAAAAGCTCGGACTGTGTGCAGTTTCCCCACAGAGTCCTACATAGTTACAGGTCAGAAACAGGAAACAATCACAACAGGTACATTTTTTTTTTCTTACGGATTAAGAGAAGTGAGTCATAGGAACTGCAAGTCAAGAACAAACCAGTTTCCCTCTCACACTCCCATGATAGTTCTGAGTTACTTGTTTCCCTGAATACACACTTTTAAAAAAATACAATAAAACCTAGGATATGTAACACATGAATAATTCAACTTCACAGTCATAAATACTCAAATTACACTTACATAGAATATATAATCACAGAAAATAAAATTCAAGTCATAGAAAAGAATGAAGACTAAAGGGAAAGAAAAGGCAAGGTGGTAGAAGTGATACAAGTTTAGGGCTGTGCCTTCTACGAAAGCTCTTTAAAAGCTGAGTTCAAGTTTTTTTGTGGATTTTTTGGGGGGGGGAGGGTTTTGTCATTGCTGGTTTTTTTTTCGAAGTTGGATGGAATCACAAAACCTTCAAGCATCCATGAAGTAATCACGGAACTGCACCTCCACCTACAAAACTCAAACAACTGTCTCTGCCAGAGAAGAGCCAATAAAACACCATAGCCAGCTCTGGGCGTGAAGAAGCAACAGTAGCCATGGCTAGCTAAGGGAGGACAGATGAAAGGTAGTTTATCGGGGTCCACTTTAAAGCTAGACGTGTTGTACAGATTTGAGGTACCACTGCCACCACAATAAAGTCTGATGTAGTACAGGGATACTCAGGTGCTTTTCTATATATTTGTTATTTTACCATTTATTGTGAAGAGGATGCAGCAAATGCACTTGTACGAAATACAGAACATAGAACCAAACCCATGGCACAGCCCTTACCATCAACATGTATGTGGAGAGGGAGGGGATTAATCCCAAAGGCAATTTAAATAATGGTATTTTATATACTTATATTTATATATATAAATAAATGTTCTCAGCAATCTCAGGGTTGTTTTTAGTGCATTGCTGTAAAAAAATTAGTGCAGTTCTCATTAATGTTTAGCTCATAAGGAATAAGAATCTATACATCTGTTCAGTCTCTTCTTGCCACACCTGAAGCTTTTACACTGTTTCACCAAACTGAAGGTTTGTAGTCAATTTCTTTAAAATAAGGTGGATGAATTCCACACACTCTGTGACAAGACATGGCAATTTTTGGCAAAACAATTAGAAAAATATGAGGTGCTCTGATCTTAGAACTGAAAAGTTTGTTGATTTAAAGCATTACGCAATGCATAAACAAAATTTATAAACAAAAAGATATGTCTCAACAAATCTATCCTTCATGCAAATGTTTCTTCAGCAGCTAACAACTTAAAAAAATTTCTTACACTTGTTTATTTGGGGAAAGGGACTTAGACAAATCTGTTTCAAGTCCTTTCCTACAACTGGACCAAAGTTTCATGTCCTGGGAGCTGCTGCTTCTGGACCCTTCTCTCTTCTGAACCGTTGCAGAAGGGGAAGTTTCAGTCTCAAAGAGATTTACACTTCAGCCCCAAGTTCAAGGACTCCAGTTTCAACAACAGCAACGTATTTGTCTTCGATTTGAACCAGCAGGATGGTTTTATCTATATGGGACCGACTACTTGGATCTCTGCTGCAAGGCACCCAGCGGTGAATCACCTGGGGAAAAAAAAAGTATAATAAACCAAAAGTTCCATAGGAAGAGCTGCCATACCAAAATTGTGGCTGATAATTCAAACCCTTACAGGGCAAAAGAAACAGTAATACAAGGGCTATACTGACTTAGTTGCTCAATTTTCAGTGACAGCGTACCTTCAGGTAAGTCACTCATTGAAGCCTTGCTGGAGGTCTGCATCTTACCTGATAACAGCCACCCTTTGATTTGAATTTCAGCAGGAACAAACAACTTGACCCAAATCAGAAACAGTCATGCAAAGTGAGTAACAATTGAAAAAAGTGTACACATACAGATTTGGGATATTTTGATGCTCTAGCTGTAGTAGTCTTAACACACCTCAGTGTTGTGCAGCACAGAACTGCAGTTTATCAGAAATTAGGTGTACACTACTGTCTCCTCTAAGTCAAATCCCTTGCCTTGATTTTGTTCCCTACTCACTGTGAATTTAAGGGTCATCTTTTAAATTAAATTATTCAACAATGATTTAAAATGAAAAAATATTGCACAGAGGAAGGGTTTCAGAAACAGTGTCAAACTACTGTCCCATACTCCCTTGGATCTACAGAATTCAGGTACTTTTATCTGCTGCTTTCAAGGACCCCATCTGATGCTGAGCATCAGAAGGTCCTTTTTCCATACAGGACCTTGTATGACCAACTCTCTGCTCAGCTGCCTCCATAAAACTACACCCTTAACTTCTGGGTTCTCCAAAGGAACTACAAGGATGCTCCAGTAACACAGTTTTAAGTATTGTCAGCTACATAGAAAAAGAATTACCTCAAATGTGCCAGTTGTGGGAAAAGAACCCTAAATTCAAGACAGAGTAAGGTAAAACACAAAATTAATTTTTACAAAATCCAGGACAGTACAGTTGTCAGAGTTTTAAAGATACAGGTGGGGGGAAAAAAAGGACAGAAAACAGCATCTTCCAAGATCAAATCCAAGAGACCTGCTTAATCCTCACTATAACCAGCTGACAGCTGCCCATTTCACTAACACTGGGTGAAGATTTAGCTTTGTGCACCGCATGAGATCTACACTGCATCCATGGGGACAGCATTTCAGCCAGGAAAGCATGGCATCTTTAGTGTCCCTTTGTTTGGTGCAACAGCATGATATTTAAGATGCCTCTTCAAACTGGACTTCATAGTCTGTCCAAATAAACTTTTCATGCTGCTGTATGGGAAGAGGCCAGGAATATTCTGTCCCCAGACACGTAGAAGTACTACATCCTTGTTGTCCAACTTGAAACTGGTGCCTTTGAGATAGCTAAGGGCTGACTCCAGAGGCCTTAATATTGCATGTCCCTAAAAACTGTGTATAGGCACAAGTTGAACATAGATTGCAACTCACTGCAACCGTCCCCCAACACCCGGTTTTACCATCTGTTCCATCATGACCGGCATTTATTTGATGCCCATAAATGACTGATAACATGCAAAATGATGTCACTAGATAGTCAAGAGGTGGTGATAATCTCTTGGGGGGAAAAGGATTCTTCCTCATGCCAGTGTCAGGTATCATAGAAAGATAACGCAGAGTATATCTTAATCTCAAAGCCCTGGAAGAAGTAGCTACAATACAAAGAGGACTGCTAAATTTCACCTCCTTGAAGAAACCCTATGTCTTTGTGTATTATATATACCGTATACTCAGCAAAATAAAAAGCAAGTTAAAAAATATGCTCTTTTCTATGTAGTAAAGTTTTAAAGAACTGAGATTATGTACTCAGAAATTCACCCTCAGATGAATATTAACTAAGGGTCATATCCTCAGCACTGGGTCTAACACAACCTACTCCTCACTCATCACAACACTAAACCACATGTTGATACAATTCAAGAAATCAGATACAGAACACACCCTCCTACTGCAATGACTCCCAAACCTCTGTCATAATTCAGTTCCTGAATCCCTGTCCTATATGCCCATGCACAAACCCCAGGAACAATGTGATTGTCCCTTTTCATCTATTTTCTTTCTTCTTGTCTTTTACTATTCTCTTCCAAACCTTCCTTCACTTACTCCTGCTTTTGACTAGTGCTTCTTTCCCCTTGATATGCAACAGGAAAACCTATATGCCACTCAGAATGTGGCTGTAATTATTAGTAAGCACCAGGACATTCATTTTTCTGAAGCTGAACTTCAGACCGAGAGCACTGACATAAGGCTTTGGCTGGTAAATTGCTTGATGAGCAGCAAGTCAGCATGTAAGAATCATTTCTGCCTGTTTGCAGAAAGGACCTCAGCTGCAGGACCAGAAAGGGGAAAGTGGCTTTACTGACACTAGTATGTTTGACCACAGACAGCTGAAGCAGGCAGTGGAAACTATGCCATCAAGTTAAATCCTCTCCTCCTAATCACACATAGGATAAGCTGGTGCTTTCCTTTCTTCTTAGATTTTTTTTTTTTTAGAAGAGCATCTTTTAACCTGCCAGTATGCTGCACCAAAAATAGATGAGAAGCATTCAGAACAGTAGCTTACCCTGACCTCCAAATCCTCTTGTTTTAATCTTTCTGTAACATCAATCACTGTACATGTCACCATGCTGCAATTTGCAAAAGACGCTCATGAACACTTGAAAAAAATTGTCCAGTGCTACTAGGCTGTAACAGGAAGTGTTTCGATATAACCTTCTACAGTCTTTACAACATTCTTGATCTGCAATGGCCAACAAGGAAATTCCAGAAGTATACCGTCTAAACCCAAGGTAACTATGAAGATTTAAAACTGTCTTCTTCTGAGGCGTTACCTACAAGGTAATGGTACTGTCTTAAGAGCAGACTATCAACTGTGATACAATCATTCATGGAAAGAATTTATTTCCAGGGCCCTTCATTCACATACATGTAACACCAAGGTAGATTTGGCATACACCGTGCTATCAGCATATTAGCATCTCTTACCTGAAGTTTGCACGTCCATCCACAGTGATGTGGACTTTCAGACAGCAAAATCCAGCCCCTGAAACCAATTTATAAATAACACCTCCAGTCGAGGTAAGTAATCAAAGCAAATTCTTATAAGCTGTCAGTACTGACATATTCCAAATGAAAACACAGTTGCATCGATGAACCAGTGCAGACTCGGTGTCAATGACTTACTACATCACTGAAAGAATACTCACTGGACCATCTTTATAGACACAAAGGTCTTAAAAGGACAAAAAAGGGGGCATGCCTCAGTAAAAACCAAAAAGCCTCAAATGTATAACTAGGGTTTTTTCCTCCTAAAGAGAACTTAAATTGGGAGATGAGTTTTCTAACCAAGGCAGTGAGTTTGTAATAACACACCTAGGGAAAAAGGGAGATGGCTTTCAAGTCATAGGCTTTTACAAGTTTTAGTTACAGCAGATTTCCTTCTTAAAGGTAACACCTATCACGTACCTATTATGTAATAAAGGGGCATCTACAGACAATCTTTCTTGTCTCCATTTTCAACACAATAATTTAAAAACAAAATACTGCTAACCATTTAATTAAGGACTCATTGGTAAATTGTCCTTCCATATTTGCTCAAGGATTGACAGTTTAAGAAAAGGAAAATGAAGGCTGGATGAATGAGTGTAATGCCTGAGTGTTCATGACAAGCTGGAAGAAGGCAAGGAAGGAGAGGTGGTTGACATTGGAATCATCATCCTGCATCTTTTGGATCCAGTTGCAGAAATATCCCTCTGCTTCAAATTAGGATTCTAGACCTCCTCTTCCAGCAACAGCTACTTAGAGGACAGCTGCTGATCCAGCTTACTCCTACATGTATCTTTGGCCTTGATATCCAGGCAGACTGCCACAGATTCAATACACTGCCTTTTTTAAAATTAGCTTGTCAACTTCTAAGCAAAAAACTTACATGGCCTTCCATGCCTTCCTGAGGACTCCAGTCTTTCCAGCTGTTTCTTCCAGCTTTTAGCCGTATCACCTCATCTGGCCACTGCAGCTCTTTCCTTTTTGACACGTTGATCCCCTCCAGTACTTGACTGGGATCCATTAACTATAAGTAGGAATTGATTTTGACTGTTAGTTCAGCCAAAATTTAAAAGACACAGATAAACTGTAACCCTTTGATTACTTCCACAGAACAGATTTAAACCTCAAAGAAATTGATTTTGAACCAATTTTAATGTTGGAAACTCAAGCTCCAGGCTAGGAAAAAGCCTGAGCAGCACAAAATTTGGAAATTAAGCTGTGGTTTCAGACACAGCTCACAATATACCAGTTCACTGCTCTCTGAAGCAGCAGTTCTGGTTCCTTTTCTATCCTCTTCTTTCACTCATTACGCTGGCTGATGGCAGGGTTTGAGGAGTTGGCACAACATACACGGTCCGGTAGCAGGAAAGAGTTAAGTGACAATCGGCTGTTTAAACTGGCTCGTCACTTCTTAAGATATTCTCTAAGAAATAAGGTCTTGGAGAATTTATTGTTGAGCTGAACTACCTATTTACTAGCCTGGTTATCTGAGACCCACCCTGTGTTTTGAAGTAAACTGGCCTTTCCACAGGGGCAGCAGGAGAAATCTCCTGAAAACTTTTTCCTATTTAAGGAGAGAGAGACCCGCCTAATGTCCACTATCCAAGGGCACATGCCAACTTTGCTTAATTCTCCTGTGTGAGGAGGATACAGGCAGCTTCATAAAAGGGTCCTTACCCACAAACAAAATCTACTAAGCACAGACCTGCAAAATTCATTTGTTAACTTTGCCCACTATGATGTGATTACTAAGAATTGCTCTAAAATGAGGCGATATCAGCAATGAAATGCTTGTTGTGACCTATCCTATTAAATACGCTTCTTGATGTTTCCCCACTAACACACAGCCCAAGACATGTATGTGGGGCTAACAAAAGCTAGAAGAGCAAGAATACAAAATTTCTGGATTTTCACAAAATCAGCACGGCTGCCAGCATGAACTTAGTGGATGGTGTGTTGTTTGCTGCTCAGTAAACCCAGACTTGTGGCAATGACCAAAGAATAAATACACATGAAAATGAATAAAAACATATGAAAGTGAAAGCGAGTATTTTAACACTTACTTTTGTGGAAAACCTATTTGGTTTAAAAGAAAAAAAGCTAGTTGCTTTCTGCCCTGCAAATGAAACTGTTTAACTTTACATGTTGTAATGAATAAAGGCAAACTAAGTATGAAGTGGAACTGAGTTCAGCTGACATTCTCAAAGCTGCACTACAGCAAAACATGTAACAAACAGGGATGTCTAAGCATGCAAGAAAGTTGGTTGTCCAGAAAAACTTTTTCTTCACATTAATTCTCCAAATGTAACTACACAATAGTATACTGAGACATTCCAGACCGTGTATTTAAAAGTAGTGATTTCAACAACATACAAGGTAACACTAACAAAAACACGTGGAAGCATAGGTTAACTTGTTCTTCTGGACTATTCACCTGGATTCTGTAAATAACGTCATCCTTTTTGGCTTGCATTTGATTTGCAGGGCTTGCATTACCACCTGACTGAGTTTCAGTTGCATTACTCCCTCCTTCTGTCCCTAGAAAGCCCACAAGGGCATGCTGTTTACAGGCTGGGATGCTTTGGCTGGAGCTGCTAGAAGAGGGCAGTCCATGCTGCGCGCTGACCCCAGTCTGGCCAGTAGGTTCCATTTGGTTCACCATGGATAGGCGGGACTGGATGGATGATGGGAGGTTACGAAGGGATATCTGACTGGTGGAAGAGCGCCGACAAGGCACAAAGCCTGTTGTGGATGTGCGAAGAGATGAATGACGACTGCCGTAGCAATAAGATGAATGGCTAGCTACTGAGGCACGGGCAGGGGAATGTCTGACAAGGCTTGACTGCACAGAGTGAGAGCTGTGACTGGTGCCTAAAAGTAAAAGATACAGAATCAGGAGAGTTTGAAAAAGCCTCCCACACACATTAGATTTCCAACACACAAATTTTTTAGCGACTAGATGCAAAACTGATGGGTCTAATCAACGACTTCTCAAACAGAGGTACTGCAGGAGATCACTGTTGCATTCCATATAGCAAAGCATTTGAATACGTTCCATTCATCTGATCTTGGAATTTCATATTCTGTTCAATTCACAATCCCTGCAAGACAAGTAGCTTGAAAAATGCTTCAGCCTTGCCCTTTCCCCACTAACAATAGATTTCTTTATATTAACACTTAAGTTTCCTATGCTTAAGGCATTAAGGCAGGTAGAGATGTCCATGTTTCAAAATACTAAGTACTCTTTCTTAATATGCTTAAATGGATGCTCAAAGATAAGAGTCAGGAAATTTGTTATAGCAAAAGATATTTTTAAACCAAGTTAAAAAAATTTAATGCACTTAACGTGAAAAACAGGAAAGACAGTTTATGAGCACTGGTGTCATTGCTTCTCCTATACTAAGTACTTGTAAAAACCCCTCTGCATCTGACAGACCTACTTAGGTCACGTAAAAAAGTTCCTTCAACTACACAGACTCACAGTCTTTGTGAGTAAAGGTAGTGTTGAGAAAGCTTTTTCTCATCTTTACTGTTTATCATCTTCCTAACTACAGATCACTACAGACTCTTGGACAGGATTCAGCTCAAGTACTATGAAAGTAGAGAATCCACCACCATGTATATATAAGAAATATAAAGACATTCATAAAAAAAAAAGTTTAACAGACAGTAAGTCATAAAAGATCCCATCTGTAGAGAAGTGTTAAAACTTATTTCACCTATTCTGCCAGCACAACTGTGCTCCTACTGCTCAAATCCCTGTTTGGGAACCTTGCGTTGCATGAAACAGCATTGTAGCTTGAGCTTAAACCACCAAGTGTTAACACTATATAATCAAGTCCCTTTTGTTTGATTTTTTATTTTAACTCAGGCCTGATGGAAAGAGCTGAAAGGTCAGTTCTGGCTACAGGATTATACTTGTATAAAATTGTTGCTTTAACTTTACCCAGAGTGGAGGGATGAGTTGGTGGATGGGCTGCAGGAAGAGCTGTGGGATGAGCTGCAACAGGAGGGTGCTGTACTGCTCCAGGTCCCTGCCCTGTAGGTGCGTTCCCTCCTCCTTGCGACATGCTGCTCTGTGACTCATTGATAGTTGCATTGTTACTTGTGCAAGAAGCTCCACCTCCAGCATCTGAATCTTCAATATTTCCACCGCTATTGCAGCCAGCTCCACAGCCTTTCCTTAGTCTGAGAACATAATGCAATCGACACATTAAGTCAGTCCTCCTAATCATCAGGATTCTAAGAAATGCCTTATGATGACAAGCAAAAGGCTTTACTCAGCACAAATAACAGCATTCCCTGAAGTCCAATAAAGCTTGACTTTATTTCCTCAGAATAAGCTTTGCAAGTACAAATACTGCTTTCTAAGAGATTGCGAGTTTTCTCCATGACAGCTATTCAAGTAACAGTTATTTCTGATAAGACAAATGCTCATATAAAATAGCTTTTGAAAAATCAACCCACTTCTGAAGTACAATAAAGCGATAAAATTCTAAATATAAAATGCTGGTAGAACATTCTAGTTATTTTGTAACAGTTCAGTAAGATATATGCTCCTTAACACACCAGTCATACGTGTATTCATAGAACCATAGAATCTTTAGGTTGGAAAAGACCTTTAAGATCAAGTCCAACCGTTAACCTAACACTGCCAATACCACCACTAAGCCATGTCCCCTAAGCACCACATCCACACAACTATCTCCAGGGACCTACCTGGGCAGCCCATTCCAATGCCTGACAACCCCTATTCTTTTCCTATTCTAAAACTTTCTTAATTTCCTCTTTTCATACGGCAAAATCTTTGTCTATTCAGATGAGCAGGAAAATAATGGGGGTTTTGTGGTATTGTTTGGGGGTCTTTTGGTTTTGGTTTGGTTTTGGGTTTGTTGGGGGGGTTTTTTAATTTTTAATGTATTAAGTTCCTTACTTTCAGTAATGTACTCAGTTATTTGAAGCACATATTGCAATTATTTGAGTCGCAAATTCTTGGGGGAATTTTGAACATTTAGACAGCAAACTAGCCAACATTTTCCAATGTACATACGCAGGCTTTTCATCACATTGTTTACATTAATAAACTTCAGATGGGTACAAAACCCAGTACATTCCTCCTCCCTTCAATTCCTTTTATTATTCTTTTCTTTCAGTCATACTGAAATCCACTAAGCACTCCTTTCCAATTTTATTTACCCTGGGATCCAGAATCCATAACAGCTTGCATTCAAATACTGTTGTGTGTCATATTTGCACTGTCCACATGTTGGACAAGCAAATGGCAACAGAAGACAAACACCACAGACTGTAGTAAGTGTGGCATATTCTGAAACATTCTGTTTTGATGTGCTATAGATGTTCAAGTGTAACTATGACCATCAGAACAGCTACAGGACTGTTCCAACTATGGCACCATCTCCTGGAACTGGTAAGAACTGGGACACATGTTTCTGAACACCACACACAGCTGTCACTGTTGGTTTTGGAGCCACAGTCATAAGGGGCCAGAAATGCAGTAAAAGTTCTGATGGCCTATAAAACATAAGCACAGTAAGAGTTTGTATGGGGTTACCGAGGGGTCATGTGGAGGGAGGATTATGTTATCACTCCAGTTACTTGTGCTGGCTGTGACATCCAGTGTATTTATAAGTACCCATGAAATTCTGAACAACAGCTAAAGCTTGAGTTACTATGTATGAGCACACCCTAACATTAATATTGGCACTTATATGCTAAACATTTGCCAGACAGGAACCCTACCAAATAGTCCTGATTCTGTAAGGCTGGTATTACAGGCTACAAAAGTGATGGTACTGAAAAAAATAACACACAAGTTGCATTGTCTCTCATTATGAGACCTGAAATTACAGTTCTTGCATACAGACTTTCTGTCCTGTTTCTTCTGAGCTGTCATTTACACGGTTTGTGGCTTATTACTTACATACCTTGAAGTGTAATGCTGTACCAAAGCAGTTGCTATATGGTACACATGTGCCTGAAATACAAAGCCAAGGCTTACTTATTTTTGTGTGACGATACTATAAATTACGCTGCCTTGGGAATGTATGAGACTAGTTAATAGAATATGAGAGCATGAACACATACTAATGAGAACTCATTTCCTTGGCTCACCTGTGCCACGTAGACACTATGAAGTTTCTGATGTTTCCTAAGCTGATAGCTCCCCCGAGAATCTCCTTAAGCTGTTCGTGACTATCTGAATAGGAAGTAGTCAAAGGTGAGACGTAGATCGGGTATCCAATTGGCTGGTCACAAGAGGAGTTGATCATGTTCCTCAGAGCTTGTTTCGCATTTTGGATACTTCCTCTTTCTGGATTACGATTACGAAGGAAGACAAGCTCCTGTTGTTGTCCTGCCCACAGGCCACGCACACACTCCTTATTCACCTGCAAAAGATGACAAGCAGAAGCCATGTAGAAAGGCTGTGTCCAGGTGGGACAAAGGGTGTGAAGACTGTTTTGGCTGTACCCAAGCCTTCACAAGCGCACGTCATACTGCACAGCAGAACTGCAAGCATTCCTATTCATTTATTTAAAAGGATGAACTTGTGGGCACAGGCTGCAATAGTGAGAATGAAGAAAATCTAAGCATGGGATGAGAAACCAGGTATTTGAAGTCAGAAACTAATTTTCTGATAAAATCTTTCACTACACAAGAAGAAGCAGCCCTAGCAATGACAGATCAGTAACAAAAAAGTAATGATTTGAGTTGTAGCAGCAGTGTGGTATAGTTATTAAAATACAACATACTGTCACGTGGAATGTGCACAAAGCTTACCTTAATGACCCTGAAACTGAGATAGCGCTTATTCAGCATAATGATTTTATATTCATTGGTGCCATCATCCATCACGTGACGCAGAGCGAGGAGGGAAGGGGAATTGGAAAGTACTGCACTCCGCCAAGCAGGGTCCCCTTCATGTGCTATAACTAGATTTTCTTCATGGGTTGTTATAGCTTCATAAAGCACAGAAGGATCATCGTATTCATCTGGAGAGGTGAAGTGATCCTGTTTCCAGGAACACATGTTCAGTAAGATATGATTAGTATCTCAGATGTAACTACACATAAAAATCAAACATTTCACACCTCGAACTCTTGAAAGACTCGGTGCATTACACTAAGTTAGGCATCAGCAATATCAGATACCTGCTAAAGAACACTTCTGGAAGATGACCTCTTTTCCAACAGCTTAGTTCTGTTTGCCTTTGCTTGTTTTTCAAAAAGAAAATACTGGAAGGACCTCTGTGTTTCTGATTCAAGTAAATTTCTGGTTGACTTTTAAACTAGATGTATATCTATTTATATTGCCTGCAGAAGCATTTCAGTTTCAGCTTTTTTGCTTACTCACAAGTCTCCAAGTGTAAAACACCAATTATTCATGGAGATTGTATGAAAATAGCAATAGGAAGAAAATCCGTAAGGTTTATCTGTATTTGCTAATAAGTTCACATTAATACTTTATGACAGACTATTTCAGCATCAGATACTATCACACAACTTACATGATTGCCAATCAAATAAAAGCACAAAATTCGCTAGTTCAATTCGGTATTAGGTCACGTTCCTTTCTAGTTAAAAAGGAGAGTGGTTAATAGGTAAATTCCTAATACTGGCCAAAGTCTCAATACGCTATTGCACTGCAAGTGAATAAAAAACCCCCACCCTTTATCGATTAATACAATAATGCTCAGAAAAAAGTTTCTTCAATTGTTAGAGATACTGTATTTTTCTCATTTTTCATTCTCTGACTTAATTCAAGCCCATTCAGCACAGTAACCCAAATATACTGAAAACACTTCAAAATCGTTCAAGTGGTGCTTCTGGTGGTTTCAACAATGATTTTGTAATTATTCTACTTTGCTACACGCACTCCTAACACTTATACACATTCTGCTAAATTCAGGGAGGTTGTGTTACATGAAAGAGTTGATGCAATCACAGTGAGCTTTGGGGAACTTCTAGACTCTGCAATAAAGGCAAACCCCACAACTTTATTATTAAAGAAGTGCAACTAAGATTTGCCTACTTGCTACAACTTTCGAGCAATCTGTTCTCCTACAGTACCAACACTTCCCCCTCCACCCCCCACAGGGCTTATCACCCCGTACGTGCTTTCTTGTACTTGCTGAGCTTAGTTGACATGCTGAACAGAATTTGAGATTGTTCATCTTCACCCTCACTTCACCATAAAGACCAACCTCAATTTCAGCTTACTGAAAAGCAACCTTCTCATCCTCACCTAAAACCTTACTGACAGGACTGATGAGTAATGCCAGCGTCTGTTATTACAACACTTTAAATAAAGAAACAAGAAAACCAACTCCGGTTGGACAGCTGAAGAAAGCTGTGCAGCTTTGAATGGCATGATAACCTTTTAAGCTAATTACATGTGTGTTGGGAGGGGAAAGGGGAGGGAAAGTATCAGAGGCTGTTCATATGGAAATTATCTCTGGATAGATATGAAACAGGGTTTGACATTTTCTCTGATCTACATCTGATGTAATTTTCAAGCTCTGAGCATAAACTGCATTCCCTTTTCCTCTGTATCACTTTCCGGATGAGCCATAATAAAGAACAAGACACAAGAGTCCCTCATTTTCAGTTGTCCATCTCCACCACATACCCTTTTCTTCTCTCCCTCTTTTTTTTTTTTAACTCCCCCAGCCACTTATTTTTAAAAGAACACACAGAAATAAAAAGAACTGAACACATCTTCCTGTGTAATCTTTCACCTGATGTAGCTTAAGTGACATCCGTATTCCAGGAACCACTACTTTCCTCAGCAATTCCATGTCAGCAAAGATCCACTCATCTCTAATTGAAGATATACGGAAATCACCCTTAAATAGGGCATGCAGGCCATACAGAAAGGATTCTAGATTACTGTCGAGGGAAAAAAAAAGGGAAGAAGAGCCCAAATATTAACAGAAAGACAAACATATCCACAATTATCATCACTGACAAGAGCATAAAATACGAGCTGTACAGAAAGGCACACAACTCTTCCCTATGACAACAGCTTACAGGGTAAGGCAGAAAGAAGAGAACATGAGTAAGGATTTGTGTGTAAACAAAGACTGGACAATAAATGTTTATGTGCACTGAACAGGTAAGGACTAAACCTTATATACAACAGACTATTTACACACATTAAAGTAAACACAACACTGAGGAATGCCTGACTACACTCTGAAGACTTCTAAAGAGAACTTTTTTCAGGAAGTGTAACACCACAATGGATCAGTTCAGGAGAACATGTAGCATCAGCTGTGCATCCATTAGTACAGGTTAAAAATCTTGACAACTTCCTCTTGCTTAAAGGCATCGTTTCGTTTTACTAAGCTAATTTAAGAGTGAAAAATCAAATATGCTGTGATCATTCTTGCAACTGCATATCTGCAAGACCTTCAGGGGGCAATTGGCTGGTACTTAGAAGAATTAGTCAGCAGTTTCCACGAAGGGGAAGTAAAACAGGTGTTACAGTTGGCATCCAGCTGACCAACAGCTTCCACATCTGATTATGCCTCTGTTTTCTTTTTAAACCATCAGCGTGTGATTTCCTGAAACATACAACTATACTTTGCAAGGAAGTTGATGCTGTCAGTCTGCAAGAAAGACACTGCCATATGAGAACAGAGTCGAGTTGAAGGAGGTTTGTACAAGACAAGTGCTTGCCACAGAGCTAGCCAAACCGTGAAACTTAGCACAACAGTCTGATCTAACTTCCGTCAAGACCCGCACATTCTTCATTTTATGAAGCTGTACTCCTCTTCCCCCTATTTCCATATAGGACACATACTTGGAGCAGGAAATGGAGCCTACTTTTAGAACTCAACCAGATCTTCATTTCCCCCTCCCCCACATCAGTTATCACTGGTGCTTACCCACAACAGAATTCTCACCTTGCATTAGTCTGTTAAAACAAAATGCTCAATTTCATGTTTTCCCTCACCTGCCACTCTTCAGTTACACTACACTGCCTGTTATAACAAAGGCCTGTTACATAGCATATCTGCCCAGTTAAAGGAAAGATGACATTAAATATCTGTTCCTTTTATGAAGAGGTATTCATTTAATACCTAACCTAGAAACCCTGAGGGATTTTGAGGAAGGGAAGCTTACCATAACAATATTTTATTACCTAGACATATGATGTGAAGCTGTTCCCAGTGCTCTCCGCCCTAGAACACAGAGTCCGTAACACAACGTCACCAGGGGCGAGTCTTTACTTGAATCCAGTGGCTTGTAGTAACAAAGACAAAAAGGAACAGTCAGGTGAAACGGAAAAATGTTCTGCCTGAAGGAGTAAAAAGACCAAAATACATACAGAAGTGCACACACTCAGATGTGCTCATGTACCTACCACACCAGTTACTCTTGCTCAGACTTTCAACAGGAGTTCTTTTTAAAGAGTTTTGCAAGCATATAGAGTACTTGTAAAAGCAGACACACACATAGTGTATTTGAAGCAACACAAATTGTAAGCTGAATAGATTCATGCAACACCACTCATGGATACCGTGTACCTTGTATGCAAACTGTTGATAAGTAATATACTCCTGAATTTTGCTGAAGTTAACCAAAAACTTCCCTGGAGTACAGTTTTATTTGAGGCAAACTCACCCTCAGCCCCAAGCCAGTAGTAGCTGTATAGGGTATATAATGCCCTAGATAATAGTATCATTCATTTAAGTGATTAAACCTGATTTTCAACACCTACACAAAATATTTCACAAGATTGTGACTTGAAGGGAAACAATTTTCTTCAGTTGTTGTCTGTCATGACTGCAAAATGCTTTAAACCTTACACGCGCTAAAATGGGCTTCTAATTAATGTTTTACCTCCAAGGTAAAGCTGAACACTGAAGTCTCAGATCCTTCACTAAACACATACATTCCAACTACATTCCTGTCCCTTTACTCTCAGTCAATTTCTGCTTACTCTCAAATGCAACACTACTTTGATTAGACCACATACAGGTTTTTTTTGTAAACAGTAAGAAGCCAAATCATTCCTCTACAAACATACTAGTGCTTCTGTTTAGAAGGTGGAAGGATTTGGAGAGAGGAAAAGGGTTGAATATGGGATGATCACTTTTCTCAAGCCAACAATTCCAGTGGTCCAAAGGAATGGTACAGTATGACCACTAAGAAAGAAGCAGTCAGTCTTGCAAGCTGACAACAGGTATTTGGGTGGGGGGGTATGAAGAGTATTTTGTCAATTTTTGGGGTTTTGTTTAACTTAGGGTTAATTTGTAAACACTGACATTTAAGCACAAAACATCAATTGTATAAACATACCCTTCTGTACCTACATAAATTCCTGACAGATTCAACTGATTCATTTGAGGCGGTAAACAAAAATTCATTAATGAACAGATTAAATCATGCATACTTGCAGAATTTATTTAAATTCACATCACAAGAGCAGAAGATCAAATCCAGTAACTATAAATTATTATTTCAATTACAGATCTTTAAAAATCAATATTAAACCAGCCTATAAGTCAAACCAAACAGGGAAAAAATGAGACCACCCTAGAACAGTGAATAGCTTTCCTCACATACTTACCTTTTCTCTTCGAGAGCAGCAATACTCTATCCAGTTCAAATATATCATACAGAAACTCTCTCTCGAGATCCCTGCTAGGCGATGGTCATAATCCTCATCAATATTGGGGTTAAATGTTGGGTCCACATCAACATAATTGCGGTCTGTGCAAAACCGCAGTCCTTCCTGCATTGTCTCATTAGCTAACCATTCCTCTAGCTTGGGGGATGTTGTGACATAATAGATGATTCCCTGAAAACAGCAGTAGTTAAAAATATGAGTCAGTATTGCAATAAAAAAAAGAGTCAATCTCAATTGTTCCAACTCATTTGCATTATTTTCCTGGTAATGAACGAAACCGTGAGCTAAATAAATGCTACTGCATATCAGATGCAACAAATATGCACAGAAAACGCAATACAGGTTTGTATACATGCATATTTTTCAAAGACTGTCAAGATTTCTGAAACACACACTGAAGGAATAAGGCAAGCTAAAAAGGACAGGAGACACTGTAATTTTGCAGAAAAACAAATACAAAGGAATTTATCTAGTTAACATGGAAGCTTAGATACTGAATTTCTAAATAATTCAAATGTTAAATAAAAGACAAGTTAAACACCCTTGTGTTTGGCGGGGAACCACGTGTGTGTAAGTATGTATGTATGTTTCTTGGAAATATTTCAACCTGCAATTCTTCAGGTCTCTGAAAGTGGGTAGTTTATGAAAGATCTCAATTAGTAAATTGATTATCTGAAGGGATCTGAGGCCTAGAGTATTCTTACAACAGCAGGGGTTTTTTCCTTTTCTTTTAATAAAACAAAAAAACCCACTCACAAAAACAGGTTTGGACAGCTCTTAAACACTGAAGCAGCTTGGCTTTCTCCAAGAGAAACACACTATATATTTAATTTTTCCATTTACAACACAGCCATTACATCCTTCCAGTTTCTTCTCCAGCCTCAGATAAGAAGTATCCTCTCTCTCTTCTAGACTACACAGTCATTGACACTTGGGTGCATTAGCAGGGCAAGTACAGCAGACCCTGACCTCCTCTGATGAAGGTGTTCATACATCTCTGATTTGTACCACATTCTATGATCATCATATGAAAGACATTAGACTTTCAGACATTAAGCAGCTCCCAGATCTAGTCTGGTCCACCTCCCCCTGCCAAGGGCTGCACTGATCTGATTCATACCTTGACATAGTAAGTGGTGAGAATTTTCCGGAGATCAAAGACTTGGAGCATGGAAGCTGCACTGTTGTCAGTGATGCTATAACCCTCCAGAACATACTTTGTCACAAGCACTTCCCAAGCCAGCCAACGCTGCCCAAAGGCAGCATTAAAGGAAAGCATGTGAGGAAGGTGGCCTGGTTCGCAGCAACAAAAACCTTCATCTTCCTCTACACCTTCAGTGATGGCCTCTACTTCTCGTTGCTGGCAATAAGTTCCTTAGGATAAAACAGAGAAAGAATTGAACACTTTGGAGATTGGTTGGATTCTAAACACAAGTTACATTAAAGCTATCATACAATTACATTTCTGTAACACCAAGTGAACTATCTGCCAATGAACACAACAGATTTGGACAGCTTAATTTATCACTCTAGGATCACATTTTAGTTAGGTATCTCTAATAATCAATTATGGTAGCCATGTTGCACTAAAATGGAAAGAGAGACTTAGCGTCAGCTCTGCTAGAGGAAGCCTGTTTTCCTCACAAGTGATGGACCACAGAGAGGCTCTCCAGCCCATCTTCAAAACAATTAATTTACAGGATGGAACTGAGAACAACCAGAAGTTTCCAAAGGAGAAGCCCACTTTTTAGTACAGTTCAGGAAGTGTAACACACCCACCTCGGAATTCAAGCCCCCTCAGCTGGAAGGTGACCAAGCCATTTCCAATCTCTATAAGGTGTACTAGTGCATTGAGGTAGTCAGAGGCTAGGATGAAGCAGTCGCCAGTACTATAGTTCCCCCACCGACCCAACAACAAGTCTCCACATAGGCTGTGCTGAAGGGAACGGGTTAAATGTTCATAGAAGATTGAATTCAGGTTGTTATCATCTGAACCTGCAGAAAGATTGGATTTGGGTTATTATCTGAACATGCGGAAAAACATCAAGCTTGAACCTAATTATCACTTCACATTGAATCCTACACTTTCCTTAACAGCAACATTGCTTCAAGGTCATTCTCCACACCTCAACCACTCTTTTTTTAAGTGATGCTGTGACATTTGGTATTTTTGACCAAATTTTTTCCCTTTTTAGTCACTCCTTCATTTTCCAAATTATACCTTCAGTTTTACTCATGCATCTCCCATCAATCTATTCCACATAATGAAGTGCAAAAGCAAAGAAGTATCTCAGTAATGACTGTTGTACTGGTCTTATCACCATGACATTGAGACACCCTCAAATAATGTTTGGCTTTTTTTTTTTAATTACTTAAGAGGAATAAAAAGCAAAACAGCTAAACGCATACTATGATTATAAATAAAAAGTAAGGCAGACACAGAAAGGTAAAGGGGAAACACGAAAAACTTAGAGGAGAGTAAAAAATAAAGCAAGAGGGATGATGAAGGACAAAACAGTAGACAGAACAACAGAAAGGTTGGGCAAGGTTGAGGGCAAACTGATCATTAATCCTATAAATACGCTATACAAGCTATTTACATTTGAAAAGACCACCACTATTTAAAAAAAGCCACCAACACACCACCACCATCAAAAAGCCACTCCAAGAAAAACGCTCAAAAAATAACCTGAACCCACACAAAAAAAAACCCCACCCAACCACCACCCCACAAGAACCAAAACCCACACCAAAATCTGACTAAAGGATACCTGGATTTCTATCAAGCTGAGAAGCCAGTCTTGTATTTGAATGATCGACACGCTTTGTGCTGAAAATAATAACATAAAGCATACTTAAAACCATTACTGTAAGAAAATATAAGGGAAGAAACTATTAACAGAATAAAAAATAGTTTAAAAAATATTCCCACTGAAATAGTTTGAAAACATTATTTTAAAATTATTTTAAATGCAAATTTGCTGCTCTTCTCATATATAAAAGTATTTTCTGCCTACAATAGCATTATGATCTGGTACCCAATAAAATTTGCTCACAGTACATAGCCGTAGAATAATCTTTAGCTTTAGACCTAAGTGTATATGTATTCTCAGATAGGTATTAAAGTTCCAGATGTGACAAACTTAAAAACAATTAAAACAGCACGGCTAACATCCCAGTAGACTTTTCTGAAAGGGCAATTTTCAGGATGTTGTGATTTCACTGGCTGAAGTTACAACCTTAAGTTAAGATTTGGAACACTGTATTTAAACTGCTCTAGTGTTAGACGGGAAGAAAGTAGTAAAGCAGTGAAATGAAAAAATTAATTTGCCATAAATACCAGAACCATCCACTCATCTTGCCCTGTGCTGTTTGTCTAAGATTTCACTGGTCTGGTGGACTTCGGAGAAATGAAACACAGGGAGGTTAATCTGACATCAAGAATCTTTTACTACTTATCCAAACTTGACAAAAAAAGATTTAAAGATTTTGATATTGAGGTTACCCAGTTTTAGCTGTGAAATAATGACCACAGGTTAAATACAGTTGAACTACGCCCCAAAACCTTTTTTATAAATAAAGTCATTTTCTGATGAAAATTGCACTTTACCAGGATGACATACCTCTAAGTAGAAATTACTTAAGAAGCTAAAGCAAATGCTGCTAGTATCAAAAAAAAAAAAAAAGGATGCTACAGTATTTCAGAAACAAGATCATTGAGAACTTTGTGCTATAAACTATAGTCTTCTCTGGGGGAACAGGGAGGGGAATATATCGACGCACTTAGAGGGGAAAAAAAAAGCCAACAAAAACTCCAAACCAACACATTTAGCCATAGTCACATTATTAAAAAACAAAGGACACCAAATTTAAAGGTCTTGTTTCACCTACTTGTAGTCTCTTTCCCAAAATTTGACAGGCCTGGCATATGAAGTGATGAATATTGCACTTCCCAGAAAAGGATTCAGTGGAGTGGAAAAGAAAGCTGACACAGCTGCTTGGACAAATAACATTGCAGAATCTGTTGGACAGCAGAATTAAGGAAAGCTTCTGTGATAATATGTGAAATGGGTAGCAAAACCAATTAAGAGCAAAACAAGATGTCAAGAATTCTTGTGCAGCAAAGTGTCTTTACATCATCTCCAACAACAACGGGATTATTTTGGTTTTTAAAAAGCAGTAATAGGTGAAATTTGGCACTAGACATGGTGGGCATTCTTAAAATGCAAAACTCGAGAACTAAAACCATAGTTAATGAGTCTTGAAAAAGGGAATGACTGCCAGAAGAAAATCCGTGTCATCTTCTGAAAGAAGTAACTCCTGCTCCATGTTTCTTTTATGTCAAACTCTATTCCTAGCCTATCTGCTACTGTGTAATTTGTAGCAAGTTAGCAAATGTGCACAGTTTTCCATAAATACTCACTAGACAAACCTGTTCATTCAGCAGATTTAGCCTGTAATATATAATCCATTATAAACGCACCATTCAGAAGTTATAAATACACCACTTCAGGAAAAACTCCGCATTTTCAAAGGATACGTGGCACAGCAAAGGGCTGGGCAAAAGCATGGAAGGCAGATCCCCACGTGATCTGCCAGGGAGCAATGTAGGTATATACAAATCTCAATTTATAAAAGAGTTCCCAAAGCTACAGGAAAAAAAAAAGGGGGGGTGGGGGGATGGGGAAGAAAAGAAAAATTTAGTGATTTTAATGAGAATCAACAGGCTTTTAGTACACAAATATCCTGAGGAATGTACTGGTCACCCTAAAGCTCTTACTAGTCTATCAGAAGCCTTGAGAGTTACAAAAAGGATGTAATAATGATGCAAGTAACATAATACGCACTTCACTGTTCTATCAGCAGAAACTCATGAGATGTGTAGAAAGTTACGTATGCTTTCTCAAGCAAACCTCAGTGCCTTGGGACAGAGAAGTGTCAGCTGTCTCATGGCATACTGATTACAGTACCAGTAGGACTGATGATCTGGAAGATTACCTATCAGCTAGAACTATCTGTTTCCCCTCTTGGATGACCTGAAACACCTAGAAAGAGAGAGTTAAAGTTACCTTGCTGAAGAGTATGGACATGAAGAAGAGATCTAGCAGCATGGTCTCAGTAAAACTTTTGTAATCAAAAGTAAAGAAGAGCACTGTGAAAATAACAGTGACATACTGGCACGTTGGGCTACTGAATGATGAACGCAGTAACTTCAAGCCAGCTATTGTGATCATTAAAGCACCCAACCTGTATAAGAGATTCACACAGAACAGTTACTTACTGCTGTCCTACGGGGGTTTAAAGAGCACCTACATTGTTGCTGTCATGCAATGCCAATCTCTTCAAACTCAAGATTTGTATTTTAGTTTGCTTTTGGAGTTTTGGGGGTGTAATTGGGTTTGTTGAGTTTTTTTAATGGCAACCTCAGATTTTTTTTTAAAGGTTAGTATCCAGTCTATCAGCATTCTCAAGCCAATCAATACTCAAGAATTAGCATTATTTCTAAGAGTCTCTCTTTAAAAAAAATCACAGGTGAAATATCTTTGTATGATGAACAGAAACCTGGTTTTTAATTTAGTTTATGAATACTGAGATGCAAAAATGCTAGATGTGCTCTAGATTAATCAGCAAGAGGATGTTAATGAAGACTGGATTAGCATTATTTCCTGCATGACTATACTGCTCTATGTTATATTGAGGGAACCACAACTTAATGATAAATTTACAGTGATATTCTTCCTCAGAGAGAGTAACTGACAGATCAAAGGGTTAAAAAAATAACATTCAAGTAATGTAATGGCAATATTCCTTCCAAAGGTCTAGTAGCAACAACAGTAATTAATCCAATGCAAGAATTTATTAGATTCATTAAATTTAAAACCCAAACCCACACCCAAAACACCTACACCACTCTTCCTTCCCCACCCTCAAAATACAAATTTCATTTTTTTTCAAGATTCATCTTCTACACAACTCTTCTAAATCAACAGAACTTCAAATACAAAAAAAAAAGCCACCTGATCACTGTTCTTGGAGTCAAAAAAATGCAGGGCCTATTACTGAACACATATTTGCTGAGACAGTCAGATACACTGCCTGAGGGATTATAACTAAGGTTCAATGTAAGAGACAGTGTGCAGTTCCATCTGGATACAGATTATACTTAAGGGCTGGAAGGCCTGGGAATTCCTTGATGAAAGCAGAAAGCTGCAGAGGACAGGAAAGCTGGCACATAGCTCAGGGAACATTACACAAGTCTTAAGCTTACACCTGACAAAATACCAGAACATATCATCGCTATCTTGAACTTGCAGTCTGGATAATCATATTATAAACTGTGAAGATCAATGAAATTCTGATATGACACTACTAGATAATACTGCAACCTGCAATCTTTAGAGTATATGCTATGAACTGCACTATTTATCTTCATGGGCATTCCTAGTTTAACACTAATTCTTCAGTTTAAGTCAGCAAGGTGACTTGATTCTATAAGAGCTTTCAAATAAAGAAAAACTGTATTTATTCTTTGCCTTAGTTTTAAACTAAGGCAATAGCATTAACTGTCTTCCCACTGAGGCAAGAACTCGCTATTTAATTTCCCATGACAGCAGACATACTCAGATTACTTGATAGCCTTTTCTACTTACTCAGTATCCAGTTTCTTTGGACTAGCAATATTCTTTGCACTGCTACTAAGCTCATTGAGGACTATCAGCGGATAGATAATGTTCTTCTCTACAAAAAGTAGCCAAATGTGAAGTTTCTCAAACCACATGACGTGTGCAGCATCTATCAAGATACATTAAGAAGAAATCAGATTGCACTGTCAAATCAAACTCAGCTAACAGAATAAAGATTCATGATCCAAGCAATTTACGGAGCCATCCATTATCTGTATTCTCATATTGGACTGTCGTCATTTTATCTAATCAAAATAAAGAGAAGCTCCTTCTAAGCTACAGTCCCTAGCCCCAGGAGAGTTTTTGCAATTACACATCTATACAAAATCTACTACTGTGTAACAGTTTGCAAGCTACTTGCTTACTGCACACGTCAGGAAACAAATTGGGTTGCCACCTCTTCAATAATTTCAACATTGAAACTGATGGAGCTGTTTGACATTATGCATTTAATCTCATAAATAACATTTTCCCCACCATATTCAAACCAAAAGATTTCAGGTTTACAACTCTGCAATGTAGAGGAGCATATGTAACCAAACAACACAAATGTCTGAGACTTAAGAACATCTTTTAAACTTCTACAGCAAATGCAAAATACATAACAGGATTGCTATGTTTCAAATTAATGCAAATATGATGAGAAAAGTTATTTTACACAGCAGTACAGATATAGGCTGGAAGAGCCTATATCAAAAGTTATGTTAAACATTGCTGCATACATAAAGGGTTAAAGGTATACTTGAAAGAGGCTAGAAAAAGGCCCATCCCTCTTCATCGTTATGAATGATTGCACATGCCTAGGTAAGTCCCAGTAAAAACTGAAGTTCCTCTTCTACAACAGAAGCCATAAGGATAACTAGTCATTGACCAGGCGTTAATTCTCTGAAAGTTACAGGGACCAAACTGCAAGATGCTACAAACTTATAATTAACATTACTGGATAGGAGTTTCATCTTTCCTGAAAAGACTACTACATATGGAGTTAACTCAAGTCAGGTGTCAGCAAAAGGGCACCAACTGTATCTTCTCTAATTCCATAGATTAAAATCTAAGGCATAGAATTGCACTTTTCACTTCTTCCAAATAGAGTTTGGCATCATATTACAATTACTGTTCATATTCATCCATCTTTACACCCAGCCACTGAAAAACGCCCACAATTTAGACATCAGTGAAAGGACCACACTGCATAGCTGCTACAAAGGTAGGACGTTCATGAATCAGTTCTGATATGAAAGCAGAATGCTCGCTTTCTTTTCATTACTGTCTTACCTTGAAAACTAACTGAAAAGCCAAAATACTTCAGTTGTTTCAAGAAATTTCTACTAAAAATAGCTTAAGTCTGCTGTTAACAATAAAAACATTCCAACGGTGGAGACCCCACAATCCACCACTGCATTTATCCATACTGGAAAACGGATCAGCAGCATAACTAACTTCGTATTTTCCGCAGCCTCCAGGGACAGATTTCATGGAAGCACAGACGTTAATACAAAGGTGCAAGTGCATGTCTGTGCAGATCAACTAGCAAGACCAGCCCCTTGGTGTGTTTTGCCACTAGTTGGCCACGTGCACTACTTTCTATTGTTAAACATGTCAACCATACCACTGTGAATCAAATCCATGCAAAGACAGAATCTATGACAGCATTCACCATACTAATCCTCTATAACATCTGAAAACTTACTATCCTGAAGAAGTACCTAACGAAACAAACTCTACCTTAATAAAAAAATTAAGGCAATCACTAGCACAAACTTTGCAACTTAAGATTTTGAAGACTGTGGTTTAATGGAATTGGTCTGATATACTGTTAGCATATGGAATATATTATCATCAGTTAAGACATACACCAAATGTCACAGAATCAAAGCATAAGGAACTGAGAAACAAAGACATTTCTAGATTAGGTATCATTAAGTACTCCACTGGTGAGAACACTAAAGAGGAGACATCAAGTGTATCAATAGGTAACAACTTGATCAGCAACTATTGCAAGTTCAAAAGTGTCATGAACAATACTTACTTCGGACTTCAAACTGATAGTATTCCTTGGTTTTCAGCAGCGGGTGAGAAAAGCAATGCCAAGGAAGTTGCTTTCGAAGTTGAGGCAGAACATAATGGGTCACAAAGCCTACTGTACCCACCAATGCATAGAGAACATAACTTAAAATAGGCTAAAAAAAAAAAGAAGAAATTAACATTTGCGGTTTATAACCGGAAATCATACACTAATACTGTAATACCTTTCCCAGCATCTAGGCAGGTCCCCCTGTAACAGTATGTTGAGAATTTATTTCTTCATGAGGAACTGTACTGCCAACTTTAAGATCGAAAAAGAAACACCTGTGAGAGAATAAGCCATCTATTTCTAATAAGTTTTCACTCTGAGCAGTATTTTGAAGTAAAAACAGTACACCAATCTTCCTTCCTAGTCCATTGCTTCTGACCCATCTGCATTTCATTTTACAGATTATAAAGCTATTATCCTCTCAAGGCTGAACCTGATTTACATTTTCATCTGCTGGATAAAAGGAGGTACAAGCTTAAGGGAAAACAAATCATTAATCTTATATTCTGTTGCAAATGTGAATAAGAAGCCTCCCACCAAGACCAAACTCTCTCACAGAAGTCACAAAATATTACTGTATTAATATATGGGATGAAGACTGGATTTCACAGTAACTTTTTCTATGCATTAAAATTTTCTTTAAATTTTAGATACATCACAGCAAAATTGGGATTGCATTACCTTGTTAAAAGCTCTTGATTCAGAAATTCTGTGAAGCCTAAGCCTATTAGAACTGGTGAGGAACATATAGGCAAGTTTCTCAAATGCGTGAGAACAACATTTGGGAGTAGTGCTAAAGTCCAGACATATAACAGAAGAGACACTTTCCTTAGAAAAAAAGTAGTAGCCCTGATTAAGTAGGAAACTTCCCCTGAAAACTTGAAGCTACCTAAATGTATATGCTTTTTAAAAATAGCTTCTTACTTAGACTGTGGACAGTAGAAGAAGGGCAAAATCCTTTTAAAATACATGCAAGAAACTTCCATTTGCCTTACATAAGGCTGCTCGTAAGCAAAGCAACAGTTCCATTACAGGATTACAGGTTGCATTACCAAAATAAGAAATGCAGTAACTGCAACTCTTTAGGCAAATGTCTCTACTTAAATTCAAATGACAGGATCTGGTCCCATGTCATCATCAAGTATGAGGCACATATATACGCATCAACAGAATTCAAAGCAGTAGCATTAGCTAGACTGAAAAGAAAAACCACTAAACTCAATTCTCTTTGAAGTCCTGTGAATAGCCATTCCAGTAGAGGGGCAGTCCTCTATACTAAAGTCTACAAACACCTACTCTAGCATGCAATTGCTGAGTCAAGGTTCACCCCTCAAATCTTTAAAACTCTTTTTCCCCTCAAAACTTCCATTTTTGCTTCCTCAAAAATGATCCCGACACTATTTAACTGATATAGATGAAGCAAGAGAGGGAATTGTGTGTCAAAGACTAAAATAATAATTCAGAATATAAGAAGAAAATTAGGAAAGAGCAAGGGAAGAAGAGTTTCTGAGCATATAAAACTGGAACATGAAGATCTTCAGACATGTACTTGCCACAATACATATTTAAAGACCATGTAAAACTAGTCAGAAGACCCTGTGCACTACCAGAACAAGTGCTGTATCACATTAGAATATTTGTATGTAGAAGACAGACAAGTGTGAGACACGATGGAACACCTTACCTGTAAAACTGTAAATACTGTACTGACGTGAATTGCAAAATAGAGCACACCAATGACTATACACACAATCAGGTCAGACTGCAATCGTTCACTCTGGGGAGTCAAAACAAAATAGTTTTAGAAAATACCCGCTTTGATTGTCCTCTTCAGATTCTTAATGCCCATCAGTAGTAACACTGAAACTGATTAAAGATTTTCAAATTATGCCAGTGTTAATTACTTTCATTGAAGTTATCAGAAATTTCACAAGATAAATCTTGTGGCTAAGAGCATTAGTTCAAAGTGGAAAGACGCATACCCAAAGTGGGGCAGGAGAAATTAATATACCAAATATATTCTCTCTCATTCTGGACTGCAAGGGGGTATAAGGACCCCTCCTACAGCACTGCAGAAAGAGCTGGAAGGGCTGACCAAATTTCCCATTCATGATCTAAGAATTGCTCTGAGTATGAGGCAATTAAGAGCTCTGGAAGACAGCACTAACAAGCAGGCAAAACAGGTAGGCTCTTTAACCCTTATCCTTCTGCAAAGGAGGGTGGAAAAAAGATAGCTTTGGAATGACCCTGAGGAATGAGTTTGAATTACACCTGAAAAATGAAAATCGCCTGTTTGTATCAGGCAAAAAACCAGCAGAAGGAGTAACGCCAGCCTCGGTCACAAGAGGGCAATATGTACTATGGGCCACAAGAGCCCAGCATCTCCGAGCTGAGCCCTGTTCCCACTCTCTAAACACAGCATTAGTATCTGCAGCCCAGTCAGCCAAATAACTACACACAGCAATTATTGTTGCAAGGTTTTAATTTCTTGTGATACAACTTATGGGGGGTTTTTGTTTGTGCTTCTTTAAGCACTAAAAGAACAGCAGTTCCTCTGCTTTAAATATTTACTTGCAGTTTCCACACAGTGCACCTTCTCACGCCTGAGCCTGCTGTACTAGGAGAAACCCACCTATGTGGTTATTCCCCCACAGCCAAGCCCTACACAAAATTAAATGTATGTTCAACCTTCTTTTGTACAAGTTATATATACTGTTTGTTAAGACTTCTACTTACTGCTCCACTGTGTGAAAAAGAATAATGTTTAAATATTAATACTTTCATAAATAATACGAGAATTTCTACTAAAAATTCAAAGTATGTGCTAAAGTAAATGGAACAGCCTATACCTGCTCTTAAAAAGAGGAAAAAACCCCACACCACCACCCCATCGCCAAAAAACCACCTACACAACACAAAACACCCACCACCAAAAAAAAACAAAAAAAAACCCAACCAACCAAACCAACCCCACACCAACAAAGAAAAAAAAACCCAAACCAAACAATGCCCTCAAAACCCCACACCCCTTTCCACCATTTTTCATTTTCTGCTTCTGGAACAGCATGCACAAAGCTTTTGCTCATAATTACTAGAAATACTGAGTTAGTATGGTTTTGTCACCATTAACTCTTTTCCACTAACTTCTGCACAAAAGCAAGAATCATTTATCAATAAGAGCTAGAAGAAAATTCTCAATGCTGCTTCACTGAATTCACACTAGAGAATTCCAATTCTCTCACATGCCTCCTTGTAAGTAACTTAAATTGCAATATACGCATTACCCTCTTAATCTAGTACACTGATTCACCTGAAGATTTAAAGGAAACGCTACGATATCCATTTTAATCACCATCATGGTCATTTACAAGTGTTGTGAGGTAAGAAAGAACGCTATACAAACAAATATAAAGTAAATGCTTAGACTGAATTAAAAAATAGGAATAATTAAAAAGCCTACTTACCACAGAATTTCTAAGCTTTTCAGGTAAAGGATCTTTTACTTCAGACAGAGGATCCTCAGGGTTTTTGTCTTCAGAATTAGGAAAAAATTTTGATTGCACTAAAGAGCTAAAAACAGACAAAAAAGAACCCACTGAAAAGCATGTATTGTTCTATGCAGTTTTAGAAAAATAACAAAGTCACAAGTTCGACTACAAATTGATTACAAGAATAAATAATCCTGGAATATTAGTGCTTTCACATGGCTGAGCAAATTTACAAAGATGAGATCTCAACTTTATAAAAGAATTACTTCTCTGGTTGCACACAATGACCACCATTAAAGATGAGTAGTCAGATGTTCAAACAGCAGTTTCTACAGTACCAACGAGAGTTACAGAACAAATACTGAATTTTAAGCGGAGTTCTTAGTACTCCTGAAACAAACAAAGCTTCAGTTCATATATAACTGAACTGAAATGTAACTTGGTGCTCATTTCGGAAGTGATCTGTTTGTCAACACCAATTAGAAAACCAAGAATTCCTTGGTGTAATTCAAACTTCAACAGAAACAACAAAAAAAAAAATCTAAACTACACAAGATTAATGAATGAATTAGCCATGTTGACCAAACTACTAAATTGTTTGTAGACCTTGCTGGTACTACGGCCCAAAAAACTTACACCTAAGTTTTTAGGAACTACATGCAGCACTATCAGCCATACCTAAAAGACTTGCAACCCCTCAGTGTGATATTTCTTACAGTGCCCTGTGTGGTACAGAAATACATACTATTACATTTTATAGACGGGAAGCTCATTACTGAATAAGCCCTACATCTTCAATGCTTAACTGTGCCACATCTGGCTAAACAGGTGAACCTGCAGGTCAAACCTAAGCATCCAGGCTACAGCTGCTCTTCTGCTCTTTCCAAGTACTATCTAGGGACAAGGACCTCATACCAACCAAGTAAAGTCCAAAAACAGGACAAGGTTTAGTTGTCAACCCAAAGGTAAGAATTTTCCTTCTGTGTGAACATTCGCGAATCATTAATCTCCTTGTTCAGAAGAGGCCCCTCACTATCAAGCCCAGACTACTGCTTATCAAATTCATCCACTGTTACAGCTAAATTTACATCCAAGTTCAAGCTCTGCCTAACCCAGGTATGTGACTGAGCCTCTATTGGCTGTTCTGTGGGAGGTGTTTCGCCTACGGGAACTATTTCGTTTTACAAACATAATGGTTAACTGAATTAGAAATAGTCTCAGCATCAGATCAATACTCCAACTCAGAATAGCGACATGAATGTACGCTTCCCCATGCTAGAGGGAACGCTCATCGCCTAAACAGATCCTTACTGTTTTGTACCTCAGACAAAATTATTTGAACAAGTGCTCTGAGCGCACATTTAAGACCATGCTAACAAATTAAGTGAGAAACAGTTCAAAAACTCCATGTGTGGGCTTCAGCTTAAACTAGTGCTTTGAGCACCTCTTTAAATACAGGAAGAGTACAGGTTGTTCAGCACAAACACGCCAGCAGAAAGAGGGCACCTGAATGGCATTTTGGAGAACACAGCAGGCAGTTGAATCAGATTGTGGCCTGTAAGTGATTTGTCAGAAGTCACAAAGACAGATTGTCATTAGAGGAGGAACTAGGTGAAAATTTGAGAATTTCTCTTACACTATTTTTCATAACGCTGGTAACTACTAGTTCAAACAGTACTAGTATTTAACATTATAAATAATGTTCTCTTGTAACTTGCTTCTTCCACAGGGGATACAAACTGAGTCACTTACAAAAGTACGGAAGGGTCACTACTTTGTCTGCTGAGATGATACGATATGGCCACTAATAAACCACAAAATATGGAGAAGAGAACTGGAATATGCTGCCCATCCCAAGAATCCTGGAGACAGAAATGAAATGTCAATAAAAAGGAGATAAAGTACATAACTTATGTGACATACAACAACTACGTGTATCACAGTAAGAGAATGGAAACATTAACTACAATTTCACAAAAATAAAACAGGAATTTTAGTACAAAAATACTCTTCAATATTTACCTATACCTAACTATAGATCAGAACAGTGCACATCCCCCAAGCCTACACCATCTTAATCATGAAAGTCATCTGTTTTTGTAACCCTCCTGAAGAATTTCGTGCATTCCTTGAAACCACAGGTTCTTACCAGTTGCATTCAGTCACTTCTTAATTTTGAAAGTTACATATGTTTTTACTCACACTTTTTTTTTTCCTAACATGCTGAATTCACATTAAACCTGTGGGTTTATTTTTGTTTTCATGATCTGTAATGGATCTGCAAAGATGAGACGGTGATTCTTTGCTAACGCTTGTTTGTCTCAAACAGATGTGTTTACAAAAGGCTAATGAGACAAATGTACAAATTCACAGAAAGCTAATGATGTTCTGCAGTGAAAGCATCATGGGAATATTTCCTCTGGCAACTTTTTCCTCTCCATGACAGAGTGGAAAAAAGCTAGTCAACTCTGAGTTGGAAGGTACTCATGCCACAATTAATTGTGAACTGAGAGCATCCGATTATTGACATGCACCTGAAACCAAACAGAAGCAACGCCGCTCTGTTTTCAAACAGAATGGCACTTCAAGCAAAGAAAAGTTGTTGGTTTGGTTTTTTTCCTCCCCTTTGCCAGCTACCCCTACCTTTTAGATAAGCACACATCTTCACTTTGACACTACAAACTATTTCCTAGTTTTGAGTAAAGACTAATTTGAAAAGACTGTTTCTGATCTGCAGTACTGGAAATAAATATTCACATAAGCCATTTTGAAAAGTTCACAAGCCAAGAGATGAAGACTGTGCTAGAAACAAGCCACTTGCATGTTTTTTTTTCAAGAACTGATGCAGAATGGAACTGAAGGTAAATGACATGCAGTTTGGACCAAAGAAATAGACTGTCAGCACCGGCACAAAACAGACCTTTTAAAAGCAAAAAATCTGCTTCATTCCTCCACTGCACCTCCTTTATTGACATCAGAGTTGAGCAAGTATAAAACCCTACCAAATCAGACTAATATTTCTAGTTCACTTTCTGCATATTTAAGTATCTAAGACACAAGGAAGCAGAGAACAAAACCCAAGACATTAAATGTATGCTCTGCCTAAAATTTTTCTCACCTTCAGGGCACCATAGCATAGTCCATACAACAATGCCACCGCCACAATACTACAGATAAAACTGTAAAGTGCTGCAAGCAGGCTTGTGGTAGCTGAATATCATAGAAAAGAAAGAAAAATTGAAGCGTTATGTAACCAGGTTAGAGTATAAAACAGATTGTTTAACAAAGGTATCGACCTCCTAGTTGTAACAACCCCCTCATAAAAAAAAAAATTCCAACCCACTGCAACCACTTGTATTTTCCCCTACCAATGATTTTTTTTTTTTTTTAAAGAGCTATTTATGTGGCTGCATTTACCTCCTCATTTATTCAACAGTATTACCATGGGAATGGTTAACAGCTGCAACAGAAACCAGTCGAGGAAGAAAGTATATTTTCTAACAAGCTTACTAGGACAGTAATTCTATTTCTCAATAATAAATCAGAAGACCTTTAACCCTTTTAAAAATATGAGTATTCTGTGTTTAGGATGCAGGAATACAGAGAGCATAATCACTACATTTTTTAGCTAGCCTACTAATCTGACAACTGCTCCTAATTTAATGCATTTGCCACCAACATAAACACTCACCATTGCCACCGAAGACATGAATATCCAGCTGTTCACAGAGATACATCACAAATGTATTCACCTGAGGCAGGAGACCAATGAAGAACACTATAGGGAAACATAGTGTAAACACTACGGAGAAAAAAAAAAATCAGTTGAAAGAGTGGTGAATATGAAAAATGCAGCATGGTAATGTACTCTCCAGTCTAAACTCTAGTGTATTACACACCATTTAACTCAACCTCACTGAATTATTTCTACTATTATTTCTAAGGAAAACATCCATTATGTACATCTCTACTTCAATGACTCGGAACTGGCAGAATATAGAGGCTACACAGACAAAGAGTCAGAAGATTTCTTGTACTTCTGTTTTAATCACTGTAGAAATGGACACAGGTCAATTCAGGCTTTCCATTTTTATTTAGCAAAGATCAGCCAAGAACATTTACAGATTAGAAGATTTCTAAGTTTTCACTCATTGTAAGTGAGCCTTACCCAAGCGAGTTACAGGAGCAAGCTAACACCAGCCACACTGACACAAGAGAAGCCAAGCATTTCACCTCTGGGTTTTATGTCACTGATAACGTGACAATTTTACTCATTTTCCCCACATCACTTCCAAAAAGTTCGGATACTAAATCACTTCTTAAAAACATGAAAATGGGTAACTATGAACCATTGAAAACTGCAAATTACAGGACTTCAGAATGCAAAGATAAATGAATGCCACTTCATTTTAATACAGGGAATTAAGAAGAGTAGCTGGAAAGCTGCCCAGCAGAAAAGGACCTGGGCGGTATTGGTCGACAGTTGGCTGAACATGAGCCAGCAGTGTGCCCAGGTGGCCAAGAAGGCCAGTGGCATCCTGGCCTGCATCAGAACAGTGTGGCCAGCAGAACCAGGGCAGTGATTGTCCCCCTGTACTGGGCACTGGTGAGGCTGCACCTCAAATCCTGTGTTCAGTTCTGGGCCCCTCACTGCAAGAAGGACATTGAGATGCTGGAGCGTGTCCAGAGAAGGGCAACAGAGCTGGGGAAGGGTCTGGAGCACAAATCCTGTGAGGAGTGGCTGAGGGAACTGCGGGTGTTCAGCCTGGAGAAGAGGAGGCTCAAGGGAGACCTCATGGCTCTTTACAGCTACCTGAAAGAAGGTTGCAAAGAGGTGGGGGTTGGTCTCCCCTCCCAAGTGACAAGCAACAGGACAAGAAGAAATGGAAAGTTGCACCAGGGAAGGTTCAGACTAGATATTATGAAAAAATTCTTCATTGAAAGGCTGGTCAGGCTGCCCAGGGAATTGATGGGGTCACCATCCCTGGAGCTATATAAGAGATGTGTAGATATAGTGCTCAGGGACATGGTTTAGGGTAGACTTGGCAGTGCCAGGCTGACAGTTGGACTAGGCGATCTTAAAGGTCTTTTCCAACCAAAACTATTCCATGAATGGAGTGTCCCAACCTGTATATATGATTTACTTTCCATCTTAAGGAGTAAAAGATGCAGAAATAACAATCTTGTATACAACTGTTCAGATACAATTAACAAGTAGCAGTATATTATGAATTCTAGGTTCTGAAGGACAGAAGGATCAAACCATGAAAATAACCCTAGCAGACAAAATCTGACAGTTTAGGGAAGATTTTCTATAACCTTAATGACTTGTAGCTTCAGTGACAAAAAAGAAGAAACCAATTTTAAAGTATCCTGTAAAGACCCAATTTTAGTTTTCTGACTAGATCCACAGAATGGTTGGATACTAGAGGACATCACACTAGAAATACCTACAGTGAGATAGTTTGAGAATCTTTTCCCTACTCCCTGACAACACTAAGTAACTAAATGTTGCTTAAAAACATGTAGGTGCAAGGTCTTGGGAAAAACCACCAAGTTCTGCATCTTTTTATTGATACAAATTAGGAAATATAAGACTAAGGACCAGCTACTCAGGACCTGAAGAACATATTTTTCAGAATTCTCAAGTTAAACCATTATTTGAAATCATTACTCAAGGAAGCCTACATGAGGCAAACTCATGAAGGCCTGTATATTGAACTATCTTGAGTCCATGGAAAACAAAATTACAAAATAGACTTGGAAATACACAATTTATAAAGAGCAGCCCAGCAAAAAGCCAACATCTCTGATGGGTTTTAAAGTCCGTAACAGAAATGCTGTCTAATGGGGACAACCTAGGTGAAAACATAAAACAGTTGTTATAAATGTGGAGCAGATTTAGACCAACTGATCAAGTCCAGTATGAAGGACACACAATAAATAAAAAAAAATAAATACCAGTCCTCACTTGTCTGTTGGCAAGGACACAGAAATTATGTTATCTAAACACAGTTTGCCTTGCCCTGCACCTGTGTTGTTCTAGTAGCTATGCCTGGGAATGGGAAAAAAGGCAGCTGAGAATTTACTTTGTACTAACAAAGTATGTTTGTGATCAGACAGCTTGCTTTACGCTACACATAAAGCTTTTTGAAACGGTTTTTCACCAACATTAATAGTTGCTCCACAGGCAAGTGTGTGTGGTGGGAGGAGGTGGGTGTAGGGGGGCGTGTACAGGTTTTTTCTTGGGTTTGGTGGGGGTTTTTGGGTTTTGGTTCTGTTTGTTTTAAGAAATGAGACTATATTCTGGCAATCTGGGTTTTTTTATAGGTAGGACTGCTAAGAAATATAAACCACATAAGCTGGTGCAAGATACCTGAGAAGAACAGCAAAACATAAGGATCAAAAAGCATTCAGAACTCCTGAACTAAGAAGTTTTAAACTCTAGCCCCAAAACAGATATGGTCTGGTGCAGATGCCAGCATGGTGTTTTAACACTAGAAAAGACTCTTAAGTACTTTTTAAAAGTAGGTCACTTTCACAATACATCACCTACATGTACATTTATGAACTACCTTATGGGGATATGGGTATACATTATGGCAATGACTCAAGGTGATAGGAAAGGGAAGAAGAGCCTTCTGAAATTAACAGAGCATTAACAAGGGGAAATGAAGCTAGTTTTCTCGAGAGAGAGAGAGAGAGAGAGAGTCAAAAGTATCTGCTGTCTTAACTTTTTTTCATCACAGATACAGAATCAAGTATGCCAGTGCACTAACAGATCCACAGAATCCGTAGAAAAGCACCTTTAGAAATGCCGGGACACTAGTCTGTTCATAAATAAGAGTCTTAGACCTTTTGCCTCTTAAAGTTAAGTTTAAATACAGATTTACTAGCAGAAAGTCAAAGGGTCAAACAGTATGAGGTATGAAATCCAGGATGTTACTAAAATCAAGTAATAAAATACAATTCCCAAAATGGCTGAGCCGGTATTTCTTATTAATCAATTAGAAGTTAAAAAAAAGTATTAATAATGAAACCCAAACCAAAGTTTTAATTTTTCTTGGCCAGAAGACTGACCAAGAACCAGAGACATTTAGTCATAACATTTAAGTGCTGTAGTCTTTCATGCACAGATATTTTGGCATGACAGAAGAGCAAGTGTGTTCAATTTAGATGAACTCTTACTGATTCTTCTGTCCCCCCCAAAGCAGTGATCCAGAGATCACCCTAATAATTAAAGAACATGCACAAGATGCCCATGATAAGATGGTTTTCAAATGTCTATGTTCTCTCCCTCCTTTCCATGGGCTCTGTTTGAGATTATGTAGCTGTTATTTTCAATGAATTATTATACATTTTGTAAGTAAAAAGAGGAAAGGTTTGTTGGTTTGGGGTTTTTTTTTTTTTGTTGGGGGTGGTGGTTGGTTTTTGCACTGTGGCACTATATTAAATGCCAGCGTTACTGTGCATGCACTACGCTACTCAATACAATGCAAGTACCTCATACAGCCCAAAATTATATTTTTGGCATTGCTGATAGGCTTGTTCTGGGACGAGATACATTAAGGAAGTTTCAATCCATATTGTGCCTATACTGTTCTACCTGATTGCTAAACAAAAATAACCTGATTTAAGAGAACTCCTACTCATTTGCCACAAGCCTCTCTAGAGAGTATGAAAGAGTCGAAAGCAAAACGTTTACATAACTACTGAGCAGCTAGGTCCAAGCACAGGGTAGCATATCCAGGTCCAAGTTAAGAAGAACGAACTGAAGGTTCAGGGATGAGGACTAAGCTGCCAGATAATTAAAATGCCTTTTTTTTTTAACCCTATGACACCACATTAGTTGACATCTCTGCATTTTGTTACAGCAAAGCTATGGGAAAAATTCCCCCCTTCTATAAACCTCAAAGCTAAAACTACTGTTTTCAAAGGGAATGAAATTAACTGCATTTAGAAGGTGATGATGCAACAACGTCCTAACAAAATGCAGAGTTGGGGAGGGGGGGGACACACCAACAAAACCAATTTCTACTGTGGTGAAGCAAACAACTGAAATCCATGAAAAAGCCACTCACCTATAACTAAGTCCCTGGCTGACAGCAGCAGCAATGGGTTGGTGAAAGCCATTCCATACAACCTGAACCTCGTTGTAGATATGTTTCTGCTGCCATAATCCAACAGCCAAATAAGACCACAACATAAACAGAAATATACAGGCCTACTATAGGCTATGATACGATTATGACCCTGTGAAAAAAAAACATTTGTTTCATTATTACCAAAAGTAATTTTAACTCTTCTGTTACAGACAAATTTCAGAACCAAAACTAATCATGGTTCATCAATTCATGTGCTGTCACCTCAACACATCCTTGTGTTCATAAAATCCATAATTCATTGCCTTGCAGGGATATCTTTTTGTGGCTTTGATATAAAAAGGACACAACAGTTAGCTTAACCTATGTTTACCCTTACTCTCTGCTAAATTCTAACGTATGTTTCTTGCAATACTAAATGCCAAAGAAACTCTGACTAGGCTTCATAACCAAAACAGTTTTGAAGAAAAAGCAATTAAAGGTTATTACTCAGATACTGCTCCTGCGAGGGGGTAGGGGGGTGGGAATATGTATTTGTTGTGTTCATTAAAATGTATAACTTTAGATAATAAGTAATACGACCAACTTCCTGCAGAGGAATAATGCTTTTTCATACCTTGTTTAGGACAAAAATATTTTGTCTTGGCAATCTGGCAGATGCACAATAGAATATAAATGTATTGTGCAACACTAGCACATCAACATCTCTGTGCTCAAACGTTAATGCTCACTAGAGCATCGCATACTCGCTTAATAGAGTGAAAAAATAAGGCTGTGTGCACACTAGGACAACTGAATGATCTACAAGACCAGAATAGAACATCAAAGCTGAGTCAGTTCATACCAGCATAGCAAATTACAACATTAAGAATACTTCTCAGTATCACTGCTTGGATACTAAAGATTCATCAAAAAATCTATCACGATATGGCTCTATAGCAAAAGCTGGGCTTAAAGCAGGGAGGACACGATTTGCTAAATACAAACAAAGCATGTGGGGAAAAATAGTAACCGTTTCCTTCTCACACACTAAGACAAGATAAGCTTCTTGTGCCTTATGAGAAGGCACATAAGAGGAACGCTTAAAAGATTGAACCAAAAAGATCAATTCTCTGTGGAAGTTCTACATCTGCAGGGTTCGTACAGTGGCACATGCCCAAGACTTACATGTCGAGGGGAAGAAGAATCTGGCTGAACGCTCTGAAATCAAAATGGGAAATACAAAGTTACCCAATCTACAGATAATTTACCTCTCCGCATACACACTTTCTGATTAAAGTTCTTTTAGTAATATCTATAATTAATTTTACAATTGTGAACCCACTCTACAGCCTTTAAATAGTACCGTGTATTATGCCAAATAATCTGTTCAAAGAGGACACGTCTATAGCCAAAGTTTAAGAAAAATCACCTCACTTTTAGAACTTTCACATTTTTTTTAAACAAAAAAATGTGTTATGCACTTTAATTTTTAAGTCTAATTTCCACCCTAATAGTCTAATCATAAGGAAACAATCATTCTTAAATTATAAAAAGTTACCATTAACAATTGCCTAATAAAAACCAAGATTCTGACTAAAAAAATGCCTAGATATAATAGCTTCACATGAATGCATTGGGGTGTATCCACTTAAAAAAAAAACCACACCCAAACCAATAAAACTTGGAGTTTAGTTTGCAGGCTGTTTTCAACTACTAAGAATGTGCTCCTCTTTTGGAAAACAGAAAGTGCATGAGAACAACAAATAAATGGTTGTTTAACAAACATACACAGAAGCATTCTAGTGAAGTGACCTTGTATGACCACCTATCAAACTTTCCATGAGGCTGAAGTTTACTCATGTATTCTTAAATGATAAACATGCAGGTTTTTTTCCTTAAAGCTCTAACTAAACTGCAACACCTAAGCAAAGTGATTTCTATTATTTACAGAAAGTGAACATAGAATTTATTACCTTCAACAGCGAGTACTGACAACTGGCTATTACCAGGCAGAACTGGAAGACCCAAATATCCTTGAAAAAGCCCTCTATAAGGAGTACAGAGCCCAGAAATGCAACTAGAATAGCTAGGATGACAGCTAACACGTTCTCAAGGATCTCGCGATTCCTGTATTAGAAAGAGAAAAAAAAAAGCAGATAGAATTAAAAGCTAACTATGTCTAGAAAAAGCTGCAAGGGAACAGTTAAGGTCAGAAGTTTTAACATGAGCTATGCTGCTGGTAACAAAACAGTTAAGAGTAGGCTTGAAATTGCATAGAATATACTAGCAAACTGTCTTTTTGCAAAGCTAGGAGCTACCAGAATTTCAGTGATAGCTGAAAGCAATTAGTATCTTATGGAATTGACCTTTAAACAGCAGAACACAACTTCAGAAATAATTCAAATGCTCAACCAGAAGCATGGCCTGTAACACAAACCTATATTCAAGGCCTGCATGGGATGGTTACAGCCTGTGAATAATACATGCATGATAGCTTATCTGTATAAAATCTGTCAACCATGATTTTGTAATGAATAAACCAAAAATACACTCACTCAGCTAAGATACGTCAAGTGGAATAAAGAGAATTCCACATGGCATTGCTAGTGCTTAGGAACAAAAGTAATAGTATTTCTGCCTGGACATAAATCACTACTATATTGTTTATTTTAAGGAAGTTTATGACCAAAATTTAAATACTCTATATATTCCAAAAGCTGGTAACTGCGGGGCTCACCTTTGTCTTACTCTACTAGGTAAATGCAGCAAGGACAAGAGGTTACAGTATTAGAAGACTCTTTGGAAAAATGCTTTGTATCAGCAGGTAGATTCTCTCTACTTGCTGAAATAATGTTAAGTATATGCCAAGTTCTAGACCCTTTCCATTAGTTTTTTGTAGAATGTTATTTTTGTTTAGCTTTAAAGACCAGTAACAAAACTCTTTTTGACAATTCCCATATGTTATTGCCTGACTCACACAAAATGAGGGGTGGTTGGTGGTTTGGTGGTGGCTTTGTTTGTTTTGTTTTGTTGGTGGTTTGTTTAGTTGGGTTTTTTTTCTTTTTAGCATTGCTCAAGAAAAAGGGAGAGTAGCCTTCACGACTTAAATAAAAAGAAACCTTCATTTTGCACTATTCTTACATCTTTCAGCGTATAGTAAATAAGAACAATTCTCTAAGGAAACCTCTATCTGTACTACAGTTTAGTTACCAAGTTTTAGTCTTTACTTTGTGAGGTCTAAGTAACACATGAGGATCTCACCTATCAAATAAAGCCAGAAGAGTTAATCTATCAAAATTGATGCTAATCCAAAGCTTAGGCAGGATCCAAAAGCGATAGTACTGCTTGACTTTTTGAGCTGCTTCCTCTTGAGGTTGCACGTGGTCCTGAAGGTCAGGGCTCAGGTCAATATCTTGCTGCTCCAGCAGATCTGTATCCATGGTGAGCAGCCTGTTTAACCTGATCTGAGGAAGAGAAAGCTAAAAGAAAGTCAGTATTAACAAAAGCTTATTTTTATTATATCACTGTATTCTACTGAAAACTGCTTTGGAAAAAATTGCTACAATTTAGTTTCACTTTTACAAAGTTACATGTCAAACACTGTCAGTTCTGAGGCTTCTACTTACTTTTCCTGTCCTTATCATAGCAAATGAATAGCACCAGCAGCAATAATAGTCTGCCTAAACCACAACTGTTTGGCCTTTTAACATATGCCTTTAATTCAAATAAAGTGTGAACCGGTCCTTCAAGCATATTATCCCATTTGCCCTGAAAACTTCAAATTTGAAGACAAGTAAACTGATATGTGAACAGGAGTAACATATACTAAAAGAATAATCCAATTCTGAATTTAAATAAAGCACAACACATTTCTTATAGTCAGCTAAATTGCATGCACACCCATGCCAAATGGTTGATTTTGCATGACAAAGCAACATATGCGTGCATCAGTGGTCAAATTCAAACTCACTACATTCAGAATATACTCAGAGAAACTAAAATAAGTTCTGCCCTAATACGTCAAGTATTATTTATGACTATATTTCTCACTTTTGTAGTTTGTAACTCAAGAGTTCTCTTGAAATCACAGTGATACTAAGAACCATAAGGGTGATTTAAGGAGAGTACTCAGAAGGTTAAAGTTACTAGAGTATGCATGTGTTGTCTAAACCACTTCATAAATTTCATTAACAGGCCAAAAACCATCTTAATGCACTGCCCTTTATTCTTAAACAATGTCACCATTAAGATGTCATTTAATTAAAAATTTTCATCACCTTTTAAAGCAAAGAGTAGAACTTCAATACTCATGTCACCTTGAAGTGTCAAAAGCATAGTTTGGTGTTTGGTTGGCTGTTTGGTTTTTTAACATTTATTTTGAGTTTAACATTTGATTTCTCATTTTTGAAAACTCCTTAAAGCATCAGTGTACAGTAATTATGCTCAGCCAGCTTCTCCTTCCCAATAACAGAAAAATAGTAATAAAAACAACAAGCAGGAGCATTCCCTTTGCAAAGGCATTTCAAAAGTAGAAAACATACTAAGCTAAGTGATGTCAGAAAACAGGTGCTTTTTTGACAATTTTTTAAAAACGTGGTTTCTTAAAAGGTAGAATCACCGTAACATTACATTTGTGGCACTAGTACTAAATTTCAGTGGAAATTCCCATGTAGGTACATGGGCTAAGCTTTTACAAATACAACTTGCCCTAAACAGAATCATTCCCTCCAAGGGGACCACACTGGCAAACCAAGAGCATCTAAAAGCCAGCACAGCCTTTTTTTGAAGCCTACATTTCCAAGGGAGGTGGAGGAAAGCAGAGAAGGTTCCTCTAGCAGACACCAGATTTGAAGAGCACGTTCTTGATCAAAAGCATGGTCAGGCAAATGGGGGGGTCTCCTGCTCCCTCTGTCAAGTGGTGAATTTGTATTTCACTATCCCCTCTTCATTAGGTCATTAAGTACTTCAATATACTCTACTTTGGTTTCCCAGCTTCAGAATCATGACCTTGGGAATTGTGTCCATTTGCACTGTTTTCATGACACAGCAATATCAGACTTCAGAATTAAGCGTACAGATACGTCTGGACTTGACGACAACACAAAAGGTTTGAGATCATAACACTAGGGAATTCTAAAGCTGTTTGCAGTATGAAATAGTGGAAGTCTTTCCTTTTTTCCGAGTCGCTCCTTGCATATGAACTAAAGTTTTGTACAAGAGATTCCAACCACAGGTTTTAGCATGTAGGGTTTTTTAACTCCTTTCAAGGAAATTACTAAAGTTTCTCTCTGTCAGAACACAAAATTTATTCTTTCTGCTGCCTACTAATCTTAGTAAAGCACAGGAAAACTCTGTCCATGCTGTCCAGTCATTTCTGGAAAAACCCCTTTACAAGGTATCGCATTCAATTTCCATGTGATTTAGAAAATCACTATGCTTTATATCAGAATAAACCATTCATATTTACATTTTAAAGCATTAGGCAGAAAGATGAATTTGTGTTTATATATGAAAACATTGCACCAATACATAAATACTTCATTTAAACTCCAAAGCAAAAATCCTTCTTAAGAACAAAGAATTATCACAAAGGAAAATTAATCAGTGCTATAAAACTGGAAATCCTTCTGATTGTTTGCATGCTTTAAAAATAAATAAGAAAAACTTACTAGATCATGTGGATAAAAGCGAACTGAGGTAGAACTCGATACGTGAGAGTCCGTGTCACTATAAGAACAGGGGAAAGACTTCAGATTATAAAACTACATTTTATTTCAACAGGCCATTCTAATTTTCTAGTGTCCCAAATTAATTTTGACTTCTTGCATTTTCTAGCTAAAAATCTTTAAGTTTTTCATTTGATCACATATTTTAAATACAAGTATCCACTTCGTCTCGTGTATTGTGGTAAATCCTGTAGCTGTAGTAAATCAGGAGACTCTTTAACCATACCTTTGGTATCATTTTCTCAACACCTCGTCCCTACATTTTTTAAACAAGTATTGTCATTACAGTAACTATTCCACTTGAAAAAACAAAGATGTTTTATAAACTGTTGGCTATTGATGTGTAAACACACATCACATCTCTAAAGGAGTGCAGAGTCCACTATGTGGGCACATACAGACTTGTTAATTCTATGCTGTTTACATCAAGGTCCCAAAACTGCCAAAACCAGTACAAACTTAAGACGAGCATACCGAGTTACTCAATTTTAAATTGCTTGTGAAAAAAACTTAACTTTAAATAAACTTACACCTCCAATAAGGGCAGCAAAATTACTTCATTTCCATTCATTAGAGACAAGGAGAAATTTACTGTATGAGACTCCATACCCAACCACTGCTTTTTTCCCCAATTTTGGATAGCTTTTGGATCATAGAAACATTAAGGTTGGAAAAGACCCTTAAGATCATCGCATCCAACCATTAACGTAGCACTGCCAAGTCCACCACTAAGCCATGTCCCAAAGCGCCACATCTACACATCTCAAATACCCCCAGGGATGGTGACTCAACCACTTCCCTGAGCAGCCTGTTCCAATGCCTGATAACCCTTTCAGTGAAGAAATTGTTCCTAACATGCACTCTAAACCTCCCTTGGCACAACTTGAGGCTATCTCATCTTGTCCTATTGCTTGTTGCTCAGGAGATGTTCATTTTCCACCTAAATCACACAGTGGTAAGACTCGTACCCAATTTACACATCTTCCCTTCAGTTCCTTGCCTTAAGATAAACACATTGTTATAAATTTTACTTCTCTGAAACTCAAGTATTCTCTAAAGCTGAGATCTGATTATTTGGATGTGGCCAGTTTGGCCCCTCAAACAGCCATAACAGCAGCCATCCGCAAAGCCACTGCATCTGGAACATGCAAGCAGTAGAGGCAGGCATTGGCAGCTTTGTGCAAGGAATACAGAACTTTGACAAAAAGTTCAACTCTACCACAGGTACTTGCACACTTTTTTCCTCATTTGAAGATGGGAGCTTTTACATTCATTACTCCATAATTCCAATAGCTATTCCACCTACACATGGTGGGAATTTATAGCATTCAGCATGACACAATAGCTTCAGAGCAGTTCTATGTAGTGAAGTGGATTGGCCGGGGGCAGGGAGAAGGCACGAGGTTTTCGGTAGGTTTTCTTTCTTCTGCCTCTTGTCCCTTCAGAGAAGGGCATCTTTCCAACAGCAGATGAACTTTCCAGTATGTAGCTGGCTATTTCAACTGTAAGTCAAATTTCAACCTCGGGCATGTTAACACTTCCATGTATTGTTTCATGCCATCTATGAACTTGAGAACAAATTTATCAGTTTACATTTGCTTCACAATTGGAAGTTCACTTACAAATAAGTTAATACCCTTTATGGTCAACAGCCACCTACTTTCCCATAACCTGGGTTAAATCTTTTACGAAAGACTTTCTATAAGCAAATGGAAAATACATTCGCTAAGTTTTCAGTTTGGACACTTACTGCTTCCACTAATAGTAGTCTTCATTTCCTGAGATTTTATTTTTTTTTAAGTGAAGATTATGTTTGCAGTTAGTGTCATTTTCTAGTAAAAATCACTTAGGTTTCAAGAGTAAAAGTATATGGATAACATTTCATACTGGGGTTTTTCTACAGTCCATACTAAATAACCTTCTAAAACTAAAATCAGACTTTGTTGCAGTAAGACAAGAATCATCACTCTTGACTGGCCTTCACACACACCAGATGTTGGATGCTCTTCTTGCAGCTGGCTCAAAGTTCACAAGTGACATGTCGCAGCCCCCTGTCTCGTAGAGCGTAGAACTGAACTTACCTATCAAAGAAAAGGTCAAAAGCAGGTCAAATTTTCATAATGTTTCATCCAGTGGTACTAGTTTCTATTTCTATTAACTTAATACCTAAATCAATTTAGACATCTACATGTACATCAATATCAGAGTATAAAATGTGATTACACATTAATGTGTAACCACTGCAGACATTAGCTACTCAGTCCTCTTTTACATCATTTTACATGACATATATACAGTGAACTGCAATACTGAATTCAATTTTAAGAGTTTGTATTTACAAGATGTCACCATTAACACAACAGAAGCACAACGTAAGCCTTTTTTCCCCCCATCTTAGACAACAACCAGGTGAACAACTTGCAATGACCAGCTTCTTCAGTTCTTCCCTATCCCCAGGAGAACAATCAGTAAATCATTCATTATCAGCATTTAAGAACCATGGCATTTACATAAGGCAGAGATTCCTTAAGTGTACTGAACAAAATTCTTTTGAGAGGCACATGTCTATTTGGAATAAAACAAAGAGTGAAAGAAGTAGCCAGAGAAGCTTCATAAATTACACCTCTAGAAAAACTGAAAAAAAGGAATGGCAGGCAGAGATTTATCCTATAAACCAGAAGCAAATGCTTCAGTGTAAGAAAAGACAACTGCAAACTTTGGAGTTACAGGAACTCCATTAAACGTAATTTCCTAGAGAGGTTATCAAAAGCTTTTTGAATTAATATCAAGCTATTCCTAAATATATAATTAACAAAAAGGTAGCCAGAGATTATAACTCAGATGGTAAGTTACCTTACTCACAATATGTTGTTTTTACAATGCCCTCTCCCACAACAGTCTGATCAGAGAGATAAGTACTGTAACTTCCCCTGAAGGTCAGGTTCAATATATTTCAGCTCAATGCAGGAAGCTGATCTTGAAATTGTGATCTCATATGATGTGTTCTGCCAACTTCTCCATTTCTTCTAGCACAAAACCCTTCTTAAACCCTGATGCAAAGCACGCAATATTTTAAGATCTGCTTATACCAAAAAAGCAAGCCACTTTGGAGCATCTGAAGCAAGAACTGTGTACACCTCTCAGCTGCACGTCTTGCAGTTCTTTCTACTTTTGTTGATACAGGATAATAAGCAGTCCCAGGAGAAACACCTAACAAGACAGAGCTTCCAATCTTTCTCGTTTCTGCGAGAACATAACCTGCTTCTGATATATTGGAGTTTGATTTTTTTTTTTTTTAAACACACTATGAACCTGCTCCAACTTCTCTTCAGACCCACAGACAATTGAGTTCAATTTAGAAGTGTCTGAAAGCCAGAATCTTAAAAACACTGAAGTGGATGGTTAAAACCAGTGAAACTAAGGAAAAACAATGGTATATTGAGAATATCTTTGTTCAGCTTTCTACCCTCAGAGAAGGCACTTTAGACCAAGCAGACACGTATGGCAGCTGTGCTAAGACCAACCATTCTGACAAGACAGTCAGCTACGTAGGTCAAGAGTCACGTACAGCATGCGCCAAAGCTCAGTAACACAACAGCTCAGCATTTAATTACATCTGCTACAGGCACTTGTAAGGAAATATAAGTAGGAAGTTCACTTGTTAGGTTTTTTCCTCAACAGTTAAGATTTACATGAAGCACTTCAGTTAAATATCCTGGGTTTTAGTGTATCGGGTAGTAAACAGTTGTTACTGAAGTTTAAAATTTAAACTACTGCAAGACATTAGGACTCTTCTTCCCCATAACTAATAAATAACCTCAGTTATTTGTGTTGCTGCTGCAACTGCATGGCTGTGGTGGGATAAAACAAACCTGGTTAACAGAAAACACTTCCAGCTGGTTACATACACAGTACAAAACAGGCTCAGCTTTTGTCATACTTGCAATTCACTCCCCCTACTCAGTTCCTTCCCACTGAAAGTTAGCACTCTGCCAAGAAAAGCATGGCTTCTCAATAAAACAAAGTTGCCCCCCCTTCCCCCTCTTTTTTTTTGTAAGGGGTTGGGGGGGGGGGGGGGCGTTGTTCTATAATTTTAAATCAAAAGGCTCTCCAGAGAAGTCTCAACTCATCCAAGCAGAAAAGATGACAGGACTATTCAGTGCTGTTGAAGATACAAACTCTAAGGTGTGACTGGAGATTCTACAGGTGAGCTGCAAAGTCCCATCGATTAAATACTTCATAAACCACGCGAGATAACAGCAGCTTCCTCACAGGACTCTCAAAATCTAACGAAGGATCCCAACGCTCACTAGATTCAATGTGTATGGATGTACCTAGTGTTTTTAGTTACCTTAGTAATTTTCTTTCCCTTCAATTCCTAGCTCTCCCACAGCATTCCCTGAAATATTTTCAACAGCATCACACTGAAGAAGCTTAAGAAAGTTTTTTCTTTCTCTGAGGCCTGTAGTTTTATTGAGCTGTGAACAAATGGCAGGCTCAAAAGTCGATTTTTTGAATCAAGAAATACAACCAATAGCATGTTTGTCTGTTAAACAGAAATGCTTGTAACTTCTCTCCCACTACTCTGCTCAAAGGGAGAGCTGTGGGTTCTTAGCAAACTAAAGTCACCCAAATAATACTTTATCTGGACCAGGTTACAAAAATGACAAAATCAAGTCATTGATATCAAGGCACACAAATGCAAAACATGTCTTTGTTCTGTCATGGAGAGGAACAGATGAATGCACTTCCTTTGAAACAAGTTTCCTTGTTTCACTCCATAAGAACTGGTGTTCCCTGAGTTACGGGAATCAGCGAATACAACAGGCTGTTGAGCTTGCACAGATGAAGCCTCCGTGACCTGAAGTGGCTCAGAATCCAACTAAAACGGTGCTCTGATCGTTTCCCTCAGTCAGGTTATTTTCAGCACATTTCCCATCTAATACAGACTACTTCATTTCAAACCTGTCCAACTAGTTCTGAAAACTGCTAACACCTTATGACATACTGAAGCCTACATCATCATTACATCATTAAAGATCCATTCATCTACTACTTAACGGCCTATTTTTTAAATCCCAGTCATCAAAACCAACACAGCCATCAGATTTTGGATACTCTGTAGTGTGCAAGGAGCCATCATTTCCAAAGGTCAAAATTTTACCTTCAGTTACAGTATGAAAACTTAAGTTTTCAGTTAGAACACTTCAAAGCAGTTCATTTTTTATTTCTATATGAAGTTTGTCGAAGGGGTAAGTTACCTATTATGCAGAATTCCACAGAGACTACAACAGGGATATTTTCAGTAGGAACAATGGGAAGCAAGCTTTTATTTTCTGCTTCTACCTTTGAAAATACTCACATTCATCCCAAATAAACTAAGGCTACTTAACTGTAACAAGGTATCGAGGAACTGATTCTAAATTGTTTTTAATCAAATAAGTGATCAGTGCATATATTTAGAGAAAGTTTTGATCTTCAAGACCTGCCTTCATAAATTAAAATACTTCAATAAATTGGAAAGATTATCGCTTGCATGTGATACAACTCGAAGTCCAACACAGCAGTGTAACTGTATTGTAAAGCTTCAGATGACCAGTTCTCTTTAATCACAAAGCCAGTATTAAAAACAAAACCAAACACCAACACAAAACTCACACCACAACCAAATCACATTCTAAAAAATCATCATCTAGCTGAGGACAAGAGGCTGTTATTTCACCTGTTTCAAAAACTGGGCTTCTGTTCTAGTAACTCAGTACTTGGTTTCCTAATTACTTCACAAACAGTAACAACCTCAGCCTTCACCGCAAGGACTGAAAAAAAAATCTCACCCATCACCTACATGTCTCAAGAATCACATATTAGTGAGAATAAAAGGCACCAGTACTGCCACACTGTGCTCTAAAGACTATCATTCACTTAAGTCACAGTATGAGTTTTTCTGCTTTCTGGATTCATATTCTATTAATCTTGCCTGTAACGATGCCACCTTTCCTTTCTGTCCAACATCTTCCTGTGATTTACTTCATGTTTACTACTCCAAATTTAGCGCCTTTTCCACCCTTTCAAATTCCTTTCCCCTCACTCTTCACAATACATAATCGATGCAGATCTTTCTACTTCGAACCTGGAAGGCTAAAGATACTACCTCAAAGTGTCTCTTGCCTTTACTCTGAGGCCCAGTTAAAGATGACTGTACAGTCACCAAACTGGACATAGGCTAGGTGTGACACAGTAATACTCATCCTTCGTAAAATAAGGCACCAGAATCAAGTTAACAGACATGAATCTTTAAGGCAAACAAAAAAAAAAATTGTGTGTCTTGTTAAGAGCTGCAGCTTGACAGCAACACAGATGGAAGAATGTAGAAACAGCTACTGCATTGGTGCACACAAAACGTAGTCCTAAATGTGGGGGCTTTTAACATAAATTCACACATGCCCTGTTTTGATTCCACAAGAGCTGGAATACTCTAATAGAATTTCACTAAGAAAATAAATCCTTACATGCATGGTACAGAGATATGTATAACCCCATCTACCACGTCTGTCCTTCCTATTTCCAGCTGCTGTAAATCAGGTTTTGTTTCCGTATCTTTGCCCCAGCCACTATTTTCAATATTTTTTCTGCCCTGGCCAGTCACAGAGATTTCCAGAGTGACAAAGTATTGGTCATATCATACCTGCATTGCTTTGATCAGCATCAAATAAAAGTTAAAGAAAAAAAATAAACTACTACCCTCTCTCCCCACCCCAAACCACACACAACCTACAGTAAAGAAACAGGGTCATCTTTCACTGTAAGTTATCTTGCAACCACACAGCAAAACCGACAGCCTTAGACTCACAGGAAACAGCAGGAGTGTTACTGCATTCCTGACTGAGAAGTAAAAAAAAAAACCAACCCACCAAAAAACCCACAAACAGACAACACCAAAACACCCCAAAACAGACAAAACCCCAAACCAACAACAAACCAGTTTCCATTTCCCAGTTATAAGGAAAGATACTCTCCCTTCTTGCAGGCCTGATAAAAGGAATCATGCATGTGGAAGCTTGCAGAGATTCAGAGTGTTAGGGGTTGGAAGGGACCTCTAGAGATCATCTAGTCCAACCCCCCTGCCAGGGCAGGATCACCTAGAGCAGATCACACAGGAACAAGTCCAGGCGGCTTTGGAAAGTCTCCAGAGGAGACACCACGACTTCTTTGTGCACCATTTGGCCACTATTTAACAAGAGATAGTATCTGTCACACAGACTGGAAAATTTTATTTTCCTAAAAATAAGAAAAAATAAACTTGTCTATAATAGCTGCTTTCATGCATGGAAGCTTTCTAAACAGATGCTCAGAGCATCAGGAGTAATCAGGAATAAATCCCTATTATACATCAGATTTTTAACTGAGCAGTTCCTGGAAGTTTCGTGCCTCCCAAAGACAATGTGCTGCCCCATATAGTTACCTGTAAGCACAGGACACACAAATTTAGCTATACAAGTTTCTGAAGATTCCAATACATGCCAAGTGCAATGAATATGCCTTTTTAGAGAACCTGAACACAATGCTGAATTTCTTGAATTATCTGCTTTGATTTCTACTACAACATAGTAATGCAAGTTCTTAAATAACTCAGATTTAACTAGATGGTGTATTAAATCTTGAATTCCATAAAACTTGACTGTATTATTTTGGGTAAGTTGAACAAAATCCTCCAATTACAATAATGGTGGCTTTAAGAATAAATCCCAACATTAATCTTGGATAGATAAAACCATATCCCTGAATTTGTTATATTCCCCTATTTTTTCAACCAAGAAATAAGAGCCCAAAGTAAATAAAGAAGCCTGTAGTTTCACGTGATAAAATTTCATAGTTCAGAGACACATAGAAGCATTGTGATGTGAGTCTATTTTTCTATCTAGAAACTAGTAGAGCCACAGACTCAAAAAATTATCAGATAATTAGATTATGTGTATTTAGCACAACTGTAGTTAAATTTTATAAAACACCTCAGACAAGGCCAGGGTTGTTTTCAGTTTTGCTTATATTAATTTTCTAAATTGCAGCTAGATGGTGCAGAAGAAGAGCAACTTGTTAGCCAAACTCATATTTAAAGGAGTACCACAGCCTGGCAACTCAAAGTCTTCCCCACTAGTGAAATGACAACTCACTTATCTTTCAGTACCAGGTTACAGCAAGGTCTGAAACAAGTGTTTTCTCTGAGCTACCCTGCGCTTCTAAGTTACTACAACTGCTCAAAATACTGTCACTAGTAACTGACAGTTCTAAAGATGCCCATTTTAATAATTTGAGGAATAATTCCATATTAATGCTGAAGTCATATGTAATTCAGGTCACACAGATAACTGCAAAGAGCCCTGCCAGAAATTTTTCCTGGCATCTACCGCTGCATTACTGTGTCACAGGAGATCAGTCACTTATTACACTATTTTAACTTCCTCCTCCCTAGCAATTTTATTAGCTGCACAGAAGTTAATAAACAGTTGTTCACGGTTCATTTTATATTGTATTTGTAACTAAGGGGCATTATAGGGCTCCGTGAAACGATGGCATTTGATATAATAAAGAGTCCAGATTTTCTTCCAATCTCAAGCTCCTAAATTAAAGCATTCATGGAAAGTAAAAGCACTCATTTACATGAGGATTTCCTTTTTCAAGGGCAGTTAAGCAAGACTCATCTAAAAAAAGTAGGATCAAGAATTCCTAGGGACCATAAATATTTTTTCCAGGAACCAGGAGTTCATCAAAGTTGGTATCAATCTCTCTTCAACTACTTGGGATAACACAAGAAAACTTCTGCATTACAAGTGTTACATTGTTCAAGTCATGAAAGCTCTCACACCATCACTATTTGTATCTACGCGTCCTTAGAGCGTCTCCCACAGTGCATTTGTTGAAGAAAGTGCCTGGAAAGGCAAGGAATGTACAGGCAATATGGTCTTCTAAGAAAAGCACCTACATGATTCAGAAAGCAAGCTAAGGTTAGCTGGTTTTCACCGCATTATTACAGACATATCTGCTGTAGTAAAACGTCCCGTGCCACCAAGGTTACATAAGGCCTGCGTACCAAGTTCATCGTGCAAACTGCTACCGCCTACAGCAGATGCAGTGGCCTGCGATGCTTCTAAGTGGACACTCCCATTTCTCACCAGCAAGGAGGCGCTGGCACCCAGCACAGCTGCCTGGGAAGGGGGACAGGACTGCACTCTGACCTGGGAGGAGGGCTGCTGGCCTTGCTGACCATCTTGAAGGCTACGAGAAAACATGCATTGGGGACACATTACCAGGAAGAAGAGGAAAAATTGCTAGAAGTGAAGCAAAACAAGACTTTTTGAAGAGGACAACTTTAACCCTAATAAGTGGCTTCCTAATGCTAAGATAACCCATGAACTCTGTGTAAGACAATATTTGGACACTAGTTAGCAATCAAAAGATCGTTTCTGTCCTGCTTCTTAGAAGCAGCATTGTTTTCTAGCATCTCCCCAAGACACCCTCAAGTGCATTCTTATAACTCTTGATTTGTAGGTGCAAAATCAAATTACTTGTGGTTAGCCTAACTGTAGACTAGCATGAGGTACCACCTACATAGGGTGGTGACTATTTCAGTTGTCACAGGATAGTCAGGGTTCTCTTTGCCCGCTGAGGTAGGACTTGATCAACTGTTTAGTTGGCCGACTGGGGTTTTTTTGTCATAGTAACATTACTTTATTGCTATTAACCTGCACTCTGGCTAGAAAACACCTTTAAGCTTTGTTAGTAGCCATACGCTACCACAGACCTGGCAGATAACTCTAGTCAAACAACTGAATTCAGAATTTTATTGAACATACTAAGAATGCTTATAACAAATCATTAATTGGCAAAAGTTTTAAGTCTATTTTTAGTTATTTTAACAGTTAAGCGAAAACTTTATTACTCAGCATTACTACTGCAAAGAAATTCTTCTATACCCATTCACATACCTGTGCCAAAAAAAAGGTTTTAAAAGTCAACTTGGCCTTCAGAGGAATTTGCAACTTTACAGCTGTATGAGTAGATAATGCTTGAAAATGTTAGTTCTCTCCACAGGCTTCTCATTGCAAAACCGTTCTATAAAGCTATTTAACAGTTAGATTTTTTTAATAGCTTGACACATGGGGAAGTGTCAGAATACATGACGTTTACACTTACAAATATCACATCTACTTTGCAAGATTAGTGTTTTTAATAGACTTCATTTAGTGCATTTAAAGTTGTTCCAGGTCAGTCATTAACTGTGGGATGTGATGAAATTAAGAAATTAGATTTTTAGACCAATAAAAGAATTTATATTTTAAAGACAATGGAAAAGATCTTAAGTGCTGTCTTTTGAAAAACAAACATTATCACCTGTTGCTTTTAACATTTCACTGTTTACATTGTGATGCTACAGCTGGCAAGTGAAGCAACTGAAAAAGCAAGATCCTACTAAGAGCTAAGAGGTTATATCTGATGTACTGGCTTTTAAAAGTATTTTCTAGAACATCTACTTTTCAGTGCTTTTGGTAAAGCACCACTTGAAAATAAAGTATGGATAGAAGAATAGGTTTTAAGAAAACCTCATGCAAAATAAAGCAGACATACACACAGCTCATGAGGTAAAAAACCTTCAACTCATTATTTATTGTATTCTAACATTTTCTAATCTGAACTTTGAATTCGGTGTTTTGCTGCTGTACACAAAGCTTTCAGTGAGCTAGCTACGTGGCAACAAAAGCCCTAAGGGAAGCTCACAGATGTGCCAGTCTTCATCATCTCCCTTAAGTATTATCAGCAATACCAAAACAATGCTACACGATATTCTTTTCCCTTCAGCAGCAGCTGTATGTCAAAAGGTATATACAAAGTTGCCATTTCAGTGGTTATCCATATCTGTCACAGTAAGAAAAACCCCAAAACATTAACAGATTGCACAGATTTGCAAGAGATTTATTCTCTGCCTAATTAATAATTATAGAAGTAAAATTTTGCTTCAGACAGTCACTTAGGTTCTCGTGTCAGACACACATGCATACACCATTGACTACATAGGATGCCAGTGCATACTTATGGTTAAAGTGCCCAAAACACTGCTGACACTTAGGCAGGACAAAAGCAGAGGTGGTTCGTTGTTTTGTGGTGGGTTTTGGGGGTTGTTGGGGGGGTGAGGGGAGGGTATTAGGGTGGTTTTGTTTTGTTACTTGGAATTGGTTTTGTGTTGGTTTTTTTTTAAGTTACCAAGCAAAAGTACTTTTATATCTAATTTAGCATCAAACCAGCAGAATTTACTAGACCAGGTTTTATTTAAGTGTCTACCATTGCCAAACACAGACCTACATAACATCATTGTCTCTTTTATTAAACATTCCACAGAGGAAGTGAAAGTAATTGCAATAATGGATAGGAAATTTAAAAAAGCAGGTTGAACATAACAGCTCCTAAGAGAACATCCCCACGACATCCAATTTTATGCCAGAGTTAGAAGATTAGGAGATTAAAGTTTTGCTGGCAAGAATAAGAAAGAAGTAACATCAGGGCAACTAAAGATTAGTAAATCTAATACTGTTAGAAGTTTAACATCTGAAGTCACATGGATTAGCAACATCAGGAACTAGACTGAGACAGCTCACCTCTAGCTTATACAAGTAATGCCAATACAGTTGCAGTGATATTTCGAAAAGAACTTGGTGGTAACTGGCTAAAAAAAAAAAAAAACAAAAACAACCAGAACCCAACCATTCTATGATTAAGGAGCTCTGATTAGTCTGCACAGCCTCTTATGAACCAATACACAAAACTACACTACCCTCCTTTAAAAAAAAAAAAGAGAAAAAAATATCAGAAACAAGTGAATGCAACAGGGAGTAGAGCAAAATTGATCTAAGAGAAGGCAAAGTTTTAGCATCCCTCAGTATGGAATAAATCAGTAAGTTGAACAAGCTGCATTCAGCAAGACATAAAGTTTAGCAAAAAGTTATCTGAAGCAATGCGATTGCTGCTTCATACTACCCTAGCCAGTAAAAAACACACCTAAATAGCCTTTGATGTGGTAGAAGACAATCCTTAACTTGTTACATTTTAGGTACCACTCTGGCAATGTTCCTGCCTGAGGAAAATTTACAAACTTAGCTCTTGCTTATTTCAGTGGTGCCACAAAGATGGCCTAATTCCTCCTCCAACCTCCCTCTACTGTAAAGTGTTTTTTCTTTTATTTGCTCAGTTTCTACAGCTTTTTCCAGTTTAAAAAAAAAAAAATCACACGAGTATTCCTGAAACACAAGAGTAGACTGCTCCTATTATTGAAAGATGGATTAACATGTGAAGGAAGAACATTAATGCTCAACATATACAATTATTCTTGCATATTTATCGTGTAACTGGAAGTAGAATTACTTTGATATGTATGGGGGGGGTGTTCCTTCCTCTAGAGGCAACGTTTTGCTCACCAGATTCTCCAACACCATAGGCAACCATGGGATGGAAAGATTAAAAACCAGGTTTAAACACACTGTGGTTGCTGCCTCTACTCTGCGAGCTTACAGACCAAACAGAATTGCTGTACGTAACGCATCACTAGGCTTGGTACTGTTAACAAACGGGCCAGTGAAGGTTGGAGAGTCCCGGGATACAGTACACGGTACATTTTAAACATCACCATGGCACGCCAAGTGCCGCACAATTAAATCTAATACTGAGCAACACTGTGCATTCTGTAACAAAGGCATTGCTACCACTTCGTTACTTCTCTTTAGCTGTAAAAAGCTGCAGGATGCCCATGTGATGATTTACCTGTGGTTTAGAACCTTTGCTCGTTGGATTTAGCTCTTTATAATGTTCTGCAGTTTTCTTGTTATATTTATCTCTCACTATCTACAGATGTGATAAGTGATTACAGCACTAATCCTTAATCCTTACTTTCTTAGGGGAAAGAAAACCAAAATGAGGTGTGGTGAATAATACTTTCTTGGGTTTTTCTCCTTGCTTGAAAGTAAAAGTTCCTGAGGTTTTTGATAAAAAATGCTGATTGAGTTTGTTAGCATTAGTTCATTTTGTTATCGTTCTGAAAGCAGCTGTAACATGTTAGAGGCTGGCTGTCCTGACCATTTTGAAAATAGTGCCACATATACATGCACAATTCAACAAGCCCACAGTGACATGCAGTGACAGCTTAAGGAGGTTATGGTGGGGAAGGAAGTAAAAAGTGCTTTTCTGGCAACACTGGTGGGTGTGGGGAGAAGTGGTCTGCTGCATGCATGCTAAATATGGTGGAACATTTAGATACCCTACCTGAGGGGTGATCCGATGAGCAATGTAGGAGGGGTAGGGTTACTCCCTGCATTGTGCCGGCGTCGTACTGCCTGACGCCTAAATGTGCTGCGTTCACGACGAAATGTGACAGTCTCCTCGCTGGCTTGTGCTGCTGCATCAAGACAGACTTTAGGTCAAAGAAGAACCCATCCTAGTTACGTACACAGTAACTTAAGACTCCTTTCTTCCCCCTGACCCTCCCCAACTTAATGAACTTGACTTTCAACAACAAAAGTAGCTTACGCACTGACTGTTCAAATAGCCTGCCTCAAGACAGAATCACAACACACAATTATTAGTAAAAACTTGGGGTTGAGGGGGGGTGTGCTCTTACAGTATACTTTTTTTTTAATGCCCAGATCCAAATAGCCAGGTTGCAAAAACAGTTGGATATCCCAATCTCTTCCATTTACAGAGGGCAGAAGGAGACAAGATTGATCTCAATCTGTATCTTATTTAACAGATAATTAAAGGAGAAGTCTAGAGGACCACCTAAAAAGGTTGTGTTCCACTCCTCACCACAATATTCTCCTCTCAATTTTATAATTTCTGCCAAACAGGTAGGGTTGAGGTTAACCTCATCACACCTCCTCAGGGGCCAAAACAGATTTGATTTTTTCTTTTTCCTCATCAGCAGTAGGGGATACACATTGCTCATTTTAGACTAGTTACATACACTACAATTTGGAGGAGCAGGGGGTTGATATTAAGCCAAAATAACTTCTTTATTATGATTGGTGGTTATTTCAAGTCCCCAAACAAAGAAAAAAACCAACCCAAACAAAAGAAAGGTTTGTCCACTTATAAAGCAAGACTGTAAAAAACAGTTTATATGTACTCAAGGGAGTCTAAGATTTTTCCACAGATTAGCCCCAAAATCCACTGTGCTCCCTAAGCTTCACAGTCTCAACAACTTTGGATTTGGACTGCTTCTTGATGTGTCTACAATCTCAGAGCTTCCCTGAACTGAGGAAGCTATTAACCAATTTGAATGCAGAGCACTAGAAAGCTCAAATGAGTGGATCACAGAAAAAACAACTTTTGGCAGGCAAGTGAAGGAGAAGGGGAAAAAAAAACCCAAACACACACACACCACCACACAACTTGACATGAAGTCAGTGCAAGAGGAGAATCACAATCTTGAAGGAGAAGTCACAACTTGGTAACCAAGCAGAGCGAGAAAACCAAGGACTGTTGTCAAGTCAAAAGAAAAAACCACTAAGGGAGCAATGCTTTTTTTTGGCAAAAAAAAAAAATATCACAGGCAGAGTGGTACATGTTCACTTAAGCACCTCTCAAGTTACAATATTCCTATCATTAAGCTTTCAAAATTTACCAGCAAAGACTCTAATGCTGGTCTACAGGGAATAGTAACCTACAGCAACCTACTACTGCTGCACATTATTGCCATAGCTCAAGCAATAGAGACCGCATGGATCCAGAGTCTAATTCCTTCCATGAACCACAGGTTATCCAGTGAGTACTGCACACAAAACTTCAAACTGTAGTTTACTTTAAAAGCTAAGAAGCTACATGAAGTGATGTACTTCAAGGCCAACATTAAAGTTACAAGCATTTCATTGCCAACAGGTCAAAAGCTAAGGACATCCCTAATCCAGTCCTTTCCTGCATTTTCAGGAAAACTCCGGGATTGCTTACTTTCTCTTCACTCCTCAACAGCTTTTGTTATTTTTAGCATGAATAGATACCTCCTTTTCAGTGTATTCCAGCAGAATTCAACAAATTTCTTTTGAGGTTTAATACACAGCCTAATTTCATCAAGGATTTCTTTATAGCTCTCATACTTGAAGTACTTGGAAAGTGAAACACACTAACTAGACAGTATGAAACCTGTTTGGTTTTTTTTCTGGTGGATTATGCTAACACACAAGAGGTCAAAACTGCCCACTAATTTTTAGTGGCAATTTGTAAAGCTCAATTTTTCCAGTATATGCATCAGCATATAAACACTCACATATTCACAACACAGCTTCCACTGATTTCAGATGCGAAAAGCAATTCCACAAGTTTCTACAAATCAGGCCACAGTTAACCACCACGAAATAAAGAACAGTGACTAGTCTTAACTGAAACATAAATGTCCTAATTACCATTTGCAACTACCTAGCAAAAGCAGCACTGAAATGCAATTTTTCAAGGCAGCATGCTTAACACTGACAGCATCTGTTTCTCTGTTCGTATCTTTATTCAGTAAACATCACCTCCTGCAACAACTGAAGCCCAGATTATGGAAACACTAGAGGTCCTTCCTATACAGTTCCACCTAGCCACTAGAGCAAGTCTACCTCCAGCACTGACTGAGGCAGTCTTGTGAGGAAAACAGATTAATTTTGATTTTAAAAATTTTATCTTCAAACATGTTTGTATGTACTTAGGGATTAAATTCAAAGCTGCACAGGCAAACAGTTCTGGCATTTGCTAAGTGTTTATTATTTCACTTTAATCTTTAAAAATCAAAGTAGATTTTGGTGTAGCTTTCTACCTAGCCTACCAAGGGATTTGTTTATTTCTCTTCAAACTTCTGTTCAGTGCACATTTATATACATTCAGGAAGAGCGTAGGTGGTGATATTCAGGATCCCTAAGCAAGTCTAAGTTTTCAAAAAGACTGCAGAGCTTTTCAGCCCAACAAGCTCCAAGTCTGCTAACATTATACAACAGCTCAAGAAGCTACATGTTGAAACCATGACTAAGAAAGTTAAAAAAGAGCTAGCTGAGCAGAAAGGATTATGGTTTGTTTGAAGTGTGGAAAGCCAAACAGAGCAAAGATTGCCTTTTTTTTTTAGAACAATTTTAAAGAACACACAGGATTAAAAAAATTACACAGGTATGGAAAGCTACTTATGTTTGTAAGTATTGTTTTTGTTTCTACTTGTCTTTAATGAGACGGAGTACAGCTGCTCCTGAGGTCACCAGTAGGATGCAAGATAAAGCTCTGAAATTACCCTCTATTATGGTCTGAGAGCAGTTTAATGATGCGGGAAACAGCTTCGGTTTAACATAAATCAGCTTCCTTTAATATTCACCAAGTAATATAATGTTCTGAGGTTTAAAAAAAAACTAAACAAATAAAAGTATCCCTGTAGGACAACTTTTTTTTAAATACGTCTTTAGACCATCACTCGCACTTGTCCAATGCTGCTGCTACAACCAATTGCTTCAGACTCCAGATAGGTAACTTCCAACACCTACCCTCATGTACAAAAATCTAGATCTAATAGGGAAAGATAACATAGGTTATATTTTTACAACTCCTACTTGCTTTAAGTAAATCAGTAAAGGAAGACAAGCCTTTCAGCTGAGAGCGTTTGTTGTTGAAGTTTGTTCTATTTTTCTGTTTTAGTCTAAACTTTTATGTTGAAACAGTACATTTCATTAATGTCAAGAAATTGAAGTACAGATTGCTACTGCATGTTGCCTTTTGAATTTGAGCCCCCCACATTACCTGCACTCAAGAACAGAAAAATCAGGTTTGAAGTTCAAAGTGCACAAGTTAGAAACACAACCCTACATCCCAGAGATCAATAAGAGGTGGAGACCTAGTGACAACTTTGCAGCAAACTTAACCCTCCCGCACCTATTCCCAACTATAATACATGTAATTTCAAAGAAGAAATAATTTTACTTTGGTATTTGTTAGATGCAAACTGTGTATATGAACACGTGTTTATTAAAACTCGTCTTTTTCTTTCATTACACTTCTGATTGGAAACAAGCCAAATTAGCAGTTACACACTTAGTCATGCAGCTATCATTTCAGTATCATACATTTGGAACGATACTTTCCCAATAAAAGAACTAAAATTCATTGCAGAGAACATGCTAGAAAAACAAATATTTCATATCCCTTTGCTAAACAGCCAGGAATAGCCGAACATAGGTTGAACTGCCCTGCCTGCAGGTTATGCCTTTCCAGAATTTCTTTTTACACTACACAAGTGGTTTTGATGTAAACCTCTAATCTCTTAAAGTTTTAAGCGGAACTGAAGACTCAAAGTTTTACACTACAACTATATAATTGTTGTACAACACAACTAGCTCTAAGAAACAAAATGCAACTATCTTCTTTCAAACAGAAACATGTACGCTCACAAGCCAAATCATTTACAACATCACCCTGCATGTATGTACCACTGCTTCCTGTTTCTAACCCAAACTTAGAAGATAAAAACTGAGGAAGCATGAGATGAAAAAGCAGATTCTCCAATTTTTATTACATCAACAAGTCCCATTTCCTTCTTGCTATGCAAAAAACCAAAACAAAATACACAAAAAAAACCTACCACCTAACATGCTAAACCCAGTGCCTCAGATAGATCATGAAACACAAATAAATTCTTCTCAATTAAGTGGATTCCTGGAAAGATATGGTATGGAAGTAATACAGAGGTAAAGCATCCATGTGGAAACCCACCGAGTTCTCAGTATAAAAATTGTAAACTTCAGTCTGACAGGAAAGAAAAACAAAAAAACCCACAAAACCAAAAAAACACACACACAAAAAACCCCAACCCACAAAAAAACCCAAAAAAACCCCCAAAAAAACCACCCCCACCCCCCCAAAAAACACCCAACCCACCAAAAAAAAAAAAATCCTCACCAAAACACCAAAAAAGCTCCACATAATGTAAATAGTGTCCCTCACTCCTCTCAGGAAAGAAAAAGAAATAAAATACATCACTTGAAGTCTAAATGGCTGTGAACATCAGTCAGGTTAAGCACAGTTAAACATGTGCATGGAACCTGTGTGGTGCTCGGGCATGCCATTTTTCTCTCTGTCAAATGGGAAATGGTCATGTAACTATTTTCAGCCACTGCTAATGACCAACCCTACAAATTTTCAGTGAGAGCTGAAATGAATAGTTTATGGCTTGTGCATTAACATAAGCAGTAAAATCTAACACTGCACATACTTCACCAAACCAAATAGCCAAGTTCTGCACTGAGCATCTATACCTCATTTGTGTTCAAAACTTGAGAAAAGACCTAATTCTCACATGTATTTATGTGTTAACACCACCTCTCTCCCTCACTGTTCAGGCATTCATAGTTTATTCTCGTGTGCCCTAACATTTTTTAAAAAAATACTTGCAAGATACCCAAGCAGAAGGAAAAAATCCATTCAGTCCGTATTTTCAGGATACAGTTATTAATCACCATGGATTATGCATCATTATAAAACCTACAATTGCAGGAATTTATTAAGCTTCTTTGATGAAAAGGCAACGTATTGGTTTATCGTATCATAGCTTACTGTGAATATGTCATGAAAAATATCACTAATGCTGATTTCTGAAGAATGGCGATATGGGCAGCAAAGAAGAAACAATGAAGAACAGAGGGACACCTCTAAGCTATCAACTTGTGCTAGAAAATAAGGCAGAGGAAAACAACGCACAACTTGGGAAAGAAAGCTTGCCACAAAAAAAAAAAAAAAAAAAAAAGAAAATTGAAAGAGAAACAAGGGAAGTAAAGCCCAAAACTTCAGTGTTGTGGTTTGAGATTAGGCCAGAGAAATATTTACAATTACGTCAAACCAGTCACTACAACAATCTCAAAAGCAAAACACACTCAAAGCAGGGAACAACCAGGACAATGAAACCATCTGTTTTGAATTCTGAACCAAAGATTTTTACAGACCAGCCTGACAAACAAATCTCTATACTAATGCCAAGGAAAAACCTACGAGTCTCAGTTACTTCACTTCACTGTACTTCTCACTTGAATTATTCCCCTTTTAAAACAATTAGATGTCACTCACACAGACTTCTTGACTATAATGGTGACGGACTTAGGGTCAAAGGGCTAAAGCCATGATCTAACCTGATCCCCTGCCCAGTACAGTCCCTATATCCAGGGATGGGGATCAATACCTAGTAGTATGTTTATGCAGCAGACAAATGTTCATAATATACATTAATCTTTATGAAGCTTAATTCTGACTTGGTATTTGAATTTATACACCTTAAGGAAGGGATGCTTTAAATCTTTAGAACACACAGCCCTTCCAGCATTAAGTGGTATTCTGTATTAGTATATCACACACAGAAAGTCATGTTTGCTTTGAATGGGCTTTGATTAACTATAACAACAAATGTTAATTAGTAGTCAACTTCAATATATCCTGGGATTATGTCTCATTGCTACATTTGGCAGCAATGTGAGCATTTCCATTACAGTTAGGAACTCTCTCACAACTTTCTCTGCTGTATACATAACAATAAATCCAGGTACACCTACAACAGAGCATGGAAAAAGTGGCTTACAAACGTAGTAGATGCAGCTTTGTTTCTACTAAGCATCAAAAATTCTTATTCAACCCATTTCAGATGACTACTTGGAAAATTCATGAACCCCACACATGCTACTTGTCAACAAAATTGAACCATTCTTTCCAAATCAAGTAAAACTTCTTGTGAGCAGTTGCAGAAACGTTACCAATCTAAGACATGTAAATAACTCATTCCCACAAACAATGCAGAGTATTTTAAAAAAGAGCTACTAATTCTGCTTTCTTTGGAAGGCTTGAGAGAATTTAACCAGGGTCAAATTTTTAAATAATATTCCCAGGGAACAAACAAACAATTAAATGAAGTGTATTTTGCTTCATTTTTTACTTTTGGTATATGCTGTAATGCTGTGGCATGCATTTCTCATCACGTATCCTGAATTTCCCTTACACAGCCCTGCAGAACTTGAGGTAGAGTATCTCCTACTCTCTTGATGACACACTAAAGGAGTGCATTTCTACCAAGTAACATGAAGTCTCCTACCAGTAGTACTCAGGGCTTCTGCCAAGCAACTATACACATATTCCTGGCTCTCAACACCCACGGCCACAAGTTGGACAAAACCTGAGGTTTTTGTTTGTTTGTTCCCCATCACCACCTTGACGGAACCACAAAGTATCAGGAAGGTGGTAGTTATTTTGCTCATAAATCATCCAATGAAAGCCCCTGTATTATCCATAAATACCAGAAAGGGGACAAAACAGGTAGGATGGAGTCCCCACACTGCATACTAAAATGGCATTTTGCTGTAGTAGGTCATGATTAACCATCAGCAGATGTAAGATTCATTCCAAGTGTTACTTCACTGTTAAGTTCCAAAACTGCAGAATTCTACTTCAGCCTGGCACATCACTCTTACAGCTGTTTACATCTTCATCTCACCTCTACTGAGATTACAAAATATCAAAACTCAGAGATAATTTGGTAAACTCAACCTGTACACACAAAAGCTGTGACAGAACACCATAATGCTTTCAAAATCACATAGTGGGAAGGGCTACCATTAAAATTTCTGTATCATGCTTGAAACAAATGCTGTGTACATTACACCACTGCTAGCCGATATCTAAACATTAAGTAATGGAATACAGTCTTTTGTTTCCAATAAAGAATGAACCTCATATGGAAGAGAGCCCTGTCTACTGGCTAATCTGCTTAAACTAATCCAGTTACAGGAGGGTCCTGTTGGACTAGAGACAACTAAGGTACACCCAACCAGATCACTGTAACTTCACAGGTTTTTCAGTTTCTACCATTTCTAAACTCTGAAAGAGTTCAATTTCTTGTGCAAAACTCATTGGTTCTGACATCTGAATGTGAACTGGTAAGACCCCCAGAAGACAGACCAGAAGCCCCATCTTCTGTAGCTGTATTAAATTTCCACCAGAAAACACAAAGTAAAGCCATCGGAAGCATGGCACAGCTTTACAACACAGGCAAAATAAGCCATGACTGTAGACCATATGAAACATAAGCATAGCAGGTAAAAAGTGATATATTGGTAACAGCTGACATGACCACTGGCTGCACGGCAGAGAACCAAATTGTACTTTTAACTTTGGACAGGATACAGTCCAATGACCACAGGCAGATACACTAAGCACGCATGTACAAATACACACAGGCTGAAGAGATGGACAGGTTTCCACATGCCACATGAAATGCAAGATTCTAATCCAAGATCAAAAACCCCTATTTTGCCTGCCTCTAGAGATGTACTGCGGTCACAAAAAACAGACGAACCATGAGCTGTTACTTCAATATTGCTATGCAATGTACAGAAGGGAAAAATGCACTGCATTACATTACAAGCAGTTTTATTTACAAAAGCGTAACTCAAGACCTTAAATATCAAATTCCAGTAAAGCTTTAGAAGAGAGTAGCAATTTAAAGGATCTTTGACAGTTAATACAGAACTGGGGAGGACATCTGACTTGTCAAATTAGCTCAAGTTTTACAAAACGTCACTGTGTCTTACGTAGCATTATGTTGGTCCTTTAAATCTTCACAAATAACAATCCTGAAATAGCACACATCTGACAGAAACCAGGCACAGGACAGTACCAAGATGGTATTTCCAAAATACCACTAGACATCTAGGCAAACATTTATACATCTAAGCAACTTCATCTAACCCATAACCCACCACTTCACTAGCTGCTTTTAGAAGCTGAGTAGTTAAACAAGGATAACAGCCATTGTAATACATCTTCCATTTTCTTTGTTATACGTCCACCACATGTATTTAATTACAGAACTTTCAGATGCTGTTTGTCTGTATTTTAATGAACTGTAATTTCTATTCAAATGCACAAGTTGTCTTGTAAAAAGTGAGTCATTCACCACTTCCTGTCATAATAAGATAGAAATGAAACTAAGTTGTATCTGCTGAAGTAAAATATGTACAGTTGTATAGCATCCTGCTTAGTAAAAGATTACTAAAGGCCACATCCAACGCAAAACATTTTAGCAGTTACACGAACAAGTAAGAAAGAACTTTTCAGTTTACTCCCTAAAGACAAAGATAAATCAGTAATGATAACTTCAATTGAAGTCATATTTGAAAAATAGGAAGTGAAAGTTGCTGACTTAAAAAGAGGAGGCAGTATCAACATCACATAACTTTTGGTTATCCAGCATGCATCTGTTAATTATTTGTTTCATACAGTTATCAAGCGTTCACAGAAACCAAAAAATAACATAATTCTTTCAGCAGGAGGTTGGACTAGACAACTTCTACAAGTCCCATCCAATCAATATCCTCTGATCTTACAAAAATCTGAACCAAGTTTGTTCTGCAACTCATCTGCTACATGTAAATAAAATAAGTTTTCTCAAATAATTTCTATACATGTGTAATATAAATATTCATCATATGTATGTATGTCTCTAAAACACTCCCAAAAGGTGAACACACCTCAACAGTGGGAAATACTGAATGCAAAGCAACTTAGATTCTAAAACGTTAAAATATTTTCTCTGATTACTATTAGCCACAGGTAAGCCCAAAGAAGAAAGCCACAATTAAAGATACAGCTGTTACAAAACTTGTAATATAAGCTGTAAAATTGGGAAAAAAAAAAACCAACGCACACAAAAAAGAAACTAGCAGACATTAAGGACAACACAAAGGAATTATTCACATTGATCATGAACAGACAAATTCAAAATAACTACTAGCTTGACACTAGACATGACTGTAAAAACATTTAAGTAATGCCAAAGTAAGCAATTTTTGTTCCGCTTACAAAAGAAGCAGAACAACATTTATTTCTTACAGTCATACAGAAAATATTTCCTATTTTATCGGTAGTAAGAAACATAAGCTATAGCAAGTGTTATTAAACATGTGATGTCCTCAGATCTGGAGAACTTGAATCCAGATTGTTTCTTCAAGTCAGCCTGAAACCCATGGACAAGTAATACTTGTGTGTTCACCATTCATTACAAATACTAACAACTTCAAAACGACCATGACCTAAACAAAGTGTAAAGAGAAAAACGAAGAGAACAATCTCGTCTCTGGTGAGAATGACAGCAAGACTTCCCTGCTTAAGCTACTACAGATCTGTAACTTTAAGATTGTTTTTAAATGTGTTGGGGCCAGTGTTCCCCACCATTTCACTCTTTAAAAGAGCAACCAAAATATTTAGCAATATACAGCGATCAGTCATGACTGATTCTTTCAGACTACTGATGACTGGTGAGTGCGTATGAAGTCCGGTACGTCTAAAGTAAGGTACATTAATCCTCCTTTGCATATAAGGAGAGAACCTTAAAGGTTTTAAACTGTAGTAACACAAACTAAAATGCAATTAAAACTTGTGCTAAGAACAGCATAGAAGCAAAACAGTAAATACATAAAGCAGACCTTTTATTAGTCAAATTACTCTCAGTAGACACAAAGAAGACCTGTCATTTTCAAAATGCGTAATAAGAATGTGTTAAGTGTTCGGCTTGCAGAGGTAGTACTAAAAAAGCAACCTGGACTCTTTCATTAAAGCTTCTGCAGAACTCTTACTAGGAATAACAATAACAAAAAGTACCAGTACGTGCAGATTTTTTTTAAGTGAAGGCATCTGAATAGATCTGAGCTAATTGTAAACCAGTCAAATTTGATCAGTAAATCAATACACAGCTGAATTACATCAGTGTAGCACACTTTTGTTACCCCAGAAATCAATTTTTTAATCTAAAAAAGTAAGAGTTTCTTCTTATGTCAGCGTCTGGGTGGGGGGATGGAACTGGTGGTCAGGTCTCACTGTGAGTTGGAAGTCTCCCTTCTTAAGATGGAAGAGTCACTACACTTTGCTTAGGCAAGCTAAATAACAAGGACAGTAGTTTTGCTACAATTTCTTAAAAATGTCTGTCTTGATCTAAAATACAATTTTATGTGTGCTTACCAAACAAGACCTGGTAGGTATTCACCTCAAACAATCCCAAAAGTTACACTGAGGTAATTAGTAATCCCATAGTGCTCCGAAAACATATTTTTAACCCACTTATCTTCCATTACACAAAAAGCCTTCCAGTTAAGGCAGTCAATATGGCTAACCAGGGAAAGAGACTGAAATGTCATAACAAGTGATAAACAAAAAAAACTATTAAGAGTTTCAAAAGATTTTTTAAATGCCCCTATTAACCTATATTAATACCAGCTACTACAGGTAAGCTTAGTACTCACATTACACCAAGCAAAGCAATAGTTATAGAAAGTAAGAGGCAACTACATTCTTCTCTCCAGCACAGAAAGGTTGTTGGGTTCTCAGAATGAGGACAAAAAAAAAAAAAAAACCACGCACACAAAACACAAAAGTAAATAACACTGTCTAGCCAACAATGGCAAGGCTAAACACAATCAAATGTCTAGGAGAATTCAGCTCAGTAATTAGACCACCATACAAATGCACAACTCAAGGCAGCATGGTAAGGGTTGTGGGTTGGTTGGGGTTTTTTTGATACCACCTCAAGCCATGCCAGATAGTTCATCTAAAAGGCAGCAGTAACTGCAAACAGTTACTTCCATGTTCCTAATTTTCTCAACTGCACAATCTTTCAACAAAAATAGTCTCCTTCATTGTTAACTTTTAAAATAGTACACATAATTTGAAATTTGAGTAATACAATGGAGCAGGTCTTATTTGATCACAAATAATTTCAAGATACAGCTCCAGTTAGCAAAGGCTGCCAGTTACAAACCTGTAACACCTCTGCCTACAGATTTCATAACATTGTTTGAACTGAACTCCTGTTTCTGTACATATTCCAAGAGATTGTGAAGGAAATGCTTTGTCAGTTTTACTAGGCAAGAACAAATGTACAGGAAGACGCTTAAGTACAGTTGTAACTTAAGTCGTAGATACCAGACTCGTTAACAAATTACAGGAAGGTACTTCTGGTAGGTCAGTTACTTACCTCCACTTGCTGATTCTTGCTCTTCCCCTTCAGGAAACGTAGCCTGGCTTGGTAAGCTATTCCTAGAACGAGTGACTGACTCTAAGTGTGAAGCCCTTCCCAACAGAGATAGCTCATCTAGCACCTCTCCTTCTTTGGCTTCCAAATCAGATTTTGAAGTGGTTAACTGTTTTATGTTACCTGGTGCCATTAAACTATTGGGGTCATTTAAGCAAGCTACAGTACCACTGTCCAGGCTTAATACTCTGGCACGACTCTTGGCACTGTTCGTGCTAGAAGTCCGACGTGTAGACCGTTTTTTGCTAATTCCTTCAGAGCTTACATAGGTTTTGTGAGTACTTTCAGGGTCTGTGCCCCCACGTTCTTTAGAAACGTATTTGGTCTTTAGAGCACTGTACTTTCCCTCAGGAGACTGGCATGAATGGGAGGTGGTGCTGGAAGAGCTATCACTGCTGAACTGGTGAGCTGACTGCATACTTGATGTCCTGCTCAAGTCACTTTGATCACTGGAGTCCTCATCGTGACAAAACACAGCACTGTGAGGTTTAGTACCAGATACACCTCGGAAGGAAACATATTCCCTGTGCCGACTTGAATCAAAACTACTAGCCCGCTTTTTTCCTGTCCTTCTCCGGCTGGACTTGTGGGAGGAGGCTGTTCGATGTATTAAACTAGAAGATTTTGGTCGAACATCTCCTTCTTTTTGTTTTCCACTCGTTTCTTTAGAAGAAGCTCTTGAATCTACTAACACAGCTAGTTTCTCACTCTGCTCGTCTCTTTGTTCAGCAGCCTTCTCGAGCGGCCTGTCGCCTTGCGTAGTCAATTCATTGGCATGTGGGTTCTTATTGGCCTCCTCTGAAGCAGAGGCACCAAGACCCTTCTGACTGTGCATCTCCTCAGATGCATTAGAACCCTTTACCTCTTGAACACCACTGTTAGTGCTCACTTCCACAGCAGTCCTTTCGCTACTAGTCCTTTTGTCAGTAGTAGAACTACTGTCATCCTCTGAGTCAACACCACAGTCCTTTGTCTTACCATGCTTTTTCTCTTCTCTAGGAGACTCCTCCTCGTGCTCTGACAACACACTCTCTATATGCGTTGAGCTAGTATGTTCACTTTTATAGCTACTGATGGTGCTGTTAGTGTCACGATCAGTCCCACTGCAGTAGCTTTCTGTTGAACCACTGCTTCTGGTACTCAGGCTTCTCAGACTGTCCACACTTTTGTCTGCTTTCAAGCATTTGCTCTTCCCACTCTTAGCCAATGGTTGAGGGCTGCTACTTTTCAGAATGTCATCTAGTTGAAAGACTCCTGAAATGCAAGAGTTCTCAGCCAAGGACTCTCGGGATCCAGAAGGAGGCTTGGAAGCTTCTAACTCACTGACAGGATCTAGTCCTCGTCTTTGTTGATAGAGGGGGAAGTCATTTAGCGAAGCATCTGGAAAAGCGACAGCAGAGCTAGAAGTCCTTGGTACACCTCGTGGTCTATGATCCTTCCTATAGGAGTGAGAATGCAGAGTTACAAGCGAAGCTACTTCTGTGTCACATGCACTGGTTCTGGACTGGTCCACAAGCTGGTTGTTCAAGAGGCACACTTTGTCACTGTTGTCTCTTGGCAAATCCTGTCCGGAGGATAATGAAGGTTGGATGGAGACAAACGAGTCATTCGACACCAGACGAAAAAGCTTCCGATCAGTTGCCAAATCTGTTTAAGCACATATTTAAGAATATTCATGTAACTTATACAATCTGCTTTAATTTTAAAACTGCTTGTTTATATCAGATAAAGGAAATAAACTGACAAACTCATGCATCACATGCCCAGATGCTAGGAAATCCTTTACATGGTAAAACCTGACAGACTTTTTTTTTTTTTAAACAAAAGAGAAGCCATCATATACCAGCTTAATCTTAGCAGCAGCTAATAAAAGACAAGATAATTCTGACACGTCCCCAACCTCCTCTACTGCCCATGTGCCTCAGACAATGTTTTTATGTACCCCAGTTTCTTAACTATAAAAGGGTACCCTGCCTTTTGTTTTATTTCCTATATGCAGTAAACTTCATGTCACATAAACTTTAAAATTATTAAAGAAAAGGGAACATTAACTTTGAAGTCACAAAAAAGCCAACAAAAGTCACCTTTCCTACCAGATACCAAGCAAATTCACAGTTAGCAAGGACACTGGCACAGGCCTATTGGTACTATAATGAAACTCCCTACAACATTACTGAGTTTTAGCACCTCTAAAACTGGTGCTGTTAAAGCAGATCATGAGGATTTCCTGTTAGGTCTTGCTCAGAAGAGCTGTTACTGTTGTCTATTACAAGCGGGCTCCTGTAAAACTGTCCACCTGCCGGTAGTGTTAAAACGCAGGCTACTTTCTTTTTTGGTACTATCACTACAAACAGAAGATGTGGAAGCCAAGTTTGTTACTACAATTACTAAATTTCTGTAGGGCGTATTTGCACATAGGTAAGTTAAGAGACAGCACAAACAGGTCCATTACTCAGCTGAAAGTAAGAGAATCCTGCTGCCTATTACAACAGCACAGCCATCTGTAATCCCCTATTTTAAATCTACCTTCCAAACTGAATCACATAGTAACAACTGAAAGGAAGCCATCAGTCTGATTAGATTGGCCAAAATTAACTATACAGTATTCCCAGAGTTAACTTCCTGTTATTCACCAGGTACTTTAACATCAAACAAAATATTTCCCTACAGTTTTATGTTCTTAGTCTGAGCAAATTTTTCTCCTGGTAATGAAGCTGAATGAAAAATAAGATCTGAAACAAAACTGGACAACTGAAGAACACAAGCTAGCAGTTTCCTTACATACTAGGAAAATACAATTACAAAACTCTGATAGCTTGCATATAAGAAGCAGTCTGTAACTCCAGAAACACAGAACTCTGCAGAATTATTTACTTTACAGAACAGCATGCCCGATTTAAAAAAAAAAAAAAAAATATGGCTGTAGAGGAAAGGAAAGCAAATTAGTCTCCAATGGAGCCCACAAATCCCAGGTCACTATCAGTATGAGAGAGACTGTCTAGAGACATTTAAGCTAGCTATCTTTCAGCAGTAAGGAGACAGTAAATATTTATTACCTGCTGGAAGATGCCAGAAAAAGAAACATGCAGCCAAAGAATAAAGTTAAAAGTATTCAAGCTATGCATCCCAGGAACTTAGAGTAATTAAGAAAGGAAACAAAGAGCTCCATGATACCCTTTCTTAGAGTCTATCAACAAATTGCATGAATTTATTTATCATGTTAAGCAAAGGGGGTCTGTGGTAACAAAACACCATGTTTAATATGCAGGAGAAGAAATTTTACCTTGTTCTTCACTCCCTTCTTTACATAGGCTAGAACTCTGGCCAAGACTTAAACTGATATCATCAGAGGTCTTGGCAGTGTCAGTATCTCCTGTGAATTTTAAGAAAGAAAAGTACTAGTGCTCAAAGTATTAACATATACATCTACACACACTGCAAATTTCTCACCCACCATGAAATACTTTCTTCAGTTGAAGGTAAACAGCAGAAATTACAAATAAATACAAGATTTCTCTTCTCTTTCAGGGATAAGTACATCTACTCTATTTCTTTTACTTCGTCTATAACAAAATTTTCATTCAACTACACAGATCTTCAATGAAGAACTGAAAAAGTATCTTACACAGAACCAAATGGAAATAAACATTATGTTTTTTCTTAGAGATATATCTATTTGAATATTCTTTTTTGCATGGTTGTTCATAATAATGAGGGGTAGATGTTAATAAAATACTTGTAAAGACAAAACAGGTAAAGAAGAATCAGGAAAGTGACAAGTTCACATCTCATTTTTGTCTGCCTTATTATTGGCCTAATAAACTTACAAGATAGCAACTTTGCATATTACAAATAATTTATCTTTTTGTCTCAGAGGAGTTCACAAGGGCTGTCGTGGACAATACTTGCGCTAGATGCAAAGCAACTGGAAATAATCAAGTAATTGAAATACAATACCAGAAGGACAATTGGTTGCAGAGAACTCAAAACAGTAGGGAAAAGCACGCTCAAACCAACCCCTTGGCTTTGCATTTACAAGCAAAAGAAAAACCTGTTGTTACATGGAAAACAGAGCACGGATTCCATGATATTCTCTCCCAGTGTTTTAGACACGTAATTTTTAACACCAAGGAAGATTTCGTCCAATTAGTAAATGCTGTACTTAGTTCACAAAAAAATTTTTGAAGATGAATAAGGTAGATAGTATTTGGAAACAACATAGTAAACGATATTGAGCTGAACTGCTACTGCAAGGTAATTTTAAGAAGTAACCAAAAATCTTACCTTTGATGGTTGCTGCTGTTCCCAGACGAGATAACCCAGATCCAACCTAGAAAATTGGAATCATGTAAAAAGTTGTAAGCTGTCAGGAATTACCCAACTGTTGTTTCCTACTGCTGCAGTGCATGCACTTGCCTATACACCTGGGAGAGATTTTCAAAGGCACAAAAGCATCCAACAGCAGAGTGCTGTAAAGTCCTTTCTGACTCAGAACGCTTCCACTGCAAACAGACATGACAAGGCATCTAATTACGCATCCAATTATATCACTGCATTATTCTGTTTCATAGCCAGTGTACTTGGAGATTTTACTGTATTGATTTTAAACAGATTTATGTTAAACAGTTAACAACTCCTAATCTAGGAATTTTCCTTGAAAATACTCAATGTGGAAACAAACTATTAGCGCGGTGATACGCTAATAATCGCTCCTGTAAAACTGTTTAATGCAGTGACCACAGTCACCTAAAGTGCTTAAAGAAAACACCATGTTAATATAAAACTTGTCTGTTCAACATAGTAATACAGAGGTAAATCCAGAAACTGCTCCCACTGGAAAAGATCCACCTTTTTACCAGGGTTAGTCTTCAGGTCTGTCAGAGTTGATCCAACGACCAGGTAACCACGAGAACCAAAGTGTTGGTACATGGAAAGTGGCAGCAGCATGAACAGGGGTATGGCAGGATGATCCCTGCTGGCAGCTGAATAAACTTAGATCAATTTAACCTAATCACTTCATTAGATCTTATTTCTCCTCCTCATTCCTGCAAATGCAATTTATCTTTTGAAGACAGTTTCTGAGTACACAGATTACAGTTACCTCAAAGTAAGAAGTAAACTGGTTAGTGAAAGACTGTGCAGTATTCCTTGATCTATTCCTGGATATTACTTACAATCACATTTCAAATTTATAGTATCTTTTTTTCAGCCATGTTCAAGGGCCAACCAGCAGGTATGTGCTTCCACAAACGAAAAGCAGCTATCCCTTTAGGTTTGGGGTCTGCCTTTCTGTGTACATCCTGCCGTCTGTAGCAGATTATTTTGCAGAGCTGCTAAAGAAAACTTAGTCTTTCCGTCAATAATATTTCCAATGCCATCTTTCAAAGGACAGCAAATAGCACACAAAACGCATGTGTCAAATAATTAAACACTCAGAAATAAGAGAGAGCTCTCAAAGACAAAATCTGAACCCACAGTACACAAAAGCAATGGCAATTTGACTTTACTGTCTACTTATTGGGATGGCGTTTTTCAAAAATCCCTAGTTCAAATGCCTCTGGCGAAAAAAAGTATAATTCTACTAATTCTTCTCTTTAAGCACAGCAAATTCAAGGTAATCTGAACATATGTGCAGATTTTATTCAGCCATCCTACACAAGAACAACAGTTTTGCTATGTGTAATGCAAAAAAAAAAAGTAGACAGATTAACGCATTTTCTTCACTATGATGTCATGCATGCTTTTAGGTAGTCCTTTTGCCACGTTTCAACGTTTTCCCCCCCTTCAGTAACATGTCTTGCTGAATGCTGTAGCCAAATGCAAATGTATCAGCATGGCATAACCTATTTCACACAAAAAAAATGAACAAAACTCAGATGCTTATTGTTCACATTCCCTTTTATTGCTGCAAATCCAATCACAGGCAACTACTGAGCACTAATTTTATCAGCATAAACACATTTTAAACACCATACTTCCTTTCACGGTAGCTTTAACTGCGTTATAGTGCCAGCATTAAGGCACACAGGAGAGAAAACAGAGCTGCTTCACATGCTTTAACATTAAAACTATTACGAGTATGTTTGGAATAGGGGTTTCTTCTCCCCAAAGACTAGTCAAAGAAACATGATCCCCAGCCTAATTCTGCCTTCCTACCTGGACCGTCACTTCCTATTCCTTTAAACACTACCAAATACCTGCTCTCTTCAACAGATAAAATCTCTTGGAGTATCTAAGCTGCATAACGGAGCATTATGCAGATAATACACCACTGTTAGCGTAACACTGCACTACATTATAGACTGCTTGCTCAGAGAGCAAATTAGAATGACTTGATATTTGAATACTATGCCAGGGATTTCCACTTCATTCAAAAACAGCTTCTTTACCTTTCACATAAATTACTACAGCTCATTGTCAACGTAACCTTAGAGTCCGGCCAGTCAACGTACTTCCCTTCACAAGGAGTGGGTAAAAGAAAGATGCCATGGCTGGCTGTCTCCAAACAGAAGGAGCTGCACATGCAGCCTTATGGCAGTTGAATGCATAAATCTAGCAAACTTAACAAGGGAACAGAACAACCTCCCTGGTGAAATTATAAGGCAACTAGAGCATAATGAAGTTGCATTAAAATCTAATAAAGCCAAGTTCTTCAGCACTTTCATCTCATGCACAGCAGCCCCTATTTATTACTTTCCCCCCCGCCCCCTCCTGTTGAAGCATCAAAATTGTTTAGATTTTGCAGAGGTCATCCAAAAATAAACAGGTTTAGTCTTTCCAAGTCTACCAATTTATCTTGATTTGTACTTAAGCAAATTAACATTTCTGACTGCAGAGTCAGAACTGTCAGGAATAATTACTTTCAGAAAGTCATTTAGCATTGCAAGAGATAATCACCAGTGGATACTGTTTCTAAGAGGACTTAAACAGAATCCTCCTCAAATGCAGCACAAGTGAAGTTTGCCAATTAAGCATCTAAATGACGGATCAAACAAAAGTATGGGAGGAAAACAAAGTCAGAACAGAAAGATGAAGTTACAGTTGTAGCTATCTAACACCTCACGGATAACAAAAAGAAAAGGGAAGCCCATTTTCATTTACTAAATCAGAAGATAGGTAACTAAGCAAAAAAGGAATACTTTCTGATGGGACAGTAGGTTGCCTCATAAAATCCAGCCACTCCTAAAATGAACACAAGGTGGGATGAGCAAGAGCTATGCAGCTGGGAGAGTGCAATGCTACCCTAGTAACAGTAACGCAAAAAGATAACGTTTATCCTAATACAATTTTTAAAAAAGTAAAATAACAATGAAAGATTACTCTACAGATTGCAAAGCCAGCTGTACTAAAGCAACAACTGCAGTAGCTTTAATTCTTACCTGGTTGTTTGGGTCTATCCCAGCATAAGAATTGCGTGAACTACAGCCAACCGGGGGAGTTGCTTCTCGGATGAACTCCGACATCTCAATCCCTCCTCCGGGATCACTGAAACATAGGGAAAAAAACAAAACAACATTAACCTACTGATTAAACAGAAGTTTGTCTGTCTACACTGAATGCAGGTTCAAAACAATTTTTTTCCCTTTTCGAGTATCAGGGGTTCAAATATATCCCAGTATCTCACATGAATACTGCCCATTTGACACAGGATGGGCAGAGCTAGAACCCCCCATACACTGTCATAGAAGCTGCTGCCTCGTGAAGTCCACTGTCAACAGCCAACACAAACCAGGAAGATTTGGGAGCTACAAGGCAACCTGAAATGCTACCATATGAAATTCTGTCTATACGTACACACATCTAACTTTCAGATAATCTTTCCAACTATAATACCCAGGAAAAAAAAAACCAATAGAAAAAGTACTAAACAGAACTCTTCCAAAGAGCAGGGAAAGGACTTTGATTGAAAGCCCTTGTTATTTCCCTGATCTTTTTCTTAGACTGGCTCTAGAAGCAGAAGCAAGGATGGGTTAACCAAGAAAGCCACACACTGTCAGTAAAAGTTATCAGAAAGGCAGAGACCTACAGGGACATGGTGCCTTTCCCACAGATGGTAAACCACTTCTTTCTACCAGATAATAGCTTCCCTTCAGATAATTTACAGGCCCTACCAAGAAATATTTTGATGTGCAATATATCTACTAATACATCCTAGTGATTTCACCCTTTCAGGACTAATAAGTACTGATTTGAAAGTATTTTCTAGATCAACATCACCAAATTGTCATTCAACATAATTCAGCTCGTTAAAGGCAGGTATTCCTGAAACAAAAGCAAGTTGGGCCTGTCCATTAGAACGACAGGGTATGAAATGAGCTGGAGATGGCAACTCAGGGATCCAGCCTAACACTGTGTATTAACTGTAAGGAGGTAGAAGTTGAGGCATCCTTTTTCATCTGCCAATACAGTTCTCTTCAATCATCTTGATCCAGGAAACTTCAGAACAGAAGTAACTGCAGTGTAATTTGACCCTGACAATCTCTACTCCTTCCCAAAGATAAACAACCGCCTTCCAACAGTTAATGATTCAGAGCTGTGGCGAGTCCACTCCAATGCTTTGCTGGAGAAAGAATATATGCACAACCCTTCTCCAACTGGACTAAAGAAACTAAAGAGAGTTTAGCACAGAAATGGACAGAAGCACTGCAGAACTTACTAAATAGACAGCTAGTCTCATGCAATAAAACCAACACCTACTAATTCTTTGTAACATACGGGCATTGATCTAGGATATTATAAACAAACTGTCCATATATTAAAGGACCTGAACCATCACTCAGTCTGCAGCATGACATTTCATGCTGCTGTCATCTCAGAGGAGTAAAGGGTACAACCTTGGGAACCATTCTAGATCATACAAGAGGCCCCTACTTCAAAGATATGACACAAAAGATAGTTTGAAGTTGGGAATATAGTACTCCAGTAAAAGTAAGTTAAGAGACAAACAGCCATGAGTTAGCTGATAAATTATGGTCTGACTCTGGCAAACTGGAGAAAGAAGTGAAAAGCCACCATCCTAGTACAGCTCAGCAGTGAGACATAAGCACTTCCTTACCAACAGCTGTTTGCAGAGCCCTGTCTGACCTGATATTATCAATTACACTAAGGTAGAACCAGGTAACGAAAAAAAAAAATTAAGAATTCAGCTTCAATGATTTCCACCAGCCTCAGCCAAACAAAGTATCCCTTATGTGAGCATTTTAAGAACACTTAAGGACATAACGTGAAGTTAAAGACTAAATTGAAAGATTCTCACTTAAACATCAAGTTCAACATACATTATGATGACAACGGAAGTTATAACAAAGAATGCCTCTCACAAAAACATTAAATTCCTTTCCTGTTTGAATAATTTATTCAAAAACACTGCATATGATTAAGTATGTCCTATGAAGCAGAAAAACCAGTCAACATGAGTAAGCTCTCAAGCCCGGAACTAATTAGCCAGGGTGAGAGAAGGAGGCGATTTTGTCTAAAAGTGAACAAACAAATACCCACATAAGCAATAACACAGCCCAACACCTCCACTCTACTCACAGCTGCTGTATTCTCTGACAGCACACACAAACTAATAGCTTAGCAAAAGCTCGTAAAAAAAACCCCACACACCACACAATCTACAGCAAGTACAGATTTCTAGGATTAACAATTGCACACAAGGATCTGGATGGCAACAGTCTGGAGAATCCTTTAGGAGCTATTCTCTGCTGGAGTTGTGGCCATTCCATTCTGCTGTTAAGTTTTACAATGAGTTTCTTGCAGTTTGCTAACTCCACCTCAGAGCAAGCGCTGTGCTTTTCAGTTTGTGAACAAAATAACAGAAATTACTACACAAATTGAGAAGACTGAATAAATTATATCCAGCTACCTGCAATGTAGATTGATGTGGAAGGGGCATTCAGAAACTGAGCAAAACAATTTAAAAGTAGTATTTGTAAGTATTAGTAACTGTCCCATCTAAAAATCACTATCTGCAGTCACATTACATCAGTGTGTCAGAGACCAACCGAAAGTCTGAAGAGGCTGTACGTCTACATGAATTCAGAAGTTTAAAAACTGACTTAGGCTGATTGACTAAAGAAATACGACATTCAGACTAGAACTTTCAGAGAGAATTTGGAATGAGCAATTCTGATTTCAGGACAAAGCAGAGGAAGTTTTACTCTTTTCTTTTGAACACCTTCTTAATTTCCAACTAAAATAGCAGAGTAACTACTCAGAAGGCTGCTCTCAAAACACAGAAGGACCACAGCATGTACTGCAAATGCTAGACCATGACAGTTTCAAGAAATAAGAGACAAGTTTTCTTTAAGACTTGAATCACTAATTATAGAGTCAAAAAGACAAAACAACTCCAAGCTCAAGACCAGGTCTGCCAGCCACAGAAAAGTGCAAGGAGAAGAAATAGCAGAGGTAAGGCATGAGTTGTAGAGATTATACTGTTTTGTTTAATTTTTCTTGCTCGTATTTGTTTAAGTAGACTGTACATAACTCAAAGACACAACATTCTCCACCTGTCAGTTATATTTTGTAGCGCGAGTACATGCAAAATTCACGTAGCATCATCATTACAGCTCCCCGATGATGACAGACACTGGGGACAGCAGCGTTCCCAGGCTAATGCTTTAATGGTATTTCGAAGTGTAGTAGTCACTGACACAAGAAAGAAGCCATATTCATATCCCCAAAAGCAAGACTGACTTAAGTGTTAAAGGTATCTGCATGGGTCCACTGATACTCAACACTTGCACTCTTCCTTCTACTTTTTGTGAGATTAGGAGCCTGTATGAAAACTCACAGAAGCATTACTAACACCATCTCTTTAAGTACAAAAGCAGCAACTGCACTAGAAGCTGCAGAAGACAACACATTGGTATCTCTAAGACTAGCTTCTTTCAAAAATATTACTAGAGAATTCCAACTTTATGAAGAGGGTGAGGAAAAAGCAAACAAGGCATTTCTTAGGGAACAGTAAGTTGTTCTTCACTTAAGCATGCAAAAGTTTTATGAAAAGATTAAAAACGCTCAGAGTTTGATCCTATTCGCAAACCAACGTGAACCAAAGATAAATGAGTTCACATAAGCCTACAAACGTCTGCACGCAATTTTTGTCAGATACCTGAAAGTACGCCTTTGCTGACAAACACCTTCAGAAAGAAAGAACAGCAGCTCTTAGAAGCTAAACAGAATCCTGAACATACTTTTGAACAGAAATGCGACTATTGCTTAATCCTTAAAAAATACTAATATTCCTATCTAAAGTAGTCCCAAGGAGGAGGTGTGTGCAGGGGGGTGAAAACTCTAGGGCAGCTTTGCACACTATATTTTTTTTATTTGGTATCACATGCTTTAGCCTAAGTTATCAAAACTGATATTTAAATTATGCAAATATTCAGGATACGATATCTGCTTAAATCTCCCCTAGATTCACCTTATGTTAGGGGAGCAGAGTTTAAGAAAAAAAGAAAACACCTACATACACACTTGCTTCCAACACAGTTTTTTTATTAGTGTGTCAGTTTAACTTACTAAGAGGCTGACAGCTTAATATTAAACACTCACCCTACTTCCCCTCTACTGGTTTGAATGTTATCCCAGAGTTCTTGTAAGCTTCCAAGCAAAGATTAGTATATACTGTACATCCCACTTACCAAAAAGTAACTCCGTAATTTCTGCATTGACCTTGTTCCCAGTTCTATTTAAGAGACCTGAAAGTGGGAACAAGGATCATATAAAAGTTAATGAAACTTTAGTTGGCAAGCAGGACACACAGCATCAAACTAACCTCTACTTCTGAGCTCACAAATGGTTATTATGTAGTAACTCGTCCCATGTCAACTGCTCCTTAGACAAAATAGAATTTCTGAAACATCCAGAAGTAATTTACAATACTATTAGAAAGAAGTCCCTTGCCAAGTCTTGGCTACTGTTTTGGAAGCAAAAGCTACATGGCTTAAGAAAAAAAAAAATAAAATTTAAGGATCACGGCTAAAACATGCGTTAGCAAGGTTCCATTGAAACAGAACAGACCACTGTTTACTTTGATGAACTTTATTAAGCAGAGTAAGCATTAATATACATTTAGGCAAGCATTCTGCCAAAATAGCTCAGTACAGATTTAGTAAGGTATATGATGATCCAAATAGAGTCACAAATAAAATCAGCAGATACAGTTACCAAGTGCAACATAGGAAAAGGGTCAGGTTATAAACAACTGATACAAGAAGTTACTGTATATCAACTTCAAAGGAATCCAAGACCCTATTTTTGCTAACAATACACTCCCTGAGCTGAGAGCAGATACACAAGAACTTAAGAACCATCTCAAAAGAAGCTACCCAAGATGCACAATGAAGCCCTTACTTTTAGGCTAAGCATTTTAAAGAGCATCATTCTTAACACTTCCTTTCTTTAAGCATCCTGATAAACAGACTTAAGAGGCTTCTTTCAATTACATTTCCTTATAGCACTTATAGTCTCCATTTAAAAGTTGGAGGAGGTTGGGGTAGTTTATTTAAAAAAAAAAAAATTTACACACAAGCTTTTAAGAGTCAGGACAGCACGCTAATTGCCTCACTTTGACAACCATTGATGGCTACTAGTACCAGAAACTCACAGACAAGAGAAAGGTCATCTTTAAAAGCTAACAGTTCAAGGTTGTTCTCTTTCATGCAGCTTAACTCTTAAGATGGCCTCAATTATCTGGAGGCAGGCAGAGGCTTTGATAATAAAGCTGGTAACACATCCACAGTCTGATCAGACTGGTTAGGCTGGCCTTGCTGATGAATCATCTTTTGTTCTTCTTTCTCTAAACAGTCTGGTCAGAGGATGAAAATCTCTGGGTTTGTTTGGGCTTTTTTTATGCTGGCAACAGCAAGGGAGATCTGTGGAAAGGAATCACCTCCTATTCACAGTACTTCAGAATCATAATCTTCATTACTGAGCTGAGAAATTCCAGAATTTCCAAATTCACAGGACCGTGTTCTCCTGAGGTTAAGGCTATGGCTGGAGTCAAGCATTGTATCTGACTCTTGCTTTTGCAAAACCAAGCAAATGGAAGCCCAATCAGACATTCCTTTTAGTGATAAAAGGCTTTAGCATGTAGTATGTGGTCTTTGACAGCTAGATTTTTAAAACTAGGTCTACAGCTGAAATAAGATTACTTGTACTGGTAAAGTTCATTAAGTATTTAGTGACCTAATCAGCACACATTTTCCATGCTATTGTTTCAGTGCTCCCAGCACTTTCAATGTTGTTCTGGAACTCCTATGGGGGAGGAACCAGGAAATTAACATGAATCCATCATTTCAAACCTAATACATAAATCAGTCTGCTTTTAAAGACCAGACTTAAGCAGTCTTTCAGAAGTACAGAGGTCTAAACCTACACTCCTCAGTGTTTTTCCAACCACCATTCCAGTTACGCATCTGCTGAAGACAGGACTGTTTATCACTTGAAGCAGTATACAGACATCAGCAGCCACCTTACCTGGGCCCATTGCTGTCTTTCCTCTTGGCTGAAACATTGCTTTGTTCGGTTTTTGCACCTCTGTCCATATGCTCACTGGCATTCCTCTCCACAATTTCTCCCTCATCCAGTGCCCTGTGCAACCGGTAATTCACCATCTTCAAAACGATAAAGAGAGCTGCTATCACCGGGCAGTAAACAGCTACTATCATCATGGAAGAAGGAAGGGCCTTTCAAAAGAGAGTAAGAAAGAATTAATGAACACAAGGTCAAATGTCTATAAGAATACACAAACCTCTGTAGAGTTTAACAGTTTCTTTCATACAAAAATATTGATCATACTGAAAAAGAAGGTTTAAACACAAACCCCTGCAGTCAAACTTTGTGTGGAGACTTAGAAGTCTAGCAAGATAGAAAAAAGGAACAGGTGGACTACAAGATACCAAAGCACCACAGCAGCATGCTAAGTAGACCTATCACTGGAGCTTGAGAACCAAATTCAGCTCTTGCTCTCTTTTTCCAGGCTACTGGAATGTAAGACCTAGACCAGGAAACCTAGAGCTAGCATTGGTTTGTGTGTCACACACAGTATTTTTTATTAGTTGCTATAAATAAAGAAAGATGGAAGGATCTTAAGCAGCAGCTTGAAAATTAAACCAGGCATAGGGTATGACCTTCTTTCAGGGCTAGTACACACCATCAAGTCCATTTTGGAAAAACTGATGCAAGTTTGACAACACAGTAGATGGGAGAAAACCTGCTCAACTACCCAACATGGAAGGTGACAAGCTAAGTCGAAACATCTAACAGCTACTCTTGCATGACAAGATACTGATCAGTCACAAAAGCCAAGCTTTTTCCTACCTGCATACAATAAAAGAGGCCGTCTGCATTTGTGGCTCACACATTTGAGCAGTAGTCCACAATAACCTGCAAGACCACATGCTGCAAAGATTACCTGTGCTAGACCATTACATGCCCATGGAGAGGCAGCCAACAGAGATGTTCTGAAGAGAGTTTTCCAGCTGTGTCTAAGATGTCCAGAAGCCACATGAAAAACTTCAGTCTTTAATTCAACTTTTGAAATTCTACTCAGAGTTAAGATTTCTCATGCAACTTTTGCTGAGGCCCATAAGGCTTTTACAGATCAATCACTTCAGCAACAGACATTGATTAAGTGCAGCCTAATAGATAATTTAAAAGAAGTGTTCAGGGTACTAGTTAGACTTCAGGTTTCACTTCAAAGCTTTCACCCTTCTAATTCACCTTTCATTCATATTTACAATTCTACCATTTCCCTAAGCAGTCACTGAACGAGATATTAACTCTTAGTCTTCATCCACAAGTAGACTGCTTACCTGACAAAACCAACAAGAGTCTGTGTTCTCAAATACTTTGCGACATCACTACCCTTTACCCTACTGAGGGTGTATTTGACATAAAATTTTAACAGCCATATATATACACACATACACAGAGACATACAACCATCAGAATTAAACAGCATTTGTTAACCAGCATGAACATTAATTTAGTAGATAAAAACAAATTAATTGCCTTTTTCGACCTCCTAGCCTAAGGAGAATTCCAGCTTGTTTCATACACCCTGTCTCCCTCCCTACACAGACCGTCGCAAGAGAAGGGTCTTTATGGTGAAAAGAGTCCCATGCACATCTTGCAGAAGCAGAATGGGAACATGACTGCAGAAAAAGACAGAGCGCCCTCTCTACTCCGCACATAACGCTAGTTATAGTCATTTGAAAGAGATTTAATTACTACATTAATATTTCTACATATTCAAGTGTTTACTAGTCCCAAAAGAACTGACATTGCTCATCACACAATTTAAGCCATGACTTTAGCAAAAACACTGTTTGAAGAGATATGTACTAATAAAGGGGATAAAAGAATAAACATTTCTAGATACTGTGTTGACTTCAGAACAAAATCAATCCTTAATCTGGCTGCTCACTTTCTGGCAGTAAGCAAAAACTAACAATCAATTTAACATTTCTAAAGCCAAACAAGTATAAATAATTGAGTCTGGAATCAATCAGGAGGCAGGTTACACCTCAGGATTCTTCTCTTAAAGAGACCAAGTTTAATCTACCTTTTCCTCCAAAACAAGTTAAGTCAACACCTAATATAACATTTGAAGCAGGACAGGCAAACTAAGCTGAGGTATGCTAACTTGTACGTTGCATGCTGAGTTGGACAGGACCCTAATGGATTCTTGTACCACATACCACCTCAGGAGGAAAGAAAGGAAACTAAGCTACTCAAAACCAGCATCAGTAAGCAACCAGGAGCCACAATAATGCTAATGGCATCCATACAACCCCTGAAGCAATGCTACAAGGGTGTCCTCAAGAAATGCAGCCAATGCTTCCTCTCAAGAACTTCAGAGGTAGCTAGTTCCCTGCAGGCAAGGGCAAGGGCAAGCCCGTTAACTTCGGCAAAAGGAGCTACCTGTACCTGCTAAGCAGTCTGCTACTCAATCACAAACACAGCTTCAACCAGCCTCTCCTTTACAATTACCTAGCATTCAGAAGCCATTACCAGGAGAGTCAGTTTAACACTAGATGACAAAAGACAGAGTTAGAAAAGTACAGGTATGTCTTTTGTAGGCTATCTGGAGAGCCCTTCTATTTCTCCCCTCGACTCGGTCAACAGTGAGGTCACATAGCGTATCCAGTTTATCTTGTGTAAAGCAAAATCCACACATCCTGTTCTGCAGAGGAAAGCTTTGAGAACAAGTGAGAAAAAAGCAAAACACCTCATGTGACTTGCAGCAAACCCAATAAAAAAAAAGTTGCTTTCTCCTCACGTTCTGTTTCTACTGGATTGCAGAAATCTAGAAGTAAGAGAAATTAACTCACTACTTTTCACTCTTTGTATTCATTAGTAGTTACTCCTCTCTGGATAGGGCATATACGCTGGGAACAGGATAAATTTTTATGTCCAGTATACTCTGCTGTCTGACCATACTTCACATCAAGTCTGGCGCTGCAGTACAGCAGTGCTACCTATGATACCAGCAACTTGCCTGCATTCCAGCCTCAAGAGGAAGAGCCACTGCAGTCCAACCTAAACCACTGGTGCCTTCTCTGTTCTTCTTTGCCAAACTCCGAAGTATTTGACTTCCATTTAGGGTTTTCTCTCCACAAGCCAAGGCAAGTTAGTGAGGTCAGCATTTTAAACTGTGCTTGACATTTTACCACGTTTGAAGAGACAAGTCTCTCACCAGCATAACTGAGCATCCTATACAACACCGTCTCCAAGATTTGAATACAAATCCAAGGCCTACAGATTTGCAGGTAGATCTTATTTCATTTCTTAAGTGCTAAAGCATTTTTATTGGGAACAACAGACTAAAAACCTCAGGTTAGAGCTTGTTAGCAGACACCAGCTGCCTACAAGTCTGTAGCTGCAACACCATTTCATAGAACATCTCTTTTTACTGCGCATCTCTAGTTACTTCTATTAGCACCTAAAGAAAACATACACTGAACAGCAGTAGTCACAACTGAAGCTCTTGCAGGAGAGAAGAAAGAGCTAGACATGACCATACAAAAACGGCCTGCTTTAATTACATTCTGTTGAAAACTTCATTCATCTAATGGCTGAACAAACCAAATCATTAGATAAACACCTAGCTGAAAGTATTTCCCTAAATCTTAAAGGGAAGTTTAGTCCTCTCAAAGACGAAAGGGGAGGAGAAAGACACTGATTTTCTATCACCCTTCCCTCAGGAGTTACTTTCCAAATTTAAACCTTTCAGGGCAACTTATGAAATCCATACTCTACAGGTGGACAAAGGTAAGATGCAGAAATGCACAGCTGAGGAGTAGGACTGTCCCTTCTGGAAGCTGCTGGCCATTAGGTCAGCTCAGTTGTATCACCTTTTGTGAAAAGAGTGGATAGAAAAAGCTTTAAGCATTTCTAGATTCCAGTGGTCAGCCTAGAACAATAGAAAAGAAACCTTACACCACTAGTTAGAGGACTACAGTATTCCCATTAGAGCTCCAAAGGTCACTGTATCTTGATTCAACATTTCAAATACACAAGTGCCAGGAACCAGAGGGAATTTCGTTGATCAGAGGCTGTACTGCAAAGTTATAAAGAAACAAAGACTATATGGATCTTACCTAACCACAGCTAGTTTTAGCTAGACACTACAGATGCAATGAAGTTTCCAGATTATTTTCAAGAAGAAATGTGCAGGTGTTACCTGTTGAGAACATTCATAGGGAAGTCTCCCAACCCAAATCAGATTGATATCACTTATGTAAGGACTTGCAATCAAACATTTATTAAGCAGTTTAATGTTCTCAAGTTCAAGCATTCTGAGGCCAGTATTTCATAGAAACATTCATACTGGGGGAAGAGCAAAGACCAAGAAACAACAGATGTAGTTTTGTCACCATGTCATCCTTAAGAACTGCTGTTATCAGGAAGTATGTTCCAAGTCATCTAGTTTTTGACTGAAACCTCAAAGTGTACAAATGAAACTTGAGTAGCCAAGAAACTAGATGTGGCTTAGAGCAATGTGGGATACCAAGGATTCTCATCCTACATCCAGCTTCTTAGTTCAAGAAACAGCACCTATTTCAGATACTTCACTGGAAAAGACACTTTCACATGAAGCTACGTTTATATGACCTACTTGCATAGGTATGTACACAAGTCAGGAAATCAAGTGCCTATTAAGTGAACTGTTGTCTAAATGAGCCTGACTTTGACAGACAAGTTCTGTAGGTATATACGAGCCCATCACCCCAAGCAAGGTACAGTCCTGGCTCCTCTTCAGTCACTGGCAAAGTTCCCTGAGTGCAGGAGCCAAGACTTCACCCCCTCCTGCGCACGTGGTGGGGCTGAAACAGCATTCCGACTAGGGGAAGTGCTTTGGCAGCATCCTCTCTTCCCCTCCCCCTTGCAACACTGAGGCATAACATTGGCCTCTGCATTTAGGGTATTTTTTTCCAACTCTGCTACTATATTTTACAACCTGGTTATACAGTTTCCCCATATTGTAGAGCATTTTCTTCTCCCAACTTCAGTTTTAGATTAAAAACAGGGATCAGATATGCAGATCAAAAAGCACAACCGAATCTGTTACTGAACACAAACATCCAAACAGCATAGATTCAAGTAGTCTACAAAGCAGTATTTTTGTATGCATGCTGTCAAGCCACAGACCCAAGAGTACAGACCCAAGCAGACACTTCTTCTATACCCCGTTTCATTATCTACACTTCTCGTTTTGCCACACTTCTGATAAGGACAGGTTAAGTGTATATATACACGAGAAAAGTATCTGGATCTCTAATATAGATAGAGGTATGTATACACCTGTCTCCTCTCCTTCACACAGGGTACAGACATAAGACTTCCACGTGCTTAAGCTCAGAACGCAGACAAGGTACCAAGGTAGAAAGGCTAGCTGAATTCTACTGCTGATTTCTTCAGTTAAACCCATCAACCCTAACAGCACTGGCATACAAGTGGGAAGAAACACACAGATTTATGTTGTTACTATACAACCAGATTACTAGATTCCATTCTGAAAATACAGGATCAATAGAAGGAATGCAGACACAAGATTAGCAACACTGGGTGCGATAAACCAAATCTTTAAGCAGTAAGTGCATCTAGATTACCATATCCAAAAGACATTAAGTGTTCCGTTCCTGTTGGGGGTTAAATAACATTTGAAGAAAGTTATTAGCTTACTGTAAAATGCATTCAGCCTTGAGAACCAGCTACAAACTAAGTTCTGAGGGGATCCTTGTGCCTTTGTTGCTACAAAACAACTCAGGAATAGCTACAGTTATTGCTACCCTAATGCATCAAAGCAACACAAGGATCTTGGAACTCCTGATGTGAAGAAGTTTTACACGCAATGCAGAACCTGCCAGCATTCTAAGTGTTTCTTACATACCTTGTTTTTAAATACACAGGGTTGTCTGCCAGCAACAAGTCATTTGAAGCTAGCTTAGAAACTCCCTCCTACACACCAGTGAGCCATGCTCAGAATTCAGATTATGATTACCTAAGACTTTTGAAGCAAGTTCTGCTTATTTATGTGTGTCCTACAGCCACGCAACATACATACACCGCTTTCTTATTCTGAAAAGAATAGCCTAAGAGATGCTAAAGAGCTAAGATGACCATCACAACTCTGCCTGTTTAGTTTATGTCTAGACAACACTTAAACTGCAGAGGGTGGAAAGAGGGAAAACAGCCAAATATGATTCAATCTGCTTTAACTTGTGACTAATCTCCCTACTTATTCTCAGGGAAGTTGGCACTTGTTGCATCTTTAACTTGTCCAGAGCTATGGAGCAAGAGAATTTCTCTGACCTCAACAAAACCTGAAGCAGCTTGCTTTTGCCAGTCTTTTCCCTTTGCACAGGAAAAGTTTAAGCAACACCGAAGTTTACCCAATAGTATGGGTAACTGAATCTTAACTACTGCTTTAGAAGAGCAGCAGGACACTCAAACGATGACTTATCAGTTGTCAAAAGACCTGTGTACAATACAGATCAGCCACCCTTCAAAAGTCTCATGCAAAATACAGCTCACCACACCTTTATGAACAGCTTTATCAGCAAGGCAGTACTAATTAGACTAGTCTGTCAAAGCATAACAGTACTTCTAAAAAAAAAAAAAAAAAAAGGCTAGATCTGAGACCAAAATGACCCTCCTCTTCCCATATTTAGTGTGATTCCAAGTAGATACAGATTCACGTTTTTTATAAATAGGATCCACTTCGTTGAAAAGTTTTATCTAGCTGTTGTCACGTTAACTTAGGTTTTAAAAGCAGTTTGTCTCAGCCCGCGGTTTCCTTGCCAGCAGTCTGAAGTTTTCAAACAAAAAGCCTTGGAGCTACCCTTTCCAACACTGTAATATGAATTAAAAACTAACCGTACAGGGCTGTAACCTCGTCTTCATACTAAGAAACAGCTAATGTGGAAATGTCTCATACTGCAATCTTACAAATTGCTTTTTAACAAAGCAAATGCCTGACCCCAGAGCTCTCAACCTCTGCAACTGCACTCTCACAGTTTTTCCTCCAAGGTTTTATTCGCTAACACGTATTTTTTCACAAGACAGTTTCTACTTTAAGTTGTCACAGCATCTGCACCTGGCAGACCTGCAAATTACATTTTATCTCATATGCTCAGAACTGGTCACAACATACCTAGTACGAACACACTTTTCCACTGAAAAAATCCGAAGTGAAATAGAAGTATTTCATAAATTACACAAAACTCATACAGAAAGAAAAACACTGACCAACAGGAAACTGCCCCCCTTCTCTCATAACCGATCATACCGCTCCTATATTTGTTTCCGAGTCCAAATGTCAAGAAAGCTTCTAGGTTTAAAGGTCAGTGTTTTAACAGCTTTGATTGAAGCATTAGATACTAAGATATATTCAAGAGGAATTCTCCCAAACCAAGTATACTAAAGTCTGGACACAAGCAAAACAGCCAAAGTAACTTGTCAATAAAACAGACCAAACAGACTGCCAGCCAGCGCGTAGCTCACAACACTACGGCCAAATAAACTCCTAGGTTATGGACCCTGAAGCACATCCCTCCCCCAGTGTCAAGTCAGAATAGAGACAGAGCCGCCAGACAGAAATACTGGCCATATCTGACAGCTTCTACAGAAACCGTTCTCTTCTCCAGACCACCAGTACATCTGCAGCAGAAGCTAGCAGAGCTATGCCCAGTCTGGAAGGAAAGCAAACAGAAAAAAGGAAGGCAAAGCGCCAGCGACTGAAGCCCTGCCGCGCCCCGCCAGCACCCACCCACATCCTCCCGGTCCCGGGTCCGTGCTGCCGAAACGCCGCAGCCTCAGGTGTATTCCGGGCCGCCTCGATCGCGGCTGCCGGGCCCGCCGCGGGCCAACGTTCACCGCGCCGGGCGCCGACCGGGCAAAGCCGCGGGCAGGCGGTGCCGCGGGCAGGGGGCGCGCGTGCGACGGCCCCGGCCCCGCGGCCCTTCCCGCACCGCCCCCCCCCCCCCCGCCCTCCGGCCTCCCCGCCGCCGCCGCCGAGGCGGGCGGCCCCCCGCCGCAAGGCCCAGAGCGGCACCGTTCCCCCGGGCGCGGCGGCGGCGGCCCACGCTCACCATGTAGAGGGTGAAGGGGAAGCCGAGCAAGAAGAGCCACAGGTAGAGGTGCAGCGCGTTGACCCCAGCGCCCTGGTGAGGGTCCTGGTACCAGCCGCCGCTCAGCGCCGCCCACACGCCCTGGCGCAGGATCTGCAGCACCTGGGAGCCCATGGCGGCCCTGCTCCGCCGAGCCGGCCCCGCTCTATCCGCCCTGCGAGCCCGGGCAGAGCCTCGCACCGCCCGCGCTCCGCAACAGCCCGCACGGCCGCAACCGCCGCCGCCGCCTCCCCAGTAACGCCGCCGCCATCTTATGTCCGGGCCCCGGGCCGGCCGCCCGCCCCCGCGCCGCCGATAGACCGGCAGCCCTTGCGGCAGGGGACGCCCGCCCCGCGCGCTGTCGCCGGGGAGGGACAACGCGGCGGGGAAGCCCGCTACTGCGCCTGCGCACGGCCGCCCCGCTGCCTTCCCCGCGGCCGGCCGAGCCGCCGCCAGCGCCCCCTGGTGGAGCGGAGGGCGGCGGGGAAGGGTGGGGCCAGGCGAGCGGGCACGACTCGCCCGGATCCCCATCCCAGGCCCAAACCCCACCTGTGAGGCGGCGGCAGGCCGGGGTCAGCCCGGGGGTGCCTGTGAACGTATTCCCCGGGCTCCCCGGCGGGCTCCCGTCTGCGGACTGGCGTGGGTGGCTGTCGGGGCTCACGCCGTGCCAGGATACTCCTAGAAAATGGAGGGAGATGGAGCCATCGCAACGGGCTTTTCCTTCCCCTCTCTCAGGGCCTTGCTCCTTGCGAGGTGGTATGACCTCCCTCTTCTTGTGGCATTGTCCCATCTGTGCTTTAATTCTTTAAAATTAAAGCGAGATAACAACCTCGCCATTTTTCGAGTCCTTCCATTTACCATTCACACGTGATTTTACCCAAACCCTTGCGTGCCTGTCCCCACCACAGCGTTCGTTTTGTTGTTGCTTTCAACACGTACAGAGCCATAATTGCTTGGATTTATTAGAAAGGAGAACGCGGCACAGCAGGTCGTGGGTACACGAGTCCCTCTCAACCTCCACGTTGCCCTGTTCTTACAGAGGGTCACTGGTTCTCATCAAGTCCTGGCTTTTCAAGCTTTCCCCTGCATCGAGTAAATCCCCAAAGTCACGCGTCAGCTAGAAAAGGGCAGATTAGGGAAGGAGATTTGAGAGCGCTGTCAAGCAGGAGAAAGGGGAGGTCTCTCCCTTCAAACCCTATGAAGGGGCAGCACTGAGGATATATTACTAAATTACCTGATTCTCCAGTCATATATGGGGAAAAGTAGCTTTGAGAGCACACTACAATACAGTCGCTGCGGTGGCAGAGGGATCCCAGAGAGGTTCCGTCCCAAAACCTAGATATTGTCCCACTCCGGCAGGTACAAGATGAAGGAACAGCACCTTCTGGGTGACTGCTGCAGAGGAATCGCAGGAATGAAAAAACCCGAGCATTCAGTCATGACTCACGATGAGCATGCATTTGGGCTGGTGTTTTCAAGAGGCTGCATCAATGCCACAGTCTCCACAGTGTTTTTCTCCCTGACAGCAAACCAATGGCAGCATTTGGCTATTCTTGGAAAACCAGAAGACAGAAGTGACTGACTCAAAGCAGATGTAGATGATCTATTTTTTGTTTCCCCAGTGGGAAAGCAGGGAGAAGGGATCGACACAAAACCCCAACCATGCTGGCTTTCTCCCCCCGGTATAAACAAACAAACCATTTTTAAGTGCATTGATTCAGATAGTGCATTTTCAAATATAAGACTCTAGCAATATTTTGCAAAGGAGCATTTTTTCACTCTGTCAAACAGGATTGAGATATGACAGGAAAGAAGGGGGGAGGAGAAGAGGAAAAAACGCAATAGAGAAAACCTACAGAGGATTATAATGGATAGGGAGGGGGGATTCCCTTTATCCTTCTGGGATATAGCCAAGCATGACAAGCCTCACCAGTTGCAGTAGTCTCAGGAAAAAAAAAATAAAAAAACCAAAACAACAAAACAAAAAAACTAAGAATCCTGTTTCAACTACATCATGTGCCAAAATACCATTAAAAACTAAAATTACAAATACAGCTGTTAAAAGATGACGGTTTTAGCATGTGTTAGCCATAAATATACTATGATAATGTAATGATCAGGATTATGAAGCGTTAGTTCTTCCAGCAGCTGTTTTATTGAAGTTACATAAAAGCTGTTCACCTTCTCCACAAAAAGGAGGAAAGAGGAGTAACGTTCAGTAATAACATGTCTGAAAGCTGCAGTAAATGCTTTAAAAACCTTTATGTTTCTGTTTAGGAGCCATTAATTAAATCTGGACAGATTAGCCTCAGCTTCATAGTAATGATTCATGCTAAATGGTGCCCCTGTGTGAGTGACTGGATGCTGTGGAAACTTACAGCTGCTTCCCCAGCCCTGCTCCTAGAAGTCATTGGACCAACCATGGAGTGATAAAGGCTTGCGTGAGGGGGGTTGTTGGGTGGGAAGTAGGGGGAAGAGGTTAAAGCTAAAAACAAACAGAGGAAACAAAGCGTGAATATTACAGACTCAACCCTGATCCAAAACAGAGTAACCTAGTTTAGCATAGATAGCCCTGTTCAAGAGCACTTCATCGTGGGATGATCTAGTCTGTGTCCAGTAACATAAATGAGGGAATATCACAAGCTTGAGAGGACAATTAGATTTCATTGTTTAGATATTTAAATGCAGACAGGCTGAAAACATTAGGACACAAGATGGGGAAGTAATATTATTGGAATCCATCCATGCCCGAAGGTAAAATTGAAAAAAGCCCAGTCATAGGCATCATTAACAAAGTAAGAAAAAAAAAAAAATCGTGACTAGCTTTTAAGGGAAACAAACAATCTGCATCTGGACAGAAAAATAACAGCAATAGACTCAACCAATCCATTAAACCTCTGCAACACAACAAATAACTCCCTTTTCTTCAGCACTCTACTTTAGCCTTAACAATACTTCGTTAGGATGGGTATTACTCTCTGTACAGGAAAAAGAGTGTGCTCTAGGAAAAACAGAGCAAAACATTGGTGAAGAGTGAACAATTTATTAGATAAAATATTTAAGAAAGAGGGTGTTAAATCAAATGATTGGAGATCAATTTTTCTCCAACATTTCTCCTATATTTTAGTATGCCAAGACTAAGGCAAAATAGTAATTTGCCACAGAAGCCAGCGTTACACAGGAAGGCACCAACTCGGAACTGTATTTTAGCCAGACAATATTTCAATTCCATTTTTCCTCATGCTTTTTATATACCTATGCAGTCAAGTGCCCTCCTTACAACTGCAGGCTATTGGTGAAACTTCCGCAGCAAACTAATATTATGGGGTCTCTTAGGCATGCCATCATATTAAAGACATTCTTCCATGGACAAGTCCAAGTCAAAACATGATCTTTTAATCATATACAGCAATAGTTTTCGCTACTTCATGCCACACTCCAGCGGGTTGAAAGGGCATTTGCAAAATGAGGGCAACACTGTATGTGGTACACAGCAGAATGTGGATTATATGAAATACTCAGGTGGCTAAACTAATCACAATTTCTTGAACAGCCTTATAAGAACACTTTTTCTAATGCGTGACGTGACAAAAACAGAAAGTTAATCAAAACAGTAACAAAACACTGAAACCTGCCACAAAAATGCTTCAACATGTTACTATTTCCAAGAATAATATTGCATATGCTTTGCTTTAGTCTCTCTTATCTTCTCATTCAAGGGAATGAAGTTCTACACTTTCCCTCCAGACATCTTTTGTGGGATACCCAAAATTATAATTTTTAAATTAGTTATCAAGAGAATTCCTAAGTTTTATGAGAACATAATTTAGATAATTAGGACAAGAGGTGAAACAAAAAGTTTAAAAGAATTTCTTGCCTAAATTGGGTGAAATCTATTATGTCCAGAAACAAGCTTATGATTGGCATTTCCTTGTAATTTTTCATTACAGTAATCATCACAATACGATACCAAGCTGTAAGTAGCTAGTAAAACAATCAGCAGAAAATAAGAAAAGCACTGATTTACTCACTTTACAATTATGAGGGTTAGCACTTCTCTCTCTGTGCTGGATACAGCATTTGTTTTCATATGAAGATTGACAAACTAGGCCTTGGTGGTTCACTACCAACGTTTATTTACTACTTCCTATTGATTCCTTGTCTCAAGATCTAGAGTCAGACAGCAGCATTTCAACCCTGATTTTTAGGTTCTTCTGACACATACTACTACTGACTGTGGATTGGATACAGTGTCCAAAGCAGCAGCTTTGGCTCCAAAAAGAAAGAAAAAGAAAAAAAGTCAATTTTCTATATAATTGACCAGCCTAGAAGAGAAGTGCACCTTAGTTTTGAATCCGTGAAGAAGCAATAGTTAAAATACATACTTGGACATTAAGAGTCCTTACAAAGATTTCAGTCTTGACTTTTTTTCCCCCATTTCCCTGTAATTGCAATCTGGTTAAAAGAGGGTTTGTCTGAATTTCGAACATTGTCGTAAATGGCAATACAGGTGCTTTATTCTCATTATCCCGTATAAGAATTAAGAGACAGGTGTATTTACAAGGGTGATGGAAAGCATAAAGTCATTCTATGACAATATTTGTTAGCCTGTTTTCACTGTAAGATAGCTAATTTTCTTACGAAACCTGTCAGGAGGTTGCTCCACATTTGCTTTTAATTACAGTAGAGTGTTTTTTGACAACTGCAGGACTCTACTGAACACGTTGCCATCATGCTAGTATCTGATGGCAGCTTATCTGCCATTTGCACAGTTTTTAAACAAACGCCTAAACAAGAGCCAGGTCCTTTCACAGACCACGCTCCCTTCCTAGCGGGGACATCACACCATATTTAGCCTTGCACACTAAGAGATTGCTACAGAACTACTCTGTGAAGTTTAGTCCCTTATATTACCCCCACTCCCAACTGGAATACAGCCTGTGTAGACAGTGAGAAAAACAAGCCTATTCCCTAGTGTGTCAATACAGACCAGGCACGGATTTACCCGCAGGAAGGCTGGCCGGCTGGAGACCTCCTCTCCCTCCTGTGCTGGCAGGTTCACTGCTCACATCACATGGCACAGCCCCAGCTGAGGGCCAGGATGCAGCTCGCACCCACCTTCATCACTGTCACATCACCAAACACGCTCCCAGATCCACCTGTGCTTTCAGGATACAACCTGCCCAGCAGCTTGTGGGACAGGCCAAACTATTCCCTCCCTCTTTCAGCATGGAAGAACATAGTTCTTGCTCTCACAAACCAAGAAAAGTTTAGAGTTTGATTTTTCTTTTTTCCCTCCAACTACCCTATGACTAATATAGCTCTCCGTAGTTGTTCACAGTGCTATTTAGGCTGAGATCAATTCACTGGGTGGAAGATGCTAATTACTGATCTGCAAGCAGCTGAACCATGAAGCTCACAGTCCTATTAATCCTGCCCTTGCTGTTTGTCTCAGCTGCCTGCTGCACCTTTTGAGTACGTAATCTCTTTCCATATACTCTCTGAGCCTTGTGGTTCTCTTTAGCCAAAATAAGCAGACCAAAGCAAGATTCTCCACAAAGAAGAGTACTTGGTGTTCCTAAAGAGGAAAAACAGCTTAAAATAGATCCATGCAGACAAAGAAGTCCCATGACAGCTAAGAAAAAAAGAATTCTTACCAACTTGTTGATAGCAACCTTCTCTGAGTTGCCACTAGAACAACAGCATCTTCAACTCCGCTCCTTTTCTTTGTTGTCTAGAAATTGTCTCTATACTGCTTTCTGCTCTTCCTTCTTAGCAGCTACTCAGGCCTTAGTCTCACTACCCTAACCCCTTGCAGCTGCTTCAGCATGGCTGGATAATCAATTGAAATGGCTTAATGCTCCCATTGCTAGAGACAGAGTGCGTTTTAAGATTAACTCTTCCCTCCTGAAGATGATTCTAGTGGTTTTTTGCAAGAAAACTGCGATGGCATTATCCATTTTCACATTACAGGACCTAATTGTGTGAATTGTCTCTCCACACGGAGAAGGATCATCAGTGTCCCAGAGACCACAAGGTCTCTTTGAAAAAGAGGAATTTGCTAACAGTGCTGGTACAAGAATTGCCTAAAACCACCATAGAGATGAAACACAATAAACAAGGCTAAAATTAGAATATCCAAACACCGAGCTGACAGCATTTTAGCAGCATTTATACCACATTCTTTGAAGTACAGCACAGTGGTGCCTCACTCTAAGAAATTTCTACCAAACAATGATTCATGATGCCACTGGGATAAATTCCTATTTAAGATCTTTGTTCACAGATAGAACTCTCTGTCTGAAGTACAAAGCTCCCATAGTGTGTGAATGAGTCCCCAAGACCATCTTCTCCATTTTAAAAGGATTTCCCTTCTCTTATGGCTCTTTTTAGCCATTTTTCTAAGAAAGCTAAGCCTTTTGAATTGGTCAGTCCCTGTCTGGGAGAGGGTTCCAGTTTCAAGTACATTGTCAGAGGCAGAATTTAAAAAATATTAAATGCCTCCCAATTCCAGGGTGAAAAGAGGCCAACATTAGGATCCCCAAAGGCGAAATGTGAGCAGAATCTGGAGAATGTTCTTAAACCAGTTGGTTTATCAACAGGCACATAATTTCATGTTGTCCACAGCATGGACCATGTCTTGCACAGTTATCAGGCCAAAAATATGTAGGCAGGGAACATGGGTTGGGGAGATCATTGCAGGGAACCATGGAGGAAACTATGACATTGTGGTGAGGACCTGGGAGGAATCTGAGGGTAATATGCATATGCAGGGACTGTGGAATAACTAGTGGCATGGCAAGGCAACAAAGTTGTTTGGGCTGTAAGTCACAATCTCACGTGATTGGATTTCATACGAGTACAAGGGTCTGCTCGGGCAGATTAGTTGTGAGGCCCTGCAAGCGCTGGCAGTTTCCCTAGATCTTTCTTGTATTTCAGCTTCATTCTGAATAAATAGAAGACCAACTTAATGTTTCTGTCTCATTTCAACTCCTTTGCTAACTGTGTATGTAAGACTCCTCACTGAATACAGCCTTGTCTGAGGTGGAATATGGCAGTGACTGTGTGCTTTAGTAGGAGGTGTGAAGAATAATTTTGACATTCAAGACTATTGGAAACAGTATGTAATTCATTGCCTTGAGATGGAATGTGGCCATAGTTAACAACCTGAATTTGAGAAAAGGACTGCAGAACCTCAGTTTTAAATCCCTTTTGGAAGGTAGCATCTCTAGTCACACGCTGCTTCAGCACCTATATAGGTCGGTCGCAGCAGAAGCAGTGCTATTTTTTAAACAACCAAGGTTTAAATTCCCAGAGATGTATGATTTATACTGGCAAGAAATTTCAGCTGCCTCACAAGATCTGCCCCTTCCTGTATTCTTCTTTCTGTTCTCTGGAGGTCTCCCAGATAAATATTGAGCAGGTCAGACCTGCTTAGTCGTAGCAGATCTGATGAAATCATGCCCTGAGGTGTTGTGACTACTATTTTTGTATTTGCTTGAATTGGCACTGCCTGAAGGTACAGTTGACAGATTTCAGAATGTGAAAATGATTAATCTGGGGAGAGTGCCCTGAAACACTGCCACTTTATGGCAGATCTAAAGTAACTTGGATTCCAGCAACCCTTTAAAGAGTTATTTAAAAAGAAAACCCGTATGAGCTACCCAGTGAGTAACATTCCAGGAATCACAGAGGCATAGACCCAGGCTGTCCCAGACAATCTTTCCTTTTTCTCCAGGCCGTGTTTTCTCTAAGCAGTAGCTTAAGGAAGCCATCATCCCACAGTCATACTACTGCATGAACCAAATGAAATCAGGCAGAAGTACAGCAGAATGAGGGAAGCCTGAAGGAGGTGTGATGAGAGCTTTATTAGAGAGGACATATGGCTTTTAAAGAAAGGGTCTTTGGCAGCCAGCTGGAGGTGGCATAATTATTCATCAGGAAAACAACAGCAGCTACATAGATCTTCTCCCTCCCCTGCTGGCTGAATAGATTTGTTGCAGCCATTCAATGGGCAACTGGTTTTAACCTACCCACCGTAAACAGCATTTCATGTTAAGCTGATTTAGGAGGAAGCTCTTACTGTAAAAGAAATCCACGGCTATACAGAAACACACACATTCAATTCAGCCTCTCCTTGCAGCCCCTACTTTCAGCTAGCTATTTGCTATAACCCAGTAAGGCAGATTCTGTGAACACAGAGCACATGTGTGCATGTATATAGACCCATGTGTTCACATACATATATAGATACACCACAAGTTCTGAAATAGCATAATTTTTCATGCAAATATTCTTTCAGTTGCATTAGCTGATAGTCTTCAGCCTGTTTTTACACCAGATTGTGTTCCGCTTTTTACATTTATCCTTGTATCCATGAGATCTGTCATCAGAATTCTTTGCTCTTGTCCCTACAGGTGAGGCCTGGTGATCTTCATCGGCAGCAGCAGCATGGTGGCACCATGTTGAGTAGGGAACTATGTGCAGCCAAGAAAAGTGGACTTAAAAATAGATTCACTTTTTACAACTTCATATTATCTGCTAAGTGGCACTGATACTAATGCATGTGTGGGATACAGGCTTTTTATCTGTGGATGAAAGCAGCTTGCAAGGGAGGTATCCTTAATTCCTTTGTACTGGTGTTAAAAGTGTTGCAAATTGAGTGATTTACTCTATTTCACAATGTAAACCATTGGCAAAACCAGCACCCAGATTTTCCAGGTCCTGATCCATTAAACTCTGATGTTTAGCGTAAAGAGCATCTGTACAACAAGTAAGCTTTTCCTTTGTTCAGAGACAAGGCAGTGGAATGAAAGTAAGGCTATTCCTTCCTCTATATTTATTTACCACATGAGATTGTTCTCCATATCAAGAGCAGGTACTGCACAACACAGTAGCAGTGGAGTTCACAGATCAGAGAATTACAGGCAGATTCATTCCAACTCCAGCCAGCCTAAAGGCTTTTCTATACACACTGCTTGTTGGTCCATCCCTTCTGTGGAAAAACCCACAGGAGACACTCTGAGAGGGTAGATCCATGAGCAGAGTTTCTTCCTGATCATTTGCTCAGGAATGGGGGGTTTTGCCCATCATTAAGCAGCTTGTAAATCTCACATGGCAGATTCTTAGGGATCTTCAGGCATCCAGAGGCATCTGTGTTTCCCAAGGCCACTTGTATGGATGCCTTGTGCAGCTGATAGGTTCTTGGCTCCAGGTTTGGCTCCAGAGCACTGTCCATATTAACAGCATCAGTCTATTTATTTCATTTATTTCATTGGGGCGTTCTTTATCAGTCCGCAGCATGGAAGGATATACTCATCCCCTTGGGAAGTCTTTGATGGATTAAGCATTGAAAATTAACAGAGAGAAAACTGTTAGAGAGCAGAGGAATTAGATACAGGTATATGATGCTGATGACAGTCATATATTTCTGACCACATCTGTCAGAAAAACTTACAACCTTTACCTTTTCATAGGCCTTGCCCAAACAGTAATGACTGCAAAATAGCCTGGAGACACTTTTCTGGAGATAAACAATGGAAATGATCTAACATTAAAAATAACGCTAAAGGCAAAAAATCAGAAACTACTTCGAAACAAAGGAAGGGTGGAGTAAGCAACTGTTTTGGAGAGATTTATATTCTGCTTCATGCTGGTTATACAGTCCAAAAATGCCAGTGAGGGTTGCATCACAAATCTGTAGGCTCTATGCCTATAGCTGCTGTATACAGTGTTCTAAACATTACAGAAATCAGTGAGCCTATTACAAAATTTGCAGCAGTTAAAATTAGATTTGGAGTGATTTATCTTTATGCCATTGTTTCAGCATGTGACATGACATTAAAAGAGGAGTTTTTGTTGCAAACAGTGTTTTAACCACAAAAAGCTATTTTGCAGTAGAAAATGTACTTCCAAGATTTAATTTAATACTGAGTGTTACACAGATCATATGAAAAACAGTCTCACTGTGGTAACAGCAGAATTAAGCACAGGTGGCCAAACTATTTTGACTCTTGGACTAAATGTTGAGTTTCTGATACACACGGCTGTTTCGCAGTTACGTCGGTAGCAATGCAACCAAATGCTTTCTTGTAAATCTTTAAATGGCATATGATGGAAAACAAGCAAAACATTTAATTAAAAAAAAGAAAAAAGAAGAGATGTAAGTCAAAGCTTCAGACAGAATTTTGCAACCTATATATTGAAAGGCATCTTTATTCACAACTATTACTACTGCTGACATCAGGAAAACTGCACACAACTTGATTCTTTTTTTGATGCAGAAAATCTGTAGGATCTGGGTCTTAAGTTCAAATATTATAATAATCCAACTTTTCACTAGCTTCCCTTCTGCCTTGCTCCTTACAACAGATCTAAATAACACATACTTTCTCAAAAAAATCTTCTGTGTGACTGGCTGTGCTGGTAGGACCTTCTGTCAGAATCACAGAATCATAGAACAGTTTGGGTTGGAAGGGACCTTAAAGACCATCTAGTTCCAACCCCCCTGCCATGGGCAGGGACACCCTCCACTAGACCAGGTTGCTCAAAGCCTCATCCAGCCTGGCCTTGTCAGATACTATTCTCACTAGCTAATTGCATCTCCTTGTTCTGTGAACCTCATGATCTCATAAACTTTAAGAAAAGTGGTTAAATTATCAGATTTGTTCATAAATACAACAGAGAAATTATGAGGGACTGAGTTTAGAAGAGTGATGGAAGAACATCAGCTCCAGGCTAAAAGTGTTTAGTAGGAGTGGGACTGATCCCAGAAAATCCATCAAATTCAGTTAGCTAGAGTGACCTTCAAGCAACTTCAGCAGGAGGTGGCTGCACAGGCAGCGTGAGTGGCCTTGTGTAGTCTACAGCAAAAAGAGAGATGTCATTACTGAAATCTTATCCTTTATAGTAACACCTCATCTTCTTCCCACCGATAAGTTAGCAACAGCCATTGTCTTTGTGATCCGTCTGTCTTTCTAACACTCCCTGTCCAAAACAAGGGTAGAAGTGTGCTGGGAGTTAGTCAATCTCTGTGGGTACAAACCTGGAAACTGTCATGTCGTCTGAATTGGTCAGTAGCAGAGCTGAGGAAAAAGTCCAGAATCCTAGATGTGCATGTACAGTTACATTTGAATGAAGACTAATTCAAACTTTAAGTGAAAATTAATTAACCTGGCTCACCCTACTGCACAGTTTTTTAAGAAAAAGGAACAAGATTACATCCAAAAAAGCATGCGTTTCTTTTTTCTCACTCTTACAGCACCCTCAGGATTTGTACTGGCACGTATAAGTCCCACAGAAGATTATAAAGGGTAAACTGGAGGGCAAACAGTAAAAACCTGAAATCAACCCGTTTTGGAGGATAAGTTATTCTGAGGGGGAAGCTGGAGGGAAAAATGTATCGTAAGACTAGCATGAAGCATAGAGCATGAGAAAGGGTCTTCCACAGAGGAACTGGGTGTTTGGAGGAGCCTGTGGACCTAAGTCTTCCAAACCTCCTTGCGAACCTAGATGAGGCTGGCTGTTGTTTGTAATAAAATGCAGGTAAAGAGCGTTTGTGCTCCTACTGAGGGCAACCGTGAGATCATTTCTCGTATATGCTAGGAGATGACTATACGGTTCTATTTTTGGTGCTATACCCCTGGCTGGGCTTACTGCCTGTGGGATGTAAACGGGGCCTGGCAAACTCCCTCCTGGATGGGTGAGAACTGGACCAGACGAAGTGCTCATGAGTGAGATGACTCACACTACCTCATTCCTTCGCTATTACGCAACTTGCTTTTTTCCAGAGCAAGGTTTTCTTCCACATTCCTTCTGTGATTTTTTTTTTTTTTCCCCCTTCAGCAAAAGCGCCTGCCTTTATCACGGTTTCACCCTGAGGTGGGCAGGGAATTCAATAATGCAACCTGGCAGGGTATCAAAGGTCCGTTTTCTCAAGGGGAACAGGAAAAGCTAATAATGGTTTGAGGAACTGGAAAAGAAATACGTCCCACGTAGACTACAATTGTTTCATCGAAGTGAATAAAAACAATGAGCTTTGAGCCCTGAGGAAACAGCGTGCGGCTCCAGCAGGACCAAAAATAGCCCGGGCGAGAATTTCTTCATTGTTAACCGCGGAATGGGAAAATAAGCTGCCTTTACACGGTGGGGCTGGCGGCGGGGGTCTGGGTAGGGGGGCACGTCCGCGGCGCTGCAGGCAGGCAAGCAGGCCGCCGGGGAGCGGCGGGCCGGGGCGCGGGCGGGCGGGCGGGCAGGCAGGGGCGCGGGTTGCCGGCGGCGCGGCACCACGGCGCCCCCTGGCGGCACGGCGGGACGCGGCGCTGCCTCCGCGGCCGCTGGCACCCGTCGTAGAGAGGCGGGGTTTTTACCCTCCTTAAACCAGAGGTTTCATCCTTCTGCTGCGTTAATTGAGACCGATGAGGACATCAGTGCCGATTAGCTACGGCTCGCGATGGTGAGATGGTCTCAGTGGTCTTCAGTGGTAAGAATGGCCAGAAATCAGTGCCGGAAGGGTCATGTCATGGCTCTGAGGAGAGAGACTGCCCAGGGCTGGCACCACAGCCCCTCAGCGTGGGTGACATTCCCCCGCAATGCCCCTAATGAGACCTGCCTCCTCCCCAGGCAGCTCTGGAGTTTGTTAACCTTTCCTTTATTATCCACGTAAAGACATTCTGGCACAGCACTGGCACTTTAAGGATGGATACCTTCTACCAGGGTTAAGTAAAACCATTCGTGCACTAAAATTGGATGGAAAGGAAGCAAACTTCTCTGCTGGTGGTGAAGAAGCTATGCTATACTAGAAAGGATGAGATAACCGCTTGAAAATGGGGAAATTAACATTTTGTAGCCATCAACATAGCCTCGCTGTACTTATTTTACATCCAAAATAATGTAGGCAAATAGCGTGCTAGGTTTTCCTGAAGCTGATTAAGAAATGGTGGGTTCCGTTCAGTGTTTCAATCCCCACCGTGTACCTGCCTCCAGTCCCAGGGAGGTGCTTACCTGTGCTGTAGGCTTTGGTCCTTCAGGCTTCCATAGGAGCACCGTGGAGTCTAACAAGAGTAGATGCTGTTGTGGAGTGATGGCAGGAGTTTGGGGTGGTCACCTAACGGGCACTAAAGCTGAGAGTGAATTACGTAACTTAGGCTACTGAACGCTGGTTCACCATTACACCGTTCTGTAGCTTGACACAAGTGACAGAAAAATAGATACTAAAAAAACCCTGAGAATTGCAAAACCTTTTGTTGTGACTCTTTTTCAAATCCCGCCACACTGTAAAGCCAAGTTTCTTGCTTGTTTCAAATACAGGGGTCAAAGCTGACTTCCAGAAAGATCTGATTATGACTTGTCTGTCAATAAATATTGTAGGTAGACTCTTACCTGAGACCTTTGGGGATTGAAGCTGAGACTCTCCTCTTCCCAGTAATACAAAATTTCAGATTCTACCAGCAGTGGAGCAGGAAGATATGCTTAAACAATTTCTATGTGCAGAAAGCCTGTCATTCATATACTAACAAATCTTACTCTTACAGACCCTTTCAGCGGCATAATTTGAAGGGAAAATATCACGCCATGAGAAAGGAGGAGGCATGTAACCTTCAGAAGTTAATTATGTTTAATGTTATCTTTTGAAAACTACTCAGGTACCAATTAGAGACAAAGACACTCAAAAGTCTGTAGTAGCCTGAGATTGAGCTGTGTGGGCTCACTCCATGAATCATGCTTCCCTCATTCTACGAAAGCTTCGGCTGTACTGTGAACCGTGCAGTGCCTTAACAGTGTGCAGGACCAGAGCCCACCAATTAAGACCGCTGATTATGGAAAGTAAAAAGAAAAAAAGGCAAATAGATAATGCAAATTAATTCTGGAGTGTAAAGGCTAACTCCTTGAGATGGTTGCAAGTGTGACACGAAATCCCTGCTCAATGGGTTGATGTCTCTGGCTGTCTATGGATCGGGTACTGCCAATACTGAGAGAAGGCATCGCAATAAAAACATGAGGGGCCCACACTACTAGATCAAAACAGAGTTAGGTCCCTTTCCATGTAAGTACAAGGAGATCCCCTTCCAGTTGCCTTATGAAGTATCGAGTGAATAGAGTATTGTATTTGAGCTTAGTCATAGATGAGATGCTATATGGGAAAAGCAAGATGGAAAATTTTCCACTAGAGACTCATACATTTTTTGAAAGAGGCTCCTCTAACTAATTCTGCAAAGGATTTAAACTGTGATTGCAAATGAAAGGAGACAGCAGGCAAATGTTGCCTATTCCCTCAAGACAAGATGGAAAAAACAATTACTATTGCACTGACCTAGTTGGTCTTATTTTAGATTGAGGTTTATTGTACTGAATAGTAAGTTAACTTGCTAAATACAAATTAGAGAAAAAAAAGACATCAGCCTCAATCAACAAAAGGATTATTTACTCCAAATGAAAAAGCTGTCTATTTTATGTCCGTAACTTCATAATGACAAATGTAGCAGAGTTATGATTTGGATATAAAGCTATGATTTGGATATGAATGCTGGTATCTAATGGATGTTGTATGTCTTTGTAAGTTGTAGGAATAAAGTTTGCGTGTCTCCTATGGTTTGAGTTCAGTTGCAGGATTCTTCGTGTCTCTGTTGCGTTTCTGAAGATATTCAAGGGTGGCCTCAGCAACCTGAACACTGGCCCAAAGGCTTTGTTTGACAAACTTAAACAAAAACCACACACTAGCTGATATCTTGGTTTACATCTTGTTTTTGTTATTTCCAAACAAAACCTCATTGCCCTCACAAACAAGGGAGACTCGGTCATTCCTTTGGCGGGTGGCTTCGAAAGGAACCCAAGGTGTGGCAGGCAGTGCAGGACACGTTGAGTGAGTACTGCACCATATGCTGTCAGTGGCACTGGAGGGTACTGTGCTGCTGCTTCATTTTCCACGCAAAGCATAAAAAGGAAGATCGAGGCCACCAGCACCTATAAGATTTCAGAAAGCCAAAAGGTTTGCTGTAGTCTTTGCTGAACTCCAGTGAGAGCATTTGCATTGCACTGATCTCAGTTCCTCTATTCAAATAAGTTAAATTTTTGCTTCACACGCTCGCAGACCTGTGGCACAACATTGCCAGTGTGGCAGTGCGGTTCTGGTGTGCCTTTACAGGAGCAGCAACTCAACCAATGACAAATTAAACAAGAGCTATAAATGTGACTTGGATGGAGACAATACGCAGCGTGCAAATGGTAGGCAATACTAAGCCAAAGTTAAACATCATTTCTGTTAGCTGTATATCTTTTAGCATAGGCATAAATCTCATTTGAAAGTCTTCCTATGTTTTATTTTTCTTATAAATGCACAAATGCCCCGTGTTACATGTGAAATTATACTGAAACCTGTAATAATAATTATGTAATCATTGCTATATTTTATTATCGAAACAAATTGAAACTACATTTAAAAGCCAAGTCTGTCTGTAAAATCTACTGGAAGCTCCCAGAGTTTGGCCCTGAATCTGCACTTTCCTGTGTTTTTAGTCTTCTTTTATTTTCCAGGTCATCTGTTCTATGGAGAAAGAAGATACAGCCATCTGGGAGATTAGCATATATATTTTATGAAGCCGAGTAGAGCTCTCCCTTTTACTGACTCAGATGCTAAAGACCCAGATTCGCAGCCTGCCTCCTAGCTAGCACAGCACAGATCATCAATCCTCTGTTGCCAGTGGCTCACCTCTCTCCCCTGCATAAAGAACAAACCTACGCTAAAGTGATGTTGGCAAAGCAGTACCATTCTAAATTGGGGAAAAAAACCACAGTCTGGCTTTACCTCCGTGCAGAGAGGCAATCTATAATGACAGAAGAATCCATTTGTCAGTAAAGCTTACCTTGTTTGAGGAGAGATTATCAGCAATTGATCAAACATATCTGTCTACTGGCATGAGGTACATCTCCAGAATGGTGTATATGGTTATATCTGTGGGTATAAGCATGGAACACAGCTGATATACGTACTCTGAAATATGTAAAAGACTAGTGAGAGCATTACTGCTGGGTTAATTTAAGATGCAATATAAATTGCCACAGGATGTAAGAGGAGTGAGCTGCACTAAGCAGATGTGCCAAGGAGCATGTCCTTAATCTTTTATATGTTCTTACTGCTCTGGTAGAGATGTGCTTTCATTGTAGCTGCAGTTGGAAGTACAGTGGTCTTCTAGTACTGCAGTGTAGCTGGACTGTCCTGTTACTTTTTCTTCTTTCTGGACATCCCTTTTTTTTTTTTTTTTTTTTGTAGCATTCTGGATTTTTTTCCCTCACAGAGGCTAGGACCCTGGAGCGCCAACATTTTGATACCCAGTGTAGATTTATGACTATGGACTGGCACAGTGGTAACATGTTATAGAGCTGCTAAGTTCAGTGAGGAGAGAAGGAAGGCGTCCACTGGACTACTCTGCACAAATGTCTAGAAAAGACAGGGCAAAAGCTAAGATGATCATCCTAAATTTGTATGAATAATGGAATTGAATAAGCAGAATACTTTCCATAGCTTTTTAAAACAAGGGCTGTGGATAGACTGGCCTTTTTGTTTATCCTCTAATAATTTGTTGTGGTTGTTTTTGGTTTTGGGTTTTTTTTTTTTTTTTTTTTTAATGCAGGTGCAAAACTGAGCCTCAACTAAAAACCTTGGTCCAAAATTCCCAGTTTGGAGAAAGTTTGAACTACATTCAGAGTATCATCTGCATTTTGCAGACTAGACTTTCCTTGTTAAACATAGTATAACAAAATATATATCCAAACCTTGGCAGCACTGAGTGTGTAATTCAGATACAGCCTCTGAGAAATCGATCTGTTAGATCTAGAATCTTGATTCCTGTTATTGAGATCTGTTGAATAGTAATGGAAGGATAGAAAAATGTGTAAGAAAGAACCTCCAGTGTAGCATTTAGGCTGTATGTTCACCAGAAAAACACGCACCGTTTCAAAAATCTTTCTGTATCATCTCACAAACACTAAAATGTCATCTTTCACAGACTGCCTGCAGACAGCCTTTCATGTTCCTTTCTTCTGCCTTTTGCCAGTTACTGGAATATGAACTTAACATTTACTGACTCTTCTATGTACCTTGATCCTAAGAACAGCCTTCCCAGTCTGGCCAAATCTTTTCATTCAGAAACCGGTCTCTGACATGGCTGGTAAAAGATTCTAAGAGAAGTCAGTGAGAATGGGAAAATCCTATCCTGGCTCTTCAGAGCATTTCCCTGGACGCTCTCCCAGCTCCAGCCACTGGCTGCTCTGGGCTTCCTGAGCCTGTCACATCGTTTCTGTAGAAACAAACACACCATCGGTGAAAAAAAAAGGAAAAGGGAAGTAAAAAAAAAACCACCCAGGCAAGATGTCCTTGAGAAGCAAAGCTGACTGTGTACTCCACTATCAAGGCGTTCCACGAGATGGCAGGGCTCTGTCTCGGCAGGTCACTACAGCGAGCAGCCCGAGCCCCTGCAGAAATCATTCTCCTGCCAGAGTTTTCACCATCGGTAATGTAACTCTACCTCAAACCTATCAGTGCTCTATAGCAGTGGTCAAAATAAGTGACCAACAGCTGAAAGACAGGAGGCCTCTATTATGTCTCACTCAAATTTTTATATTAGAACTTTTAAAGCACAATATTCACAAAAAGCATAATAATTCCCCACTGTGTGAATTAAAGAAATATCTTTTTTTCCTAAATAAAATTGGATAGAAAACTATTGCGTGCAACTGTGGCTGTTTTAACTAGGGACATTAACATCAATCCTTCAGATTCCATGTCAGTCATCTACTATTTGAACTCCCAAAATCGTGACTACAGCTATTTGTTACCCCTTAGACCAAGGCAGGGTAACCCAACTGTGGCCTGCCGTCCCTCTCACCTGTCCTGCCTCCTTACGCTGTGCTGGCTTTAACGAATGTGCGGGCAGTCCTAACGTGAGTCAGATCAACCTAAAAAGCTGATTGAAAACCGGCTGCTTTTACTTGGTGGCTTAGCTTTCAGTTAAAGAAATGAGCTGAAATGACTCTACAGCCACGCAGTCACCACTGCTGCAATCACGAAAGCAGGTCAAGCATGTGACAAGGGGCAGGAAAGTCCCTTTCAGCAACAGGGTAATAATATTGGATAAGCCGATGCTAATTGCGAAAGCACACCCTTAAGTAACAAAAGAATAGCGGAGAGGATGTATCAGCTCTGCCCTCACTGGCAAGAGGAGGTGGAGGTACAGGAGAAAATCTGATTCTTCCTTTCTCAGACAAGTTCAATTGAAAACTAGTGCTGCAGCAGGCCTCAGTCTTGTGTGGGTCACAATGAACTGTTAGCTCCGACCTCAACTAGATCTATTTTGCTCTTTATTTGTAAAATGAGGATATTAATATACCATCTCTTTCTCGGCAAGGTATTTTTGGTTTCTGTCAGAAATAAAGGCTGTGAAGTTTGTGAAGAAAAGAAAGGAATGAGAAAACTTTCAGTTTACGGCAGGGTTCTCTGCCATACTTCTTCCTAAGTTTCAGTTGGGTGGAGGTGTTTTTCCCAGGAAACAGACAAGCAAATTCAAATATTTTACAAGCAACAAGAAGGATTTTGAATGACCTATTTGACTCAGAGCACGCTATTCCCAAGATCTTCATCATTCTTTTTAAAGCCTAAACCCTGGTGCTTCCTAAGTGCAGCAGCACAGTGCTAACGCAAGGATAGACGGATAAAGCCCCATTGCACACAATTTAAGAACTGTTAGCAGTTACCCTATACATAAAATAAATGTCTCACTGGGGAATGGAGAATTTAAAAAAAAAAATCATCTGGCAGAGAAGAATTGTGTAACTCCATTTACAAAACACCACAGAAAAACAAAGCCCAAGGTTTTATGTAAGCGGGAAGACATCAATGTGGGCTCAGGGTACCTGGGATTCTCATTCGGCATCAGTGGGCCGAACCATGAACAGAGTCTCTCCCTTTCCAGTTTTACCGCTGAAAATGGAATGAGGATTTTAAAGAAAACTGGAGTGAAACTGAAAGGAAATCTCCCTTTTACATCACTCGAGTAGGAAGAGATTCTGTTCACAAGATCCGGTGTCTTCACAAGCTGTAAAAATACTGGTAGCAGAGAGAAGGAATTTGTAATTTCAGGAGCAAGAAGCTGTACACTGATTGCAAGAGTGAGAAATAAATTATGTTTTTTAATTTTTAATAGAGGTATTGAGCAGGGATGCACCCCTATTAACCGCATACAAACATCCAACACCTGTGCTTAAGTGCAGGCTGAATAGGGAAGAATATGGAGTAACTGAAAACAAAGACTTCCCTGGACCCTGCTTTGATGTGGTTCCTGCCCTAAGCCCCTGTTCCAGCCCACTGCACCCGAGCTATGCCGGCCCCTCGGGGTGCAGGGGGGGGCGGCTGGCAGCGCGCTGCGCGGGCCCGGGGAGGGCGGAAGGCATGCCAGGATAGGCAGCCCTGGCGACACACGGCCATCACCCTACATCCTAACCGCCAGCGCCCCCGGCAGGCAGCGCCCCCGGCAGGCAGCGCCCCCGGCAGGCAGCGCCCCCGGCAGGGAGACCCGGGCGTGACCCCGGCGCCGGGAGCGAGGGCAGGGCGGCGAAGCAGCCCTTGAAACCGGGAAGCGCCCGCGCCCAGGGGCAGCGATTTTAAGGAGAGCAGCGGTGTCTCCCCTGCCCAGGACCGCGGAGCCTCCGGCCCGGTCCGGCCCGGCCCGCCTCCAGGTGCGCCACCTCCCGCCCCGCCGCTGGCCAGCAGCGCTGCGCTCAGCCCCGCCCTCCGGAGGTCGCCCCGCCCACCGAGTCACCCCACCCTCGACCCTCTCCCGTGTCATGCCCCTTTCTCCAGCCAATGAGAAGGGGCGTGGAAGGCGGAACTTGGAGCGCTTACTGACGAGCGCCGCGAGGCCCAATGGGAAGCGAAAGCTGACGAGGCGGGGGCCAATTGGGGGGACACCGGTGAGCGCGGGGCTCCGGGGCCAGGGGCTGGGCGGGGAGGGGGCGTGGCCAAAAGGCTGAAGACCCTCAATCAGGTGAGGGCGGCGTTGACGGGCAGTAGCGGAGACCAGTGGCGGCGAGGAGGCGGAGCTTTCCCTCCCCTCCCGCCGCCGAAGCTGCCAGAGAGTCAGGTGGCTCCGGGATGCGCGGCCGCGGCGGCAGGCGGAGGCGGGCGAGGAGGAGGGGGGGGATGCGGCGGCGGCTCGGCGGCACCCGCTGCCTGCCCTCGCCTCTTCCCGCGTTGGGCTGAGGCGGATCCCGCGCCGGCCTCCCCCTCCCCCGGCGGCGGCACCTGCTGCCGGCAGGCGCCGGGCCGCATGAACAATAGGCGGCGGTACCGGCCCCGCCGCCCCCCGCAGCGCCCGGCTGCTGCGGGCGCCTCCCCCTATGGAGCAACCTCGCCATGGAGCCCCTCACAGAGCTCAGTCAGGAGGGCGCGGGCGGCGGGGAGCCGCCGGGCGGCGGGCCGTTATGGACCGCCGTCTTCGAGTACGAGGCGTGCGGCGAGGACGAGCTGAGCCTGCGGCCGGGCGACGTGGTGCAGGTGCTGTCCCGGGACTCGCACGTGTCCGGAGACGAGGGCTGGTGGACGGGCAAGATCGACCAACGCGTCGGCATCTTCCCCAGCAACTACGTGAGCAGCGGCGTGCAGGGGGGCGGCCCGGAGCTACGTGCCCGCTACCCGCCGCCCCCCACCATACAGCGTAAGGCGGCCCGGGCCCGGGGCGGGGGGTTCGGCGCGGCCCCTCGCCGCCAGCCGGCGGGAGGGAGCTGGGCGAGAGGCCCGGTTCCGGCCCTCCTGTGGGCCTGGGGGAGGGGGTTTGAGGCCGCTGACGTTGGGGGGGTGACCGCACAGGCGGGAGCTAGGACTGCCGGGATGGCGTGGAGGGCGCCCCCGGCACGGGGGGAGCCCCGTCCGGCTCGGCCCTTCTGTTGGCCCTGACAGGAGTCGGGATCGCCGCTGCGGGGGAAGGCCCTGCCCGGTGGGAAGCGCCCATGGGAGGCCGCAGGCCGGCCGGCGGCGGAGAGGGCAGGGGCGAGTGGGCCCCGCGATGGCCCTTGGCGCGGGAGCGGTGGGGGTGCGGCCACCCGGCCCCTCACGCCGTGGGGCAGCCCCAGGCCGGGCGTCGCTCGGTTGGCCCGGGGCCGCCCCGGCCCTGTTCGCTGGTCTGTTCCCCTTCCCACCCGCAGCTTCATTCCTGCTGCTCCAGTGCCCTTCTGTCTTCCAGGCTAGTGCTTGGCTCCGGGGAGGCCGAACCTAGCTCAGTGTGTTAGCGTTTCACTGACGCCGGGAGCAGTTTCCCGTTGTTGAGTCCTGTGTTGATTACATTTTCACCGAACGGCAGAAGGTTGGTGGCTTGGCATCGGTGGAGTCACCGGTGGCTGTGGTGTCTCTCCCTTTAAGGCTGTCCTTAAGGGGAATTTGCTGGATAGGAAGCAGTAGCCTTCTGCAGTGTTGATTCACTGCTAATACTTATCAATATCTTCCTTTCTCTTAATCCAAAGTTTATGATTTCTGACTTAAACATTTCTAAGTTGTCTTGTGTTACCAGGTTCCTCCTTGGACCTTTGCTGCCTTCTATTCTAAACTACCTGTGAGTGAGTTTTAGCCAAGTTTGGATATCTGGGCCTACCTGAGGGTTGCTTGACTAAGTTGTGATGCTGAAGGCACGAAGGGATTGGTTTGTTTCTGTGAACTTCAGTGCAGTTTTGAAGCCTTTGTTGGAACCAGAGAATAGGGCTGTTTCATCTCTACATTTTTTTTTAGCTGCTATGTACAATTGTGGAAAGAGAAACAGTGTGGAACTACTGTTTCTAGATTCTGTTTATCTATCACTATTGACAATTCAGGCAAGAATAAAGCTTTTTTGGAGAGGCAGAGAAAAATCTTTAGACTAGTGGGCTTTTCTAGAAAGTAAAAAGATGCTTTGTCCTATCTAGGACGTATCTCCAAGGAATACAACTAATAGCACTTTTCTTATTCTGTGTTCTGCTTGAAAGTATTTAGGTAAAAACTCAGTAATTTGTAGTATTGCCCTTGGGATTCTGAAGAGACTAGGTTGGGCGGTGGTGGTGCTTTCTTTCATGCTGGAACAGTATAGATAAGGTATTGTTTCCCACATGCAGAAAACACTGAATGCTTATTGGGTTTTGTGTTTGAGTTAGTTAGGCGAACCATTTCTACAGAAGTTCATGAAGCCTCAGCTTCCCTCCAGTTTCGACTGTCCAAGTGCAGGCTTTGTCACTACCTATTCGTCTGCATTACTGCACTTTCTATAGTTTGATAGTTCAGGAGTTGCACCTTCCCTTTTTATCCTTGTCTTACCCTTCTAGTGCCACAACAGGACTGCAATACTTTGTCCTCTCAAGTCATCAGCAGTATGTTCATGACAGAGTAGAATTTATTCCTCTCCAATAAGTTTTTAATATGCTAAAGGAGTATTTTTTTTTTTTTTTTTTATAAAGGACGATGTACTTGGGACAGGGAGTAAAGTTGGTTGCTGTTGAATTGGATTTTCAAGCTTCATGTTAGAAATCCCTTTGCAAGGAGCGATACCCACTTTTAGAGCTGGTAATTTTAGTTTGATAGCTGTTTGGAATAACAATCTACTGTTAACTTATCTGACTATGAAGTATTAAAGTTTTGTAGGAGTAATGCAAAGTGTCATTCCAGATAGGCACCTGGTCATGGAAGCTATTTTTAGTTGCTTTCCTGAAAGTTTATCTTCATGTTTGCTGTGGGTTTTTGCAGTATAAGTCCTAGAGATTCTGCTTCCACTGAGAGCTGTAGTAGTATAGCTAGTAATTGTGTGCTGTCTCTCAGCATCTGCATAGTGTCCTGGAATCTTACCTCAGCCAGGGTACCATGAATGATAGAAGTAGCCTCTGGAAGCTGTGAGGAGTTGGACCAACTTTAAGGACCCGCAAGGACCTCATCTGCGCTATGGGTTCTTGCACACTATGCGCTGAATTAAATAGCTCCATTGTATGGTATAATAAAGGCTGATTAAACAGCAACTACTTTGCAGTTGTCAACATGGCCACTGGTTCATGATGTACAGGCTCTGTAGTTCCTTATCTGTCCCCAGAGGACTGACAGCACATCAGTTATTAAAGTTTTAAGGCAAAAATTAACGTTAAATGTTCCCATTGCCCTTACAGTCCAGTACAGCATGTCTGCCAAATTAAACTACAATTTAGAAAAGGCGTTGTGTTTAGAAGGGTGAAGAAGAACCAGTATTTTGTGCACTAATGTAGCTGTATAACTAATTCTGTGGAAACGAAGAAACTACTTCAAGACAAAATACCTTTTAAAAAGAAACCCAACCAACCAAAACTTTCTAAAGATGAGTTGTTTTTTCTCTGGTTAAGCTACCCAGGAGGGTAAGCTGGCCAGTCTGCCTTAAAGAAACATACATTTTCAAAGGAAAGCCAAGGTGGTACTTGGAAGCAAAAGGAAACTTACTTTGCAAAGTAACGTGCAATGTAGCACACAGTGTCCTCTGGAAGTGTAAGACTGAGTTTCACATCCCAGGCTTGTTGTAGTCCATTCGTGCATCCAGCAGAGTAAACCAGGTGACCGCGTACACCAAGAATCTTGCTTTCCGTGTCTTCGGTTCTTTGCCCGTCTATCCTTCTACCCGCCACCTTCCTGCCGCACCTCCTTTCTGGAGCCGGCTCCGGGCGTGGAGGATGGGGGGCGGCGCTGCCGCGGGGCCGCTGCCGCCGGAGCTGTCCCTTCAGCACCGCCGGAGCCGTCGCCGCCCAACTGCCGGCAGCGCTCGCTCAGTGTCATTAACTGAGTGTCCTGCTCGGGCCGTGAAGTGCCCTAGGGAAACGCTAGGTTGTGAATACTGCCAGAATGTCGTGTGTCACGAATTCCGGGCACGCTCTGTCGATCTCGCTTTGTGGCTTATGTGTTTCTTTGTTTTCAGTCTTTTAATTGACCTTGCCCCTAGTGTTCTGCCAGTGTTGAAATTCCACTGACAAAGTGATAGGACTCAGCAGCTAATTTCTTTAGCCCTTTTATCAGTGAAAAATACCAGAGCAGCTTGTTTTGTGTATTCTCAGTGACAGGGTAGTCTCGTATCTGGAGTTGTCGTTACAGTCTTGTTCTAAAATTTGTTTCTGGTCAGAATCTACTCCATCTTTTCGTAATCTGTAGCTTACGAGTATTTGAACACCGAGGCTGCTAATGTAGGACTGAAAACTTCTTTGTTGTGTAAATCCTTGAAGTTCAAAGTGTTACCCAAAAGGTGTACTCACTGTAACAGACAAATTCTTTGTGTGTTCTGGACTGGAAAGGGCCCTTCCTCCTTTGGGAAGACTTTCCTGCTCAGCTTTCTATCCTGTTTCCCAAATCTTTTTCATAGAACACTGTGGAAAAAGAGCACAGGCATCCTTATTACACTAGCTGTATTGCAGAGGAATATTGATTATATAATCCCTGTATGTAGCCAACTCCTAGCTCATAAGTTTGACCGACTTATAAAAGTAAGCCAGACTTTTTAAAAGCATGTTCAGGAAAGATAGAGCTCGGTCATTAAAAAAAAAAAAGTCTACAGCAGAGTTAGTATTAACATCATACAGTTATTTTGTTTGAGTGGAATCTAACCTGCTCCCTTGCTTTGTGTGACAACATAACTTCTTTTAAAAACAGCATAGAGTTTTATATATACAATAGATAACTACAAAGCCCAATACTAAAATACAGTACTCTGAATTAATACCTACGTTGAGTAGGTTCGTTACAGACTTAACTTTCTTTCTACTATACAAAGCAGGGGATATGTCAGATTTGGCAGTTCAGAGGCAGGAAAGTATTAAAGGTCTTGGTGACTTCTGCTTAAATCCTTGCATTATTATATTTTTCCTTTAAAACTTAAAAAAATTCTTGGATTGTCATTGGTAATCACCAAAATATCAGACGGAATAGCCATCAATGGTATCTCACTAGTAACCTAACACTACTGTAATTTCAACTGTGTTAGCATGTTTTCATTGGTAACTACGTGGATTTTCCATTCTACATTGGTCAATATTGGATGGGTTCTTTTGGTCATCTGTGAGCCTAAACTATGTTTAGTAGGCAGTTCTACAGGATACATTTCACACCGCTTTTTCTCCAGATGCAATTTATATGCTGAATTTAGACATTTGCATCTGTAGATTTTTACTGTACAGCGCCAAGTAGTGTACCCGGTTACTGTGGCAGCCTATAAAAATATAGCTGTGAATGCATGGAAATGGATGATTCTGTTATTTCCTATAGTTTCTGTAATAAAAATGCAGTATGCCTTAGTAAAAAATGTTTTATTGCTAGCTCTGCGTACTCAGTATGTGGTCTGATCCATCTGCTTCTCACACCATCATCGGTAGTGTCAAAATTAGTTAACAGATCTTTTGTGGGTGCCCAATCTGCAAAGCTTGTAGAGGTGTGGAAGAGCAAGAGTGATTTGGGAATGACTAAAAGATGGTTAGTGGCACTTGAATAAGAGACATTCAAATAAGGGACAAATGCAGGAGCTGATGCATTTTGTGTTGAATTTCAGCTATGTCACATTAAGCACTGTAGTGAAGTCAATGAAGATTAGCCTGTGGGTGTGTGTTTTTTCGTTTTTTGAATCTTGTACTGTCATTGAGAGCAGGAAATGAGGGTTTATCCTCAAGGGGGTGTCAGTGTTGTAAGGGTTTAAGTGTGTTAAGACGAGGCTATTTTATTAAGCGTGTCATTTACCACCATTAGTCAAATTCATCACCATTCACAGCGAGTACTTCATACAGGTTTTATAATGCTGCAAGATCTGTTTTACCACACTATTTGGCAATGAAAGATTGTCAGAAGGGATTATTGCTTTAATTTGTATTGTTTTGGAGTGAAAATTGGTTTTTTCTCCAAGGGTGAGGTTGAGCAATGTGGACCTTCAGCTGATATACAGGCTGTGTAGTTGCTAAATGTTTACAACTTTTTTTTTTTTTCCTCTTTCCCTAGTTCTGGAGATCGACTTCTCAGAGCTTGTTCTGGAGGAAATCATTGGCATAGGGGGCTTCGGAAAAGTCTATCGTGCTGTATGGATAGGAGATGAGGTTGCTGTCAAAGCAGCTCGCTATGACCCTGATGAGGACATCAGTCAGACCATTGAGAACGTCCGCCAAGAGGCCAAGCTCTTTGCAATGTTGAAGCATCCCAACATCATTGCCCTCAGGGGTGTGTGTTTGAAGGAACCTAATCTTTGCTTGATCATGGAGTTTGCCCGTGGAGGATCGCTAAATAGAGTGTTGTCTGGTAAAAGGATACCTCCTGACATACTAGTGAACTGGGCAGTGCAGATTGCGAGGGGAATGAACTACCTGCACGAGGAAGCAATTGTTCCCATAATTCACCGTGACCTGAAGTCCAGCAACAGTAAGTGCTAGACAGTGAAAGGCCAGGGTGCTTGGATATGGTTTTGGAAAGAAATCATGCAAAGAAGAGGGCAGTAATGTTAACTTAGCAATCCTTTCTTGTGAACCACTGTATCCTCTAATCCAATCCCAGAAGGGTTTATTTTTCTACAATTTGGTGCTACAGACCACAGGAAATACGTAAATGCTTTGTAGAAGTAACTTAAATGATTGGATGCAAAAGCAACTGTAAATGGAGCATGCTCTAGTAGTTCATCTATATACACAGTGTCTCAGTTTTGTTGAGACTCCTGTATGTTGGAAAGTCTTGTTGAACTTAACATGTATTCTCCTTCCTCTTTTTGGAAGGATAAATGTTCCTTTGGGTACATAAATGCTCCCAGACTTTCATTTTACTTGCTAGATTTTGCTGTATAGGTGAGAAGCAAGCCTGTTTTCCTTATGGGAGGCTTAACCCATTCCAGCTGAATTGGATCTTCTCTCGATCCCTCATAGAGCTGGTGTTGACAGAAACATTAATTCAAGTAAACGTCCTGATGGGGTCCCTTGTACATCCAGGATTTTAGCTGATGTTTGTGTTGCTTTACATTAGAGCACGGGGACTGAAATTTGGTAGTTACAATTCTGGAAATCACGGTGAATAGCTGCTCTGTAATACTAATAGTCTTATTGTCTGCCACTTGGGTACTGTTTCTGTAGTGTCTCTTGTTTTCCCAAACTTAAGATTGCCTTGAAGTCAAACACATGCGTAGAACATTTTTATGAGTGTGGGATGAAACTGCTGCTGTGGTTTAAAGATGATCATCTCCTGATGCCTGCGTGCAGCTGTTCAGACTTTCTCTCTGCCTATGTCTAGATGTCGAGCAAGCAAACATGTACCTGCTTATTGGCTGCAGTGGTTTAGATAGGTGTGCTAGTATGAAGTCATTTTCACTTATGGTTTGAGTTAGTAAGAAGCACTGTGAGCTGGGTGGCTGGGATGCAGGCACGTGTTTGCTTTTGCTTTAAGGGCAGTAACGTCTAGCAAAGAGGTCTGACAGATGGGAATTTTAATATCTTAAGTAGGTTCACTAGGGCTGGCGTTAGCCATTACAGTCTGCAAGGCCTGGAGATTTACAGCAATCTTTGGATGGTTCTTTGGCCTCAAACCTTGTGGCAGTGAATTTACAGAGTTTGTTGTGAAGGAAAAGTATTAACTCTTGTTAGTGAGTTTGAGAATAGGAACTATGAGAGCTTTCAAAGAAAAAGCTTCTATAATACTATTCTTAAACTATTAAAGTTTCCCTTTCTGTTAGAGTAAGGCAATCTTAACATGTATAAAGATTTCCTCGTATCTAAACCCTTCCCTTACAGACAGCAGTATATATATGGGCTTATTGATAAACACTGTAAAATGAACGATTGATGGGCTTGGTTAATGGTGGCTGGCTGTATCTGTGAATAAGAAATCGTTGCCTTGAAGTGTTGGGCCTTTCCTCTTTACCTAAGAAAATATCTACATGCTTATTTTGCTAACAGTCCATTAAGACTTTATTGCTTAATGCTATGTGACCTTTTTTTGAGGTTTAGAAGGGAAGTTATTTTTAAGAGAACAACCTTTTAGCTCCCGGTATTTCACTTTTTTGTTCAGGCTAGAGACTGCTAGTTGTGAAAAGGAAACGTATCAACCAGAGAACCAGGCCAGCCAGAGCGATGCAGTGTCACCAACCGAACACAGATATGGATGGTAGAAAACATCTGCACTGTCAGCAGCAAGAGTAAATGTCTCTTGTCACAGTGAATCAGCAGTACATAATTGCGCTGCACTGTAAATTGTCAGTGAGAAGTTGAGGGTTTTGCTACATATATTACTAGATTTTTCCTCATTTGGGAGGAAGCAATAGCAAAAGAGTAAGGAGTGGGAATACCTGTAGAAGGATTCAAAGATATCCTGTGTTTGGAGGGGAGAGTTAGAGAATTTACATGGTGGTCTTGAACAGAGATGATACATCCGATCTAGTACAGAAATGGTGGGTATAGGAAAATTCTACTCCAGCTAAGTCTGCAGAAAGCAGTATTACATCTGGGAAACTAAATAAATGTAGGAGTTTGTACTGGAGGGAAGGATCTCAGATATTTTAAGGAAAACTCTTTGTTTTGTAACTCTGCTTTGAAATATGAATTAGTAACCTCAGGTATGGGCTTAAAATATTACGACAGCTGTTTAGTTTGGCAGTATAGAGTTCTTTCTGTGCTGTGTGGCGGAAGAGAAATTTTAAAAAGGGTATGCTGTCTTAAACATTTGAAAATACATGTTCTTTTCTGGGTGTATCTATAAAGCAAGTATCATACATATTAGATTATGAAAACGGTGACACTTTTTTTGGGAGGAGGGACTGTTGGTCTTTTCTGTTTGATGGTTTTTTTGGTTGTGTGTTTTTGTGGTTTGTTTTTTGTTTGTTTGTTTTGGTGTGTGTTTTGGTTTTTTTTCCTTCACAAAAGTGTGTATTATCTGTACATGCTGGAAGACTTAACTCATGGTTACCTGTAGGGTAAACAACTTTGGGCTACCCAAGTCATGTCTTCCCTGAATACTCTGTCACTGCATTGCTGAAATCCCTTTTCCATTCTATGTAGTAGTCGTCTTGGAAATGTCTCTGCTCTGTTTTCTATGTAGAGCTTTTTACAAGTAATCTTTTTGTAAAGATTAGTGGATTAAGTATATTACTGCATTCTGATTATATGTCTTGCGTTTTCTGTGGTTTCCTGAGGTACTTAGTTTTCTCAGTTACTGTGGATACTCAAGAACAGGTTACCTCGTTACTTTTGTGCCTGTAGAATTACAAGCTTGCAGCGTTTTCTTTGCACAAGTTACCACCCACCAACTGATAGGCAGTAACATGTCTCTGGAGAAGGAACAGCTTCTGCTTGAGAGAACTTGGAAAAGATTCTTGCAGACACATTTCTTTCATGTACTAAACATCTACAAGTACTGTAGAGCTGTCGTGGGAGCATCAGCTGTATTGATCTATGATTGGTACTGCCTACGTTTAGTAATAGATAGCGATTCTCGTACATCTCATCTTGCCTTCAAGCACCAGCTGGGACCTGCACTATCCATCTGAAGCTGCAGGATAAGTTAATTTGAGAGTTAGGGAACAAGATGGGGGAGTGGGAAAGAACAGAATTGCTTTATTTAAAATCAAATTTTCTACTAGAATAGAAAAAAATCAGAGAATGCCGGGCCTTCAGATGTCTGCCTATATTTAGAGCACGTAAGGACAGTATTTCATGATGAACCTTTTAAGAAGGTCACGTTACATTTTGAACTGTTAAATAAGTCAAGCAGACACTTTAATGCAAGTCTGAGAAATTACTCAATTATATATCTATAAGTATTTGAAAAAAATCGGTGTTAATCTAAACTGTTGCAGCTCTGTGGACTAGAGCAGTATGTACCAAAACAATGCTCAGAATTGTTTTCAACATATCTGATAGCACAGTAAAGAACATAAGGTTTTGATTGCTTTGGGAGGTAACTTCATCTTGTATAGAGACTGAACTTCAGAGGATTATTTGAAGATTCAGGAGGTGTCTGTTTGAGATTCTCCTCATCAAAAAGCACTCTCCAAACCAATTGTCTGTGTTCCTTCTTTTAACAAGGAAGGTGGACATTTTTTCTGTTACCTCATTTTTCTTATTTTTTTTTTCTCCTTTTCATTGTCATCGCTTTGCATTTAATGCTAATACATTCAGAATGTAGGAGAAGTGCCCTGTATGTTTTAAGTACTGTGTTCATTTGAGGCAGATATTTATGGTAAACATTGGAGGTTCTGAGGGTTGCCTGTTTCATTGCTTTGGGAATGCTATCAGGCAATGAGATCTTTGCAGAACAAATGGCATACCTGTGGTGTATTTTTAGAGACCCTGAAATTCTTCTGCTGAGTGTCAGTTCAGTTGGCAGTGAGTCTGGTACACAGGTGTTCCCGTGGCATAACCAGCTCGCATGGCAGTCATGTAGCTAACTACACAAGAGAAAGAAGATAACCCAGGCAAGGTATTTTGTTCTGCTGTGTGAGGAGATAAATATTTTTCTTTTTTTTTGGCATTTGATTCAAGAGATTAAATTTATTCCATATGAAAATTAATTTTATTAATCTGGCAATCCTCTCTGGCTTCTTTTTCTTCTCTTCATCTGTTGATATTGCTAACCTTTCCCTCTACAGCTGCATGTTGGTGCTCCACTAAGAATATGTTACAGAATTGATAGTAGGCCTCTCCCAGTGTGTAGGCTCCTAAGTAAACTAATGCTGAGCTATACAAAAAGGACCAACTAGGAATGCCCACTGAAGTCAATATCACTGTGTTTAGCACAGCTCTTGGAGTTGCCCTTTCTCTTGTGTGATTTGAGTCTCATTTCTGGCCAGAGGAAGGTGCTTGGCATATACTGTTTAGGATCAAAAGGGCCATCCTGTTGGTTTTAGTGAAATACTGTAAATAACGAAGCTGGTCCTGTTTGTTTCTGTTTGTCTGTCAATGTTAGATATGCCAGCATTGCTGTAGGAATAATGCCAGTTAACTAATGCAGCAGAGAACTAGCAAAAGCATATTTGCTCTTTTTTTGACTGGCTCAGCAAAATACGTTTGTTATTTGCACTACATTGAAAGATTTTGCTGAGGGTGTTCGTGCTGGTTAGTGAAGTGCTTTATAAAAGTCACCATGTTTGTGTTCCACAAAGTGGCACAGAAGATTAGCAGCAAAGTGGCGTGGCCAAGGTCAAAGAAAGAGGTAAGGACAGAGCTCAAAATAAACCCCAAGAATTCTGATTCAGTCAACTCAGTAGTTCTTTCTAGATCTGTGAAGGTGTTCACCTCTCCTACTTTTTGGGCCACCAAGCTAAGCTTATGGTATCCTGAGATTCAAAGCAAGGCTCTAGCTTTCTAAAGAATGCCAAACTGCTACAGCTTTGCTTATTGATTTGATGCAGTTGTTAAGCCTTTTTCTGCTTATAAAGATGCTAATAGAGCTGACTTTCACATGGTCTCTGGACAGTTGTTCCTAGGACTTTACAATTCCTTGTTATTTATTTATTTTTTAAAGTACGGGCGGAATTTAGAAGCAGGGTTTCCTTGCAACTAGTTCAAATCCAACTCAAGGACAACAGGACTTGAATGTTAAGTATCCATCTTGATAAGTTGCGATTGGTTATCTTGTTCCTTGTTGCAGTATTTACAACTCGATCTGTGTATAACTGACACTCCTCTGTTGGACTTTTCAGAGAAGGAAAAGTATGTAACGTAAACATCTTTCTCTCTGCAGCAGCATCATAGAGGACACCTCTTCCAGGGTCTGCTTAAAGTGTGTTGGCAGGACAGCTTGGAAATCTGCACTATTAATGCTGCTTCTAGTTCTTCAGTGTAATTTGCTGACGAAACTCTCCAGTCTTGTACCTTCTCTCAGAATGGTTTTCCCTTGCCAGTGCAATTAAATGAGTGTGGTGAATCTTTTGTGTGTAGTGAAACTATTTCAATGCCATCTGAATGCTTTACGCTGGGTGAATAGTTGATCCAGACTCACAAGGCAAGGAACTACCCAGCCAAGAGGGAAGTGATAAAAATGTGAGCTTTTTATTTTTTTGAGGGACAACAGCTGGGAGATTCATTTTATGTGGGTGGTGTCCAGTTCAGGGACCAAAAATCAGTAAACTTCTTTTTTATTTTTTGGTGGGTTTTTTTTTTTTTTTTTTTTAGCTTTAACAGTGTGTACAGTAGAAATCAGGCCTTCTAAGAGCCTGAATGTACTCGTAAGGGTGATCAAAGATGACTTTTCAGGTTTTGCCCTTAAGCAATTATGTGATTCTATGGACATGCTATACGATATTCCTAATGGTGCATAACTCCTAGTTCTGGTTACTCTTCTTATTTCTCTGTCTCCCCAGAGTATCAGCCTTTGTGCTTATATTGTAGTTAAAAAAAAAATTCCTAATAGCTGTAACTTCTTGCATGTGGTCGATGTGAATCTGTGAATATGACGGTGAAGTTCATGCCAGTAATTCTACAATGTTTTGTTGAACAGAATGAAAAAAATATTGTAATTTCACATGTTATTAATTCAGAGATTCACAGAGTGTTAGGGGTTGGAAGGGACCTCTAGAGATCATCTAGTCCAACCCCCCTGCCAGAGCAGGATCACCTAGAGCAGATCACACAGGAACAAGTCCAGACAGCTTTTGAAAGTCTCCAGGGAAGGAGACTCCCCCACCTCTCTGGGCAGCCTGTCCCAGTGCTCTGTCACCCTCACAGGGAAGAAGGGTTTCCTCATGTTCAGGTTGAACCTTCTGTTTTCCAGTTTGTGGCCATTGCCCCTGGTCCTGTCACTGGACACCACTGAGAAGAGCCTGGCCCCATCCTCCTGACACCCACCCTTTAGATATTGATAAGCATTGATAAGATCCCCCCTCAGCCTCCTCTTCAAGCTAAACAGCCCCAGCTTTCTCAGAAGTTCTAGTTCAAAAGATGTAAATTATACCTGAAGTTATGCTAATTTTTAAGCTGTTGAGACACTAGGAAATCACATAAGTAGGGTGACAGGTTACTTGGGGTTGTTTTTTCCTTTTTTTTTTTCTTAGCTTGTTTAAATTAGTGCAACCACTTTCCTCTCCGAGAGGTCTGACAGATGCTTTCATGTTGCAGTCTTATTTTCAGTATGTTTTAGTAGATTTCTGAGGGTTCCAAAATGAAAATAATCTCCTGTAAATGGTTTTAGTTGAATATGAATTGATGTCTTCACTGTTAATTGCAAGTCAAAAATCGGAAGACTTTATGGAATGAGTTTGTCCACAAGAACTCTTTGGTATTCCCCTGCCTGCACCAAGTAGCAAAAACACAACTTCACAAATGGAATACCTTGTCTTTTTAGAAAACAATGGAAAGAGTTCCTCTCATTTTGAAGAAGTGAAATTGTCTATTACTTTAAAAAACCTTTTTATGTCTTTGTGCCACTGCATGTGTTTTCTGCAGTGTTCTTTCTGCTCCTAAGAAAAAAATAATCAAGAGTTATGACACTAGGCACTTTCTCCAAATCGTGTATGTGGAACTATAGAACTGGTATGAACAGACCTGAGCACCATCATGCAGGAGGTGTACCTAGGCATCTGTGTGCTGTTTCCATGAAGTCACTGTGTCTGACCATCTGAGACAGAGCTGGGATAAATCTGTGTTTTTCTGAAATTTCTATGTAGGAAGTCAAGAGTGAGAGCAGCTTTGTTCTGGCTTTTCTGGGAAGCTAGAATAACTTTTTCAGCATCACTGTGGGGTTTTTTTTTTTGTGTTGCTTCCATGTCAATAAACTTAATCTGAATTCTGAGAGATTTCTGTCAGTAGCTTTACTTCTGCTTTTCTCATCAAACAATTCCTTTCAGTACTTAAACATATCTGAAGCAAATTCACTCTTGAAGCATCAGAAGTTAAGCACAGTCTTGTTCTTTGAAGTGATAATTCATCACCCAAGATGATTCCTTATTTTTAAGGAATATCCCATTTTGAAGGTAGTGCATATTCCCTTGTGGCAAGACAAGGAAACCCTTAAACTGTTGGAAAGAGTACAGGTTATAGCACATGATTTTAAGTAGCTGCTTTTTGGTATGTTTACTTTCTGATTCTAGGATAGCTTCAGTTAGATTGGTGTGACTTTGATTTCCAAAAGGTTTCCAAAGGTGACTGGCATATCCAACAATTGCTTCTTAATTGTCTGACTGCTAATGGAAAGGTAAATTCAGTCTTCCTCAGACCTGAACTTTTTCCAAATATAAAATAGTAACAGAACCTCATGCACTAAGAATAGAAACTATCGCGATGTATAAGGATTTCTAATTAGTTGTTTGGTTTTATCAGTGTTTAAGATCAGGGAGAAGAGTCCTGTTTTGCATAATAGTAAATCTTTGGGTCCTGGCCTGTAGAAGAGTCATTTTGGTGGTAATGGCAGGATGGTGCAGCATCATTAGGGTTCTCTTCAGAAGGAGGTAGCCAGAGGATAGACAGCCCTCCTATGAGCTGCTTGTGTTACTACTGCAGACAGCTCTTCCACTCTGCTTCCTAAAAGCTTTGTTACATTACTCACTCATTTATTATAACACCATTTTTCATTAAAAACAAAAATATCCTTCCAAAACACCAAATTTTATCTAAGCACATACAGATTCCAAATTATCTCTGAAATCCTGTAGGTGACCTGTATGCTCTACTAAAGTCCTGGATGATTTTTACAACTACAAGTCAAGCTCCTAGTTAGCTGTGCATCATCTTCCTCTGATGCTTCATCATCAGGCTTCTGGAATTTGCTTTGGCTGTTAAGAAATGTTAAGATTTGCTGTTTGTTTTACAACTGGAAACCTTCATTTAAAATATGAGCATGGCTTCAACCTTGCTGATATATTGACTTCCTGGTTAGGTGTGTAGCAAATGATAGTGAGCATGCCAATAACTCCATTTACTACTAACAGGTAAATACTTCTGCCACTAAGGTTTTGCTTATCGCAGTAATTGCTGTGCTTAAAATGGGGATTCCTGGGAGGTTCCTGGGATACTATAAAGAAGTGCTGGTATGGATAATTGCTGTAAAGATGATGTGTAAGGGTAGTGGGATGTACAAGCACTGGGCCATGTGGTCCACCTGCCACAAAAGTATTACAGGATTTCCTATTGTTTCTCATCTTTGAGTATGAGCCTAGGAAAAGACATTAGAGAGAACAGTCTTTAGTTGCTTTTGACTTTGCATTGTTCAAGGATCTTGAAAATAAGAAAAAAAAATCTCATATCTTTGATTAATAGAACTTGATATGACTCATTCTGCTTATTGAAGTGTTGTCAATCTTGCCTTTGGATTTACTGATTTGCTTTTTTTTTGTTTGATGTATTCAGTTGTGTGGTGTGTGATTTTGATACCATTATGGTCATCTAGTAACTGGGGCGTATTCCAAATGCTTTATCAAGGACTACTGTGTAGTCACTTATGCTTTTTGACCACAGAGTAAGCTGGGTCAGAAAACTGACAGAAATCTAACGCATTAATAAGTGAATAACTTTCTGATAGCTTTACTGCGTGGGCTGTTATCTTGCATGGACTTTCATGTGTAACAGCGTGGGACTGCTCTCTTTCTCAGCGGCTGGCGACTTGTTCTGTTCTGCTTAAGCAGGTAAAACTGTGCAGCCTTCAAGAAAATCTGAATTTCACTGTTGTCAGCTGTAGCTTGGAGCCATGATTGTGTATCTTGGAGCCTTTTAACATTTGTTCTGATGAATGGAAATATACCTCTCCTTATTTTCTTAGTTTTTTTTTTAATTAATTCTGATTCAAAACAAATAGAAAAAAAAAAACCCAAAACCACCAAAAACCAAACCACCACCCAAAAAACATCATAAACAAATTACCAAAAAAACCCCTCCAGCTTCTGTAGTGGTTTGTGCTGCTCCCTGTGCCGTTTTTGTCTTTCTTGCCTTTTAGATTGTGGAGTAGCAGCCTATTCCAGGAATGAATGGTACTTGCTGTTATTGACTGTTTAACGGAGATGTCTGAATTGAAGCCAAAGCAAAACAGTTCTGTGCTTTTTTCATCATGAATTTCATGTTTCTGTTTCTGTGGAAATGGCTCCCACTGAACCAGCATTATTATTAAATCTCTTTTCAGGCAGTCTCTAGAGTGACAATTAATGAATATCATTCCTGTGACTGTACACTGTGCTTTCCTTTTTCTGTTGTTGCCTAATACAGTTCTTGGTTTGCAGGCTTTCAAACTGATACGATTTGGCTGAAGCACTGTGTTGGGTACAAATGTAATTATATTTTTTCCTTGGAGCATTTAACAGATTATGAAGAGTACAATAATCCGTGCCTGAGCTAGAAGGTTGTTCCAATGTAAGCAGTATTGTAGGATTTAGTCTGAATCCAGAGCTGAACAGCTCTATTTTTCCAGGAAACTCATCTGAGTGTTCTCCAGGAGCATTCAGTGTTTTGTACCAGATCACTAAAGCGATAAGACTTTTTTCAGCTTGGCTAGGTGAAAGGATCGATTCTAAATATATCATGGCTCTGGAGGCCTTTCCTATCCCCTCCCCCATTATGCATTAGCTCTTTAGAGTTACTCTACTGCACGGCTTAAAATCCAAGAACTGCTGGGTTGTCACATCCATCACCTCCTCTAGGTTGATAGAGGAGGACAGGCGGCCAGCTTTATGGATTTGCTCAACACTCACCCATACCCAATAATTAAAAAGCTTTTGCTTCCAAGTTATATATATTTTTTAAAAAATTTGTTGCTGGATGGCTAGTTATAAAAAGAGAAACTGATTATTACTAGAGGCATTATTTGCATTGTTTTTCATTCTAACGTGGAATTTTGAGTGAGTCTTAAATTCTATGCTTTACAGGGTCTTATGCAACACTTAGCCTTCTGCACCACAAACAAATATTAGAATATAGTTGCAGTCCTACTGAAATGAATGGCAGGGTACCCAGCAGAAGGTAGGTAAAGGCTGCATGCGAAAAGCCCGGACTCAGTCCATGTGCAGATCTGTTAATCACTTTAAGTACTTTGAATGCAGGATCAAGAGCAGATTGCTCATTATCTGGATACTTGTGAAGCCAGAGCTGTGCAGGCTGACTAAGGAAGGTAGAGCTAAAATTGCAAATTAGATTTTGGCAAACCACTACAATATGAGGTCTCATTTTGGAGCAAGTTTTTGAAATCCTTTCCCAAAAGCTTAGTTCTGTCCTCAAGGCAGCATGCCAGTGTACTGCCAACAGGACTTAGTAATTAAAAAAAGGAATACCTGGAGAGCTCAGTCCCTTGTCCCCTTTACAATAACGCTGCTTTTTTGACTTGTTTGACAAACTGCAGGCTTATTAGCTGGCTTCCAGCTTGCTGGGACCGTGACTCTCAGACAATGCAGCAGCATGAAGCAATATACTAAGGCTGCCTTTTTATCTAACATCCAGTATTCCCCCCCCACCATCTGAGCTGAAATGTATCTTGGGAAGTTTTGCTTATTTGTGGGAGGGGAAAATGGAATTGGAACAATCATAGTATGTTTGGTGAAGCCATCTTTGATGCTAGAGTATTTTTGTTTGATCTATGGGTACTTCTTCAAATAAGGACTGTTCAAAAACTATGGGACTGTGGTTAGTATTTGCTATTACTGTAGTACCTTCTGCATAAGAACCCTAAAGATTTCAGAATGCTTTGTGTTTCTTCAGAGTACAGTGCAAGTTCTTATTCATTTTTTAGATAAAAGCAAGTATAAAAAGTAGTAATTGGCCTATGCAAAAGGTGAAAGATGCTCGTCTCATTTTTCTGAATTAGTCTCCATTTAAAAAAAATATAATCCACAATTGCACGAATTTCACAGCCTCCTGGTAGCTGAAAATGTTTGGACTGGAGATAGATCTATCTAGAAAGCAGTCAAGGGGATTTGTACAAAGCAAAGATTATACCTACATTGTGGGGAGATGAGTATAAATAATACTGTAAACTGAAATTGTCTGTCCCAATCGTGAAATTCCAGGGGTGTGTGTCCGTGAAAAAATTCAAGTTCACGTGTAGTATTAATGTTTTAGTGTTTGTGGACCCTCTGGCTAGAAGTAGAAGTTCTCAAAAAGTGCCTTCAGGGTGGTCCTAGCTTGGATAACCTTATTCTGTGGTCTGAAAAACAAACTGTTAGAAAGCATACAGGGTCGAGTGAGGAGATTGTTCAAGATAAGGTTTCCTGTAGCAGATTGGCTTGGTTTTGGACACATTCTGCCATCAGTGGGTGGAAGAGTCCAGATCCTGTGATATTAGTCAGACTTCTTTTCCTCTCTGGCATAACTTCAGCTTCAGTAGGCCTTTAGCTGACTTCTGAAATTTGTGTAAAGCAATTTTTAAATAAATTTGGAATTGTTTGGAAATTGAAATGTTCTGTTTCCTTCAATTCCTGCACTTAAGACTTTTGCTGTAATGCTGGCAGGGAAAAGTTTAATGGTAATACCTCCTCATACAAGTCCGCATTGCTCTTAAATCCTGTGATGGAAAAGACTTGTAGCTTCTAGAACTGAAACCCGGCTCATGTTTTGCATTTAAGGATCTCTGAGTGAAAAAGCATTGGTTTCCGTAAAGGTTTTACTCTGTTCTTTGCTTTCTGTAAGCTCTTGCACCTGGGATTTGATGGACTCAGTATCTGATACATCTCCTTACAGTACTTGAATTATCTAAATGGAGGAATTGGATGGGCTGATGCTTATCCACTATCTGACAAAACCTTTGCCACTTTTCATTTTGGTAAGTGAAACCACAGTAAGCTGTTCTGTTTGCAGGATGGAGGAAGAAATAAAATGTGTCCAGTATTCCCACCCACAATGAGTACTCAACTGCAGCAATGGTCTGTCACTCCAGCTTTGACAGGGTAAGCAGTTCCCCTCTTTGTAGCTGCCTGTTGACCCTACTGCGGTTGAAAAGAGGGATTGTACAGTAACAGACAAGCAAAGGCCCGTGGGAAAACAAATTGGTACTAGGCTGTTGTATCTGTAGGTGGTTGAGTTTTGCCCTGGAGTGATCTGCAAAAACTCCCAACTGCAGCAAAAATGCATGGTATTACTTTGGGAAAGAAAAGGTATGTTAGATTAGTGTCATTCCGTGTGAGTTTGTGTTCCTTTGCTGGTTTTGAGCCTTTGAGATCTTAAGTAGTGGTGTTCTCACTTCCCTTCAATCTAACAAAATAAGAATAGGTACGGTGAAGCACTGGGACTAAAGGCGGTATCTCGTTGAGAATCCAGATGAGAATATGGGAGACCGGGGAATAAACTTCACTAAATCTGTGCAGGTAGTTGAGTGGCTACTTAATGATCTAAATATTAGAATTATAATTTTCTGTACTAGGTAAAATAACAAAGCTTACATATTTGTCTTATTTATAGTCCTTCCTCTTGTCATTCTCACCAACCCATCGCTGTTGCTGCCATCTATCTAGCTCTTGGACTCTGTAAGCAGCTGATGTGGCTCTGAGCAGACAGTGTGCAGCACAAAATAATGAGTAGGGGCACTTGGGAATGGGTGTGAGTGGGATGTGCTTGCAGGCTAAATCCTTTTGCTGGAGTTCTCCTCATGTCTTGTTATGACTGTTTCCTCATTCCTGGAATCTTGGATGACAAAGCATTTGACCCACAGCAGTGGTAATGGTGGTGCAGACTGAAACGGAGCTCCTGAAGTGCACTAACACTTAAGGCTATTCAGATATTTCTACCACCTTTGGATCCTTTTGGATTTTTCAGGCCTTCTGAACTATATATCATCAAGTTGCTGTGTCTGGTAGTTTGTATTTGGGGTCTCACCTGGGACTCCCACCACCCCCTCTGTCTCTAGGTCTGGGAGCTCCCTTTAAGCTCAGGCTAACTTGAAGTAACTTCATGATCTGATTTTCTTACGTTTCTGGCAAACAAGCTTCTGATACTTTCTTCAGATTTTTCTCCCACCCTGTTTCAAAGCACCACCAGCCACCGTAGCATGCTAGAAACACTGCTGATGGTAGCGTCTCTATGAAGAATTGATAAAGATTCAAAATAGAACATCAGAGCACATGAGTTAATGTTGCTTTATCACTGAGTAGTCGCCCTGTTTGTTTCATGATCTGCCTAGAACTGTAGTATTTAAATAAAAGAATGGCAAGTATTCTGGCACTAAGATACTGACTGTATTGTCTCAGTTGGGGAAATATTATATGAAAGTTAAATGTGAAGCCAGCAATCATCCACCAAGTCAGAGATGATGTCCTGGTGTATCATAGACAACAAGTCCAGCTTTTTTCCACTGCAGTAGGGATCCTTGTCTTCTAGCCTGCTCCCGTCTGTATTTCTTCCTGTATGCTTTCAGTTCTCATTGCACTCAGTCCCCCTCTGTTGGTGTTTTTTTGGGTTTTTTTTTGTTTTAATTTCTCCCTTCACTTAATGATTGTGACTATTTCCATCAGGTTTGATGTTCATTAGCTATTAGATTTCTGTTCTTATGTGCCAGGCTTACTGAATAGCGTCATGCACAGGTAAATGAATTGGCGTGAACTGTAAGTTGGACTACACAAGAAACTGTCTTGAATTTTTTTTTGCAATTTATTTCCTATTTCCTAATACACACTCACACTCTCTGGCACAGGAAAGGGAGCATGAAGTTGCTGATACAGCTGTTGTCATGAAATATAAAGGCGATAGTTAACCACCAAGCTGCCTATTGTGGTATTGCAAGGTAATCTTGCTTTCCTTGGTATCCTATCATAATCAATTTTTGCCTCTTAAGTCAGGAAGTTCTTTATTTTCTTGGTGTGCTGTGTGCTAAATAAATTGGAAATACAACAGCAGAGAGGTTGAAGAAGGTGAAGGTGGTACAGCCAGAAAGTTTTGGCATTCATGGCTGTTCATACTATTTTGTGCAGTAGACATCAGCCCTTTTCTTCTACCTTCATATAAAAAAAAGTGCTATTTTTGCTGTGGGTGATCACACTGTAGTATTTCCTTCCTGAATGTTGTTCTGCTTCAGAAGTGATGAGTCAGCTTTTAGCTTAAATAAAGTGAAGCAGCATTCTGTTCAGCACTACACTATGCTGATAAACCTAATCCTCTCTCTAGGCTGAGAAACCAGAAAAAGGTAATTATATGACCATATTTTGCTGCCTTGTCACTTAATTTTGACAGTGAGATGAAATGAGGAGTCACTTCCTACCAGGTCTTTGATGTTACTAACAACTGGATCAAGTGTTTATTTTTCTTCTACTTGCCCTTTCCCATTACTTTGGCCCACTGGAGACTAAGAATGCTGTTCTAACTGTCCAAAAGTGTAGGTGGAGATTAAAATAACCCTCACACAAAGCCCAGACAAAAAAATCTGACAGTTACTGCCTTCCAGAGGAAGTTTGTGTTGGTGAGTAAAGGTTACAACATGTTGTCTGACTCTGCTGGTGTAATATGAGCAGAACAGAAGATTAAAACAGTAGCTGTTAATTTAGTTGCAGTTTTTTTCCTTAATTTCTCCCGTGAAAGTAATCTACTTCTTTGTTCCATGCATACTGAAGGTAGTATGGTGCTGGATGAAAAATAGGAGGTGTATTACTGAGGTTTTATATAGTGACCATATTAGAACCTAAGTAAAGCTTTATCATGTTTGTTTTAGTGATCAGACTGAAAGATTCAGTGCAGATGGTTTGTCTGTCTATGTATGGAAGAGTGTGTTTGGAAGAAGAGTAGATGGGTTTGAGAAGAAGAAAATGAAAGGAAAGGGATAGAAATGTGTGTATTCTGGCAGAAGATGAGAACCAGGCCAATTAGTGCTTCTAGCATAACTGGAAAGAGGAAAAGTATGTTATAATAGGAATACATTTGGTTAAGCAGAAGGAAAAAATATATCAACAGCGTAGTTATTTGCATTGAAACACTATAATAAAGTTGAGAATATTCCCAAAACAAAGTTTGCTCAGCATTTTTAAACTACATACTGCAACAGCTAAGAAGTGGGAGCAATAATTACATAGTAGATGTGGTTTACCCCGCCCTCTTAAGGTTTTCTTAAAATGTAGATACAAGTAGATCAAAGGATACACAGCTTTATACCATTATTTTTAACTTGTCATGCTGTATTTGTATATCTAATCTCATGTCTTTCTGGTAGATGCATGATAAATGAAAATGTAGCTGTTCAATATCTGGAAACGAGGGCCTCCTTGCAGTAAGGCTTTGTGTTTGACAAAGATGTTCATCACTGACTTTTCAATTGATTCACTGATCCTTAAGGTGAGTGGTGCAAGATGCAGTGAATTATGACCTCCAGCTGCCTTTGTGGGCCAAGGGACAGTTTTCTTTAAGATACATTGAGCAGTAGTACCAGTTTGATTTACATTAACTGTCCTACTAATAGGACAATATCTTTCTGAAAACTTAATTTAAAAAAAAGTTCAGAGCACTAAGATAATCTTGTGACTCTGGGTAAATTGGTTTTCACCAGATGGCTCTCTAACATCTGGTGTGTTGGGGAACTTCTCTAATTGAAATTGCTTGCTTATACCAGATCACAGAGATTAATGTGGTTTGAGTTTGGGCACTTAGCACAGATGTGCCTCTAGTCAAGAGCGGCTCCTGTAGAGGGTAATTCAGTGCATGTATATAGATTTACGCTTGGAATCCCCTTCTGGCGAGGCTTTGTCTCTTCTGACTATGTTAGGGGGCCAGGAAGACTGCATTCTGAGATGCTGTGAGTTTTTCATCCAAGCCAGCTTTCACTGTAATGATCCATGAGGAGGGAGAAAGGGAAGGCGTTTGCCTTTTGAACATGTGTGGCTGTGGTAGGTGTGCATTGATTTCGTGCATGCAAGACAATTTAATCTCTCTAGAAATGTGTATCACTTGCCTCCAGGGCAGACCTTGTGTAGTTTTATCTTACAGTTTGTGGCAGAGTTGAAACTTGGCTAACATGTAATATGTTAATTTTGACTCCAGTCTGTATTCCTTCAGAATTTATTTCATCCTTTGTTTTCCCTGCTTAAAGCTAACCATTGGGTTTGGGGACTAGTACAGGATGTCCGCAGTAACAAAGTTTTTTAAAGCTGCAGGTTTCGGTGTTTTCACTGCAGTGATTTCTCCTTCGTAAAGGACATAGCATAGTCCTAGATATACATAGTCCCAATCCTAAATATGCTAGTGAAAATTCAGTGTTCTAATATGAAGCTGCACCCTTGGAACAGTCCTTAATGGTCTCAGACCAACAGCAGCCTTAACTTTGTCCTTCTATTAAATAACCTCAAACTGTCTAGCACCCTGCAGAGCAGGCATCTCCATAATGACTTGTGATGACAAGACACAACTGAAAATTCGGTAGTAGCAACTTATCCTAGAAATCTTAAGCAAGTTGCTGTTTGTATTGCTGTGAATACTAAGGCAGATGGCTTTGTCTTTCTAGTAAAGCTTAATAATGAGAAATGGGGTGGAGCAGGAGGAAGAGCTGACTCAGTGTCAGATACCATTGTGTCAGTCACCATTGTGTCAGTCATACTTCAGTGGGTCTCTTTCTGTGAGGTCTATTTTCAGTACAAATCTTTGTTTAAACACCAAAAGCATTTGAGTTGGCCCTGGCTCTAGAAAAACTCATTCTTATTGATGGCACTGATATACAACTGTGACTCATGAAACTGAGAATCATCTCCTTTGGAACCTGTTGTCACCGGGATCTGTGTACTTCTAAAGACTGACACTGGATTCTGTCAAAAGCCTGCTAGCTGTTAATACCTATACAGAATGATACTTAAACTGGACAAGGTAAACTGGTTTCCCCGGACCTCAAGAATTTGATTTCCATTACTTCCAACTCTGCTAGAAAAGCTGCTAGCTCAAATCACAGATGAGGATAAGAGGATCTTGGGTACATCATCAGTTCTTTCCCACCCCTTATTAACTAAGAAACCATCTTTAAATGATGCGAGCATTGGCTGAGTTAACTTGCCATCACACTTTGTGCGGATCGAGACTGGAATGAGAAACTCCAGTTGTATCAGGAAACTCTCTGATGCTTCTGTTTCAGCATTTGGTGTTGACTACTAACTGAAGAGTATTAGACCAGGTGAAAGGTCTGGTTAATGGCCAGTATTCAGTGATCTGCAGAATGTACTGAAGATGCTCTTTGTAAACTTCATTAGTCTGCTTTGGCTCTGGCCTCTGTTGCTTCCATAGTCAAAACAACTAAATCAATCTGTATCATAAGCAACTGGGTGTGTTCACTGATACTACGGATCTTGATTGCTGAGTTCACTCATGGCAACAAAGGCAAATTAAAGGACACAACTAAGAAAGGCAGTTTAGTAGCTTACAGGCCTGGGTGCTACTGTGAGTGTGATGGTAACTGTCCATGAAGTATCAAAGTCCCAAGCATAGGGTATCCTAAGTCTTCAGAAATGAGGCTATCAACTGCCACCTGTAGCTCTGAACTACTTAGAGACAACTGAAAGTGCTGTGAAGTTAGTGATTAAAGCAAGCCATGCAGTGCTGCCTTTCCTCTTTGTCACTGCAGCTTGTTTTGTCCTGAGCAGAAGCTAAAGCATCACATAGATGGAAACCTGTGCTAAAAAGTACTGAAGTTATAACGATGACAAGTTTTTCTTATGTCTAGCAATACACAGTTGTTCATTATTTGCTGTCATGCAGGACTGCACCAGACTGAGTGTTGTCAAATGATCTCTAGTTCTGCCTCATACTATCCTGCTAGTTAGTGTGTCTTGTCATCAAACCAGTAAGTGTTGGCTTGTTGCATTTGGTTACTTAACCCACCCCTTTGTTTATATGGTGCCCACTTCTTTCTCTGTACTTCAGGAAACTTTCTCACAAGTGTCTGATATGGGAAAAAAAACCTTGATGCTTTTTGTAAGGCACCAAAGATCTTATCAAAGAATACGGAGGATTCCGTATAGACGGAATGTCCTCAATAGACATCTTACTTTCAAAGAAAAAAACCACTGGTCTTCATCATAACCTACATAAGGAGGCCCAGCATTTGATTTCTACCTTTGTATCTCTAAGCTCAGACCTAACATGTCTCGACTGAGTGTTGTCTTTCAGCATTTGCAGTCTGCCAGGATCTTAAGAAATTAAGCAGTGGGATTGAATCATTACCAGTAGTGATTCTTGAGAGTCTTTGTGGTAAATCAAGTTCTTAATAAATTCTTAGTAGTTGAAATTACACATATAAATCATATGTACCTGTATCTGGGTGACTGCCTGATCCCAGGAAGGTCTTGCTAAGAGTTACCAAGGCCTGTTTGGATCATATTGCTTGCTTGTCTCAGCCAGGGCACCTTAAGATATGGAAGAGCTGTCTTGCTGGACAGAATACATCTGAGCTGTAATTAAGCCACCATGCTTTACTTCACGCTTGCAGTACGCAAAGACCATAGTACTGGTGATTTGCTATGTTAAGTTGGTTTGCTGTAGCAGTTGGAACCTTGAAGCTGTCTGAATGTGCTTGTAATACCCTGTTTGCTTCACCAGTCCCTTTTGCACACTGCCAGTTGGCTGCTACCTATGCTACTTAAGATCAGCTTTTAGCCCTTGCTACAGAGGAAAAAGATGTTTTTGAGTTGTTAGGAGCAGTATATTTTCATCTACAACTTGGCTGGCTCTGTGCATGCACACAAGAAGAGTTTTCTTGCATGGGTCCTGCTGGAACAGGGAAGAAGTGGTCCACCACTAACAAGCTGACACACGTTCTGCATATTCCAGCTGGTTCAGTGGTCATTCTTCCCTGATTGCCTGAAAACTAGGACCAGTGTCTTTGCTGCCAAACAACATCTCGTTTTAAGGCTGGGATTGTGAAAGATTTTTAATTTGTTTTTCTACCATGTTTTATTTTTTTTAACCTATATCATGCATATCTTTTAAATCAACAGGCCAGAATGAGTAGGTTTTGCCACCTTGGTAGACTAGCTGCCTTTTTGGTGTAGGTGCTCTATATTTGTGGCTAAATTACTTTTGTTAGGCTGATCATCTCGGCATCGTTAGCTTTGTCCTGAGTGATCAGATGTATTCAAAGATGGAAAGGTATGCAATTCACACATACATACATAGAGGCGAAAAAAACCGTCCTGTTTTCTAAGAACCTGTATCTGTAAAACAGGGTTGCTGCATAATGATGGTGTATTAGTGGCTTGATACCTGTGAAGTCACTGCAGTAATGGTAATACAAATATTTTTTTCTTGTGGCCCTTTACAAGTGTCTGAAAGCCATTTCACAGGCTTATGGCTACATTAGTTTAGTGGCCTATTATCTTCTGTTGCTTGACGTTACATGCTGGTGCAACTTGTGTGGTCAGTTTACATAAGATAAAGAGGTGTTGCTAAAGCAGAGTGTAGACTTCTAGGTCTCAGATTTATTTTTCACAGTTGTGTGACAGTACAGTTTCTGGTAAAGAGGAATATGTGCCTTATACCAAACTATTCTTGAGTTCTGCTTCAAGGGTTTTTTAAAGTTCTTGGGTATAAACTTTGCTGCTGAAACATGGTAGAAACTTTGATAGATTAACTAAAAAATAGTTTCATAATGGTGGGAGAGGGAAATGATATCATGGTGGTGTATATGAAGTCTTGAACTGGGCATGTTATTACTGATCAACAATCTTTTTCCTTTTTTTTTAATTGTGACTTTTAAATAGCATCTACATGGAGCTTCCACTCCTGACGTGTTTACGTGAAGGGTATATGCACTCTGTGTGTGTATCTGGATTTAAAAAAAAAAAGTCCTCTAAGCAGTTCAAGAAAAAGATGCTATTACTGGCTTGCTGAGAGAGGATTAATTAGGAAATGTCTTCCCTTATCTGGATTTCTAGAAGTTACAGTGGTTCACTTCCTCTTAGCAGAGAATTATTATTCAGAATGACACTGGGCACTGTATTAAATAATTACATTGTTTTCTATTTGTTCTCTGGGGCTTAGTATTTTGGTTAAATTTGAAGTTATTTGCTAGACAGCTGTTCACTTGTCAGATGAAGCGATCATCTGGAAATAACTTGTAATGGAGTGTGGTATGTTTGACTAAGTAAAAGTCAGGGAGAGTGGTGAAATCTGGGAGATCTCCAGGAGGAACTTTTTTGCATAAATACTAGCTTTACTCTGCATACCTTTTATTCCCTCCCTCTCCCCTCCCTTTTCTCCAGTACTGATACTCGAAAAGGTGGAAAATGGAGATCTGAGCAACAAGATATTGAAGATCACGGATTTCGGCTTGGCCAGGGAATGGCATAAAACTACCAAAATGAGCGCAGCTGGAACATATGCCTGGATGGCTCCTGAGGTCATCCGCTCCTCCATGTTCTCCAAAGGCAGCGATGTGTGGAGGTATTGATTTGGCATTAAATGATTGGGTACTAAGGAGTTAACTAGACCTGCCAGGAAACATCTTTTATGTTTAAGAATGAATAATGATGAACCAAATATTAAAATTCAGGTCTTAAGAAAACTTTATCCACCAGCTTTCCATCTATCACACTGACTGCTTTGTATTAAATGTAAACATTTTTTAACTGTAGAAGGTGGTACACCAGCTCTTGCCTGCATGCCTCTAAATTTTTGTTCTTCTGTAAATTTATATTCAGATTATCCCTGGATTCATAATACCAATTATCTCTGCTTTATCTAAAACAAACGTTTTGTACTTATTTGGCTATCGGCTGACATAATCCAAGGCCATTAAACAATCTGTGAAGTACTTAAAATGACAGCATGTTCGCCAACAATAAGATCATTTTATGTTTTGGTAGTTAGCGGTCACTGATGTGTATGTACACAAACACACTGCACCTAATTGAATTCCCTCTGCAGTTTCAGCCCGAATACAATGTTTTTCACTTCCGTAATAATCTTATTAATTACTTCCACCCTTCTAGTCTTTCACATAAAATAATAAAACTATTCCTTAGGTCCATCTGAGTGTGTAATCCGTAAGTAGTAATTTGCATGTATATATTCTCCATCCCATGGACTTCTGAGAATAGGAGCTACTTTCGTGGGGAGGAGTGCAGCGTTGGCCCGTAGATTTCCAGAAACTGAGGTAGTATATGACCACTAAGTAAATCGGTAAATCCAGAATTCAGTAAATAGCTCTAGGACAGTGACTTTTCTGAGTGCTGTATGACACAGAATCTGTACTGAACATCCGAAACAAATGAAGCAGGCAGAATTTTGTTTTTCCTGTGGAGAGAGAGGTACTGGAATGTCAGGGTGACTTGGTCTTTAGAGCAGTAGGGTTCTGTCGCTGGCCAGTAATGCTCCCACACCGAGTGTGTGCGTGCTGTGAAATCTGTCAGGATAAAGAAATATCCCAACTGGCTGTCATGGCAGAGATTTGATGTGGGGATTTTCATTTTCCTTATCCAGTTTTATTGAATTGATAGTGATTTACCTTATGGTAAGTCTGTGAACTTGTATTTTGCACACTAATGGTGTGGATAAAATTCTTACTCTGTAATTAAATGTGGTAGTCTCTCTAGTTAATCTGAGTTGAACTGAGCAAAATCCAGGCTTTAATTCTGAGTGATGTCTAGCAGAAATTAAAACCTCAAGGCGGTGCACCTTTTCTGTGCACATGTTGGCGGTACTGGTTTGTACGCAGCTTGTCAAGCTCAAACCTCAGTTTGCTCTTCTTGGAAATTGTGCCAGGAATGGCCTTTAAGGGTAACTTGGGGGAGAGGGAGGAGGGAAGGGGGAAACAATTTCCTGGTAGTTATAACTTCAGTAATCCAGGTACATTGTGAACAGATCAGTAAGTGTTCTGTAACAATATGATGTCATTTTAAAAAAGATAATAGTTCAGTTGGTGATTTTCATGAAGGTAGACCAACTGCCTCTCTGTACCTCTGCAAAAATACTAGTTTGGTCATTGACATAAGGACTGTAAATCACTTCAGGACTTAAGGATTGCAAATAATTTTAATTATTTGTTAGTTTTTCAGAATACTGTATTTCTGTTTTTAAGATTACTTATTTGCTTTTTATAGTTACCAGTTTTCCCTTGAAAACAGTTTGAGTTTCTCTGTCCTCTTCCTTAAACAGAGGGTCATCACCATTAAGAGAGCTGTTACATGGTCTCTGAAAAAGCCTTATCTCTCTGGTGGCCAAAACCTTGAGTTGTAGTTAAATAAGCTGAAAAGAACATGGTGTTTGAGGGATGTGTGCAGAGAACAAGTACTTGCCAGTGCTGTCACTAGTGTGTTAATGATGGTAAGCACTGGGTTTTACAGGAGCAATCATGGACATGTGTAATAAATCCTGTCCCCACCCAAAGATGCAACTTTAAATTCTTAACAGGATGAACTTTTTTATCCTATTAGACTTGCCCCTGCTTTTGTCCACTTCAACCTCTTGATTAATCACTGGAGTCGAGGGAGTTTTTTGCCTGATAACCTTCCAGGTAGTCTGTGCAGCATCAACAAAACTGGCTGTCTCTGTCCCTACCATTCACAAAACCTTTTATTTCAACACCTTCTCTGTAAAGCTTATTAGAATAATACTGCCAGCTGAATTGTTGCTCAGCCTTTTAACAAGAATCTTCCGCTTGTGTTCCTGCTGCACAAACAGGTGAAGAAGTTGGAGAAGATGCTTGCCGGTACTGAAATTTCCAGAGTCAGTCTTATCTCATCATAAATAACTGCTTCATGCAATTCCTTTCAAAATATGTATCAAGCTCCATTTAAAAATTCAGTCTGTGGGGTTTTTTTTGGTACCACTCTAAAGGAGGGTTGGCAAAGAACTTACAAGGCCAAGGAATGCTCCCACACACTTGGTGTCTGTCACCAGGGTCTGGGCCACTCTAAAGCTTGTTGATAATTAGCACTAAGCTCACCTTGCTAGTGAAAATTTGTTGCTATGAATGTTGCTGTGCTGCACCCAGAAGCTTTAGATACACAGCAGAAACCTTGTGCTTATGTTGCACAGAGGACAAAGAAGCTACAGTTTTATTTAAATATGTCAGTTCCTGTAAATCTATTTATGTGTTTGAGAGGAGAGCTATGTATGTGCTTTGGATTTACAGGGATGAAATTGAAGCACAGATTTGCAGCTTATCCAGTACTGTACGGCAAGCTAATGTTGGTAGGCATATAATTCAAATTTCCCTGTCATTTTAACTGCTTAAATGTATTTTTTTGCTGCACACTTAATTTTTGACTTGTGCTGCTTAAAAGACAGTCATGTTGTCAATATGATTGGTAAGCGAAGATAAAGCCACCATGCAACCTTCATCTGAGTTCCCTGTGTTCCTCAATTTAGATGCTTTTAGAATGTATCTACTCTGAGACCACTGAAATAATTAGGAATTTAATTTTCATTTAGGAATGGAATACCACAACTCCTCAAAACCATCTGATTAGCAGATCAAGATGTTTCAGACATTGTGGTGGGTACAGGAACATCAGTCACTAGACTATTTCATTTGAATCCAGTGTTGGCAAGCACTTCCATCCACAACGGACTGCTTGCAGGCTTCTGTAGACTTCTGTGTGAAATGAAGCACTGGCAAGACTTCAGTACCTGGCAGATAAGTGTTGACTACCAGTACTGGTAGAAGCTCATGTGGGAGAAGTGTATGCAGCTGACTGTTGTGAAGTAAGGAGGAAACATCATCTCTGGAGCTGCCAGTCCAATAACATGGAAAATGCTAACTGTTAATAGCCATTAAAATGTGATGCAATTGTGTTTTTCTTAACTGAAGTAATATTCTAGTTTGTTACTGGGATGTCTTTGTTGGGCTGATAGTTCCTTTCTCATGGAAAGTGCTGAACCTAGGAAGAAGGATAAGAGGAACCTATAGTACAAATGCCATTGAACAATAACAGTGAGAAGAAATTACTATTTTTTTTTTCCTAAGTTCACAGACTTACAAGGGAGGTGGCAAAATCACTTGTGAAATCCTACAGACCTCCAGCCTGCCTCTCCGAGAATCCAGTGTGTAGGATTGAACCTGATGTTAAATGGCTTAAGGGATTACTGGATCACTGGGAGATGGTTAATTATTCATACAAGTGTCAGTTGACTTAGACTTATGGTCTGTATCACATGGTTCATTTCGTAATTAAGTCCAAAAATTACTACTGGGTGCTGGAAAAATAAGAAAGAGCTTGACCTGCTTTTTTTTTTCTTCCCTTCTTGTTGAGAATGAAGAGAGGCCCTTTGGTTCTTTCTACGTGTTTTTTGTATAAATCTCTTCTGTCTCTGGCTTTTTCCTTTTTAATTCCCAATCCCCTGCTTGAGAATTAATGGACAACACTGTTTAGCACCTGTCTTTCTGTTTAATCACTTGAGGTGATTGTTGTTCAAATGCCACAAAGCAGTGTTTCCCTAGTTCTGTAGAAGCTTTATTCTCAGCAATGAACTGTACATCTGTGAGGAAGAGATGGCACTCGGTTTTCTCAGAAACAAAACCATGTACACTTTCCTACAGTATATACTTGTAGTGTCATGTCAGAAGAAACACCAATCTGCCCATTCCTTTGTCTTTTAAAAATTACCCTGCGGAAGAAACACTTTGACCACATCAATAGTGCTTTCCTAACCATTCCATTAAGAGAAATATCTATGACATTCTTTATCTAGCACAAGTGGTAAAGTAATAACACACATCTGGTAGTTTTTCTAACCTTTTGATATTAACTCTTGCATCTAGACTGAAGAGTAACATGAATGATCAGTCAGATTTATACAGGACAGACATCTTCAGCCCAGTATTCATTTTCTTTGAGTGTCTTATGAATCCTAGGATGCCAGAAAGAAAATTGAAAATCCTTGAATTCCTGTTTTGGTGTGGTGGTTTGTTTTTTTTTTTTTTTTTTTGAAACAATGCTCTTGATACAGTAAGAAATTGAGAACCTTGATGGAAAGAAATAAGCAGTTATCCTTACAATATCAAGAATATAAATTACATGGAAAAAATGCAAAAGATTGTATAGGTGAAAATTATGTGCTATTTTGCATAATAAACTAGCTGTGTTAGCAGCAAAGGTGGAATCTCTAGGGACTGACATTCCCTATCTAAAGAGGAAAAGTAGTATCAAGACTGTCCAACTAAGGTGGCAGCAAGTACAATGAATGTTAAAGACTTGTCCGGGTGTGGCAGGTTGTGATAATGAAAATTTAGATTACTCCCAAATGGATAGGGCAATTATTGCTTTGAAACAAGAGGAGATTATTCTTTTGGCTTCAGAAATGACTGTCATGGAGTAGCTTTTAGGAGGAGAAGCAGTTTTTCATTTGGTCTTCAGGTGTGCTTAGGAGGCCTTCAAAATAGTACAATATGCCCATGGTAAAAATATGTTTACTTAGATTCAATGTCTTTGCAAGAGCAATTAAGAAAAATCGGTCCGTTGCAGTAGTGTTTAATTTCAAGGGGATTAATGAAAACATTGAGGAGTTTTGTGTAAAACATCAAAAGAGAATGTGCAACGTGGATATCTCTTAAGGACACTATGCTAAAGATCAGAGAAAATGTGTAGGAAAAACTTTAAATGAATGAAGAAGATGATGTTAACAAGACTGCTGGAAGACATACTTCAAAAAGTGGGACCTGTGTCCAAATAAGGAAAACTAGGCATGGACTTCAGGATTGGCAAGCTGAATGAAAAACACTCAAGAAGATTAAAAGGTTTTTGAGGAGAGTCTTGTGAAAAGCATAAGAACAAATAAATTGCTTTCAGATGCAGCACAGGTGAAAACCCTGCAGAAGAACATAGGGCCCAGAGGTGACCAAGTTGTAAGAGTGCAAAGATAAGGCTGTAGCAGACAAAACTTCCTGACTTGTGTCTGCTAGGATGGAGCAGAGAGAGTCTTCTCAAGCTGATAATTTCTCTTTAAGGGATCCGAGCTGGAGGACATCTCATACTGAAGTACTGTCCACAGAGTTGTTAAAACTGGCTGATAAAATGAACAGTAACAAATCACTGGGATTTACAGTAACACCCAAGTTTTTTTTTACAGGAACATGAGACAGCCAGATGAGTTAATAGCTGTGGTGTGTAATCTGTTGCTTAAGGCTGCCCTAATACCAGAGAAATGGACGGCAGCAAACATGATGACAGCTCTTAAAAGAGCTTCCTGAGGATCAGCAAGTCTGATTTTCAGTTCTGCTAAATGGTTGAGAGAGCACTAGAAATGGGGGAGCTGGTGGACATATGAGCATGTGTGGGAAAGATAGGAAGGCAGGAAATTACATCTTGCGAAACAGTGAAAATTATTGAAGGATGTGCATGGTATGCGGACAAGTGGTAAGATTGCTTATACCATCTCTGGTTTTCCAAAAACTTGCAACAGTCTTTTGTCAGAAGCTTTTAAAGAAAGTGAATTGATGTGAGAAAGAGGACAAGTCTGTTTCTCATCACTTAGTCAATTTTTAATTACTAAACAAATAAATCTGTTTTCTTGGTGGGGAATTCTTGTGTTCAACATACTCATGAAAGCAATAAATGGTTAGGTAATGGCATTTACTGATGATACAGAGTTTTTCAGGAGAAGAAAAATTAATCTACTGCAGAGAGCTGAGGAGAAGTTTTACTATACTGAATAATAAAGTAGATGAAATGGTAATAAATGCAAACTAAGTACCCATGGGAGAATTTCACATGTACAATGATGGGCTCTAAATTTTATTACTGTGATTCAGTAAAAAGATATTGGAGTTACTGTGGGTAACCATGCTCATTTTATAAGGAGTCAGAAAGGCAAGGGGCAAATTAAAATTTAATAGGAGGGAAATAAAACCAGGAAATACACTGTCTCTACCTGTATGTTTAAAATTTTGATTTTGGTCATTCCAACAAAAAGGTTAAAATGGAATGAGATTGTACAGATGATGTCAAGGTCAGTGAAAGATAGAAAATGGCTTCTGTTCAGCATAGTAACTAGATGAGGATTTAACTAGATTAGGGTTTTGGGGGCTGGAAAGAAGAGGACTTAGGCAGGATGTAGTAGGAGCCTGTAAAATCATGGCTGCTGTGGAAGAAGCTAATAGGGAACATATGTTCACCCTTCCTTCTATTGGAAGAACTACAGGGAACCAAATGAAATTATCAAGTATCAAGCTCAAACACACAGAAGTATTTTTTGGCAATGCATAATTAAATTTGTGGAATTTGCTATCACAGAACATAGTGGATGATAAATTGGTTCAGATCAGTGGAAAAAAAAACCCATCAGGTTACTAAATATGAAAAATATTCTAGGGATATGTTGTTTGTTATATACCAGTGCAGGGACAACAGTCCTGTAGCTGTTTCCTTAACTTCATAGTTAGTATTTCATAGAATATCTTTGGAACAACTTAATCTTGAGCAAGTATTTTTCATGTATTTTTAAAAATAACAACCCTCCTTCACATTTTTGAGAGAGTTTCACTGGCCTCTGCTTTGAAATTTGCTAAACTGGTTAGAAGATTTATGTTAATGTTTTTCAGATTGTTCCCAGAGAGAATGTTTTTTACCTAGAGGTGAAAATGGCATTGTATGTCAGTGTTTTTACCAAAAACAGGTAAAATAAGGTACTAGACCAGCTTGGCAGCCGTGGTGAGCTTGTCCAGAAAACTGCAATTCCTTCAACGTACCAGACACCCTGATATCTTCAGGTACTTTCTTGTTGTTTAACAAAGAACGTGTTAAAGTCCAACACCTATTCTCTCTTCCATTTTCTTCCTGGTAGCTATGGCGTGCTGCTTTGGGAACTGCTAACGGGAGAAGTACCATTCCGAGGAATTGATGGTCTCGCAGTAGCGTACGGTGTTGCCATGAATAAACTTGCCCTTCCAATCCCTTCCACGTGTCCAGAGCCTTTTGCCAAACTCATGGAAGGTAAGCCAGCTGTGGTGTGAGTGTAGTTTTTGCTGTTGAGCATTGCCTCCTTGTGTTGGATTCGGTTACCTGAGATCATGGAATTCTCAAATGGATTAATTCAGTGGGAGCTGGGCTTGGCTGTTGGTGTGCTGTGACAGTTACTCTGTTACAGGAATAGTATGTGAAAGAAATTTCCCTGCCATTTTTTTGATCAGTTGGCTTCATAAAAAAATGAAGGCTGTTTCTGTCGTCGTCTAGCTTTTTTTTTTTTTCTAGTGCTGAAGACTCACCAGCACCAAAATTTCACGTATTTTGGTCTACCATGTAGTCTTCAGCTTATTTTGAAATTCATAGCTTGAACATCTTGCTAGGCAGTGTCAGATTGATTTGGAATGAACCATAATCTTACTGACATTTCAGGGAGAGAGTTTAAAGGTGGCTTTGACATTTGAAAACAACCCAGATTTTCTGCTTTGTGTGTGGAGATAGTTCATGCTCAAGGTGCGCTACCTACGGATGAAAGAAATATAGGAGTTTGTCATCAGAGCTGCTGTAGTTATGAAAGGATTCTGTGGGGCTGCTTTTGGGCTGCCCCTGTGTGACCTGATAAATATCTCCTGAGCTTTTCATTCCTTCCTCCTTGTCTCACAGTAGTACCTTTGCTGGTTTTTTTCAGTGCTGCTATTCACAAGGATTTCTAGGTGTTTATGTGGAATAAACATTTTTATACCTGTCAGGCAGAAAGAAAAACTGAAGTAAAGAGAAATCAAACACATTTTATGGTCTTAGTGAGCAAAGCATGAGTTTGAACATACAACTGACATTCTGTGGCCTCTGGTGGTGTTTTTAGCCCCAAGAAAGCACTTTGATTCATACAAGAAAATGTTTCTGATGGATTTCTTTGCTATTAGAGTACTTTCACATTTCTCTGATATTTTCTGTAGGTTACAGGCTTCAGTTGAGTTTAAGTAGAAATTTTCACGTACTGTTGTGCTAAAAAAAAAAGAAAATCCTACTGGATAGTAAACAGCAGCAGTGTTGCAGGTGTAGTAGCTTGGATGCAATATAAACCAAGAAATTGCATCTGAAAGAGTTAATGGAACTACCAGTTCAGTGTTGTTCCAGGGCATTTTATTTTGACATGGTTCCCTAAAACAAGAACCCTGGATTTCTTATATTTAAGTCAGGATTCTGCTGCTGGGGTTAAGAAAAATGCCCTCTATTGGAAGGGTCAGGCAGAGGCATATGGCCTGTGCTTGAACCCAGCAGCGCAGGGGTGAGCACCCACATGGCTTTGGAACGCTTGGCTTCTCCAAGTTCAGGGGGGAAGAAGAGAACAAGAAAACAATTACTTTCTGCCCCTGCACCAAAACTGTTTTTCAAACAGACTGTTTCCCGTCTCGGGTGAACTCCTGTTCCCCTAATGCTGCTTTTACTTTTGAATTACTGCCCTGGTGGTCTTCACTGAGACAACAAAGCTGAACTTTCCCTCTTCACAGAAAAGACTTGTATGTTACAACTGTCCTCATTAGTGCAAATAATGGTGGATCTAGGCCTGGGAAAAGAAAAGCCACGGGCCACCTGCATAGTTACCCTGTTCACTCATTCATGCATTTGGCTGGCTGCAGCATTTTGTTTTACTTTGGGTCATGTTCGCTTTGCCATGCTTAAAACCTGGGGTAAAGAGGCAGGGATTATGGCACTGACAATCCAGCTGTATCACCCGTTGCTACTAATTAGTCAGCAGCAGGGGACCTTCGGAGCACTCTTTAACATCCTCAGTTCTCTGTTTTGATAAGAAAAGCAATTTGAAATCCATAAACACAAATGTGTTCCAGCTTATGCTTCCTGGAACCTGATCAGATGCTTGAATAGCAGCATCTTGATACCAGCAGTTTTGAAACCAAAGCTCCCAAATGCAAAATCTCAGTAATGCTAAAATCAAAGACAAGACCTACAAAACCAAGCCTCAGCAGTTGCACAGATTTTGTGAAGTGATACTTATTTTTAATGAGAGCTGCACCTTGCTGTGTTTCAGTCCACAAAGCCGATGAATGAATGTCTTTTAGGGCATCACTAAAGTTTAAAGAATGCTTTCTTTTTTCCAGCTATAGGGTCTAGGAGACTTCAGAACATTTTTATACCTCTTGCCTCATGCTGCAGTAATGTGTATCTTAAATTTAGAGCAATGATAGTATAATCATATTGAGACCCACGTCTTATTTCCATTCATGCACAAAAGCAATATTCTCTAGAAATAATTGAATGTCAAGTTTTTCTGTCTGGTTCTTCTCAAATATTGGTGTGCAGGAGTCTAGCAGTACTAAAGAGGGTAAGGATACTTGTTGAACAAGATCCTGTGTAAGTGCCCGTGTGGGACGATATAGAATATTGTGAATACAGAAAGTAGTGTTTTCTGCAGGATTAGAAATAAGGGTGAAGTACGAGGGAGGACTGAATGAGGAAGAGTTTCCTATTCAGGTGATGTTAAGTCAAACATTTTGACTTAATGGCTTTTTAAAAACATGTTTTTAATGATTTCATAGCTTGAGATGTTACTTCATACCACTGTCTATTCCCGTGTCCGTTTTCACTGTTCAATTCGCATCGCTGTAGAAGGAGTACCTTTTTGTAGTATCGCCAGTTGAGTTGCCTCTTGTGGTAAGATGGGTACTTTAAATTCTGTGGGTTTAGGGCTCTGTAACTGGGAGAGTCATTACATTAAATTGTAAATGAAAGAGCTTGTTTATCTGTAGTTTCTCTTAAAAGCAAAACAAAACAGTCTGATCAAAAAAATTTTCTCAAATAATAAAGAACCTGTAAAATAAGAAAACTCCAAATGCACTATTTTGTGTCATTATTTACTCAAATCTTCTATTTTCACTGAAGTTATGCCCAGTCTGCTTTGGAGGAGGGTTTTTCAGTTCTGTGGAAGGGATTCATTATGACTCAGCTTAGCATTAGAGTTTGGCGTTAGAAAGAACTCAGATAGATATCCTTCTGCAGCATGGCTGTTAACTCTGCTTTGCAGTGTAGGTGTGATAAAATGACTGTTTACAAGAGTCTTGCATTGTATCTCCCACAACCTCAAGCAAAATATTTAAGGAAATTACTTATAATTTTTTAATATATGTTTGAAAATGTACCTTTCTGTAAAACTCGTAGACCTCTATTTTACTTGGTATATTATTGCAGTAGAACCTAAAGACCAGGTAGTTCAAGATCCTAAGTGATGTTGGATATTGTATAAGTGTGAAAGCATGAATTCCATACTTGATTTAGGCTTAGACAATTGTCAGTGCAAGTGGGAAATGGGAAAGGTGGGGTAACACAGACAGTGTGTATGCCGTTCTTAGCCACTGGGGATCAGTAAAGTGCTACTCATCGTCTCAAACCTCCTACTAAATGATGCTTAACAGTTGCTTGTCTTTGTCCTATTCTAGATTGTTGGAACCCTGACCCACACTCACGACCTTCCTTTGCCACTATCCTAGACCATCTTACTGCCATAGAAGAGTCTGGTTTCTTTGAAATGCCCAAAGATTCCTTCCACTCCCTGCAGGAAGACTGGAAACAAGAGATCCAAGAGATGTTTGATCAGCTCAGAGCCAAAGAAAAGGTTAGTAGAGAAAAACACTCCATGCTTGTGCTCTCTGGATTGTAATTTTCGTATTTCATAATTCAAACAGTGATCCCAGTGCTTCCCAGGGTTAATTTTGTATGTACTTTACTGGAGCTTGTAATAAGTTCCCTGAATCAGTGGCAGGTTATGATGCACACAAGGGCATAATCATGAGTAAAATATCTGCATCCTGAGCTGCTACTCTTTCTAATACTGTAGTGAGCTGCCATTATACACTGTGCAAGCTGCTGTGATGAGTTCTTCATTGTTTAATGCACCTGATAACTATTTCACTGTCAGCATCTTAATTGAGATGATAATTGCTAACAGTGAGAGGGGTAGTTTCAGCATACATAATCTAGCAAGCATTGCAGCTTTGGTTCTGCCAGGTGTGTTTCCCAGGTTTTGAGCACAGCCAGAGTGGATAGAATACAATATACATGAGTGCTGGCCAGGGGAGTGGTTGGATAGCTGTTATAATTGAAATCCACCTGCGTAAATAGCAGGAAACAAAAATTCAGGCAGGAATAAAAAGAATTGTGACCATCAGCCTCAAAGAGTAGAAGTTAAGTGAAAAAGCTGATGTTTTCTTCAGTCACACTTCCAGTAAGCACAGCTTGCTGCGTCAATGTTAAGGTCCTTACAGAGACTGTCTTTACAGTTTGTATGAAATACTGCAGTGGAGTCAGCAAAGTAATAATATTTTTCTAAGCTTATGGCCTCTTGCCTGAAAATAAAAGCATAATAAACAGCCAACTTGATTTGGGCTCAGAAATTGGGTTTAGGAGATAGAGAGAAGGAAAAGGAGACCTTGGGGCAGGTCAGATAAGTCCCACAACAATACTTGAAACATTTCTATTCATATATGATAAGAGCTTTTGGGAAAAATAAAATAGGCATCTCCCTGTGGCGGTATGTTGCCCCTTGGTGTTATTGTGTTGGAACAGTTTTTGAACACCAGAAACTTCAACAGACAAACAGAAGACTAAACAGCAGTAGACTGCCCTCAGGTTTTGAGTACTGTATTCCTCTGTAGCAATGTGGAAAGAGAATTTTACATCCTATTCACCTCATGAGTAAAATGTACCAAACATCTGTCATGATGGGACAAGTAAAAATGACTTAAAAAAAAAAAACAACAGACAAAAAACCCAAAGCAAACAAATAAACAACAATAGCCACTAAATAAAATCTATCTGATAAGACAAAGCTGAACTTGAATTTTTCAGTTTTTACCTTCTGCAGTGAAATTAGCTAGCTGGAGATAACTATTCTGAGTGCTAAATTCTTTTGTTTGTGTGATGAGAGGAGTGCAGTGAGATTTTGAGACCTCAAGGACAATTTCAGTTGATTCATTTTTTTTCAACAAAGGAAAGATTGAAAAGTTTGCCTCATGCTTCTTTATGTCAAAGAAGCAGCCATGCTTGGTGGAAACTGATGGGAATGACCTCCTGATTGTGTTTTCTTCATTGATTTTTATGTTAGAGCTGTGCTTTGTGCTATTTTATGATGCATGAGATGGCAAGGTTAATTTTAAACAGTTTGTCAATACTGAAGTTAACATAGGTACTTACTGAACAGAAAGCAAGGGTTAATTCTTTTCAGTGTTACGAATAAATCTTGCAAATGGGTTTCCGAATGCAAGGTACTCTCTTATGCAAGGTTCTCTCCAGTGTCTCTTGTCAACACGTTCATGTCATCTTTTCTCATGTACCTGAATTTAGGATTCCGTGCCTTTTTACAGAATGGCAGAGTGGTTGAGGCTGGGATCTCTGGAGGTCATGTAGTCCAGCCCCCCTACTCAAGCAGAACCACCTAGACCCAGTTGCCCAGGTCTACGCTCAGATTGGTTTTGAATATCTCCAAGGAGGGAGACTCCACTGTTCAGAGGGAATCTCCTGTGTTTCAGTGTGTGCCCACTGCCTCTTACCTGTCACTGGGCACCACTGGAAAGAGTCTGACTCCATCCCCCTCACACTCTCCCCTCAGGTTTTTATGTGCATTGGTAAGGTTCTTCCTTTCCCCCACTCATGCCTTTTCTTTGCTAGGATAAACAGCCCCAGCTCTCTCAGCCCTTCCTCATGGTTGAGATGCTCCAGTCCCGTAATCATCTTTGTGGTCCTTTGTTTGAGACTCTCCAGTATATCCCTGCTTCCCTTGTACCTTGGAGCCCAGAACTGGACACGGGATTCCAGGTGTGGCCTCACAAGCGCCCATGTGCAAATTTGAATCCTGGCCTTGAATGGCAAGCATGGAGTTCTTCAGGATTGTTTAAGGTTTTTGGCTCTCGGCTGAGCCTGTAAACAGTGGTGCTAGCAGTGCTGTGAGCACAAGTCATTGCTGCTGCACCTTCAGAATAGGTAACGTCAGTCTTAACGCACAGGTCACAAAGGTAGCTTTTCTGCTTTCTGATTTCCCTGTAGGAGCTGCGCACATGGGAGGAAGAACTGACTCGTGCTGCTGTTGAACAGAAGAATCATGAGGAGTTGCTGCGAAGGCGGGAACAGGAGCTGGCAGAACGGGAGATTGACATCCTGGAAAGGGAGCTCAACATCATCATCCACCAGTTGTGTCAGGAGAAGCCTCGAGTGAAGAAGCGCATGGGGAAGTTCAAGAGGAACCGTCTCAAGTTAAAAGATGGCAATCATATCAGCTTGCCTTCAGGTTGGTGACATTAGCCTGTGTCGGGTGAAATAGGAGGAGCCAGTGAACCTGTAGCTTTGGTAGCTCCTTTCAACTGATCCTTATGCATTAGAAAGTATTGGATGTACTTTGGGAAAAACATGCCTTTTTGGGATCAAGAAACTAAATTTGATGCTCTTTGGCTAGCATTCCCCAAAGCTCCAAGGATGAAGGCCAGAAGTAAATTGGAGATGTTACACGTTTGTTAGTCAGTGGTTGTATATGGTTCATGGTAAAAATGTTGGTGTTGCAGTTCAACATGTTAATACTCAAAGCAATCAACTTAATAAAGGAAGTACATAAGAGATGACAGAGTTCTTGCTTTGGGAATATTTTACATAGTGCTGCAGCAGAAACCATAATCTACTGGATTTCTTTGTGCAGGAATCTAAAAATTGTCAAAACTACATTGTAAGACTACAGCACCACATGGCAAGTTCCTGTGTGAACTCACATTAACATACAAGTGACCTCTAATACCGCTCTTCTGGAAGAAACATTAAATATTGGTGAGGTGTCAGGGAAGTCACTCATAGGAGTGAAGATGGTGATTTTCAGAAATATTGAATCCTTAGCATTTCTGCTGTGGATTTTGTATGGAGATTCAACCTTGTAAAAGAACAGAGGTGTGGGTTTTGTAAATCACCTGAGGCTCATTGTTACCTCAACAATAATGACTTACACTGTATTCTTTATTTTCCGAGAGAAATTGGCTGTTCAGAAGAGCAATGATGATAAAATGTGCATGCTAACTATGGCTTTCGTTACGTAAACACCTATTGCTGGTGGGTTTGGTTAGCTTAAGAAACAGAGAGATAAGGCGAAAGGAATTTATACAGGGGTATGCTTTGGCATAAATACCAGTCAGCACATGGGGATCTGTGTATGTGTGTTTATCTTCCCAGTGCATGTGTGAGATAAATGTTCAAGAACATGAGCACACATCTTTGAAGTAACTGCACATATGACAGGAATAGCAATTAGCTGTAGAACTTCATTACTACATAGATCCTGTAAATTGTGCTCTTAAAGTTACACATTATTATTTCTATTTTCTTACATTAAAAAAAAAATATAATTTGTGTCTTTCTGCTTTTGTTTTGATTTTTTTTCTTTTGGTAAACAGATTTCCAGCATAAATTCACTGTGCAGGCTTCTCCAACGATGGATAAAAGGAAAAGCTTGATCAGTAGCTGCTCCAGCCCTCCTGCAAGTCCTACCATTATTCCCAGACTCAGGGCCATACAGTGTAAGGAGCTCAATGTAGTATTGAATTTGGGAAATGTGCGGTCTGTCATTGTGGTAAGATGCCAAGATGACATATCTAGGACAGGACTGTGGGGAAAAAAAAAAAAAGTGTTTCTAAAATGTTGGCCTTGTGTTCTGCATGTATGCGTTTAGGGAAAAAAATGGAGTGTGTTGGAGATGTGCAGGATAATCACCTTTGGAGTCAAACCCTACTTACCCAGGTTCTTGAATTACGTGCTGTTCTATAGTATACAAAAGGCATTCCTTAGGTGTAAAGGTTAATTTTAAAAAACACCAATTGGCAGCATAGATCAGTGAAAACCTTATTGAAGTGGATGAAGTTACTTGTGGAAGGAAAGAAAAACAAGGGCGCTTGTACTGAAAATAGCGTTCCCATAGTAGGACAGAATGAGGCAGACAAGCATGTACTAAAAGTATGAAAAGGATGTTAATTAATGTGTAGTGTTTGTATTAGATATCATGACACTTGTGTGTCTGGTATCAAACTGGTAGCTTTAGAAGAGAAACCAGTAATGAAATAATCAGTATAGATATGCTTCAGAGCTTTATGAAGGGATCTGGTTATTAAATCTGTGTTGATAAATGGTCAGAATTGTGGGAAAGAAGCCTGAATGGATGTTTTCGTTGCTATTCCTGTTCCGGCCTATGTTTTATTCTTTATGTTGCTGTGGAACCAATTCTTTAATTTGTGTACCTGTTTTTCTTTCCCGCTTTCCATTGATCTTTCCACTTGTGAAGTGACTCCTGCTGAAAGCAGTAAGACATGGGGACGAAGCTCAGTCCTTCCCAAGGAGGAAGGAGAGGAAGAAGAGAAGAGAGGCCAGAAAAAAAAGGGACGCACTTGGGGACCGAGCTCACTTTGTCACAAGGAGCTAGGTGCAGGAGAAGATGGGTAAGAAAGGCCCTGGAACCAGACTGGTTTCCAAGTTCTAAAACTGATTATGAGCTGACTCACAGGAGATTTGCCTATCCTCTTGCGAGGACTTCTCTGCTTGCAAACTTATTTGCTGTACCAGAAGTGCTTTCCCTGTCTGCTATTGCTTTGTTATGTGCATTTGTAAGTAGTAGAACTTCTTAGCTGTGCAAAACTGTTTCTCTGGTAGCATGTCTTTATTGTCAGGCTCAACTTTCTGTAGTTTCATATCATATCTGAAAATACTTCTCTTTTACAATTCTCAGCTGTGCTTTTTCTTGTCTTAAATGCTATTATTTAAAAAGTATCTGGTGCAGACAGGCAAATATCTTCAGGTTTTTGAAAGGGACACGTACCTTGAGTGAATACACCCTGAAAGTGATTTTTGCAGAGATACAGGTTGTACTTGCCCCTTTTCTATAGATTCTTGTTCTGTGGCTTCTTTTTTGTGTGTGTGTGTGTGTGTGTGTTAATTATTTATATCAGGATTCCAATGGATCAGTGCTGAAATGCTGCGTTAAATGTAGGAGTATTTTGATCTTCTGAGAGGTTTGAAGGCTGTGTGGTTTTCAGTGGAGTTTTTTGAAACTTTAGCAGGGGAAAAAAATGATAGTTTAACTCTTGACATATTTTTAGCAGGGAAAATAAATTCTAACCAGTTATTTTGTCTTTATTAATGTGCTCGACTGTGAAATTCCTAGAAAATAGATGTTTACATAATGCATCACTCTTTAAATACTCTGTAAGTGGGCTCAGATCTAAGTGTTGTAATGACATTAAAATATGTTCTCCCTCAAAGGTACTCTTGACATGTTAACAGGGAAATGTGGAAAAACACTTCTACATTGAAATAATATTCTTAGAATTTTGGGAATAAAGCTCTTCAGTTTGCTGTTCACTACTGTACAGTATGAAGCACTGAATTGCTTTTGGGCACAGACAGCTGGAAGGGAGTTGCATGCTAACCGTGATTGCTGTTAAAACTATCCTTGTTCTCTCTACAACTGAGATGGTCTATAGTATTGATCACCTTTTCCAGTGAGACTCAATATGGCTGTGGCATTTTGCAGAGTATCTGAAACATGATAGTGTTGCTGAGGAGGCAGTGTGGTTAACATACAATGAACTACTGCTCCTTGCTGAGATCATGCCATACTGCAGAGTTATTTAAAGGGAGCAGACTTGCGGTGAACATCAGTGACTCAGAAGATAGTGCTTGCTATTTTCGGTATTTTTTTAATTCTAATTTTAGAGGGCAGGGGCAGTGCTGCTATTCCAGCTGTTTACATGTCTCTGTGATTAAGGGAACCTGAATCTTCATCTTTTTCATCACTTTCCATGTGTTCTCCACAGAAGGTAGTTCCAAATTTTTGCAAGAATGACATGGTGGGAATTGCAGTGAAATTCTCAAGTATGAGTAAACTGACCTATAATTATCATCAAGTAAAGTCAGCCACGACAAGATTATACAGTGACTGTTCACCCTTCTGCATCTATCTTGGAGCTTAAGAAATACACGCAGCAGCAGCAGCATGTTGCTGTGCCGAATTGCAGAGACTGGATGAACGAAGCTTTATGTTGGACTAGTGTTGTGCTGCTTCGGTGTTGATCTTATGTTCTCAAGGATGTATGGTGTAGTCTTAATTGTCTTTAAACTTGGCATTGATTAGCCTCAGGCTCTTCCTGTGGTGTGTAAATTTTGACACTGATGGTGTTAACTGGTGTTCTGGAAGGTGACACTGGATTTGGAGTAGTCATAGTCCTTTAGCTGTTATCTTGCAAGCTAAATAGGGGTAAGCCTGGGAACAGACACTTTTCATTCATGACTGTATTGTATTAATGCCTCCGTGTGGTGTTACAGAATGGTATTAGGACACCAGAGATGGCCTTCTTACAGTTGTAGGGGCCTTTCTTTGCAACTTGCTGAGCAAGTAAGCCTTGTCACCTTATCACTCCTAATGAGAGGTGCTTTTGACTTCCCAATAGCAAAAGGCAACAGAGAAGTAACACAACCATAAATCAACAGAGTAATAAACTTCCTGTTACTTAACCCAAATAAATTACAGGTAAGAAGTCTTTAGGTTCCTGAACTGTCATGCTGGTGACTGAAAGAGATAGTTTTGCTGCTAGTACTTTCAAATGATTCCAGTTGCTTTTTCCTTGGAGACGTAACAAATATTACTGCCATAGCAGGAATGTACTCCAAGTTGGCATACGTTGAGTTGTTTTCAAATGCTCACTACTGTCTAATTAAGAGGATGTGCAGCTATCCTCTGCGCAGCTCTTTGTGGTCTGCTTGTAACTTGGGGGAAAGAGAGAGAAGGAACAAAAACATAAAAGGGAAGGATGATGATTTTATAACCTTGAGGCAAGCATAGCAGGCCTGGAATTACTCTGGTAGCTGTTTATCTTTCTGTTAAGACTAAGCGGCGCTTTGTCAGTAACAGCAAATCTTCAGCCTGTTTTTTGCAAGGCAGGATTGCTCCGAGAAGTCGAAAGGAAGCAAACAAAGTTGATATGTCCTGCTGTACAATAAAGGGCAATTCCCAAGACCCTTTAGATAACTGTGACGGTAAAGCTAAGGCTAAACAGAAGAGTACTGCAGCCTATCACTTACAACTTTACATACAGAGAACAGTGTGTCTTTTCCCAGCTCCATGGATAAATCTCCTCTTCCTCCATATTGGTCTACCCCTATTGTAAGAGCTTTGTCATTTTCTTTTGGAGGTGACCACACTGCTAACGTGGTTTGTTTTCACTCACCAGCTTTCCCTTAATGCTGCTCTTTTTATGGTATTTATCCTAATTATGCACATTATATGCATGGATGATTTAGATACATAGATAATTAGATATGTTACATAGCTGAGTGTGCTATGGAGGGAGTAAATCAGGACAGAGACCAAAACACTCAATTGCATCTCTGTTGTAAAACCATGTGGTTGTCTGTCTTGACAAGTTCAGCGCTGTGCTGTCTGGATTCAAGCTCATGTCAGGGTACTGCATGTGTCGGAATGGTTAACGAGGGGAAAATGAAGGACCTTCAAGACAGCTGAGAACTGTATGGTTTGCTTTTAGTGTAATGCCTATAGCACGGTCATCAACCAGCTGAATGTGTGCTGAGTCAGCTTCAGAGGGCATGCCAGTTAGGTAGAGAATAGAGGAAAAATACACAGCAAGATGAAAAAACCTGACAAAATAAAGGTTTGGGGTTTGAAATCTTGTGATGGAAGCCATCTTAGAAATGCAGAATAATTCCAGTGGGAAGAGAGAAAGATAGATAAGATTATATAGAAGTTAGGTGGCTTTGATCAAAGAGCAATGCAAGTTAGTAATGGAGCTGGAAGAGGTATCATCTCTGAAGTTTTCTGTTGAGTAACGAGTAGATGCTCTTGTATGTCCAACTGAGATATTATCTGCAGGTATTTTTGCTTCTGTTATTCAGTTTCTGACTATCCTAAGTGCCTGATAGCTTTTCACCAACGCTACGATGTGTTTCATGTTGGAGTTTGGAGAAAGGCACCACAAACCTTCCAGTTCAGACAATACTGATAACTGAATAATAAAACTTTGCTGAGCGTCGATATGTTGGAAAGTTATGCCAATTCCTAAAGCTGTGTCTGATGTCATGAAAGTTCTGCAGGGAACAAATAGGATGATGGTAATGAATACCTATGAATAGGGACTGCTAATAAGATCAGGTGCCAAGTGACATAACTTTTAAATGCAGGTGACTTCAAAGTAGGGATTTGATTTTGGGTTTTTCACTTGGTTTTTTTTTTTTTTTTCTGTAAGTAAAAGAAACAATGGCATGATTTATGCTTTTAGTTACCTATTTTTCCATAATTTAGAACTTGTGCTTTAAACTGTCTATACTTCAATACAGAGTTTTCTTCACAGGAACAATATTGAGGGTTATTATATAGAGGCACGAGTTTGCTGTTACAATGACTTCAGCATGTTGTTGTCCCAGGGAGCGATCTTTGACCTTCATTGTTCATTTGTATTTCACGTGGACATGTTTTTGGAGATGTTTTCCCTTCTTCCTGCTGAGCACTTTATTTGTTACCTGCTATGGTAGGTTTGCCTTGGTTTGAAAAGAACAATTCATCTGATCTTGTAGTGGTGCTGTCTGTTATTCTACATTTGTAGCTGTTGGTTATCAGCAAAGGCATTTTTTGATTGCCATGGTCTAACAAATAAAGGAGGGACTTTTTGACTTCTTTTGTATTTTAAGGTGCCATAAAAATGTTGCAAAATGTCTTGCTGTGGGAGGACTTTAAATCGTATGCATGCATCCAGCTTAATTGCATATCTAAGTAGAGCAATAGACAGTATAGAAGGGGGGAATGAAAATTGGTTGTGACCACAATACATTTTCTCCCATCTTTCTACACTTTCAGTCTGAAAGCTTTGGTAGAAGGATACAAACAGTGGTCATCCAGTGCACCGAACCTTGGGAAGATCCAGAGGACTGCGCTTGCTTTTCCAGGATTCACCAGCTTAGCAGAGATGGGTAAAGGAATCCCCTGGACTTTATATACTCATCACCACTTCCATTCACTTTTGCGTGAACGTCTCCTTTCCTGTCCTTCACGTGGTACCTTACAGCAATGTTTTCATTTTTGTGGTATCCGTTTTTGGTTTATTCTGTGTGAAATAACTACTTTCTCCTTCTGGATTTTCTTTTTGTTCACCTATCTGCTTGTGCTTCTTACCTGTCACACTAACAAGCTTCTCTCAATTCCCCTCTAGCTCCATGCTACCTCTCAACTCCTTTCCTGTTAATGATAGTTAGATGTGCAGCATGGTTACACCTTCGCTTGCAAGGAGAGATCCTTATTTTCTTACCTTTTGCTCCTCATTCCCAAACACATAAATCTACCCTAGAAGTAAATGAGTTGTAGATTGCTTCTGAAATGTAGTTCTGCAGTTGATCCCAAACTGATGAGCGTGTCACTAATTTCTTCCACTTTGATAGTGTTTCCAGTTACTTGTCTCAGCCTATCTGCTTTGGAGACAATAGCCTGTGAGTATTTGACAGTTGGTAAATTCTGCTTGTGATGAAAAGGACGGTTGTGTCTTCGAGGAGAAGCTTAATTTTCATGTATATTAGTAAGAGTGTGATATTTGCCAGTGAAAACATTACATCCATGCAAAGTCTGTTTTCGTTTGCTTTGCAGATGATGAAGACAGTGAATGTCTTAATGGAGAGGGAAAAGTGCACCCTTCACCTGGGCACAATCAGTCATACCTCTGCATCCCATTTCAGAAGAATGAAGACTGGGATGGCCCTTCTAGTGATGCCAATGAGGAGTCCACCCCTGTGAACTCTGCTACTAGTACCCCACAGCTGACTCCCACCAACAGCCTCAAACGTAGTGGCTCCCACCACAAGCGATGTGAGGTTGCATTGCTCGGCTGCGGAGCAGTGCTGGCTGCTGCAGGCTTGGGCTTTGACCTGTTAGAAGCAGGGAAGTGTCAGCTGCTAATTGAGGAGGAGCCAGAGGCACCCAAGGAAGAGAAGAAGAAGCGTGACAGCATTTTCCAGCGAGCTGGACGCCCACGCAGGAGCACTAGCCCACCTTCCCGGAAGATCTTCAAGAAAGAGGATCCCATGTTGTTGCTAGGCGAGCCATCCACATCCCTCACCCTTCTTTCCCTGTCTTCCATTTCCGAATGTAATTCCACCCGGTCCCTGCTGCGCTCAGACAGTGATGAGATTGTGGTATATGAAATGCCTGTCAGCCCAGTGACAGTCAAGGCTCCCTTGCCAGCCATCACCAACCCGCTAGTCAATGTCCAGATTGAGAGGTTTAAACAAGACCCCAACCAGTCCCTGACTCCCACACACGTGACGCTCTCTTCCCATACCCAGCAAAGCGGGCACAGGCGCACACCTTCTGATGGGGCCATCAAAGGGAGCGGACTAGTTGTCAATGGGTGCCCAACCAGTGGATGCCCTTCCAGTAGCTGTTTAACTGGAGCACTGGGAGCAGGTAGGTTTTCAGCCATCTTCCTTTTTCTCTTCAGAACAAAGACCCAAACAGCATAATTACTTGTTAGGAAGTAAACGTGTAGCTCATACAGCATCCATTGTGATGGCCAGCCCACAAGAAGAGCTTATGGATGCTGTCTTTACACAAATCATGAGCAGAATAATGCAGTAGCGGTCTCTGTTCCAGCATCTCTGCGCTAAGGAACTCTCTCTGCTCCCCTGTGCTGTGAGGCAGAGTGTAGTTTTGTTTCTTAGACAAAGATGGTACCAAAGTACGAATGTTGCGCGCTTTTAGCAGTTCCTCAGGATTCCATCTCCATTGCCTTTATACACTTGTTGGTCTGGCTGTTACAATTTCAAAGTAAATTCTGATCCTTAAGGCAGTGAAAAACTGGATCGCTAAAGCAGGTTGGGGCTATGCCACTGTTGCTCTTATCCCTTTGCAAGCAAGAGGGATTTTCTTGGGTTGGTAGTGTTCTCACTGTTGCAGTCTTTAGGAATGTCTGTGACTTGGTAACTTAAAAACTGCTTTTCTGTTTTCTTGCCCTAGTAATTCAGAGGAAAAAAAGGACTAGAATAATCAATTAAAATCTGATTTAATTAAACTTTTCCCAGTGGTAAAACAAAATGTGAGGTTGTCTGTTGAGTGGCAGTCTGCAGTAAAATGTGGGTTAATGCAGCTGAGAATACTCGTTAAAATGGTATGCATGAAAATGTAAATGTTACATTGTGTTTATAAAAAAGCACAAAACAAAAAAACAAACACCATTTCCCACCCCCAAACAAAAACAATCCAGGAAGTGTCCAGAGTAGGTAGTGTGTTAAATGGCTCTGCCAGGAGGTTGGTCCTGCAAACAGGTGTCACATATCCTGCTCTGCAAGTGTCTCCCTGATCCATTCAAGCTGTTAACAGGTGCTGTGCCCTCTGAAGGATTTGGAGCATCCTCACCTCTGGTAGGAGGTCAAATCCATGGTCTCCAGTCTGAAAATTACGGAAAGCAAAAAGGGAATGAACAAAACTTGCTCCTTGTTCTAGGTCAGCGAAACAGGTGTCTTGCAATGTGTTGAGAAGAGTGTAGGGATAAAGCAGCCAGTGATTCACTTCAAATCGGTGTAATCTTGAAGATACGAAGTTTGTAGATTCTGACTGGAGGCTTTCTGCTTTGAAAATGTTTTCACAGTGTGCATACAATTTAAGATCTGTTGGAACCATTTAGCAGTGACATCTAACATGTTTCCCTCTTCTCTTACGTTCTCTGTTTTGGATAGGTGTATTAAAAACACCTAGTCCAAGTAGAGATCCCAATGAGGTCCCTCGCCTGCCAGACCCCAACCTTGTTTTTCCTCCAACCCCAAGACGATGGAATGCACAGCAGGACCCCACACTGGAAAGACCCAAGACATTGGAGTTCCTGCCCCGGCCACGTCCGGCAGCCAGTCGGCAGCGGCTTGATCCCTGGTGGTTTGTGTCACCCAGCAATGCCAAGGGTGAATCTTCTGCCAACAGTTCAAGTACTGATACTCCAAGCAATCTGGACTCTTGTTTTGCTAGTAGCAGCAGCACTGTAGAAGAGAGACCTGGACTGCCTGCCCTGCTTCCTTTCCAGGTGGGTCTTCCTGTAGAGGAGCGGACACTGTTGGACATAGATGCTGAGGGGCAGAGCCAGGACAGCACCATTCCGCTATGCAGAAGTGAACTTAACACACACAAAGCTGCAGCATATGAACTCAAGCAAGAATTCTGGTCTTAGTATGAAATCCACTGGGGACAGTGAGTCCCTCTAAATTCAATCCTACTTTTTGCACTGAGAATGCACTTTGAAGACAGTTGAGATGGAGGGATGCTACAGAGATCATATGGTGCTGCCTCTGCTGAAGATGTGTTGTTTGACTGCCTGGTTTTTGTCTGCAGTTGGATGAAACTTGGCAACTCTGAGCTGGTGACCTTTTGCTGTGGGGATTTTCTGTAGTCTTCCCTGCCCTTTTATTGCAGTTTGAATCTGCAATGAGCTAAAATTACCATATCAAAGTCTTTGTTACTGACCTTGTAGGATTTGGCACTTGCAGTAAGTATGTTGGTATCTATCCTGGTATTAATCAGTATTTTCAAAACTCAGATATTACACTACAGGAGACACCAGTGTTTGATGTTTTCCCAAGGAATCCAGAACAGAAACAAGTAAATATCTGGAGACTACCTTCTCTGAAATGTATTCAGATCATTAGATAGGCTGGGGAATCGTGGTACCCCTACTGAAGGAGCAGAAGCAGCGATCTGGGACTCGCTCGTCCTCTTTTGCTCATTTGATAGTGCAAGGTGGAACAGATGGCAGAGGAAGGGCATGGCATCTCCACTGATGGAGGTCTTTGAGAACACACTAACCAGACTTTTGCGAACGAGTAGGTATAGTTGATCCTGGCTTCAAGGAAGGTTGGATGGACTTCAATGATCTCTTGAGGTCCCTCTCAGACCTATTTTTCTATGACCCTGTGCTTTCAAAAAGATGAAGGCTTATGGTATGGCTGTTTACTCTAGCTTGCTTTTTTCTTTCAAACTTTGGTTTCATTGGCCTCCTTTTGCCAACCCATGTATCGCAGGCTCGTAGTCAAGCTGCCTTAGCTTTGGGAAGGGAATTAGCAGGAAGTCTTTCTTTAAAGCTGTGTTCGCTTGCAAAAGTAAGTTATGTGTCCCCTCACTTTTTTTTTTCCCCCACCTTCCTGTTTTTCCTCCTTTCTTATGCTTTTTAGGAGTGGCTGTTGAAACCCAAGACTGTTCTTATGCACACTGATACATGTTTTAGGCTCTTTTGAAACTGACGCTTGTTAGTAGTTGGTTTGTGGAAACAGGAATCGGAACATCTGGATTCTGTTTTATTTTGTCACTGACTCACTGTGTGACCTTGGGCAAATAATGTAACCTCTGTGCCTGATTTTCCCCATCTGTATATAATAGGGATAATACCTACCTCACAGGGGGAGGGGTTGGGACATATGTAATAGGTATGAAGTCCTTTGAGATCTTAGAGTGAAAGGCACTATAAACATGTAAAACTTCTTCAAATATGTAAAAAACCTCCTACCTGGAGCAAGAACAGACCCCTGTCTTGAAGGAGAAAGTCACACAAATAGGGTGTGCCTGTGCTCACAGTTTTCTGTACAGAGACTGCAAGTGTGCCTGTGCTTCTGCAGGTGTATCATTGGCTTTTATGACAACTTCACTCTTCCCCAGTTTTGGCATTATAGATAAGGGATGTGGCCTTTGTACGAGTGTAATAGGCTAATCTCCTTTATTGCAGGGTGCAGCATTTCTGTTCGCTCTTTTTGTACAGATCTGTGCTCATTTTGCTAATCTGTCTGCTGACCATTTGGATGCAAGTAACTGATTTGAGAGTGCTGCCAATGCAGCGCTCAACCTTTTAGGGCAGTCCAGTCCTGTTGTGAAGGCAGCGTAGCTGAATACTTTCTCGCAGCTGTCAGTGCAGAGAACACGAGTGTTTAGGTGTTTGTAACCTGATGTTAAAAACCAGCATGTGTGGGGAAGTACTCTCTTTAAGTTTTTTTAAATTAATTTAATTAATTTTTAATTAATTTAATTGATCCAGAGACAAAAACCAAACCTGCAAAACCCACCCAAACAGAGGATTAATTTTGATTGTGCTATAGAAACAAATTCAATGGGAGCCCAGTCAGTGGCAGTGTCAGAGGGACTTAAAAGCAGGAGATTAAAACTATTTTTCATAGTCTCTCTTACCAACAAAACTGGATCAGCTGTTCTGAAATGTAATGTTTTCTATCCACAAAGTATCATTACAAATGTCATAGGAAGCATCATCTGCTCTGCAAAGACATCACCTGGAATAGCTGCATTTGAACAGAATCTTTAACACCCATTTACTTGCATGGAACGGGAGGTTACATTTCTAGGTCGCATTGTTTTTAACCCAGCCCACTAAACTTCCTGGTAGTTGGCCACTTGCTTCCACCAAGTGAACCATAAGGTTTCTGTCAAGCACCCAGCAGGCAAGACAGCTTTTGGAAAAGTTGAGAGTGAAGTAGCAAACCCCCTCCTCCTTTCTCCCTTTTGGATAATCACTTGGTGAAAGTGATTTAGCTGATCTACTAGAAGTATTTGGCTCTGAAGAGCATCTTCCCCAAGACCAAATAGACATTGCTGCATCAAAGGAGCTGGGTAGGGCAGATGACAAGGAGGCAAGGATCCAGATCAGGGTTTCCAACTTAGATATTCTCTATTACGAAGCTGCTAGAAAGACTAGGTTGAAGCATAATACTTGGTGGTTGGCTGGTTGATTTTTGTTTTTAAACACTCCTTGGGTACAGTTACCTTCATTGAATCTAAGGTGAAATAAATGAGGTAGTCATTGAGCACCAACCCATAACAGTCTTCCAGTTGGGAGCCCTGTGGCTAACCTGAGCTATCAGGCAAGAGAAGTCTCTTGTAGAAACAAAGCTATTGGCTTTGGCAGGCAGAGGAGTATTGTCTGTCATGCAGAAGGGGGCTCTCAAGGCAAAGAGTTGTCAGGTGTTGTACCTTATGCATCCCAAAAGCTGTTTCAGCTGGTGTCCTGAGGCCCAGACCCATATGTCATGTGCATGTTTAAGCTAGCTCGTAACCTCTCCCTATGTCTGTCTGTCCCATCCTGGCTTGATTTCTCTCTTTTCTTAATGTGTTGGGTTTTTTCCTTCCCGGCTGTGGGAGCCAAGATGCTCCAAACCTCCAAAGGAATGCTTCACTGTAGTCCATTAGATACTGCGAAGGTATAAGCCAGTCAGCTCAGAAAACTTTTTTCTACTGGCTACTAGTATTGCCATTTGTAAGGGAGACAGAATTTTTAGAATTATGTTGGTTGACATACCTTTCTAGCAGTGTTCTTGAGGAATATGGTGGAAATCTTGCTATAAAAAAAATCTAATAAATATATTGTTTCTTAAATATCTGTATAAGTTGCACTTTTTTTTTCCTGAGAAAATGAGAAAAAGATAACATGAGAGCACAAAATCACTGAGCAGTCTGAAACATAACGACAAAAGAATGGGGTAAAATGTGTTAAAGTAATTACAGGGCTCACAAAGTGGAAGAGACTAATTTTGTAACTGATAGTAACAGTAGTAAGTTTGTTACTGAGAAATTTTTCTGGTCTGGAATTTCCGTTTAAATAGTCATCTGGCAATACGTATCACTAATTTACGTAACTGATGTGCTGATTTAGGAAATAGAAAAAAGTTTGCCAGCCCTTCGGATTATGCTGTCCTTGTAGCCTGGCCTTTTTTCCTCTGAAATTGAGGGGAAAGCACAGACATAGCTACCAGTGCAAAAAATGACAATTTTTTGGATAAATTTCTACTGGTTTCACAGTGTGGGACAGGTAGAGAGAAGAAAGCTTTTGTGTTAAAACTAAGGCGATGGTAGTTGTGGATGTTTTTCTAATACTGTTGCTTCCTATGGACTGCACAATGATCTGTTTTGCCAGCAAGTAGGTCTTACCTCCTTTCAGTCCTTTTCAGAGGTGCAAATGTAACTTTTTATAGGTATTTATTTTTTCCTTCAGATTATTATTGCAGTGGGTTGATACTCAGTATGGGGCAGGGAACCTGAGTGAAAATATTCTTTTTGTAGTGGTTTTCTAACAAAATGAGTATTTTCAAAGTGAATTTTTCATTATTGATGTGGAAAGACTAGTTCTGGATTGGCATGCTTTTATGATGAAGTATTTTTCTGTACCTCTAGGAATGGGAGTAGTTACCTTCCTGGGCATAGCATGCTGTTATCTGAAGACTTTATGGACAATACTGCAGAGACATGTTACTTTGATTTGTCATCAAACTGAATACCTTTCATTCTGTTGAAGGTGAGGCAGTAATGGTCTTGTAAAGAAAGGTTTTGGCATCTGGAGTGCTCTATTAAATAGAAAATGACAGGAAACCTCCCAACTTGAGTCACCATTCTATCTTGAACCTCACTTATTTGAAACTTAATTCATCTCTGTGGGATGAATATGGGAGCTGGAGTCCCATTATGTGGAAGCAAACCTAATACTGTGTCCCAGAACTCAGTGATAGCCTGTTGCTTTTGTAAGTGATTTTAAGCTAATATTAATTTTAGTTTTGTTTATTTGTGGTTTTTTGACACCTTTCTTAGGAAAAACAGCTTATTGCTTTCTAACCTTTTTTCATGCACTTTGTAAATACTCTCCAAACTCTTACCAACTCGGTGGCAAATCAGGAGGTTTATCATCTTACACGGTGATACAGGTTCTCCTTTTGGCTTCACTTTTTCCAGTATGAGACAAGGGTGCCTATATTTGGCATTTCTGATCCTTACCCTGTCACTGCAGAACAGTTTCTTAGCTTCCATAGTCATATCTCACTTACAGCGATAATTTGGGTAACACAACATTAAGAGTGAAGGGATAGGCATGTGATAAAACATATTTGCAAACAAGCAATAAATACAAAGCGAACCAAAACATACTCATGCTGTCACAGAGGATAAGTTTCATAAACCTTTGGTTGATCATTTAATTAATATATCTTTAGGACAGAATGCCTTTCTATGTCTTTCTCTTAAGTTTGGTATTGTGTGTAGCTGGACAGAGAGGATCTTTAACCAAATCTTTCTCTCTTGGGGGTTTTTTTTCCCCCAGTCCAGTTTGTGGTTTAGGTTTTTTGGTTTTTTTTTTTTTTGGTTAACAAACAAAAGAGTCTTAGGAAAAACTTACATTTATTGTTTCCTCAGCCCTTCTTTCACAGTTTGGCGAGGCAGTGTGGAAATGCATTTAAGGTTTACTCTGCTGCTTCCTCTGTTGAACACACTAGCAGAAAGTGACATGCTACCGTTGAAAATGTGCATTTGCTTTTGTTTTTCTCATGCTCAGCTCTTGTAAGCAGCTTTGCCATTGGTCACAGATGAACACAGCTTCTGAAATGACCTACATCAGCTTTATTTTTGTACGTTGAAAATAGTCATTCCCAGGCTAAGAGGTGTGTGTGCTTGATTAAAAGGTAATTTCTCACTGGTGATTGTGTGGTGGGTCGGATGTAGCCACTAGAATTATTATTGTTCCTCTCTAACAGGATCTCCCATTTTTTTGTAACTGGAGAGTCTTCAGCATTTCATCAGTGTTTGTATACAAGAAACACGTTTCATCTCCCTCAGTACATGAGTGAAAAATCTTTTTTGCTTTGGTTCTAAGTGACCAGGAACATAATTTTCCTACTGAGTGTAGCTGCTTGGACTGTATTGTGGGGTTTTTTGGGTTTTTTTTTGTTTGATTGGGGTTTTTTTTATAAGCCTGTGAAATACATATGTACATATTAGGTGCATCCTGTATTCCTAGGTGCCTTCTCTTTCACATGCCTCCTTTCTAGAGCCTGAGGTTTTTTTGGAGGGAGATCCTGGTTGTAGCTTTCAGTACTGTAGAGTTCATCACACATCAGACCAAATACCAGCACTGTAAACATTTCATGTCCTCCCATTTACTGGTGTGTGTACAAACCCTGTGGAAAGAAGTGTGCTGTCACTGGCTCTCCTTGTCTCTCAGTTAGAATTCTGCCCCTATCTCATCTTTATTGATTATTAATTCTTGTTACTTGGGGGCCTAAGAAAGAAAACAATACATATTTTACGTGTGCTTTGACCTAAAATATTTCCAATCTAGGAGCAGAAGACTCAGCTGGGGGAAGCGAAAGCAGAGGTTGAGAGGAAATAGCAAATAAGAGTGAAATTATCCTTCTTAATATAACAAGCAGTCAGAGAACAGAGGGATACTAGCTGCTTGGTAATCCCTTGGCATCATAGCTAAGTTGAGTCCTGAAGAAGAATTTGAGGAATGTATAGTTAGTTAATTTCTGATTGTTTTGTTTCATTTTACCCTGAGCTACCTCATTTGTAGAGATGGAGTGGGAAGAAAGCATAAGTTTTGGTAAGAATTGCTCTAGGTAAGCAGTTGAGGCTGGAATAGTGGGACGACAGAGGCGAACACTTGCATTCGGCTCTTGGACGTGCAAATTCCTAATGGAAAGATAAAACCAGCATTCAGTTTTACAAATTAAGATTATACTTGCTTTTACTATGTAGGTCTTCAAAATAAACAATGAATGACAAGGCAGGGCATTTTTCTTGATGGTTTCTGACCTGTGGAAGAGCTGATTGTCCACAGACCAAAAGTTGGTGATTTCATATTGGTCACTGCTGCTCTTAGAAGTGAAAGTCTATTTTTTTGAAAATAGATTTTTTTAAAAAAATAGTCTCATGTGCTCTTGAAGTGGACCTACACAGAATCCTGATTGTTTCCCTGTATTTGCAGTATTGCTTTCCTAAAATGTCTGATGTTAATACAGTCCTTATTGTATCTGAATGCTAATAATGTGCAGACAGCCCAATATACCTAATACTAAGAAACCGTGACACGTTTCTGGTGTGTAGTGTAGTAGGTCTGTAAGTTCAGCTTGAAGTGTGCTACCATTAGGCCTGTAGCTGATGGGTCAGATGGATGCACGGCTAGCAAAAGAGGGGCTTAGAACTAATCTGCAGGAGGAATGCCAAAGTTTTATTTGCTTAAAATAAATTAGTCAGAAGGGGGAAGGCCCTTCATTATTCAGAAGTAGTTTTCTAGGATCTTGTCCATGCTCAGATTTTAGCTTCCAGGATAGCTAGTGAGAACCTACAAAAATGGTTAAAAGTTGTTGGTTGAAGCCTCAACATAAGACCAGACTAATGTGTTTTGTATATGCTATTTCAGGGTGATTGACACTGTCCCCTTGTTCTACCTTGATTGTTCTGATTTTCTCAAGAACAGATGTTGAGGTTGGATAAAGCCAACCTCCTTGTCTTGGAGAGCCTTATGGGTCTGAGAAAGAAGAAACATTATTCTAGCCATGTCCTGATGCTTTTGTCTCTTGCTTTCTTAGCAGTAGGGGATATGATGGAGCAGAAAGATATGCTGATGTTTTTCCAAGCTTCATTGGTAAGAATGCTGCTCACAGCACGTTGTGGTATGTAAATGAACAAGTTTTTTGGGAACCCTTGTACTTGGTGTCTCCTCACTGAGTTTTAGAACAAACCTGGCCTCTGATTACTGTTTGGCGTAGCTCAGTTGCACACTGAGCTTGATTTTAACTACATTTGGAGGAGAACTGAGCTGCTTCCTTGCGTTCTTCTGGAATTTGTGGATGTGGCCACTTCTCAACTTGAGTAATGTGTCTTCTCCCAAGCCTAGTCTGTGCAACAAAATGAGTTGTCGCCCTCAACTGATTGCCCAAATATTCACAGCAGGCTTGTTCTTCTGTCATGCAGGCTTTAGTGAGCAGCTCTTTTTGGTGTCAACAAGGTTAGCATTTGTAACTGATTAGGGCAGCTAATACCTCTGAGCTGACTTTTAACACTGCATCTCAAGCAGATGTTATTGCATCCCTTCTGCCATTGCTGTGTTGTCAAGGTTATCTTGACAACCATAACATCTGGAAATCCTAGACTGTAAAGAATAAAGCCACAGGGGAAAAAAAAAAAAAAAGGAAGAAAAAGAAAGCAAGCATTTGAGTGTTTGCCAGTTGAATGGTTGATTTTGGCCAGTGCTTTTTGCAGAGTAAATTCCATTCTTGTGATTCTTGTGCAACATAGGTCTCTTTGGGCGACAGCTAAATTTGAAGTGGAGAATATACCTAGATCCACTTAAGTCAGTAGGCACCAGTGCTCCCCAGATTTGGCAGTTTTAATAAGAAACCACGTAACGCCAAGAACACCTAGTAGTAATAGTTCATATTTAGGGTAACTACTTTTCACTTGAAAGGGAAGAGGCCTCAGTTCAAGAAAGCTCTTCATCACGTACTTAAACACCACTGAAGTCAGTGGAATGTATCTGTGGGTCAAAATGCACAAGGCCCCAGTTCTGTAAAGGTCTTTCAATCTAAATTGGGGGATTGCCCTTTAGAGGTTAATGGCAAAGGACCAGGCTCTGTACTCTGATTATCAGAGGAAGGAAGTCAATTTACCTGGGGGAAGAGTTCCTTCACAAGCCTCTGGGTAAACGCTGGTTTGATTCCCGACTCTTGTGGCCTTTCCATGACTGCACATGCCATGCCTATTTGACTGCTAATTCTTACCATAACCAGGGTGAGCTTTGAGAATGTTTTCTAAAACAGAAAGAGCGAGCAAGGACTTCAGCATTAGCAGATCACTAGCTGGAAAGAGGCATATGTGGTTTGTGGAGGTTCTATGTGCAAATGTCAGTTTAACCTGAGGCCTTTTCTCAGGTATTTTTTCTCATTTCAAGAATGCATCCCTCCAGGCTGGTGGACGGACCTGACAAGTTCAGCAGGGATCAGCATCCCCCACAGTTACTAGAGTTCTTGGGTTCTTGTTTGTCAGCTGTTGGCACAGCACTTCGTGCTGGTATGTATGATTTCTTCTCCTTTCAGGACAGGCTGGAAATACCTGCGATATTTTGCCTGACTTAAGTTGAGAGGCTTATACGGAGTGGGCAGGGCAACATTGGTGGAAAAATCAGGGAAAATACCTGTGCTTTTAACAATGTCTCTTCTGTGGCTTTGAAAGTCCAAGAATTTCTCAGCCAGAGAATGTATTTCCTCCTTCTTTTTATAAGCTACTTCTTTCTTTTGCCTTATTAATTGTGGATCTGCTCCTGCTTCTATTTAAAGCCAGATGCAAAAATCGGTGACCTGACTTTCCTAGGTACAATGCTGTAAATCTGAAGAACCAGGTGAGTAGCATTGCTCTAGTTTAAGATCATGGCCCCATGTCTGTTCCTTTGAGTTATGGGATAGTTCCTGCTTGTGTTGAAATCACTGTGTGGAGGGTGTTGGGTACTTCATAAGGAGCTCCAAACTCTGCAGGACTGGGATCCATCTTACAGAGGTCTCCAAAACCAGACCGAAATACTTAAGTTGTATGTCTTCTGTTCATGATGTTCAAAAGTCTCTTGCTATGGAAGTAGCACCTGAAGGTGTGTTTTGCCCGAAGAACCTGCAGTGAAGCAGTTACACTAGCAAATGGTAATGTACCCCAGAGTTGAGTAAAATAACGGAGGCCACCAGATTTTTCTTGTTTGTGTGATGAAATGTTGTCAAATTAAGTGATTTGTTGGAGCCTTCCTTTAACTTCTGTACAGCAGTAAGCTTAGAGGAAAAGAAGATTGCATTATTTTTTAAAAAGCTTTATTTGTGACCCGGACTTGTTGCCTCTGACCCTCTTGGGCTTAAATAGTTAAATTATATTAATGTCCAGTTTGTTTCACTGTAAGTAACACATCAACTGAATATTCTTGTGCATAATCTACTGTATCTTTCCTCTGTTCAGTGTCAATGTATTATGTGTATTTGGATTACAGTTCTTTTTTGTATTAAATTATTTTATGTTATAGAACAATATTTAAGCGAAGCAAAGAGCTAATGAAAGTTGTTGGCGTTTTGGGATTTCTTTTCTCTTTGCTCTTTTTTTGGATGTACTGTAAATTGTAAACCAAGGATGCCAAGCAGGCTTGGTTCAATGGCTAAAATTATTGTATTACAGTGTAATGCTGATCTAGGCCTTGTCTCAACACTAGAGCACACAGACTTGAATAAAACTGTTATAAAAGTGATCGTCTTTAGGCCTTGGATTCTTGGTTTTGTGCTTCAGATAATTTTGAGCAGGTATTTAGAGTAGCAGTGGTATTACCTTGCTCTGAGGAACTCAGAATTTTTCCCAGCATCACAAGAAGTTTGTTTTTCTTTGCCAGGCACCTCAGTCCTGATCAGCTCTCCCAGCTCTGGGTCCTCCATAGGGTGTTTTGAAATCTGTTTTTGCAAAACCCTGGACACCTTAGTACCAGTTTTGGCACACAGTACCTGTCTGCTAACCCCCTTCTGGATTTTCTCTGAGCAGGGTAATTAATTGCATACCATTCTTATTAAGGTTAATATTTCTGTTTTGTTAGCTTAAAATTTTTCTACTCCTTATTTAGTAGCCCAGCCAGAATGTGAATCTGAGTCCCTGGATCTGGAGCTAATGCAGTAACACGTTTTGTGCATGATGACATTTAACAGATGGTTTAGATTCACTTCTGATGCTGTGCCTTTGTCCCTGCCACATCATTCAGTGAGACACAGTTGCTTGAGCAAGGATCTTTCCAAGCTGTCTTTCATCTGCTGTGGGTGTGAGAGCCAGAACAACATGGGTTTGATTCCTAGGGTTGTGTGTTTGATTCCTAGGTTGTGCCCCTGCTCTTCTCTGCCACCAAGCCATCATTTCACATGACTGTGCTATAAGAAATGCAGCTGCACTGATGAAGGACTATGCACTACAAGAACTTAAGTTTCATAATTTCCTTTGAAAAGAAATTTTTCTGTAATGTGGTGGTTACGTGCAAGACAGCGTACGTACACCCTTCCAGCAGATACGGAGACTGAATGATGCATAGGTACGCTGTCGTTAGTCATACCTCCATTCAAACTGCTATAGTGACATTTTTTGGTGATAGGCTGGGAGGAGAGGGGACAGGCAGTCAATTAATGTTTAATTAGAAATAATGGCATGAAAAATGAATCGCCTTTTCACATGTTTTAACAAAAGGTGTCTTGCAATGGATTATCTTTCAAGCTCTTTCTCTTCCCTCCCCTCAAATCCCCAGTGCCTCAAACTAAACCAGATATTATATCTTTACCCTCTGTAATGTTTTGCAGAGTAGAATTCTGTTCTATAAAAGAATTATATTTTCTACATCAACATGCTCACCTGTCACAACCGTAAGATTACCACAGTGTTCAAGCTGGCCCCATCAGGATGGAAAATGTAGATGCATCGTGACAGATAAATTTTTGCCAGCGAATGCAGTTTGTGTAGAAAATGGCAGGAACACAAGGCACTGGGGCTGCACGTAAATATAAAACTAGACGTTTTCTAAGGAGGGGAATCTAACCACTTCTAACAGAGAGGGAGGATCCTGAATGAAAGCTGCCAGGGTCAGCATGGATACAGAATAAACACATCAGCAAATGCTTTAGGCTGAGTAGTTTTTGAGTTGTTGATGTGTAGGCAAGGGTTGGGTGTACGAATCCTACAGCACAAATCTTACACAGGCCTTCAACTGTAAATACACTCAGGTGAGGACATTGTGTGTTACATTATCACATTCCTCTGATGGCGTGTGCTGGAGCAGTGCGTAAGTGGCGCTCTGAAAGCTTGCTGCGTACCTTGGTGTAACTTCTGCTAGCCTTCCAAGGCGAAGCATGTGAACAGGAAAGAGCCCAGGCTTTCCTGTGTGATGCAGTTGCAGCTCATATGGTAAATTAATTGGTTGTTTCTAGGGAAATTTTTACATGCTTGGCCCTTTTTACAGGGAAGAAGGGAGAGGCTGTCCCGCTAAAGCTAGGCTTTGCAAGAACCTAGTTGTAATACCAGAAGTTTGCTATCAGGCTCAAGGAGAGTAGGCTTTAGGAAAAAATGCTGGAATTAACATGGCAACAACAAACATTGGAGTATCTTAAGGGATAACAAGCTTCGTCTTCATGCTTGGACACAACTGGCACTACAGTTCGCTTGGGAAACAATTGTGACGAGGGATGAGCAAAGCTCTGGGGCTTTCAAGTAGACTTCAATGTGCTTTGTGGCTCTTTACTACCTAATCCGAAACCTTGTTAAATGGCATGTGACTTGCTTTCTGTTAAGTCCTCATTAATTTAACAAAGAACAAATCCAAGTGCAATGAAAAGAGGCAGGATCAACTGATAGCACTCCAACACAAAGTAGGACAAAACCATAATCACATTACTAAATATAATCGAAGCCTGTACACTTCATGCCTGCAAAATTTGCTCTGAAGTTTATTCATTTCTACCAAAATCATGCCGTAGCATCTTAGCTTGAATTTTCAAACCCATGGTTTATTATTAGAAAAAGCATGGATGGGCGTGTCTGTCACAGATAGCAAACAATATTAAAAGACCCAGCTCTGGTGGATGTGACTGTTCTCCATGGGGACCCAGAGGTTTTTTCTACGGGTATCCCCATCTATATGACCAGCTGTTGCAGGACCCAGTTAGAGGTAAGAGGGTCTTCCAGGCTGGTGTGCATTCTAAGAGAGAATTGTTCTTGACGTGGCTTGTGATGATGACTTGTGACTGGAGAAACTGGGGCAGAGTTCTGAGCTGGGGAAGGGGGGAAGGGCAAAGGTGGGATGTTTCTTTATGCCTATCGATCCACAGAAGAGAGGGGAGGAACAGGAGCTGTCCCCGAGGAGAATGTGGGTCAGAGCTTTGCTGGGATGCTACAGGAAATGAGGAGAAACCAGCAGCGTTGCTACAGAAGAGAAAATACCCTGGCAGATACCTGATTGTGCAGCAGATTTCCACCAGGAAAACAGAACTTGAGGTCCAAAATTCCAATTGCTTCTGTTCCAAAGACCTCCACATTCAGCACAGTCTTCTTTTCCAGGACTGCCCTTGCTCACTCCATTCAAATTTCCTGTCTTCCACCCTGTCCACAGCTTCTGTTCCCAGGGCACTCCTGCATGAGCCTTCTAGGTCCATTGCCTTAGTGTCTCTGTACTTGCCCCTGCTGCTGTACCATGCTCTCACCAGTGGTGACTGGTAACCACTCCCGTGTTCACATGTGTCAGCATCGATGCAGGAGGCTCCAGAGTAGAAAAACAAGCCAATCCTGAATACAATACGGATCTGCTCGGGGTGATTTTGAAGCCAGAGAATAGAAGCTTCTGAGAAAGACAGACAAAAGGGGTTTTCACACCCTATCTGGTGTCAGAGAGGGGTAATTTGCATCTCTGTATTTGAGGGTAGAAAGAGCAGGGTACCAGAGCAACAAGAGGCAGGGCATCTCTCTCTGCTCCCATATCGTCAGCCCCTGTAGAGGGGGAAAAGAAGTTAGAGAAGCTGTTGGGTACACACCTATTCAATGGCAAATCCATTATGGTTCATAATTATCTTGGTTTGTGTTTGTCTAGTTCTGTAGTTAACCCTTGTAACCAAATACAGTTAGAGGAAGAGAGGACAGTCAGGACTCGGCAGCTTTCACTACCACTGGGGCTTTCAGAACCTCGGCATTTGCAGAGTCCAGTGGAAGCAGCAGCTCCTGCAGCCTCAGCGCTTAGTGTCTGCAGTACAAACAGGTGAGATTAAAACCCATTCTCTGCTGGCTCTCTTCTCCTCCGTGCAATTTTCCATCTTTATAATCCTAACTCCTTCAATTAGAAAGCTTTCTCTGGAGCAGTCTGTCATAACTTTGCCAACTGATTTCTCAACTGTGTGCCGTTCTGACATTAGGGCCACGCTGCTCTTGCAGCCACATGTCAGCTCTTCTGGGTTAGCCTCAAGTGTTTTTCCCTTCACAAATTACATGCAAGGTAGGGCAGCCGCTTTTTTTTCTTCCCTGGTTATATACAGACCTTCGAGCGGTGCTATTTCAAGCGATGTCCATCATTCTCCTCCTGCCTAGAGACATGGATGAGGAATCAACATTAGCTGCTCTTAATTCTGAAATGGCATCACAGCAACTTAGTCTTCAGGGTTCCTCAAGAGCCATCACAAAAACTGTTGCCTACCTCTTGATCACAAGTTTTTTTCCCACCCATCTAAATATGGAATAGATTTTTTTTTTTTTTTTTAAACAAATGGTTTTGGACAGTGCAAAACCGAAAGTGTCTGGAGAGCCTAGGAATTTGCTGTAACAACCTGCTACTTATCAAGCTCTTTCTGGACTTGTATCTACACAATCTTCAGGATGAAAGTGCTATCTAATATCACTCCAGAACAGCTTTTGGGTGTGGGGAGGACTGAGGCGGAAGCTGCCAGGAGAGTCTATGAGCACCAATAATGTTACGTATTGCATGAGCAACCGGTGTGGATGTTGGAAAAGGTTTTCCTTTCCCCATCTAAATAGTGCAGTGGTGAGGTAACAGTAGGCAAGCTTGCATCTAAGCTTTCTAGAAGAGCAGAGCTTTGGGATCATGTGGCTAAGGAATCCTGAGGACCTGACCCGCCCTCTACCAACTACTCTTTTTCTCCTCATCCAACAAAAGGTTCCCCTCGGGGCCGCATAGCACGTCTGAAACACCTCATTTTGATGCAGTTCTTACTGCTTTGGGTTCCATCTCAGGCTGGCCATCTTAACCTTGTGGCAGACCCTTTGTAAACTACTTCTCCAAAGGTTTTGGCGTGCATCAGGATGTTGCCTGTATGTATACTAAACAAAACCACCTGAGAGCAAGGTGTGGGGGTCAGCAACAGCCACCAGCCTCTTCTGTGACTGAAGCACTCTGCAAGCCATCGCTTTAAGTGCCATAGGCCTGGTCCTGTAACTCATGCAGCCGTTTTCTTTGCTGATGGGTCTGTTTCAGTTTGATAGTAGTAGCTGCCAAGACCCACCACAGATTCACAGAGTGTTAGGGGTTGGAAGGGACCTCTAGAGATCATCTAGTCCAACCCCTCTGCCAGAGCAGGATCACCTAGAGCAGATCACACAGGAACAAGTCCAGACAGCTTTTGAAAGTCTCCAGGGAAGGAGACTCCCCCACCTCTCTGGGCAGCCTGTCCCAGTGCTCTGTCACCCTCACAGGGAAGAAGGGTTTCCTCATGTTCAGGTTGAACCTTCCGTTTTCCAGTTTATGGCCATTGCCCCTAGTCCTGTCACTGGACACCACTGAGAAGAGCCTGGCCCCATCCCCCTGACACCCACCCTTTAGATATTGATAAGCATTGATAAGATCCAACCTCAGCCTCCTCTTCTGAAGCTGGGAGACCTTAAAGCTGGCTGAGCGCTTGGATTCATCTTCCTGATGTGTTTCTTACACGGCTGGTTACACTCCTCCTTCAACTGCTTTTAGAGTGACAATGTTACTTCTCAGGCTGTACTGCACCATATACCAGATATTTTTTTATCCCTTAGAAAGAGCATCACTTTTCTTGTCCTTCAAGGGCATTTCCCTGGCACCTGTTATACCCAGGTACCTGGTGGACATGTCTAAACTTTTCAAGGCAGGCAGGGGAGCAGAAAAGCAGCAGGACTTGGCCAGAGGCACTGTGTCACCCTGAAGCAGAGCCCATGTCTCGATCACTCTTCTGGAATCAGCTTCCAGGAAGTACAGAGCCCTCAGTAAGTGCAGCACACCCATGTGTTTCCTTTGCTTGCCCTTGCCTATGTCTGGAATAGCACACATGTGCTCTTAGCTCATTGTTTGTACTCAGTTGTATGTGGCTTTTACTCGGGGGGGGGGGGGTGGGGTGGGGTGCGGTGTCACTGTTGGCTGCGGTTTGTTTGACCCCATAGCATCAACGCTCCCTCTGGAGCTCTCTGCCCCAACCTCAGTTCTAACCAGAAAAAAATAAACTGGGAAATCACTCTGAGACTGTACCTGGGTCGCTGTAGGGGTGCAGGGGGACTGGCTACCTAGCCACAGGTGAGCCAGGAATGTGCAAAGTCGTCTTGACGTTCTGCTCTGTGTCTGTCTGACACCTACCTCCTACCCCTCAAAGACCTCATTCATCCTCACTTACAAGTGTGTTCCCTGCCTTTGGCGTTTAATGCAGCTCAGTGACTGTGCCACATATCTGTTCTGTGATAGGAATGGAAAAGGTATTCATCTCAGTCCTGGCAGCAGGCTGGAGTTTGATGGATGTGTATTAAATTTAAAGGGACAGGCAAACCACATGGATTTGAACATGCAAGGCGTACAGGCTTCTTTGCCGGCTGTGCTAAAGTGTGGATTAATTTTATCCTCCCAACATGCTGTGAAAGAGTCAACACCTGATCTCCCTGAAAGTCGCCATACTGCTGGGATAGTGTTCTTCCTTTCCAGAAGGAAGGCTTTTGGTGAACACAGGGCTGCTGCAGCTGGAACAGTGCTTAAAATAACACCGAGGCTCCGGCTCAGCTTGGTAGCCTCTGGCAGCTGCACTGTGGATTGCCAGGAAGAAACTGTTTGCATCCTTGAACTGTAGGGACTGGTGCAGAAATGTTATTAATTGCTAAACACTTTGTGCCGTGACAGGCTGCTAAGGAGGTGGATTTTCTGTAAAAGGGCAACCCGAGGTACAGACAGCAAGTTTGTGCTGCTGTGAGGCTGGATGACTCAGGCTGTGATGGTCTGTGTCCTGCTTAAGAACTTGAAGGGCAAAATTTGCTGCAATGACTCTACCATTTTGTCACTTTAATGCCCGAGAAAATTTAGCACATCTACATCTCAGGGCTATGCTGTGTCATTGATGGGCCAAAAATAAACCCGTTTCTTTTACTGCATGGGTATTAAACAACACAGAAAATCAGCCTTGCTCAGACAGGCCATTGAGCTTATTTTGCTATGGGTCATGGGATAACCAGCAGCCCCTCTTGGGCACCCAGCACTGGGTGGCTATGTGCTGTATGTATTTTGGTTCCCCCAGTCACTCACAAGGCAGAAACCACCACCCCATTGAAGACCTGTTGGACACCTGAAGGATGTTTTACCTGGGCATTACACCCCATTCAGGACTGGTTGTACACTTGAAGCAGCCTTCCAGTACCTGAAGGGGCTGGGGAGGGGGGAGGGACTTTTTACAAGGGCCTGTAGTGACAGGACAAGGGGTAACAGGTTTAAATTGAAAGCGGGGAGATTCAGATTGGATGTACGGAAGAAATTCTTCACGGAGAGGGTGGTGAGGCACTGGCACAGGTTGCCCAGAGAAGCTGTGGATGACCCATCCCTGGGAGTGTTCCAGGCCAGGCTGGATGAGGCTCTGAGCAACCTGGTCTAGTGGAGGGTGTCCCTGCCCATGGCAGGGGGTTGGAACTGGATGGTCTGTAAGGTCCCTTCCAACCCAAACCGTTCTGTGGTTCTGTGAAGGAGTTTTACCCGGTCATTACAAACAGGGTATTGCACAGACCTGCTCCCAGCTCAGACACACAATTGCTTGGTAGCCCTTTGTTAACTCTCACGACCCTTGGTTTTCCTCCCTGCAAGCAAAGGGCTTCTGCTCCCTCCCAGGAGGCTTATAAGGAGTTCTCTGGCAGAGCATGGGACACCTTGTCTCTGAAGCCTTTCCCTTTGCTGGTAGGTGTGATGGTGGGTTTTAATTACAGAAGAGTACATGCTCTTTTTACTGCTAGTTGCCTCGCTCCTGGGCAGACCTGAAGCCGGCTGCTCAGACAGGCTGAAAGCACCTGTCCCAGGGCTGAAAGCTCCTCAGCTCCAGGACCATGTAGCAGCTCTGAACATCAGCAGAAAGTGGATGTGAATACCGTAGTGCCCATCTTGCATAACCTTTCTGGAACTTGTGTTGGAAGACCCTGGGAACACGTGTGTATTTGCTTTTCTGTGCTATGTTTTTAGTTATATTCCTTGTACCAGCCCCTCACCTTTCAGAGTACTCAGCCTTTGTTTAAAAACAGATTAAGGGTTTCTTGCATGGCTATTAGCCGAGAAGCAGTCTCTGATGTGGCTCGCTCAGTGCAGATGAAAGGAAGAACAGCACTAGGAGGTGACAAAGCACAAGGGGCCCCACAGATGTGACAGATCCATTTCCATTTCAACACCCCTTGTCACTCGTCCAAGGCATTTGGCAAAAGGGCAGGGGTGTTCCTGGGGTGTTACACCAGACAGCAGTTGGGCAGCGGATCTGGGCAGTTCGCCAAGCCCGACTCTGGATGTAGGGCATGGTGAGGGAGAAGCTCGGGCTCTTCCAAAGGTCATGCAGCTGCATATGGGCAGATAAGGGCTGGGAACAGGAGTGAGGCTTGAATGTGCCTGTGTCCCTGATGTCTGTGGCTGGTAAGGAGGCTTGCTGAATGTTTTCCTGTCGGTAGCCACATGCCTCTGGCAGCTGAAAGATGAAACGGCTGCTGTGGATAGAAAGGAAAACATCCAGAGCTCCCATCTGGCTTCTGCAGCCTGACTGCACCGGAGCAGGGCTCCACAGAGAAGAGACGATGCCGTAAGGGATCTGTGGGAGAAATTGGCTGGGCTCTGCTGGCCTCTGTCACCCAGGCAGGGTGGGGAGCTGGGGGTCAGCAGGGAGCGGGTGCATGCTCTGACCCTGTGCCTTGCTCCCCCTCGCCATCCAGAACGCAGCTTGCATGGAAATTGCATTTCACCAAAGGCTTGAACTTCACGGTAGGCATTCACTGACTCGCCAGCGTGCAGCTACTGCCTTCGAAAGCTGCAAAATGCCCACTTTCTCAGGTGTCCCTGGGCTTTCGGTGTTCCTGCAAAACAGCCGTGCACATAGGTCAAGAGTGAGTGGTCAGACAGGAGGACCTGCACATCCCAGCCTGGTGACTGGGCACCGTGAAACCCTATGTCCCGTTGCTAACTCCGGTGTGAAGAGCTCCCCGTGTGTTCCCTATATACTCTTCCTGTCCTCCTCTTGCTTCCCTGTGTACCCATTCAGTTTCCCAGTTCCAGCCCAACCTTCTTGGATGCGTTTCCAGAGCCTCATCTGCTAGCACTCAGTTTTGCAGCTTATGTGGCTGTGCCTTTTTCTGTATTTTGGAGCGGATGAGATACTAATTGGTGTAGATCACATCTATTTCCAGCTGAGCTGACTTGCTGTATTTATAGGCGCCAATCACAGACTGGTAACTAGGTACAAGATATTAACCAAGGTGAGCGTATGACCATCACAGAACCCAGCTTTGCTCTTGCAGCTGCTTACGTTTGATTCTGTAATGGCTTTTCGGATTTAATTTTGTTTCTGTTTCTATCAAGGCTAAGTCTTTTGTCAGTTTTGTCCCAGGCACAGAAGGTTTGTGCTGATTTTGTCTGGCAGTGAGCATCACAATTAAAACACAAAATTATGTGCAAATTATGTACTTCCAGCTTCCCAAAATGTTTGTCTGGCCCTTCTGGTTTCTGTAAGTTGTTCACTGGCTACCTCATTGAGCTGGTTACCTCGGTGAGCTGTGAATTGTGTTTTTGCTACCCTTACACCTCTTTGAGGTTGTTAAAGCCACAACACATCTCAAAACCAACAACTTTTGCTTCCTCTAGACTCATGGAGAGAGCCAGAAAAACAGAGACACTGAAACGCGTGGCGTTCCTCCAAGGAAGGGATCTGCACGCACACGTCCTCCTGAGGATGGCATCCCCGACTCGGCAACCCGCGCTGCTCCTGGCCTTGGCTGCGGGGCTGGTGGAGGCAAAGCAAAGCCACTCGCTGAAGACAAGGGATAACTGGCATGTGCTGCAGGCGGGAAGGCTGGGAGGCAGCACCGGAGCGACTCTGACAGTAAGGACATGAAGCCAAGGCAGGGCACTGCCGTGATCTCCCTTCCAGCCATGTGGCCTGAGGATCAGGAACACTTGGCAGCTATGCAGAGTAATTGTGGGTAGGCATTTCTACATGCTTGTTTCCTTGCCTTTAAATACGTGATGGAGGAAATTATCATCACCTCACCATCTTTCCTGTTAGACTTGCTTTCCTAACATCCACTACAGACGTCTCTGTCTGCAATTTAAATGAATGCACATAACAACCAAAAAGAGGGAAAAAACTCATCAGAAGAAAAATTTGAGGGTGGGAGAAGGGAATGGGTAGAATCGCCACATGGGGATGAAGCGTTGTGATTAAGGGGCATAGGAAGTGCACTTAGCACCTTAAATCCAGGTTCTTTGCAAACACTGTTTAATATTCCAAACAAACCTTTTCCGTGGGTCATTCTACAGTTCAGAAACTGAGGCAAAAGGAGGTTAAAAAAATCTTTCCCAAGCTCTAAGCAGGACTGAAAGTAGACCCTGGGAGTCCTGCCTCTTAATTCCCTTTTTCTGGCCACATCTCCCTTCTTCGATTTTCTACAAGTGCTGTTCGCTTGAGGTATGCATTAGCTTGCTCTCTTGCAGAACTACATTCAGTTGTTAGCGAGGATAATGATATTAAAACAAAACGGCTGGGTATCTCTAGGGGTCTACAGGGAAGCACAGGATGCTCCAGCAAGAGCAGCACTACCGGGAAAGGGATGGATGCTGTAGCTAGGTACTAAGTAATGTAGCACAAGAACCAGCATTTTAATGGCCCATTAAGAACAAAAAAGACATAGAGCTGTTGAGGCTATTTTTAGTGTTCGATAATTGTTTCCTAAGAAAATGTTGCATTCTGCCCAGAGGATCAGTCAGACGTTTTGTTGTGAGTTTTGTGGGCTTTCGCTAATAAAAGGGAAGTTACTGACAGGTGCGTGAGCACAGAATGATAAAGCGTTTCTCTTGGTCAAAGCTTAAAATACCCAGTGAGTGTCCACATCCCTCAGCAGTGCTGTACGTTACACGTAGCATCCCTGAACCGGAGTGCTGAGCCCACGTAAGCTGAGCTGTGGGTTCCCTTACGCACACCAACGGAGTGTTTACTGTAGCCCCCCACCCCATGTTGGAGGTGGCAGGATCTCTGTGCCCTTCGGAGAAATGCACTGGGCCTCCTGAGCCCACCGGACGCGAGGACTCAGCTGGGTGCTGGTAACCTGTGGAGATGGTGGTTATCTGCCGCACAATCTGGTGGACAGGGTGAGTGACCTGTCCCTAATGTTGATGAGTCCTAAGGGGACACAAATTATTTTGTGACCAGAGTATGTGGGGGTCTTTGCTGCTTCTAGATTTCGCTGCAGGTGCTAATACTTTTTAACCCTTACTCTCACACTCTCTGGCCGTATAAAAATAACAGAATCTTAATGCCAAATGCTCTGCTTCCCATTTTGACCTTTATTTTGCTTGCATTTCAGGGGGACAGTCCTCAGCATACAGGAGATGCCTCTGGAAAAGCCGGTATTGGTACCTCTACGTCAGTGTGTCCATGGAGACAGGGGCTAGGAGGTTGCCATAAGATCTATAGGGATATAGATGGGTCTGGAGCTTTACTGGGGAAGAACCATAATTTTTCTTTTTAGGACCCTCCAGGAGGCCACCTATATGCCTTTCATCCTCTTCCTACTACAGTTTGGCCATTTGCCTGGTGTTACTGACCTGGGAAGGCTAGACAAATTGGGGCTTAGTTTCCTTTCTGGGGAAGGGACTAGTCCTTCAGTGTGTGTTTCTGGTACTTCTTACAGTAGCATGTTACACACTTCAGTGCTGATATGCTGGGGTGGATGCTCAGAACCTCTTCTGGATAAGCAATACTTTATCTAAATAAGTAGAACTAATAAAATTGGATATACTGGGAGGTAAAGAGCTATCTAGCTGGGCATCTTAAATGCCCATTGCAAATATGGGCTGGGCACATGTTTTAATTAAGAGCGTCTGCCTTCCTCAGGACTTCATGTGGCTGTAATCAGACCTGAGTAAAGGACAAAGCTGGTTAACACCAGCATTTGTGGGGAGAGGAAGAGGATGCAGATATGAGCTGCAGAAAAGGTAAGAAATTGTGGTTTAAACCTCAGTCAACAACTAGGCCTAGTGGGATGGGGAGAGAATTGAGAGAGTACAAGTGAGAAAATGCATGGGTTGAGATAAAGACAGTTAAATTGGTGAAGCAAAAGCCACACACACAGACAAAGCAAAACAAGGACTGCATTCACCACTTCCCATCAGCAGGCAGGTGTTCAGACATTTCCAGGAAAACAAGGCTCCATCACGTGTAATGGTTACTTGGGAAGATAAACACCATCACTCTGAATGTCTCTTCCTTCTTCTTCCCCCAGCTTTATATGCTGAGCATGACGCCATATGGTATGGAATATCCCTTTGGTCGGTTGGGGTCAGCTGTGTCCCCTCCCAGCTTCTTGTGCACCCCCAGCCTACTCACTGGTGGGGTGGGGTGAGAGGCAGAAAAGGCCTTGACTCTGTGTAAGCACTGCTCAGCAGTAACAAAAACATCCCTGTGTTATCAACCCTCTGTCAGCACAAATCCAAACCACAGCCCCGTACTAGCCACTGTGAAGGAAATTAACTCTACCCCAGACAAACCCAGCTCAGAAATCAATAACATCAAGTTTAGTGAAACAATATTTACTGCTTGCAGTAATTTGTCCCAGATACAGGCCATGATCTGGAGTTATTCACAGTCATTTGAGGATGCAGTTTCTATGAAAGAGGCCATCCTAAATAAAGCTGTGTTGATTCAGAAGAAAACAATAAGCTTTACAGACAAGAAAGGAGCAGAGAAGTGCTGTTTGAGAAGCAGAACCTCAGAAAAGGATCTGAGGCTGGAAATAGGGTTGCCTCTGGATTAACATTCAACGTTAACATAAAAGGGAAAATGGCAAAATACCATTTGGTGGAGAAAGGGGTAGGGCTCTCCTCATAACCTGGGGAAGAAAACTCCTGCTCAGCTATAGAATCATAGAAGCATTTAGGTTGGAAAAGACCTTTAAGTTCATCAAGTCCAACCGTTAACCCTGCACTGCCAAATCCACCACTAAGCCATGTCACTAAGCACCTCATCCCCATGTCTCTAAAATGCCTCTAAAAATTGTGACTCAACTACCTGACTGGGCAGCCCCTTCCAATGCCTGACAACCTTTTCTGTGAAGAAATTTTTCCTAGTATCCAATCTAAACTTTCCCTGGTGCAACAGCCCAACACCACTTAGGGCCCAGCATAGCAGCTAAAGGAGGTGAATGACACAGGACAAAAGTTCTGAAGTTACAAGCTGTAATTCTAAGTTAATGTGTCCTCCACTGAAAGGCAAATGAACGAGGGGACAGGAGCCCAGGGAACAAAAGGTGTTTTGCCTTTGCACATAGTATGTCCTGGAACTGCCCTTACCCTGGAAGCTGGTATCATGCTCTTCTGCACATTGGAGATGGGCTTCACTTTGTGAAGTACCAGGTGTTCCTAACAGCTACTCTGTGCTGATCTCTAAGTCTTGGTCGCCTTTCATACCCCTCTGGTTGGCATTATGGAGTGCATCCTTCATTTACCCAGTCTTTTTACTGTTTTAGCTCCAGCTGGGGAAAAGGAGAGAAAAATAATTTCTGACCTTCCCTAGCAGGTACGTAGTCGGCATGCTAGATAACATCCTCTACAGATAAGAAGGAGAGAGGCAAGTCAAGACCCTGGCACAACTTTACATTAGAGGAGAGAATTATCTCACCTTGAATGGCAAGGGGAGGAAGAGATCCCTTATTTTCCTGGTCATGTCCTTCTCTCCCTATGCCCTTGCACTCTCTTACCTATGTGACAGGTAACATTCTGGGCATCGCTCCAATAAACAACCTCAAGCTTGTGCCAAAGAAGAACAAAATGTAAAAGGTTTGACACTCCGGTCGTATTGCCTAGGGGTAAGGCTGAGGGCAGAGTGGGAATAGCTGAGCGGGTGAAAAATTGCCGAGGAGAGATACGCACCGCTGAAGGGTTGAGCAGGGGCCAGACAAGAGACCAGGGATCTGTTGGTGTCGTTGGGTCCCCCAGGTCAAAGTGAAAATTGATGAACTTAATCTACATGAGAGGAAGTCTGATGTAGCACTAAAATCAGTTTAAGTGAGGAAGGAAATAGCCAAGGGAAGTCTGGAATAGCTGTGCACTGACCTTCAAAGATCACGATTCACCAATCTCATTTTCCAGATGGGATAAAGTTGAGGGAAATATAAAATAGCTCTAAGTGTGTATGTGCCTGTGCATTCACGTCCTTTCCCACACGTGCAACCAAGCATTTGAGTGCTGGGGGAGGCATCCGCACCCAGCTCAGAAGAGCACATCCATTCTTTATCGTTTCCCAGAGGGAGTTATTGCTGGTGTCGCAGCAGCCACCGGAGAACAACCCAGAACAACTGTGGTGTGCGTCGCAGCATCACGAATTTGTGAATCAAACCCAAAATTCTCTCCTCACCCCTAATAATATCAGCACTCCTAGGAACGCTTATTATAGAGCACAGTTCCAAAAAAGGCAGTTTACTTTTGCTGATTTTTTTTTCTACACTTCTAGGGAATATCTGTTTTCAGGCTGTAAGATTTAGATTAAATGTGATGACGTATGAAAAAAAAAAAACCAGAAGGAAAGCATTTAGCTGCTTTCCGGATCATGCTGCAGTAGTTCGCTTTCACAAAATGGCGGGTCCTCCTACAGCTAAAAAGGTGCAGTGCAGTGATGACACCAGCTAAGACGAATTCACCACGTCTCCCCCACTCCTGCTAAGTTAGTAGGGTTCAGACTGAACTCTGGAAGTCAAAAATGCCATCTGTTTTCCTAACAACGGATGGTGGATGTAACACAGGGCATGAAATGGGGGGAGGAGGTTACAAACCTGAGAGAAAGCCCAAGGTGCCCCTGTAAGAAATACCCTGGGAGTGGAAGGAGAGCTTGAAGACTTTTTGTCTTAGGAAGGGAAGGGCTCTGGCACTGCGTGGAGACCAAAACATCTCTGCAAGAATGCAGGGAGGTTGTCGGGTTTTCTGCCCTCGAGGCTGTGGGCTGCAGTGTTTCAGGAGGCACAGCCAAGCGATGATCAAACACGTTCTTTTTATTGCAACAGATGACAAGACAGTTTTTCAGCAGACTTTCAATTATTGTATGAAATAGATGGTTGAGCATAAGGGGAAAGTTCTCTTTTTAGATAAAGCTGCTCTTCGCTTGGGAGTCCTGTAATCAGAAAATGTATTTGTAGCTGCTGGATTTGTGCCTGTGCCAGCTTTTTGGATCTACATCAGAATTTCAAAGGTACAGGCTTCTTAAAATATCTCTGAGATACTGGACTCTAATGTCAGACTAAAGTATGTAACATACTGCAGTGTAGGTAAATAATAAATAGCACCTCTCCAGCGCTGTCACCTTCTTAATAGGAAAAGTAAAAAAAAATGGTGTTCCTTTTCCGCTAAATTTATCATCCGTCAGCGACTGCCGGGTGAAATCCACTAGTTATACAAGGAGTGAGAATTTACACTCCCACTGTCCCTTCCCTCCGCCTCCCTGGCAGTCACCGCCAGCTTGCCCGTTCACCCTGGGAGCGTGCCGCCATCCTGGGAACGGCAGAGCTCCCGTGGCCGAGCCTACTCCCACTGCCACTTTGGCACAGGCTGACAGCTTGACAGTCGCCTTTAGCCTTCTCTTAACGTATGGCAGTGGCTCTTCCTGCCACGCTGAAGTTGTCTCTGACTCAGAGAGCCACGTTCCCATGCTCTGAAGGCCACACTGGGATTGCCTGGCTGTGCTTTCCAAGGGGATGCCCTGCTCACTTGCTAACCCACCTCTGCCCTGGAAGAAAGCTTCTTGCTGTTAGAAAATGAAAGGATTAACCTCTTCTGGGTAATTTGGTTTTGTGTACCCTCCTTTCCTCACACATGTGTTTGGGAGACAGGGGATGTCCAAAACCTGCAGGTCACAAATAACGTTCCGTCATCTTCTCTGCAAACCTGCCAGGGCAGTGACAAACCCACAACTAAGTGCAAGCGTGGATCAGGATGGACAAGTACAATGGCAGTGCTGATCCGGGTAGATCGGTATTGATCCGAGAAAGCAAGCCACCTGCAAGGTTCCTACATTAAGCAGCAAGGTGCTTTAAGTAGAAGTATCTGAAAAGAAGAACACAAAAGAAAACTAATGAGAAAACTTTCCAGTGATGGAAAATGCAGAGGTTCTTGAATCCCCTCTATTGTTTGTGGGATTCAGCAGTAGAAACTGCTGCAGAGTTTGCATGGAATTGGATTAGCTGTTTAAGGTATCACCTGCAAGCCAAATCAAACCAGATTGTTCATTGTAGTTATCCTGCAAATATATATATGTGTGTGTATGTGCCTATCCTGGAATACACTGAGAATTTCTGAGACGTTGACAAAAAAATTCTCACTGCAAATTCACTGTTTGTGTCCAACCCGAAATATTTCTGGTAGAGCCAGCTCACGCTGACTAGCCGATTCTCCAGCCTCTATAACCATGTCAGCACAGCTTTAGTATTGTCACAGCACAGATACACAAAGTGGCCGTTTCATCTGCAGCCACCCCAAAAGACAGATCGAGGAGTTACGGCTTCGAGTGTTAAGGAAATGAAATGATCTTGGTGTTTCATGAGGGGCATTATGGGCAATGGTGCAATGAGCCCATTTTCTGTTGTCTCAGAGGTGACGGTAAAAATGACATCGGGGGGTTTCTGATTTATTTTTGATCAGTGTCGCTTCCCGGTCAGACGTGTTCAGCTTGCAGGTAAACATTGCTTTGTGTCTCAGTAGCAGGAAGGCACCTCAGAACGTGCAAACTTCTTTGGTCTGTCTCTGCTACCAGCAAAACGATTTCTACTGTTAATGCTTGGGTGACCAGATTTTGGAGCTAAATCAGGGTGTTGAAAAGCTAAGAGCTGGCTTGCTGCATTGCTGAGTCTACCTCTGTTTATTGCTGCTGTATTAATTCCTTCAGGCAGAATCTCACGGCAAGTGGTTTGGATTCTTTCCCATTTGAATACATATATGGCTGAGAGTAAATGGATGGATTTTCACCCCGCAGAGCAAATCTATGCCTGCTGAAGGGCCTTTTCTTTCTCTGATATCTAATCCTTTCCTTTGGCAATGTAAATAATGAGACACTTCTACAGATCTGATTAAGCTCCAAGTCCCTTTTTAAATGATAGAAGATCAATACTATTACTAAATCCGTTAAACAGTTCTTCGCACTTCAGCTGTGCTCTCTCTAGGATATATGAGAAAGAACAGAAGGGTATTTTGGCTATTATAAAGAAGATGCATGATAAAACCTCTTCTCATGTTCCACTTTCTCTCCCTGGCTTCAAGCCACCAGTATCTTCCAGGCTCCCAATCCCTTGAATCTGGCTCACAGGCCAGAATCAGCCAGAGACCTGGGATGCAGGAAGGACTTTTGTCTTTCAATCTCTTAAGCCAGGCTTGAATCCATCAGTAGTATCTGGAAACTCTGCTTTTTGTTTACTCCAATGACAAGTGAGCTGAAGTAGATCTCAGTTTCTGGTTTAGTGCCTGCTTTTTGCTGGTCACTGAAAGCTTTCACCATCCCCAGACAAGAATCAGGGCACCGCAGCTCTGCACGCATAAATGACAATGCACTTTTGCAGAAGTTTTTGAGGCCTCATACCCATTTTCAAGCCAATGATTGACCCAGTGTGAGGACAGGATATAACCTGAGGGACAGGAATGGGTTTTCTTCCCAAGCCAGAGCAGAGGGAGGTTTTCTGTGTGATCTGATGAAGAACAGAGACTTGACTCTAGAGCTCCCACACTGCAGGCTGGGCTCTGTGCATGCTGGTGGTGGTGTTTTTCAAACAGCTCTCAGGGATAGGAAATCTCTTCGGCATTTTAAAAAACTGCCAAGGAAAGCTTTGGTGTCCGTAACATGGCACATTTGTTGGGCAGCTCTGCCTGCTCCTCCCAACAAGAAAAAGAGTATTGCTGTGGCAGGTCAGTACCTCCTGGTAAGCACTAGTTACTGCTTCCACACTCTTAAAGACCAAATACCAAAAAAGCTGGGAACACCCAATCCCCTTTCTCCACAGGTTGGTCCCTCCAAATCAGAGAGTCCTTTGATATCTCAAAGGTTAAAAGCGAAGTGTTATAATAATTCAGAACATGCAGTATGCAACCCAAAACACATCCGTGCTTGTCTGTGGCCCCACGTCACCGCCAGCCAACCTGAGTGCTCCATCTGTATCCTGCTCCCTGCAACCACTCTGCAATTACGTCTCATTGTACAACATTTTTGTTCAACAACTCGCTGGCTGTTTTTCACATCAAATGAATTATTCAGCAGCAGACTGTGTTCCCGTTTCTAACAGCAGCAGCAACAATACTTCACGGTCATAGAGCCTCTCCAAAAGGGTGCTGGAAACTTTTTTTGCTGGATTGTTCCATACTCAGCAGTAGAAGATGGGGCTGGTTCAGTGCAGTGAGAAATGAGGCTCAGCACAGCTCTCTGACATGGGCCAAGTGAAACAGGGAGCTGCAGAACTAGGAGCGAAGTCCCGCTTCTACTGCCCTATGCAACTTTAATTCCCCTTGGAGCTACTTTTCAGCAATGTAGCCATATACCAACTCAGCTACTTTAATCAGCATTATTTCCTTCAATGCCTTGGGGAGATGCCAACATTTATCTGGATCCAACCCATACTTTCAGGCTAAATTCCTGTGGATTTCCCATGGATACTTAACATGTTTTTAAATGTCTTTAGCTCACTGCTGCCATCAAGAGTGGTGAGTGTTTGGCTTATTTTCTCTCTGGGCAGAAGCTGGACCTTGCTGGGTTGGGTTCTGAGGACAGGCTGAGTTTGTATGTGTGCAGCACACCATTCAGTGCAGGTGGATGCTGCATGTTTGTGCCTGGCCGCCTCACCTGCGCTTCAAAGGCACTCTTGGAACCCATGCTGCAAATGTCTTTCTGGATAACACTGAGCTACTCACTACCTGTGAGTACAGGATGAAAATCTATGAAGAAAACTGTCCGAAGCATAATCTTCACTGGAATCTGGACATAGATTAACAAATTTATTTATTCATTTATTTTCATTTCTGTTGAGCATCTTCTGGTTTTCTGTTTGTGGTCAGGTATATGAGCTGCTAAAAAAACAGGACACCCAGGAAAGCTGGGGATTCAAATCTGTGGGTTGCATTGCCTGTGACCTAAGCATAGGAGCTTTTGAAAGAAACATCTGTCTTCTGTCTGACTGGGGGATGCTGGGGAAAAAAACTTGCAGGGTTTGGTGAACAACACACTGGCTCTCGATATTTGTGCCATTGTTCTTGAATGCTCCCATCTTGCTCAGAAATTATTAATCCTGCTTGGTTTGAATGATCTGAAAGTGCCTGACGCTGCAAGGTTATCAGAAGGAGTTGCTTTGCCCGCTGAAAAAGTGTGAGTGGTGCTCTCAACAGACTGTGACTCTTAACTACGAAGTAGCGTTTTTCTCAGCTGCTGAAGCACTGCAGAGCTTGTGCAGCTGCAGAACTTGTTAGCAATACTGCAGAAGTGGAAGGGGTAAATTGATTCCCCCTACCCAACAGGTGGTACTTTATGCAGAGTCTTACTTTTGCTTTGTCTTAAAATTTGACCACAGGTATCCTTTAAAAAGCAGCGCAATGCAGATCTGTTCTTTCTGTGGAAAAAGAATTGTGATTTCTGATTTCCTGGAGCGTAATCATTTCTCAATCAAATGCAACACAACTCAGTGAGGAGCGTTGGCTGCACAGATACAAAAGGATCTGATGGCGACACAGCAGCAGAAAAACTGGGGTGAGTCAAAGCAGTCTGGGGCGAGACTTGAGCATGAGTTCAATGATGTCTTGCTAGTGTAAGGAATACATAAGTAGACCTGTTGTATATAGGACTTCTGAATAATGCTTCTGCTCTATCTTGCACTGGAAGGCCACACCTGGAGAACTGTCCTGCTTTCGGCACCACACTCCGATAAAGATGCAAACCACCTGGATGAAATCCAGAGGAGAATGAGGAGAACAAGCAAGGAGCCAGAAAACTTGTTGAGTTGCAGAAATGTTGATGGAAGCTGAAAAAGCATAGTCCGAGAAAAGAGCCTTTTCACCAAAATCAGGAATTGCTGCAAAGTGAGAGAATAATTTTTTGGTCAGATCTGCTGTAGAAACAAGAAGTAATTAGTTTAAATTACTGCAAAGGAGACTTAGTTTAAGCTTTAGTAAAAACTCTGTTAAACTTTCCATCTATGAGGGCAGTAGTACTCTGTCTTAGGAGGCTTTTAAGAACAGGTTAGCTAAACATCTCTCAGGAGCAGTTTATCTGACTTAATTGCCTCAAGGCAATGGGGTGATGCAGATGCTCCCTGGAGGATCTTTTCCAGGCCTATTTTGAGAGTTGGTTCTTCCTCAGATTTATGGTGTGAGATGACATGGCTTGGCTTGCTCATCTTTAAGGTCCCTTCCAACCCCAACCATTCTGTGATTCTATGATCATGAACAGAGCTGTGAAGTCCCTTCAGGGAATCTGTATTAATACTGGTGATGAGTGAAAAGGAGAGAGCCCATCTTTTACGAGACAGCCATCTTTCATTAGTTAACTGGGTCCGCTTGATGCTGGATCACAGTAAACATTTGGGATCCCTAGAACTCCACGTCAGTCTCTAGACTAATAGCAGGTGGAGTCGGAAACGGCTGTCCCAGAACACGGAAAATGAGAGACGCCTCTCAACAACAGCGTGTGTCTTAGAAGATGCATTACATCAGAAGAAAAATGGAGCTCATTTTATAATGGGAACCTGTACTAATGATGTTGTGGGGTTCCTCATTTTTCTGTTGATTTGGATTCTGACTGTATGCTATAAATTATAGGATTTTCCTAACTGACAGTGTTGTATTTCCAGCCACTGCTCTGAGAGTCAAGCTGTGCAGTTACCTGTAACCTGTAGATTCAGATGCTATTCCTGTGTACAGCTCTTCATCATCTTCTCCCATATGGAAATATATTTCCAGAAGTCAATCAAATCTCCCAGACTGACAGCCTTAAGTCTGCTGAAGAGCAACTTGAGTTTGCCAGCTAGACGTGAAAACTTAGGTTTGGGGTGCTGCTGTGACGTGTTGGATTGGTGGTGTTCAAGGCAGGCTCTTCTCTTGCTCAACCCTCCTGTTTTGCTGGGCCACTGACTAGATAATTATTTTTCTGTGCTTATATGAAAGCCCAGGCCTGTGTGATACATCAGCAGGCGGCATTGCCTGCCACAAACATTACGAAGTGATGAGCTGAGCCCCTCTGAATCATGAGAGCTTAAAAATACCCATGGATTCTTACAGTTTGCCTGTTGATGTTTGGAGTCCTTACTACTCAGATATTTAAAGAGCTTTTAGAAACAGGGACCTACCTGTACCTCAGGAGGACAGTGTTGTCCCAGCACCAGAGACTGGGAAAGTAAAAAACTGTGGGAGTTGTCAGCAATGGGGATATGCCAGTCAGAGGTCAGCCTCGGCTTCACGAGCCACCCCCGCAGCTTGTGGAGCTGATGTCAGAGATTGGCCTCTGGACCACAAGTGAGTCTCACATCTGTTCTGCCTGGCTGATGCTGAGATGTGACTTTTTGCTAGCGCCCTGGCTCGGCCCCCATCTCTTGCCCAGCCAGAGGCCATCTAAAGGACCCCGTGAAAGGACTTGCGTCTTGGCTTGTTTCTGGGAATGGGCTTATGTGCTCTCCCTGAGTCAATGCTCAGAGCTTGCCAACAGGCAGCCGAGCCTCAGAGAGAACCTACTGAATTCAGCAAGCTGTTGGTTGGATCTAATTCAGCCCCAGAAAGATGCAGGAGACCAGCTCCGAGTGAAGGAATATGCCATTTGCATGTGGCCATTTTGCTAACCAGAAGTTTGTAGGAGGTAATATGAAGAAGTCGGGTTTTATCTGATGCCAAAAGATGTGCTGTAACTCAGTATTGCCGCTGTGTGAAGTGGAGGAAGTCTGCAGAGCCTGTAGCTCTATCGCCAGCCCTTTTCAGGGAGCTGATACCACAGTCCAGCCAGCACGTGACTTTCCCCTGGGGCTGCTTCAGGCCACACTAAGCTGCTTTCTTTGGGCTGCCATCACAAAATGAGAATAACACTGGCAGTCAGACTGGCTGAAAACCATCCGTTGCTGGTTAAGAAAGTGAAAGTCCTTGTGTTCCCAACTGTAAATCTCCCAGCTGGCTTTGCTAAGCAAAATCAGAGAAATGCTTAGTCCATCTGTTTCATTCTGGGTAATTTGAATATGTACTTTTTTTTTCCCTAGTGGCCATTAAAATGCATTTTAATTGTAGTATCACATGCTCAGCAACAGTTTCTGTCTAGAGCAAGGTTTAAGATGCTGCTGCAGGAGAAACACGGTGCGACTGCATCTGAGTTTGAATCACTACTGAAGCAGAGGCATCGACAGCAAAAATCTTCCCCTGCCAAACTGGAACAGCCGTCTGCTTCATGGATGACTTTGGCAAAAGGGCTGGAATCTGAAGTCATCATGAAAATCAACCTCCCTTGTCAGCCCCAGAAAAAACCTTTCATTTGCTTTGTTTCAGGTCTCAAAATAACTCTGTCCCCAAAACACATAATGAAGGTGGGTTACCACTCCCAGCTAATACAGGTCTTAAAATGATGAGTCTATGCATGTTGTCCCCATCCCCCCGCTCCGATGCTGCTGTCGCGTTGAAAAATACATTAAGGCAAGGCAGTTGGTCTGTCTCTTGGCTCACCATCTGGAAAGCAATACAAAGGCAAAAGAAAGGGATCAGCATCTCAAGGTCCAGAAGACGGCTTAGGAAGGTATCAGTCTCACTCTTCCTCCCTCTGTCTCCAGGGTCAGAGCTATGGTAGGGGCTGGTCTTCCAGATGCCCAGGTCCTACTTGGCTTAAGTCCTGCTTGTGTCATGGATGGGAATACTTGCTACCAGCTCCCTCGTTTCATTTTTCTACCATATTCCACTTGTGTTTCACTCCTTGTAGTGTCTCCCATTCCAAAACCCCCTCCTCCACCTCCTGCCAGACCCTTCAGACTTCCAGCTACAGGTATCTGTGTCTCTTTCTCCTCCGTTCCTTTTCCCGCCTAAACAAGATGAGAGACTCGCCTACTTTCTCACTAAAACAGGATCCCAGGCTGTTAATTGTATCTATCTGCTTTGATCAATTTGTCGTGAGACTTTTCACTCAAGCTGGTTTCCACATTCAACAAAGCTCTCACTTCCCTTTGGATATATTCTCCCTCCTCTCTCTCCACTGGAAGTGTGTGTAAGCAGTTATGTTTGCTGCAGATTCATGACCAGATGAAAGCCTGCAGAACTGGAAACTCATAAAGGCAGTGACCGGTAGCCAAACATTTGCCCTGTTTTCATTTCAAGAGAGTCCAGTAGCCAGTAAAAAGGTGTCAGGACTGGTTGAGCTAGAGCAGGTCCTGCTGTGGGATGGACTGGACAGCAGGACAAGGTCTGGTCCAGCTCTGCCTTGTACATTTTTGCCCTCAGGACTGCCTCCCTCGTGCACCTGCAAGCACGCACACTCACACACGCATGGAATGCCTCCGTAAACGCTGCAAACAAAGCCCCTGGTCAAGATGATTGAATATTAAATCTAGCTTCTCTTACTAGTAATGAGGTCTTTTTCCTTTCAAAGTGATATTTTTTTCTTGGCAGAGTTCTTTATATAAGCTTTTCTGTCATCCTCAGTGCTCTTACTTTGCATTTTGGATGTCAGTATTTCACAGGAGTTAACACCAAACCTTTACAGTACTGAGGTAAGCTGGGGTCTAATACAGAAAATGTACAGTTTCATATGAATCACAGTTTTGATTTGTAGATCTGACAATAGACAAGGGAACATATGCTCATATGCTTCTGTTAGCTCAGCTCTGGAAAGAAAATAGTGTAACGAGGAGAGTACGCTGGTGATTCACCCTTCCCCTGAGCTAATCCCACATCGCCTCTGTAGGCTGTGGTGGGCACAGGGAGCTCTCGTGGGTGCCATGCACGACAGGCGCCTGGGGACGTGCAATCACTGCAGATCTGGTGGCACTATTTCTGTCGGGATCCAAGACCCAGACACATTCATTGTCTTATTCCCTAATGCCCTTGCCCGTTCCACCTGGTTGTGTTACAGGTTATTTCCTCACCAGTCATGGCGAGGTGCCGGAGGTAGCTATGAGCTGGCACAGGTTCACGCTCCCTGGCAGGCAAAACAGAGCGAAGGGGAGCCCTCTGGAAGGAAACAAAAGCTGTAGAAGTTGTTGCAGAGCTCCTGCTATTTATAAGACTTGGATGGTTAAAGGAAGGAGAAGGCTGTGGGTAGGGCCTGTGAAGTCAGCCTCCCTTGTAAAGCAGCTTCATTCTCCACTGCCATGGTTGAACAGTGCCATACCTGCCCTCTCATCTGTCCATGAAACACAACAGCTGCTTTCCATAGGATAAGGAGTGAGCATGAAACTAGGGTGACAAGGTAATTTCCTGGGCACTACGCAGTCTATTTATTTACTGATTCTCCACCACAACTGCTACTGGAAACTGCTGCTGTAGGCACAGCTCTCTGGGATGAACAAGAGTTTGATCTGGTCCCTTGCCGTGACAGAGGGAGCATCCATCTCTGGGAAGCAGAAGAGAGGGGTTTTCTTTCTCCTCCCTACAGCTGTACATCTTATACCTCTTCCACCTCACAGGCTGCTAACTGCCTCAAAGTCACATCTTGGCACAGGTTTCCTCTCATGTTCTTATCAAATATCTATGAATTTACCTTCTCTTGACTGTAGCTGTGAGAGTAGCCAGGACTGTGTCTTGTCTTTTGTCACCTTCATGGAGTCAGCATGGAGGCTGTTGTTGGTGTGGTGCTATAGCCTGCAGCACTCACTAACCAAGGAACTCCTAAAAAGAGCAACTCAGAGCAATCTCTGGAAAACATCTGATACCAGCTTCAGGGATACAAAGTCCTACTAATTAGCTATGCAAACCCATGGGTAGTACTAAGGAACCTGATAATTTACTGCACCCTCCTGAGTATCCCATCTGCATGGCACATTGGCCCACCACTGTTCTTCCTTGTTTTGTTGTCAGCAAGTTTGCTGACGACACCAAGCTGCGTGGTGCAGTCGACAGGCTGGAGGGAAGGGATGCCATCCAGAGGGACTTGGACAGGCTGGAGAGGGGGGCCTGTGCCAGCCTCATGGAGTTCAACAAGGCCAAGTACAAGGTCCTGCACCTGGGTTGGGGCAATCCCAAGCCCATGTACAGGCTGGGTGGAGAATGGATCGAGAGCAGCCCTGAGGAGAAGGACTTGGGGGTACTGGTGCAAGAAAAACTGGCCATGAGCTGGCAATGTGCTCTGGCAGTCCAGAAAGCCAACCCTATCCTGGGCTGTATCCAGAGAATCGTGGCCAGCAGTTCGAGGGAGGGGATTCTCCCCCCTCTACTCTGCTCTTGTAAGACCCCACCTGGAGTACTGCATCCAGCTCTGGGACCCCCAATAGCAGGAGGATATTGACTGGTTGGAACGAGTCCAGAGGAGGCCACGAGGATGCTCAGAGGTCTGGAGCACCTCTGCTATGGGGACAGGCTGAGAGAGTTGGGCTTGTTCAGCCTGGAGAGGAGAAGGCTCCAGGGAGACCTTATAGCACCTTCCAGTGCCTGAAGGGGCCTAGAAGAAAACTGGAGGGAGACTTTTTCTGAGGACCTGTAGTGACAGGACAAGGGGTAATGCGTTTAAACTGAAAGCGGGGAGATTTAAATTGCATATCAGGAAGAAATTATTGACAGAGAGGGTGGTGAGGCACTGGCACAGGTTGCCCAGAGAAGCTGTGGATGCCCCATCCCTGGCAGTGTTCAAGGCCAGGCTGGATGAGGCTTTGAGCAACCTGCTCTAGTGGAGGGTGTCCCTGCCCATGGCAGGGGGGCTGGAACTAGATGGTCTTTAAGGTCCCTTCCAACCCAAACCGTTCTGTGATTCTATGATTTAAGTAAACCCTGCCCAAGCCTCTAAACTACTGCACACAGCAAGGAGTTTTGCAGCAGAAACTTGGGGGGAACATTGATGGGCTTCAGGGTGCAGAAGGAAAGGTAAACAAAGAAGCAGAGAAGAGAGGTAGTCAGCAGGTCCTGTGTGTATTTGGTTTGATTTCCCCTTTGCCCAGTGCATGCCTTCTCTCTTCCCCTCTCCTGCCCCTTAGAAAAGGAAAGGAGAAAGGGTATCATCAAGGAATAGAGCATAAAGCAAGCAATGCAGACAAAGATTTCTCATGTGAAGTGCCATGAGAACACAGCTGCTCCTGGGCCTGCTAGACTGTAGTTTGGGGAGAACATTTATACAGATGAAACTTGCAGAGAAATTCTTGGAAAGAAAAACAGAGATGCGCAGTTAAGGGGATTGCTCTGCATCCTCCTTTTCATCTTACTGGCTCCTGGGTTCACTAGCAAGCAAGAACAGCCAGACCTTTGCCTTCCTGTCTGTTCTGGATACCAGACATACTGTCTTCTTAATTTAAAGAAAGATTTCACCACCCTGTCCAGGCCATTTTTATGAACTGCAATGGTTAACACATATTTGGAAAAATTCTGCAGCCAGCATGTGTTTGTCTTCCCCTCACACTTTAGAAAATGATTGTGCTGGAGGAAGGAAGCCTCCCCCTTCAGCTGGAAAATCACCTCTAATCTTTCTGCCCTTTTTCCTGCTGTGAATCCTGCCAATTAAAACTGGGTCTCGTTATGAACTACAAATAATGTGGCTAAGCCTTTGGTAATTTTTTTTCTAGTCCAATTTTCATCCTGCCCACGAACCTGGGTTTGGCTTGTATTTTGCATCCCATGATCAGCTCATCGCTCCCTCATTTCAGTGTCAGCTCGTGCTTGCTATCAGCTTTCCTACTGTTCTGCCTGGCATCTGCCATGCCATTTTGTTCCTGCTGTTTTCACGTGTGATGGGTGAAAGGGCTCACTTCCCATTGCACTGGAGACATTTTAGCCCTGCTGGGTACCTGGAGGAGCCTGTGTTCATTCCCCTGTGGACCGCATGTTGAGGACATATGCATCTACCACCTGGCTGAGGTAAAGCCTTGTTTGCTTGTTTTGGCTTCCAGGTTGTCTATTCTCACGTTGCCATTTGACTGCTTCACAGAAAAATACCATCAATTTGTAGTGGACGTGACCACCTTCAACAGAGCATCCTTCTCTGTTCATGGTGCTACAACTCCCTACAGCAAGGGATGGGTAACTTGGGTGGGATTGGGTGGCCTCTGCCCACACCTTCACATCTGGCTGGTAAGGACCACTCACAGGAAAAGGTCTGTAACTCTAACTATGGACTCTGGAGGGTCTTGTTGTATACACAGACCTTTTTCTTGAGGGCTTGATACTAGGTTCTCCCCTTTACAGCCAATCCTTATTTCACTCTTCTGTTTCCTGTTAAGGCAGTTCTTGGACAAACCCACAAGTTTGTCCCTTGCGTATTCTTAAATTCAGCAGTGGCCAGGAGATAAACTTGCCCATGGCCTTTTAGAGCCTTGCTCTTCTACAGCTGAAGAGCCCCCCGATGTGCTGGATGTGAGATATGCCTTGTCTTTCTTTCTGCAGACGACAAAGCATTTTAGGAAGTTCCGAAGGTTCTTCTCTACTCCCTTGACACGTGCAGTAGCGATGTGTCTGCACGTCTTTCCAGTTAGACTGCAACCTCTACTGGATGTTTGACACTGCAAGGCAGAGCTGGCTACTGTGGAGAGAGTGCAGTCCGCAGGAGCTCTGCTGGCTTTAGTGACATTGCTGCTGTCTCTCTCCTTGACATATGGAGGGCCCTCACCCGGAGTTTTGTCCGTGTTTCACTCAAGATCTGTGTCACAGCATACAGATGCTACATAAAAAGCAAAACAGCCCCTGACTCTGTTTTCTCTTTGGTGACTTCCTTCTTCCAGGTCCTGGTGTGAGTGTGCGCTGCTTGCAGGTACCCTGAGTGTCAAGCTACGTAAAGACAACCATTTTCTACGGAAAATAGGTTGTTGTGTAGCACCTGAGATCTTTTCCATATGCACATCCACAAACTCCCCACTTTGCTCCATGCTCCAGTGCTCCGGGAGGGAAAGAGGCTGAGAACCGAGGAGACTGTATGTTGGAGTCTGCCGTGCCCTTTTTGTACTAATGTACACACGGGACTGATGCAGTGACAGTATGTCAGTGAAGCTATTGCAAGGGCTAGAATTGTTCCCAAAGTGACAGCCCATGGACCTACATCTCCAGTGACTGGAAAATGCCCTTTCTCTTGCGTTAAGGTCGTGAGTAACAAGCCTGACTCTGCTTGCCTGAGCTTTCCTGAGGCAGAGACTGCTTGTGTAGGTGGTGTCCTCTCCCCCTGCACGGCCTGCAGCATGAGTCCTCATTTCACTCCTAGGGAAGAGACACACATAGCTGTGGCATGAACAGTCATGAGCAATGTGAAGTAGGGGAGAGTCACCTCTATTTGAATTCGCTGCAGGCTGTGATTTATTTAGCATATGGAGGACTGCATGCACCTGAGAACCGGAATCTTGTTAGTTCTGTGTTTTATACAGTACCGGGTACACGTCACGTATACCCAAGCATGCCTTCACCTAACCTTTTTTCCTGGTCTAGTTAACAATCACCTACAGAATTTCCCTCATCTGCCCTCTCTGTCTGTAACTCAACTGCGGCCCTAGCAGCAGCTGTAGCCTCGTTTATTGCTTAGACTTGGCCAGAGGTGCTTGCTGTTTCTGGCACAGATGTATGACCCATGGGCCATCTGCAGAAGGTGACTGTGCTGCCTCCAGCACACAGCCCTTTCCTTCACAGTAGCTGCACACAGTGTTCCCAATTTTGGGAAGCAACTGCTTTCTACCACCCAAGGAACGTGAACTTTCGGTGCCATCCCAGGTAATATGTTTCACACAACTGATGCAGGTTGAGCTGATCTCAGAGGCTTATATGCCACTTTAAGATGGTCTCTTCATCACCCCCAGTGTGGGCTGGACGTGCCCCTGAACTAAAGAACACAACTTCAGTTTCTTTCAGAGACAATGATAGAGATTTGCCTTTTCTCTTGATGTTTCTCTGCCAACTCTGAAATTTTGTCTGCAGAAAAATGTGGCGAGATGCCACAGCTGAAATGTGGGACGCTGTAGCCAATTGTCTGCAGACACCGTGTCCACTGGGACCAAAGCACACAGCACTTGGCTGAACTTTGTCTGTCCAGCTCTCTGTGCTTCAGTTTCCATGTTTCAGCTGAGGGCAGAGTGAGGTGTGTCTGCGTACACTCACTGACCACTGTGGGATGAGCCCAATCATGTACATCCTGCAACTGGGCGCAGGTCCCTGTGGGCCACTGATGGGGCAGTCACACTGGAAACGTGCCTGTGGCACTTACTGATCCCATTACTGACAGTTTCAAAAAAGGATCCTTGAGCCAAGGAGCCTGAGCTCTTAGAAGTGGTCAGACTGCTGGAGGAGGTTTAATCAGGCCCTATGGGCTGCTGAAATAGGCTCCAAAGTTGTCGGTCTCGCCCTGTTTGTCAGCACCATGTTCTCCCACAGCAGAAAAAACAGGACACAGGAAGCACCAACACAAGGTGGGAGAATCAAGACCTCAATCCAATGTACTAATAATACTTATCACTGTACATCACTGTACTGTTACTTACAAACATTAACTAATACATCCTCACAACACCCCTGCGAGGTAGGGAAGTATTATCATCCCCAGTGTACAGATGGGGAAACCGAGGCACAGAGAGGCTAAGTGACTTGCTCAAGATCACACAGCAAGGCAGAGCCAAGATAAGAACTGAGATGTCCCTTGTTCCCCACCCCACGCTGCCCCCCCCTAGAAAATGTTGCCTGTCTGGACACGGGGAACCCAAGAGGTCCCTTCGAAAAGCAATGCCTGGACTTGTTGCCTATTAATAATTTTTATTTGCCTTTAATGAATTATTTCACAGTTTTTCCCTCACACTGTACACCACGCTTTCACAGTCCGTTCAGCGTTCTGTGGTAGCCCACAGCCTTCTCCTCCAGCACCGGGACAGCTCTGCAGGGGATTCATAGGGTGCTCTGTGCTTTCATTAAGAGGATGTTTAGAAACAGTTTTCACTGGCATTAGACTGGGAGCATGTGAGCTCTCACTGGAAACTGATAACACACACTGGAGAAGCAGGCAGAGAGAACTGATGGTTAAAAGGCATTTGCTACCCCCTGTGAAATGACCAGCGTCTCTCTGGTTTCTTAGCTCTTCCAAGCTTCAGTGATCTCTCAGAGCAGAAACTGTTTCCAACTTGCCTGGTCAGGAAGTCGTTGTTGTGGGGGTTGCTTCCCTAAGGGAAATAGGCAGTCAGCTCAGGACCAGAAAGGTCCCCCAGCACTGCCTACTCCAGATGTGTGACACTGTCTCGGAACAAGGCTGGCTGTAGCCGTTGTGCTCTCCTGCCAGGGGGAAGGGGTATTACCACGGCTGGCAAGCAGCCACATCCAGCGTCTCTTTTTCTGAAAACTGGGATTCAATGAAGAGCAAGGGAGAGTGGATGGATGGGGAGATGAGGATGAGGCAGAGCAAACAGGAAAATCCACCAAATGGGCTTCTAGGAAGGAAATGTTCCCCCCTCGGGCACTTCAGCTGAAGTAGCTTCATTTTCACAAGGCTTCTTTCTCTCTCTGGGAACATCTGCTGAGCTTCATCTCTGTCAGCTGGATATATCGTATGACATTGGTATCTGCAGGGAAAGAGCACACACATACACGTACGGCGGTTACAACTCCCCGTGAAAGACAGACACCCCGCACCTTCACCCTTGGTGCATCACCTGGGGACCAACACGGCTCCAGAGCTGCCTGCAGGAACAGCACCAGTTGGAAGGGGCTCTCCACCAAACCCGGCTTCTTTGGGTTTCGAGAACCTGGACTGACTTGTGCTCACCATCCCTGTTGCTCACGATCTTGCCTCAGCTAGTTTTTACCTTCTCTCTGATTACTCTTGGGCAGCACAGTTGAATTTGCACAGTTGAAACTGTCCAGGTCATCTTTACCTGTTCTGGTGGAATGGCACCTCCACTGGCTTCCTCTCCCTCAGTGCGTGCATGCAAGCCCCTAAAAGAATTTTGCATGCAGTTACGCTCTGCCTATTCACCCTCCTATTCCTTGTACAGCCTATCTCACCCTTCTCACATTTTTCCATGATGACTTGAATTAGGAAGAGAATCCTTCACGTTCCCTTTGTACCCTTGCTTTCCTTAAATTTCATATCTGGAAGTCCTTCCACCATGACACTCATCTGCATTTTGTCGTACGTGGTATGCTGCATACTGCTTCCTCTACCCTGTCTAACGAAGTTGCTAGGGGCAGAGAACCAACGCTACATCCCTGTAGAGAGCTGTGAGATCACAGCACTGTGCAGGTGGCAAGCTGGGCCCTCTTTTTCCCTCCAGTATTTCAGTGCACAACACAGCACACAGAATGTGGGACACTTGTTTTACCTCCTGGCCTCAGCAATGAGGGAACCTGTTCACCCTGAAGCACAGGTTGATCTAAATGAGTATGTGTCTCCAGACAGACCCCATCATTCTCCAGTCATGGTCAATCCTTTCTCAAATCATGTTGCTTTTCTATCATGTGGGTGACTTCCCGCACACATGGAACCCACACAGTGGCAAAAGCCACGTGGTGTCAGAAGCAAGCAAGCAAAAAATAGCTACCTTCACTTATATATTGACTGAAAAATGGTTCTTTGCTCACAGCCTTACTCAGATGGCCATCCAGGGCCAGCTTAGTCCGTTTAAGTTACTGGATCCTCAGAAACCAATCTCAAATGCACTGCAGTCCACAGTCAGAGGGCAATCCTGTCTCCTCATCCAAACAGCAATGTGCCCCACACCAGCTAGGGAAATGGGAAGTGCTTGAGCTTTCAAATTCATCAAATTACTGGTAACACATCCAGCACGAGCAAGCGCGGGTTTTGCATGCACCGAAGCAGTTGGGATGCAAAGTTTCCTTTAGACACGAAAAGGGGACATCTCTGTGGTGCCCTCGGCCAAAGCTGAGATGGTTTGCCTTCATGGAGGGCTCTCCACAAATGTGCCACAGGGTAGCAGTGGGCGGTGGCAATGCAGTCGTGGCTTCTCAAGCTGTCTCCAGTGAGGTGGGTCTCCCTGCTGAGTCTTCTGCAGGTTCATCTGCATCCTCCTCGTCAGTCCAGAGGGTGGGATTCAGTGATTACTTGCCCCGTTTGGGGCAGTCTTAGCAAGCCAAGAAGTTGTGCTGTTGCTTGTGTTAGGCAGCGTCCACCAGCGTCGTGGGATGCTCATGCATTAGCATTTCATACCAGCCCAGCAAATTTTAAAGCAGCTTTTTAAAAAACAGAATTGTTTCCAGTTGCGCAGCCTCCCAGAGTGAAGAAATTCAGTTGAGGGGGTAGCTCTGAATTTTAGGCTGAAAATAAAATCAGCGCACATGGCAAGCAGGTGGCTAACTAACACCCAGCAGCGTAAAGGCAGTGCTCTCAGCTGTCCTGCCTGCACCTCCCTGCACCCCTTCTGCTCTGGGCTGTGATGGGCTCCCTCCTGGGTACGCGTCCTGGCTGCCGAGGCTCACGCGCCGCGCGCCTGCCTGGTGCAGGTGATAGCTGCGTGTTAGGAAATCACCCTGCCTGGGCGTGCAGGGACTCGACACCTGGCTGAGGGGGCAGAGGTGGGGTCAGTGCATAACTGGGCAGCGGAAGGTTCCCAGCTCCTTGTGGCTTGCAGGTAAGGTACTTGGCTGCTCATGGCACAGCTTCACTGTGAGATTTCCACACGCCTGGGAAGCCGGGGGCAAAATAAGGTGTAGCCTGATAGAGGGCAGGAGATACTCCCATTGCCAGCTAGTTATAAATCTCACGGGCAGATTTTGGCACGTTTTACTTCCTTTTTGAGGGCCTCTACTTTGCCAAGGAGAAATAATGAGGGGTAGCGCTCTGTTTATAGAAGTAGAGCCTCGTCTTCAGCAGGTCTTATCCATCTAATTAGTATTGCACCGTACCAACTCTGCCTGCGGAAGTATTTCAGAGCTAAATGTGTTAACGAGGACTCATCTCTCAGTGAGGAAGAAGCGATCCCCTTCTGCTGATGTGGGAATAGCAGGTGAGGACAGCTCAGGTGAGGGGTCAGACCCACACAAACAGGTGCTGGCAAAGCCGCAATGGGACAGGTCTCCTGGCTTTTAGGACCACGCCTGCGTCCTCTTGCAGAGTGACTTCCTACCATTTTAAAGGTACTTGCTGCTTCTCCTTGTAGCTTCAGAGCCCCGTTGCTTATCTGCTGCGCAGCCACCATGACCTGGCTCTTGCTCCCAGGACTTGTGAGTCGTTCAGGAGGGCAGCTCCTGAGTTCAGCCGTGAGCCCGCTCCACACAGCACGGGAAACGCGGCTTGTACGCGCACCCTGCGTGATGTCCGAACGCGAGCTTTCAGCACAGCGCCACCTGATAGTCTGGTCTCAATCCCAGCCAACACCTACCTCAAGGATGTGGTCCCAGCTCAGGGAAAGAGCTGAACAAGGCTTGGAGGTAAGGCGTATGTCTGGCTGCCCGTGCTGCGCCATCCCTCATGGACATGTATGCTTTGTGCAACTTAACGGTGGCTTCCCTCTCCCTTAGTAAGGAGGGTTATACAATTATCTTGTGTTGTTTCCATCTGCTTTTGTGATTTTTGTTTGGAGGTAGCATAAGAAATCGGGCCAAACCCAACCTTCACCCTTGACAGACAATAAATAGCCATAAGGGATTTGCTGTGCTGACGGCCCTTTAGAACAGTAAACCCCTTTGCTAGCTAATTCCCCTATACCATTTAAAATTTCCCTCACCAAAGCGAATAACTGCCAGTGATTTGTGCCAAAACCTTTCCTTATTAGAAAAAAAAAAAAATAAAAAAGAACACACGGAACATGACTGTAATAATAGCCAAGTGTTTTTACCAGCGAGCCTAGCGAACCCTCAGATAAAGGAAAATAATCGCATTTTGCAGATGGAGACAATGGAATTGGAGACACTCACTTATTCCAGGTCACATAATAATTCTTGATAGTGTTACCTGATTCCCACTGCTGTGTTTTAACAGCCGCATCCTTTCTTACTGTATGTATTCATTTCTTTCCCCCTGAATACCCTTCAAGTTTTCCATAATCATAAATAAAACAGTGGAACAATGGCCTTGAATGGTCTAACAATAACAGGGAAGAGTCTCTGATGCAGAGCTGAAGGCCAGAACTAGTTTTTTGTATAAATTAAGGGCCTCTGGGGACACTTTCTGGTATGTTTTTGCAGCAAGTTGTGGTATTTGAAGCTGTTGCTGTTGAATAAATTAGTATTTATTTCAAGAAGCAATAAGGGATACCAAATAAATAGTATCTTTATGGGGGGGAAAAGCACAAAAATACTTATTTAAAAAAGGAAGAAAATGGTTCAGCTAAAAGCAATTTTTCATATCTCAGCCTAGTCAGAACCTCAAGGTTAAGATAACTTCTTATCTTCCAGCGTCTGTTTTTTCTCTTGTATAGGCTTTTCCCTTTCCTGGCTCTGGCAAGAGCTGAAAACAGAAGGGCACGCTGTAAACTAAAATAGGCTAAACTGAGCTTTTAAGCACATTTGCTCCGGGAGTGTGGGGTGCACAGCTGTGCTGTCAGACTGCCCGGAGCCCATGGCCAAGCACGGCAGATGGGACCGGGCACCCTTATGGGAGATAGAAGACGAAGGAGGTCCCAGCACACCCCTAAGTGCATCCTCCCTGGTGCTCTTCCAGGGCACGGCCACCACAGCCATCCTCTCACTCTTCCCTATGAGGTTCAGGTGGAAGAGCTACTCTGTGGGATTTTCTCTGCACGTGGCTTCCATTTTGCTTCCCTGTGATCCTTTACTTTTTCTTTGAGTATTACCAAAATCCCTTCTTTTAACAGAAAAGGTTTAAACCATAGTGTGGTTTTATCTCCCTGTTACTATCTGAAAAATAAAAGCACCATCTCTGCATCGTGGCCTTCCACCCACCTTCTGAGGTCGGGTAGGTTAGCATAAAGGTGGTTGCTCTGGCAGGGCTAAGTTGTTTGAGTATATCGTTTCTTTGCTGTCCCCAAATGAATTGTCGGGTTTTGACACATGGATGACAGGTACTTCAACAGGCAAGTGGCTGATGTCATGGCAAAAGCTGAAGTGTCCTGATGAATCCCTGGAAGTGTTCAAGGCCAGGCTGGATGAGGCCCTGAGCAACCTGGTCTAGTGGAGGGTGTCCCTGCCCATGGCAGGGGGGTTGGAACTAGGTGGTCTTTAAGGTCCCTTCCAACCCCAACCGTTCTGTGATTCTATGAACGCTTTGTGAGTAAATGTCTGTCCCTTTAATCCAATTAAAGCACTAGCCCTTTACTGAGATGGTGGAAGGCATGGCTGTTGGGGATTACAAATGGTCTCCCCACTTTGCTAAGGGGAAAAAACTTGTTCTCAAGGAGTCACAACATGTCGTGGTCGGGATACACTCTGCCCACCCTGCTTTCTTCTTCAAAAACAAAGTAGGGAGGGAAAGAGAGGCAGGATCCCCTCTGCACAGATGGCATTCCAGCACTGCTGTCATCTTCCAGTCTGTGCTGCAGCCTCGGCAGTGGTTAATCTTTGGGCACTGCAGCCTTGCTGCACTACGAGAGAGTGCTGGAGGGGGAGTACGGCTAAGGATATCGTGAGTCATCCTCATCCCTGTGGAAATCAGCACAACCAAGTCAGGGACAGGCTAAGTCTCGTGAAAAGAAATGCAGAAGTGCTCAATGCAAAGCCATGTCCCTGCTCCCCACAGCCTCCCATACCTGTTGGCTGGCGGGATCTTGCCTCTTTCAGGTAGTAGAGGGCCTTGTTGAAGTCACCCAGGTGGTAAAACGCCACTCCCGATCGATAGAGCGCCTTGAAGTTCTCTCCTTCTTTCTGAAGCACCTTGAGGCAGTATTCCTTGACTCGCTCGTAATTCACCAGCTCGGCCTGGAGCAGGCAGGCTGCAAGGGATGGGGATGAGGGGAGACAGACAGACAGACAGACAGGAGAACGTCAGTGCTGTATTTTAACCCGCTCCTGCGATCTGCACGGGGGGAAGAGAGCAGCTTAGGTGAGGGAAATGACTCAGACCCGTGATTCAGATCCGTGCAGTCACACGGAAGGTTTGCCAAACTCGATTGTTCACAATTTAAATACCAGAGCTTCTATTCTTGGTGTTACAAAGCTAAGGGATTGTGTTTGCTCCGGGGGGCTGGGGGGAGAGAGCGAGAACGTAAACATCCCTCCGCAGAGTGGGAACGCCGTACTGTCTCGTGGCAGTGACTGGCCTAGGTTGGAGTAAAATCGCTTCCCAGGCTGAGGACTGGAGCTCAGGAAAGTGCAAAAAGGCAGTCAGACAGTTATCTGACAAGGAAAAAAGGGACTAAATTGGATCAAATTTTGTATTAGGCTTAATCCAAAGCTGTTAGATTTACAAATAATATGTAATTGCCTTTTATCCAGGAAGTCCTGTATGGAGTTTTGCTACAGGAAACAAGGGGCTCTGCTCCGCTGGAATTTGCTGCTAGCAAACCAGAGACACCCGCAGTTGTGGCACAGGGAACAAAGGTGCTAGGCTGTGCTTTCTGCAAAGTATTGCAACACAGGTCATCCCGAAAGGTCAGTTCTGCTGGATTCTTAAAGGAAAAGGTAAACACGGTGAAGAAACAGCACGCTGAGGACTCTCTGTGCGGAAGGACAATTGTTGCATATATGTCACGGAGCTGATGGAAAACCCCATAGTGAGTTTCCCACAACTAGGGATGAAATAAAGAGGAAAGGGGGAGATGGCATGCTTTACAGCCCTGTTCATGGCTTACTCCGTTGGGCTAAACGTCATTAGGTGTATTGGACATTAAGGGTGATTTGAGGAAGACTGACAAGAATGGGAATGGTGCAGCAAGAGTCTTTGGGGAAATGAAGTTGTGCTGTTCACAAGCCCACCTGCTGCTGCCACCTAAGGCAAGGTTGGGAATGACACGATTTGGGGAAGGAAGGCAGGATGCTGCTACAAGAATCAGTTCAGAGGCTGGCAATGTCAAGTGCCAGGGCATGGAGAGAAATTTCCCATGGCAGGTGGTGTTACTCAGTGTGTCTCTGGCAAGGAGGAGGCTCACTGCTCCTGGAAATCCAAGTTGTCACAGTTCAGGTGTCACCAATGAACAGCCAGACTTCATTTTTTGCATGGTAACTGCACCCTGCAGCTGAGGGGATATGATGCTGCGTCAGGAATATGATACAGTTCTTGATCCCCTTCCCCTGCACCCCCTAAATTAAGCCCTGCACCCCCTCTGTATCTCACTTCACATTTCATGAGCAGGAGGTTGGCCAAATGACCCCCAGAGATTCCTTCCAACCTAAATTAGCCCAAGACTATGACCAGTTGACATGGAGAGAATACATTCCTAATTCAAGCACATGTTTAAAGCTTAAATAGCTAACTGGGAACAATCATAAACAGGCTTTTACCAGTAGAGAACTGATGGTACAGATGTGTTGGGCAAGGACTGCAGAACTAGTCCCACTGCAGCTATGTTTGGTTGAGTGACACAGTAATTACTAACGAGAGCTTTGTCCCAATTGCTTTAATGATGGACTCTTAATATATTTTAACAGCTCCTGCCATTAAAGTGCATAGGTATTTCAAAGACATCTGGTTGCTTGCTATTTGATTGCCAGTTAAAAAACACATATGTTTCTAAAAGCTTAGCAGCATTTCCTTATCCAGAACTTGTCCCTTCCTATTTGTCAAACATGGATTTTTCTCACTCTGTTTCTAATGGAGCTTGAAATGACTGTGCCTTGTTTTCCTTTATTTTTCAAAGCGATTAAAAAGATGGCTGTGTAAATTTACTGCTGGCTTCACAGCCCTGGAAATGCGATTGCTTTGTTTATCTGCTGGCCAGCAGTACGTACAGCGGCGGCATTAACTTTCTGAACACTGCCAATCTGATCCAGCCTTTCATGTTCCGTGAAACTGTCTTTCAGAGCAACTGGGGGTGGATTTCAGTCTCTCTGTCCATTTACTACTTGGTATTTCCAGTTAGAGTCATAGAAATGACTCTGTGAAAAATGACAGGCAGTCTATTCATGCATATTAACTCAGTAATTCCATATTGGACTTGCTTCACGGATTGGTTTAGCAGAAAAGTGTCCCACATCCTGCTAATTCATACACCCAAATGGGTTTCCAGATACCCAGCTGGGTTCTTTCTGTGACTCACACTCCCAGTGAAGATTCTGTGGGGCATTCCCACTAACCGTGCACGCGGCTGTGAGGAGTCAGTACCACATGGCTAGCAGGAGAGACGTGTGTTTATCCGAACAAAGCGAGCAGATGGATTTGCAGGAAACAGTTCTGCTGGAAGAGCTGGCCATTTGGAGAGCCAGTGTTGGAAGCAGCTGTTGGAAATGAACCTGGAGGGAGTATCTCCCTTATTAATATTTAGAGGTGCGTGCTTTCAGTTCTTGGTGGACTGAAATGATCTCAACGGACTGTGATTCAACGCAAATATTGAGGCTGTTAGTAACTCAGCTTGCAGAATGGAATCCTTGTACTTCCTACCTAATTCAGTCAGGGGAGAATTGTTTTGAAAACATGTTGCTTTCCTAAACAGAGGTGCATCTCTGGCTGGGAGTGTTTGTTTACCACATCAAACACCTCATCGCTCTTCTTCTCAGTTCATAATAGGCCCCCAGTGAATCCTTCTGAGGAACAGAGCTCATTCAGAGACCACATCTTATCCAGCTCCTCCTCCTGCTTTCTTGAAACCGAATGGGCTTGATCCTGCACGGCACTATCTCTAGCAGTACTTTGGTAATTAGAAGGGTGCCTTCTTGCAGAAGTAAACCTATTAGTCACCCATTCCCTGCAGGTCTCATTGTCATTGTGATACAGCACCTGGCGGCTGCATCTCTCCAGCTCAGAATGTAGGGTGTCCTGCTTCCCCGCAGCATGTGACGGCTGTCCATCAGACTTTGGTTATCATTCTCACTTTGGCAGCTGATTTATTGTGTCACCTTAAGCAGTAAGTAACTCCTAATTTTTAAGGCCACGTATGTCACATGGTGATGAAGTGTCCCTGTCTGCTGTAAAATAGGCCATTTTGAAACTACTGAGGGGGAGAAGGTTAATGCTCCAATGGAGAGGCCCTGTCCATCACGCTTCCCAACCGACGATGTTTAAGCAAGGAAATAGGAAGTGTGGCTGGTTTTCTTCATAAGAGGAGTGTTAAGCCTAGCTTTCTAAGTTTTAATTTGTGGACTCAGTCTATGCCATCCAGTTCCATCAGCTGCAACAATCTGAGAGGTGCAGTACAGATCTGGTACCAGTCAATAACTGTACTCTTAGAGCTAATCTGTGTGGTCCCGCCCAGCACAAGGTTAGGCAAAACAAAGACTAAAGCATCTGTAAAGCCAAAATACACCTACATCTTTAACCTGTACCAGTAGCAATGATGGGAAATGGTAACTAAAATCCCAGGAGTTGAGGGTTTTGGATTCTACTTTAATGCACCCTGAATTAGTTTTGAATTCCAGAGTATCTTTCAGGAAGATACCTAAGCTTGACAGGTGCCTGTGAGAAAAGATCCATGACAATCCTTTTCTCCCAAAGGTTAATTACTTTCATTGTTTAAGAAATGCCACTACATTACTGATTTTTTTTGTTTAGCTGTGATTATTAGCCACTGGCAAAATTACTAGCCACACCTTTGCTACCCTGAAAAGCTACCCTGGTTTTGCTTGTTACATTGGTACTTTGAGACTCTGATCAAGTCACCACTTCATCTTCTCTTTGATAGCCTGCATAAAGAAATGCCTGGAGTCTCTTACTAGTACCCACCTATTTTCCAGCCTTCCTCACTGTTATAGCTATCCAGAAGCCCTCAAAATGAAGTTCAACTGAAAATGCTGTCACTTAGCATCTTACCAGAGAAACCTCTTCTGTGTGAATACCTCTGCAGGTCATGCACACAACTCAGTTTGGCCTGAACCTTTGGCTTCTAATTTTGGCTAAGAACAAAGTCTGGAATTACGATGTATGGGTTTTAACCTGGAGATTTTGAACAACAATATCAAGAGCCTTGCCCACCTGGCAATTTCACCAAAGGATAAATCTGCATGACAGAACAATCCTCCAGACACAGTTTGTATCAGTGGCTAAATTCCGCTGTAGGCAAGGGTCAAGACCTATCCATGTTCCAGAACACTTCAGAGAGTGAGCCAAATTACTGTGCAAACAACGTTAGCATATCCCTACCCTGTGGCATGTTCCTTGGGTTCAGCACGTGGTGTTAGTCATAACAGGAATTCCATTTACTGCTGTTCTGGGAGATGGAAATGTCCTTGCCCTACAGAAATATCTTGGGTTGCAAGTTCATATTTCATGAACTCCTGTCTTGTTTGGGGTTCGCTATCACTCAGGTAAGCTGGTAGTGCTGCCTATTTTTAAAGCTGCCTTGTGCCTTCCACTGTAGGAGAGAGTCAGCTAGCTGCTTGTAACTTTGTTGGTTTTCAAGTTTTCGGTCTAAAATATTCCATGTGTATTCCAGGTCTGCTTTTGGAAAATGTCAGCCAAGATTGTTCAGGTATTTTTGAAAAGCAAGCAAGGGAAACATATCTTATTTTTCCCTTGTTAAAGATCTCTGGTGACTGTCTCTTCGGATTTGTCTCATGTGCTTTCATCGTTTGGCTTTGCAAACTGAAATCTGGCAGATATCATTTGTGTCAAGCAGGTGCCTTCTGTTATCCCCGGGGTAATCTATAGCTGGCCAACTGATAACCTTCTGAAAATAAAACCACTATAGTACTGCGTATAGAGCTCAGTAGAGATGCCTTAGAATTTGGTACCCAAATTCACTGAGTATTTGGTCCACCCTGGGCACAATCCGCTCTAGGAAAGTATGGGAATTTGTAAACTTAGAGAGCACGAAAATTGTTTTATTGGCCCACTGGTGACAGGAGGAAAGAAGAGCAGAAAGTGGAAACCAAGCTGAGAGGGGTTGTCTTACTTATGATGGGAAGACAGGGAGGCAGATCCTTGAGAGGGGAGGAAACCGGGCCTGAGAGCCACGTGGGGACAGAGGCACAGAACTGCTGGGGGGATGAAAGGGGTGTATGAGTGGGGAGTTGAGGTCTATGAAGGAGGCAAAATGTGTGAGGAGAAGTAGAGTTAAGAGTCTGGGACAAGGTGCTCAGGACACAGAGACACAGGACAGCTAGCTCAAGGACCAAGAGGAGCATTTATAGCAGTGAAATCCAAGAAGAGGGAATTAGTTTCCCTAGGCATGTATGACAGCAGATCCTCTTGCGGATCACTTAACCACAATCATATTCCTGCTCTGAATCTTCTTTTTCTCTGCTGACTATACTCACCAAGGAATACTAGCCTGCGATGCTTAAAGCTAGCCCTTGCAAATATCCCCTGGAGACTGGGGCAGGTGTCCTACGCAAGAGGTCATAGTAAGTCACATGGCTGAACCACTCTCGTATACCCATGCAAAAGGGTCTGAATCCAAGTGACCTGCGTTTCCCATCCCTTAGACTGAAAATCTAGGGAATATTAGATTTGACTTCCAAAAACGTGTCAGTGCATTTGGCCCACTTTCACTGAGAAGTTTACTGCGACGTGGGCAAGGCTAATGAGACTGTTCCAGACAACCAGTGGTTTAAAAAAAACCCAAAACTAAACAGCCTGTATTGATTTGTTTGATTGCAGAGCAGAGGGTAGTAGCTAAACTCATTAGTGCTTAAACCTAAATGGATATTCCCTCTTTACTGTATTTATTCTTGACTCTACCACTGGAGTTCAACTGCCCATGTGGATTACTACTCCTTAGCCAGTGCTAGGTACTCCAGCCACTACAAACTCAATGTGTATTTCACAAACTGACAGTGTCATTCCCAGAAATAACCACAATTAAACTCTGCAAAACATTTTGCTTTCTGACATGATCTCGCCCTAAGTATAGCAGCCAGCAGCTCACTTAAAATCTGTTTAAATTGCAGGAAGATAGAGTATATTCTTGCTCTGGTTCTATTTTGGAAAACATATGATTGATGCTTTGATATAACTGCTGCAGGGTTATTCAGACATATGATTAAGACCTTTATATATCATTGAACAGGCTTTGTTCTCATATCTCCTCGAGACTCAAAATAATAGGGCAGACTACGAGAGTCTTCTACTGCTGTGGCTTCAGAAGGCTTGGTATCCTTCATGGTGATGCTCTTCTCCTCAGAAAACATGATAGTGATAAGTTCTGGCTTCATTTAAGTGTTTGGGAAGAAAAATTATTGGAATTAAAAAAAAAAAGGCAGGAGGAAAGAAAAAAAGGGGAAAATGTTTGCCTTAGAGTAGACAGCAATCTTCTAACCATGCCACCAATGGATGTATCATTAATCTCTGCGTGCTGCAGCATGTGTAAAAGGTGTTTACAAAAAGCACATGGAGCTTACAGTGTCCACTGGAAGAATTAAAAGGGATACCATTACTACATGAGACTGAAAATTTCAGCCACGTGTTAGGAAATTAAATTATAATCAGGTAAAATGTGTCTCAGAAGATGATGTTGAAAATGTAAAGGGTTATCTTAGATTAAAATTCTGTGCTAAATTTTCCATCCTGATTGGTACTGAAAGGAGGTGTGTAACATGCAGGAATGTTAGAAGCCTACACCAAGGAACAGAGCAGAGGTGGTAAAGCACCCGTATCTGCATGGAGCCCCATGTGTGCTGTGCCTTTCAAGAATGCAACCCAGTATTCCTCAAAAGATGATGTTGAAACCATCTTTCCCCCCTCCCCGCCCCGAGAAATGCTGCATGCGGTTTCACTACCAGCCTGAGACACTAATTAGGGTCTGCAGTTTCCAAACAATCTCTTCCACAAAATATTTATCTTCTTTCTCTATAGTCCAAGCTTGCAAACAAAGAGGATTTTCTGGCTTCTCACCAATAAAAAGCTAATTATAGACAGCTTGATAATGTCTGGCAATAATCTGATCAGCTGACTCCTAGTTCCTGGACAACCTTAATGGGATGAAAAGGGAATATCAGAATGATAGTACAACTTTCCAGTCGGTGGCTCTCATTTATTCCTCTCCAGGTACCAAAAAGGCCTAAACAGGCCCGTATGTTTCTGTTTGCGGGGAAAGACGTGGAAAATTAAAACCCAAACTGTACGACAGGTTGTCTCTCTCTGTAGGGAGGGATTAATGCTAAATGAGGTGTGGATCCACAAATGTCCAGAGATCCCAAAGAGAGACACTTCTTCCAAGCCATCTTTCCCCTTCTTCCCACTCTGCCTTCTTGGCCATGCCTTCCTCCCAATACATAGCATGGTCTCCTTCAGCTCTCTGATGCTCTTGTGTCCCTCATACTGCCTTCAGAAGAAAGATCCTGACTTCACAATTCCAACTAGCTTTTCTAGGAGAGAGAGAGAGACAGTAGTAGTGACTGAAGCGTGCTGATGCTTCCGCCATCATGCATGTTAAGAGGCATCTAGCAGTTCTCAAAGGAGCTGCTGAGTCTGTGTGTCAGGCTTTTTGTGGCTGGCAGTCCACTCTAGGACTCTGCCTATTGCCATCCCTTGCAGTGCGCAGGGCTGACAACAGGGCGATAAGTAACGGCTAATGTGAGCTGTCAGAACAAATCAGTTTAACGTCAGTCTGTGATAAGGTGATCAATCTTGAAAATAAAGGAGAAGCAGTAGATGTTGCATATCTTGGCTTTTACACTAGTCAAACGACAAATTCGAGTGACATTTTCTTAAGCAAATTGAAGAACAGTCTAAATGAATAGACTTAACTCTGTTAACAAAGTGAAAGACAATATTAAGTAGGGTTCTGCACTGATCTGTCCTAGGCCCCACGATACTGGATATTGCCAATAAAGACCTAAATGACAGACTGCAGACTGCCTTGTCAATTTGCAGATAACACCAAGATGCGAGGAGATGGTGTATGTTGGAAGACAGGGGTAGAATTCCATAGAGTTTCCACAAACCGGTAGGCTCCTGATAAAAACAGGATGTAATTCAACAGGGACAAGCAAAAGGTCCTACAGTTAGGCAGGGAAAAAAACCCCACTGTGTAAGTACAGCAGGGGAACAGTTGGTTGGAGACCAGTTCTGCTGAAAAGGATCTGGGGAGTGAAGTGGATCACCAGCTAAGGTCAACAAGGCTACACTTTTCATGACGAAAAATGCACACCCGCACATATGAAAAGAGGGACTTTGCAAGATGTGTGAGAGTACCATGTCTTATTTTGGATGCCAGTCTTGAAAGAAAATGTGGATGGAGCCCACAGCAGGACCCTGAGTGGTCCAGAGAAGACAGAATATGAGCCTCAAGCAGACAGTGAGGGAAGATAGGCTTTTTTTTTTTTTTTTTGTAAACCCATCTGAGAAAAGGAGGGGATTTCTGTAAGTAGGCAGATGCTTTGGAGGAAGTGATGGATCTCAAGCTGCCTTTGCTACTGAAGGGTAAAGCATCCTTTGCTCACAGTGGTTCAAACAACTGACAGCAGTACTGTGAAATGCAGCTGGAACAGCCTGAAGGCTCTCAAGTGAAGTCGCTGACAGTTGTGCATGCCGCGATTGCCTCAAGCCTGGCTTACCGCAGCATGTTCAGTGTGGGATAAAAGCGTGCGCTTTATCCTGTTCCACAAAGAAGGCATGATGACGTGGCTGCCTAACATCTGCGTGCTGTGCCCTGTGGTGGCCTACAGTTCACCTCCCAGGACACGTGAAAGAGCTGACAATTGCAGAGTCTGCTAAGGGGTCTCCTGGGGCCACCTCCTCGTGTGTTCATGCCATCTATAATTGATAGGGACTGAAATGCTTTTGGTTTTTCCTTGAACTCTTCCTAGCTAAAAAGACTTTTACTGGCAATATGGAGAGGTCAAACGGGGAGGAACATTTCCTTCATTAAAATCATAACCCATTCGCGTGTTATATCCAGGTCCAGTGTAGCCCAAAGCCTTTCCATTTTAATGATGTTTTGAAACAGAAAGAAACCTTTACAGCCTCTGTGGGAGGGATGGAGAGGAGAACAACCTGCAGAATCAATGAGTTAGAGGATGGCCGAGTGAACTAACTGAAGAGAGAGAGGTATAAAACAAAACTCTCAATCTTATTTTCATTAAAAATGCACTAAATAAACTTAAAACATAAGAATGGTTTGTCAGCAACAGAGCCAGCTAACCCTGGTTGTGTCAGGCTGTGTCACCTGGCTGAGTCAACGTGAAGCTCAAGCATCACCCTTTTGTGCAGTTGGGTCTCTAGCATCCTTGCCTCTTCCCTGCCCTCCATTTATCCCATATAAACTTAGTACCATTGAGACATCTGTCTCTCCATCAAGTCTAGCTGGGCAACAGGTTCAAAAGTTATTGAGAGGGGACTGACAGGCAGACCGCAGAACACATACCTGCTTGTGACTCATTTCCTTTGGAAACCAGGCTGAGAAGAAATGAACTAAAGACCAGAGGGACAATTACATGCTTGAGAAAGTCAGGGTTTGAACTGTGCAGGAGCATATAAACCAGCCCTCTAATAAGATGTCTTCTCTTTAATATAAGTTGTGGCAAAGTGCTTCAGGTAAAGATCTCAGATCATTCCCAAAGCCTTCATAAACCGTGTCTGTGCAATGCATTGCTGGCGGTGGAAGAATGAGGCAGGAATCTGTGTCTGATTTGAAGCACATGGAGGGGTAACTTTCACTCCAAATAGGGAGCTTGTTTTCAGGCATCAGGAACACCCAAATAATTGTACTGGATCAGGCCAATAATATAATCCTCTGTATTGACTGTACCTTTTTTGGGTAAGCTAGGGAAGATGAAAATATAGTATAAGAATTATGTGGTGGCTAAAGGAGCCAAAATGGGTTCTACTGACAAGCATATTGGTCTGTAAACAGAGATCACTAGTAGAATACCTCAGGAATTAATTTCAAAATTGAGCTTGTTTAGTGTTTTCGTTAATGCCCCGATGTACAAGTAGGAGTGCCTTACTGACACTGTTGGAAGGTACTGTCAAAAGGGAGGAGGATGACAATGATGTCATGTAAAAAGAGCTACAAGACATGGTGGACGGCAGCAAATTTATTTGGGATGGACGTGGATAATACAAAATTTAAGACCGTGCTCTTTTGGATTAAAAGGAATTTCTGGTAGAATTTGTGAGCTCATGAGCTGGAAACAACCAAAGAGGAAAAGGATGTGAATATGCTAGCTGATCACAGGATGAGTGAATCATTTACGTGACATGGCCATAGACAGGGAAATTAAAATCTCAGACAAGTTTATTCACAAATCCAAACCAGTTAGCAGTGGTTCTCAAGCATGAAAGTGTAATATTTGCTTTACCGTTCTTATCCTATCTAATACGGCAGTGAATGTTCTGATTAGCTACGTGTCTAAGCCTTCTTTTGTAACCTTATTAGGTTCTTTAACTCCATGATACCTTCTGGCACTGTACTCCCAGTTAATAAGCCCTGGGTTTTAAAAATTATTTTGTGTTAATCTATTAATTTAATTTGCCCCCCTACCCCATGAGCAAAGCTCCTGAGCTGCCTCCGTTTGAGCTCCACGACAGTAGTTAGAGAATGTATAAAGGAAAAGGAGTATTTCCTTTGTACTTCCAATAAAAGTGAGGATCTTAATGCTGCTCTATTTTCCTTGCAGCTTGAATGCACTACTTTGTCTTAAGCAATTAATCACTGCAAAGCATTTAAGAGGGTAGTAATCTAGGATTTGAATTATGGTCATATTTTAAAAAATATGGTGACTAAAGGAGTTGAGGCTTAACTTTGCACCACGCTGTTTGATGAGAGAGTCATTGCTACAGACAGGGCAGATTTTGATTTGATTCTTTTTGAAGCACTAGACAAGAAAAAAGGTGCCTTTGCAGCGCAATAGCTACGGCTGATTTATGATGGTTTCCCAGAGCACCGTAACAGGCTCCGTCCCTCATCGTTCTGTTTCTGCAAGATCAACTGGGTGGGGTGATGACCTCCCCAGGCAGCTCCAGTTTGGGAGAGGCTATGGCCATTCCATGGGGCCCATTTATTCTTTGGAGGGGATTAGACATAAATCTTTCTGCCCTCTTCCCCTCTGGGATCAGGAGTGGGGCAGAGGAATACGAATTCTCATGGCTTCTTCCCTGCAGTCGGTTGAAAGATCGTTCCTCATATCTATCATAAAGATGCTTTTCCTATCTGAGTATATTTGTGGATTAGATGGTGACTGTAGGGATAGCACAGCACACCAGAGGTAGACATTTGTTAGTCACATCAGCCCGGGAACAGCCAAAGGAAGCACTAAGGGTCTGACATAAATTTTCAAGTCCCAGACATTTCCTCTGCTTTTAATCTGCTTCCAGGAGTAAATTTCCTCTCCCACACACTACACTGAGGAATGTGCAGGGTAAAGATACCCCACTGCCTGTTTTCTATTCTCCCCTCCAACTGCTTCAGAGAGCATGAAACAGCTCTTCCGCCTGGAGTTGAGTCTTTCAAGTTGGAAAAGACCTAAGATACGCAGCATTCAACTGGGCTGACCTGAAATCAGCCTCCGCATGTTCGGCTAAGCCTTAAGATGCATCAGACGGGTAGCAAATTTCCACCATTGCCTGACTAGGCTCTACCAAGAGGAACCTGAACCTGAACCCTTACAGAATAAGGTGATATAGCAAGGCAGATGCCTCACTTGAGTTTCCACAAGTAGGAAATTAACCATTTAGCTGTCCCTGATGTGGGCAGGCCAGAGCACCACCAGAGGTGTGAAAACTGACAGTTGTATTCCTGGCATCACAGGAGCTTTGGAATAAAAATTTGAGGAGCACTAGTTTGGCGGCTCTTTGCTGGCTGACCCAGCTGCTCCTTTCCAGCAGCTCCCAGGCAACTGGACCGACAGCTAGACTAGCAGAGTGTTACTACGTGCCACTCCGGTTTGAAAGGAGTTGCTGTTGCCATCAATGAAGAAACATGACAGCCCCCTAAACTGGCAGCAAGTAAATGCAATGGGCACTGCTCCTACTAAAGGAAGAAAGGGAATACTGAAGAGCGGCTGGAGAAGTATTCGCTTTAGTACGGTCTGTCAAATTTGACCAGTCATATGTGGATGTATTGGAGAAGGAAAAATGCCGTAGCCTTGCAAGCAACGACCGGTGTCCTGCATCCCAAAAGGTTTATGCAGCAACCTAAGGATGGTTGTTCTCTCCATCTAGGGTCGGGCACAAAGCTGCAGTTCCTGCCTTGTGGATGGTACCTGTGAGTGAACAGGGCTGACATGTCAAGTCAGGAGCTTGGGGCATGGGACTTGTCAGGCAATTCTGGGGTCTTTGGCAAACAGATCCACAACTGCTAGAGATGCAAACAGACCAGGTTGCTTCTTCCCCTGACTCGTGTTGGGAAGCTGTTGCAGAACCATTCTGGGGTGGTGATTTACACAACCTAGGGCTTGAAAGATGAGGAGGACATGCTGATGTGACAGGCAGAGTTGTGATCGTGGCTACACAGGACAAACGTGTTAAAATTCGTGCCCCTGATCAGAAGAGTTGGTAATACATGAAGGTGAATGACAAAGGGTGTGAAGATAGGGAATACAGGGACACGCCTGCACACGTACACACTGTTGGGGAGCAGTGCGCCTCCTTCTTATATATAAACAGGTGACCGGCGCCAACTGAGTGGCTTCCTGCAGATGTCACAGCAGAGATGGGCCTTGAGGAGAGCCAGGACGTGACAGACGGTCCAGCCTGAACTGATACACCGCAGGCAAAATCAGCTCAAAGGAACCAGGTGCTGTGGGGCAGAGTATGAGAAGAAAGGGGATGAGGGGACCTCACTGGCAGAACAGAGATGGGGAAATCCTGAGAAGGACAAAACTTTGTCTGGGAGGTCAAAAATTTGTCTTGGAGGTCAAAAAGTCCAGCATAGCTGCTTTGCAACTGGGAGAGGGAGCAGAGGAATTCAAAGGGGAAAGGCACAGACAGCGTAAGCAGCCCCCGACTCCTGAGCTGAGAATTGTGATGGGAGAACTGGGTACACAGGACAAAGCCAAGGAGAAGCAGATGGTACTATCCAGCTTCTGTGCCTCAGGGCAATGGCATGTCAAAAATTTTGGAGAGTGGGGAGACGAGTGGATTTTGAAGTAAAGATCATGACATTAGCTATTGCCTATGGATAGTAACAGATGAGCTCTGCCACGTCAAGCTATGACAGCTAAAGATCATTGCTCCCAGCTGTCCCTTCTGCCATGGGTTATTGCAGACAGAAAACGTGGCTGTGCCTAATTCATTTCCACGAACTGGCTTAGTATTGTCTCTAAACTCCGAATGGCTATACTGAGACAGACCTGCTACTTCAACAGCTGCCGATGCCACAGCAAGCGTTCAAGGACAGGGCAAGCTACAGCATCCTACCAACACCTCCCAGCCTCACACAGGTGAGCGTGCCCCAGCTGAAGCTACCTTCAGCAATTCCAGCAAAGCTTCCAGAAACCACACTGACTCTACAACTTCTGTTAAAGAGAACAGAGCAGTAACGCTCCGCACCACCACAAGATTTACCTGCATTCATCGATCAATGTCCTAAGCTTACTGTTTCCCATCTAAAATGCAGTGCAGAATGAACAAAAGGAGACAGATTCCTGAGCAGCCATTAGTAACAACTTTCTAGTTAATGATAGTTAATATTGACTCTTTTTCAAAGTATTCTTAACCCTCAGTGTTAGTCACTGGTATGGTCACCTGAGTAAGCTGAATACAAGATTAATAAATGGTCGTCTGCCCTCTATATCACTGTTTGTCATCCATGAAGTCAAAGAACAAAGAAGAAAATAAATAGCTAGTAAATTTTCTCTAAATTTTATTATGTGCTTTCTCCCTTTCTTCATTTTGTTTCCTCAGTTTCATACTCCTTTGTAAACTATTTTCTGTGAGATGCACAATGTCAAGAAGAAACTGGGACCTGGTAACTTTTAGACCTCCCCTTTTATTTACACTGTTTTCTTTTACTGTTCCTTTGCTCGCAGCACCTCCTTTATCAGGTGTGCATTAGATCTCATCCTAAAACCCTAATGTGAAATCTTCTAATGACCCTCCATCCTTGGAGTACCTGTTGCCCTGCTCAGAGGATACTGGTGAGGAACCGGGGACGTGCTGCTGAATGGATAAGCAGTTCCAAGAGAAAGGCTGGAGGAGCAGGGCTGGAGCTGGGTTAGAAATTTCTGGGTCTGAACCCAAACGAACAGAAGGAAGAGAAGGATGGGCCACCTGCCGAACCCCCCAGAGGTGGCCCAGCTCTCAGAAAAGAAGGTAACCATGGAGCTCATGGGTGTATTTAGCAATAAACTGGGAACGACCTTTGATTTTGACACGAGGTTTTATTGAACCAGCTGAACCATTGCCAGCACAGCACTGATGGAAACCTGTAGAGGTGCAAGAGTCTGTGACTCGCTGTGGGACTTTTGCTGGAGGAAACTCCAGGACAGCGCTTCGGAAGTGGATGGAGTAAAGCTGGCAGGAAGTGCTACTACAGACCTCTCAGAAAACATACCGGTGTTCTCCATGGGGAGAACAACCAGTACTCTTTAGGTAAACAAATTAACTACCGCTCTGTTCTTGAAGCAGCTTCGTGATTTTTGACATCTCCTGTTTCATCTCCCATGGTAAGCTGCAGCTAGACTTGGATGGATCTCAGCTCACCAACACTGCAGCTCCTCAGGGCAGTCTGGCAAGGGGCTCTATACCTTCTCAGTACTCTGTTTCAGGCACACGGTGACAAGATCAGCTGGGACACGCTTCTCCTCATGCAAAGGGAATTAAACATGTGGTAGAAGTAGCTGCAGAAAAACTCCACCTGAGCCTCAAGTTTTGAAAAGGCTTAGGAAGTATAGTGACATATATACAGGAAAACGCATGTCCTGCCTCAGCAAGAGAGATACTGGCAGACATGTATTGCTTAAAACAAGTTTGGCGACAGCTTGCCATCCTTTCTTTTCCTCCCAGCCTCCCCTCAGCATCTTGATGTATTTCCTTCTCATCCTCTACCTGAACAGGGAGTATTTTGTTCTCCAAAATAAAAGGAAATAGGTAGACAGTGAGTATTTCTAAGGACTAATTCATGAAAATGGCTTCAAATCCCACTTCTCTCATCCATGCATGTCAGGGTCTGGGCCAGTCACTCAAAAACCCACACAGTCATCTGTGTTTATTCTCTGCTGCCGTTGCACCCACCTGGAGCAGTAATTGCATCAGGCCTGTAAAACAAGACAGTCCCATGCACTCTGGGTGGGTAGACTTACCTAAACCAAGAGCATCGGGAAACTTGTGCCTCAAATCAGTGAAAGAGCAGACCACATCCTGCTCCGTTTGCTGCCGTCTCTCTTTCCCACTGCACAGCATCCTTACAGAGGGTGGGTTTTGTTGATGCAGCACATAAAAAAACCTTCACATCAAGGAACAATCCAAGACTGCTGTAACACCCACAGCACCGTGTGTCCGGGTAGAGCCTGTACTTGCTGACAGCTATACGCTGGGATGGGATTTCAGCAGAGACTCCTTGTGAGGAGTCCTACTGGGTGGTCAGTGGAGACAAGTTCTACCAGCCTTTCTCATGTTTAGTTATCTTTTCACTTGGATTATTACAAGTATTTTGACTTGGATTTCCCAGTGAGACTACTCACCAATGACTGTGCAACCTGTAACGATTGGGAGTAGTACCTACACCCCAGTGGCCCAGGTTCCTACGCTGCTTGAGGTGCTGTGATTTGTGGGACTGTCGCTATGAGCTTTGCACAGTCATGAATGGCACCGTGGCACGTTTCTGCCAGTGTAGGAGGCCAAACCTCATTTTCCAGGCTGAGATGTATCTTGGATGTATTACACATTTTAATTCTCTGTGCAGGTATGTGCCCTCTCCTGCCGAGACTCCTATACTAAACTAAACGTACCTGAACAGGTATATAAATGCATTACACTTAACTTACATTCATGTAATTAACAAAGCCTTCCAGTACTCCCAAGAGGTCATAAACGCAGATGGATAAACTGAGGTTTGAGGAATGAAAAGATCTGGTGAAGATAATACAACAGGTTAGTGCAGAGAGGGAGGACTAGAAACCCAGATCCCCCAGCACCACTCCTCGTCCCCAGTTCTCTCCTCGGTTCCGTTTCTCCTGCCAGGATTAGCTCTAGCATTTCTGCATGTTTAGTAAAACCAACAAAGGTTTGCTTATCGCACTGCAACATTCCCTCACCAGAAAAGCTTAAAACTATGCTTACCCTTAGCATTTTGCTGCTCTGGAATGACTAAGACTTGTTTCTCTCTGCAGAGCAGACACAGTCCTTTTGATCCTGCAAACTTTTAGGCAGTAGTGTTGCAATTAAATGATCATTGCGTTTAATGAGAGTAATGGATGCATTTGTAGTAGGTAAACAATCCCTACCTGCATGGAGTACATAAAGCATTTAAGCAGCTTCTAGATCAAAGGTGCTGTAGGAGTGGAAGGGAGACTAAGACGCAAGGGGAATTTGGCCAGCTTGTTTTTCCGCAGGCATTCTTCATACGTTCCTTTTTTAAAAGCACACAAACCACTGACTTGGGGGAAACTCAGTTCAATGTACCATCAGGATGAGACTGTGGCCTCTGTTTTTTTTTTTATTTTATTTTTCAATAGGGCTGAGAGAGGCAAAAAGAGGTCAAGTGACTTCCTCAAGGTCAGAGACCGTCAGTGAGTCATAAAGAAAGGACTGTTTGCCTTACAGCCCTGCGTTCATTCCGCGAGGCTCTGTGCTGCTGGTAGGATTTTTCTTTGCCTACTCTAGCAATTTTGGGGAGCCTTGACCATGCTGCTGCTCTTGCATCCGATAAATATCTCATTTATCAAAGAGTCTGGGGGTAAAACGAGGCGGTACCAGCCCATGTAAGAACTGGATTGTGCAGATGTGAGATGGAGTCCCTTTTAGGGAAAACACTTAGAGCTTAGACTGAAGCCCATCTAGTAGCTTAGCGAAAGAAATGTTGAGCAGCACTGCCAATGGCAAGCAGTGAAAATCCTAGGCTGATTAAAAATATATTAAAAGAATCACAAGAATTTTAAAACCACCAGATTTGAGATCCTTTGAAACAGACTGAACAGTTTATATTGGGGGGTGCCATACAGCTTCACAACAGGGAACTTTAGAAAACACACCGAATGTTGTGGGGCTCCGAGTTGGCCACCCCACCTCACAGTACGAGAATGGCCTGTTGAAGGTGCTCTACAAAAGAAGCAGAGACAAGAATCCGTGTGCATGTTTCTGCCTAGAATTTACATTCTGCAAGGCAATACGGGCACTGACAAGTGACAAACACACATGTGTTTGTCCACATGTTTTTACTCATGTAATCAGATTTAAAAAAAAAACCCCAACCAACCCCAGCTTTCACCCATGAGATTGCCCCAAATCCCCTTTGGGTGTGTATTTCTTCCATCTTCTTTGGCTAAGTGCGTCTCTGCCTACAGCCGATGCTCTCCGCTGAGTGCTATGCTGCATCTAAACAAGGAACTGTGTGATGCAAAACATCTCTGACGGGTGGATGTGTGGTGGCCACATGAAAAATGACAGTGCAAAAGCAAGGTGGGCTTCTTAAATGCTAAGCTTAGAGAGTAAGCGGAGGTGCTAAAAGAACTCGATAATAAGGACACTCGGATGACAGCTGCTAATGCCACTGGGTATACATCAGAGCTAAGTGAAAAACTGCCTCCTCTAGAATTAACACGTGCTGCTCTTAGGCTCTCTGCAGATTTACTTATTTTAAAAACGGCTCTAGGCACCCGTTCAGTGGTCGGAAGACAAACTCCCTGCGTCCTTCTCCCCCCCCCCCAATGTCAAATAACACCGACTTCAACTCTAACAGCATGCGCTGGTGTCCCTGCTAGAGCCCACTGTACGAAGAAACTGGTGGCTTCCGCTGCACAACACTTAGAAAATAGAGTGCCACCGCTGCACCTCTTGAAGTTGCTATTAGAAAGGTATACTGATTAGTATGACAGTTCTGGATAAAGTCCCTCCTGCCTCTTCCCTTCAGATGCGAATTCCCAGATCCTCCTGCCAGAATGGGATCTCTGGAACCGGGCGAGGAGTAGCAACACTGCCATTTCGGTTTAACTGCACACTCCCCTCTCCAACATGCAGCGCATTTCTTTAAGATTGCTTGCAGACGGCCCTGCAGACATCATGAAGGTAGGAATTTCTGAGACAAATGCTGTTCTCTGCCCTGTGCGTGCCATCTACTTGAAAACATGTGACAACCGGCTGTGCAAAATGACACCTTGACCTGCTGTGAGGTTATCCCAGGAAAAGCACTGCTTGCAATTCCAGGGTTAATTATAATTGTCTCCTCTTGTGTTCGCACTGGTTAAATTTAGGAGAGAATCTGTTCAAATCTAGGTTAAAGATGGAGCATGTTTCTCACACTGTCTGATTGCTATTGCTGACAATATTGAATACAACCAATGGTGAAAAAAATTCCCTGCACAAACCCGAATGGTAAATAAATGAGCTGGACAATGACCATTACGCAGGACAACTCTGTCAGCAGGAGCGGACACATTTCCAGCAAGTAGAACTTGTGTACGCAGCACAAAGTGCCACAGAAGCAAATCCCAGACCTCCCACTTCATGTACCTTCTACCTACCCCGTCTCATTTGTATCTAGCAGAGATATTTCCTGTGAGTACTTTTTCAAACCCAGGAACTCGCCAGGCTACATTGTTGAGAGTATTATGGGCTCTTTGTATAACCCTGCCAATCTAAATGATCCTTGCCAAATACAATGGCTTTTAATAAACCTGTGAACAGAAATTTGGGGAGAGACAAAATCACAGCTGTGCAATTACGGTATCGCTCTGGAATCTCACCTATATGATTTCAACAGGCTTTTGAAGGAGGAATATTTGAAAACACGATGAAAGGGGGCTACATTGTGCCCTCCGTTACGTCCCAAAAGCCATATCAAGTGTAACAGTTTGGCTTGGATTAAGACAAGAGAAGATGCTGGCTTGGTGTTTCAAACCATTCGCTTTATTCTGCACCCTTTTTAGCACTAGGCAGCAGGCAACAAAGCTAACCAACTCTGTCTAGAGAGCCAAAAGCCAACTGATGGTGACAGCTGACACACTGATGTCCTGATTTTCGACATTTTTTTCTTGCAAGGATATAAAGGGTAACTAACGAGTGACCCTTCATCCTTCTGGAGAACTGCAGAGTTTCATTAATGTTGTCATTTTGCGCACCTTGTCCAGGTTATGAATGCTCTTTTCCCTGTACGTACCTAGGCACAAGATTTCGGCTTAGAGATGCTTTCAGGCTCGGAAAGAAAAAGAACCACGCGCTGCTAGGGACCAAAAATAGCCTCTGATCCTGCAGTTCTTGCTTGTCCCTGAAGTCAACAGGAGTTCTGTCTCTGTAAGGACTTCAGAATCAGCCTACAAAGTAGTTAAACCCCCCACCCCTCCCCTCCATCTTCCTGCAGCACTTCTAAACAGATGGCAGGGAGCGAAAGGGAGTGACGATCAAATATCTACGGACCACAGTGGTGACCGGCTGGCGGGTCGTGAAAAGCCAGCACTACATTTGCTGTAACTCTCCTTGCTAAGAGGCCAAAAAATTCTTTTTATATCTAGTACTATTCGGAGCTACTGCAGCAGCGCCCAAACCCTTCCCCTTCCTTGCATCCAATGTGGCAGAAGGAGCCTCTCTCTCCCTGTAATACTGTTAATTACAGGCACCAGAACGGGAGCTGCGGTGAAGGGACTGAAGGACATCTCGGGCTGAGGGAAAAACGCAGCATTGCAATCCCGGCCAGCCCGCGAGCCGCGGCTCCTCTAGGTCCCAGCGTCCCACGTACGTGCCGCTGCCCCATCACCTGCCTCCCCAGGGGAAGAGGGCACGGCGATTCACCAGTGGCGGCCGGAGTCGCGCCGGGGAAGGGCCGGGGGGCTGCGGACGAGCCCCGGCGCAAGGAGCGGCCTGGCCGGGCGCCCCCTCCCCAGCGCTACCCAGGGCAGCTGGACACCGAGCCGGGCACCGGCAGCGCTTCTCTGCCAGGCGTGAGAGCAACAATAAAAATGGAAGGCAAGGGAAGGAGAGGAGCTGGAAGGGGCAGAGCAGCGAGGCAGCGCTGCCGGGCGGAGGGGAAGGGAAGGTGTGCGCGGCGAAGGTGGGGGGCACCCCGCCGCCCCGCGGCCCCGCTGACCTGCCAGGCTGTTGTAGCAGTCAATCTCGATGGCCTCCACCGCCTGCCGCTGCTCCTCGCTGAGCCCGGCGGCGGCGGCGGCGGGAGGGCGCTGCCCGGCCGGCTCCTGGCTCAGCAGCAGCAGCAGCGCCTTCAGCTCCAGCAAGGCGCGGTGGTACTTGCCGATGGCCTCCCGGAATTTCTTGTCCTTGTAGCACTGCGCCCCTTCGCTCTTGAAATCAAGCGCCCGCCCGATGAGCTCGCCCGGCTCGGCGCTGCCCGTCGCCGCCGCCGCCCGCGGCTGGGCGCCCCCCGCGGGGCCGTGCCCATCGCCCGCCCCGCGGCCGCCGGCGTTCAGCATCCCCGCCGCCGGGCTCGCCCGCTCCATGGCCGCGGCGGCGCCGCCCGGCTCCCGCGCCGCCCTACGCGGGCGATGCCGCGGCGCCCGCCGCCGCGCTCCCGGCCTTGCCCCCGCGCCGCTCCCCGGCTCCGCCGCTCGCTCCCATCCTCCGGCGGCCGCCGCTCCTCCTCCCCCGCCCCGCAGCCCGCGGGGCGCCCGCCTCCGCCCGCCCCCGCCACCAGCCGCCCGCCGCGGGCACCGCCGCCCCCCGCCCCGCCGCGACCCCCCGCCCAGCCCTGCGCGGCGCGGCGCGGCGCGGAGGTGTGCCGGTGCGCCGGGCTCCGCTGCCCGCTCTCCGCGCTGGCACGGCGAGGGGCGAGGGCGTGCCCGGCCCCTCCGCTCCCCAAACCGGCCAACTCCACTGACACCCCGCACACACCTCCCTCCCGCTCCCCGTCAGACGGGGTTCCCTCCCGTCCCGGTAGCCGAGTCCCTTCCCCTCCCTGTGCCTTGCCCCCCCGCACCTTAGGGTCTCGCATCCCCGTCTGCAGGCTAGGATCCCATCTCCCTCCCCTCCTTTCCCCTCCTCACCCCAATTTCCCTTCTCCCCCGCCTCTCCCAGGTCCCACCAGTGGCTATCCATCACCTCCGCCTGCTCATGGTCCCTCCAGGTGTATCGGGGTGTGTGCTCCCTGTCGCTGGGCAAACCAGCCTGCTGTGTCTGTTCCCATCAGGGCAGCTACAGCGAAGGGACCGCCACTGCCCTGGCACGCGGGGACTTCGATTTTCCTGAAATCGGGTTTTCCCACGCGCTGCTGAAAATCGGGTCGCAGCTCACCGTTGCCTGGAACATTTCCTGGGTTGGGGGTGTCAGTGCGGCTCTCCTCTGGCAGGTAAACAGCGGAAGAACTGCTGTCAGCGCCAGGCTTGGCTTTGTTAGGCCAAGCACCATGTCTGCATTGTGGATTACAGCAGTTTGATGTATTTTGGGTGCAGCGTTGTTCCAAGATATTTTGTAAGTTGTACCCTGTGCTTAAAAATTAGGGGATGCATGAAAACATAGTGAGGGGGTTTTTTTCTCAATTGGGGAGCATCTTAACTTTTACATGGTAGAGCTGCAGCTGAGGTACAACGTGTTCAAGCTTCTCTCTGCTACCAGGAGGACATTTGGAAATGGAGACCTGAGTTTCTCTTTGAGGTATGTCCAGCCCAGCGTGATGGCCTGCAGTGGTGCAGTGCTGGGCAGGCTGGGATAGTGGTGCAGCACAGCTCCAAGTAAAGGTATTAATGCGGGTCTGGTACCGGTGCGTGGATAATCCGTTGTTGTCAGGGCTGTTAAGTTGGGCTCTAAGCATCAGTGAGTCCGCTGCTGCTTGTCTTCTGGACCTTGCCGTGTTTGTGGTCGCAGTGTGTTACAGACATACGCCTACTCACTTGAATCCACAAGCCAGAGCCTCAAGGAGAAGCAAATAGCATCATACTTGTGATAAAAGTGTAATTTTAAAAATACTTACATGAGAGCAATTAGAGCTAAAATATTCAGCAATGATTACATGATGTCAAGTGCTTTGATTTCCAGGTGCCTTGCTAGACACATCCTCACGAATTCTCACTTTATGAAAATGGGTGCTCAGCATTTTCAGGTACCTCAAGCCAAGGGTAAGATAAGTTACTTACAAATCTTGCTCAAAGTATGCGTGGTCTAGAATCAGGAAATCCGGGGGGGTGGGTGTGGTGGTGGTAGATATTAGTCACAGTAGCTAGAGTGGAAATGATGTGTGGAACCTAAAAATTAAGGAAGGAAAATTCCTGCTGGGTCAATTTTTAATCTGTCTGCTAGTCATACTGCACAAAGTAAGTTTAAGTAACTTCAGAGGTTTCATCGTACCGTTATTGATTGCCGTTCAGGAGAACTCACAAGGACAATGTATGTCTCTTTGTGCTGTAACGCTGACTTTGCCAGAGGAGAAGAGATGGCCACAGAGTTTTAATTCCTTGGCTCTGAGCGGTTGCAGAAGCAATCGAAGAAGGGACTGGCTTCTCAGAGGGTGGTGCAGCAAAGTGACATTGGCAGTTGATGTTGCAATCCCTCTTTCAGAGTTTGCTTGAGCCCATAGACATATGTGGCACAGGGGGCACTGAGACAGGTTACGCTTCCTTCTTCCTTTTAATGCATTCCCTGCAATGCATTAGCCTTAAGGAAATCTTTGAGATTCCTTCCTTTGGTGATTGGTCATCCATCAGTGGATAACCGAAACAAAGCTGCAGTTTTCTTACAGAAGGGTGTGGCAGCGGTCACGGCCTATATGGGTGCAGCTCTGGTCAGAGAAAGTCACAAAATGACAAAGCTGGGTGCTCCTCACGTTATGAACTATACCGAATGTACCAAGCTGTAGCTTAGTTCCGAATATTGCCTAAGCACCCAAACGAGTTTTCCATCTTGTAGTTCTTCCAGAAATGTCCAAGCTCTCTTCCTGACAGATTGCTGGTGAATATGAAGAGGAATGTCACAACTGTGTAAATCCCAAAATAGATTATAGCAGAAGTGTCTGAATGATTGCTGTTTGTTGGCCAACTTAGACTCTGTGTTGATACCAAACACTATCCCTCAGCTGAGAGCTAGATCTCTTAGCCAGAGAATTTAAAGCTGCCTTAAGATTTGTGCAGGATGACTGCAAAGGTCAGTTTAGCCCATCAGCTCCTTCCTGCTAGCCAGGAACAAAGTATTGCGTTGGCTGCGCTGAAATATTTAGGACACATCACAATCTCAGTCACAGGGTCATCACGTTGACCGTTCTTGTACGAGACCGCTTTTGTTTGTTTCTTTTTCAAGGGGACTGTGGTGCTTGAGGGAAAAGATAAGAAGCTCTTGCCTTTCCAGGTCAGACAAGGTTTGTATTGGAGGAGTACCTCACATTTTATTTAGCATATGATGTAATGTCCAGATCTAGATTTCAGCTGCCTGGGGCCCACTAGACTCCTTGTACAGCCTTGCAGATGGTCGACACCTGTAATGATATCAAGCTTGAAAACCTGATAGGAACCTGAAAACATGAGAAAGTTTACATATTATATAGATGCAGTGGACTGTGAAATAAGGCATACATTCATATGAAATGAAGCCAGTTTGCAGCCATTATCTGTATGCCATGAGATAACGCGATGGTATTGGTCAGTATTAGCTGTTGTGCCTGTCTTTTTTACAACGGTGAGGTTTTTTGCCCATAGGAGCAGAATGTTCTTATCTGTCTCATTCTGTAATAGCTGGGGCGTGCCTGTCTGTCTGGATGCCCCTAGGTACCGTGACTGTCTAAAACTGCCTGGATGTGCCTGTCTCTCCTCCTCCACACCACCATCTATGATGATGATGATGATGATGATGATGATGATGCAGGGGTCACATGATTCATAGTGATATTTTAGGATCTGTGACTCGCTAAACCATAATTTCCTGCTCACAGCTTACCTGAAGAAAATTGTCTTTGGGGGGTCTTGATTGCAGTGGGGAGACATGTTCTTGGGTGAAACCATAAATATTGAAAAAGATATCTGCAAGATCTTCAGACCTTCCTCTAGCTCTTATGGTTTGTGTCTGCCCAGTGGGATGATTAATTTACAGACGGATATAGGACAGATTCCCTGCATTTCAGGACTGTGCTATATGGAAGCTGGAAAGGCTTCTGAGGAAAGCTAAGGAGGCTGGGCACCTGGGCTCTGGTGATGCATTTTTCTAGCTGGATGTGAATTGTATGGAACATTTATGCTGTTGGGTGAGGTTTTTTACAAACTGAAACTTTAAGGACAAGCCATGGGGGCTATATACATTCAAAACGAAGTATCCATTTGGAAAGCAGTGTAGGCTGTAATGCCTCAGTTCAGCCCTCCTTGTGCAATCATTGGTGTTGATGGGACAGTTGACCGTGTGAGAATTGCTTCATCAAGTCCTTTACGAATAGTTATAGAGGCAAACCAGAAGCTTCACCCCTTTTCCAATGGACCAAAGTCAGATTGTGATGAAAATGGTGTCAAGCCCTTGCGAATGGGAGAAGCCTAACTGCCTCCATTCAGCTGGAAAGAGAATTCCCAAGCTGCAGAGAGCTTCCAGCATACACAGCTGCTGCTGCTACAGTCTGCCACCAGCTTAGTCAATCATCCATTATTTATTTCCAAATTGTATGTAGAGCTCTGCACCATAGCCTTTAGTCCATGTACAGGGAAAAGAAGAGACAGAGCTTCTGAAAAACCTGGGAAAACAAAAGCAGGGAAGCTGCTGAAATCCTTTGCTTGGAAAATTGTCCTATGTAGTTATATCCAAGGAAGAGAGGCAAGGGAAATAAAATCTTATGCAACAAAAATATTGCCACCTTGGTACAAATGCCTTTGATCTCTCCGTGTCATTTGTTGCAGACAACAATTCCTTTTAGCAGAAGAGATCCTTTGTTTACAAGTATTCCTCAAGCACAACCCACTTCACTCAGCCAGTATTTTGCATGGGTTTTCTTCCACGGTCTGGGCTGTAGATCGGTCAGTTGATCCTGCTGGGCTGTTTGATGCCTGCTGATTGCCTGGTTGAGAATGGTTAATCAAGACTACAATGACTTTCCCAGGAACAGTATACAATCAAGGAAGAATAGTGAACAGAAATGTTTGTAGCCAAATAAGAGTGTTTCCGTGACAAGCCATTCTTTGGGCGTGTATGTGAGCAGCATCTTTGTCACAGAAATGTTTGCTGATAAAGAATATTAAGAGGTAGATGGTTAAACAGAACGGTTGTTCAGAATTAAAACGACTGTTCCAAATCCTGTTTTTAACATACTGGATTCTTTCTTTCTCTTTCATAAAGACGGTAACAAATTGCTAACTAAAAGGCTTAGCCATGGAGGCTAAAGGACCTAGGACTGGCCAAATCAAAACCATTTACCATCATTCCCAGTGTTTCTTTTTGCATTTTAGTTAAAAATGGGTACTCTGATTTGCAGAACGGTCACACTGGAAAGGAATGCTGCCAGCAAAGTCTGAGAAACACTTTTAATCTCTTCAAGTCAGTTGTTGACAGCCCATCTGCAGGCTGCAGCTCTAATCTCTCAAGTGAACCCCAGTGTTTTGGCAAAGCTCTTGCACTTTACTCAGGCTGGACAGAAGAGCAGTGAGGTTGATTCCTCTGTTGTGTGTGAAAAAAAGTAGATCTGGGAAAAAAAAAACCCCTCACATCTCTCTTATCAGGTGGATATTGAGAATTGCAAAGCAGGCACTCCTGTATCTTTCAGCCCCCATTTTTCCTCTGTCTTATCTACCAGAATCCAAGGCTGTCCTAATTCTGAAGGCATATCTACACCAGGCAAAGGAACATGGTGTGAGTGTTTTGAGTTAGCAGTGACCTAGATCTGACTCGAGAACAATGCTCTTACTGAGACCCTAAGGAAGCAGACCCTCCCTCCATTGTCCCAGTTACTACTGCCCCAGGGAGACGTGCAGAACTGCCTAATGCTATGCCACAGCAGTATGGGCTGGAGTTACTGTGCACCAGCTGCTCCACCACGACTGGCAGGGTGCTTCCTCTGACCCGTCGTGAAGGTGAAGACACCCGTTCCTGTAACGCTGAAAGACTGCATATTGTGCAGCGTTAGTGGGGAATAAAAGACTGCACAGAAGCAGTTACTGCTGGGCTGCTCGTGCCTGGCATCCTCTTACTGCCCAGGTAAATGGCAAGGAGCTCAAGGTTTATGAAGCTTACATAACTCCAAGACGTGGACCAGGTGACACTTGGTGTTCAGATCTGCACAGGAATGTGAAGTAAGTCACTTGGGTTTGAGTCTAATCAGACAGAATGTAACTGGAAGTTGAATTAGTGAATGACATAAAAAAGAATCCTAAAATGCACTGACTCCCCATAAATCTTGAATTGCCAGCGCTCAGAAGAGAAATGCCATCCAGTGACCACCAGTAATAAAGCCTGCTCTGTTTATGTGTCCACACTGGGACTGTTACCTAGTCTTTACGTCTAGTCTTTACATCATGCTTACAGCTTCAGGATCAAGCGGTGATCGCAACTGCACTCCAGGATAAGTGCACATCTGTCATTACTTGCCCAATCCCTACATAACTAACACCAGCACCCCTGGGTTGAACCCACACATGTAGCTGTAACTCTCATTCAGCCGAATTCTTCCATGGTAACGTATAGACACACATCAAATGTTCATCTAACTACCCCTAAGCTTCAAAAAACACCTCTCTCTCAGTTTTGTGGCTCAATCTCTGTTTATGAGATTAAAAATGAAGCGTGGGAGCAAATGGGGACACTTGTGCTTCTAATTGCTTGCTTAGTGCAACAGCCAGATAGTGCGAGGCACAGCTATTCCCAACCCTTCTTACAGCTGAATTGCAAGAGGAAAACTGTGAGCACTAATTTTACAGAGCAAGCAGACCTGCTAGAGAAGCGGCTGCCTTTTTAATATCGGTTCCAGTGACGTGTGAAGGAGTTAAGATCTCACGACAAGCAGAGCTGTCTGGAAAGTTCCTAGTTTGGTGACGTCTTTGAAAATCAGGTCTTACAGGAATTGTCTCACGTGTGGCATCCATCTTTATTGTCTTACCTCACGGGGCAATCTTTGCTAAGGTGAAGGTTCAGCGCCCACCAACTTCGTCGTGCCCACCGTTAACAAGCTGTGGCCTCTGGGAAGACTCTTGCTGTGCTAAGATGTACCTGACCGGGCTGATGTCAAAGGGAAAGTTTCTGCTGTTTTCCTGTCTGGTCTCAAAAGTCCCCGCAAGTTGTAGATGGTGATCAGATGAGTGGCCTCCAAGGAGAATCAGGCTATTTCAGGAAGTGTGGCTGATGATGCAGTAAATGGTACTCTCCCCTAAGAGAGTACTTAGCCGCTCTGTCGGCAGACTGGCAGGCCCTGCAGCTCAGTTAGCTATGCTATCTTTGGAGGAGAGGTGAGATGAAGGTGCTTTATGCTCCTGACCTTTAATACGCTTGTGCTGTTATTGAGTTTGAAGCGTAAGCTGCAGGGCCTGGGTCAAATTTCAGTGTAAATGCATTCGCACTTGCTTTTCCAGTTGGATATGGTTATTCTGCTCGCTTTTCTCTCTCTGCTAACGTGCGGAGGGTGCTGCAGTGCACGGATAAGCAGATGGCTCACTTCATGCTGGAGACAGATCCATTGCTGAGCTCGGGGATTCTTGTATCTAAAGAAGTGCTTGAGTGGAACCACTTGAGTGAAAGCTGCAGTGGAAACTGAAGATCTTTAAGGTCATTTACCACACATATGGGTGATGTTGTCGCGAGAAAAAAAACGGGAGAAGAGCTCCGAAAGAGGATGTTTCTTGCCTCATCCCCAACGTTCATCATCCTGCAACATGTGGAGTTTCTCTGAGGACATGCAATCCCAGATTTGCTAGAAACAAATTTGTGATGTTTGGTGAGCACAAAGCCCCAGGCAGCATGGCCACAGCCTTAACCATCTGTGCGTGATTCCAGCAGCATCAGTCCTGCAGTTCACATGTGAGGTTCTCGGCTTTCCTCTTTCGTTACAAAAATGGTTCTGTTCCCCATCCAGGCAGCTTTCCAGGCCAGACCTCATCTCCCAGGACACTGCAGTGGTGGAAGGTGGCCAGTATGGAGTGGTATCAGTACAACTCTATGTATACCGGGAGCTTAAGTGAACCTTAAGTGGGGAAACAACGTTGCTTCATCCTGCAAAGATGAGAAATTCTAATGGACCTTGATGCATGAAAGCCTTTCAAACTCATTTAGAGGGGCCACGTGATATTGCAAATGTAAGGTCCCAAGTGTGGGCACATAGAAGTTAGAACTATCACTATTTAATTGAAGCTCACTGCAGAATAAACTGCAGAAAATTCAGTTAGTGATTCCTCCAACACACTGCTGTTGCGTTGTTATACTCATTGAAAAGGTCTTTCTTTCCCCATAAGCTGTTGTGCACAGTTTTTAACAAGATCGCCCTGAGGAGAGTCCGAAGAGCGGTCTTTAATGGCCCTACTTGTCTGTGCACTGCTGTCACAATAATTTCTTAGCCCTGAGCTGGCGTGTCCTGACAGCTCAGGCAAGGAAGGCTTCCTGGTGTTGAGGAGATCTTGGCTGCTATCTTACCGTTTGAGTTTTCTCTAGTGTTTCAAGATTTTTGTCTTGTTTCTGTCTCCCTTGGGCCTTTTCTGTGCCTTCTCTATGATTTCCTAATTCATTTCTGCATTTTGTGTGAAAGTGAAGTGTTCCTTGGCCTGGTGGCTTGGCTCCCAAACATCACTGACAGGCCATATGTGAAGACTTTTGCTGAAATGTCCTTGGTGAATGCAAAAATGCATGTTCTGCATATGTATATATGTACGTGTACTTAAACACACAGGAATCAGAGTTCTTAGCTAAATCAGCAGCAGTGGGAATACAATACAAACTTTGGTTCTTAAAATAAGCAGTTGCTGTTATAAATTATAATTTTCAGCATTACTCTCATGCAGTTCTATTTGGGCTATTTCTAAATTAGGCCATCTAAAATGTGGGCAAGCTGTAACATGGGTCAGTTTTGCTCTGGAGGAAGTATCTTGTAGAGGTTGTGCCCCTCAGGTAATACAAGGTTAAGTGACACAAAGTTTGAAATACTTTGTATATGACTGTTAGGGCAATATAAAATACATTTCATCCAAACACACAAGGTAAAAATAGGAAGTTTCAATGCAGTGTTTCCAAATTTATTAAAAAAGAGAGCCATTGTAAGCTACGTTCATGATGCCCTTTCCCTACCCTGTGCTTGTCTTAGAGGATCAGAGTATGAAAAACATTAAAAAATACAGCACATGTTGGCAGAGAACTATGGGAAGTTGCGGTTTTGAGCATCTAAAGCTGGAAATTCCTTTGTCTTGGACGGCAGCTATGAGCCTTCTGTCCTGATACATCAATAATGTGTTTCCTCCTTCATAATGCCTTATTTTAAAACTTTAGTATACAATATATAGTATTTACTAAAACCAGAGGTATAGTCCTGATTAATGTTGGACATGGAGGCTGGAAGTAATTTTTTATTCCAGTCCAAGGGTTCTGTAAAATACTGCCTGGTTTCGAGGCAGATTGCAGTTAAATACTAGCTAGGGAAAGGAGAAACTATATTTCTAGCAGGGTTTTGAAAAATGGAGAAGCAGTGGTCTAGAGAGCATCAGATGGAGACTCCGGAGAAGGAGCAGAACAGGAGCTTTGAAATCAGAGGTAGTGAGAATATGAAAAAACAAAGACAGAGTGGAAAGAGGAAAAGGATGTCGTGGATGAGGAAGAAAATGGAAAATACTACAATAAAAACAGTACCTTTGCACTTCAGTGAGGAAGCAATGGATGTTTGAGGATGGAGCTGGTGCAACTTCTTAAAAGATAAGCTGAGGTTGGAACACCTGTGTGAATCAGGCTTTGTAGAGCAGGGACAAACAGAGGCCACAGCAGCACAGGAGTGAGGAAGCGAAGTTAAATGTTGGTGACAGTAAAAAATACACGTTGAGGCATAAAGAGGCAAAATGTGCAAAACTTTTATTAGTCTTCACCCTACAGGTAGCGTTTGGTACCCAGATGACTGTTCTCTGGAGAAGACAATTTAATCCTAAATTAATTAAAAAAACCAGCCAGCCTTTTTTTAGTAAACCTTGTGACAGAAATAGCAAGCAGAATTTGGCTGACTCACTGTTTTCTTCAGACAAATCCGTGAAGTGACGTGCATTGTTTGTTCTCCAGATTGTACCTGAGGTGGCTTGTAGTCAAGACTCCAAAGGCGTGGATCTCTACAAATACAAAAAAGGAGGTACTATTCCCAAATGAGTAACCACACTTACCGAGGTGGGCACAGTGGAGAAAGGTGCTTAAGGAGAAAACTAATTTTCTGAAGAGGGACAAAAAGTTGCAGGGGCTTGACAAGTCAGTAAGACACCCCTTCCACAAAAGATGGACTTGTAAAATCCCCGTTGCATAGATTCAGAGGTCTGTGCATATACTAGTGAAGTACGTGGGCATATGGGACAGACTTTCTGTGAGTCCGTCTGCAAACCTGCCAAATCTACAGCAGATAACAGACTTTGCAGCTCTCTAGGATTTTCTCATGCCGAGGTGCAGTGTATGAGGAATTCACCTGAAACCAGGCTTTTCTTGCCCTCATTATTCTCATAATTTATATTAACCAAATCTACACTGACTGAACAGAAATAAAATGAACACTTTTCCTCTAAAATGAAAATATCTCTACTGATCTAGATTTATGAAATTACTCATTGGCCATGCCGCTGTTTGCATCTCTGATTGCATCTCCCATCAGCTACCCGCTGACTGCAGTATCCAGATTTCATTTAATTCTTAGTCCATTGGTTTTCAATTAAAAATGGTTTTCTCATGAGGATCAGCCTAGAAAAATCTCCCACTGGGCTATTGCCTGCCTTTATGGAGTTGCACAACTATTTGACTGTTCTCATCACAGTGCTAGGCTTAGAAATGCCAGTACTGAAAAACGCAGAGCAGTTAGAAGAATAAGCTATGCTTGACCTTATTAGCAAGATTGCTCATTCTGTACTGGGAGGCTTTGGGGGTGGTGGGAATTGGGCCAGTCTGCTGGGAGTAATGGGGTATGTTGCAATTGTCCTCGTGTTGTTTACTTGCTGACCCATTTAGTATTTGGTTTAGTTTATTGATTATTATTTTTCTTTTGTGTTTAAGGGTTCTTCCTACGGTAACTCATAGATATATCTCACGTTACTAAATGTAAAGGGCTCCGCGTAAGCCACACAGTTTCTTCAAATTATTCTTAGGTGATGCCCTCTGTAGATAGGTACCCATGGGAACAGGAGACACTGCCACAAACCCATCGGCAGACAACACAAACTGGGGGAACAAACACTCACGAGCAGCACAGAGCTCTTGAAGGTGCTGATTTCAGAGACTGACCCCTACGGCACGACGGAGCATTAACCTTTGGGAGTGTGATCCAGGACAGGTGACAGGGGCCTGAGGAGTCCCACTTCTTACACAACTTTGTGCGTCTCAGACGAATTATCTGCCCACCTGTCTCCCTTGCGTCTCTCCCACATCTCCCAGTGACCCAGACTCTCTGACATGTCCCGCAGCATCACCTGTTGCAATGAGGCTTCTCAGCTGTATCTCTTACAGGGGGTGTAACCGAAAATACCTTCAAACTGTTGTAACCTGGGATGTGAGTTGCATGTGATAGGAATTACTATAGCGGGAATGACCTCCGGTGGAGGAGAAGCCTTACAAGAAGTGCGTGTGCAGCGGTGACCGACCTAAGCTAGATTTGGTGCCCCATGACCACACGCAATACACCACTTCTTCTGTCCTGAGTGACCATCATAACAGGTGGAACCCAAATTACTGGACTAAATTAATTCAATGGACATTTTGTGGACATTTTACAAGGATGGTCCGTAGACTAAGGGAATGATATCTGTATTATATCAAAGGGTGGGAAGAGGAGAGGTGTTTCATAAGGATGTATTGGATAGTGGGCCTGAGGATGACACAAAGTATGAAATAATGGCTGGACAATGTGCTGGTTTTGGCTGGGATAGTGTTAATTTTCTTCATAGTAGCTAGTATGGGGCTGTATTTTGAATTTGTGCTGAGAAGAACATTGATAACACTGATGTTTTAGTTGTTGCCAAGTGATGCTTATATTAAATCAAGGATGTTTTCAGTTTCTGGTACTGCCCCTGTTCTTCCAGCTGCCAAGCTGGAAGGAGACACAGCCAAGGTAGCTGACCCAAACTGGCCAAAGGGACATTTCATGCTGTAAGGTGTCATGTTCAGTATATAACCTGGGGGTAGGTGGTATGGGGAAATTGCTGCTTGGGCTTGGGCTATCGATCACTGGGTGGTAAGCAATTGTTGAGTTGTGCATCACTCGTTTTTACATACTCCTTTATCAGTAATATTATTATTTCCTCTCCCTTTGCTGTCCTATTAAACAGTTTTAACCTCAACCCCTGAGGGTTTTTTTCCAACTCTCTCCGCCATTCCACTTGGGGACAGGGGCAAGTGAGTGGCTGCATGGTGTTTAGTTGCTGTGGCTGCATGGTGCTTAGTTGCTGGCTGGGGCTAAACTGTTGGATTAGGGCCAACATGAGGGCACATATGAAGCCACCTTATAAATATATGATTTGTTTTTAGCGTTTTCCTAGTGAATGAGGGAATGAAGAGATGACAGACATGGATAAAATACTTAGAAACTTGTTTCTAAGTATCTACCATATGCATTAAGAGTGCTTTAAAATTAGGATGGATGCCGAAATGAGGTATTTGAGCTACATTAATGATATAGGACACTTAGCATCATGCTCACATTACAAATCAGATCACTGTATAGCACACAGTCTTCTATAGACTGAAAACAAGCAGGTCACTTTTATATGACAGCTAATATTTTATGAAAATGTTGATTTGTACAGACAAACTGCATAAGCAACAACATCTTTGTAGCTTCATTGATGATTTTTTTCTTCTGTTTTAGAGGAGATATTCTGACATACCCTTGCACTCATAAATCCCGTGTTCATCTGCTCAACTGAGATTACAGAGGTGAGAAACATGGCTCCTAAAAAGAACTAGATTCTGGATGTAACTGAGACAATCTATTGCATTGAAAATAGGTATAGGAGGTGATACAGTAATGATTGGGAAAACAAACACCCTATATAGTCACCTCCACGCCATCAGCAGTGAAAGGCAGTCAGGCTTCAGAAATGTATTACTCACAGCTGGGAAAGCCTTCAGCTCTCCCGACCTGAAGGCCCTGAGATCTTTGGGGTGAAGCCCAAGAATTTACAACCTTTAATATATTCTGTATTTTTCCCATAGACAGAATGAAAGATATTATGTACAGATAAATATGATAAATAATGGCTATAAAGCATAGGTAGACGTGAATTTTAACAAATGAGACTCATGCAGAGAGAGAAATGTATGACGAATAAAGCTTTCCACATCCACTCTTATAAGAGTTCAAAGACAGAGGAGACATCTGATCTGCCATAAAAGCCACCGTGAATGAGAAAGTAGAAAACCCCTGAGCAATGCAAAAATTCAGAAGAAACAACCACAGTGACTTGCATAGACGGATAACGTGGATGGAAAAAATACTCAACCTGGAGCTTAAGCCCAAAGGATATTGCTTTTGCCACAGCTCTGATACTGGATTTATAAGGGCAAAGAAAATCATTTAACCCAACTGTCCTTAAATCCAAATCTTGTTACAACTTGGAATAAAAATAAATTTTAACATGACTGAGAGATTTGGCAAAGTGGCAGAGACTAAATAAAGGTTATTCTGGGGTTGAGTGAACAAGACTCTATAGCTTGCTAAGACTCAGGATGTCCTTTTTCAATACGGAGCCCAGACTGGTTATGTAAGGGCGTTTTCTGCTGGGCAGAAATGCAATTTCTTACGGATACAATTTCTGACAGATGCAATGCTGTATATGTGAATGAAACACTTTGCTGCTGATCTGTCCCATACTGGGGATGCCTGTCCTACAGAAACAGCCTTACTGATGGAAGGTGCTCACTGCCCTGCCTTACCTTTTGTTCCCTCAGACTGCAGTGTACGCTTCATGGCACTGAATCAAGCTATGAAGGTCAGTCACGTGGTGTATTGCTGATGGTAAATGTTATTTTTTGACAGATATGTAGGACATATAGCTTGCCTGTATTCATCTCCCCATGTTCCTATTATCATTATTTATCACTGGATCATGATAGCTTCTGAGTCCCCGTGGAGCCCCACTGTGCTAAGTACTAGAGAAACACATGCCTGGCTTTGCTGTTTTGGCTTTGCTCCAGTAGATCGGCTGTATTCGTGTATCCCCCGCCTTGCTATTCTGATTTTTTTCTGTTCAACAAAGGGGTTATTTAAAACACTGGGGAGAGGCGAGTGGGGAGAATGATCAAATAAGATCTTTTGCTTGTTAATCTGTGAGCGTCTTTGCTCCACTCTCAATTGCATGGATAGAAAAGCATGACTAGTTCTTTGTTGGACATGCAACTACTCCAGCACGTTCTGTAAACAGCCACATGCCTACTGACTTCAGTATGCTCTGCAAAGCAGAGGGGTGCTGTGGTGCTTTCAGTCATACAGATGAAGCTCTGATATCAGTGCATATTTGTGTTTGGAGCACATGCTGGATCTCTGTGATGTGAGCTTAATTAATTTAACCTACTCTTTTCTAAGTCTGATATGCAATACTCACAACTGACCCTCTCTTGGCTGATGTGGTTGAGAGAATATCCCCAGGTGGATGTTTCTCTCATGTGCAAAATGTACTGAGCAGCGTCCTACCGCTAAGCTAGATTGTTTCCAGCATTGTATGTTATGAGGGCAGGGTCACAAGTACAGCCTCTAAGTTTCTGTGAAGTGGCATAGCAAGACTAATCTCAGTCTCTGGTGGTGGAGAGTGCAGCACCAGCATGATGGGCTCATACTGTTCTGGTAATCAAGGGATCAACCTTGCTTCTTTGGGACCATACTGAAGCCAAAGAGGTGATATAGCCGTCATTTTTTAATGCAGCCTGTGATAGGAATTTTGCTGCTCCTGCAGGAGAAGGGATGGATGCTCCTGAGAATGGGATTCCTCTGCGTTGGCAGTCCAGAGCTACTTGAGCAGACATGTGGCCCTGTATTAGTTCCCAGAACCCATGCTGAACACTGATCCATTAGTAGTTTCCTGCCCATAAAGGACCTTGTAGCTTAGAGGGCAGTACAGTGAAGCCTATAGTAACGTTCTCTGCAGCAGCTTCTGAACAGAGAGGAAGAGGAACCCATACCTTCTCAGCCACATTTACACTGACAGACTAAACCCCGTCTCTGAAAGTACCTTGCGCACACTAAGCAGGCAAAAGCCCCCATAAACTCATGCCACCTCTACCAAACTGGAACATTCCTCTCTCCAAAACAGTAAGTAATCACCTCTTAAATGACCTTTAATAATGCAGTATTATCCGATGGAGAAGGGACACTTTGCTATAGCTCATTTTTCACAGGCCCAGCAAACAGGCCGAGTTCCCCACCCCAGGTTAGCTCAGTCGTTAGCGTTAATTCACTCTTTGGTGCTGGGGGTGAGCAGCCCTAGCTGTGAGGAGATAGGTAACCTGGGGTCAACGCTTGGGTGACTTGTCTGCCTTCAACGTTGTGTTGTGGGGGGGCACAGATGAGCAAGGAATGTAGCAGTCAGGATGGAAATAATGGGGGTTTTATCGGTACCTGTTGCGGGGGGAACACGTAAAACTCCTGGGAAGGAAGCAGAGGTGTTAGGGTTACCAGGCAACCAACACCAGTAAAGAATTATATGCAAGGAGAGCAGGGAAGGAGAGATCCAATCAAGGACCTGCCTGGCCAATTAGGTGCCTGAGACAATGATAAAGTGAGCACACTAAGATTTCATAGTAAGTGAGGAAATCTGTTTAACGTAGACAGAAGGTGCGAGAAAAGAATGTATGTGACTAAATAGTCAGGCCAGAGATTAAAATTCTTCACTGAATTGAAATAAAGCCCCTTATTTTAAGCATTATTGGCCTGGAGTTGTTGAAACAGAGACATTTTCAGGGGTTTCATTCATGTTCTGCCACTGATTCTGCTTGTTGGATTTTTCAGTTCTTTTCCACCTTGAAACGCTGAAATTAAGTGTTTCTTTTCCTGATCTGGTCAGCTTGTCCATGTTTTGCATCCTGCCAGTGGGTAGTACAGGGCTCACTGCCAACCCAAAGCCCTGTTTTCTTAATAGAAAACACAGTAAACCAGGAAAGCAAATCCTGATTTTGTTCATCAGACTAGAGAGAGACTCTATTTTATTAAAACCTTCTTTCAGGTCTGCCAAGTGCCTGACCAAGGGCATAAAAATCAAGGAGTTTGCAATTTGGCCATGTTAAGGTTTATAACATACAGTAAAATGATGGCATTCAAAGCTTACTGAGATGTATTCTGCAAACGCTGCCTGTGGTGTAGTCCAGAGGTTGGGATTATCAGGCATGTGCAATGCAGAGGATGCACTGGGAGGTGATTGCTTTGCTTTTCTTTCCTTCCCTCTCCTGGCTGTCAGCAGTCACTGCCTGCTTGCTGGCAGCGAGCAGGGCCAGGGCTCTGCTGCAGGGCCCTGATCTGCCCTTTGGAACATGGGTGGAAGTAAACCACCAGTTGACTCTCAATCCAGCAAACAAATGCAGGCAAATAGAGCCGTGCGGGATAGAGGCCGTGTTCTGGGGTTACCTGACAGCTCAATCTGCCTCTTCCTGGACATCAGCCTGCATTTGACCCATGCAGCGCTCAGGACATGGGACATCTGCTTCTCCCACCAGTCCCCTCTGGGTGACCCAGCACCAGCAGATTGGACTTGTTGTATCCTTCTTTGCTGTGGGATTTTGCAGTGATAACGCCAATTGTTAGCCAGTGGCTAAGATTGGAGACGCCAAGATCAGAGATGCCTGCAGAAACACAAAAGCCAGCATCCGAAGCTTCAGAGTGGTTTTAATACGTGGACATGCACGAGATGGCATAGCTGGTGCTGCTTTGCTTGGGAGCTCATTTCCTCTCCTGCCTGCAGTTGTTAGCAGCCATGTGGCATCCTGATATTTCGTCTCTATTAACTTCTTGACAGATAGCCTTCGGGGGTTTATTAGGAGATTAATTGTTTTCAGGAAGCTTTTAGACTGTTAGCAAGGTTTTATCTATTTTTTCCCCATCCCCTCGAACAGGTGACTCTAATAAAGAAGTATGACATGTATTAAGATGCTCTGAGGAGCATCACTTTTCTCACTGAACCCCAGCTTCTCTGCTCTTTGCAGCCCAGAGCTGAGAGCAACAAGGGGGGACCCAGTTTTGAAGAGGGCACCAGCTGCAGCCATCGTTTCAGCCACGTTAGTTAGATCTTCCCCATGGCATTTTTCCAGGAGAAAAAAAAAGAGCACACAAGTCTGGCTATTTTTTTCTATAGTCAATGCATGTGATTAGCGGTATTTATAAAAACTGTGCAGAAAACAGCAACTCAGGAAAAAGGAAAAGTACAGGCAGATGCACTGAACGAAAGGAGAAATTAACAGACTTTCAAGTCAGCAAAAGCGCCTGATTAAGGATTTAAAAACCAGAATTTTGTAATTTGGTCGTGCTATGGGTTTCTAAAGCATGGTTCAACGATGCCTTTTTAGGCCTACTGGAAGCTATTCTGTAAATGACTGCGTGTGTAGTGCCATCCGAAGATACTGGAAACGTTGTCATTGTTTTCAGGGTGGAAAGAAGGAAACTTCATCAGAAAAAAATGTTAAAATAAGGGGGATGAACTCATCGTAGCCCACTCAAACCTTCCCTTTCCTCCCTTTAAAACTGTGATTTCAGCGTTTTCCTTGCATTGCGCATAGTTCTATCAGTGGTTTGTTCATTTTTTGACATCTTTCCCCAAAACCAGAAGATAAGCATTTAACAGAATATTTTCCCATTCCTATTTACTATAAAACCTGTAGCAAATCACTAATTTCATAAGTAATTCCAGCCCAGCAATTTTGCATTAGCATGGGAATTTAAATCTCCCTTGTGCTTCACTGCAGAACTGCATTTGCCCAGATCACGGAACAGGACTTGGAGCTTTATACTATTAATCTGCAAATTCAAATGCAGGTTGGCAGAACCTGAAGCACTGTGATGACCTCCTTGCTCAGCCGCCTCTAATATGTTCTGGAAACTGCCTAGAGTACAACAATAAGGATACATACACAATACTTTCCACCTGATGGCGTATAGCTAGTTTATTTGTTCTGTCTCCATGGACTGCTAGAGATGTGCACAGATATGGATTTCCTTCCATTTGTAGATGTAGTCCTCTCAATTTAGCTATGATTATTTGAGACCATAAGGGGAGTCCTTGGTAGCGTTCCCACTGTACCCATAACGTGACTGGAGACTGGAGTGCTCAGTGCTACCCATCTTGCATCCACTGAAGATAATGAACACGATAAATTAGGAGCAGTGTCTTTTGGTATATGCATGTGTAGCAGCTAGCAGAGGGGGGCATAGTAAAATGAGATTCTTCATTAGCTCGAATCAGAGAAATACATACAAATAATTCCACTGAGGGAAGTGTGACACTAAATGACATCCAAACACCGGGACATGAAAAGGTGCTAGTTTTTAATCTGAGTATTTTATGCATTTTTAAAACACACACATGGATTGAATGTGTCTAAATAGTCATTGCTTAAGGTGCCTTTCTTGGACATTAAAAACAGCTTGCATAAATTCCTCATTTTACCTGATTGCTTTCATTAGCTCTCTGTCTGTAACCCACACCTCTTTTGCTAACAAGGACAGAACCACGATACTCATTAGGACTCTCCCTTTAGAGGAAGCCAAGTGAAAAAGCCCTAGACTGTAATGCTGCAGTAGAAGGTGAAAATGTTACCAGATGAACAATTCTTTCCAGCAGTGCTTCGGCTAGCCTCACCATGTAATTGCAGATTTATTGTAAGCCATCAAACCCCATTATTTCCCATCCAGGAGTCTTTGCTTTTCAGCCCTTCACTCATCCGAAGGCATACTTGCTGGGGGGAGGTGCAGAGTCAGCAGAAAAGATGGACAACATGAATAATTAAAATGGAGGTTGAGTTCCCATTTGCTACTGAAGAGAAATGGTTTGCACAAAAATAGAGTGAATCGGGGCGTCAGAGATGCTCAGGAAGGGTGGCTGTTATGTTTGTTGGTATTTCTGCTTTCTGGGAGTATTGTTCATGATGGGGTTATTTAAATATTGGGTTTAGAATGGCAACCTATCATAATATTATTTTGAAACACTCTGCTGTACAGGTAATGCTAGAGAGATGTGTTTGGCAAAGGTAGGAGCTGCTAACAAGTAGGGGATTTGCAGCGTGTGGACACGTGAGTTACCCAGTGAAAGATACATTACACAGAGTGTTGTCTCAATAACAAAAACAAGCACTCAGAAATGAGACAATTGAAAAAATGAGGTTAGCTTTGATTTTTAATGTAGTTGTGCCATTAAAGACGATCAAGTGCCAAGTTTTCATACCTTTCTTGTGTTTCCAGTGTTAAGGATGGACAGTGCTTATCCGTGCAGTGCTTTGTTTCTTCCACTATTCAATCCTTTTTACTTGTTTTTTGGGGCTTTTTTGTTGTTGTTGTTGAGGTTTTTTGTTTGTTTGTTCTGCACATTAAGCAAATCCTTTTTTTTTTAAGAGATTACTAATTTCCTCCTGACACTAACCACCATCATTATGTTTTTGCAGACATTACTAAATTTATTTTCATAAAACGCTCAGACCTAAAGGGACCTGTTATCATTCCCCTTTCAGAGATGCAGCCTTGAGGCACAGAGATTACAAAAATTTTATTCCAAGTGCTTAAACTGAGAGAGATTTCAGGGAACTTAATTTCCCAGGGTGCAGAGAATTATACAACACACAAAACGTGACAACCGTAACTTCATTTGCAGTGAGGGCTCAGCACATCTATAAATCGGATCCCGGGTGCTGGTGTCCAGCAAGTGAGGAACCGAAATTACTGGACAACTATATAATGTTAGGTTGAAAAAACCCCTTCATTAATATAATGTGTGACTGTCACTGTCAAGAATAGGGTCCAGCTCTCCAGAGCAGCACTGTTCTGCCTTACCTATTTGATCTTGTCATTGTCTGTAACTTTGACTTGGTACATTGACATCTTTCAATGTCTGAACAAAAAAAAGCAAGCGTTCTGCAGGCAGCCCGCCTTCATGGAAAACAAATCCAGGATATATACAAGTCATATGATGATTATAGCATATTGAATGAGACAGGAATACTGGGGGGGGGGGGGGGGGGGGGGGGGGAGGGGAGGGGGAAGGAAGAGTACGTGGTTATGCCATTCAAGTCCATCTCCTGATGTATTGGTAGAAGGGGACTGAAAAAAGAGCAGTGTCGGCTCTGGTTTGTCCTAAATTTTTGATTGCTCTTGGACAATATCCTTTTCCTGTACTTTATACACACTACACACGTCTCTAATGGACAGAGAAGAAATTCCATCACCAGTTACCACCCCACGTGCCACCAGTGAGGTGATGCATCCCTCGTGGGTGCTCCCCCATGGTTCGTGTGGTGGTAGACTGGGGCAGCACAGCCCTTCGCTTCACGCACGTGTTTTCGCGGCTAACGACCGCGTGCTGGGACGAAGGATGTCATGTCAACCCATCCACCCCCTCCCCTCGTACGGCAGGTCTGGCCTAGAACCGCCTTCACCCCGACTGGCCCCGCCCCGTTGCCGGACGCCCCGCCCCCTCCCGCTCCGCCGGGCGTGGCGCCGCTCTCGTCTCCCGTCTCTGTTGCCGGCGCCGCTCTATCCCGCTTCCTGTCCTCGCCGTCTCCCCCACCCCCGCCTCCCCCGTCAGGGCGCCGGGCGGAAGTGCGCGACGCGGCCATGGCGGCTGTGGATATCCGAGGTAGGGCCGCGGCGTGTGTGGGCGCTCGGGGCTCCCTGCGGCCCTGGAGGGCTGGGCGCGCTTCCCGCGGCTCCGGGACATGGAGGGGGACGCCGCCGCCTCTGTGTCGAGCCGTGAGCCCTGCCCGCCGCCCTGGACTGAGCTCCGCCGGCCGGCGCGGAGAGGCTGGGCGCCGCGGGTGAGCTCCCTCCGTGAGGCGGAGCGCGGCGGGCCTGGCTGCCCCGGGGCAGCTGCGGCTGACGTAGGAGGTCGGTGTAATGGCCACCGTCCTGGCTGGCTGGCGGTTGCTGTGCTAACAGCACTCCCTCCGGGGAGCGTCCCGCGTTAGCGGACGGTGCGGTGTGGCCGAAGGTGCGAGAGTACTAGAGCAGCGTCCTTTGTTAGTGCTCCGTAGGGGCGGTGGGGCTGCCAAGTTTGTGTGTCCGAAAACGCTGCACGAGACAGTTCAGTAGCGTGAACTGGCAGGAAAAACAGTCCAAAAAAGCAGTTTTCTTGGACATGAGGCAGGCTGGGAGGGCCTGCTCAGGGCCACCTGGGAAGAACAAGCCTCCCATCAGGAACAGTCCTGCCTTTTCCGTGCATGAGGAGCTCCTGAGGTGAGACGGTAATAAGGGAACGGCAAGAAGAGTTTTAGCCCTGAAGTGTGGAGGGAAGTGGTAAACACTGGCACGTGGGACTTGCAGGAGACTAAAGCAGTGGGTTAGGCTGATAATCTTAACAGAGCTTCGGGTGGCTGTGATGAGGCAGGCCCGGTGATAGAAAAGACAGAAAGACAGCTGAAGTAATGGAACAAGAAAGGTTTGGGTGAGAATTCACGGAGATTAATAGAGAGAATGTTTTGAAGAATAAAGAGTGGTATTTGAATGAAGTATTGAAGAAGGTTTACCTTGTAAACAAAATGCAGGTTAAATTACTGTGAAGAGATTGAACTTTGAGAGAAGAAGAGGAGTTTGAGCCAGCACAAGAAAGGGAATTGTTTATCTCCATAAGGGTCTCCAAAGGGAATCGCACCGAAAGCCTGTGTGATGCGGTCTTGGAGAATGACCGGGACCAGAAAGCTCATGAGGGGTTAATTTTCATAATGCACTGAGGTCTTTTCCTTTTCTTTTTTCAGATTCTTACTTAATGATGTCTGCAGTCCTGTTTGCTTTTCTGACTGCCTTGTTTCAGATTGCAGCAAGGAGCTATGTGGACAATTAATGGAGGAGTGCTGTATTAAGTTATTAGCTGGTGTGACAACATTCTGTCTTAATCCAGATAATTTAAGCTCCCTCAGAGTCTTTTAGCTAATATAGTCCAATATATTAAGTAGATTTTGAGGCATGCTGCTATTTTAAAGCTATCGGACTATGTTACTGTTCCTCTCAGTTTGTCAAAGCCCAGTGTTGGGCTGTGCAGCTGGCAGGGGCAGGTACGGAACATTGTGTGAATTGCTCTCCTCTTATTTTTTGCCACGGTTTGCTGGCTTGTCTCCCAAATTGTCTTGACGCTCAGGGCAGATTCGCAGTATTGTCGCAACACTTTACTTTTGCATCTGTGATGCAGATTCCACAAAAAATGCTTTGAACAAGATGTCCTGGTTTTGAAAGGAACAGGGAAGCAGGAACACCATCCTTTCTTTCTCATACCCAAAATAAACAGAAGTACTCTCTTCTTAATGGGAATAACAGGAATGTCAGGTTTGTGATTGGTTTTGTTCTTCCGCCCCTATTGTCCAAGAATAGTTTAAGAGAACAATCTTGCTAGTTATAGAGGCAATTACAGATGTTGGCACCAAGCAGCTATGGGTAATTGAGCCTCAGGGCCCAACTTTAATTTTGTTTCAGGATGTGTTTATTAGTCTATATACAGCATTGTAGCGCTGTATGTATATGAAGCTTGCCTGACATTCCTCTTGAAAGCGTAGCTATTGTTAATCATACAAGCAAGAAAAGTTTGTATTTGAAATGTAATATGAGACTTCATTATGGCAAGAATGCAAGCACTTAAGATTTTTGGTCTTGTTGGGAAGGAAAGCTTGTCTTTTGGTTTGAAAAGGCTTTTAGGATAGTCAGTGCTACGACAACTTAAGTGCTTTATGATGGATCTTAGTGCTGTGTTTCCGAAGCTTCCTTTTTGATAGTGAGGAGAGAGAATAATCTATCTGAAGTAACATGAATGCCTCTAGAATCGTTAGGCTGGCAGTCAGATTCACGAGGTAAAATGATTTACGCATGACTATGCTGCGTTTTTCCTGGTTTGTTGGGCAGCTAGTGTTACTTTATTAACTGTTCCTCAGAGAAGCTGCTAATAATATATGAGCTGACGTTTTTGGAACCGATCCAGTCATCCTTCAGCATGCAGAGTTGTCACAGAAGTAAAATATTGACAGTGGAATGATAAGCGGGAGTTCTGGGTATGTATATAATGCGTGGACGTAAGGGAACAGTTCCTGTGAGAAGGGAATTTTAGTTCTTCAGTCTTCAGTGACCTCACTTATGTTTTTTAATTCTAAACAGTGGATGCCTTTGTTTTCTGCTTTCTCGTGTCCTGGAAATTCTGTTTGCTGCGGCTGCTGCAAGTTAAAATGGATTAATTTCAGGGTGCCTCACGGATCTTCAGTGTTAGTGGATTTGTTGACTGTGGAACAAATTGTTGACACTGTTTTCTTTGGCCTGCTTGAGGAGCATCATTTTGCTGCAGTGCGATAATAAAATACAAGGATTTTAATTCAAATGTCCCAAATCTGCAGGAACTTAACTAGCATATAATGATTTGCAGGCTGTAGAGTAAGTTTCATTTTAAAAGCTTGCTTTTTAAAAAATGTAATTGTTAATACTCTGTAGTTGGATTTCTGTAATATCCACTGAGGTATGGCGTAAGTAATTTGCTGCAGGCAGTTTGACAGATTAATTGTAGAGTCAGGAATCTTCTGTTCAAAACTACTGGGAAACATCTGCCCAAAGACAGCATCTTTGTGTCTGCTCTTTCGGGGTATTTTTTTGTTTATTATAGATTTCAACCACATTAAAAATAATAAACTTTGAAACATAACAGTATCAGCTGCTGTGATGTAGTGATACGCGTCTTAATAACGGAACATCTTAGAAATGTTTACCAATGCCACTGTTTTACTCATTGGCTTTACGAAACAAAAACTCTTGGTTTAATTAATAGATCTCTAGAGGTTTACCTATTTTTTCAGTGTTGTAGTTTACAGCCTGGAAACTATTTTTGTAAGAAATAAACCGTTTTAAAGATAACCAGGCTCAGATTTAGTGTGAGGTATATCACCCCGCCGTCTGCCTTGTGACTGGTTTTACCTTATTAAGAATAACTGATATGTAAGAATCAACTTACTGGTGACCTAGGTTTCCAAAGGAACTGCGCTTTGGATTGTCTTTCTACTCAGCTAATGCTGTGGTTCATAAAATAAACTGTGTAGAATACTACTGAGTAGATGTAGTATGATGATATGATATACAGTATCACAGCTAATTAACTCCCACCAACACAGCACACACACGTGAGACCTTGCTCACGTTCCTGAGACGTAAAGGTATGCCAGCAGCTAGTGGTCAGGGAAAGAAAAATACAGTAATAAAAGACTGTATTTCTGTTCTGTACCTGCTACAGAACTGCAGAAAGTCAAAGGATATCAATTATTATTTGAACGCTGTGAAACACGTTTTTAACTGGAACTGGTTTGTGTGAGGCTGTGTTCCACCTCCTTCCTCTTCTCTAATCATGAACTGGTGGCAATTCACTCTTGGAGGTAATTGCAGTTTTTCTGGCCGCTTTTGCACTCAGTGTAGATTTCTTTTCCCAGATAACCTCTTGGGAATTTCCTGGGTCGACAGCTCCTGGATTCCAATATTAAACAATGGGAGCGTGTTGGACTATTTCTCAGAGCGCAGTAACCCATTCTATGACCGAACATGTAACAATGAAGTCGTCAAAATGCAGCGGATGACCTTGGACCATTTGAAGTAAGTTGTGATTTGGAACTGCTTCCTATGCAATGTCCTTTGTCCCTCCATCCAGAGGCTTTGATGGTTGCAGAGAAGCATGCCGGAATCATCCTTCTATTCTGTGCTTTTTAGTCCCACCACTCGCTGGGAACCAAGCTTCTTTTTTGTATTCAGATGTCTTTTACTTCCTCTGATGCCATTTCAAGGGGGTGTTAGACATTCTATGTATGTTCTGAGATTCCAGTAAATTAGATATTTCTCTGAATATAGAAAAGCTGTCTTCTCTCATCCTCTCAGCTCAACAGAACCCAAGTAATGGTGACATAGTTAAATGTTTTTCTGTGGTGAATAGCGTTTATGTTAGGGGATACTTTGAGTTCATAAGCAGTTTGTGTTTCAATATCCCGCTGGCTGTGTGCCAAGATTAGTACATAATTCCTCCAAAGAGCTGGCTTTTTAGTATGGATAATAAAAGTAGTGAGTGTTGTAAATAAACTGATCACAGATGGTTGTGTAATGAGATTGCAGCATGCGCAAGTTAACTTTCTTTGCAGCTCCCCATCTGCTACGCTGAGCGCAAGTGAGATGTTGGAGAACTATTTAAAGACTCCACAGTATGACGGGGAGTGTGCAGGCTGAGCTGAAAGTTCATTGGTAAAGTCGCTTGCGCTCGGGTGTGGGTAGCAGAGGGGTTTTCACGTCAGACACACAGGTGGTCACGTCATACCCTGGTCCTTTGTTTCTGGGTTTAAATGATGTTTCTGTGATGATAGATTGTTAATCTTTCTTGCTATTTATTTGTTTGCTAACATGTTTTATGTAGATGATGTGTCAGGGTGTTGTAACTCCTTTTGTATATGCAGCTAGGTTTAGATAGCTAGTGCAGGAAATCCTATGCCTTCCTTTACTGCACATTATACAGACGAGCTTCCAAAGCATCAGAACTTCATCCCTTTACTGCCAAGCCCTTTGATAGCTCTTCACATCCTGCAGATTTTACTTTGAGGAAGATACTTATTCTGGTTGCTACTTTTTCAGCCAGATGGTTGGAGTGGAGTACATCCTCCTCCATGCTCAAGAGCCCATTCTCTTCATTATCCGAAAGCAGCAGAGGCAATCTCCATCACAAGGTAAGGTCACTTGGTTCTTGTCGCTGTTGAGAAGGTTGATCAGTCGCTTTCATCTGTTCCTAATTTGTGTTTTACGCGCTTCTGGTTCCCCTTTTCAGTCTTTATCTTAAATCTCAATAAAAGGGTCAGGTTTTGGTGTGGGGTGCAGATATTTTGTCTAGCAGCGACCTCCAGCGTGCTCATAGCAGGGATTGCCATCTTGTGGTGGAATGTGAAGGGCGCACGGAAAGAGTGCTGCCCTGTGGTATAGTTTGCCATGGGAAATTGGTAATGGCATTCATGCCACGTCATATTTAGCTGTTAGGCTATGCGGGTGTTTTCATTTTAATTATTGGAATATAAGGCTAATGCTATCCTTGCTTGGGGCTGATGAACTGAATTGAATTAGAGGTATTCAGATGAAGTGGCTAGTTTGTGATTTGGAGAACCATTAGTTAGGGAGAGGGATTGTTTGTGCTTCTGTTTGTCACATCACACTCTCATTCTGTGCTATTTCCACCTTCATCTGTGGATTGGCTATACTGCTGAGTAGGGCCTTATCAGTAGAAGACAACCACCCATGTGAAAAATGACCATGAGATACTGCAAAACTTGTTGTTTTGGCTATTCCTCTGAGAACTGTCTCTTCTGGAATCGTGAGGGAATCTTGCGACACCACCACCATTCCTTCTTACAGGGCCACTGATGACCTTTCCAAGTTTTAAATGAAATAGCTTTTTTTTGTTTACATTTGCATGCAACTGGTTTCATTATTCCTTTTTGACCTTAAATTTGTTTGTGTGTGTGTGATTAAAAAAGTAGCCACATTTCAATAGTTATTGGACTGTCTTCTGTGTTTACTGCATGTATATGTAAAATAATTCAGGTTATTTCAGAGTGAGTTCTATAGAAAAGAAAGGCAGGGTTAAAGCTAGTTATTAACTCTTTTTTTTTTTTTTTTTAGTAACTTAGGCTCGGCATCTGCATTTTGGTCCTGTAGAGGACTTTGCTTTGTCTAGCAATGCTGCTTTTTCTGCTGTAATATGCACCCAGCTGTCTTGGTTTGTTAATTTAGGCAGGTGTTCAAGCTTCCTAAAGTGCAACTACTGGATGAATTGCATCCTGTGAGTAAAAAGGTTCAGACAGAATCTGTTAAGGCAGACGGAGGAACTGAACAAATGTGTGCATAGGTAGGATCATTAGGAATGTGAAGCTGGTAGCATTGCTATAGTTTCCCAATTGAAGAATGTCGGGCAGAGTATTGTCAAGGCTGTTGACGTTCCTCTGCACTGTGGCTCTAATGAACAAGAATTTTTGATGGGTTGATAGAGGTTCCAAATCTGATTCAGCAAATGCCTTCGGAAGGTAGTCTTTTTTTGACAGAATGTTATTAATTTAGAAAGGTGTGCTCTGTGTGGGCTTGGCTGCTGTTGGGTCTGGGAAATCTCGCTAAGAGGACCGCATAAGTTGGAGAAGGCTGAGGCCAGAAGAATGTCATCTTATGTTGTGGGTTTCTACTGGTACCAAAGGCAAGTGGAACTACTTCCAGTGCAGTTCACTTGAGTCCTCTTGTGTCACTCTGAAAACCCCAACTCTTGTAAGGTCAATTAGTTGTTTACGGTAGGACAGGACTTAAAGCTGATGCTTTTTTATCTGTAAAGCAGATTTTGGGTTTTTTTTTTTCTCCCTTACCAGTTTATGGCTAAGGTGCAAATAAAGCACCTCGAAGGAAAGGGTTAAAAAGGGAAAATTTGGTGATGAGATGAATATTGCAATTTCTGCTGCTACTACTGGAATTCAGCAACAAATACAGATTCTTCAGTCAGCGTTTTAAATTGATGCTGCCTTTTTTCTCTCCACAGTTATTCCATTGGCCGACTACTATATTATTGCTGGAGTGATTTATCAGGCACCTGACCTGGGGTCTGTCATTAATTCCAGAGTTGTAAGTGTTCTGTGTATTTGATGTATATCAGTTTGTATCTGCTTTTACTTTGCTTGTTCCCCAGGCTGTTTAAAACCCTCCTTCCCTGTTTTGAGGAGCAATCTCATGAAGTATACAGTAACTTAAAAACCCACTGGTTAATATGGTGTGCATCCCACATGGAAGTGTAAGATCCTGGAAGAGTGCAGTATGGTCCAAAAAGTAGGATACATTATTGAAGGCTGAAGGATCAGAATAACTGAAGCTACACGGTTGGTGGAACAGCAAGAGATTTGAATAATCAAAGGAAAAGTTACATGGCGAATACATATGAAATAGTGATTAAATACATATTCAGTGAAGCTTGCTTTAGAATGTTAATGTTGAGATAATGTAATATTTCTCTTTAAATGAGGCGCTTATTTTTTAAGTTGATGTGGTATTTCTTTTTAAATGGATACTCAGGTTTGTTTGATTTTTTTTCTGTTCTAGTAAACTACTGTTTTTTCAAGTTTTTCTCTGTGAGTTTAGAAAAGCACTTAGAAAAGGTCTAGTAAAAACCTGTTAAAGAGATTGCATTCTTAGTCCAAAACTAGATGTCCCAAGTTCCCTTCCCAGAACAGAAATAAATATGGAACACTAATTTTAAAACCCCTGCATTCAAAAATTTATACTGTACTTTCTCCTTAAATTCTGAACACTGCCTTTATGTCCTTGTTCCGAAAGCTTACTGCAGTGCATGGAATTCAGTCTGCTTTTGAAGAAGCTATGTCCTACTGTCGCTATCATCCATCCAAGGGCTACTGGTGGCATTTCAAAGACCAAGAGGAACGAGGTATGATTCCTAGTTGCTCCTGCGTGCTTTGGGAGAGGGAAGGTGATGCTGGGAAAAGCTTGAGACAATGCACAGTGATGGTGTAGAGGTGAGGTTAAGTGTCTGCCTGTCTGAAGGGTAAGTTGGTGCTCCCTGTCAGGTGGAAGGAATCTTGGTCTTCTGAGCTGGTGGGGATGAAGATGGAAGCACGTGTGGGAGATGAAAATGGTGAGCCATGTGTCAACAAAGTAGGCAACTCTTCAACCCACTGCAGACCAAAGTACATTTTCAGAGCCAAACCAGTTTGTCAGTACGTGAGAATTGTCCTTAATCTGTCTTCCACAAAAAAAAAAGTCAACAGGAAAATCTAGGTGAAGTTTAGAGGAGAGACTAATACCAACCTGTCATCCAACAAAGAGCTGCTAAGAGAACAGAACTTCTAATACGTCTTTCTCTTATGTTTCTGTGACTTGCAGAGAAAGCTAAACCAAAAGCCAAGAAGAAAGAAGAACCAAGTTCTATTTTCCAAAGGCAACGGGTAGATGCTTTGCTTTTAGACCTAAGACAAAAGTTTCCACCCAGATTTGTTCAGGTATGATGCTTGTAAGCCATAGCACTGCTGTAACTTAGAACTTAGGGCAGTCATAAGTACCTGAACAGCTGAAACCAAGTGGGAATTTTGTGTGCTTTCTGCAATGCTAATATGATTTAAAAATATATTTGAAAGGGAAGGTTCTGTTTGGAGTGTAGGATTCCTCTTTGTAATTGCAGGAGTCATTAAGACCTTGGCAAAACTATGAGGGAGAATTTTATTATACAAATTCCTTATCTACTCTCAGAGGGTCTGTTCTTGTCAGCTGTCAGATTTTGCTGCTGCTCCCAGTTTCCTGGTTTGTGAGCTCAATCAAGCCACCACGGCTATTTTGGTTTACTTACTCCATTATTCCTTGAGGCTCATTAGTTAGTGTGGAAATTCTTGGTGTTCTGTGAAGTTGTGATTATCTCTGACCGTCTGTAGTAGTGATTTATTCCAGCAGGTCTTGTGCTTGGAAGCAACAGAAATGTTTACTCCTCAGATGTGGGAAAGACTGTCTAACTCCGTGTTTTTTACTTTAGCGCTTTCCAGTTGTCAGAGGAAAAACTGTATATTATAAAATGCTAATTGGATTTTGCTTAAAGTGTATTTAGTGATACCTTCTACCCTTAACTCTTATGCCTAAGAGCGCATGGCTTGGTTTAAATTCCTAAGTGAATAGTAAGAAGGGTTAAGAATTATGACTTTAGTTCTACTAATGTGTTCTTCTCTTATTTTTTTTCCTTCCTCCCCCACAGCAAAAGCTGGGAGAAAAGCCTATCCCAGGTAAAACTCTTAATATTCTCATAAGACTTAAACAGTGCCTTCCAGTTGCCATATAAGCTCCTTGCAGCTGCTACCAAGGTGGTTAGGAATTCTGGCATTGCCTGATCATGCAGATTACTAGATAAGAGTTCTCTGTGACACCAGGATAAAACTGAAATAATACGTAGTCTACTCCTGCCTTTTGTGTCTGTAAAACTGTGTTGCCTGAAGGTCCAAATGCAGGAAATGAATTTAGCCCTTGGTTATTCTTATACCTTTGAAATTAATTTTGCCCCTTTGACATCAATGTTTTCTAAGTACTCTGAACAGTATTTTAGGAATAAAAATCGGGGGTTTAACTTTTTTTTTTCTTCTTAAGTGGATCAGATCAAGAAGGAACCAGAACCAGCCCCTGAAGCTGTCAAGCCAGAGGAAAAAGAGACTGCAAAGAATGCTCAGCAGAGTACTGGTGCTAAAGGACCACCTGAAAAACGGATGAGAGTCCAGTGAAGTGAGAAGTTGTTCCACATCTGGATTACTCAGTACCTGGAAAACAGGAGATTCTTGCTCCCCTTTCTTTATATTTAAGCTCTTCCACTGAGACTGACGATTCAGGGATTGAAGTCCCTGTAACAGCTTTTTCTGTAGAAACCTGTCATGCAAATGTTAATGTCAGGATATGAACTGCCTCAAAGGAGGCGTTTTCAGTCTTCATCTTAGTTTGAACGTTGGCTTCTGAGAATGTAAGTATTTCAGGAGACTGCAAAACAGTCCATGGAAAAACCAAACTCTTGCATCCACTGTGTCTTGGTTTCCTATGTAAAAAGAAAAAAACCTTCTAGATGTAAAAAAAAAAAAACAAAATCAAAAACCCACTTAAAAAAAACCCCACCAAACAAAGAATTCTGGCAAATAAAACTCCTGACTGCTGGAATGGCTTTCTTAAGTGCTTACTTTGTTAGTAGCAATTATGCCATATCTGCTGGCAGCATTTTTTTTGCTTGGATATCAGAATACATTGTGTGCTGTTTTGAAGAAGAAAGCAGGAAGCCTAAATTCTTTCGTTGAACCTATAAATTGCTGTGCCTTTAGTATGCTTGGGACACAGATAAAAGATTTGATAACTGGAGGCTCAAATCCATGTAATTAGGTGTCAGACTGCTCTCAGTCTCTAAATGTTCTTGAGCACTTATTTTACTTAATGGCTAAGATGGTCTTTTATTATAAAAGCTGCTGTTCTGTGAGAGAGATTTATGATGACATAAAACAGGCTAAAATGTCCTGCTGTTGCGCACTCAGTGAAGCTGTTTGTATTTCTCCTTTTTTCACTGTAACTCAGATGTATCGATTACATACCTTCTTCTGTGCTTCTAGCACTTTCTTGCTGCATCTGCACCTTGGTTAGTCATCTGTTTTTTAGACCCGAGGAGGTAGGGCAGTGGAAGAGAAACATTATTGACAGCTGTATACTTTGCTATTTAAGCATATTGCTTATACAAACCAATTTTTTAAAAGAATTAGAAGTCATCCATTGCAACGAAATGTCTAATGGTTTGGTTTTGTGTTTTCATTGAAGTAATGAAGCAATCCTTGAAATAGCTTACTCTTCACAACTGCTACCTACCTGTTTGTAGTAAGAAAGAAAAAGGTCTGGACATGGCAAACAAAATGTAGGTAGGAAGGAAGACTAAGATTTGCTTAGGTAGCTGTGTAAAATATATTTTGAGGTTATAAGAGGTCCTTTTTCTGTTTCAGTAAGTAATAATCAGCTCTGACTGGGAAGCTCTTGAATGATGGAAAGACCCCTGTCATTTTTGTCCTGATATCCAAAGCTGTAAGGTTAAAGATGTAGATAAGACAATAGCTGTTTGCTGTTGATGCAGATACAGACCAAAAATTCATGTATTGATGTACCTGAGTGTGTATTAGCTTTACTTCATACCATGTGGGTCAAGTTTGAACCGCTATTTCTTCAGATGTTGATAGAAGTAGATAATAAGCCAGTGTGAGCTCTTAAATCAAGTGAAGAAATAGAAAGCAGTTATTCTGGGATGCTCAAAACAAGACAGAGCTAATTATTCAGCATTGAATAATTACAAGATAGTGCGAACAAACAACAAAAGGGTGTTGATTCTTTCTTGTATTAAAGAAATCCCTCTGAAGGTGAGGAGCTCAGGAAGCACCAAAGCCATCACCTCATCCATCCCTGCAGTGGAAAGGAGGTTCTCCAGAAATGAGCTATGAGTGGTGAGGAACCTCAAGAGTCCTTGCTGGATTTTTGATGTTCAGAATAAAGTTCTAGGAAATTGGCATTGAAGGAGCTGAATTTCTCTGTAGTTATTCGTATTATTAAGATCCTCTGGGCCTAACTTAAGCAAGAAAGATGACTAGATTGCACAGTAATGAAGATCTAGGGTGGTTTTCTTTTTTGTCTGAGGGAGAAAACTTAACTACTTACAGGAAAGATTGAACATTGCTAGCAGAAGAAAGATACCTTGCTGAAGGCACATGCAGCTGTGGTCAAAAAGGGTTGCTAGAACACATGGTATGAGTGAAGTATTCTGTCAGTCACTGGACTTCACCTGTAATAAAGTGTGTTTTACAGCTCAGTGTCTGAAAAAGAATCCTCTTAAAGTAGAGGGGTTTGAAGAAGGGCAATAAAATGAGTAGGAGAAAGATTCTCCTATGAAGCCACTGGAAGGACTAAGACTTTAGTTCCATAGGAAAGAAAAGACAAATATTGAGTCTTTATAAAACTGAGTGCTGCAAAGCAAGTAGGAAAGTAGAGAACTTGTTCTGTGTTGTAATACAAGAACAGAGGGACAAGTTAATGAAGCTGAATTGGAGTTATGTTGAGACTGAATTGTTATATTCCATACTCAGAATATGGACTGATTGAGAGATGAGGATGGAACTTGAAGGGGCAGACTGTCCTCACATCTGCATCTCTTAACAGCCTTTTTGCTTTCAGCAGACATGTTTGGTATTGACTGGTGTCAGAGCGCATTAAGAAGGATGGACTTCTGCTCTGATCCCACCTGAGTTAAAGTGCCAGTGTCTAAGCTATTGAGAGGAGAGGAAATAGATTCCATGCGTGAAGTGATACATTTGAATATGATAAGTCTCTTGCAGGGGAATGATCTTTTCCTGAGGGAATGATACTGTAAAGCAGGAAGGGATGTTACCGATGCGTGTGCCTATTTCTTGGTAGCTGTCCTTCAATGCTGAAGGCTTGCCATATGAGGGAATGAAATATCTTCTGATGTTGTTGCTTGCTGACAGGATATTCTAAAACAATTTTATCAGTTAAGTGATCTTTGATACTAACTTACTGAAGTGACTTTGTCAGATACTACTGTTAAACTTCAAGTAATCTACTGTCAAAAAGCTGCGAAGCAGCTATCTTGTAGTCAGTAATGTTTTTCAGTGTATGAGAATCTAAGCCTTTTCTCTCTGGTATTTATACACTGTCTCTCAGTTTTGGAGCCCAAGCACTGAAGTCCAAAGTCCTTCAAAGGACCTTCAGTATTTGTAAAGCTTATAGATGAAAGAGAAATAAGCAGGCAGTTCTGAAATTTGCCCTGTGCGTCACTTTCTGTTGCATAAAAGAGAGATTTGGTTGTACAGGAGAGTTATCTCTACTTTTGCTCTTAGATAATAACCATTCAGACTTCAAAAGGGCTTTTCTTGGCCTAAATCACGGGGTAGCAGGAGCTAAAAATGACCTAGAACTCCAATAGAAACATTCTCCTGAGAGCCTTAAAAGCACACATAAATGTGTGTATACACATGAACAGATATGCATACATGTATACACAGGTATATATGTATGCATATGTACACACACATGCAAAAATCCAGCCAGGCTAGGAGGAGGGGCGGTCTGGCTACCTTCATTTGCTGTGTAAAGCTAATGGGGTGTCAGATGCCAAAGAATGAATTGTCTTTCTCAACTTTTTGTTAAGTAAGGTCTGAGCAGGCTGTGTTACTCTCACCCATTCCTCTTTGCTCTGCCCTAGTACTTTGTCTTTTGGTAACCTTTCGCTAGTGAAGAAAGTTGGATGCCATTTGGGCAGTCAGTACATGTTGTTTGCCAAAGCAAGATGTACTTGGAGCAAGGTTAGAAGGGTACAGGCGAGAGGAGGGTGGCAAAGAGAAGGGCTTAGCTTTATTTTGAGTCATGGAGGTTCCCTGTGAGAAACGGTGAAGATCTGTTATGTGCGTAGCTTGTGGCTTCACTGAACCAACAGATCTGTCTGTTGGCTTCTGAACAAAAGCTGATGTGATGTACTTTTTCACTTGTTTCCAATATTTTTTTCAGTGGCAAAGCAAACAATGATAACTAGGCATTTAAGGTTCAAGACAATTCTTTTTCCTTGGAGGGCAAGGTGAATTTTTGATCAAGTGTTGCTTTTGTCCTGTAGTCGTGCACAGACCAAACAAATGGTCACTTACATGGCAAGTGTCCTTCTGTAGCCTAATGTGGATCATAAATGGATGGATGGTGGGGAGAAATTTTCCCAGTGAGAGGCGTTACGATGTGTTACTGATCTCTTCACAATCAGAAGACTTAATTTCTTTCTGCCAGGCCAGTAAATTTCAACCTGTCGTCCACAAGGCTGCTGGGTTTGGTGACCTCTTCCTAAAGGCTCAACAGAAGGGAAGTGAGAAAAGTAAGCCTCTTGCTGGTAGGATTCAATTCCATAGGAGCTTGCACCTTCACTGGAAATTTAGAGGGCTAGAACGTTGAAAATAATTTGAAAACACTGATGAATCATGAGAAAGCCAATTACATCTGCCAAACAAATGTTTCTGTGATTGAAATAGCTACAGATAGCTGTGATATTTTTTCCCCTGCTCTACTGTAAGGTCAGTCATTCTTTTTTAATTCCAACATGTTAATTGTCATATAATGGAAATCCCTCCTCTTTGAGCTTTACCTAATCAGAGTACAGAAGTGCTAGGGTCTAGTAACCTGAACACATCCCTTTTCATGTAACCCCGATGCTGAAGGGCTTGCTTAGGTGCTCAACAGTGTTGCAAACTTATGTTGGCACTTCCCCCAGAGAATAGCCTGACGTGAGTTCAACAATGGAACCAGAGTACTTTCTAGCCCCAACTATATAGTTATGTTTATATTAAAAGAGAAAGAAAGTAGTAGGCAACTCTTTGAGGGGGAGGGGAGTGGGCAAGACATGTCTCTAGCAAGTTGACAGAGTGATTTAGTGGGGCCTTTAACTTAAGGTGTGATCACACGGCTCAAGTATGCACTTAAAAATAGCGCTACAGACACTGCATAAAGATTATGTAACGGGATTTTTCTGTTTTGGGGGTCTGAGTTATATTCATTTCAAAAGATGTAGTAGTTCACAGCCCGGGAAGGCAAAACTGATGCTTGAAAAGTAACGGACAATTATTCAACAACTAACTGCACATAAAAGACTTGACAGAAAACAGTTTCTATAATTTTTTAAATTAAAACTAATTAGAAAATAAAGATAAGGCTAATGCAGGTCATGAGTTCACTTTTAGGTAAAGCAGTAATACATTTCCAACAGTATAGGGTTATGGATATATAGAAGCAGGCGTCCTCCTGTTATTCACCCCTTTAACGTGAGTTACTGGGTTACAAGGTGTACACTACTAATGCTGGCCACACTTGCAATGAATGAGCAAGGTGCAAATTCAGAGAAGTTGAAGCTCCTTTGGACAACTGTTGGCAAGCTCCACAGAGGTTGGTTGGGCCTGCCATGTGCCCAGCTCAAGGTACCAGCCTCATCAGGGAGGCTTTGAGCCCTCTGCCAGCTTCTCTCACAGCTCCATCTCCTGAGGGACAGTGCCTGTCTCGGGCAGTTTGAATTAAGTGTTGCTACCTCTGCCAGGGCGATGGTCAGCACCCAGAAGTTGGTGCTGAAAGGCAGGACCCCTGAGATGGAGTGGTGGGAGAGTGAACCTCCTGCAGCTGAGGAAGAAAAGGGCCATGGCAGGTTGAACTTCATCCCAGGCATGCCTTCAGCGCTGAAAAGAAAGTTGGGAAGAGTTCCCAAAAGGCAACAGCTGTGGCTGCATCAAATCCCAGCACTGCATGCCAAAAAAAAAAAGTGAGCTGACTTTGTACTATTAATGTGCCTCTCTATTTCTGAACGTAGTGGAAGTGAATTCCTCCCTGGTTCTATCTTCTTGGGGAGTGTGTGTGTATAGGTGTAGTAGCTGTAGTAAGGCACATGCTAGTTACTAGGACATAGCACTCCTTGGTGCCCTTTCTTAGCTAGGGGACAAGTATTTCTGTACAATTTCAGACCCTAAGCTTTTCCCGATATTCTTTTGAGATGAAATAGTCTGTTCCAGATCTCTACTCACAAATCACCCTTTAATAAAAAAATTGACTGCCGCAAAAGCCAGCCTTTGAGCTATTAAAACAGATTTTCCCCCTTGTGGTCTGACCAAATGATCCCTTTGCTCAACCCAAACATCCATGACAAGGAGTGTGAAGCTGAGCTGGGGCTCCTCCTTGCTATGTTTGCTCAGAAGGAGAAACACCCATTAATCTGAGAATGAAGGTTATAAAAAGCTGGGAACGTGCTTGGGATAGGTTAATTTATTTGTTCCTCCCCATGACAGCCTCTGTACATGCAAAGAGCAGGCGATAGATGTCTCAGGGAGCCCTCGCAGCTCTCCGAGATGTACCACCAGGCAGCAAGGTGCCATTTCCACCGTGGGAAGGCAAAGGGGGCATGCGATTCCGCTGCTCCTTCCCTGCTGCAGCCCTCCATGCTGAGGGGCCGTTGGAGGCCTGGGGCTGCTTCCCCTCCGGGCGGGGCCCTTTGCAGGTTCCATCCCCTCACAAAGCAGGCCGTGGGGTGGCGAGGGGCAGCAGTGATGGGGGCACTGCTGAGACTGCTGGTGCTGCTGGGCCTGGTGGGGTGCCCTGCTGCTCCAGGGGACCTGTCTGGGGAGCTGCGTGTCACCGCCACCTGGGTGACAGTGCCACGGCAGTTAAGCCCCAAGGCCAACACCAACCCCCTGGCTGTCTCCTACTGGCTGGAGGTGGAGGGGCGGCCGCGGGTGCTGCGCCTGCGGCCCAGGCGGGGCCTGATCTCCCACCCCTTCACCTTGGTCACCTACAGCAAGGACGGGGCCCGCTGGGAGGAGCACCCCTTCGTGCAGGACAACTGCTTCTACCAGGGTGAGGTGCAGGGGAGCCCTGGCTCCCTGGTGGCCCTTGGCACCTGTGGCAGGGGCCTCCACGGTGTGCTTTGGGTGGAGCACAGAACCTATGAGATCGAGCCCATCCCGGATGATCCAGCTTTCCGGCACACCCTCTACCGCATGGAAGCAGCTGACAGCCCCGTGGGCCCCACCTGCGGGCTGACCCCGGAAGAGCTGCAGCACCAAAAGGCTTTGCTGCCCTGGTTCAAGGCCCCCTGGGCAGAGGAGGAGGAAGAGGAAGTGCTGAAGGACTGGTGGACACACGTCCGGTATGTGAAGATGGTAGTGGTCGTGGACAACGTGCGGTTTGTGAAGTCGGGCAGGAACGAATCCGAAGTCTTGAGGCAAGTCATAGAAATCATCAACATTGGGGACTCTCTGTACGAACAGCTTTCTGTTCGGCTGTTCCTTGTGGGATTGGAGATCTGGACCAAAAGCAACCTCATAAACATTACCAACTCCGTCAATAAGGCCCTTGACGACTTCAACAAATGGCGAAAGTCAGACCTGTCTCCACGGATGCGCCACGATACTGCTCACTTATTTGCATTTCAGAGCTTTGGAAGGACCCTGGGATTGGCGTTTCTAGGGTCCATGTGTGATAACCAGTGGTCATCAGCAGTTATTTCCTTCACCAACAGGAAGTTGTCCTCATTTATTATCACATTTGTCCACGAGCTGGGCCATACTCTGGGGATGCAGCATGATGAACCGGGCTGTAAATGCAGACGAAAGAAGTGCATTATGTATGAAAGCAATGTCGATACCGATGCGTTCAGCGACTGCAGTTACAAAAACTACTTTGACCTGCTTGGGCGTGGTGCCGGCTGCATTCGTCAACCACCAGCACCCGGCACTTTCTACACCATCAAGCGTGAATACTGCGGGAATAAGATAGCAGAAAACGGAGAGCAATGTGACTGTGGTTCAATATCAAATTGCAGAAAGGATCCCTGTTGTCACCCAAACTGTACGTTTGCTGCGGGTTCAGTCTGTGCCTCTGGAAAGTGCTGCAAGAGCTGTCAGGTCCTTCCAGCAGGAACGCTCTGCAGAGCAAGTGCTGGCGACTGCGACCTGCCGGAGTATTGCAATGGGACTTCCCCTCAGTGCCCGCCAGATGTCTACATACAAGACGGAGCCCCTTGCGAAGGTGGTGCTTATTGCTATCGAGGAAAATGTTCTTCCCACAGTAAACAGTGCCAGCACCTCTTTGGTAAACAAGCCAGGGCTGCTCATTTAGATTGCTTCAAAGCAGTGAATACTCGAGGTGACCGGTTTGGGAATTGCGGTATTCGTAACAATATCCATTTTATGAAGTGCAGTATTGAGAACATCTTATGTGGTAGGATCCAGTGTGAAAACATAAACAAATTGCCTTTGTTGCAGAACCACGTAACGCTAGTCCAAACCCCCACTGGAGGTAAAAAGTGTTGGGGTCTCGACTATCACGTAGGGATTCCCATAGCTGACGTGGGAGCTGTGGAAGATGGCACGCCGTGTGGTAGTGATATGCTTTGTATCAACAGGACGTGTACCAGCGTCTCTCTGCTGAACTACGACTGTAACGTGACCAAGTGTCATGACAGAGGAGTGTGTAACAATCGTAAAAACTGTCACTGCAAGTATGGCTGGGCTCCTCCGTATTGTGAATGGGAAGGGTTTGGAGGTAGCCTTGACAGTGGACCCCCTCCAGCCAGGGAGATTTTTCAGAGGGCAAAAATAGAAGTAAGATTGACCAGTTTTCTTTTTCCCTGTATCTTTGTAGTAACCCTTACCTTATGTTGTAATCGGAAAATAGTGGGATGGCTTAGGAGGAAAAAGGCTCTGTTCCACAAAAGAAGATAGCAATTGTGTCAAATGCTGGAAAAGCCATCAGTTTCTGAAGGTCAGAATCCACTGCAAAGCACTTGCTGAAGACCAACAAGCAGTAGCTTTGGGTGCACCTGGGGAAATCTCCCTTGAGCAGAGCCAGCTGATAACTCATCAAAATAATTCAACACATTCTGAATAGTTCTAATCTCATGTGGTATCGTTAAATGCAGAGTAAATGTTATCTTTGTTTATTTTACATTAATAAATGCGGTTCTTTGCACCTCGAGCTCTTCAACTGAAGTAGTTAGGTAAGCTGTAGGTATAGCTTTTCTGCTTCATATCAACAGTTTACATTTGTAAACTTCTTCAAACTTGTATAAATAAATTATTTGCTCCAGTTTACTTCTTCATCTAATGTTTTCTCCAGTTCAGGGAGATGTTCGTGAGAATCTTGCTTCTGTCATTCATTAATAACCAAAGAGAAAACGAACTGCTCCTGCAGTCTCCATTTAATGCACATCCGTGACACAAGCAGGCAAGAAACAGCTATTGCAGTGAGATGGGGGCATCTCTGGCGTAAGCCTTTCCCGCTGTTTCCAGGGAGTAGCCCTTCAGGAGGGAGGTAGATAGTAGGGATCAGGGTCTTTGTTTTGTGAGATAGTAGAGGAGTATTATTCAGATCATGCCAGTAAGTGTTACATTTCCGAACCGTCAAATATATGTCAAGAGTGTAGTGACACCAACCCTGTTCACAAGAACAAATCGTCTTTCTTTTCTGGAACCTTTCCAGCGGCTTGACTGCTGGGTTCTTCTCAGAAGTGCTATGTATTTTACCGTCGCTAAGAGGAGCTGTCTGTGAGGTTGCACAAGTGAACTGGATTTCTTTGCAACTCTTTTGCAAGTCTTCCCCATCCAGAATTCCTGCAATATTTGATAGATGTTTTATCTAACTATCTCAGGGGGTTTCTCTTGGTACACTATGTGATTGCTTCTTCAGCTGTTGCTGAATGTGTCCTTGCAGCTCTGCGGAGTGCCACACGGAAGCATTGTATTTTTCATTTATTTAACATGAGCCAAAATATGCCTAACTTACGAAAAAACACGAGGGATGTGGACATACCATTCAATAAGTTTTATTTTTATTATTTCTTTTACAGACTAGATCATTCAACCAGATCAGCCTAAAGAGGGGTCTGTAGTCCAGGTTTACACTGAAAGCTTTATATGTAAAGGACTGGTGTTTCTGGATTAAGTGCTATAATGTACTTGTCCGCTACCTAAAGAATTACTTGTACTGGGAAAGACAACGTTTTTAGGAAACATTTTATAAAGGCAGGATGTGTCCCAACACTTGGGAAGATGTTGGTGACTTTACAAATGATGATGGCAAACTTACTGCCTCCCTAATATGGCATTTATGTTATTAGAATACACATTTTCCTGGTGGTGGGGGGTTTTTTTTTGTTTGTTTGGGTTTTTTTTTTTGTTTTAAATGATTGTGTTTTGCATCCAAAAAGTGCTAGTGACGTTATGATTGGATGTGAAATACAAAGAATGGGATTCACAGTTCTTCGTGGCTTTTAGTCTAAAGCAAACGGGTCCTTAAATCGTTAACCATATTTGTCTGGGGAAATGAGGTAACACCTTGTTTGTTCAGCAGGCTACGCTTATTGTCTTGCTACAACATGGATGGCTTTTGATTATATGAAGAAAACTTAATCCTGTGATTATGTCAAAAGACAAGATAACTGCCCCTTGACTAACACCCCACATTTATTCCTTGTAACCAGAGACTTTTTTTTTTTTTGGCAGAGCAGGGAAGAGTTTTTTCTCTGAGGAAAAGAAGTCTGAATGCAGGTGTGAGAAACAAGGGATATGTGAGAAACAAGGGGGATGTGGGTTAGGTGGAAGATGGAGATAAGTAAGTAAGTGCTACACCCAGCACCTTCCAACTGACTTTGCACAGCTGGTAACTACTGCCAGACTGCTTTTGCTTTTTAAATATATAAGCATCAGTGGCAGAAGTTTCAGGCTGCCACCTTGATGGCCTGTTGTTGTTAGTATACCATAAATTGCTGGGTGTAGATCTATGCTGAGACCAGAGAAACACTTACATAGTCCGAGTTCTTATTTACAGACCTATATACTGAAGAGACGGAGCTGTAAATGAAAGTGCAATTTAGGGCTAGAAAGCTTACATGCAAATGCAGTTTTGGAAGAGGCGAAGCAATAAAATGTTATCATTTCCGGTTTTTTCTATGCTTAAAGGTTGATCTGAAAACCCATAACTGTTCAATGGGAGGATACTTTCAGCAAGCTTTGGAAGGATTGTTTCTGTACTACTACTGCTTGGGCCACGTGAGCAAGACAAACATGCATCCAAACAAACCTAGTTTGTGTTTTGTACAACATGTGAGCTCCCTCACTAAGGTTTTCTCCTTGAAAAGATTGTTATTTCTGATGTCACCATAGCGACAAATAACTTGATACTTCTGGTGGTTTGTTAGAAATGTGCCACTACTCTGTTGTGGTGGTATAAAGATGCAAGTGTAAGTTCAGTCCTAATCTTTCTGATACCCCCCACCCCTTTTTTACCTCCTAGTTTTAATTGCCTTTTTAAACATTTTAAATGGATGTGCGAACTTTGCTACTGTATCAATCACTTGAACATGGAAGAGGCAGCCTGCAAATGCTGCTGCACCACCTCCCAAGAGATGTGGGTCAGTTTGGTATGTGAAACAGTGCTGGAGGGAAGTGGCTGACTATGAAGACACATGAAATGGTCTGTGCCAGTGCAATAAGGTATTGAGTCTTAGGAGCTGTTAACATGTGGTGAGTGAAGCCTAGAGCTGCCTAGGAGTAAGTTATGACAATGATTTACCCATGTTTCTTGTTTGAAATCTCTTCTTGGCTAAACAAGAGTTAAAAAAATACCCAACCTCTTAACATTGCAGTTTTCTCAGATCAAGATAAAATTTGTTTTATTCTAAGCCAAGACTGTCATCTAAAGTACATTAAAGCTGCTGCTAAGGAACGGTATGTATCTCCAAGGAGTTTGCCAAGTACTGAATTAGCAGAACCTGATTTTGGAGGGAAAATAATTGATGGCCGTTGTGCGAGTTTTGCTTTCCAGTGTTCTTAATCATTGGCAAAAAGTAAGTATAGATATCCACAACAACGTAAGTGTGCAAACTGGACTGAAACAGGTGTGAAACTGAGTGCTACGCTTAATGGCTTAAGAAGTCCTCCTGTGGCAGATGAGTCATGGTTTTGCTCATCACTGCAGGTGTAATTGAGCCTTGAATGCCTGTCTCCCACTTCCGAGGCAAGTGTTCTAACACTCCGTTTAGCATTAGGCATTAATGTTGTAGCATTACGACATGTAGCACACTTCCGCTAATCCAGAGATCCAGCACCCAGGTTGCCTCTCTCTATTAAATCCAGGAACCCCAAAGTGCAGATAATCTTGGAATTAATGCAGTCAGAAATGTTATCTGTAATGCAATACCAAACAAATTGGTAGTGTAAGACTGAAGACCAGAGCACCTGGTCCTCATGTCATCAGACAGGTTCCTGCAGTGTGTAGACGTGGATGTGCTAATAGTGCCAAGCCATGAGGTGATTAAATTGCACCGGGCCCTGTTCATGACTCCCTGTTGTCATTGTCTGTATCGCCACACTTGTAGCATGTGCTGAAATAGATAAGGATAGAGTTTAATAAGGAAATACGGATAATTTTTGCCTTGCTATCTTTTCCCCAATAATCTGTTGGTCTGAGAACTCCCTGAGGTACAGCAGTCCCAGGTTCAAGTGGCCTCTCTGATAGAAAGTGGAACTACATTGCCTTTTGTTGATAGGTAATTATCTGTTCTGTGGCGTTTCGAGGAAATTTCCCACATCCTCAAACTGAACACCTTCCACAGGACATAATTAAGTATTTATTGTTCCCAGCGGTGATGGTCAGCACGGTGTTCCTATGTGCTGTTCGTGGTTCAGGATCTAAAGCTGCCACTGTATTGCACCGCAGGATAACTAGGACTTGTCATGGATGCCATCTGCCTTGGGCCTCAGCTTCGGCCCATCGCTGTCCACTTTTCAGTTTGCTGTGTGGCCAGCTAAAGGGGCTGTGTGCAGATCACACATCTTGAAGCCTCTGCTACGCCCACCCTTGCAAACTATCACCCGTTTGTTAACCTTCATGAGAACACCCCCCACCCCCCCCCAGCCTGGGGAGCAAAGCCGAGCCATGCAAAGGTGCTGGGGAGGGTGCCTGTGGGCAGGAGGACGCCCTGGCAGGCGGGAGGGTTCCCCAGGGCCCAGTCCTCTTCCGCCGCGGCGATGAAAGCCCATCCCCGGGGTCTTAGGACCGGAGAGAGAAGCCCCGTTCCGCACGGCCGCCGCAGCTCCCGGGCCCTCAGCCCGAAGGATGCACCGCTCCCGATGGCACCGCCGCTGTGGGCCCCCGGCCGGCTCCGAGGGTCGAGCCCCGCGGGCAGAGGCCGGTGCCGGGCTCCAGCGCTCCTTCCTGGGCGCAGCCTCTCCCGCCGCCCCCAGGCGCGGGTGCCCGCGGCGAGCCGGGGGCGCTGGCTGGCGGCGTGGCCCCGTCCCCGGGCGGCGCGGCCGGCCGCGGACTACAACTCCCAGCGCTCCGCGGCGCGGCCCTCCGGCGGCCGAGGAAACGAAAGCGGCTGCCCCGGGAGCCGACTTCACCTTCAGGCCGCAGCATGAACGGCAGCGTGGCGGGCGGCGGGTTTGCCGAGGAGGTCATCAGCCTCACCCGCAGACCCTCAGGTAAGGCGGGGGCGGCCGCCCCCTCTCCGGGCCCTCGCTGCCTGCCGGGCCGGGACAGCCGCGCCGAGGCCTGCGCAGGGCGGGGAGGCCGGAGTGGGAGCGAGGGGGTGGCGGCTGGCCGGGGGGCCCTTGGAGGGCACTGGGGAGGCGGGGAGGGTCCCGGCGGTGAGGATGGTGAGCACGGGGCCGGCTCCCAGGCCTTCGCGCGGTAGCCCGGAGGTTCCCGGCCCCCACGGCCTCTCCTGCCATTGCTTGCCCGTGGCAGTCGCCCGTGGCGGGTGCGCTGCCGCGGGGAGAGCCCGTGACCTGAGAGGGAGAGCAGCGGGCGGGAGCACCGGCTGCGGCTGGTGTCTCGGGTGAAACAGCTCATCTCGTTTTCCCAAGAGTTGTCATCCCCGGCGCAGCTCCTGTTGCTTTCGGGTGAGGCGGCAGGTACTCAGCCCCGCTGGATACCCCAAATTAGGGGGTGGTTCGGAAAACGTCAGTCACAGCGACCATACCCGCTGCTCTCAGCTTTGCGTGAGCTGTTGGGGTAGCGTTATAGAGGGCTGCGGCGCGATGAGCCAGTGGAGCGCAGGCTTGGAAGGGAGAAGGAGAGGGAGCGGGGCAGTCTGGGGGCCATTGTTTTGGCTATCCTTTGACTGTCACAGCAGTATGTGCTCTCATGGAAGCCTGCAGACGCCTGTCCGCCCTCATATTTTTACAAGATTTACGATGCTGTTTGAATTGCGCTTCAAGAAGTGGTGGCAAGTTAGCACCAGAAGTACGGCTCTGGAGCAAAATCCTGGCTCCAAAGAATCACAGGCTCCAGGGAGGTTTTGGAGCTAAAGCTTCGGTGCACAAGGCCTTCTCTTTAATTAAAACGAGCAAGAAGGAAAACGTGGCAGCCCGTCTTGTCCACACAACTGCTGGGTGCGGCTGCTGGCCGGCCTTGGCTCTATGGCCCCCCAGTGACCCGCAGCACCCGCATCGCTGGCCTATGTGCCGTTTTCCTTTCTCCAGGGTGAAGGCAGTTCCCGTGCAGGGCTGGGATCGGTCCTGGCCCCCGCGTCAGAGATTGCAACCCAAAGGGTGAGCCCAGCGTGCAGCCCTCTGCCTCCCCTGCTCCTTGAGGTGGCCACTGCTCTGAAAGATGTGTAGCCCTTCCTGCACAGCCATGAGCTCAAGCTAACAAAGCCATGCTTATCAGTGGAAATCGTTTGCTAAATGAAACTGGTTCTGATGCAAAAGCTTTTTCTATACAGTTGGGAACCCAAGTGAAAGGAGATGTTGAAGGGCAGAGTTTGAAGAGGTATTGAGCGTGGCCACGGCAATTTAAATCTGATTAGCCCCAGTAGCATTTGTCCTGCCATTAAGATGGGCTGTGTATTTCCAGTTAGGTTTCTAACTATGTCCCTTGATTTGAAGGTCCTACAGCCCCTTAAGACCTTGATGCATTTACCATGTGAATTATTATTGTTTTCTGCTGTTATCTGTAAAGCACAGTGTAATCCCGTAATCGGAGTTTTGACTGCAACTTTTTTAAATAGGTCTGATGCTAAACATCTCTGGCAAAAGTTTGCTGAGGAGGTGAATGTATTTACAGTGGCAAAACAGTGTGTGTATGTCTTTTTTGAATTTCCTTCTGAAGTACTAGGCTGAAATTAGGCAGAAAAATCTTTTTATGGAAAATTAAACACCTTCATCAGTTCAATTTGAAATATTACTCAATCTCCAATTTCCTAATGCTGCCAGTTGTGATTTTTTTTTTAATGACTTTTTGAGGGACTTGTTAAATTTCAGAAGGGGTAAATGAGGCATAGGGAGGGTCAGAAGTTTAGCCCAGAGCCTGCTTGTAAGCCGTGCCATTCCACTTCTGGTCCCTTGTAGGCACGGGATGTAATGCCATGTGTTTACTTCTTCCCCTTGCTCCTTTTTTCCCAGTTGGGTCGTATCTTGTTCCATGGCTGCATGAATTGGAAGAGGGAGAACAGCAGAGAGCTCAAGGAATGGTAGGAAAGATATTTTTAGCCAGAGTGGAAGTTTAAGTGCTGGAAAGGAAAGACACAGTGGAAAAGTCCTGTGAATACTTAACTTGGTCTAGCACAAACTGCTGCCTCTTTTTGTCATGAAGATCTGCTCCTATCTCATGTCACCTGTGCTGATGAAAGCTGTGACTTTTGATTATTTTTCCAGTTGTGGGTGAAAACTTGCAAAACGTGTATTTTTTCATATATATATATATATATATAGTGTGTTCAGAATCAATGTATTCTGAAACTCCTATTCCTTTCTGGCTTTTTAATAAATGTTGATTAAACCTTTCTGTAGTATTGATTCCCCCTGTTCCCAGGTTATTGGCTTCATGGCAAGTAATTTTTAGGTTTGTGGCTTTCTATTTATTTATTTATTGTTCCCATCGAAGAGTGTGTTACTGTGCACAGCCGTCCCTTTTTGGAATCGGTATTAGTCTCGCTGAAATGTCAGTGTTTCTTCAATCTGCTGCTGCTTCCATTTTCTTCCTCATTTGTCTGAGGCTGCCAGGAAGGGGAAGAAAAAAAAAAAAGGGCATTGCAAGATTGTTGTTAATATTTCTTTACTTCCCAGCTGTAGATGCACACTTAAAATAGCATGAGTCATCTTGTACATCCTTTGATCTCCTATGACTGCTTTAAAGTGCTGCTTCCCAGCAGGCACCAGGTGGCTTTACTTTCATTTGCAACTCTCCCTCTATAAGTGTGTAGTCCTAACTTTGAGAGAAAGTAAGAAAGCAAGGGAAAATAAAGTAATCAGCCTGGCTGCACGTGGGGAAAATTTGCCTTCAGCTGTTCTTGACAATTGGTTTTGGATGACTGGTTTATGTTATAAAAAAAAAAGTTGTTTGGGGTTTTTTTTTTCACCTCATTTACTTGTATATTTGATGGGTTTTTTTCCTTTTTCCTGGACTTTTTTTCTGTTTTCATGGCAAGCCTCTTCTTAGGGAATCCTTCTTATCCCTTGTCATGTATTATTATTTACAGAGCAACTTAGCTGCGTGTGCAGTGGGGAAGGTGCTCTTGTGGTTTCTCACCTGTGGAAAAAACCTGTGGTTTTCCCAGTCATGAATTCGCTTTGTTCTTCTGGATTTCAATGAAACATAATGTCTTAAACTGCACTTTAATCCAGCAGCTGGTTTCAGCTAGAGATCTGTAATTGAGGCTTTCTTTAAGGAACAATAGGAAACATAACAAAAACCTGAAGTGGACTTCAGTTCTGTTTAATGTATGTGTATTCCTTTTTGTTTTGCTTTAAATCCAAGAACTTTGTCTTTATTTCCTGTCATGCTTTGTATTCCTGAACCTGGGCAAAGTGATTACAGACAATTTGAAGTAGCTGCGTCTAAGCTAATCCTATTCTTGGAGGTGAAGGACGCTAGTTCCATCTCCTGAGATGTGGACGGGGAGCTTGCTGAGCTCTAGGTGCCCTCCAGCTGGTAGCACAGCTTCACTTGCCTGTTTCCTCATCTGTAGGCAGGGTCTACTGCTCCTTGCCTTTCCTACCTCTGTTTCCCAGCTCATGAAATGCTTGTCGGGCACGATCTCTTGTTGCTGAAAGCTAATGATTTACTATAGCCTCCTGTGAAATGCAGAATGCTTTCTTTTCCTTTCATGCTGTGCTGAAGAGGTGTATTCCTGCTGAGGGCTGAATCAGCATCTCGGAAATGATGGCATGTCCCTCAGTATTCCACAACATCCACCTGAAAATGGCTCATGAATGAAGCACCTGGGTCCTCCAGTGTTGAGCGTTCGGGTCTCTCCTCTGCTTTCAAAACCAGTTTCATGAGAAGGGATGGGTGTCAAGGGTGATGCAGATTGGTGTGCTGTGAGTTTAGTATGGTGGAGAGGACGGGACAACGTGGGAGGGTGCAGTCCCCAACAACTGCAAGAACGGCTGAAGCTTTGAGCTTTTTCTCATCCGCTTTCTCTTTGGCTTACCTTAGGGCTGGGCTTCAACATTGTTGGTGGGACAGATAAGCAGTACATTTCCAATGACAGCAGCATCTATGTCAGCCGGATCAAAAAGGATGGGGCAGCTTACCTTGATGGCCGATTACAAGAAGGAGATAAAATTTTAGCGGTAAGCCCTTTCTTCTCTCGCCCCGTGTGTTCTTGGAATGTTGTGATCAGTGATGTGATAGGAGGTGCAGATTTGCCACCGCAGTTCACAGAGAGGAAGGATGTGATGAATGCAATTAGGTGATGGTGAGCAAACTCCATGGAGGAGCTATCCTGGGAGTCTGGGGAAAGCTTTGAGCACTGGGGAGGTGGGTGCCTCTACATACGGGCCCATCTCTTCTCCATTCTTGATTTGTCTCAGGAACTCCTTGGTGCTGCATTTGCATTTCCTCTGTGACTTGCCTCCCTAAGGTTTTAGAATCCATCAGACTTTCTCTTTTAAATGGATCGTCATTTACACACGTGTAAATAAAGCTCTTCCACCTCTAAGTTCCATTTTTTGACTGGTAGTCCGTGATTACTGATCCTTTTGCTCAGAGGGGATTTTTAGGCTATAAAACTTCTAGGCCATAAAACTCTTCAGTTCATCAGAAATAATACAGGCTGCTTCTCCTTTTAGAAAAACATGTTCAGGTGCCTGAGGTTCAGTCCCACTGGTTGTCTGTCATACAAGACAATGTGCTTTACAAAGTGATGAGGGAAGAAGTAGCCTATCCTAGCGTGATATGTGACCTTTTAATACATCTTGATTTTACTTTATAGTGGCTTATTATGTTGCACATGTAATCTCTGTAGCCTTTGTAGAGTGCCTTGCACTAGTTGGAGCCTATTATTGATCCAGAAAATTATATTAAGAGAAACAGAGAATATTATGCTATCTTTTCTTGACAGTTTAATATTTACATACTTGTGTTTGGGAAGTCTAAATATCAAAAGAAGGGAGGCTCTAGATGTGATCTCAGGGGCTACAGTTAGGGGTGATGGGGATGAAAAAGACAAATTAGGATGAATATCATCAATTAGTGAATGAAATCAAGTAGGTTATAAAACCTTCTGCCATGAGAGGTTGTTTTAGATTAAGAAAATTCCTAAGACTTTCAAGTGGATGCCAATATATATGTAAGTCTTGTTTTGTTACATCAGTATGCTTTTAAATGTGTTTACACCACTTTCAAACAGAAAGGTTTCAAAGGTAGACCACTAGAGGGAACAATATGGGAAAGAGACTCATAATTTTCCTGTAGCTGCTCTTTTATTTTCATTAGCTGTCAGGATTGCACCTTTGATTTGTTTCCAGTAAAACAACAGCATAAGAAGGTGCTAATGACACAACTGTCATCTTATAGTCTGATTTTGCTTTTGTTTTTGTTTCTGTACCTCTGTGTTTTGGCTTGGAGCTTCTCATGTGAAAAAGGGAGATTTTTTATCTCCTTCCTGTGTTAGCCTGCATCATTCAAAATTTGATTTTTGCCCTTCCGCAACTGGTTCACCTTTTCCATTTTTGCTAGGTCAATGGCAGAGACTTGAAGGATTTGCGGCACAAGGATGCTGTGGAACTGTTCAGGAATGCAGGCTATAACGTGTCTCTGAAAATTCAGCGCAGGGTATGTTTTTCCTGTTTCTTAGAGATATTTCTGACTCAGTTGAGACTGGTTTCTGTGATAGATAGCTCTGTTTCATGAGGCAGAAAAATACCACGTCCAGGTGCTCAGTGTGAGTTACGCATATGAAGATTTTGTTTGAACTACGGCCTTCTCTAGTTGACCATGTCTGTAATCACCCGTGTGTTACTTGGTGTCAGTGAAGAGATGAGTTTGGAGAAGTCCCCAGGTCTTTGCTTTGCAGATATATGGTGTGTTTTCTCACAGATCTCCTTTCTCAGAGACAAAGGTTTCTCTGTGAAGACAGAACCTCAAGTTCTCCACTTTTATTTCAGAGGCCAAAATCTTACTGGAGGCAAAACTCTCCCCTGTTGTTTCAGAGGTCATCACTCATGTTAGCGTTGAGGTGTGTGTGCAGCCCACCATGAAGGAACAAACGTGGGCTGCTGTAGTTTAAATATACTGGCACCATTTTGGATGTAGAAAGAGAGGAATCCTGAATTCACTGTTGTAATTTGAATGTCCCTGTCTAGCACTGAGGTAATAAAGGAAATCCTGATCAGCCTGAAGCGTGCTGGTGGGGAGAGGTGGGTTGAGGCCCTTTTCCTACTTCCTTAGTAAAGGAGTAAGCCGCCTGGACCAGGGTACGGGATAGGTAAGAAAATCAGAATTAGTGATGCCCTTTTCCTGGTAAAGACACCAGGAAATGGTGTGGTGGGAAGTGCGTCAAGGGATGACTGGGTATGTGTGTCATAACTTCTGCTGTGTGAGACATGCTCAGCTGTTAGAATCTTGGTTTGTAAGCAGCAGCAGAGAACCGCGAGGGTGCCTGGTAGTGTCTGGGTACCCTGCGGTAAAGCGCAGTCCATCAGAGCCGTTCTAACCCTGCCATGTGTGGAGGGCACAGGTACCTGGGGAAGCCATCTTGCATATCCTTACAGAACCACCTGGTCCTGACGCAGAACTGCAGCTCTCTTCCGATGGGCTCTGACACAAATACTTCTTTTTCCTTATAGTTGCAGCCACAGAATGGCCCTGTGGGTCATCGAGACGATGGAGAATCAGGTGGGCTTCCTCTAGCAACCATTCTTGTGCCAGGCCTGGCACTCGCTGCGGCGGCGGTCTGGATCTTGCTGAGGTATCGACAGCGGATGTGAAGAGTTCACGTTTTGGATATCACTGCGTATTTTACACAGCTATGATGTAATTTAAAGATAGAGAATCAACGATCTTATCACAGACTGATGTCAAAAAGGATCATTGCCTATCATAAAGCTGCTGATGATGTTCTTTTATATATTGATTTTGTTGCAGGGTGGATGGACACAAGGAGGAGAAGGGGAAGGGAGATGACTATTCAGGTATAGAGTGGGATAGCTGGTTTTTTTGACTAATAGGAGGAGGTTTTGCCATCCCCCTCCATTTTGCACCATGAACTTTCAAACACACTCATCTATTCCATGTTTTAAGATTTGACATTTGGTTAAAGGGAGTGGGGGTTGGGGTGGTTTTAAATCAAAAAAACATTTACTAGAGGCTTTGACTTGTTTCCACTGAATTCTTCTTGAAACTAATGATCCCTGTCTGAACCATGAATAAAGAGAAGCAGTGTGGAGGTTATATTATTTTTTCCATTGAGTCTTTGTTTGTTGCTAAATAAATGCCTTAAAAATTGTATAAGATCTAATCTGTGGTTTCACAGGTAAAATCATCAGTGCAGCTCCTGATTTAACAGTAATATGCAGTATTGGTGAGGTGTTCTGCCAGTTCTGGAAAGACAGAAGATAGCCTGCTGCTAGAAAAAGACTTTGATTGTCAGAATGACTGATCGTTCTTGGGTCAGAGTTGCAAGAGAAAGCTTTCCACAAAATGCTGGTGTACTGGAGAGAGACAGGCAGACAATTGAATCACAAGGATAAGCAGTGGTAAGAGATTTGGGCATGCTGAAGCTGCAGAAGAGTCTTTAAATTAGTAATGAAGCAATATTCCCTCCATCCATCCAGTGGGTTGAAGTCTGCATCTCTCAGGTTAAAGGTCTGGTTTGGGGGGTTATTTTTTGTATGGCGAATGCTTTAGACAAAATTTTCTGTAGCAGCTAACTTGCTCTCTGCAGGCAGAAGATCTTAGGATGATTGAAAGGTAGAAGCTGAGAGCGGGCTGGGATTGTCCAGGCTATTGCTTGTTTGTGAAGACTGATGCGATGTTCAGGAGAGAGACTGGCAGGTGTCAGGCTCAGCGGGTAAAACCAAAGGGAGAGACCCTTGCTCTGGAAAGCATGTTGCTGAATTTACCTGCAGGGTCTCAGCTCCCAGCTGTGATTTGAAAGGTTTTAGATACCTCAGCTGACATGAACTCTGTGGGGTAAGACTTGTTTCTCTTCTCTCCAAGAAATCAATGTGTTTTGTTGTTTTTTGTAAAAGAAAAGCAGAATGCATGGTCTAGTCTGTATGATGCCAAAAAAAAAAAAATCATATATGCAATATACGTATTCAAAAAAAAACCCTGGTGTCTCGGTGCTTTACTTATCTCTGTTCTTTATTATTCTAGCAGGACGTTGCTGATGTATTTGAACTTGTTGCGTGTTTGCTCAGGGCTGTATTCCTGGTGTCTGCTGGAGATAGAAATGGTATGCTTGTTACACGTGATGTTCTGAAATCATCACGGGGTTTCCGAGCACTCAGACCGCATGAAATCTTGCTTTGGCCTATCAACTGCTTTAGTGTGAAGGAAAGGGGAAACAGGCGGAATTTTGCCCATTGTTCTTGGGGGACTATGGGTACAGACTGGAGGCTTGGTGAATGTGTATTGGTGTTGGATGGTCTGGGCTGATGCCTGCAGTGGCTTGCCTTGGCCTGCAGACTGGTTGTTCCTGAGAGCCTATGGGCTGCCATTCGGACGGATCTTTGCAGATGCAGCATAAACCAGCTTGTTTGTCTGTGACCTGCTCTGAATATTTGGCTGTGGTGTCCATGTGGAACACGCGAGTGTATTACAACAGATGATTAGAACTTGATGCCGTTGTATCCCAGCCATCAGGATGAAGTTGCAGATAGTGAGAAAAAGGTCTGTCTGGGACCAACATCTTGTTAGCCCGTGGCTGAATTGAATTTCTGTGAGGGGGAACAGGCTAGGACAATGAAGATTTACAGAAGAGGGTGGTTGGTTTTACTCATTTCCCATTGAAATAAGCAGAGAAAGCAAAGCTTTTGGTTTTGGGGTGGTTTTTTTCTGTTTTGTTTTTTTGTTTGTTTGTTTTTTACTTTTCAGCTTTGGGATTTTGATACTGTTCAGACATGATTGCTGTCTGAGTTGCAGGCAGTTTATTACAGGGGGAGGGTTATATCCAATGCCTAGATAATGGTTGTGGCTTACTGAGCAGGAAAAGGCCTTTCTGGTGCATACTGTTCCTTTGGATTTCTTTTCACAGTTACATAATTTTAACACCACAACATTAACTCAGTGGCTTTCCCAGTAGTCTGAGTAGTAGTTTTTACTCAGAATTTAAATCATCCAGTCTAACCCTCAGGAACGCTCTTCTGTGTCTGCTGCTTTCAAACCAGTGCCTGAGTACCTCCAAATAATCCCTTTCCCAATCCCCAGCCACCTCTTGTCCCATTTATTGACAAAATCCTTGTGGAAAATATACCTCAACCCCCAAGCCCTCCTGTGAGCTTTGGCTTATACTGCTCTCTCTCAGCAGCTGGACTGTCTCGCCTAAACTATGTGTATTTTCCAACGTCTTTTACACTGTGTGTTTTCTGTAGCCTTGAGTTTCATCTTTACAGTGAATGCTGTATGTATTTCCCACCATTGTGGAAGAAGGGAATTAAACATCTCAGGAGGACAGCTTGTAAATGCAAGTGATCAGAGAGTGTTTTACCTTTTGTTACAACTTAAATCTCTGGGTTTTGAAAATAAATAAAAAAAGAAGTTGAAAACTTGAGACAAGCATGAAAAGCATCCTAAGTGTAATTTTGTAAGTTTGGGGTTTTTTTAAGAACTTACTTGCCGTTAATAGTGAGAGCATCTCACTATGGGGCTCTTAAATCCCCATATTTCTCTCCCATTCTCATCTGTTCCCTCAACCTTATTGTGAACCTACTGACCTGTTGAGGGCTGGATTTTCATATCCATAGTTTAAAGACAAATCCATCTAGTTTGACTTCCTATATACTCTAGGTATTTGTGTCTCACTGAGTCGCCTGAATTCTTTCTGCTAACACTGTGTATTTGGGCACAACAGTGAGAAAGAGCAGCCAGACTTGATCTGAAGATAGGAAGATGCACTACTTTTGGCACTTTAAAACAAACTAGAAAGGCGGGTGTGGGAGGGAAAGGTGCCTTGCTTTCAGTTTGCCTTTAGGTTCCAACAACTGGTTTGTTAGGTTGTTCTGTGCTAGATTAAAGAGGTCTCTAATAACTGATAGTCCCTCCCTGTGGGGGGGTTTGTGTGTTGTAATTGCCTTACCTCTCACATTATTTTTAAGAAATGAAGCCAACTGAGCCCTTTAAGATTCTCAGTGTAAGATACTTTCTGTGGCTTTCTGCACCCTTTCCAGTGTTTCTGTATTGCTTTGTAAAATGCAGCCACCTCAACCACACACAGAATCTCATTACTGAGCATGCCAATGCCATGTACTAGAAGTTTTCCATATCATTTTTGTCTGCAAACCCTTACTTTTTTTTTGGTAAAGGTGCAGTCACCTGCAAAGCAATTTTAAGCCAACTCCTAAGAGCTTGCTATTCTTAAATAATTTTTACAAATCTCTTAGAAGTGGTATACAACTTTCCCCTTCTTCATTTGCTTGCTCAAGTGCCCTAAGGAATCTCTAAGCCACAGAATAAACACGATTACCACATGAGAGAGAAATTCCCTTAATTCCAGTTTGTAGAGCAATCCCTTTTGGACACAGTGTGACACTAGAAACTAGCGTTAAGTGTCTCTGTATTCTGACCTCTAAATCCTTGCCTGTCCCGATGTGTCCTGCATGGTGTGAATGAAGGTGTCTGACTTTGCATTTTGTTGAATGACTGCATCTCCTATTGGAACTGCCTGCACACACTGACAGGCCCAGATTACTCTCTCTCTCCCTTGGCTCCTGTATAATTTACCAGTCCAAGATCTTCAGCAGTACTGGATTTGTCTTCTGCTAAACTGAATGGAGTTTCCTACAGAGGCATCTTCCCTCCATGGTTATGATTTTTCAGTAACTGATGGTATCTCCTGATTATTGGATTCTTGGTTTGCTTAATGGATGCATTTTGATAGTGTATAGCATTGATTTTTTTTTTTTTTTTTTTTTTTTTAATACGTGTATCAGCATGTTGTAGGTTACGTCTAAGTGGTCAGTAAACTTCATCTGTTCTCTCACTGTCAGGAGCTGATACAAGGGTAGTAATCCAGTCAGGTGAGCTTTATCAGCCAGTCTTTCTCGCACCATCTTTCCTAATTTATTGGTGTGGGTTTTACCTATGGAAGTCATTTTCTTCTACTTGGATTGAAGGAAAGAGCAGATAACATAGTGATCAGTCAGTGTCCCACAGGCTGGAGACCAAAGGGAAAGGTCACGTGGATAAGTCTGAAGGAGAGTCTTAACTATACCATAGTCCTCAGGATTTTCCTTTTGACTAGCTTTAGGCAGGCTCATGCTGCATCTGTGCTGCCGTGCTTGGTACGCGTCCTCTGGAGCTCTGCTCTGTCTCTCCCCACGTGCAGCTGAGGGGAACTCCAGGCCTTTCTAAGCTCCTTGAAGAAGGATCTGTGTACGATGAGAATGTACGCTGGTTTAAATGAAGAGCAATGTCGTGCAGACTCAAACCAGCTTAACTTGTCAGATCTGAAGGCTTTTGTCCTTGCTGCTGCAGCTGTAACTTTGCAGGCAAACTTCACTGTAGAAGTACAGCTGTATATCTGTGACCTGGCTGCCAAAACCAACTTGCATAGGCTGGCGCTTTTAGAAAAGAAGAGTAACTGTGCTAAGTATGCAGGGCAGTTATTCAGAGTGGCATGTGAATGATTGGAGGTCGTTCACGAAGCTTTCATGCTTGTGTTTGTGCTCAAGTCTTCCATGTTTCCCTTTAGTAAAGCTCTCTTCCCTCTCATCCCTCTTTGACACCTCTCAGCAGCCTGGCATTTGTGCCTGGCTTGCATTTTTTGCCGTGACATAAAAGCAATTGTCATAGAAAAATTGCTGCTTTTGCTCTGTGTCAGCAGGCACCAATACCTGTTAATTCAACTGTGTCCCCTTAGTTGCTCTGAAGTAGCTGTTGGACGTGGTGTTACTTATTCCTTTTTTCTTCCCTTTGGAAATGAATGTTGGCACTTAGTTCTGCGACTGCCCTTGTTCTGGCTGGTTTGTCAGGCGTTGGAGGACAGATCACCAGAACATTAAGCATGAGTGTATTCTCCCCTGGGGTAGTAGAGGCTGTGTAGTTGGAGCAGTAAGAGGCTTTGATCAGCTCTGAACTGAGCCCATAGAAGCCATAATAGCTTCATCTGTGAGTATGTGGACACTAGAAGCTCTTGCTGAGTATCAATATTTTAAGCAGGATGGTCCAGTCTCTACAGCAATAAGGGCTGGATTCCAGTTTTGGGAATGCCTCTGAAGACCTGCGTTGATGCCAACAACTCCCAGCTCCAGGTCTGCCCCTTTGTCCTTACAATGTGTCTGTCTCACCTTTCCAAGTTCCTGATTATGGTGGTGCTGGGATAAAGATTAACAAATGGAGTGTGGCAGTCCATGTTAAACCCGTATCCCATCTCCTGCTCTGGGTTGGATGGACAGGATAGGCAGTTGTCGGGGCTCGCCAGCCAGGTGACTGTTGGGAAGGTGCAGAAGTGCAGTTTATGCTAAGCATGTAATTCTTCTGCTGGGTCAGAGTGTTTCCAGAGAAAGAGAGGTTTAGCAAAGGCAAGCAGAGTTTCATAAAGACAGCTGTACTCATGCTTGAGAGTAGGGTTGTCTGTACATCCGTGGCTAACAACACCTCTGGGAAAAGTTTTTGGGGGAGATGTAGAGTGGATGAGAAAAGAAGGGCTGAATAAAACCTGTTTGTTCTTATTCACGGTGAGTGTGCGAGGGCAGTGTGTTCCTAAAGAAAAGGAAATGAGATGTAAAAGAAATGGCAGCTGAACCTGCTTCGCTATGGCTGCTTGGGTTGGGGTGGGGAGGAGGTCGGGGAACACAGCTGGGAGTGGCTGGTTTAAACACAGTGTTTTCTGGAAATGGAGAAGTAGCAGTGTAAGGTATAAGCCATGCTTTTTCTTCATCTTTGACAGAACCACCTGCTTCAGCTACTTTAGTCTAACTAGTAATAAGTACTTGAACCATTAGAGCTACTCTGGATGTTGATAACATTAATGTAAATAGACTAGGAGATCTGTTTCCCTCAATCACTTTAAATTTTGAGTTCATGGATAGACTCTTTCACATTTAACAGCTTGATGTGCTTCAATTAATGTCAGTAATCTACCTCGAAAACTAAGTTAGATGGTTCTGTGTTTATTTAATATTCATTAGTGCAGGAAAATGCTTGGGTTCTTAAAGGCATTTTTTAAATCTAGAATGACTGAGATACTAGCAAACTGGTGTTGAAAGTTGTTAGCATGGGGATTCCCATGTGGAACTGGAGACTCTGTGAAAGAAATTACTTGCTTAACTGGTGAAATGTTTGCTGTCTCACTTAAGTATATAGGAGTCCAAATGCAACACATGAAATAGTGGGTTCATAGTTGCTCCAATGTCTTTTGCATTCATTGCTCCTCAGCATGTTTCAGTAAGCTTCTAAATTACTGAAGCAGTAAGACATGGAAGGAAAGGGGATAAAAGAATTGTAATGTTTAGGGCTTCTTTCTCTTCATTCTTTCTAAATATAGCAAGTATAGTAGAAAGTTTGGTAATATAGTTCAGAAATTTAATTTTCTAAGGTGAGTAGTAATCAATTGATTATGTGTATTTCTTTCTTCTCTCAGTGTGTAAGTAATACTCTTCAGAAGGGTTTCACGTGAATTTAGAGCAGCTGTGCTTATGCTCCTCCTCAGACTTGTCAGCTGGTCATGCACTCTAATGGCAAAGATAATACCTTTGGCTGCAAAGTGCTCTTATACAAGGGAAGTATTCACGTGTTCTTGGCTTTGCCATGTTGGAGTTGTACGGGAAGGGAGCGGAAATCAGGTAGGGAATGAGGCCAGAAGAATCGCAGAGGCCCTGCAGAGGCAGGGTGGGTATCAGTGGGACACATGGCAGAGATGTGGTCTGCCTGGCATAGCAGCCCTACTCTATGCTGGGAGCTTCCCTGCAGAAACCAAGCTCCTTGGCCCCTTTATCCAAGTCCCTGCAGCAGTGTGGGGCTGTCACATGCCACAGGGCTGAATTGCAGCAAGAGTGCTGCAAAAATCCAGTTTGCCTGCCAGCCCAGCACTTGAAGATCACAGTTCTGCAAAGAAATTTCAGTCTTGAGTCCTTTTTCTTACATCGCTTGCATTTTTTCCCTGAGCAGTGGTACCAGCTTTGCCAGTTGACTATAAACCATGGAGGAAGTGTTGCATAGACACTGTCAAGAAATCTGATCAAACTGTTAACTTTCTTCTAATGGTAATTAAAAGGGAGTGTTTGTAGTGAAATTATACAGCGCAGTGGTTTATGGGCTCCACTGCATTTTGCTCAGAGGTTGAAACAGGACTTCAGATGTTAATGTGTGAACATCTAGACATGCTGGGATGAGGAGGAAAAAGCCTTCCCATTACCTGTTCAAGTTCTCCCTGCTTGGCAGGCTTTAATTAGTCTCTCCTTGAACTGCTGGTATGTCTCATTTTGGCTACTGAATTTGTTTGTAGTGTATAAATACTTATAAAAATCCTCAACAGAGAATGCAAGACCACCGATCGGCTGAATGAGAACACGTGGTTCTGAAGCAGTGGTACAAAGCTGGTAAATAAAACCAAACACAATCCAGCACACCGACTTCTATGGCTGTGCTAAAAAAATAACATAGTCAAGATGCCGTTTCAGGGAAGCCACTCTACTCTGCTACTGCCGTCTCGAAGCACTGTTTTAAGTGCTGGCATCAGAACATGTATGGTGGTGCTCAAGATGAACGCCGCAGTGTGGAAGTGTAAGTTGGATCTGAAAGGCAGTCACTATAAAAGCTTGTCTGAAGAGGTAGAAAGGTTTGGATAACCCCAAGGGCTCAGTGACTGTTGCTGAAAGACCAGGTTTGGGCCACCTTGTTGCACTGTTTCTGTGTGCCTTGGTCAATGTTTTGTATCTGTGCTGATTCCTTGAGAAGCAGGCCCTATTTTCCCAATGTGCAGGCTTATTTTTTGCATAAAGCCAACATGCCCTTGATTTTAAAGTTGTTAAAGTTAAAGGCATTTGCTCTCAGTAGCTTCAGCTGACTGAAATAACTTCTGACAGTTGTGATATTTAACATTTTAGAGGTGAGATTATAGTCTGCCCTTTTATAGGGGCAACCATTTCACATTCAGAGCTTAATAGGGTTTACAGAGGATGAACATCTTGCATTGACAAGAGAAAAACAGTGTTAAGCCAATGTTCCTGCCGTGCTTCTCCTGGCAGTGGGTGCAGACAGGAGGAGGATGGCAGAGAGGTTCCTCTCTTGCTTGTCAAATGCCAGTCTGTTGTAAGAGTACCAAACTGGAGACTGTTCTCTCAAATTTTGTTTTGCTATGGCCTCCTAGTGATTTTTTTCAGTGCCTAAAATATATTGCTTTTTTGCTGGGCCATCAGCAAAACATATATGGCCTTTCTTCACCTAATTCACCAGCTGTTCCATGCGCTGGAGGGACACAAGAACTTTTTCAACCCTGACTTGGAAACCACAAATCTGAGGCTAAATGCAGGATGATGCATCTTCTCTGAATATAACTTTATTATGTTAATCAGTTAGACAACTTGAGAGAGAGAAGTGGGGTTTTTTCTCTGTGGAGAAGAGTTCTCTAGTTGCCCTTACTGAAAGACAGAAAGATAATTATCACCTGTGGGACAGGGATGGGTTAGCAGGGGGAAATCCTAGCGTGCCCGAAAGTTGTCCTTGTGAGAGTCTGATTCAGAGATGAATTTGAATTACATGACTTGCCTTTCAAAAGTACTCTGTAACTCTCCTGTATGGATTAAACCTAAGGTGTTGAAAGTAGGATGCTTGTTTTATGAAACCATCGGTAATGGTGTATTTCTGTCATTGAACATTTGCCCTGGTAAATCCTTTCTGATGTGTTTGTGTGGTTTAGGTCCCGTACTTTTCATGAGGGCACCTGATACACTTTCTGTGTCTGAACATATTTTTAATCACAGAACGGTTTGGATTGGGAGGGACTTTAAAGACCATCTAGTTCCAACCCCTCTGCCATGGGCAGGGACACCTTCCACTAGAAGTGTGTAATAGAGTAGAGATGGAAAAAAAGAATGAAGTAATACAGTGTACACCCAGAAATGACCCGTCTATACAATCACTGCCTGTTGAAGATATATAATCGTTGAGCATTAGGGAATCGTTAGCAATTCTCAATTCATTGGTTCCCAAGGTGGCAATATCACATCAGTGCAGTGTTCTTGGTTACGATCAGTGGCTCATCTAAATACACGTGTTGATGGTGGTTGTTTTGTGGGGAAGGGTCAGACACATGTTCCTGCAAGTTGGGTAGTATGAATGTAGAGAAGAACGTGGAGCCGGGAAAATGAGGGATTAATGCAAATGACATGTTGTTGCAGATGGTGGAAGAGATGAGTCAGACTCGGATGTGCTAATAGCTGTTATTGATGAAGGAGCTCCCGCTCAAGCAGTTGTTAGTATGGTTTAAGCTTATCATTTGTGGGCCTGTTTGTTTATCCCTAGGCTCTAACAACACAGACTGTTCAAGATCTGAGGCTCATAGCCACTTGTTCACAGCTGCTTGCGCACATGGCTGCAAGGAGAGGGTCTCCAGCAAGATGATCTGTGCCAGAATCGTTGACTGGCTGTATTGTTTTCCCTTGGCTAAGAGGATACGTGTTGATTATTGAAATAACCTTAAAAGAGCAGGAAGAGGGCAGAAGAATGGAGACCTTTAATATTTTATCCAGCATGTTTTCAGCTTTGCAAACCTGAATAAGTGTCACATCAGAAGTGTCTGGTTGTATAAACCAGAAGGAAAATCTGCCTGTCAGTGGAGTTATCTTAAGTTGAAAAGAGGGTGTGTTCTTCTTGCCTTTCACTTCTTTCACTGTCTGAACTGCAGTTCCCCCATTTTAGAAGAGGCTGCATTCATTGTGGTTCTTTCAGGATGATAATGATGGACAACCCCAAACTAGGGAGCTGGCTCCAAATGTCATACAAATTCAAACAGACATAGCTGGACCAAGTGTTTGTTCAAAGTGGAGGCTTTGAGAAGCTTATCTAAGTGGAGGGTACCACAGCTCTCTAAGCAATAGTTCACAGACCAACTATATTCTAGTACTCTGGCTTTTATCCAATTCCCTGCTGGTTTTTGATGTGCAGAGCCTCTGTTGAAGCCTTCCCCTGTCTCTGGATGGGACCTTCACACGGATAACTTTGTCCCTGTTTGCAGCTGTTGCAAAAGGTGCCTCAGATGCTTATGGGAGCTCAGGGAAAGGCACAGCTGCCCAGCAGCAGTGAACATCTGCTCTCAAGTGCAAAGAGATTTGGCTGTGTCCCACAGCATATGCATCTGGCCACAAATCCTGCTACAATAGTATCCCTATAATAGTGAATCCATGCAAGAGTCATCAACAGGAAGTACATTTAGGTGCTTTTTTGCCTATTAGTAGCACAGGCTATAAAAACACACCATGAAGATGTAGAGTTTCTGATGTCTTCTGAAGCCAAATTCTTGCCTAGAAGACAAGACAAACTCTTCCTTTTATGAAATGCTGCTTTTCTGGCCATAGATGAGTTAAATTTTGTCTGGAATGGAAACAAATTTTGACTACTAGCAAATGCTGAGATGCTAGGGGAAGTATACTTGGCTTTCTGAATGGCTCTTGCTTACAACCCTTGCTATTAACAATACAGAGCTGCTGTGTGCGTTCTGGAAGTTAATAGGAAAGCTCGATCCAACCTCTTGGATATTTGAACAACAGTTTCCCAACAGGGAGAGCTAGTGGTTGAACTAGCTAAGTGATACCTTCCACTAGACTAGAGGCTTAGCAGGAGGGAAAATTAAGCCATTAACTAGAAAACCTGCCAAGTGATTTCTGATATTTTAAACTTGCATGCAGTATAAGATGAGTATGTTTTTGAGCTTTGATTATTGGTTTTTCACGTGCTTTTACGTGTGCTGAATTTCAAGTTAACTGGTTGCTTAATAGATAAATGAACTGAATTGCTGAGCTGTGGGAATTCATCTTGCAGGTGAGGTATGTCAGCACAGTATGAGTTTTTGTACTAAAGGGGCTGATGCCTGTTTTGAACCCTGAATACTACTACAGTTACTGGAAAAAGAAATGTAGTAGTGGAGGCATGTGGGTAAAATCTTCTTTTCATAAGGTGATATTAAAACAGCCTACGTTAGAAGAAGAGTCAGTGATGATCTGAGTGCGTATCATGAAAAGAATAGGGATAGAAGTGCTGCTGCTCTCCCGTTCAGGCCTGATTCTAGTTCCAGTCTCTGTCTGGGACCAGCATTGTCTGTTTTAAGGGAAGATGCGATGAACCCCAGAGAAGGTGTTGAGGAAACGGTCATTTTTATAAACCTCTGTAATTAGTCATTACCTTAAATTTTGAAGCATCAAGGTCCTTCTGAAAATCCTCCTCCTAAATACTGTTGCTGGTAGTACTGTTCTAAACATCTTTATCTACAGATACAAGTATGGCAACTTTCATGGGGAAATGTTTGTATCCTTTTATTTGATCAGCTAATAGAATTGAAAACAGACAGGCAGGTCTGAGGATAGTTAGCATGCTGAGATGCTGACTGTTTTCTACCAGCTGTACCCATTAGTCAAACAAAAGGTATAAACCTCCCTGTATAAAATTTGCTTTTCTATGTAATGGTATCATGTGAAATACTATTACTGTATTGCTTGTCTTCTCTTCCAGTTCATTAGCATGTATTTTAAACAAAATACATCCAAATGTTGAAAATTGAGGGTTTCTGCTGTTTACCTTCTGTCATTGAGGAGAATTTTTCATTTATTCCCATTTTTCTGCCCTCAATCATAGATCGGAATGGACAGATTTTACATCTTTCAGCTCAAACAATAATTATTCATTACTTCACCATGAGGAGCTTTGCTAGATGCCTTCCACAAATAGAAGTTGGTCACTAGTTCTCTCCTGCTAACTGTTTATTGATACAATCAAAGAATTACAACAGAGGATGCTTTTTCTTTGCACCACAATCCGGCAGGAGTGTCTGTAAATTGTGCTTTCTAGGAGCTATTCAGCTGATTATGAAGAAGGTGAGCAAGGTCTAACTTGCCCAGATTACTACCTGAGCCTTTTAAAACCAAGGAAAACAAACTTGCTTTCCAGTTCTGTGGAGGAGATGTTGGTCTTAATAGGGCTGCATGTTTTTACTGTATATCTAGTCACTTGAAAGTTCAGCGTCTAGGTCTTATCCTTTGCTGCTCACAATCCAAATCCCTTTGGGTTGTTTATACTAAAGAAATTGATGGTAGAATTAGAAATCTTTGATGTTACCTTCCAATTTACAAAAATATTCAAGGTCCTTTTCTACTACAGCAGGTAGTATGTGTGCTCTTTCCATGTCTCTTTCTGGGAGATACACAGGTCTCACCCTGAAAACTCCCTTTTTGAACTCTTTTCCAAGCGAAGTTGCCAAGTTTCTGCTTGTTCTGCCAGATTTTCTGGCTTTCTTCTCCTACTCTGTGCTGGTTCCTGTGGTGTTTCTTCTGACTCCTCTCTCGCGTTCCTGCAGCCCTCTCCCAAAAGCAATGTATACCTTAGCCCCTTTTCTGGAATCCTGGGGCAGCCCCAGAAATGCCTCTGTTTTGGGCAGTGACATATGCTCATGTTTGGAGTGGAGGCTGCTAAACTTTTTCAGATAGCATCTTAAATAATACGTCCTAGTTTTTCTACTGGTTTCAGTACATGTTATTTTGACTATGATAGGCTCTTACCTTTGATCTCAAACTTCAAGTCAGCTAAACTTCCGATGAACTTCCACGGATGGAGATATTCTTTAGGGTGCTGATATGTCTGGCAGTGTGTTATTGAATAGAAATGTTGTTCCAAAGACAGAGCTCCAGATTCTCTTCTGCAGTTGAGCTCTGCACAGAGACTCTTAGTTGCTTCACTCCTCCATGCACTTCAATTTTTCTCCTTCTCTCAGCACTCAAAATTTACCAAGAAAAGTGAGACTCATTCTGCTTACAGTTCTCCAGATGCCTTCCTGGGCCTTTCTGGAACATCATACAGTGTTTGCTATGCTCTTGTCCTCCAGAACACAAGCTGATCTTAAGATAGTATGGTTTTTGGTTGAGATGCCAAAGGTTGAGATTCTTTAGTGCTTTTGCTGGCGCTTTGTGTAGGTCAGAAGAGTGCCAACTCTAAAGACTCCTTCTGGAAGGAACTGTGTTTCTTTTTAAGGGACTCTTCTGGGCAGCTGTCAGTGCCTAGCTCATCAACATGTCACTGAGTGGGGTTTTGTGTCTCCCACAAACTCTGAAATTGTATACTAATCAAAGCCAACCCTTTACAGATGGCAGCACACAGAAAGATTCAGGAAGTAGTGATCTGATAATATTGCAGTGAAGCAAGTGGAAGAGCTCCCAACGTAACGGGTAGCGCTTTGTCTTTTAGGACTATTTAATAAAGCTATAGTGACCCTGTAGTGTTGGGGGAGTAATACATGCATCCCTTAGAACACTGCTAATTACTTGGCTCTACATGGAAATAACAGATAACTACCTCTAACAGCTCCTTTCCATTTCCAGGTTGTTCCACACTTTTATCTTGTTGACAGTCGAAGATTACTTAAGAATATTGGCAGATAGAGTTTTTATCCACAAAATGCCTTCCTTGTCTTATCTTTCCCTCTTTCAAACATCTAGTTACGGCAACAGGAAGGTTGGAGGCAAGTAAGCAGCTGGCACTCTTCCTGACGGGCAGAAATACAGGCTGGACTCTCCTGAATTCAGCAGCACAGTGGTAGAATTGCAGTAGCACTCCTAACGGTGGCACAGAGTGCATTTTGAGCTCGCAGGGTAGCTAGATTTAATGAGGTGAGATACTGCTCATGCTAAACCTTCTACTAGAGCTAAACAACATGATGCATACAAATAGAGAAAGCGTGGTCTAAGGTTTTAAAATGGCTTTGTCTATGTATCTGAACACAATGGTAAAAGATGGTCTGGGTTGCAAAACTAGGGCTGAAAGAGCTCCCTAGTTGCTAACTCTGGATTACTTCAGGAAGAAAAGAAAAAAAGAAGAGGGACATCATGGTTGCATCTTTTATCTGACTTTAATGCTGCAATGCCCTTCTTTTAACCTAGCAAATTTTCCACAAATGAGAAAAGAAGTGAGGGTGGGGGTGCAGGGCGCAGAAGGAGGTTTGATGACTATAGTGTTTGATATTAGTGCTCCAGGGTTTGATTTCCAGTGTACCGGTATCTAATCCTTCCTGCTCTTGGTGTCTTTTGCTGGACCCTCATTCTGCCGACTGTTTTTCTGACATATCTATATTATGCTTCAGTCCATTTTCTTTTTCAATTTGGTCTGCTGAAAGTTTCCTTTGCTCAGACTGTTCCCAGATGTAGGATAAGAAAACATATTTTACAATCAATATGTCAGTAAGGTGAACGTGTTTGGTAACGTTTACCTTTAAATTTGACCCAAATTGAAATTGTGCAGATTTACTAGGTCTAGTGGGGCAAATTAATTCTTGATGTGGTTGAAAGGTATTGAAAGACTGTCCTTAGTATCTGTGAATGGAAGTGAATACTCCAAATTTCAGACCTGTCATACTCTTCCTAAGTGTTGAATGGAGTATCAATCCAAACTCCATTGCCTGACTTTATCTGCCTACTGGTTTGAAATAAATGCGGAGTTGAAACAGCCTCCACACTACACCGTGGTTCAAATTTGAATTTCAAGGATGAGGAGGTTCAAGAGGGTGGCAGGACGGAAGGCAGTGGGGTTCCTTAATTACTATTAATCTTTTAATTAAGTGGAATAGAGCTGCATGAGTTTGATAATCTGAGCTCCTCTTCAGAATATTGCCATCTACTAGGAGATACCTGCACTGAAAGTGGATCCTTTTCATAGCATCACAGTTGTGTGAGAGCCATTTTATCCTGTCACTGTGAAGGAAAGCTAAACGAGGAGTGATAGTATTTGAAGGCTGTCACTTCTGGCTGACAACTGCTTCATCTCTGTTTTCATGCACTCAGCTTTATGTTTATAAACTTCCACTGCAAAGGCACAGCTTAAATATATGGACTTCTCCGTGCCTGTACTGTGTATGGGCTACCTGCAAAATCCATGTGTCTGGGAACAACAAAAAGTCAATGTTTGAATGTGCAAGATAGGAGACCCTGTGTCTGTGTTTGGGAACAAACTTTGGACTTAATCCTAGAATCCCCCCCCAGGTAGCAGCTATAAACATGACTGTTTTAAGTAGTGGGTAAGGCCAGCTCAGCGTATGTCAAGTTATATGGAGGCATGTGTCAACAAAACAGCTGTTCTACAGTCACAACTTGTAGCACTATTTTTAGGGCTGGGGCATTCCAGAATACTGCAGCTGCTGGCACTGTTAAGTATCCTGCACTTTTCTTTGGTCCCAGTCAGCTTCTGCTCATGGGATCTTTCATTCCTCCCCTGTGATGGAGTGGCCATCCGATGTCGATCCTGCAGATGACACCATGTGCCCCTGGGCTTTGGTACCCAGCCATCTAGAAGCAGAGCAGAAGGAATTGGAGTGTGGGGTTGGAAGGGCAGAGGAAGCAGAGCCTGGGGTTTTCTGGACCATTGTGCCAGTGAGATTTTACTGAGCAGGGTTTCTGCTGTGCTCAGAGCAAGCTGTCACTGTGCTCAAGGTGTTCAGGACGTGAAAAGGAACTATAGTCTTTACAAGCTCATCTACACAGTGTAGTAGTGCTGCTGACTTAGAGCCTGAGTCACAGCCTCACGGGAGGCATGTTTGCAGTTTGAGGATCAGTAGAAGCACTGACAGGGATCGCCTCTGTATAGCAGCGTGTGCGTGGTGATGCGGTCCGTGTTGCACGACAGAGTGGCAGCTGCCCAGGGCATATTCTTTCCTGCCTGCCAGAATCTTGGCCACAACCAGCTTTTGCTACTGTCCATAAACAGCATGGTGAGTTCAGTTAGGCTAAGTGGGCATCAGCCAGTGGGCACATGCTGAAAACTGCAACAATGCTCAGTAACAGGGAGAATAGGGTTGGTGTTTCTTTTTTTCTGGGGGAGAATAATTTACAATTCCTTTTTAAAAGCATTGTATTACAGGAGTCTTTAGGCTTCAGTGACCAGAGACCTGGCACCACAAGATGTTCTGATCGCTCTCCTTAGAAGCCCACTTCACCTTGCAGAATTGGACTGCACCTCATCACCCACATTACACTAGTTCATGAACTCTTCCTTCTTTCTCTACACCTTGCTTTGCTCTCCAGGTGTGGTAGGACACTTCCTCTTCTCCCCATGCCATGATTCCCAGACCCATGAGATTGCTACTGTTTCTTAGCACTAAAATCTGTTTGGCTCCCTGTGTCTTTTGGATCTGCTTTTGCTTCTGCATTCAGTGGGACTTCCGTCCGTAGTTTCAACGTATTAGGAGTGGGCCATTGTTTTTAAAAGCAATGCAAACAACATGAATGCTGAACAGGAAGTACTTCTAAAGTGTTAATTCATTTTATGACAAAATGCTTTTGAGTTGTATGTAAAATAAACAAAAATCCTAAAAAAAATCCTTCAGCTACGCAAAGCAAAACAAATGTGGCACATTTAAATAACATGTTAATAAGCACCTATAGGATAGATGATGTTTTCGATGTGATATGACATGTATTTTTCAGTTCTGTGGAGGCAACTCATGAATCATAAATGGTTATAGCACTCGTGAATTGTAAGTCTCCTCACGACTGAAGGTAAATGTCAAAGACACCATGTGTTAGAACAAGGTATTTTGCTTGGCAGGTATGGCTTATTCAGGAAATAGGCTTCTGTTCTATACGTATGCATTCCACATTGCTCAACTGAGTGTATCGGTTCCTTGAGCACCTGTTCTGTAGCTGTCCTGTGTGGTTGAATACCTCCTCCTCACTTAGGTAAATAGCATTTTCTTTGGTAGTGGAAAAGGGAGAGAATATAATCGGGGAATCCTTTCTTTTTGGCTCTCTTCTAGTAAGCAATAAGCAGAACACATCTGTCACCTCTGCGGTTCGAGGCATAATGTCAGCTGGGTTAGAACTGAGTTGCTAGAAGGCAAAATGTTTGTGGCCATGTCCTCTGCTCTTGCTGACTGGCTTCCTACCCAAGTGGGAGCAGGTTTCTCCTGCTAGTGCTCGGAGCTCTGGCCCATCCTGTTCCCAGCAAACAGAAGAGGTTTCAGGCATTCAGGTTGAGCAAAGGATATCTGATGTAAAGCTGTTATCTCCTGACCTTCCAGGGCTTCACTGAGAGAGGTGAAAGCTTTCCTAGAGAACCTGGCTCTCCAGTGGTTCCCTGGAGAGTTTTCATCTCCTGGTCTCTTGTAGCTTCTCGCTTCCATCAACACAGAGCTTATTCTGGGGATAAATTCAACAGCGCTGGTGCTGACTTTTGAGAGAGGAGCAGAGACAACTGCCCACCCCCCTCCTTTTGGGCAGGGACAGTTGCAGTCTGCAAACTTTGCTCAAAAGCGAGCGCTGTTTTTGTTGGGCAGTGTGCGTGTGACTGCAGGCTGATCAAAGGGAAGTGGGAAGAAGACAGAAAATGGCATCATGTTTGCAGCATTGTTAGCAGAGCATCCTCCAGAGAATATGCTGTATCCATGAGGAATGTTTCCTGCTTAGTCTGTGCATTTTCTCCCTTCACTTGAGAAACCAGTGTAACCCAATGAGATTGGGAGACTCCAGGAACGCAGACCATCATACTCTAAGACCTGTATATTCCTGGTGTTTTACTGACTCTGTATGAAAGAAGAAGTATGCTTTGAGCCAGGCACAATGGAAGGATGGGATTGGATGAATGAGAGTGAAGGTATTGGTTTCCTTATAGATTAGCCTCAGCAAGTCAGACACTGGATAGAGTATGACCCTTGTTGGGTACATCTAAAGACAAGATTACCAAAGTATTTTAACTCTGTAACTGTTCCAGCAGAACGCACACCAAGGAAAAGCGGAGCTTCAAGGTGTGGCAAGCATCTGTACAAAGATGTGTCCCTAGTAGTCCCGAGTGGAGGGAGGTGCTATTGCGTGCACATGAAACATGCCTCTGATGGCTGCAATTTGATTTCTGTAGCTCCATATTCTGTCTCTTTCTCCTAGAACCTTGCCTCTCGCCTATCCGCTCTGCTTACAGCCATTGATTGCCTCTGCTCTGTTGCTGTGTACCACCAAGCAGTTGTGCCCTGAGACAATCTCTGTAACCTTGGGCCCCGCTGGATGGCGTTTTTGAACTATCCTACTTTTTTTTCTGGATTCTGCCTCCCTCACAGATTCCTACAGCTGTGATAAGGCAACACATGGCAGTTTATAGGGAACTCCTCATATTATATTCCATTGTGGATTCTTTAGTTCCTGTAGAAATGGTTGATCCCCTCTTGCATTGTAGTCCCAGGGGAGGTAAGCTCATCTTTGGGCGGTGATGAGTAGTGGAGTGGCTGCAAGGAAGATGGGGATGCAGGCCTTATGAAAACCTTGTTGGAATGGATGGTAGGGTTATTCCTGTGCTGTTACACACTATACATATCTAAACAGACCTCAGCTGAAAGTCTCCTTACTGCTAGCATTGAGTTTTGTAGATGGAAAATTGAAGCGTTCTGGATTGTTACAAGTGTATTTTGGCAGAAACATAGCTGAACTGGTGCAAAGTATATTGTTGACTGTCCCTCTGCTGCTGGGGTCAGGATACAATTCTGTGTTGGAAGAGTTTGGCTGAGTGGCAGGGACAGGGGGTGCCACTAAGCAGGTTTTAAGGAATTTCCTTGAAACCAACATTTTTTGGAATTTGGCATCTGAATCTCTTCTCATACCATGTACAAGAGCTGTCATCAGCAGAGAGATTTCAACAGCAATGTCATTCAGTTTACTGGAAAACACCTGACCTGTATCTGATTCTATTTGGGATATCAGTAACAGCTGCAAATGAGGCCACGCTGAATTCCATCAGCATAGCGAGATCTCAAGAGCCCCTTTGGAGTATGCTCGGAATACAAAATACAGCTAATCCCTTGCATTTACTAGCATGACAGCTCCCTGAGCAGGAGAGAGAGGATGTGCATGTGTGTGACTTGGTGGTTAAAGGTGGAGTTGTACTGCTTAGATTTCTAAGGATGAATTCGTTGAGGCCTTGATGAGGCTGGGATGCTTTTAAGCTGGGGAAAGAGAAGGGCGCAGCGCCTGCAGGATTCCATTTTGCAAGCAGTTCTTTTCTTTATAATGACAGTTGTTCTGCTGCAATGTGTTTTTAGTAAAAAACTGGCTTTTCCATCCAAAAGGCTAGGTAGGGTTTGATTGGGTTTGGTTTTTTTTTTTTTTTCAAGAAACACTGATTTTGCACTCAGTCTCAGTGGAATTTTCCAGAAGAAGCAAATTCTCTTCTTCTCTGTTGTCCATGGAGAGACTCTGGGGAGTGGATAAAGGGATTTTAGCAAAGCGAGAATACTAACTCAGTGAACTCTGGTCAGAATTTGAGGGGTTTATATGTATGTGAATCTATGTGTACTATGAATGTATCCCTACGTGCATATATATTTAATGAAACCCTGAACACCTTTGTGGAAAAACATCCATGCCAATATTTTCAGGTTCATCAGACTTTCCTTTTCAGTTCTAATAATCCAGGTACCTTTGGGGATGGTCAAAATCTGCACCTGGGACTTTACCCTTCAGTTGGCTTCAGTCTCTATGTTGGATCAAACCCATTCATTGTCTAGCCCCCCTCGCCCTTGTTCTCTGATGATGTGTTGGGCCTATAGCCTCTGCATCCTTGTATGTTAAAATTGGTACAGTATCCTGCACCCATGTATGTTAAAATTGGCATCCCAGAGGGGTCTCCAGAGCATTATGGATGGTCATTCCCGGGCAGGATGGGGAGACCTGGTGAGTTCAAATCATGTCCTTCTCCTTTGTCACCCTCCACCCACCCAGTTCAACACAGAAGATCTTCCCATTGTATCTTTTTAAGTTATTTTCCCTGATGGTAAAAAAAGACAGCGGTGCTGGTTTTGGGGTTGTGGTGATACGTGAGAGGCTAGCCATTCCTGTACGTGTCTGACCCCAGGGCGCTGTTACAATCCCTGTGGGAGACACATCCGCCTGTCTCCTTCTCAGCAAATTCTGCCCAGGGAGAGGGTTTTGCTCATCTCCTTTTCTCCTGCCACAGCACTGTCACTTTTTTTCTGCCATTCCCCATACCTGGTGGGTGGGATGAGGAGTTAGAAAGGAAGAGAGCTGCTGCTGTGGGAATTCAGAGCCCCCTGGTAGGAGAAGTGGAGAGGACTGAGGGAGACCCTTCTGCTCCAGTAAGTCCACAGCCATCTGAACGACACAAGTGCAGTCTGGGTGTAGCTGGTATCTTTGGAGCCTTAGCGTAAGGACAACCACATTGTCTCAAGTGCAACGATACTAAAGTTTTGCTGTATATTCTGGAGTGCTGGTGTCACTGCAACAAAAGTGCATGTGAAATTGAGGTAGCAGGTGTGACATGCTTTAAGTATCACACAGTTATCCTATTGGAGCAGATGAAAGAACAGATGGCATAATTTAAGTCCCAGGTTCTTTAGACAATATCTGTTGGTGACTGAAAGGTGCAATCCTCATATCATTGTAAGGCATGTCATAATCTTAGATTTAACACATGGCAATCAGAATGTAAGTCGTAGACCACAGAAGAAAAATTACACTCTTCAAGTAGGAATGTCAGATTTGAGAAGCTGGAAGATTTTGCCATCTCGATCTATTGTTATCCTCCCAAGTGCTGTGTCTTATATTTACCCTGCCTCTGTCAGAATACTGCTAAGGGCGTATTTTGCTTTACAATAAGGAGTAATTTTCTAAGTAATAATCATGCAGAAACTTTTATTCTAGAAATGACTATCCTTCAAACTAATATCTTCATCCTAATTCAGAGCTGGAGACCCTTCCTTGCCATTATTTGATACGAGAATTATTGTTGTTTTAGGAGGTGACTGTGATTACTGTGCTGCAAAGATACAAGTAAGGGCAAGGCAGGAATTATGTATTTTTTCAAGACACAGAAAAATAAATGAAATCCCTTTGTGGAATAAAATAACTGAAGACAGTGAGAGGAATCAATAGGCAGTACACACTAAGATGGGGCCTGAGCAAGGCTGAAGCATCTCGTCTGGGAGTGTTTGAAAATGCAGAGAACCAAAGATGCACGTGTGTGTATGTGGAAGGGTATGAGACAGAGGGAAGGTGTTAGGAATGATGCTGACAGAGCAAGGCACAGACTTCACTAGGAGGAGCAAGCCTGCTATGAGTTTTTGCATTGTTGGCTGAAACAGGACCTTGGGTATATTTTTGTGAGCCAGCAGGGCTGTACCTGCATAACACTTTTACTGATATCATCAATTTTAGGAACATAGATAGGCCTGTGATACTAACAAACTGCTTAGGCAGAGTAGGCAACACAGAAAGATGATATTATTATTATTATTACTATTATTTATTATGTTTCGGGGTGTTAACCAGAAAGGAGCAGATATCACAAGTTTGATTAGGCTAGGTTATGGCTGTGGGTGGGAATACATGTTCTTTAGTGTTCGTGACACCTACAGTGAGGAACTGGCAGAACAGGCAAACTCTGATATACGTATGCAACAATGTCGACATTTTTATATACTTATTCCCTTACTTCAAGTAAAATTATGAGGATGGGCAGGAAAAGTGGGCTCCTGTTGGCTGTTCATTCCAGGACTGACCTTGTAAAATTATATACTTAGGCCTGTTGCCTTCAATTTCTCACTGATTGAGGGTTGAAGAAATCTATATTGGCCATGGAGCTTGCTGATAAGATCACCAACTTCAGTTAATTAATTTCTATAATAAAAAGCTAGTGCATTAGCCTGCAGTGCCACCTAGCCTCCTCACCCTTTGGAGAGCAGGAAGTATGGTGTGAATATGTAGAAAGATAAAAACAACTTGGAAAACATTCATGTAATGATTTTTTTTTTGCACGTTGTTTAAAGATACAATAATCTCATCTGAAGATTTTCATCAGCATACTGAAAATTGTTGCCTTGGTATTAGCCAGTGAGGGAAAAACTAGGGGAGAAATAGATATTATTTTTCTTCAGAATGTTAGCTCCTTGTTCAATGCAAGTATTACTCATAATTTGTAAGGTCTGAGCTTGGTAAGGAAGCAGCCAAGCTGGTGCATGACTATTAAATATTTTAACAGTCTGATTCATCTCGAAGTGATTCAGAAACTATTGATAGTAGTCCTGTCAGGAGTTGCCATCTCTGTGGTGAAGCTGGAGTGGTCGGTGACATACCGGTAGGGCTTTGTGGCATTTCACAGCATTCATGAGTTGAGAGTATACAAGGAAATGAAGGCAGCAAATGGAATTCTGCTGGAACACTGTTATAAGCATCTCTGCTACCTGAAGAAGTCATGCAGAATTGGCTTTGGTTCACAGGCAGGTCCCAGGGCAGGCTGCTGAGGGGAAAAATGGCCCTGGGAAAGGGGAACCAAAGCTTTGCTGCCTACCCTGCCCATGCATGGGCTTGGGGAGCTGAGGCTGCTGCTGTCCCGTTCCTCCGTCTTCCCTGATTGCTCACTGGGTGAGAGGAAGTTGATGTACTTGGGTTTGGAGAGTAGATACCACAGGATAGGCTTTGACTGTGTCTTATAGGGAGCCATGCTCCAGGAATTGGAGGAGGAGATTGAGACATTAGCAAGGATGCAGGGTATTAGTGAAGGGTAAGAAATGTGTCCTTATATCCATGAACTCCACCAGCTTTGCAAGAGGCCTCTGTGCCTCTCCCAGCATCTGCCCTACCTGCCAGTTGAACCTTCTCCATCACTGTTGCAAGACAGAATTGTTTTTTCCTTGCTCTCTGGCTGGATAGGTTTAAATGTCTTGCTTTCTGTTCAGATGTTGGTCTGACTTCTGTGTACAGGACTGTTAATAAGTGATGGGGAAAATAAATTCAAATAATCCATTTCTGACCAATACACTTCCAAGACATCTATGGGAGCTTCTACCTCCCTAAATACCAAATATATTTAATCTGAAGCCTTGGTTTTCTGTAGCTCTGTGGAAACAAACACACAGCTTTTTGTTTTGGCACCATTCACCAGAGTCTCCCTACATTTAGACTTGAAAGAGCTTAGTACGTAAGTAAGTCCTTCGGGAAAGACTGCAAGTGGTGACTAAACCTGGAGCCACTCTCGTGGTGTGAACAAAAACAGGCAGAAAATGGAAAACGCGTGCTGCCACAGCCTGCCTTTGTGCAGTGGGCTCTCTCAATTAGTTTGTCGTTGCCAAGTAAGACCTCAGACTGAGCTCAATGCATGTGGGTGGGATGGGACACCATTACGGGTCTGGTTTGATACGGGTCTGGTTCAGCTTACATTATAGCAGTATTCAAAAATGTTGGTAGTCAGATCATGTTAAGTGTACCACAGCAGGCTTATGCAAATTTGGGGGTGGTAGGAGCGAGGGGGGAAAAAAGATCTATTGAGTTCCATCTGCAAATCCTGCTAGATTTTCCTCTTTATCGACAGACATTCCTTCGCTGTTTGACGATCTTCCTATAGACGAACCATTTTGAGAAGGTACTGCAGTGGGTTTTGGCTTAACTAAGTAATCGACTGAGTAGTGTACGCCTGTCTAGTGGTTAGCCACAGCCTGTTTGCTCATACGGATGATGTGCAAGGGCTTGTGCAAGGTATGCCTTACAGAGTGTATTGGGTTAAACAAAACCCATCACTGAGCCTTGTAAAGCTGTAAAATGCTACCTACATTCAGAGATCCAATGAATCACCTTAGAGATCTAGCACCAAAGCCATACCCTCCTGTTGTTTTGAGGGAATGAGCTCCTGTATCTAACCAAACAAGGGATGAGATACTGGAGGGGGATTAGAGAGCTACCATCTTTGCTTAAGCAGAGATTGATATCTCACTCTAAAATTAGGAGAGGTTTTTGAGTGACAGGGGTTAAAACTAATCAAAAAATGAACACAACAACTTGTGTTGTCTGAATGCTATAATAGGCCCGAGAATCGCAGCATGCTATTGTACCAGCTGGCTAATCAGCCAGCATGAGGCTATGGCAAGTAAAATAAGAAAAGGGTATTAAGTTTTTGTATTCTGAAAAAAACCTCCAAGAAACCAACCACAGTGATGTGTAAAGAAATTAATACAATCATGGTAAAGATAGTGGGGCACTTGTGCTTACTAATTACCATTACCAAGCTGTAAGACTGGCTCGCAAGTTGTATTTCACTATATTTTGCACATACAGTAAAAAAAAAGCCACAATGGAAATGTTAAAAATTAAGACTAGTTTTGAGATACCTTTTGATACTGTGATTTCTTAATTTCCTATATCTTCAGGTTCTGTGAAAGGACTGCACGGAGAGGCTTAGGTATAGAATAAGGAATACCTTAATGCTTATATGCATCTCTTCAGTGAATATCCTGTACCACTAGCTGCGATAACTTTTCTAGAATGGGTGGTCTGCAACTATGATGCAGCTGCAGAATATGATACTCAGCCTGACTGTAAAAAAGACATAATACCTGGGCCTTTAATGCCTGGATACTAATCAATAGGCAGCTTGAGGATGCTGGAACAGTGTAACTTAGTAGCTAGGGATCCTGTCTAGGAGCAAGTGCCAGAGCTCCCATCTCCTTTTCTGTGGATTGTCTTCACCCAGTGTTAAATGCATAAATTGCTTTGAGAAGGGTGCCCAGGGCTCTTTCATCTTTGCTGTTTGGTGAGCAAGAAGGATGTAAGGTGCCTACACCAGCTCTGTAATCTGAAGATTGGGGTGCTCTCCTTGATGGGGTAAATTTAAATCTCCAGCGCTCAGAGCGCCCAGGTTTCCAGTTTCCTGTAATCTAACTAACAGGTGATTATGCAAAAAGCAGGCAGTGGCTCTGGCAATGTGTTTTTGAAGGATCTTGGCCTTTTCTTCTGTGTTGGCAGCTGAACACAGAATCCAGAATCACAGAATGGTTTGGGTTGGAAGGGACCTTAAAGACCATCTAGTTCCAACCCCCTGCCATGGGCAGGGACGCCCTCCACTAGACCAGGTTGCTCAAAGCCTCATCCAGCCTGGCCTTGAACACTGCCAGGGACGAGGCATCCACAGCTTCTCTGGGCAACCTGTGCCAGTGCCTCACCACCCTCTCTGGGAAGAACTTCTTCCTTACATCCAATCTAAATCTCCCCGCTTTCAATTTAATTCCATTACCCCTTGTCCTGTCACTACAGGCCCTTGTAAAATGTCCCCCCTCCAGCTTCCTTGTAGGCCCCTTCAGGCACTGGAAGGTGCTATAAGTTCTCCCCGGAGCCTTCTCTTCTCCAGGCTGAACAAGCCCAACTCTCTCAGCCTGTCCCCATAGCAGAGGGGCTCCAGCCCTCTGAGCATCTTTGTGGCCTCCTCTGGACTCGCTCCAACTGGTCGATATCCTCCTTATGTTGAGGGCTCCACAGTTGGGTACAGCACTGCAGGTGGAGCCTCACAAGAGCCGCGTAGAGGGGAAGAATCCCCTCCCTCTACCTGTTGGCCACGCTTCTCTGGATATAGCCCAGGATACAGTTGGCTTTCTGGGCTGAAACGTGGTAGAATGGATCAGAGCATATCAGGCAGACGAAGTTATCTGGGGGTATTACGTGCCACTGTGCTGACTTTCTGGGTCTCAGGCAGACTGCAACAAGAGTGAAGAACATGAGTGCCTTGATTGGGGTAGTTTTGGGCATGCTTAGCATGGGGACAAAGATTGTCCTGGTCCAAGAGGGAGGCAGCTTAGACACATTCAGGGTTAAGCAGCATCTGGCTTTTTGAATCACAGCTTGTGATGTCAGTTCCTATCTCCTTCTTTACAAGTGTAGCATTGCACCTCGCTTCAGTTCTTTTTGATCCTGACTGTACAGCACATTTTCTGTTTGGCTGACGTCTGGTCACTTTGCTTTCCCATAGCTCTGTGACACAGGGTTGATGATGTGTCTTTTCTCTTGCCATTCACCTGTACCATCTCTTTAAACTACCACCTTTCACTGAGTAGGTGAAGTCGCCTCCTGTGTGTTCAGATAGTGTCCAGTAACATGGGTCCCTGCTCCCCCCTGCAGCTTCTAACATTAGTACAACATAATGCAAATAAATAATCTGAAAATGTTGCTGACAGAAAAACCCTTTGAAACTTAACCTGCTTATCTCCTCAGATATACAGGACAAATCACTGTTACTGCGTACTGTCCCTTTTAACTGCATGCATTGGCTGATCTCAAACCATTATTGTTTGTGCTGAGAATTTGTAATAAAAATAACAACAACTTGCCTAATCCTTAGCATCAGAATGAACATGAATATTCAAAATTTTCATCCCCATTTCCAGGTTGAAAGTCTCAATATGTACATTGCTTGGCTATCAGCTGACAGTGTTGCTTTATGTAAACAAAGTCCTAAACTCCCCTATGGCCTACCCATGGCCCAGGAGCACCATTTCAGCCCAGGGCCGTAAGTCTCTTCTCCAGAGATGCCTGCCCCAGTGATGTGGTAGGATGCTGGTCTCCAGCCCTGCGCTGCTGGGCCTGACCCATGGGCTGGTGTACCAGCTTGACTTTGGACCTGCCTTATCCCTGTGAACTTGCCTGATGATATGGACTCTTGGCTGAATGTGGTGGCCAACTCCAGGCCTGCCCTGTGCACCGTACTCATGGGCTGTGGGACAGGGCCCTGGATAGTCACGTCCCTGCCCTGCCAGCCGTGTTATTGCACTCAGGTCCCCATCCCTTCAGGAGCTGCCAGCCTTTGTTGCTTCCTGACAAATAACCTAATATTAAAAATTGGATAAGAGTAGCTGCAATGAGAAGGGAGACAAAATGCAAAATCAAGAGTGACTCAATGAGGAATTCAATGCAAATGCTAACTTTGTTTCTCTCAGCTGTGCCTAGCTTACAACTACAGATCCCCACAGTCTTGGATAAAATCTTTTAAATGGTTGAAATAATCCAGTTTGACTGTTGTTCTTTTCTTTGTGGTGCAATCTGAAGTTAAATGTTTCACGTATTGCCTTACATAGGGCAAAGCACAAGCCCTCTGCTGTTGCTGGCATCCTATGCTAATTTTCTCTCCCCATTTTTTCCTGTATCCCACACTCAAATCAGAGCAGAATCAGTCAGCTCCTTGGTATATGCAAGTATCTTGGGTAGAAGTGAGATACAACTCAGTCAAAATGCCTCCCGTCACACTCCTGGAATAAGGCTACGAAGCTCCAGCATGTACCTGGGAGATGATTTCTTGTCATATGTGGAGGAAGGGCAATGCAAATCTCTACATTCTTGAACACCCTCCATTGTTCTCAGGGACCTGAAAAAATGCTGTCTCTAGTTTTTAAAAGGCCATTTTATACTTCCTCTAAAAAGGATAGTCATGGCTAATGTACTCAAAATGGGATAATAATGACAACTTGACATGGGCATGAGCACTATATACAATCCAAAATGACAAGTTGTTGAAAAGTATAATGGACAGCCCGGAGTGGTATACCTGATGTGGAGACAAGACCGTTATGTGTCTTAAAGTTTAAACTGGGCAGCCCTGCTGTGAAACATGCTTGAAAGCCCTATTGTCTACTGGACTGCTGAGGAGCCTTTGAAAGTGCATGAGGTAAATTAAGGGAAGGTGTTAATTTAAACCAGGATTCCTGAGTAGCGACACAAGTAGACAGACCCTTCAATACGGCCATCATCTCTAATACACCCATTAGCTCTCTCTTGCACTGCTGTTCTTTTGTTCTTGTCACAGCACTGTTTGCAGCGCTGCCACTTTTGTGACTGGGACCTGGAGGAGGTGGCTGAAGATCTCAGCTACTGCCTTGGTTAATGTACCAGGTAATTACTGAAGGTTGTACCCAATTCTTGGTTTTCTAATCCATGTTGGATGGTGGCATTATTTTCCTCTTAATTCTTTTCACTTCACTGCTTCCTTAATCTAAGGACACATGTAAGACCGCATTGTCTGCCTTTGACAGTGATGCTTGAAGATGCATGCTTACTTCTGTCATGAAAAGTAAGTGTGGATGACCACAATTAAACTCAGACACATGGATCACTTTGAAGGGAGTGCTTGGGATGTGAAGAATCTCAGAAAATCAAGTCTTGCAAGAGGCAGTTTAAATGTGACTGAAGGTGTTGTCTAGCTCTCAGCATATGTATGGGGAAAATGTGTGTTTCTGCTGTGTCGTAAGAGCATAAGTGGATAAAAGTAGAACCCAAACCAGATCCCAAAGCTCTAGATCCAGCGGCTCTAATCAGTAATAAGAAGACTTTCCCTTTTCCTCTGTATTTGCAATTAACTTAAATGTAATGCTTTCACAGGGCAAGAATTGGACTATGTGTCTGTTGGCAGCAGGGCTGTCTGCAGGATTGTGCTTACACACCTACAGTAGAACAGTTTCTTGGCCAGTATCAGCCTGAGCTGTTTCTGAAACACTTCAACACAGCCCAGAGCAAACCAAGCCTTGTGATGAGTTTAGGTGACTGTTAAACAGTTTACATTAATGTTAGGACATTTGTAGTCAGACTGATCCCTTCTAGCTGGAGTTACAGTAAGTCTCCTAGAATGGAATGGGGTAGAAAAAGGAACTTTCAAAGGATCACTGAAACACTGCTGAGGCTGTCACCACGTGGAACAGCTTCTTTCCGTGAGCATACAGGCAGCCTAGAGCAATGACATTTGTAATGTAGCTCTTGCAGTTACGTTTCAAGTTAGGGGGAGTGAATCCAGGTCTTAATGTGCAAGTGACATTTACTGTCGCCCCTACAGCAAAAGTCCTTTAAATAACAAATGCACATTCAGGCTGGCTTTGAGTTTAAAGACAAGCTTTTGGTTCAGTGTTTTTTTGTTGTTCCCCCTCCCCCCCGCCCTTCTATCTCTAAAATGTAGAAGTGAAATTCTGGTCTTAATTTATAGTTTGGTGTCTTCTTGTGCCCCCCTTCCCCAGGTGATTATTTTAGAAATGTTCATAGAACAAAACATCTAAGATTGTGACTGCCTGTCACCTTGCTCAAATCCAGAGTATTTATAGATGTTTGTCCCTGGAATGTCTATCTGTTTTAAGTCTCTTAATTTATTTTAGTGAACTCTGGGCACAGCAGGCATTGGAGTTAATTTAGCAAGTAAGCATGTGGACAAGTGTGGGAAGAGCTTGTGTGCTGCTTTTCTTTTCCAATTACATCAGTCCGTCTAATATCAGCTATTCCCTCTCAAGTTTCCTTAAAACGTCACCAGAGCACGATGCATACCCAAAAGTGACAAGCTCAGAGTATCTTGTATCTTCGACAGTTGAGCAGGAGCCTCGTGGGATTCAGTAGGAGGTTTGTTTTATAAGTTAGGGCATTAATGATGGTGCTTAGCCCCTTACAGAGGGAGCTTTTCATTGCTTCACAGTCTCTAAGATGGTGGGGGGGGGGCTCAGTCTGTGTTCTGATCAGTAGCTGGACTCTGAGACCATAAGGCAGAGGAGGAAGCATCTTTCCCCACCTGCACAAACTGCTCCTGAAGGCCCAGGCTGCTGAGCCAGATGGTTAATGGTACCTAAGAGAGAAGATGGAGTTGGTGGGTAGGTGGGCCAGGGGGCCAGTCAGTGTGCTGGCCCAGCCACTGTGCCATGTGTGTGAAATTGCCTAGCCCACCCATGGAATGACTAGCCCAGATGGAATTACTGTTGTGGAGTCCCTGCCATGCTGCATGCCCAAGCTCAAGCCATGGCTTTGTCCTTTGAAAATGAAAGTGTGTGCCATTAGAACAAAGCAGTTCTGGGTCTCCTTTGGCACTGGCTGAAGGAAAAGTTTTAAGTCTGACTGTGTCAGCCTGGCGCTTAGCTATGCAGGACGTGGACTCGTTTTTGTTTTGTGCTACCTGTCTCCACCACAAATCCTCTTTCCTGCCGGCTAGCAAGTCATTTACAAGGTTGCAGCTCTATGGTCTTGTCTGTCCGCTCCTGACAAAGGGAGGTGAGCCCTTCTCCCAGACGGGATAGTTCCCATGCAGCTGAAGACAGTATCGGGAAGGGCTGGGGCATGCTGGGCTTTGCTGATGTAACGGGCTCTCTGCAATTTTCATTCAGATCTGGTTGGCTGTGAGCTGGCAGAGCGCCTCAGATACGCCTCCAACTCAGATGAGGTCATCCCTGGTTTTTTTTTTTTTTTCTTTCGGGCTGCTTCAGAAAGAGTCTGTGGTGTCGGAACGTTTAAGGTCAGCATGCTAATTCCCACACCACCGCAAAGCTTTGGGTGCAGGAGCCCCCTTCTCTCCCACTGCCCCACCCCCCCGCCTGCACCCTTTCCCAACACCATCACAGACTCTGCTCTCCCTTTAAAAAGGGAGGAGGAGCAAGAAGAAGATGAATTTACCGCAGTGGATTTTGTAATTGGCTCTCGCATCCAGGTCGGAGGGGTTTGTTTGCTGGCAAGACACTGTAGAGCTGCCCAGGCCTAACACGGGTGCAAAGTAGCCCCAGGACGGAAGAAACTCCAGACCCTGCAGCTGCCAGAAGTGAAACTACTCGCCCTGCCCAGCCGCTCCGTCCCTTCCCCGCCCTCCCACCGTGTGCCATGCAAAGATGCATCCAGCCAGTAGAGGACGGGGTAGCTCCCCCCGGCTGTCAGTCAGTAGGGACTGCGCGGCTCGGGACGAGCTGATCCCGAAATAAGGACTTGACCCCGGCGGACAGCAGAGCAGGCATAGCTGGGGATGCCCAGCCCCGGCCCCGCGCAGTGCCTGGAACCATCACCCGCTCGGCATCTTCCTCCCTCCAGCCCCAGCGCCGGGTAATCCCGCGCTATCTCCCGCGGAGAACTGCCCGCTAACTTCGGCGCCGACGCCAGCTCTGCCTGCACGGCTGTGAGCAGAATGGGGGTTGCAGCATCCCCGCTCTGCCCCGGGGGCAGCCAGCCCCTTCCTCTTCCACCTCCCACCGCCGAGCCCCGCGCTGGAGCCCCTCTGGCACAGCCTCTTCGCGATGTCCTGCCAGGGGCGGAGGACCCTTCCCGGAGCGCCTGAGCGCGGGCCGAGCCCAGCACGGCGGACCGCTCCCGGCTGCCGACGGGCCGAGCGCCGCGGACGGCTCCCGGCGCGCCGAGCCTCAGCATCGCGGACAGCCCCCGGCGGCCAGGGTCAGCACCACGGACAGCTCCCGGCCGGCCGAGCAGCGCGGAGGCTCCCGACGGGCTGAGCCCAGCACCGCGGACAGCTCCCGGTGGGCCAGGGCCAGGGCGCGGGGTGCTGTCGGACTCTGCCCGCGGAAGGGGTACCGGTGCCCGGCTCCGGCCCCGCTGCGTGCCTCGGTGCCCCGGTTTATTGCGTATCGCTGGCAGCCCTCTGCTGTAGCAGGACGCCGTTCTGCTGAGAAGGACGCCGAGGGATCCCCACGCACGCACTACCACCCCGCTCTCTCACGGACCCAGAAGAGGACTTCTCTCCGGGCTCGGAGTCTGTCTTCTGTGGATCAGGATTCACAGGCTTGGACGGTGCCTGGTTACAGTGGTGTATGGGTCTACAGACCCCGAGATGTGCTACAGAGTTAGAATGAAATCTTGGATCTGTCGTGCTGTGGAGGGATAAAATAAACCCTATACAACCAGCAAACCCAGCCCAAGCCTTCCTGCCTCGCTGCAACCAACTTTAACCCCCTCCCAACAGCGAGAATTCCCTCCTTTCCTCCTCCCTCCACACTCCTTCCTTCGGAGACTGTAGGATGAGGCATTTCCTTCTATCTGGCTCAGGGTAAAAGCATACCCTGGGGGCAGCGACACACATCTGGCAGGGACTGAAAGGCTTTAATCCAGCCTCTACTACAATCAACAATGGCAAATGAACCAGTGATTCTGAATGTTTATGACATGGTGAGTATGAAACAGTACTCCTTGGGGGTGGGGAGGGGATGGGCAGTGGGGCCGAGTGGGAGATTGTGCTTGAAGGAAGGCATTGTATGAAGAGGAGCCAAGCATAGATCCCCAGAGAGGTTGATCCCCACCCCCCCACACCCACCCCTCCCCAAATTCCTCATCCAAGCATGTCATGTTCTGGCTGTCAGAGATGATGCTGACCCTGGCTTTTTTCTTTAAAACGCTTAGCTTATTGGCCCAGGTTACAGGTAAAGCTGTGCCCGATTTTCTGCAGGATCTTTCAGGAGCAGCACTGGATGAGGAGAGGACTTTTTAATTTCCAGTGTCCCAGTTAAGGAAGTAGATGTGATCACCTCTCTCTTTGCTGGAACTAATTGTCCTTTAGTTTTGAGTGAGCAAGCACTGCCAGGCTGTGGGGAAGGGGTCAGGATTTCATCCAGGGAGGAGAAACAGGTGTAGAATTGCAGTAAGGACATAGTTTCTAGGCTAATAATCTGGATCAGTCCCTCATATGCATAAAATTGTAGTTAAGCATTTTCTCTGAAGGTTAATTGCAACAACAGGAGTAAGAAATTATTTGAACTGGTGAAGTTTCAGCACAGGGAGGAGCATAAGGACATGCTGCTTGGCAATGTTTCCTTAAAGTTCATAGTGTAGCAAGTGACTTTCCTTGCCCTTCTCTTGCAAGGGGGAATGTTAGTGGGAATTATCAGTGCTGACAGATCAGAAGATGTGACTCCTAGCCTTGGCACAAGCCCCCAAAGAGAAGACGACTTGGGACAACCTGTTTGCTTTCTGATCCAACAGAAGTTTAGGAGAGGGATGTTATGATGAGGAGCATTTTGATGATGATGTACTTCCCCTGTGGTTTTTTTGTCTATGAACTGATAAAACTTTGTAAGGCCCTGGTGCTGACTGAGCTCTAAATATCCAGCTCCAGACCTTTAAGATTATGGCATACATTCGCTTTCTGTCATCAGGCAGTGACAACTTTCAAGAGGAAGCCTACAGAATAGTGTGGGTTTCCCTGTTGGGGGAATCCAGAGAATAGACACCAAAGAGATGAGGAGTGGGTTGCTGTAAATGTCAAACTTCTTATTATTACAAAGATTAAGGGATCTTTTGTTGTTTAAAAAAGCTGGGTTGTTTTCTGAGAGAAGAGCAAGTGGTAAGGGCTATTTAAGTGGGACTGTATCTGTACTGAAGGACAGTCTGAAAAGCACAACTACAATGGCCTGAATCTGCCTCTTCCAGAGCTATTATTGGAAAAAATTGAGCAAGTTGGTGTAAATTCCTTTCCTAGACTTTGGTCTTGAGTATTTGATGGTCAGTTGCATGGCAGCCTGAACTGTGACCACCCCCCCCCAGCTGTTCTTCAACCAACAAGAGGTCTTCAACAGGTCTGGTAACCCAAGCAGGTGGTAGCTAGTGCTTGGTAAGAAGGCATTGCAAATGCACACACAAGAATTTCTCATTAGTACTTTGAGACAGATAAAGGGGTGCATTGCCCTTTTATTATATCCACTGTCTTCCTTGCAATTTTTTTTAGTTCTGCAACAGGCTGTGGTCTGAACTTTGTACTCTGAGCCTCTGTAAAGCTGTCCCAAATCAGCAAATAATTTATTACTGATCTGAAGAGATCGGAATACTGGATGCACATGGTCTTTGCCTTTTTTTGTGTGATTGACACTAAACATGAAGCCCAAAGGAATCATGGGAGAAAGGACTTGGTGTTCGTGGTCACTGTGTTCTGAGTTGGACACCTGGACACAGTGAACTGAATTGAGGTCATCAGTTTAATTCTGACTGAGTAATTTTTGCTGCTTAGCAAACTATGAAAACCTTTAGGTGTGAGTACTAACTCCATGGGTTAACCACAAGTAAATGCTCTGTACAAAGAAACCATTCTATTTTCATATAGCATCTGTTTGACTACCACTGAGTCACCTCTAGTTCAGTTTCTACATTATGGTTATTGAGGCTACATGCTTTCCCATTGCTGCTATGATTTTAACACCATGGAGTTTGGAATATAGCCATGCAAAATCTGCACTTCGTCACACTGTGGTGGGGAATTGCGGGGGAACTGGGAAATGAGCACATTTGCTTGAATGACTGTTGGAAAACTAGCCTCAATGGGAAAAAAAAAAAAAAAAAGACAGCTGGGGATAACAATTGACTGGATGTAAAGCTCTGCTTTCCTGACAAGGAACATGACCCCTGTGTGGCATCTGGAAGCACTTACACTACAGGAAAACTTACCCCTAGGGTAGAACTTCAATTATGGGCTTTGTGCAGCTATGAAATACTCACTCTGTGTAGTCTTGCATATTCAAGGATTATAGCCATTTATCCTTTTACTCACTGGATATCTATCAGGCTTCTTTGGGAAAAAAACGCTTCTATTTAACAAGGTGTTTTACACAAATAGCTAAAGCAGGTAGATGTATTTGTAGGCTTATTTTCTTCAGCATAGAATAATCAAGCAAAAATCAGTGGTTATTTCAACTGTTGAAATTGTCATCATCAAAAGCAAATTCCTTCACCCCCAGCATGCAGGGTGATTCTGTCCTCTTGCTAAAGAGTTTGCACACACCTGTATGGTTGCAAAACAGACAGGGCAGGAGAACTTTGCAACTTAACCAGGACATTTTAAAGAGTGGATGTGCAGGATACTGAACTCTGATTTCAAGTGTAAGTGTGAAACCAGAATTACAACATGAATCAGGGGCTTGATCGCAGATGAATCTTTTTCTCAGTCTGAATCCAGCCCTTGCATGGACTTACTCTAAGCCAACAGCTGTTAGGAGACCTGCATGAAGTAACTGGACCTATATAATCTATGACAGAATGTGCTCTGATCAGTCAGTTATCACTTTGCCTTCAGAGGGATAAATCAAATTCCCCTTCATAACTTGCAGCTCTCTTCCCTCCACTCCGCCTTAATAAGTTGTTTATCATGGATCAGATCTAACTTAGAACACAGGGTTGACTTTCTTCAGCCAGGATATCATCCTGTTTCCTCATTGCTTTAAGTTTTTGTGGCTTACTTTGGAATAGTTGACTTAATCACTGCACATTAATAAATGTTGTCTACTTAGACAGAAGAGTAACTGCAATTATTGCCTGGGTTTAAATCTTTAACAAGCAAGCTAAACACATTCCGCTAAAAATAGTCTGCTTGGCAGAGACTCAAGTTGGGGGCTCTCACATTTTCAGCTTATTGCATAGCACATTCATGCGATCAAATTAAAACCAAAGATATTCATATCGCTGCTGTCCCTCTTTTACTACAGATATGGTTGTCCTGAATTTCCACTGTCTTTGCAGCTGATAAGATACAAAACTGTCATTTTGATCTACTGGTATTTTTGCTTACTCTTTATGGTGGGGAAAATGAGCCCTTGAGATGTGCTGCAGAGGAGAATGAGAGCCGTGGTCAGGAGGGGGGCATGGAGCAATGATGTAGGGTCAGTTTGGTTGGATGAGAGGGGTGAGTCTCTTTCTCAGCCTTGTCCCGCTGTTATTCTGTCAATTCCGCTGACATTACTGGTCATCCTCTCTGGAGTGAATGTGAGGGAAGTAAGATTCAGGTCACTGTAGATGCATTAGCTCTGCCATTTTTCCCTGTGACTTCCAACTTCAGAGAGGTAGCCAAAATGTAATTATTTATAATGGTTGTCCCGTATTTTTTCAGTTCTTTCTATAATTTAGACCATTTGCCAGCTAAATGGCTGAAGGGCAATGTCTGATGGCAAAGGGTAGCCCTGTAGGTGACTGACTGGGCTCTCTCTTGCTTCACTGACCGGTGGGGGGTGGTGTCATTGATTTGATTTCTCCATCACACCACTGAATGGATCATCCAGGTGGCCCTGACAAAAAAAAAACCACCAAAACCAAAACCCCAAACCAAACACAATAGCATTCTTATCTCCACCCAGGAGGATGCTGAAGCAAAAACACATTGCAAGAAGCAGTCTGGCTTTTCTGTCAGTCTCGGGAGGGAGAGGGGATTTTTGGACAAGCGGTTGTGGAAACCTGTGTGTGGGACTCTGCAACAGACACTGTGATAAGGTGAAAGTTGGGTCCCTGCATGAAGAGGACACACAGGCTGTCTGTGAGGAAAGGCATAAAGCTGGAGTGTCTGTGTGGCCACAGAATAAATGCATAAAACTTCAGTGCTTTAAGACAACTTCTCTGATGCAAAATGGTATTGTGGAGGTGAGAGTTAATTTCCTTTTGCACTTTTCAGCTCTGTCACTTTCAGCATTTTGCTTTAACATCCATTGCTTGCATGTGATCTGGAGGTGATGACCGGTGTGTACCACTGAAAACCAGCACAGGCTTACCATCCTAGCATCCTTTTTGGCTTCCTATGCAAGTGGAAAAGAAAGAATGAGACTCTTGACCACTATAATTAAATGCTTTGATCTGAAGGAATAGAGGTGCTTTGTACCTCTAGTTTCAGTATATAAGGAGCCTTTGAGTCTGTTTTAGAAGCAGCAACAGGATTGTAAGCAGAGCACTTCACTGTGTGAAATGATTGTTTTAAGCTCTGACTAGATCATGGAACATTTTATTATCTCTCTGGAGGAAAGAATAAGCCTAGTTACTCAGAAAAATGTCAGCCTGTTTGTGATTACTGTTAGTAGAGGTCTCAGTTGCTCACTTAGTCAGAAGAATGAGAAATCGTGTTGCACATGGTGGTCCCATCTCTGCACTACTCGTCAGTTGTTTGTGAGCTGCTATGTGTGGAGAAGTGCAGCATCTCTGGACTCTCTTTGGTATTTCAGGAAGCCACATGGAAAGCAAGGGGACTTCTTTTGTCAAGTAGGTTGATAGCTGTGGAATTGCATGCTGCGGTGAGCTGAAGGGATGCTCAAAGTCAATAGGGCAACTTGTGGTTTTGAAAGATTAAGTGATAGAGAGAGTCACTAGGATCTTTGCTTTCTTTTTCCTCCTTCATATGTTGGCCAAACGGAATGTATTTAACAAAAGGAGAGCAAAATGCAAAATATTGCCTTTGGGAGATTTTAATTAAATTCTGGCAACTGGTAATATACATATAAAAAAAGTTGTTCTGAAACAAAATCACCACTTTTTAAAACACATTAAATGAAATGTTTTGACTCTTCCTTAAAATATTTGCCAATCATCTCTGGCCAAAACTATTTGCCAAATCTGAATCATTGCAGTTCTTCAAAACAGGCTGTTCACTCAAAAGTTTGCCATGTTCTTGGAAGGGCTTGGTAGGTGTATCATATTCCTTTTTATTCTGTGGCCACTCTCAAAGCTCATAAGAATTCCCTTTTCCATGAATAAGCCCTGGGTAAGGAAGATCTGGGATGTTTTATCTTCTTTACAAGCTGCTTGTGGAGGTAAAGTCAAAGGTAAATCCTTCAATTCCTGAAGGAAAACGGGAAGATTTTGGCCTTGGAATTGTACTTTATCACTGACTCTTCATTTATCCAGGTCCTTATTCATTCTGCTGCCTTCAAACTACATCAAGTGCAGCATAATGAATGAGAAGCAGGATGATGAGAAAGCAGGTGCCTGGTGTCTAGCGATGGGTTCCCCACAGTGCTATAACGTGTCCTACGTAGGTGCCAAACTGTCTTTGTTTCTGAGAGTAGTTGAACATAGTGCTACTCACAGGCGGTAGTGTGAGGGATCAGGTAGATCTCAGATGCTTGTTTTCTGTGCCTTTCTAGAGCTTTTGGTTGACCTTCTGTGCTGTTTTGGTTAGGGGTTTGTTTTTTTTTTTTTGGTAGGACTGAGTTTAGACTCTTCAGTCATGCTTATGCTGCGTAATAGTCTGGGGTTCATAATCACTCAGGTAAAGTAATGGTCCCAATGCAAAATATCTAACAGTAATGTCGTACTATGACACTTGTTATTATGTGCCCCAAAACTCTCTGGGAATACTCTTGGCTAGAGGTCAGAGAGACCAGAGAGGCCACTGCCGTGAATGAGACAGGAGGCAGAGAAAGCTACTTTCACTGGATGTCAGCAGAGTCCTGAGCCCAAGATATGAGAGGGCTGTCCAGACTGCTTCACTTTTCTTGGATTCAACATCTCCCAGTGCAAATGCTCTTGACTTTGAAAAAAATAATAAAGAAAAAAAAAAAGGTGTTATAGCAAATCTGAGGGCAGTATATTAGTTTTCAAATAAATCAGGCTGAGCAGCCTGGCAGTTTCCGTAGGTGAAAAAAACTAAGTTTTATTTCTGCTTCTCTTTTCCTCCTAGACTGCATCAATTTAATTTGAGTGACAACAGGCTGACCTCAGGCAGGCCAGTCATAGAGTGCGACTGCTGCCTTGCCCTGCTTGAACTCAGGAGCAGAGGGAAAAAGCAAGCAGTTTGGGGATGCAGAGCATTGTGCTGTAGTGTCTGGTTCAAGCCTGTGAGAAAATAATGAAATGCAACTAGATGTCTTGTATCTTTGGAGAGAGGAGATCAATTGGAGGAAGAAAAGACTAAAAAAAAAAAAATACACTGAGCTGCAGCTGAGTCCATTCCTTCAAGAAAAAGGAATCAAAACATGGCATCTGATCTAAACCAATTAAGAAGCTAAAGAGTAAGTGGCATGGCCTGGGTTAATAAGTCCAGCGATAAAGTGTGCCCATTTATGCATAATAAATGGATTTTTGTTGTCTTAGCAACAGCCTGGAGATGTGTTATCCATCAGGGGAACAGTCTGTTTTGATGTTGTCAGGGTGACAAGCTGGCTACCTGTCCATGCTGCTGCTGATCTTCTCCAGCACTGCAGTTCTTCAGCCAACTGCTCTAGGCTTATGCATGAGACGTTTTCAGAGCTGTCTCTTGACTGTACACAGAGCATTGCTATCTCCAGCTTCAGCATTCATCCCATCAGCAAGCTCATTGAACCAGTGCTTTGTTGCCCAGTGGACTGACTTGAACTGACTCATCGAGGGCAATGCGGGAGTTCTCACTGCTGCTAGTCCTGCATGCACTAGGGAAACTGCTTCATGGCATGCTCTCCTTTACATCAGCAAACATAAGAAACCCTTATGAGTGAGGAGAACCTAGGAAAGCTAACACAGCGTAAAACACCTGTGAACTCTGCTGCTGGAGCAAAGCTTCACAGGTTCTGTCGTTAGCCCAGTTCCTGTATAAGTGCTCTTGTGTCTGTTCCTGCAGATGGCAATATGACTTGGTGTCTCTGAAGTACTCATTGCAGGGCAGCCTGAACTCTTGCAGAGTCAGGAGTCTTATGGGCAGGTTTTAGTCCAGGGACTCAAGGTCAGCCCTAACCTAGAGATCCAGAAAACTGCTGCTGCTACTGGAAGTTGTCCTTTAACCCCATCTACAGGCAAAGTCACAACCCTCTGGCCTGTCTCTGAGCAATGCAGAGAAATGATACCATATGGAATCTGGTTTCCAGTGAATTTTCTCTCATGCTTTTTGGGGTTTCCCCAAACAGCAAGGCAGACTCCTTTTAGAACATGACACGTCTGTCAGCAAGATACAGCCTCTGGCTTGTTAGGCTGTCAGGGTTCCTGTAGTCACTTGGCTATTCTTTAAAACAAACAAACAAAACCCAAAACCAAACAAAACCCCCTTAGTACTGAATAAAAGCTGATGTGTTGACAGTACTGGAGGCTGTCACTTTCCTACCAAATAAACTTTAGCTAGAGGTAGCAAAGCAGACCCTTCTGCCTTTTGTACCTCATCGCTGGCTTATAGGTTGAGCTGCTCTGGTGTCATGGCTCAGCTGGTCATCCAGCTCCCAGTTGAGGGAGCCCACAGGGACCAGTTATGCATGCAGTGGGAGAGCTGACCATTAGTGACAGAAACAGAGCTACTAAGTTGGAACAGCTGTCAGATCCATTTCTAAGTGTGGTGATGGGCAGGTATCTAGTTATGCATTAGTGCAATGGACTGAATTGAAATGGGTGTCCTAGGGCCAAAAGCTACGTTAGTGACCTGGGTTGCCATTATTCTAATTCTCTGTTTGTTTCAGTCTCTCTTGTTCCTGTCATTATGCCAAGATGACGTAGCTGAAGCTGGGGAGGGAGGCAGAGATCAATCAATACATAAAATCTGTATTTTTGCTGGGGAAGAAAAGAAGCAAAATTCACAAGTTGGATGAGTCTTTCTCTAGCAAATGAACTCAAACTGTTAGGAAAGAAAAAAAAGTTTGATACTGCTCTAGGGGAACACTGGATGTTCCTATAGTATGAAAGATCTAGAGGAGTGAAAGTAGATATCTCCTTACTTCAGAGCTATATCTAATCAGCATGTGAATCTGTGAGACTTCTCACCTCAGAGCAAAATATGAGGCTATGTCCTAAGAGTGGAAAATAGTTTTAATTGGTAACTTAGTTCTTCAGCCATGAATATAAAGGTGTCTGGAAAAGCAATGATAAGGGGAAAAGAAATGCTATGGGTTACACATGATCCCTGATAGGCAAGGATGCTTCTGTACAGAAGAAAGAGTCAGGTGCTAGAAATGCTGAAAGCATTTCAGGCTGTTTAGTAAGTGCCTTCATCATGTGGGTCAACACGAGTTGAGTGCCATGTGACTACTGATAGATCCACTTCTCTGGGAGATGGAGGTCCCGGTACAGCGTAAGCTCAGTTGATAACATGGTTTGCTGAAGCTTCAACCCTAGACCTGTTCCTGTGCTTTCCACGTAGTCTTACTTAAACCCAAAAAGAGCTATCAACCCCTTTGCTGTTCTGTTTGATATCTTCTGCTAGTGATTAATTTGTACTGGATAGTGATGCAACAAAAAAGCTTCCTAGATGCTGATTGATGCCTCAGGGTTTAGAGTGCATGAGGAGCCCAATGTTGCCTTCTAGAGTGAATTAGAGGCTTTGCTATAGGTTAGCTTTCCCTAGGTACGTGATGTTCTAGACATCTATTCTTGGCTCATCTGTGTGCCTTGCTGTGTTTGGGACTACTTGGAGCAGATGATTTTATAATTGCCCTGTATTTGTCATTTCCCCCAGTTCTGGATTAGCCTAGTGAATGTGAGAAGTGACAGAAAGAGGACCAAGAAGTTAAGCATGGGACGAATCTGATAAGTCATCACCTCTGTCATCAACCTGCACTCATAGCTTCAGCAAACTTCTTCTAGTTGCATGAGAAGAGGCCTAGGTTGTAGGTATTTCCAGGCATAGCTGAAGTATTTCCTTAGCAAATCACTTACCTGTGAAATGAGAGGCTCTGTTCAGCTGCCTAAGCACAGACATCAAGGGCCATTTTAGGATATCCATCTGATCTCTGGCTTCCTCTCAGGAAAGGTCCAGGTCTCTTCCCTCATGGATTCTGTTTCATAGCTATCACCTTTTTAGAGATGTCTTGAATATTTTAGGGCATTTGAGATGGCATGACATGCCCAGAGTTTCTGACATAAGCACTATTTGTTCTGGGGGCGGATCAGTAGTAGTTCTGCATTTGACTTCTACCATCTAGTATGCTGATGCATCTGGAGTGACAGAGACCTGGTTAAAACCCCTGAAGGACTGGGACACAACTGCCCATTCACGCAGGCCTGCCATAGAAGCAGACAGCAAGAAACTCTGGATTTTGTTGGTATGGGTGTCTTGTGTCAAAACATTTAGGTTTTGTTTGAAATATTCACTTAGAAGAAGATTGGATGTTTCCAGTGGGTACTTGCTCTTCCAGGAGGATGTCCAGGCTGGAGCCAGGCTATACTGTTATTCACACTTGTTCTCTGTCTCACTGAACATGTATTTTATCTACAAGGAAACTGTGTCACCATGAAGGACTGAGAAGGCCTGACTCCAGAAACACTATGAGAGGTTGACCAGGCTGCTTCCCTCTGAGGCAGGTGGAGAACTAAATCCCCTCTGGTAGGCCAAGGTGGTTAGATAGTTGGTCTGTACCCTCTTGGACAAGTGTCTGGACTCCCGGTTATCAGGTACAAGCAGAAAGCACTTGCTCCTCCTGGTAAGTCAAAGCTCTTCCCTCCTCCTGTTGGTTCATTTCCATTTAGGGCAATATTTAGACAGCTGCCAGGCTTTGTTGCCCTGAGAGGATCTCTTGTGCCTGTTCCTCCTTAACTGGCTACCTAATCTGGAAAGTGAATTACTTGTGCAGCCCTTTTTCTGAGTCTGTCACAGCACTAAGAACACACAGGCTGGTGCATCTTTAGAGGAACCCTGTGATGAAGGCATTGTGGAAAGGTGGGAAGGCAGTGCTGGAGGTTTTCAAATCTGTGGAGACCACAGCTAAAAATGCACGTCCTGAGCTGAAATCCACCCACCATCTGTCTCCAGTTCTAACATTCATTGTTCTTGATTGCAGTGCCATTTGCTGTGCCCTTGTTCACTCTAATTTTTATGGCTGCTCATTATCCCAGGCAGCTGGCTATCTTCTCTTTGGCAGTTGTCTGGGATGTGGAAGAGACTCCTTCTATTTGCTGCTGCTGGAGCGCTGTGCCTCTTGTGCTTGCTACTGTGAGAATACTGGGGGCCAACGCGTTGAGGAACGGGTTGTACTGAACTGAAACAGAACAGATTAATTCCAGTGTAAGCCAAGAAGAAACAGACCAGAGAGAGGGGCAAACTAAATGGGTTGATTTCAAGCTCAGGTGTACTGGGGACCAGAAGAAAGGAAGTACTACAAGTCCCTTTTTTTTCCCCTATGGGTCTCGTAATAGAAGCAAAAGAGAGCTGTGACTTCAGCTGAGCAAAAGCCTCTGGAAGGATAAACAAATGCAAGCCACATGGATCCATGCAAATTTCACTTGGTTTTATTGTCTGGGCCAAATTCCGTCTCCTCCCTTGGGCAGAGTGCTGCTGGCAGGAGACACTCGGCATCATGGTAACCAGAGGCCTTGTCAAAGCCAGGCAAGCAGGCAGGACACCCCGTGAGGGGGAAGGGACGTCAGAAGGGTGGTTATCCCAGCACCGCACGAGCTGGATTAGCCACACGTCCCCCAGACTGCTGAGCGTCCTCTTCTGTCCCTTGTATTCAGGCAGAGCTGATAGGAGGGAACACTTCACTGCAGAGCTGTATCAGGAGGCAAGAGAAAAGGGAGATGGGGAAGGTGAGAGTCTTTATACTTCTCCCTTTCACAGTCTTAACATCACAGGACCAACCAGAACTTGAACTTTTTCAACACCCTCCACTTCTGAGAGAAAGGCAAGGAAGCAGGAAGCTAAGTGACTTCCCATCTTCCAAATCCATCTCTGTACTGAAGTTATGCTAGGAGACTCACACATCCGCCTGTGACTTTTCCAGTGCTGTTCGTAATACGGTGTGTTACTGAAACGCTTCAAGGATTCCCTGTGTAATGTGTAATTACTTTGTGATGTGCAGTTCAGTGCCTATTGCAGCTGCTGTTTTGGATAATCTTGATATAGTTAAAGCTGTTGCTGGATCAAACAACTTTATGCAGGTGGACATTTTAAAGTTAGTCGATTTTATAGCCTCTAACACATCAGGTGCTTAAAAATCCTGTACTTGGTACCCCTGAACTTCAATTCCACTTCTCACACACACAGGACTTTGAAGCATGTTTCCAGCTGTCTGGTACCTCCCTTGAGGTCTCAGAGGTGTCTCATTAAAGCTGATGCTAAAGCCTATTAAATACGTGAATGTAGCTTCTAATGATGCATCTCATTTAGGTGAGTTGTCACCAGGATTTGGCAGGGATCATTGCTGCTCTGGTCCCCCAGTGACTAGCGCAGTGAAAGCCACCTGGAGAAGCACAGGATAATACCTTCTTCTGTTTTGGAAGACAAAAGGCCAAACGTCTCAAAAAGGCTGCTGACTTCCAGGGGCACACCAACCTTGTCACCTTCTCGCCTTAGCACCTCCCCTCCCTCCCTCCTGCAAAGTGCAGCCTCAGCTCTCAGAGCTTGCAGATGGGAGACATCTGCCCTTGGGCGCTCAGTGTCTCCAGCCAATTAATTATTAAACATCCCGATATCCCTTATGTCAAGCATCTGAACTGCCCATGAAGCATGGAGAACTGTTTTATAGGTCAAGTCATAAAAGGTTTGAGTGCCCTGCCACTCGTTATTTGTAAAGTTGTTCTATGAAAGAACTTAAGCACCCAGAAGTGATATAGTCATCTCACCTGAGCCCCACATCAGGTGACCTGGTGGTAGAAGGGGCAATAAATGTGCAAATTGGGAAGCCAGAAGAGAAAGTTCAGCTTGTATCATGGATCCTGCAACAGAACTGGTGCTGTACCTTTGGATATGTTTAGAACTGTAATGCTACTGCAGTATAGGTATATTGCTCATTATGAGCACCTACAAGGGAAAAACCCTAAATATTTAGCTCCCTTGAAAGATACCTGGGGGGCACAACTTTCCTGTGACTGTTGGCTGGCTGGCTGTTGTGCCTCTCTTTGGGATGCTGCTGCTTACCATTGCTCTAGAAACAGCTGGACACATGAGGGTGGGGGGTGGGGGGGTGGGTCTAGGCCTTGCCTGCTCTGTGTATTAGGTTTGTATGCTACTCTAAAGGAGAGAGACTGAGCATTGACAGACCAGAGAGTAGGCGTGAAAGAAGAAAATCACTCAGCTTCTATCAAGGCACTTCTTACTGTTGGGAGTACGCAAACATGAGAACCTGACCCCAGCTCCTTCTAGCTGGGACTATTCTAGTGGAAACAGAATGGCCAACGGCACTTTATTTCTCATTTAGTTTTGATAACATACATTGAAGCAGATCTGAAAACAAACCAAAACCCTGGCTACTTTCCACTCGTGTAGGGCAGGTTTTACAAGGAATACATGTGTTTCCTTCTGCCTATCTGCAGAAGTGGCATTTTAAATAATGTCATACTCTCAGGATCACCCAAATATTGCACTTCCCTGCCACCATTTAAAATCCTACGGTGGGAAGCCTTGGGTGATGCAGGTAAGTGAACCCATTAAAACAGGATGAGACGCATGACTTAAACTGTGCTCTTTAGTGTCCCTGTGACGTGATTATGTCCTCAGGTACTTCTGTGTTCTCCTCCACCCTTCCTTCTATCCCAGGGTGCTTTCATGCAGAGTGAAAGAAATAACAGTAGATCTGACAGGATGTTTTCTTGTCTCAGTAAATTGATGCTAGATTGTCACTAATTAGTACAGCTAGGGTCAAGCTCACTCTTATTTAATTCTCTACTAAGACAGCATGATTGTAGGAGACCAGCTCTTATTTACATGTAGTAATAGATGGAGATGGTTTTTTCCTCCTTTCAGTTCAAACATAACATCGTGTTCAATGACACCACAATGTTTTGTGAAAAGTACAAGTGCTTTGAACATGTGGGAATCAAAAAGCTCTAAATAGATTGTGTAATGCTGCCAACAAAGCATGTCCTTGGACCCTAGCCGAGAACAACCAAACCTTCATTTTGAGTAAAGCACTGGATGTTGAGAAATACCGAAGCCTTAGTCCTAGTTCCCATCTCAATTGCACTTCTAGCAAGTCACTTCGATCTCTTTGCCTTGGGTCACCTGTAAGAAGGGAAAAAGTGTTCTTCTTGGGGTGGGAGGAGATGCTTGTGGGATGCTTGGGAGGTTAAACCAGCTTTTTGGCATCTGAGATGCACCTGCCCGGGTTGATATGACTCCCGTAGGAATGGGAGGCAGCAGCAGGGTTTCTGGGCGGTGGGCTGAGGGGCAGCAGCCTGCATCCCACCAGCAGCACCCGCCTGACCTGTGCCCAGGTGAGCATGTGCCAAGTTGCAGCCTCAACTCCTACTACCCTGGCAGCTGTTCCTGGCCTTCCTGTCAATCAGGAGGTGGTGGTCCCCCTCCCTTTCCCACCAGATCCTGCCCGGGGAGGGTCTGCAATCAGTCAGGCCCCACATCTGCTCCTGGCCTTAGCTTTTACTGCCCTCCCTTTGACTGCACGGAGCAGCTGAAGTGTTCAGAGGCAGCTGCTATTTCTCTCATTAGCACCCAGACTTCCTCGGAGAAAACTGCTGGCCTTGTGACAGCTGAAATATGATTCAGAGGAAGCTTTTTGCTTCAGTATGTTCAAAAGCAAGGGGAGAGTGAAATAAGGGGGAGGGGAAAGACAGCATTCAACTTGCAATTCATTTAATTCTGTCAGGAAAGCCCAAGCAGCTTGAGATGACGGCGTGCAAATTGCAGACGCGCGTATTGCAGCGCGGTGGGTGTTGTTCAAGGGCTTGAGGATGCAGAAAACAGTGGGTAGGAAAACAACGCAGCATGAGGGGGCTGTGTGCCGTGCTTCTTGCTAGGATCCATTAGCTCCAACTGAGCAGTTCTGTGCTCCGGAGCCTGCTGATGGTACTTGCCAGTTTAGAGCAAATGAGAGTATCTCCATGTTGTGCTGCCGTTGCAGGCACTGGGACAGGAGGGTACCCGAGAGATCTGCTTAGCTTTCTCCACTCCAGTGCATGGTCCTTTCTTGGTCTTCTCTAGTGTATTTCCCAGTATGACTCTGGAGAAGGAAAAGGCTGTGGTTCCTGCTCTGCAGCTGAGACACTGAGGCTGACCCGTCTGATTCTGGGACATGAGGAAATGGAATGAAGCTGCGTCAGGGAAAGTTCAGATTGAACATTAGGAAAAAGTTCTTCACTGAGAGGGTGGTCAGTTACTGAAACAGGCTCCCCAGGGAAGCAGACATGGCACCAAGCCTGTCAGAGTTCAAGGAGTGCCTGGATGATGCTGTTAGTGATATGGTCTAGTTTTAGGTAGTCCTGAGAGGAGCAGGGAGCTGGACTCGATGATCCTTATGGGTCCCTTCCAACTTGAGATGTTCTATGATTGTATGATTAGGTCCCTTGTTGCTGTGCCACCTTTTGGATTTTAATGTGGAGTTCTATTTGTGAGACTGTTCTTCGTCTTCTCCAGCTGTGGCTGCTGAAAATGCTCTGATTTCTTATTATGGGCTGTGATAGATGTTTCAAAGCAAAACATTTTATTGAGGCTTCCCAGTTTACCTGTGCTTCCCTTTGATGGAGTTCAGATGGCTTCCAGCACTGGAGAATACTGTGGGTCAGAAGCAATCTTCCAGCGCTCAGTCTTCTTAAAACGGGAGTGCAGGCTCTCTGTTGCTATCGTGACTTTCAATCTGAAAGAAAACTCCTAGGATTTCATGTTGTACTGTGACGCCAACAGGATCAGGGATAGTTCTTCTCAAACCAATTAATTTACAGAGCAGCTCTGGTAATATAATTCAAGAGGCTTTCTGAAAAAATGTCAGTAAACAGGGGTAGATGAGCTAGAGCGTGGAGGATTAATGTCCCCCTTGTTTCCCATGACTCTGTACAAGCCTTGTATAAAGATAGGAAGAGGTAAGGCGAAACAATATCAGTCCTAGTTCTGCCCGATGACTTGGCAACAGGATTGCATGCATATTAATCTACCAAAATTTATCCTTTGCTTTAGAAATAAAAACGATTGCTCTGGGCCAGCCTGAAGTCTTTATGCTGGCCATTTTACACAGGTTATAATTTAATTTGATGGCCAACAGATTTGAAAATCTTCTTGTGTTTTATTTGGGACTTGATGAAATAAAATTGCTACCTAGAATTTTGTGGGGATAGGAACACAGCTACATTACACACCGGGGTTACAGGAGGTGATGTGGTTAAACACTGCATGCACATTTGTGCTCTGGGGACGGCTTGACAGACCGCAGGCTTTTGGGCAGAACTAGTCTACCAAAGGAGGGGGGAAAAGCATCTGTCGGTAAATAGATGGATAAAGATGCTCTGTGCTGCTTTTAAGAAGCACCAATCATCTTTATGACTTTGACAGGTGGGCAATGGGGCAGGGAGGAAAGGAAGAGATTCAGCGAATTGTGTGGGTGGTGAAGAAATTAATCCTAATGAATTGGAAGAGCAAATCCACAGTGGGCAGAAAGCTTTGGATTCCTGCCCTGCTGGATATGGATAAATGCAAGAGAATCCCTTTTGCACGCAAGAGCTAATTGGGCAATTACAATGTAATCTGAAAACCTTTGCTTAAACTGTATCCTGACTGTCAAAGCGTGAGGCAGATTCTCTTCCAGTGGTTCACAAGTCTTGCCCAGGGTCTTTCAGGCAGGTGTTTGAAATAGGTCCTCTCTTTAACTTCCCTCTCTTCTGGGAAATAAAACCTCTCTGTTACTTGGGTTTTTTTTAATCACTGTGTTATGATGGGAGAACTCAGTTCCATGGTTTCCTTTCAATGTTTTCATTCTTCTTCGCGCAGAAGAAGACACGAGCGTTAGAAAGGCCAGGCTGGCCCAGACCATGGGTGGTCCATCTAGTCCAATATCATTATTCTTCCCTCAGTGCTGGCTTGTGGGCACTGCTGGAGACAGGAGGACAAGCATATATGACATTTCATTCTAACACTTCCACAGCTTCCAAACGTTGTCAGGTCTGGAGCTTCGCTGAGCATGACCGCTGTCTCTACAATCCTCGATGGCTCTTTCATTCAGTTCCCTGGAACAAATGTAACCTTTTAGATCAGCACCCCCTACCAGGGAGTTTGTGGGTCTAGAGCCTAGTGGTGAAAAGCCAAGTCCTCTCCCCACCTTTTCTCCCCCCTCCTCCTGGTAGTCAGGGGTAGTCAATTCGTACCTACTTTTTTCATGCCATCTGCAGAACCCCCCACCATATCTCTTTGTCTGAGGACTAGTTACATCCTTAAAGACGTTTTCTGGAGAATGTAATCAAACCCATTTTTTAAATAAGTTAACTATGTCAATGAGATCACTGCCTTTACTGAAGAATACCAGGAGTCGGGTGTCACGGGAGCTCCCCTCTCCGAAGTCATATTGACCTTTACCCAAAAGATCATATTTATTGGCTGTTATTGCTATCCTTTGTGACCGCTTCTGTTAATTAATCCAGTCTAGATGCCAGACTTGTATTTCCCTGGCTCTGATGTGGACCTCTGTGGATGAACATTACAGTTGCTACCTTCTGGTGCTCAGGTCCCAGAAACGTTTTACATGAAAGGCTGCCCGTAAGCATTCTGCTGTTCTGTTCCTGCAGTTCCACTGTTGCTCCTGGGTAAGTGTTGTTCTGCGCCTGGGATTCTGGCGCCAATTCTGCCTGTCTGTATCAAACACTCATCCATGTCAACTTTAAACAGAGCCTCTTCTGATTTCCTCAGTCTTCCTACTCCTCCTACAAAAATAAAAGTGAGAGGTTCAGGCATGGGAATCTCACCAGTTTTCTTTTGGCGGAAACCAGAAAGCTCTGATGCAAAAATGCAGTTTATTTTTTCTGCAACAGCTGTGCCAGGTCTGAGTTCTCCTTTTACAGCTTTGCTAGTACTTGGCCCTACAGGCTTTTCTTTTCTAACATGTTGGAGGAAGGATTGAAGAAATCGCTAAATGTTAGTGGAGAGGCTATCCTTCTCTTTTTTAGGTCTATCTAGAAGCTAAAAGTGACACTAGTTGCATCTGCTTTTGAAGGCACAGGGTCCTGAAACAATTTGCGTGAGGAATGATCAGTAAGAGAGCTCTGTCTGTAGTGGTCTCTGCAGATACCTTGGGGTTTTCCCACCCCAGATTTCTGGGTTCATGTTGTGTAAATCTTGTATGTGAATATGCTTGAACTGAGCTTTGAGTACTACAATGCCAAGTAGTTCCACACTCCAAAGAAAAGGAGTATCTGGGTGCTTCCAAAAGCTTGGCTGCTTGTAAGGCTTTAAAACTGATTCCTGTTTATTTCAACCACCTTCCAAGGGATCACTTGTGACGTGAAGCATGTTATTCTCCATCCCATCTCTCTGCTGAACCTAGTCAGTATTCCTTCTCTCAGAGCGGGTGTTTTTCTTTAGAACTGGCACCAGCACAGCACTTCAGCATCAGGCTGGTCTTGCTCACATCCGTTGTGTATTACCATCTGATCGCACAGACGAAAAAGAGCCTGTGTCTTGCTAGGATGGAGTTGGAAGGGAAAGCAAAGGAGGTATTTGCAAGTACGACTGCCCAAACCCCAGTAGTATTAGCATTCAAGTGAGGTAGCAGCCATGGCTGCAAGATTACACGAAACAGAAGTGAAACTCATGTCACAGTGTGTGGTGTTTTTTCACAAAGAGAGAGGAAAAAGATGCACTGGTAGCTAGTATTTATATATCCAGCACTGTTTTCGTGCTTGGTTACCTGGAAGTTGCTGCTGCTGAAGGGTAGCAAACCAAGCTGTGTATTTACTCTCATGGGTCACAATGTACAGGTACACCTTGGAGGATAAAGTAAGCTGGGAGAGACTTAAGAAACTTTCCTCTTCTAGTAATTTACTTGCTGAAGGAGGCTGTCCTCTGAGCAGGCTAACTCTTGCCGCAGGAAGCATGGACATTTCTAGGGATCCAGCAGCACTTCCAAGTTCTCCATGTTCTGGAGGAGGATGGTTAGGAGAAAATTTTTGCCGTAAGGAGACTTGTCAAGGATAAATCTATAGTGCTGCACCTTCATTGCAATACCGGGCCTGTTTCTAGGCTTGATTACTAAAATAGCATACATGAAAGAAAGTTGATGAGTCTATCCATGGTTGGCTTGGTACACACTCTTGGGCATGTTTGCTTATTGCTAGCAGGACACCTCACGTAAACCAGAGTGTTAAAACGCTGCTGTTCTCTAAGACTTCACTGTATATGTACAGACTGTATTGACATTTGTACACGTGATGCATGAGCAAATATATTCTGTTTGCTTGTGCAAGTTTTATCTGTGTTATCCTGTGGAATGAGGTAATGCTCTCCTGCTTACAGCATGCTGGTGTCTTGCCGTTAATGAATTGTTTGTGATCCCAACTATAAACCTCAGCCACGTACTGAGATTCCACCATATTTCATGAAGACACTGTATAAATAAGAAAGAGAGTTCTGGCTCCAAAGACATCATGAGCTATTTTTCATCTAAATCTAATAGGATGTTAGCAAACAGCAATTGTGTTTTTAACTCCATCTGATGACCATAACCCCTTTGATGACATCTCCCACTGATGCAAACATTCCCTTGGTACTAATGTCTAGTCAGATACAACTTTGTTTCCTCTGTGATGTTTTATACTTTCGTCTCTTCCAGTAAGAGGGTCTGAATGAGATTTTTGAGGTGTTAAAGGGAAGTATAGTAAAATGAATTATAGAAATGCTACCGAACTCATACTTCATAGAACAAATGGAAGTTTCACATAAGATGAAATATCTCAGGCTGGGATGCTGATCTTATTTGTTTGATGAATCTGTTTACCTCTTGCATGCATCCATCTAACTCGCGAGAAGGCAGATATATGGAGTGGGAACTGAATGGTCTCAGACCTATCCATTCATCACTTGCATGATGCATCACTTGCATGACTTTCATTGGTGGAATGTCCACATACTTCCCCGTTATATAGGAATAAAAATGTTTCTTTTCTCTTGGTCTGCAGGATAATTAGCTTAAATTATAGGTTTATGACCATTCATATTCCCAGCTTGCATGGGTGAACTTAAAGAAAAGCAACCCAGGAGAGCTGAGATCCGCATCTGTTGTACTTTATCTCTTGTGGGATCCATGTGCATATCTAAGATGCACCAGATTGTTTTGAGTTCTGCTCTCGTTCTCCTGCCCTGTGATCACTTTGGAAAGAGTGTGGTGATTTTTTAAGGTCTCTGATTCTCTGGGCAACATTTTCAGGTGAGTATGGAATATGACTTACGTGTCTAGTGTGCTGTTATTGACAGCATGGGCTCTTATTTTTGATACTAATCAAAATAGGGATGTACTTGGAGTGTGCTTCTTCGCTCTTAGATATGAGTTACAATCTACTTTGGAGAAAGATGGTGGGCCATTGTCAGCTAGGGCTGAATAAGGCTTTGTTTTCCTACAGTAGATATCTGGGCATCTAGAAGGTTCTTAAACCTTCTCAAACCAGGGAGATAGTTTAATCAGAGAGCAGATGTCTTTGATATTAGAGGATGTTGTGAGCTAGATGAGGCATTTACAGTGCTTACCTCTTTCTCCTACATTAGCCTGGCCACAGTTCAGATTAGATGTCTACTCTGCATGCAGGAATTTTTTTGGCGGGTTGCTGAGGGATCTGGCAGACAATGCCATTGCATACCAGGGCACAAATAGACAACCGTTTCTCTTTTCACTAAAATAAATAGGAGCCAAGATGCAGTTGCAGTATTTAATGGATTTTTATAGAAATAAATATGAATGGGGAGGAGAAAGGGGAAGGAATAATCCTGGTGAAACCTGCTACGTAAGGCAAATCCTCCTCCTTGATCTTACTGGAGTATTTCCTTATCTTTCCCCTGCAACCCCTGATCTCACTGGGTACGTTTCAGATGTAGATCTCCAGATACAGTAAGATGCATGTCCGTGAAGAAACCAGTTGGCTGAATCACTAAGGTCACTTTGGGACTGTTTCTAGATGTTTGCAACACGCAGTGGACTAGCACAAACATTTTGCTTTGGCACGTGTAAAGTTATTACCGTGCCCAGCAGAAGGGAGATATTTAGGGCAGCCCGAATGCTCATCCACTACTGGTCTCATACCTGCTGTGCTGTTTACAGAGTGGGGCCAAGGAGCAGAAAGAAAGGATAACGGTGTTTTCCAAAGCAGCTGCACTGGCATGCTTGTGCCTCTCCCCGTGCAAGGGTGTGTGTGGCTCTTGGGGGAAGCAAACACAGAGGCTGTCCCTTTGAAGAGGCAAACACCCACGCTTCAATCTGAAGTGGTTTTCACCCAAAACAGTACATTCATAGTTCTAAATGGTGGTGATTTGTTGCCAGGCACTGCTGCTAACCATCATCTCAATCTTTCAGCAAGGGGTGGTTATGAAATGGTATTCAGAGCTGCGTGTCCAATGCTGCTCATTAAATAAAGACAGTGGGAATCCTTGGGGGAGGAGGGGGAGAAGAAAAAAAAAATAAAATCCTGCATAGCCCAGACAAATCAAGGCAGAACACGTTACATCAGAGTCGTTAAGATACTCCCACAGCTTTTTAATTTTTCCCAGCCGTCATGGTATGCTGCACGTATTAATCATTCTGTTGCACCTTCATATGGGGGGCAAAAAGTATCCTTAAAGCAATTGTTGGTATCCGATAGCTAAATGCCAACAGTCAGAAACGATTACTCGTTTCCAAAACGACTAGTGGTTAGTTTCTTTGGTCATTTTAAACAGTGCTAAAATCACTCGGCATAGAAGCCCTTGGGTCATGGGTCATAAACGACTTTCTATCTGAACTTCCCTGATTGCTGTTTTTATCGGTTTTGTGCTTTGTAGAAGATAATTATTCCAATGTCCCAATTTGGCATTGGGCTAGGTTATACAGCTCCCCTTTCTTGAGGCAGTTGCCCTCTCAAGGAAATATTCCTTGCTCTTTTTTTTTTTTTTTTTTTGTTTTGTCTTCTTCAGACCAGCGGAAACTGAGTTTTTGGGAAAAGGTGTATTTGAATCTTTATGGCACAACAGCGTTTCATCATTGCTGTATTAAAGTTCCTTGCTTCCTGTTTTTATCCCTTAAATTCTAATCTGGAAACATTAATGCAATGCAATTTTTGGGTAGTTGTGCTGGAACAGCAGAGAGAGAGAGTGTATGATCACGTCAAAAATGCACCCCTATCCTTGTAGGAAAAAATAATGCAGAGAGCTGAGACACTGTATGAAATTGGCACTGTTTTTGAGGAGTTTTATCCAAGACAGGACAAAGCACTGTAGGGAAAAAGGACAAGTCGCTAGCTGCAGGAATCTGTATTTCCCAGTATTTTACTGAGCTAAGCTGGTTAGGCACACTGCCAGGCAGGCATGGCCCCTGGAACCTCTCCAGAAAAAAAAATCTCTGCTCGTGTTGTGAAAGGGTTTCCCCCTTCCCATCCACGCTGGAAAAGAGATTCCCCTCTCAGAAGCTGAGAGACAGTTATTTATTTAGTTATTTAGCAGCAGCCAGATAACATCAATGGCACACAGTCAATTTCTGTCATGGGCACTGTGAGGTATTTTGAACACGGGCCACCAAAGCCGGCATGGACCATAGATTCCTTGGGTGCTAACAGCCCCCACCCTGCTCTTTTCTGACGCTACCGCTGTTGGCTCACAGGACGGGCACAACTATTTTTGGCAAGTGAATGGGAATGAGACAGGGAGTGAGAATTTACACGCCTATATGACATGTAAGGGCTGGACTGGAGTTTGCCCTTGCATCACACTCGCATGGAGAGGAGATCGGGGGAGCGTTACTTTCTTTTTTATTTTCTGTAGGGACCCAGATTCACTTGTGGGTGGGTTTAAGTCCTGGCTATGGGGTGCTATTGCTACCATGAGGAACCCCAGGGTGAGGCTTATGTCCGTGGACTTCCAGCAGCAAACAATCAGTGTTGGAAAGGAGAGCTGGGATCCCTGTCTCTATCGGGAAATCTCATTACCTGAGTATGGAGCCCACCTGTTTTAGCTGTAGTGGAGTGGGAAGGTCTTGCATTCAGATTGCTGATACGGATGGTGTTGAACACTTGTGGGTAAATGGGAATTTGAAGAAAAACTTGGAGAATCACAGTTTTGAATTTGAAGGTAGTATCGTGCTAACGAAATTTCGACCTTGTCCAAAGCAAATCTGTATGAACCTCTCAAGTCCTTGTTTGACATCCTAGCTATGGGTCTGTCCTTCATCAGTTTATCTATGAATGTTCGAACATGCTTCCACCTCCTGGTTGAATGCGAGATTTTTTTATTTGCTTCCTTTTGGGCAGTAATTTTCTTTCCTTCAACGACTGTGTGCCTCATTTTTTTTTTTTTTTTTTTCCTACTGAAGATGTCAGCTTTTGTCTAACAAATGTAAGCCTGCCAGCCTGCAGATTCCTTTGAAACAGTCTGCTGTCTCCCTCGGGTCTCTGCACAACAGGTTGAAAACAATGTTATTGTGCTCAGCAGTTATGCAATGGAATAAAAGGAACTATTTATTCCATTGCCTGTACCGTTCTTGGTCCTTCTATGACACCATAAAGGGACTTCTTATGACTTCGTGATGGCTGTAATTACAATGGCTGTGTTGTTACCTCAGTATTCTCCAAGTAGGTATCCATGTAGGAACTTGGCAGAAGCCAGGAGTTGTTTTAACTATTTTGGGAGGGTTTTGTTGTTGCTTCTTTTTTTTTTTTTTTTTAATTAAATAGAAGGAGAGTGGATGTCCCTGCCTTGTGTATCCAGGAGGCTGTTGCCCTTGGTGAAAGCATTAATGAATTGGATTGCAGTGCAGATATGACTACAGTGTTGTCAATAGAGGTTTCACTTGTAAGGCTAGAACTCCTCAGGAGACAGTTCAAGCTGAAACTTTTAAAAAGCCTCCTCCATATTATTCTTCTCTAATTTTGTTTGTCAAATAGGATGCTAATTTTTCAGTAGGCTATAGTGTATGTGGTAAAGGAAGTGACTGTGGTATCCCTTTTCTGAAGAGGAACTGTGGGGGATGAGTTTCACTTCTTTTCACCACAAAAACCTCATGATGGTCCTGTAGATCACGTCATTTTGGTGGGCAGTATGGAAATGTTGTTGGATTGTTAACCTTTGAGCCAGGATGTTGAGGTCATCCCTGCTCCTAATTTGCTGTGTCTTCATAGTCATAGCACAAGCTATGTGCTGGTATTTTCTTCCCCTGTCTCCAAAATGAAGAATGTCTTCCTGCCTCACAAATGCTGTGAAGCTTAACAATTTAATGCTTCTATAGTGTTTTGAAATCCTAGGAAGAATTGCAAAGCAGAGAAGCAGAGTGTTGTTGAATCACCTGACCTGAGACCATAAAAGATACCCAAACCCAAACAAAAATCCTTTGAATATATCTTAAATTTATAGAAAGTGTATACCTCAATAGCTGCTTTCTCTGCCATGCCTGGGAACAATCATCTTCAGCCTCATGGTTTCCAGAGTGCCAATTCCTGAGCCACCTTCCCCTCTAGTATTACATCAGAGAGGTTTACTTCTTCAGGGATAGGCAAAGCGCCAGATGATGATGAGCCTGAGTGCTCCCTCTCTCTGACAGTTTGGTTTTGGTTTTTAATCCTTTCATCTTTACAGAAATTTCTAGCTCTGAGTCAAGTCTAGCTTGATCCTAATTCCTTCCACTTGGCAGTCATCTCTGAGAGTTTGTCTGGATCACCTGGCAGGTCTGAGTAACTGAAAGAAACACCATTCATGAAGAAGAGCGATGCTCCGGTCCACCAAGACATGCAGCTCTGCCCCTTGTTAATGGGTTGAGCTGACAGACTTTTTTTGTCACAGGTATTAATTTTCTCACCCAAAGGCTTTGGTGGCTGTACTTATGAATTGGATCCTGCTGAGCAATGCTTGGTTCCTGAATTACTTACGAATGGAGACAGCATACTGGAGTGTGTTTCAAACTATGCTGTAGCTTAAGAGACAGTGTTATGGATGTTCTTATTAGAAAACTGAGATCCCAGGAAATTTTAGGTGATCAGTCATGGACTGTTGGTGTGCCTGAGCTCTCCAAAAAGTAGGCATTTGTGTTTGGACAGGCAGGAACACTCCAAAAGAGAGTAAGCCAATGAGGAAGAAAGTGTCATATTAGTATTTTGCCAACTATGGAAGAGAAATTCAGGAACCTGCACGGGGATCTAGATGAGGCCTTTGTAGAAAAGTCTTAACTGCCAGTTTATTGATGGCATGCCTCTCACACCTCTTCTACTGTGCCGTTTACATGTGCATGCATCACTTGGATGGAGAAGCTATAGTTGGCAATTAAGGCTGAAGTTCACCGCTGCTACCAGTGTGCCCAAGCAGAGAGGTGAACTGTGCTTTTCAGCACATCAGGGACGTGCTACGGCTGTTAGGCAATCAGCGGTTCCGTGGAGGGCTTGGGGTGAGTGTTACCGGCAGCCCTGAACAATGGCAGATGCTTTGGTCTAGCCAAGATTGATACGTAGGCCGGAGTGCATTTTCAAAGGATGCACTGAAAGTCTGTTTTCCCTCTGTAATGCTGGATACCAGGACAGGGCTAGTCTCTTCTTTGAAGAGAAAGACTAGTGAAGGTGCACAGAAGACAGCAAGAATCCTTACCAACAAGGAGGAGTTATTAATGCTTCTTGGCCTGAGCAGGGCCTAGCCACAGCATTACTCCACATCTGAGAAATCATTTGACAGCTCTGTTTATTATTGCAGTTCTAAGTTACATCTTTCCTGCAAGAGGAAGGACAGAGAGCCCCGGGGCCATATCGCTGACCCTACCAGGCACGTTGGGGCCAAGCTCCTTCCAGAGTCAAAGCACATGCACTGTGCTTCAGGTATCTCCTGGTGAATGGGAGTGTAGAGTATTTATCTCCCTATGTTTTTTCTTTTTCCATGTCACTGGAATCCTCTTTGACAGGAAGTCTACTTTCTGACATGCTCTGGAGACTGGGCTGAGAGCTTACAATGCATATAGGTGTGCAGGGTCTGAACTATGCTCAACTAATGATGTTAACAGACATTAGCAGAGGAAACTTAGCCAAACGCTCCCTTCTTCTTAAGCTATGTTACTTCTGCTTGAATCCTTTCATATCATTCTTAAGAAGTCTTCCCATAATTCATGTCAGCCCTTCAAATGTTTGCAAATTTGTCATCTGTAGTCATTGCTTTCCCAAGCTATTAACTCTTCTGAATTAATTCTCTTATAAGTCAGTCTCGCCATTTCCCTGATCATTTGGCTGCTGTTCTTTTTGAATACCTCTCAATTTGTCATTGCGAATGCATCTAAAGCAAAGGCACTATCCTTTGCTAAGTTTATAACTCATCCAAGTTTCTCAGGCACATTCCCTGAGCAAATACACTTCAGTGTAATCCTGCAAATGGATGTGGGTTTTTTTCTGGCTTCATACACTCGAGATTAAGATTGTAGATGAAAGTTGTAACAAATAAGGAGATGCAGCATGTGAAGTGTTGTGCAATAGCATGGATAATCCTTCTGCAGGGCTGCTTATGAGACCACTTTCTGGGACAGGTTGTCAGCACTGGCACATGCTGCACCCATCTCCAGCAACTCCGGCTCAGTGGCTTCTGTTTGATGCCCCCGGTGTCCATCGTGTCTCCACCCCCAGCCCCTGCAGCTGACTCCTTCAGACACAGTCTGGACTGAGGTGAAGGGAAGTAGGTGGAGGTTGGAAAAATGGCATATTGCTTTGCATATGGCACAAACAATCTACTACAAATACCATGTTGTGTACACAGACACCCAAACTGGGCCACTAGTGTCACAACTGGTGTGATAAACCCTTGGGCTGGTGGATTAACTTCTGCTGGCTTCCGTGTGAACTTGCAAACAGAAGAGACAGGGGTGTTCATTCTGCAGGAACAGAAAAGGGTTCCCTAATTTAGCCAGCTAGTTGCCCTGTCTCTCCGTTGGTAAGGCAGGTTCCCACTCAAGCTCTGAAATGTAGGTTGGATGAGTGTTCACTGTCCCCAGCAAGAGTCAACTGTATTTAATACAGAGCGTGCTGGATTCTGAATAGCAGGCTGCAAACATGTATGGCTTGAGGCAAAAGGTGGTAAAATTCCTCCAGGGTGTGGCTACAGGAAGGAAGCTCTGCTCAGGACAAGGCCTGCCATCAGTGCAACAGGGTAGAAAGTGGAACACTGATGGAGAAAGCAGAAAATTGTGAACGACTTCAAGTAATGCCAGTATATTGAGCCAGGACTGTGCCTGCCCTTTTCGTAAGTGGAAACACTGAAGGTATCCAGTTCTCACAGCTAAATCTTGCTTATGATTTTTAAATAAAATATTCAGAATACACTCAAAAGTTAACTGCTGAAATACATACTGTTCCCTATCTGCAGCGTGATTAATATTTTCTTCTGTCCTGCTATTCTTCCGGTAAAATCGCATTGCGTCACAACATTGAAGCATAAGTAGATTTCCAACTCTCCCTCAGCAGCATCATCAGTTTTTAATCCACATAAAGCATTTCAGAAGCCACTGAAATGAGCTCTTTATGCTTCGTGATTACAAAGATTTTAGTGTTGGCTCATGCATCAAGCAATGCAGCAGCATATTACAATGTCTGAAAAGCCACAGTAACCTCAAAAGAAATTCCTCCTGAAGAGATAGCTAAGGAATGTATTTAGCCCAACCTGGGAGGAAAAGATCCTTTGCAGAGCAGAACCTGGCTGAAATAGTAATGCCCTGGAGAACAGAGTTGGCTGTCGCAGTCCTACGTAGGCTTGGCCTGTCGTTCCTCTCAAGGGTGCAGTTGAGCATCTTGCCTTGTGTCTCTTCTCTTAGCGTTTGTGGGTTTGCATGAAGGAATATGTTTATCAGTATAAGATGTAAATTTCAGGTTGTCATTTCCCAGGAAATTCCCTGTCTATTAGAGTGTATTAACACCGGGGGTGGAGAACTGTCCTTGGCAGAAGCTTCTCTGGTTTAAAATGCAGCAGAGTGGAGTCAGTTGCATCCCAAGAGAAGCCTTGTCTTTTTCTTCTTTCTGTAATGTGGCTGTGATCCTCAGATGCCTATTCTCCAGCCAGTTCTCCTGTTTCAGTCCAAGTCTGAAGAGGGGTCCTTGTATAACCCTGTACCCCTGCTTCATCAGAGCTACATCAAGCTCTGCGTCTGCGTTGCAGCTGCAGATTTCTCCGCACTTGGATGCTCTCCTGGAAGAAACTCTGTAATTCTTCAAGTTTTGATCAGTTCTACCAGTTGGTTTGTTTGCAAATATGCCAATGATCACACTCTGAAAACTGTTTTTCTTGAGACTTGCAAGCTATTGCTTATAGCAACTGGAGGCTGAGCCTGTTTATAAACAGAGACCTGCTTACTGCAGTCCTGTGTTTGTTTAACGCTATCTGGCATTTTAAGTGGAAGTTAGCATACCTGACTAAAGCAGGTGCTTTTGGCTAGTTGGATTTGGAGTGACCTGACAGGCTGTCACGCCCTGCCCCACGACCTGCAGGTTGATAGCTTTTGCCAACAGCAAAGAGGACCTGGCACAGGAGGTGATCCTCCAGCCGGGAAGGAAGAGTCGTGGTCTGTGTGTGCTGGAGTGAGGACCCACTCACATAGGTTTTCCCAGGCATGAAGTACCAATGACAGGTCTGTGTCATCACTCCTCAATATCCTGTTAAGCTTCTTTTTTTAGGTGCTATTCTGCCCACATGCATTTAAATCCTATCCTGCTTAATCTGTATTCACAGTATATTAGGAAAACAGCGTTTTAGGTTTAGTTAATACACAAGCTTTGGCCCTTTGGAACGCTGAGTGTAAGAGAGACACAGGTCACACTGAAATGAGCTTGGGTCTCATCCAATTGCTAAAGAAAACTTACTAATAGCAACCGTGCTATATAATTTGATGTAACTCCACATGATAGTGAGTTTTTATTACTAGAGCTCCAGGCCAGAAGGGGTAAACAGCAGAAGGACTGACATACTGGCAGAACTGTGTGCATGCCTAGGGCTGTGGGACATAAGTGAGCACTGCTGCAATACGACTGAAGCGCCTCGGCAAAGATCTAAGGGAAGCCCCCTGTCCTGCATGTCTGTACTTGAGGTAACGCTTCTGTCACCGCTGCCAGGGAAAAGGAAGCAATCCTACTGAATTATATACAGATGGTGCTTTGAGAGGAGGTATGGTTAAGTTAGTTAATGGTTCATCATCTGCACCCATCCTTGGTAAAGGTGTCTTTTTCGAAGTAGCGCGTGTGTGGCCATGCACAGACATCAGAGCAATCAGGCTAGGTCAGAACAAAACCCCGATCTAGGCTGGTGTTCTGGCTCAGACGATGATTGTGTGTGTTACCTAGTGAAGACTAGAAGAGCACAGCAAGGATCTACAACATTTCCTTTGAATACTCAGAGTTTGCAACTATTTGCTGAAACCAGATTTGTTTATCAGCTCCCAGTGGGTTTCTTTTCTGTGTGTTCATACAGATCATAAGAAAGGATGGGTTAGTACCTCTTCAGCAGTGGATGGGTGTGGAGGAGTGGTATATCCAGTCTGTACTAGGGGGATAAACAGAATACTGCTTAGTGTGTTGACTACTCGGAGAAAGTAGTATCTGAGGTAGGCGCAGAGGTGATCGTGTCTCCAGCCTCTAGGGAGCTGGTTAGTTAAGCTGTTCAGCACAGGTATTCAGGAAATATTTTGGTGATACACCATGGAAAATAATGGTCTGAAGTAGGGAGGTAAAGACACAGTCAGTGATAGAAACTGCAATGTTGTAGTATGATATTAATTGATGGTAGAAGTCAGTGGTTACATGGATGGGCCTCTCCTCTCTGGAAATCCATGTTTCTGGTGGGAGTTCCCAGGAACTCCTGCTCTGAAAAATCTCAGGATGACATAGTCTGCTAATATCACACCATTTGCTTCTCCAGCCTAGACCTACCAGAAATATATCAATATAATGAAGCTTCTTAGGTTTTTTCCTTCCTGAAAAGTCAGGGCATGGTTCACTGTCCCAGTGAGACTTTCATTTCTACCACTGTGTGGAAGATGGATAAATGAAGTGAATAACGCAACTGACACGAAGTATCTCCCAGAATCTAAAATATCTTACTGGACACTTTGATCTCTGAATCAAACCAACCAGGAAATCAGGGAAAGCTTGAATAGAAACTGGAAATTTTCAAATTCTCCTTTGTTGTGGACCTGCATTAAAAGCTCTTAACTGATTACAAATGCAAAGAGGTTCCTCTCTGGTTCTGAATTTTTGTGAAGCAGTGGCAGTCTGGTTAGCTTTCCTCCCTGCCCCTCTTCACTTTTGAGCTGTTCTCTGTCTCCTATGGAAAGTGGAAATGAGACAGAATGCTCCAAATCCCTTTGTGTAGGGTTTACAGCACGATTTTGCAGGCAGTATGTGATGCGGGCATGAATCACAGCTCCCTTTAAGATACTGTTGTATTCGATTCCCTGGCTCTTCCATCTGACTCAGAACAAGCTGCAGATTTTTGTTTTTAATCTAAGCAATAGCAAATTTACTCCAAAGATGAGTATTTGCTGACTGTTGCTGCTGTTCTTATGCTCAGAATTGCAAACCACTTGGAAAGCAAGGCCAGCTTGTGCATGTGTGTACAAACCTGGTTTCAAATCTGGCTTGGATTCTCTCTTCCAGCTCAGCAAGTGACTGACATGTTCACTTTAGCATAGCTTCCTCCCGAGACATGGCGTGGGCTGTGCCAAAATGCCGTGGGGTGTTCACTGCGTGTTCAGTCGCACACCGGAGGCAGATTCTGCAGCACCCTGGAGACAGGGGTGAGATGAGGACAGCAGCAGCCATGATTCAGTGCTGCTTTGCATTTTGGTCTTGCTAATAGGTAATACTAAAAAGTTTTATTTGCAGTGAACCAAGATGCAAATCAGATCCCACTTCAATAATGCCCTTGTGTTGTTGAAGTTATTTGAAAGGCAGTGCAGCTTTTGTTCAGTTCAAATTCAGGTATGGCTGAGGTTGTTGCAGTTCAGTCCAAAATGAAAGGGATTCACGGTGAAAAATACACCATTTAAATACAGAAATGTCCATGTGATGGTCATAACACCTGGTATCAGTTAGAGAAACATTTTTACTCATCTCTCCTTTATCTCTGCTGGGGCTTCCTCATAATTTTTGTTTCCAGAGCTGTCCTGAAGCCTGGCTCTTCTCTCCTTCTAGTTGGGGAGAGTGGGTTTTGGGGGCTGTGGCTCTGTGCTGGGAACAAGAGTAGTGCAGGCAGATGGGTGACACGGAGGCCTTGTGTTCTGACAGCGCTGTGAACATATAGAATCCTAGAACAGTTTAGGTTGGAAGGGACCTTAAAGACCACCTAGTTCCATCCCCCCTGCCATGGGCAGGGACACCCTCCACTAGACCAGGTTGCTCAAAGCCTCATCCAGCCTGGCCTTGAACACTGCCAGGGATGGGGCATCCACAGCTTCTCTGGGCAACCTGTGCCAGTGCCTCACCACCCTCTCCAGGAAGAATTTCTTCCTGATATCCAATCTAAATCTCCCCTCTTTCAGTTTAAACCCATTACCCCTTGTCCTGTCACTACAGGCCCTTGGAAAAAGCCCCCCCTCCAGCTTCCTTGTAGGCCCCTTCAGGTACTGGAAGGTGCTATAAGGTCTCCCTGGAGCCTTCTCCTCTCCAGGCTGAACAAGCCCAACTCTCTCATCCTGTCCCCATAGCAGAGGGCCTCCAGCCCCCTGAGCATCTGCGTGGCCTCCTCTGGACTCATTCCAACCGGTCCATGTCCTTCTTATGTTGGGGGCCCTAGAGCTGGATGTAGTACTCCAGGTGGGGTCTCACAAGAGCAGAGTAGAAGGGGAGAATCCCCTCCCTCGACCTGCTGGCCACACTTCTGATACAGCCCAGGACATGATTGGCTTTCTGGGCTGCCAGCGCACACTGCCAGCTCATGGCCAGTTTTTCATCCACCAGTACCCAAGTCCTTCTCCTCAGGGCTGCTCTCGATCCATTCTCCGCCCAGCCTGTACTTGTGTTTGGGATTGCCCCGACCCAGGTGCAGGACCTTGCACTTGGCCTTGTTGAACTCCATGAGGTTGGCAGTGGCCCACCTCTCCAGCCTGTCCAGGTCCCTCTGGATGGCATCCCTTCCCTCCAGCCTGTTGACCGCACCACACAGCTTGGTGTCGTCAGCAAACTTGCAGAGGGTGCACTCGATCCCATCATCCATGTCACTAACGAAGATATTAAACAGCACCGATCTCAGTACCAACCCCTGTGGAACGCTGCTCACTACTGGTCTCCACTCAGACACTGAGCCGTTGACCACAACTCTCTTGAGTGCGACCATCCAGCCAGTTCTTTATCCACTGAGTGGTCCATCCGTCAAACCCATGCCTCTCCAATTTAGAGACAAGGATGTCACGTGGGACAGTGTCAAAGGCTTTGCACAAGTCCAGGTAGATGACATCAGTTAGCTGTCCTCTATCCACCAAGGTCACGACCCCACCTCATATGAGGTGAACACGTCTCCATGCACTATTCTAACATGGTAATCAAGGAAAGGTTTGGTTTCCCTGCTTGTTTGCTAATTTGTTGTTTAGATTTAACATAAACCTTGACATGGAAGAAGCTGAAAGTGGCTTTCAGTTTAACTAACTTCCTTGTTTGAAATACAAAGCCTGATGCAGGCCAGCCTCTGCAGATAGCCCTGACTTTGATAACTGGCAAGAGCATTTCTAATTTAAAAAGTCTCCCTTCTCTTCCTATTAGTTACTCCTCTAAGCAAAGCAGCTGGCGTGACCTGGACATGTTGTGCTTGTATTGTTGCTCTGAGACAACAGCTCAGCCTGAGGGAAGAAGACAACCTACTTACCATATCCTCCAGGAGTTGTAACAGTGGGACTCTGTGGAAACCAGTGCTTCTCTGAAGCTTCCTGAGACTATCTGAGGGTCTGAGGAGTTAACCTGTGATATTCGGGAGATCAAAAAAGTTAACTGAGGGCTGTGTGTCCATGGGAGAGAGTCTTCGGTCTCTTCAGCAGATGTGGCTAGTGTCATGTGGGCTCCCATATGCAGCCGCCACCTCTGCATCTCCTTCCCCAGTCAAAACAGGGATGTTCCTGCTGCAGAGGACAAGGCAACAGAGGTCTGCAGAGAAGGGCAGCAGAAGGCAAGGGCACATCACATCCCTAAATACCAGGCATGGTGATCAGCAGAGAGTTCACTGCTAATGCGCTGGCAGAGGTTGAGAGCCACCTGACGTAGCTCCACTCCAATGCTCTGATGTATCCTAAACTCAAGAGTTTGCATAATTCAAGTGAGGAGGTAAGTGGAGGTTATACAAGGTCTGAAGAGAGCAGCGGGCAGGGGTCCAGCTAAGGTCAGGTGGTTTGCTGCCTTCCTGCAGTAATACATCATTTCTGATCCCCAAACTCACAAACAAGAAGCATTCTAGCATTTTCTGGAGGGAAAGGGAACTCCTGTACTGCCAGAGGCAAGCATTTTGGGGCACGTGGTTTAAGGTCTCAGGACTGGCCATACATTAAGTCAGGCTTGGGACTGCACTTTTCATCTCAAAGCTACTGTGTTTTTCCACAGCAGCAGTGGTCTCACAGAAAGCATTTTTAGATTTACAGAGCTACTGCAGTCATCAAAAATACATGAGCAAGCAGTGTGAGGGAAGTAGAGGGAGTATGCCAGACTTCTGATTACCTGACAGCAGAGGGGTTCTCACTCATACCGTGACAGCCCAGTGACATCAGGGGAGGTGCAGCTTATTCTGGATTCACCAGACCCAAAAGAGAATTTTAGCTGAATTAACCTGTCATGTCATTGTACAGGGACAAGTGAACAACACTCATTTTTCTTGCAGTGCTTGGTTAAAATAAGAGTTCAGTCGCTCTGAGTTACGAGAGATGCATCTTCACTGCACAGTAGCTGTAAGTGAGCTGTAAATATGCCAGGCAGGGGCAGTTTCCACTCCTTGCCTGAAAGCAGCATTTCTGTAGCAGCACAGCTCTGCAGCTAAGCTAATAAATACTGGTGCTGAGCAGGGCTAATTATCTCCAATGCAGCACTGCCCTGGCATGGCTGTGCGGCTTCCCACTCCAGAATTAGCTTAGCTGGGACTCGTTTGGGTGTCTGCACTGTCCTTCATGGTATGGTGGAAACAGCGAGCAGTGCTTGGTGGAGGAGCATCACAGGCGTGCAGCAGTATCCCTCTGCTTTTGTTGTAAGGGGGAAGTGCTGGACACCAGAGCAATGAAGTCACTTAACAGCATCTCTTGAAAATTTGTGTTTGACTTGGGTGAAGTTGTGGTCACCTTGGACCAAATTTTGTAGCAGTGAGCCCTCGTCTCTTCTGGAAACAGTGCTTGATAATATATGGTGCCTCTAAGCCAAATGTTGACTAGCATGCTCCCAGGTTTGTTTGTTTGATTGTTTTTTTCTATAAAGCAATTACCAATGTCATATAGATAATTGCTAAATGGTGCTCCTCTGACCTATGGGGGGAATGGACCTCTGTCTCTATGATATCATTGCCTAGAACCAACTTAATAAAAAGTAAATGTCAGGAGATGATGTAAAAAAGTGTGTGTAAAATACTTGGGGATTCTCTAACTTAAGATTTTGGTAAAACTGGCTCAGTGTCAGCTATTTAAGTAAGAAGATAGATAAATAATCACACATCCTGTAGCAGCTGCATTTATGCAGGTTCAGGTCCAGTTATACCTTAATACAGGTTAGTAATTTACATGGAGAGGACTAGATGAGCATTTTCTGGAGACCTAATCCAGACCAGCTGCATAAAACAGAGTGCCCGCTTCTGTTGGGCTGTAAGGAATCTCAATCTGTGTGTCTCAAGATAATTTTAAAATTACTCTTGTCCTTGAAAGAACTTGCCCTGAGGATGGGAAATGGGGAGATATACCCTAGACCAAGATCGTGTGTTTCTTTTCCACTAATGCTTCCAAATGTGGCTTTTCTCTTACTATAGTACTGGATAAATGAATACACCTCCACCTTGGGGATTGGTGTCTTCCACTCTGGCATCGAGATCTACGGCAGAGGTATGAAATATTTCCTTTCTGCTACCAGCAGAACATGGGGACAACTGTATGGCTAGTCTGATATTGAAAAGCACCCCAAATTTACAGCTTTGGGAAAGGAACGTTTTGAGGAATGAAAAACTCAGCCGATTCTCTTGTTAGAGTCCATTGTGGAGTCCAGCAGGAACTTGTGCAGTTCTGTCATGAACCATGTAGCCCTTCATATTTTCAGCATGTACTGCAACCTCTCTAGCTTGTGCAGGTGTGTAGCAGGATGGCAGATAGAAGGGACCAAGCAGTGTTGGAAAACCATTCTGCAGTGAAGGAGGGGAGAGAGAAGGGAGGAAAGAAGGGAGGGGGAAGAGAGGCCGATCAGTAGTTCTCTCGAGACCTGCATGTGTACATTTGTGCTAATTCCCTGCCAGGATGAATCCACTTTTCAGTAATTCTTTAGGAATGACTATAGTCTAGGAATCTTGGAATCTGGATCTCCAGATCTTGGAAACCGTTCTTTTCAAACAGCAGAGTTACAAAGGAAAGAAAATGTTTTGTAGGACTTTTGAAATGATCTGGATGAGGTTGAAGCTGATTGGGGCACCCATTGCAAAAGAAGCAGTCAAGGGACCTGGGAAAACAGCTGTAGTGCAGTGAAGGACAGACTAACATCACAGACTTCCTGTTTCCTTCTTCAGCATTAACTGGGAATGACTTGGGGTACTTCACTCGTGGTATTTTTAGCCAGTGCCAGTAGATGAAACCCCCTGAGGTGCCATGCTCCATGCTGAGCACAGAAGCTTTCACAGACCGTGCAAGACAGTGCATATGACATGGTGAGGCCTACAGGCTGTATTTCGCAGGCCATGCGAGGTAGCCTGTATGACATGGAGGTGGAGGGACCTCTTGGCTCGACCCGCCTACTGAGACAGCAGAGCACAATCGGCTTGGCTTTCTGCAAAGAATTCCCAGTGGCTACCTGTAAATCCCTCTGGAAGAAGATGACTGATTTCTCCCTACTGTAGAAAAGACTTCTTCCAACTGAGTACCACCACTGAGAGTCTCTCGTAAGGTTCCTAGATGCCTCCGCTGCAGAACTTTCCACTGAGAAGACAGCACTTGGACAGGGACAGAGGCAGGCTCAGAGGGTTTTCCTGGTGCCGTGGGAAAGCAGTAGCGTTATCATGGAAGGAGGCTGTGAGGGCATCCTCTGACTGATGGTAACCGGACAGAGCAAACAGCTTCCAGAGCCTGGCTGAAAGCGATGTTGGCAGTAGCCCAGCCCCGGGTGCTGATGCTGAGCCGTGCAGACAGCTGCCATAGACTTTTTCCTGACATTGTGTTCATTCAATTACTCACAGCCTGTTTCTTTCCTTGTCAGAGTTTGCCTATGGAGGGCATCCCTACCCTTTCAGTGGGATTTTCGAGATCACACCTGGCAGTGCAGTAGAACTTGGCGAGACCTTTAAATTCAAGTAAGGGCCCTTTTCTACATCTTTCCCTTTGCCCCCGGTAGCCATTGGTGTAGGGGAAGCAGGGAACTCCTGCCCTCTGGGTCCCCCTTTCCCTCTCCTCTTAATTGCTCTCACTGCATCCTTTACATGAACCTGGTTCAAAGGCAGCCCTGCAGGGATTGTGGAGATGGATAAAAGAGTGTGTACACCATTTTCTTTGATTTCTGTGCTCCCAGTTTCACCTGTCAGCAACACGGGAGTAGCTGTGTGTTACACAGGGCCAGTGCACAGGGGGGAAAAGCAAAACCTAGTCTTCTTATAAGTATCACCTATTTACAGATACTGCACAGAGTACCAGAAGTCATCTTGTGTGTCTATTGTCTGTCACAAGGGACAGGCCAGCTGCTAGAGGAGTCTGAGAGGATGCTGCCTTAACCTGTTGTTAAGATGCTCACACTGTGAGGCCATGGGTCAAGGGACTGCCCATGGCAAGTGGGGCTTGACCTTCCCAGACTGCCAGATTATGCTGAGGGTGGTTGGAGACATTTAGAAGCATGAGCACTATTGAGTGAATACTGGGAGAAGCAATAGGTTTCTGTATGGAGTTCTCCATCGACTCCTTCCTGGTCCACCCCATGGAAACCCTCTCCATCATGAGGAAATCATCTCCTCCATCCTACTGGAAGTTTCTCTTGAGGGGCAATGGGCAGAGTGGGAGCAGACCCCCAGTACTGAGACTTCTCTGGTGCTGAGCAGGAAGCTCTCAGGGCGGTTGCCTGTGCTGTAACCTGCTTAGTGGACAGTCTGGGGGTATTACTGTGCCATTTTGTTAGTGAGAGCCTCTGGTAGGCCCAGATTTGCACATCCGTGTTTTAAGCCTGTCCTTGCCAGTGTCTGACCATTTCCTTTTCCCTGGGTACGTATCCCTCTCTTCACTGTATCTTTCCATGTTTCCTGTTGTGTGTTTCGTTTTTAACTAGAGAATCCATTGCCTTGGGCACTACAGACTTCACAGAAGAGGACGTGGATAAGATTATGGAAGAGCTGGGCAAGGAGTACAAAGGCAACGCATACCACCTGATGCACAAGAACTGCAATCACTTCTCTGCTGCTCTGGCTGAGGTGGGCACAGTTATCTCTCTTTTTAAAATTTTTTTTGCTGCTTCAGACCTGTAGTAGTGCTTACAGAAAGGGAACTGGGGTCAGCACAGCCTCCCAGGACAGAGCCCATAGCCGAATCTCCTGTCTCTGCCCTCGGTATTTTTGGAAGCCCTTTGCTGTTGAAAGGGATGGGATCTGGAGGTGGAGATGCAGCAGGTTTATCATACATTTGGCCTGTGTGGGGAGATTAGGAGTGCCTGCATTTTGGTTCACTGAATAGGTGCTGAGCAGGAATCGGAAGGACAGAGCTGGCTAGCATGCAAATGTGCGTCATTTTAATAACAAGCACCAATAACCTGACACAATCTGCAAAGGAATAAATATGGCTTCTCAGCGTTCTGCAAACAAAAGTTTGCAGTGTTCAGGAAGTGGGTGTCCCTTTCCCTTATTTAATGTGCACCATTCAAAACCCATTAAAAAAATGTATAGGTTTTCTCATAGACGTTTTTCTTGCTTACTTGTTTTCATGTCCACAAAACCACTGTGAACTATAACAGAGCTGTTACTTCTCTTCAGAGAGAACTGAAGCACACATTTATACTGAGTATCTGCTAGCTCAGGATATTTTATTTTCAATTCCTGAAGATTTGAATATTTTGGGGGGGAAGATGCCTTCCCCCTCACCCCTCAGATGAGATGTTCAAAGCCTGTTTCAGTTAAGCTGTAAGTATTCAGCACTTGTGTAAATATGAATTCAGGATCTTGACCCAGTGCCAGAAAAAGACATGAGAAGCACAAAATGGAAGTGACCATCCGTAAGAACTGTTCCTGTGCTTTCCGTAGGTGGTTCATGGCAAATGCAAGAATAGAATCGCGTTCTTCACAATAGAATTGAACTGCTTTCACAGTGAAACTTTCATTTCTCTTTCTGGAGTCCCCATCCTCGTTCATTACACATGGATGACCTTTCTTCATCATATGGGCAAGAGTCCTATGCTAATAACTTCTTTTGCCACAAGTGTCCGTTCATCTCCAAACAGGCCTTTTGGGGATCTTGAGTGTGGTGAGATTCTGTAGAAGAAAATACTGCACGATTTTATAAGAAAATCTCTAGTGAACCAGCAGTTAATTTATGAGGGACCAGCCTAGGCTTTTAGGATTACCAGCTCTCTATTGGTTTCAGTTGCTAATTATAGAAAGAGAAAATGACATTGAGTCCTTTCTATAAATAATGGTTAGCAAATAAAAATAATCAGGAAGGAATTGTATTGGCACAAACAGAGAATGAACTTTCAAGCAGAACAGTGGTCAAATCAATGTTAGCTGCACTACTGTTTTGGAGTCAATCAAATTATTACATCAGAAAATAGGAACTTAAAAATTATGAAGGAAACCCAGGAGAAAGCTGTTTGATTATTAGCAAAACCTAAAAAAACCCTCTTTACCTGCAGCAGTGAAATAAGGTCATTGCTTATTACATATTTTGATATGTAAAATTTCTGTTTTATGTCCAAGCCATAAGCTCAAAGCCATTCTCCCTTGATTCCACTGCTACCTATCTGTGAACCCCTTATTGTCTCTTCATTTTCCAACCTTCCATATGCAAGTCAAATCAGACAGATCTCAATAAAAATCTGATAGAATATTTTCAATTTTGCTTTAATTACACTTTCAGTGAACATCTCTACAGGAGTGGAATTTAGGGATTAAGAGCATTCTTGGTGGATTGTGTGCTCGTTCACTGTCCCAAAACAACTGTCAACAAAAGCCTAAATGGCTAGTTATGACACGTCTGTTCCCAGGAGCAGAATTTGCTCAGGATTTACTCAGGTCAGTTTAAATAAACCTTTCTTGGGAAAGCAGAATATCTTGTCGCTATTGCTCTCCACATGTGCCTGTGTTTATTGCCCCTCTCTAAAGTTTAAAAAATGCAGAATCAGAGCAGATGCACTTCAGGCCCATGAGAAGAAGTCGCTGGATGGTCTGTAGCATCAGGATGGGATGCTAGAGAAATGGGACCTGACACTCTAAAGAAATAGCTGGTGTTAGGACACTAAGCAGAAGTCCTAGCCATTCAACGTGCCTCAGCCAGCAACATTAGAAATACACGTGGCCGCCTTCTGACAGACGTCTCCATCCTTTCTGGTAAGCGCAGTCATTTGGCAACCACTGTGTTTCGGAGCTGGGTGAGAAGCAGCATAGCTTATCTTGGGGTACTTCTGACCTCTTGAAGGAAAGACTGCTTGGAATCTGTTGGGAGAGAACCTGCTTGTACTGAAAGCAATGAATGTGCCTATTCTCATTTCCCAACACCTGAATGCTTGCTTAACTTTACAGCCTTAGTGATTTTTTTTTTTCTTGCTGTAGTCTCCATTAAAACAAAATGAAACCCATCACATTAGCAAGATACTCCAGACATTACCGTGTAGAGCAGTAAAGGTGCAGCTTTAGGGTGTGCAGAATGTGCTGACTACATGTTGTGGCTCCAAAGACTGTGCAGATACGTGTCACCATAGAGGGCAGAAAACAGGACTGGTATTTGTGCCCTAAACCCAATTCTGAGCTAAGCCTGGTTAGTGTTTGTATTGCCCTATCCTTTGGACTCTTCATCTGTGAAGCAGCTATAATAATAATTAGCACCTATTTATGCATAGCAATGTTATATGGTGGTTAAAGACAAGGAACTAGAAAAGGTATTCAAAGAATTAAAAGAAAAGATGTAGAAATTTTGTTCAACAGAATAAAATTGCTCGCAGGAACTGGGATTTAACTCTAGCCACACAAAAGGCAGCCAAGGATTTTAAGTGAGTATAAATTCCTAGTCTCTCTGCTGTAGCCCAGCTGAAGGGTGATGCTATCAGTAACGTAAAGCCCTTTCACCACAGAGAGGGATGGAGGCTAATTTTTAGCATGAAAAAGGGAATGACCAGCTCTGTTCCCTACCACCCTTTAGGCCTTTCTGCCCAGGGGTGTAAGAGGTTTGGTGAGTTGGGAGGTGGTTGTTCTGAGCCTCATGGATAATTTCACAAGTCGCATCCCTGCTCTGCACCTAAGTATCCCTCCTTGTACAATGGGTTATTTCCTTCCCTCAGAAAGCGCTCTGAAATCTTTTGGTGACAGCTCTCTTATCTGCCAAGGTTAATTAGCCGTTTAGGGCTTGTTTTGTTCTGTATCAGCACGCAAAAACAGAGCTAGAGCTTTGTAGCCGTGTGTTGATGCATGAGTTAATGTGTGTTTGCACAAATCCATCTGGCAGGCCTTGAGATTTGGCTGCATGGCCATGTGCTAGGTAGCTGTGTTTGGCTGCCTTAGTTCCCTCATCTGGCTGTGGGCTTGCTAATTAGTATCCGTACAGATGTTGCCCTGGCGGCTGGGCCACGGGCTGGGAGGAGACCATCTGGTCATATGCACTGAGGGCAGATGCAGCCATGTGTCCTGCTGGCTGAGGTCACGGTTCTGCAGAGGGAATGGGAAGGAGGTAAGAGGCTGGCTCTCCCTCCCAGATCAGCTTTCTCAGGGTTCACACCATGAGACAACGGCTGCATGTCCGATTGCCAGGACCTGTAAGCCAGGTTCCCCATCCCCGGAAGGACTGCTGAAGCCACAGCAGTCAGGCTTTATTTTCACATGTTTTCTTTCTCATCCTTTACCAGTGTTTTCTCAGCAAATAGAATATCCATTCGGAAATCTTCCGTCTACATTTGCTGATGAATTATTTTTCTGCCAAAGTCCCATCTAATACAGTGATGCCTGAGGTCCCACCAGGATCACTGGTAACTGTTATCTTTAACAGTCGCATGCAAGCTGACTGCTCATGGTCAGGGACATGTCCAGACCTATGTTCATGACTGCGCCGTTTGGCCATGCATCTTGAAAAATCCCTGGGCTATAGCAAGTCCAGCACAGGCAGATAAGCTCTATTTAACCATTGAGCATGCCTTTGACTCATTTTCTACCTCTGGAAAAACTCACTTTGCAGTATAATTGCAGCCTAATTGCGTGCTGCTGTGGCATTGAGCTTCTCCCTACAATGCCATGCATCTCTTCTGGGTCTTCTGATCTTTCTGCTCACGTTCACTTTTAAGCTGCAAGGGGCTTTGTTACTCCCTCATTGGCAATTGGCTCTGAATTTTCCTTACTCCCTACTACAGACTGCCAAGCATATTCATACTTGCTCAAGACTTAGATCTCTCCCTGCTTTGCCAGTTCCCTGTGGACTTCTAACAAGCAGGTACTGGATCAAAGAAGTATGGTTGGGTCTACTCACAAAGCAGCTCCTCTGGAAAGAAAACAGAGAATGCCCTGGTTTCCGTAGCAGCAGTTCAGACATCATCTTCTCCACTGCCATTTCATGGCAGCCTTCTCAGTGATTCAGAGAACGTGCTGCATGATCAGCAGTCTTTTCCTGTGGATTTCCTGAGAAATTCTTCTTCATCGGGGAACTTTGGGGTACTTAAGAAGTGAAGAACTACCAGAGAGCATAAGTCTCTGCCTAGTAAGTGACATACACCACCTTTAGTTTGGAGGGAGGTTCTGATGTAAAGCAGGGTGGAATTTCCTAGTGGATAGTCATGCAAAAGAAATCGGATGCGCTCACTGGTGCCTTTGCCCAGCGTCAATTTAAAGTTGCCATACATGCACCACTTAATACTGCTTTGTGGTTTCCCTCTACGCTCACCGTCTATGTCAGTGTGGAAAGGTGAGGGGAGCTTGATTTAAGCAGTGAAAATCTAGTTAGGGTTGCCTCAGACACTCTGACTCCTGCAGCATGGCCCTGTGGTTCCTGTATTTATAAACTACTTAAGAAAATTGTTTGTAGGTTAAAATTAAGAGGCTCATCAAACGGATTAGCAACTTGCCTACAAGAAGCTTATTCCTTTCATGTTGCTTATGTTGACAGTCCCCAAAATCAAGTAGTATCAGTACCATGCTCTCTGAAGAAACTGTCCAGGAGGATGGGCAATCTTTTTTGGGAACATCTGCTTGTAATTTCTGCAAAGAAAAACCAGTCAGGCCGTCAGCAGCAGAGCCCAAACTTCCCATTCTGTTCTGAGCTTACGTGTCTTTCTGTGTGTCGGTGGTCCAGGCGGTAACGCTGCTGGCGCACAGCAGGGATTCTAGCATTCTGGTGAGGTTATGCACGTGTGGGGAGTTCAGTTAGGACCGCATCAATATTGGGTAAAGCCCTTCTGTTCGATCATCTGTTGTTAAGTCACTGTGTTCCTAGCAATCCCCCATGTATGCTTACAGCGATACGTTCAAATGGCCCTTCAAGTAATTGCCAAATATTTATGTCCTTTAAGAGTTGTCCTGGCTGACGAAAAAGGCTATTTAAACTCTGCCAGATGGAAAAAATACTGGGGTTTGAACATTACAAAAACCCTTTAAAACCAAAAGAAAGGTTAAAATAATTAGTTCTTTCCTTACTGTGATTTGTTGAATTTCCTGATTTTTCAGAACAAGGAGATGTGACACAGCAAAAGGACAGAGGTTACAAATTACTGTAAAGCAGGCATAAAGGGAGAGAGGAATACATTTGTGCTTTCGGGAGAAAGCCAAACTCAGAGTAACTCCTGGGCTGTAAGTTCCCTTGCAAGGACCCGCAGGGTTGAGGTCCCAGCCGTGCCATTGCTTTGCACTTGTCACTGCAGCAGTGGGCAACGAGGAAGTATCCCTTGAGGTGCCAAGGAAGACAATGCAGCTACACACTCTTCGTCACCAGGACTGTTCCGCGGGCATAGGCGAGGGTAGGTTGCATGCAGATACAGGGAACTGTGGAATTGCTCTCAGTGGGCTCTTTCCAGTGAGAGAGCGTGGCTCATGGTTGCCCTGCAAGTCTGCAATACAATTTGGGCTTGTGGAAGACAGATACTAAGCCAGGCAATAGCAAACTTGGCATAGCTTGTACCCCAAACGTGTGTAACGGAGAAAGGTTGACTGCCAGGGGTTCAGTGTGGGCATACAAGAACATGAGCCCTGCTGATGCGTAGGCGTATGGCAAGTGTACAGTGCCTGAGGACATAGCAGTAACTAGAGGATCTGAGGGAGGAAGAAGGTTTTCTGCTCCTGGGTTCTTCTCCAGTCTGGTGATATTCCTCAGTACTGAGCGTAATGATCACACCATGTCACTGCAGCTTAAGGACTCTGAAAAAGCTTCTGCTGCTTAGCCCATTCACAAACAGAAGATGACTCATTTGACTTCCCACCAGCAATTTTCCATGCTTCTGAAGTTTCCTGTCTAAGACAAGCTATGGAGCTGTGTTCTTACCGGAGTGATGACAGTTGCTACAGCATGTCTCAGAAAAGGGCAAACCACCATGGGAAGGGAGAAAAACACCTTTGAATCAGCACCAGAACTGGAAGATAAGGGGAATGACTCAAGGAAATCACTCCTTCTCCCTTCATCAGTGTGATTACTGCCAAGCAACTGGCATAATCCCTATTTAAGGGAACTCTGTAGCACCTTGCTACAGGACACATGACACGCAATTGTTAGCGTAGCTCCTGAGAACCAGGGAAGATAGCCCCTTTTATTCCCCAACAGCCTTACCAGTGGTGGAATAGCAATGAAGTCAGTGGGTCTTATGAGCCCTTTTGATAAGATATGAAGCTGATGCTTATCATAATTAGGAAAGGAATTGAGAGGTACTGATTTGATTCACCTTAAAAATTGCTGATGTTGGAACTTTACCTGAGGACAGCAGCGACAGAAGGTTTTATTCTTTTATCATGTCTTTCCTCCATCTTCTTGAAAAGGGAATGATTTCTTTCTGATTTGTATGTGTAATTTATCCTGAGTACCAGAAAAGGTCAAAACCCCGCTGCATTTTGTAGCAGTTTCCCAGCTTGGAGTTATTTATCTGGCTTGCAGCTGCTCTGAAAGTACCCTACTTTTAAGGAGAGAGAGAAGGCTGAGTCTGTGTTAGTAGGACCTGCTTTTATCTTTAAAAGTATGGTCAGAGGATCTGCAGTAGGCCCCAGGACAAACCTGGCTCAGAAACACCCAAGTGATCTGGTACGAATTCCCCCAGAGTTAACAAAAGCAAAATTTGGCCACGTGACTAAGTCATGGTGAAGCACAGTTAAACATCCCTATTTGCTTCCTAAATTATCACGACTTTCTCTTATACCCAGCGGGATCTATTTGAAAGGACTAGAACCAGCTCTGAAGGTAGTGCGCATGGTTCACATCCACATGTGATCATGTTTCAGAAGGCTCTTTCAGGTCATTTGGATTTGAGGGATTAAAAACCCTTCAGGAAAACAGATTGGTATCTCATTATCCAGCTTCCTTTTGTACCCACTCATCCTTTTCACCCTTTATTCCTTTAAATGTTGAAGGATCTGTTTCCTTATTGCTCAGCATTTCTTGAACCAAAGGATTGGATCCAGGGGACAGTGCTCAGAGATGCCGTCGGGGTGAACAGCTAAAATTTGGACTAATTATTAGAACTGAACTAGGATTTTTCAGACTAAACCAAGCCATCAAAAGCAGAGCCTTTTAGAGGGATCTGACAGTTTTAATAAAACCCTTTCTGGGGTGTTTTGTGAGTTCAAACTACCAGATGAGACGCCTCAAGTAACTGAGAACTTCCTGAATAGAGAGAAGCTTGCTGGAGTGTGGGAGAGCAAGTTGGACTAAAGATTTGTTTACCTTTTCTCCCACATTTCAGCAAAAATTCTCCTGAATATCAGCCACAAGATGTTCTGGAGCAGAGTCCCTCAGCCTCTCCTGTGGGAACTGTCCTACTTCAATTATTTAAATAAAAAGAGAGATAACACATTTCATCAGGAGACGAGAGAGGCCTAAATCAGAATTTGTGTGCTTGTGGTTTTAGAAGCTCATTTTGAAGTTGTAGGATTTGCAAAAAATTTCCAGAGAGAAAAGTATTTTAGGGAACTGGGGGGTCTTGTTCTTGGGCTGAAGGAGCCTTGGAAAATAGGCCTGGGGGATAACGAATGATCTTGGCCCATTCTTTGTCGACACAGGAGGGCAAAAGAGTCTCCTAAGCATCTGAGGGGGCTTGGATCAGCTCTGGAAAATTTTTTAGCATCGTAGATGAGGCTGGCTCCTACAGCACAGGGATTATGGGCCATGTCACAGTCAAATGCTTTGCAGCCGGAGTCTTAGAGCTGCAGCACTGCAGTGCTCAGCCTGGGAGGTAAATAGCTTCCAGTCTCCTGAAGTCAGCAGGACTCTCCAATCAGCCTAAAAGGATGGTCTCCAATAGGAAACACCTTTAAGAGATGGAGTCTGCACAGTGAATCCTGCAACCTGATGGTTGCAGAGGACTGAAGTAGGCATCTAGCATGCCCACTATTGATGCTGACACCACAGTGATGTTATCCAACCTGCATGTGAGATTCCTTGGTGAAGCCACACAATCTGAACTTCCTTGGGAGGCAGGGGATGGTCTTGGTGCAATCAGGCTTGCTTGCACGCAGATCACATCTAGGCTGGATGATAGAGCTTCTTGCTCCTCTGCTTTGTATTATTAATAAAGTGAGAGGCTCTGTCATTGTGTATCAGTGTGATAGGAGGAAATACACATCTCTGGTAACTGAAGGGCAGCGTAAGATCTCTCTGTGACTGGCTTTAGACCCGGGTCTGATGTATGTATACCCTGATGGTAGGGCTGTCTCTGTTGTCCTTTGTCAATGTGGTTGGAGCTTTGGTAGAACAGAGGGATCATAGTTTACTATCAGAGGGTGTGGAGCTATGCTAAGTGGCAGGAGATGGTAGCCAGTGAATATTCTTTTCTCTCTGGCTATTCACCTGTCCTTTTTCAGCCAAGGCAAAGCTGACAGCATATAACAAACACATCAGAATCTTATTTTCCTTAAAGGAGCTTGACTTTCAGTAAATTCTCTGAAAAAGGCAGGTTTGCTGAATCAAGGACCAAACGAGGGAAATTTGTTAATCATTAGTGAATAATTCAAGCCCAAAGCTTTTCAGGTCCATTGCCAGGCACATGTGAGTTCTCATCATAACATTATTAAAAAATTGGAAGCTCTCCTTAGCCTGAATGCTGTCAGAGAGAAAGGATTAAACACCAGAGAAGGGAGCTTCAGGTGACATTTGAGTCACAGTCAAATGGGGCAGAAGCTTTTATAAACCAGTCTTCAGCAGGTCTTAAGTAGATAAGTAATACTCCTGTTTTCCTTCGTCACCAATTGCTTTCCAGTTGCCTCTGTTGTAGAGGAGGAGATAGGTGTTTTGTTGCGTAAAAGCCTACGTGCGATTCTGTTAATGGCAGGGGACACCATGCTCCCCAGAGACAGAGCGGAGAGAAGGAAACGAACAAACAAAAAAGCAGCCACAGGGCATGAAAGAACATTAGGAAAGCTTTATTTCCCAGTGCCTGAGCCAGGGAAAGACCTGCTTTGTTGCAGCAGCCTTTGAATGTTGTTAGCTCTATTGGGGAACAGGCTGTGTTTGTTTTCTGGTTTTTCACTGCCACATGCATTTAGAAGAACCTAATTAATGAAGACATCCTGCACCCATAAATTATCCTCATGGTTTCAGATGGATGTAGGTTTTTTTCTCTTGTTTCTGCCTGTAACTATGCATAATTTTGACTGCATGAAGGTAATAAACTGCTATATTACATTCCAGATGCAGCTTCTCTGCCATGGCAAAGTGAGATTTCTAGGTGTAGTATTAATTAAAACTTATAAGCTATTTGGGAAGTCCTTAGAATAAAGGCTGCTATAAAAATATAAACCTTTCTAGCCTCTCTATCCTGAATGAGTCTCGTAGCCCAGCAAAAATGATCAGTAGAATAAGTTTTACAGGAATCTTTCATCTCTCTCATTTCATCCTATTTTTTCTATCTACTTGTGCAGGGGAATAGTATAAGGTCATAAGTAATTTGAAACACAATTCACTTCCCCCCTCCCGAGCAATTTTTTAGCACATCATTTCATTTTTTTTAAAATGGTCAGGTTTGGGCACATGTGCCTCTGCTGTTAGTTTAGGTTTTCCTTTTCCCTTTTCCCATCTATCCAAAAAGATTGAAAGTGAAGATAATTTAAGAATTAATTAAAAAAACCCAAAACAAACCAAAAAAAAACAACCAACCACCAAAACAACCCACAGCCAAAACTAAAAGCTTCTTAAGCTCTTTGGGGCTGGTGTACATGTGGGTGTTTCATATCATTTATTTTATTTACCTGCTTTTTGCACTTGGCTTCCCAACCCAAAAGCCCTGTTTTTACCTGTTATAGAAAAGCACAATACCTTTGAGCTAAGTTAGTTTGTACTACCTGGGGATTTCATCATCATCATGGAGCCTTTGTGTGTGTAAGTGCCTGAGAACAGATGCCTCCTTTCCACAAACGAAGGTGGCAAGGAAATACCCTGTCCTTTTCACCAACTGCCTGTTGATAAATGAAAGGTGTCAGGAGTGTAAATGAACTGTCTAAGTGTGTTGATAGGCTTTAGAGACTGGAACCTTTTGCTTAGGAGTCCTGCCAACACTGCCAGACAGGTCTGCCCTGTTCTTGTGTGTTGCTGTATTCTCTCTTCTCATTGTATCATCTCCATCGCAGTAACCTGCTGCTCACTCATGTTAGGAAACAAGGCTTGTGTCTGAAACACAGGATTTCCTTGGTTAGTTATTCAGGAGAAAAAAAAAAAAAAGATGCTCTTGATTCCTATCTCCCTGTGCATGTGGGTCGGGCTGGTCAGGTTCAGCATGCCCATGACACTGGAAAGGACAACCCTATGAGGCAACAGCTGTTTTCACCCACTGGTTTCAAAACAGCACCTGCTAGGAGAAGGCAGTTCCTCTTCATGCCATCATGATAATGTGAATGAATTGCAGTTGCTCATCCATTTGGTGGGAGAGTCATTATTTTAAATGTCACTAACAAGCCCGGACTTAACTACATTTAGTATTCCCCAAATGGTCATCTGTTATGAGGCCATTTGCTGCCTACCTTGTCATCCTGCAGCTGCTGGCTGTATGTAAAAGTGCTGGTTGCAAAGAACTTCATGCTCAAAGAGGGTATTGCTATACTCCAGTGTGGGTACATAACTAATTGGTGACATCACTCAGAATTCGGCTCTGAATGTTGTTCATCAAGATGTCACGTTTGCAGCCACTGTGCCTCTCCACTGGTGGCCTGGCCAGTGAAGCTGAAACGGGGCTGTGAGTGCTGAGGTGCTATAAGCCAGCTGTCTCATTTCACCCAGAGCTATCTGCTCCATCCTCTCTGTTCTTGGCATCTCTCCATGTGCAGACCCCTGCATAGAGGCACCTCTCTCCTTCCGCCACAGGACCACAGAGGTGACCAACCTGCTCCCACTGGCATCGCAAGGGGAGCAAGGCCGTGGGTATTAGTCCCTCCTTTCAATGGTTCCCCTTTTCAATACTTCTGGCGGGTCTCAGGGAGACGGTGCAGATGTTTCTTCTGCTTTACATGGGAGAAACACCTGCAGTCCTGGGGAGGACCCGTAGGAGTGACAGTGCCCTGCCTGCTGTGGAACAAAAAGCGGTTGCGTAGGAGAATGGGAACATTTTAGACAGTTGCCTAAATTAAAAGGTTTTTCCCTTCCTGCCTGTGACTCGGGATGCAACCTCCCAGAACACAGCCTTGTTACTGAGCTCATTCAACCTCACCTACAGCTTCTCAGCTGTACCCCTTCCCCTGCAAGATGCAGGCCATTCCTGGCTCTGCTGAATGCGTGCTGCATGCAGCTTCACGGCCCAGTGAAGCGGCCCCCCTCATCTATTCTGTTGATCCCCACGGGCTAGTTTTATTCCCTAGAGTAGAAATCGTTGGTTTTACACAGCGACTGTACAATAAGTCGGTTTCAAGTGGTTGACCCTAGCATGCCAACTCCACCAAGGTGACTGTGCCTTCAGGTGTGTTGTAAAGGCTGTGTGTCTGTTGTCTTCAGGAATGTTATTTCCAGAGTATACACCATGTGCAGAAGCTGATCAGGAGTGCAGAGGTAGAGCGTACGTTCCTCACTGACGCACTCAGACTCCCTTCTCTCTGCCAGCACTGGGTAGTTATACTACCAGCTTAGATTTTGGTAAAAAAGATGTCCCTGTGCATTGGGTTAATGGTTTATTCCAGATGTGTCCAAGTACTAATTTCATTGCATTGCCATGCTTCTCTTTCTACGTATGGTTTTTGGCTACCCTAGCACAGCCTGCAGGCTTTGCCTGGGAAGATGTGCTGGTTTGCATCTAATGGCCTTATTCTGAAATTCTGATAAGCATCATCTTTGTTATATTGTCTAGGCTTCATAGGAGCCAACTCATGCAAACACTGGAAAGATTACCCTTGGGCTCCAAAGGCTTTGCTCTTAAAGCACTCTGAGGTGTGTGTTTGACTCCTCGGGCACCAATAAAAGCCCTTTGCATTCTCTAGGATGCACCGAGGGGAATACGGTACGGTAGCTCAAATGGATACGTGCCCCGTGTGGACGCCACCTCGTTTATAGCAAGGCTGCTAAGTGGAAGTGGCAGTGGGTGGTTCAGCAGATGTTCAGTGCTGAACTCTCTGAGCCTTAGCTTGAAGACAAGAATTGAAGTAATTAGTATGTATTGTTTGAGGAATGTAATGTTGCCTCTGCTTATCTTGATTTTCATGGATCAGAGCACTACACGATGCCTTTGGGAAGGCTCATTTAAAAAGGATTCCTAAGTACCTTGAGTTACGCTTCTGTGCGTGGCCTGAATTGCCCCAGTTGCGTCATCCAGCGCAGCGCGGTACCTATCGCATTCAAGAGCTCTGTCTTAGGATCTACAACTGATCAGCCCCTCGCTTTACTTTGAAAGGGGCTCAGCCTGTCAGACTATCTCACGTAACATCTAGAATTTGCCCATAGACCCAAAGGCCTCACAAAAGGCAGCACGTCGATAGTGTTGTCCTCCTCAGCTTCTTCCACTGTGGCCTCCCATTTAAACCCACTTCCCAGCTGTTAGGCTGCTCTCCTGCCCACAGTAAAGCTTCTCAGGGAGCTTTAAGGCCTTGCTGTGCAGCCAGGGGCACTTGGGGGCGGGACGAGTGATGGGGTGCAGCCCTTGCTGCCAGGGCAGTTTGTACATTTTAACCAGTGATGGTTTAGTGCAAAAGGACACAGCTTAAGATGCTCAGAGAACCTTTTTGTATCCCAAATGAGTCATTTCTTGATGAGTTGAAATCCTGGTGCGGATTTGACAGCTGCCTAGAAATAGCACCCAAACTGTCACGTCCCATTTCTCCCTCACGTTTGGCTTCAGCCATGGATGTCTGAACTGCTGTTTCCACTTGACTCTGCAGACGCCAGCTGGGTCATTCACAGCTCTTAGGCAGAGTCCCCAGGAGAAGCTGCAGCTCTGGGATTCTTGGCTCTCTATCACAAGGTGCCGCTCAGTGGAAGCTGCAAGTACATGCAGCCTCTGCCAAAGTTTCTGCTGGAAACCAGGACGGGTCTCTTGGTGGGCAACCACAAGCTCTGTTCTCTACCCAAAATGCTGGATTTCAGCCTGTGGCAGGGACACAGGCTGCCTCTGTGGGGTAGGAATAACTCACACCTTCAGGGACCTGGCAATGACAGAAACATGAGGAAGAGCTATGCTCGGCAATGATAGCTGGACACTACTCACGGGAGGTTTGCAAAGCTTAGGGAAGCCCTACGTGGAGTGAGGTGTTCCAGCCTTTACCACTGGTAGCCTCTCATGTTCTCTGCAGGGTTTCCCATTCCAAACACTTTTTTACCACAGGGAAGCTATACTAAACCCCGCACTAGCTTTCAGACTTACATCCCATATAGGCTTAGCCCTTGTGTGACTGTTCATTGCTTTAAAGTTCCTTCTCCAGTCAGCCTAAAAGGCTCAGCTGCTTTCTTGTCAAGTGTCAAGCTCGGGCTCCACTACAGGTATGTTAAGTTTCCTGAAGGGATGGTAGCAGGACAATCGTATATGATGATCAGGACCAGTGGTTTCTAACCCGTAACAGTTTAACTGCTGAGTCTGGCAGAACAAGTACATTGTCTATCACAGAGAAGTTTACTCCCTTCAAAAGAGGTACCCGTACTTGTTTGGTAAACCAGAAAAAGAAAACCCTAAAATTCTAAACTCTAACAACCTCTAAGAAAAGAGTTCTGCTGGAGGAAACAATAGTTGATAATGGGCTTCTGTGAGTTCATTGTTCCAGTGTGAGGTTTTCAGTTGAGAATTGCCCTGAAGAGCTGCAGTAGGTAGATTTTTCCATGTTTTCATATGTAATTAGAAAACACCCACTTCATTTTGCTTGTGCTGTTTTATTTAAACTCAGTTGGCTCAATCCCATTGCAGTCAGGTTTCTTTGATGTTTCTCCATTAGCTAAGTACTGCTGGATGCTCCAGCACAATACGCTTTATGGCAAAGTGTGAAAAGCACAGGAGCAGGCTGTAGTGTAGTGGCATTCCCTGCCGTTGCCCTTTTGCTCCCGTTGAGCATCGTGTTTTTCTGTGGAATAGTAATGAGGCTTCACTGACAAGAGGTGAGGACAAGCATGACTGAGGAAAGGGAAACCACTTTGACTTCATCATTATCCTTCAGCTCCACAAACTGCCCTTTGCTGATTGATGGTCTGATGCCCACACATCTTCATTCTTTTTCTGGCTCTTCCTTGCCTCACTGATTCATTCTGGGTGAAGAAGCTCCCATAAACAAAAGGAAAACATCTCAGCATTGCTTCCACATTGGGAAGTGCTATTTCAGTTGCTAGGGGATCTGCTTAGAAAAGACAGCCAACTCTTAAAAGCAGTATTTCAATTTCAGTAAGTCTTATCTTGTGCTGTTCTGTTGTTTCAGCTAATTTTCCAAAGAATCATACCCTGGTTTTGTTTTCCTATTAATATCTGTGGGGAAATCTTTATTGAGACTTATGACTGCCTGAGAACTAAACTCACATAGAGTCATATACACACATATATTACAAGGAGCCTACACTTTGTCACTTTCTACACTGACAGCATGTTCCTGGAGATGAAGAAATAGAAATGCTACAAAATCTAGAGGCAATTGTGCTGCATTTTTTGGCTTTGGCTCAGGTTCAGTGTTCAAGTAGAACATATTGAATACAATTTTAAAAAATCAGCAGTATTCTTGCGAAAAGGATCAGCTATGTCTGGAGAGAAAATGGAATGGATCAGTGTTATGGTTTAGCCCCAGTCAGCAAACAAGCACTGCACAGCCACTCACTCACCTCCCCTTCCCCCAGTGGGATGGGGGTGTGAATAGAAGGAAAAAGATAAGAGAAATCATGGGTTGAGATAAGAACAGTTTAATAATTACAAATAAATGAAATAAAAATACACTAATGATGCTAGTAATACTAATGATAACAATATGTAATGAAAATAGAATAAAATACTACTACTAATAATGATAATAATATGTAATGAAAAGAAAAACAGCAATGGGAAAAAACCCCAAAGCCAAATGATAGAACCATTCACCACCTGCCAACCGACGCCAAGCCAGTCCCTGAGCAGCAGAAGCCAGAGAGAGAGAGAGAGCCTAAGACAGCGCACATCCCCCCCCACCCCCCCACCCCCCAACCAACTCTCCCCAAACTATATGCTAGGCATGACATTATATGGAATGATATCTTTCAGTCAGTTTGGGTCAGCTGTCCTGGCTGTGTCCTCTCCCAGCTTCATTGCAGAGAAGAAGCTGTGAACACAGGGGCAGTACCAAAACCTGAAAAAGTCTTTGACTTCATATAGACATTGCTCGTCAACAACTAAAAAAATTAATATGTTGTCAACATTCTTCTCTGCACAAACCCAAAACATGGCCTCATACTAGCTACTGTGAAGAAAATCAACTCTATCCCCAACAAAGTAAGCACAATCAGCAAATTTTCCATGAATGAGTCTTAAACGTAGGTGGAGAGGTCATCTGCTTATAGGCTCAGGCAATAGCTCTAGCAATGGAAACTAGGGATCTGGATGGAGATAAAAAATTCCTAATAAACTAATTGTCCCCCAACTAAAAATTTCAAATCCACACATTCATATAGCTGTATCTGAGATTAAGTAGAATGCAGAACTGGTAAGAACTGAAATAAAAGTCCTTGGGGTGTATTAAGTAAAGAACAGTCTATGCCTGCAAGTAATTTTAGCAGCTAAATGGCTCTGCACATTCTCTGATACCGGATGATAATGTCTCCAGTCTCACACATTGATTTTTAAACAATGCATGTCAAACTAAAGTGAGTCCCATAGTCAAATTAGCACGGCCACGGGTTTGCCGCCTTCTCCACACCCCACCGGAAACTCCACACTGTTGGGGCACGCTAATTATCTTATCCTCAAGGTTGGGGTGGGGCTTAGGTTGTTCTGCCTAGGCCATACGCACAAAAGACCAGCTGGTCATCAGCTGTGACAACTGTAATGCGGCACAGCCCATCCTCTAGTAACTCCCGCTCCCTGAAAATCTCTTGAAACCTCTAAGCACTGCATTTCCATTGTCAATAACAGGCATCTCACCAAATAAACTCCTTAGTGGATTACAGACAAACACCCTTTGAGTTTCTGCAGTAATTAGTATTAAATTAAGCGTAGTTTTAGACAGAAAAGGGTGGGAGGAAGAGCAAAGGAATTTAGTATTGGCAGAAGATGCAGTATGGACAACCCTGGAACCACTAATCCATGTAAATTGTGGGACAAGGTCTGCAGGGTGAAGTTCCCTCCCTGCCCATCTTGCTCCATGGGAGACAGTGCTGTGAGGGAAGGAGAATTCGGGTATTATGACTACTGTACCTGCCACAGACTTCAGACTCTAGTATACTGGTGTAGGACCACACAAGCAGTATATTTAATAAAGACAGGCTCTTGAGACACCCTGGCTGATCAGTTCCATGTGCATCTTCTGTGTCTGGTAAGGGAAATGGTAAAACATAAAGGGAAACTGTCCTCGTGGCCTAAGCCAGATACAACTGCTAAAATCTAGCCCCTGTGTGTATATATGGCCAAATGCTGTAGAAGAACGGAGCTGCCGTACGCAGCAGGTTGTTCCGTTGTGCTGAATATGAGATGACCTTGGAAAACAGTATCTGTGCTAGCAGAGTGAAACCCAACTCAGTGACAGGAATGTCTGTGAGGAAACACAGGCCTAGTGAGAAGCTAGTATTTTTCTGTTTGTTGCTTGCTTTCACACATTTAGGAAATATGAGACAGAAATTAAAGGGTGATGTGGTAGGACATGGAAAGGACCCCATGACGATGTAACTTGACTAGTCCAGTGTGTCAGCCTGAGGAAGAAAAGTGAGGAGCCAGAACAGCTCCTCAGGCACCTCCATCCTCCTAGTCAGGCTCAGCTTCTGGGCTCCTCAAAGTCTGGACAGCAACAGCCTAAATGTTTTTCCAAAATTTTTGAGCTATGAGGGTCATTGTCTTGGTTGAGAAGCACCATCAGGCCTGTCCTTTTACCCATGGAATGCCTGGAGAACAGAGTGGCCACAGCGGTTGAGGGCCATGACCTGTTCTCCTCAGCCTCCGCTATGATGCTGACAAGGGCTGTGGCTGGCAGGGATCTCTGCATGTCGAGCAGTTGTGTAGTTATTTGCATTTATAGCTGTTTCTGACTGCGGAAGATGCTCCCTGCATTTCAAACAGTTCTCTGCTGAGCAATGGGGAATTCACCCTGCTGAGGTGGTGGCGTGGATGGGGATGACATTGCCACCATGCATGTGTTTTAGTACTATTAACCATGCTCTTTTTTGGTTTGCTCCACAGATACTATGTGGGAAAGAGATCCCCCGCTGGGTGAACCGCCTGGCCTACTTCAGCTCATGCATCCCCTTCCTCCAGAGCTGCCTCCCCAAGGAGTGGCTGACCCCAGCAGCCCTGCAGAGCCACATCAGCCTCGGCCTGCACAAGGAGGACCAGGGGGACACAACGGATGAGGAGTCCCCCTCAACCTCCGCAGCCCCCTCAGCCTCAGGCACATCGCGAACCTGTAGACATACCCGGGTCTAAACTGTGCCCAGTATGCCCTCAAATAACATCCCCCTCTTCTTTCTCACACTCTTTCACACACCTTTGTTTCTCTCTTCTCTTCTTCGATGGACAACACGGGAGGGAAGACCCTTTCTACGAAGGAGGTGAAGCTTCAGTCCCTTTTCCAAGGGCTGGCACTAGAGTTGCTCAGCAAAATGACTATGAAGCCCAATGTTGAACTGAGGAGTGTGGCGACTAAACTGGATTCTCCTCCCAGGGCCCCCGTGCTCCTCGATCCATGGAGAACTGCTGGCTCTCTCCGGCATAAGAGCACGCATACGGGCAGGGTGCACCATACTGTGATGTTCCTTCTCTGGAACTGTTTTATCTTTTTATCTCTTTCCCCACCCGTGTGAGCCCAGCAGCCTCCTCTCTGTTTTCGCTGGGCTTGCCATTCCCCTACGACAAATCTCCTGCCCACATCCAGTGAAGGAAGCAGAGCCAGAACTCAACCTTCTCATCTCTTAGACCAGCAACAAGCCCCACTCAGCCCCATCCCTTTTGTAATTATCAGGTTTCTAACTCACGTGAAGGACAAATGAAAGGTGCTGCCCTTCTACAACCACCAGTTTTCAGTATTCAGATTTAAGAGCTCAAATGACTGTCCTGCTCTTGAAAATAATAACAAGGAACCTAGGACATGAATGTGTTACCATGGCTTTTCTTTGGGGTCAAAAAAAGGATGGGGCTGGTGCTTAGAGGCAGCTACTAAGTAGGTGCAGAGATGACTGTTGACCATATTGGTGCTTTTTGGCACAGACCCCTCTCAGTCCCCCTAATTCTAGGCAGTGTTCCTGGTTTCCTTTTTTCCCTCAGATTCCCTGGGGAACTTCTAGCTGACAATTTCTGGCTGTCTTTGGGGGAATGGCACTCCTGAGCACAAGAAGGAGGAGACAGAATCTGTTGGGAAGGTCAGTATTTCCTTCAGCTTTTCCTCCTGCACCCACCGACCTAAAATGTGGCTCTGGAGCCACCCTTCCCCAGCTGATTTTCGAGCCAACCCAAGAAAGTAAAAAAAAAAAGTGGTGGACCCGAAGAATGTTGACCTGTTTCCTTCTCCTCCCTTTTTGGAGGTGGAGGGGGAAACTTAGGGCCACAAGTGGAAAGCATGGATGACCCTTCCACTAAATGGGCCACCATGGCGCCTTCCGTTGTGTGCACTATTTCAGTGGCATGACAAATGGGCACAGCTGGCTCACTGACCTCTCCAGGCTGGCTCTTGACAAGAGCCTGGTCCTTGGATGTATTTTTGCTCATTCTGACAGCTGACGAGAAAGCAGGGGAGGAGGAAAGGACAAGTAGACCAACTCTTCCACTCAATTACCTCACTAGGAGTTCTAGTCAGAAGATGTAGGAGAGAATCAAAGGGGAAATCCAGGCCTCCTCTCTCCCTTGCAACTCCTCTCAGCTACACTAAGGAGGATGAAAAAGGAACAGGCAAAGTGTTGAGAGGGAGTTGCCTTTTTAGATAATGCTGTTCCCAACAGCTGCTACCAAGTCAGGACTTCCACCCTCCACCCAGAAAGAACTACAAGCCCCTAAGATGGGTGGTTGTTTCCTTTTACTGGTCACAATAGCATGCTAAGTCCAACCAGCTATTTCTTTAGCTCAGGTATACAGAAGTGTGTGCTTTCAGGGCTGAAGGTCTTGGCTACGATGCACATCATGTCTGCACAGATAGCGCTTAATGGTTTGTTACATGTGCATGCTCTTAGTGAAGCAGAAGGCTTTGGGGAGATCTACTGGATGGAAATATAACTCACAGGATGGCCTCACTCCACTGACTCCAGAAGTGATGCATGTTTGGGCAACTTTAGAACACGCCTCTCATTTTCATCCTCTGAGCAAATTGCTGCAAGTTCTGTAGCGAACTAAAGTCATGTTCCTCATTAGCCTTGGCTACTCACAGCCAATACTGCATTGTGAGCAATTCCGCAGCTCCTGGTATCCAGTCCAGCACCAGTCTTGATTACCCTGGCTTGTCCAGGGCTGTTTAATATGATTTCCATCCTATTCTCCATCCAACTGCCCAGAAACCACGTTACACAATGTACTGTCGCACTCTCTATTCCCCTGCAGTCATGGTCACTGCAGCCTAAACCAGCAGCGCAAGCTTCATTTGTCTGAAGTTCCCAGGGTGCCTGTCAATAGCCTGCAGCACTTTATGTGCAGTGAATTTTAAAATCTCTTTTTAGGTCCTTCTCTAGAGAAAAGTGAGAAGAAACTTGCCCAGAGCTTTTGTCTGGGCCAGGGAAACTGCAGTCAGAAACACCTTGTCACCTGATGTGACAAAGGCCAGCCAACCATCACCCTCTGCACCTGAGCTGCAGATAAACCACCATGTATACATCTAGGAGAAAACTAGGGCTCCAGAGGCACATTTCACAGGGAAAACCCCCTCACGGTATTTCACAAAGTAAAGAATGCTTAACTGGCTGTATGGCAACGCAGACAAGAAAGCTACATTCAGCCTCCTCGGGGACATGATTGTGTGCTTGAAGTATTGGGAACAACACTTGGGGCAAGCTGTCGATGTCAAGAAAAACAGATGTTTGTTTATCTACTTTTATGTTTGTCCATCTCTTTATGACGGAAGGGATCACACCAAGGAGGCATCAAACCCTGTTTTAAATCAAAACCAGAATATATTCCGATCCCCAAAGCATTTCTCCCCACCCCTCTCTGTTCAAGGTGACCAACCAACAATGACAAGAACAAAGGGACACTGTGGAAATAAAATATATATTGATTATGGCTTTACCTCTGTAATTTAACAGCATTTTAGATTATTAAACATGAAGGCATTTTAAAAGTCTCATTTACTGTTCAACTCTGGCACAGCATGTTTGTTTCAGGCACTCTTCTTAACCTTCAAATTATTACATAATTATTGTTGTTATTATATAATTATCATATTTGTATTTAGTTACACATCTGCTTTCTCTTGCTGTTTTAGAGCATAACACCGTGAGAAAATTTCAGATACCAACAGTTAGCAATGAAAAGCACAGCTTATGAATCTTAACAAGAGCACCTTATGGCACTGACACAAACTCTTAACCCTTCTTCTTACTGACAGGACTTTCAGTGCCCTCTTAAAAGCTGGAATGAGAGGGCACCAGCTCTGCACATGGGCGTCAGCAGCTGTGGGTTCTGTCTCTAGCAGAGAGCTAATAGTACTCAGGTGGGACAGGTTAGCCTAATGCTGGAATATTAGAGTTGGAATACAAACTGGCTCTAGGGAAAGACTGGGTGAGATGAAAGAGGTAAGTAATAGCTTTTCTTTTCAGCATGTGTGTATTTATAATAGCAATTCTCTTAATTTCAAGAGATTATTCTTAAAGATTTTTTTTGTGGGGGGCGGTTGGCTTCCTCTTCCCGAGTCTGTGATTTGAGGCCCATATCTCTCAAACTGTTATGAAGTTTTAAAAGGGACAGTTGTGCTTTCAGAGGCCCTGGGTGAGCTGGTCCCCAGTACCAAGCCTGTGCTCTGTGATGAGTTCATCTCAGTCTCAGCACAGTGCAGGGATGGATACACACCTGTTCCCTTGCTGTCATCGCTCCCAGCTGGGAGTTTGCATTTCGGGAATTCAGACCCATGCTGTCTTTGTGCTATTGATGTAGCCAAGAAGTGGACATTTCCTGCTATGTTATTTTTTTTTATTCTTCAGTTCTGTTTATTTGTCTCTAGGCTGGAGAGGCTCCCAGAACAAGTTAGTGGACACTGGGTTGCAATAATATTTTGTCTTCTTATTATATGTGTTTGATTTTTCTTCTCATTTGGTTTTTACATGCGTGGTGGCTTATTGACATGTCCAGGAAACTTGAAGGACTTCCACCAATTCCTTGATGTGCTTAATGGAGAAGATCAAAGGAAGCAATCATCAGTGTTTCATTTTCAAATGGGTTTAAATTACTCTTTGAGTTGAAGGCTCAACAGGTGCCCTGTTCCACTTTGTCCCTGCTGTGGTTGCCATCAGGCGATGGCTTGGGTTGCGGAAAGGCTGTGTAGTGACTCAGGAAGTATTTGAAAGTGGGGCGTTAATTCTCCCAGCTCTATGCTGCCATTGCCACGCTACCAGAACACGGCACAGTCTATGGCTACAGTAATATGTGAAAACATCGCAGCCTATGCCTGGAGAATATGTGTTCTTATCTCTAACACTCAGCGCTCCACCAATGTGCATGTGGCTGTAGCTGAGAGGCCTTTGAGTGGATGGCACATTTAATTACTAGCAGGAGTGAAAGACTAATATGGCTCTAAATCACAGAGTAAGACCGTCCATTAATGCTATTGTACCCAACTTGGTTTTGAAAAGGCTATAAAAGTTTTTGGTGGCCTGATAAGGTATAATAATGCAGGAGAACAGACAGTATGGTCATGGCAATCTTCTTTCCTTAGGAAACCAGGCCACAGAATAAGAGACATGGCTAGCGCCCAGGCCTTTGCAACTGCTTTAATCAATGAGCTTTGATGGAAAGTTCAACGTTACAGAAGGCGGGCCACACTAAACTAATGGGGACTGCACGCACAGCTTAACATTGTTGAGCTGGCTTGTCTCTTGTTACAAGTAACGATTCAGCTGGCTGAGTTCTGGTCATCCCCTGGGTGAATACTAATACAGCAGAGGCGGCCTATGTTTCTCTCCCATGGTTCCCTCCATGCTTACCAGTCCCAAATGGCAATACTTCCTGTTATTTCAGCCCTGCTGTCCCTCTCCCCCTGTCAAGGTATCCCAGGTGTAAGCTGCAGAAGCTCTTAGTCTCTCCATGCCACTTGCTTTTGTGAAATGTCCCTGACCTCCATTCTGCAGGCTGGCTGTTCCGATGTGTGGAAGGAGGTGAAATAAAAGAAATAAAAGGGGGTGGTGGGGTGGGGGTGGTGAGAAAGGCAGTGAACTAGGCAGTCATTTGAATTAGTCATCATTTGATTGGGATTTTGCAGTGGCAGGTTTTGCCTTTGAGGTCCCCTTTACCCAAGTCCTTTTACCAAATGCCCCACAGAAGCACAAAAGGAAGTTCAGAACACAGAAAACTATCAGGAATCTGAGTCAAATCCCCTCACTTGAAAGTCTTTGTAAATGTTCAACACCATTAACTACCATCCAGCGTGACTTTATCAGTGCTTATCAATATCTAAAGGGTGGGTGTCAGGAGGATGGGGACAGGCTCTTCTCAGTGGTGTCCAGTGACAGGACCAGGGGCAATGGCCACAAACTGGAAAACAGAAGGTTCAACATGAACATGAGGAAATCCTTCTTCCCTGTGAGGGTGACAGAGCCCTGGGACAGGCTGCCCAGAGAGGTGGGGGAGTCTCCTTCCCTGGAGACTTTCAAAAGCCGCCTGGACTTGTTCCTGTGTGATCTGCTCTAGGTGATCCTGCTCTGGCAGGGGGGTTGGACTAGATGATCTCTAGAGGTCCCTTCCAACCCCTAAGATTCTGTGAATCTGTGAACACAAAACAGATAGATATGCTCAGTGAGGCTAGTAACCTTACATATGTGAAATACATCTCTATTGCTGGAAGTCCTTCCAAAGTAGGTATTTGCAGTGCTAAATCTTCTCTGGGCTTCAGACTGCAATACCTAGAGCTCCTCAAACAATAAAAGGCAATCCTCGCCTTGCTGACAGATGAAATAGCACTCTCTTCACTGCTGGGAATGCTGTGGCAGTGATTGATGCTTGCATGGATTTTTCTTCATGATGAAGACATGAGCCTTCTTAGCTAACTGTTCGGTGCAGGCTTTTCCTCTGCCTGCTGGAATGGATTTTTCCTTTTTCACCTTTATGGTTCTTGAAGGGAGCTTCTCCTGAGGGATTTTCTGTGGCAAACCACCTGGTCACATAGTAGTACTGAGCTCATCAGCCTTAGGGTTATCTTGGAAGTCTTCTTCTCTGTAGTCTTTCGCTGTTGCTTTCTCATTTCTGTGATTTCGAAGGTGGCTTTGCTGAAGGTTAATTCCTTTTCCCCTTCCCCATACACATCCAAAGGGAATTTTATCTTAGTAGGGTAATTCAGGGTCAGGCCTGGGTTACTGAAATGTTGTGGACGCTGCTTTCACCTGACCATTAGGGACTATGCTGTAGTGACTAACTTTGAATTTTCAGTCCTGTAGTAGACAGACTGAATTGACACTCATGGATGTAATAACCTTAATACAATAGCACAATATACGTGTACAATCACAGAACAGTTTGGGTTGGAAGGGACGTTAAACATCATAAAGTTCCAAACCCCCTGCCATGGGCAGGGACACCTTCCACTAGACCAGGTTGCTCAAAGCCTCATCCAGCCTGGCCTTGAACACTGCCAGGGATGGGGCATCCACAGCTTCTCTGGGCAACCTGTGCCAGTGCCTCACCAACCTCTCTGTGAAGAATTTCTTCCTGATATCCAATCTAAATCTCCCATTTTCAATTTAAGCCCATTACCCCTTGTCCTGTCACTACAGGCCCTTGGAAAAAGCCCCCCCTCCAGCTCCCTTGTAGGCCCCTTCAGGCACTGGAAGGTGCTATAAGGTCTCCCCGGAGCCTCCTTTTCCCCAGGCTGAACAAGCCCAACTCTCTCAGGGGCTTGTTTCTATCACAATGTTTTGTGATATTAGTAAACAGGCATTTGCAGGTACCAAAAGTAATCAACAGTAAGAATAACAGCATAACGTGCAGCAGCCCTAATCACAAACTGAGAATGCCACTGTCCGTGGTACAAACACCTAACAAACCCAGCACGTTTGCACAAAAAAAGTTCCCAGGAGGAAGAACAGGTAGGGAGATTCCATTCCACGTACCAAGGATGGCAGATGAAAAAACACAGGGGCAGAAACCTCAGAGGGGCTTCAGGACAGCCCAGGTTTGGCAGCCACAGAGCCAGATCACTTTAAGCCACAGTTCCCCTCAGCACACAAATGCTCTTACTGGCATCCCCTGGCCTTAAATCCCAGCTGCAAACAGTCCAGGTGTCAGCACGGCTCCCGCCCCATCCTTTTCTTCCCGTAGATACAGCAGAAGCTGTATAAAATCGAAGGTGCTGGGCTACAGCTGGCATAGGGCACGGGGACGTGTCCCCCAACACACATTTCTCCTCAGGAAAGCCAGTGGGGTGGATGAAGCCATTCCCAGGCCAGCCTGACACCAGCACACCGGTTGCATACGGCCAACGAAGGAGCTTTTGGGATACGTGGGGGTGTGTGTGCATAACCCAGAAGCACCCTGTGACTTTACAGCTGGTAACTGGCCGCAGCAGTCGTGTCAGGCGAAGCCATTTCACGTGGGTTGTTTCAAGGAGCCATCGGCTACGCCTGGAGAAATGGCGGTAAGGGATCGCTAAGCCCGGCCGCGCCGCGCAGGTGGAGGCTGGCTGGATGCCGAGATCCGCTCTGCCCGAGCCAGCCCCTTCTGCCAAACGTCCCACGGGAGCGCAGGACACCGCGGCGGAACCCAGTTTCCGCCAGCGCGTTGCCGCGGCGGAGGGGGCCGCTGTGGCGAACGGACCCGCAACCCGCCGGAAGCGCCGAGGTCGGGCCGGACGGCGCCGCCCGGGGCTCATGGGGAGGGAGAGGGATGGAGAGGCTCCGGAAGCTGTGGAGGGGCCGCACGATGACCTTCGGGGTCCCCCTGTTGGTGAGCACCGCGGCCCGGGTACCGGCACCGGCGTGGAGGCGGGTCTGGGGGTGGGTGGGACGCCACGGTCCCGCCGCCGCTTGCGGGGCGGGGCGTGGGGGGGGGGGGGTGTGTGTGGGGTGCTTGGTCCCCTGAGGGCACGGCCCAGGCCGTGTGGGCCTGCGGAATCCCTCCGTGCGCGGGCGGGTTGGGGAGGGCTCCCCTGGGGTCAGGGGGATTGCGGCAGGGCAGGTGAATTTCTGCTGGAGGGGGATTTGTGGTGGCTGGTGGGCGGTGAGACTTGTTAAAAACGTTCAAGGCAGTTTATGTTAAAGTGGTGTTACGGAGGTTCTGGAGTAAGGGCTTTAAGTGGAAATACTCATGCGTTTGAGTACACTAAAGTATCTTTTATCAAAATACCGATGAAGATATTTGTAAGAAATGGAAACAGGTTAAAGAAAACTCAAACCGACAAACTGGTGTGATGATACCCCAACTGCATGAATCGTTTGCATCAGCAGCTCCACTGCCTGATAGTGCAGACAGCCTTTTCATACCACACCTTGCGTAAGGTGGTCAGGCATAGGGTTACAGCTCTTTAGATACACAGGTGTGTAGAGATTTAGCAGGTAGATTTAGATTAGGTATTGGGGAAAAAAATCCTCACAGAGAGGGCGAGGCACTGGCACAGGTTGCCCAGAGAAGCTGTGGATGCCCCATCCCTGGCAGTGTTCAAGGCCAGGCTGGATGAGGCTCTGAGCAACCTGGTCTAGTGGAGGGTGTCCCTGCCCATGGCAGGAGGGTTGGAACTGGGTGGTCTTTAAGGTCCCTTCCAACCCAAACCGTTCTGTCATTCTGTGATACCCTGCTGCATGCATGCATACCTAAGAGGCTGTCCGGAACTTTGCTGCTTTCGTGCTTAGACTAAGTTTATTTTGTTTTCTGGTTTCTCATGTAATTTTTTGAGTGCTCTGATATCATTCTTTAGTTCAATAACACCTTTCTTGGATGCTTAAGGTTGGATATAGTTTTAGGTCACAGTCCTGTTGTTTATGTAATTATTTGAGGTTTGCTGCTTGTCTTGCAAGATGAGGGGAACTCAGACAGTTTAGTACTCTCCAGCTCAATTTTAACTCCATAAAAGATTTGGAGAAAATACTATGTGATTAAATGCTTAGAGCTGGTGAGCTGATGGAGAAAAAAGTCACCATTACTTTTCAATAACGAATATTTGATATGATTTTGATTTGATAGCTTAACTGGTATAGTAGGTGAGGGGATGTAACTGATACCCAAGATTTTGACTTTGATAAAGCTTTCTACATTACTTTCCCTGTGAGGATTGCGCTTCAGAGAAACCATGGCTTCTTGTAATTTTTGTTCTCAGAGGATTGAAAAAATACTATAAAATGTAGTTATCAGGGCCTTCCAAATTGAAAGGTATCTTAGGTGGGGGGGTCCTGCAGAAATAATGTGGGCTGTAATACTGTGAAAAACCAGAAATGCCATTATAAGACACAGAAGCTCGTCAGACGTAAAGTAAACCACGGGACAGGACTCGTTCAGTCTACTCACAGTCCTCAGCTGGAGTCATTTTCCAGCTTTGTGGTGGCATTGTAGAGATGATAAAGACAAACTGTAAAGTCTAGAGGAGAGCAACATAAAAGATACCGCAGACATTCCACCTTTAAGGATTGCTTGAAGGAATTGACTTGGTTTTAGAAAAGTCTGAGAAGTTCGGTACATTATGTATTGAGAGTGGTGATTGCTTTCCATAGCTGGGAAAGAAGTACCGAAATAAATGAGCTTTAGATCAGCCATTAGGAAAATATTACTCTTTGTTAGGAAAGAACACTCGTGGTGCATTCTTAAGAAGGTGTTGAACAACCATCTGGCAGCAGTGGTGTAGATTTTCTCAGTTCTGCTTCGGTGCTGGCCCTAGGACTTCAGCTTCCCAGGCCAAGGTAGACCTGTGGTTGTCCTTTTGGCCCTCTGGGTGTTTTTGCATGATTTGCCATAGGCCATAGCACAGGATTTTGAGACTGGTTTGTTTGACTTTGTACTGCCTAATTTCATTCCATTTCTGTTTCCCGCAGAGCTCTTTCCTCCAGAGACAATATTATATAAAGAAATATTCTATTATATTTCTTTCCAGGGTTTCATGTCTCCCTGCCTTAAAATTATTCTCCCCTGTGAATACTTCAGAATGTTTTTGTGTTGCTGCCCAAAGGCTTCCCAAGGAGTAAGAAGGAAAATTCATGCAATTCTTGTCAGTTCCCTAGCCATCTATTGAACTCTGAAAGCATCTGTGAAGCTGAACAGAACTGTGCTAAAAGATCAATTACAGCAAAAAAAAAAGACACTGAATCTATGCACAGTATCAGAAGGAGCATGCCTTTGTAACCCTTTACAGTCTGCTGAAGGTGTTGATAATACTGAATCCAAAGGTTTCTGTTAGATTCTTGCATTTTATAGGAAAAAAACCAAATCAAATGGCTTTCATATCTCCCTTTCTTACACTCCATGTTTGACTGAAAAATGCCTGTGACACTTTTCCTAAAGGCTCCAAGGTTAAAGAGATCATAATTCAAAGACAGATGAGTGTCTCATTATGCACACACATGCACCAATACATATTAAAAAGATTTCTTACTTTTTAGTGTAAATTACCTTGATCCTTTTTTTTTTCTTTGTTCTTTTGGGCTTGGGGCTGTTAAAAGTGTTTCGGTGGAGAAGGAATTTCCTTGGTTGATTTTTAAACCTCAAACTGACAAGAGCTTTCAGACTAAGACGTATAAATCGCAGTTTTCAGTCACACACCCTTACCATCTGAGAAAGTACCTTTGTGAGCAGCAACATGACTGTAGGGAGTAGGAATGAAACCTGCATGAGACCTTGATTTGTGAATATTTCCTTTAACTCTGTAAACTTTGCAGATAAGGCATAAACCAGTAAGCATGCAGGAGAGAGTGGTGCAGCCTGGCATGGAATACCTTAACAGCTTGAGTGCTACAGGATGAGTAAAGCATCAGTAAAGATGGTAACATCTGTGTAGATGTTGGGCTGAACTCCAGCGACCTTAGAGATGTATCTAAATTTGGCTGGTTTGATGGAGGGCTGTGCCACCCCCCTGTGGTAACTTAAACATCTTTGTCAGCTATATTGACATCTCCGTTTCCTGTCACGATAGTGGGAACTCTTTCCTTAATATATGAAGCTTAACTTACAAGTCTTCAGGATACTTGATTCTGTTATAGAAGAGCTTCAGTCACGGCTGCTTTGTATTGCACAGTGAAGTCTACCTGACCAAAAGGGATGTGTCTGTCAATGTCCTCTTGCCGATGTGATGCTTCTGTAAGATCTTGAGAGAAGACGGCTCTTTGGTGTTACAGCTAGTGGATCCAGTGTCATACTTTTCTTACGAGACACTGAACGTGTAAGGTTACTTCTGGTGCAGTTAGAATGTTTGAAGGTGGCTGGAAATTGTTTTTTTCAGACGAGTAAATATGGTGGCTCCAGGTCATTGAGGTCCATGTTTGTATTTCAAAAGTGCAAAGCAGTAACAAATTTAAAACACAGGTTTAAAAAAACATTATTTTATATGCTCACACCACTTACCAAAACTTGTGGGTTTGGTTCTGTCTCTGTCTAATTCTAGACGAGGATCTTCCGTGCTAAGTCACAAGATGAATGTGTAGCTGCACTCCCAGTTTTGCTGTTAACATGTTACACGGGAAAAATTAAATTCTGCGCAGCTGAAGGAGCATTTTAGCAGACAGAAAATATAAGTAGTGCTGCGATTTACAGATGTTGCAATGTTCTCCGTATCTATAGCTGTAGATTTTGACCTATTTTCATTTTTCTGGGTGTTGGTTTTTTTCTTCACCTTGTAATGACTGTACTTTTACAAACACTTTCCTTCTTCTGGATCTTGTCTTGCTGTTTTATGTGCCGTGCCTAGTGTTGCCAAAAGAGAAAGTGGGGGGTAGCTTGGAACCCCCTAGTGAAATATTTTCCTGTGAATAAACATGTTTCTAAAATCTATTTCCATCAGTGTTTATGCACACAGACTGTACTACAATGCCATCTACACTGCTGCCTTGAACAGTGCAAGTTTACTTAGATAAACGCTTCGTCAGGAGATGCCAAGAATGCATGTCACGTACAGGACAAGAGAAAAGGTCAGATTAGAGAGAATCCCTAACGACGCTGCAGCAATGTGGTCAGTGCTTCCACGCATCATTAGGGAAGGTCAGTGGCATCTCAGGCCCTTGTTAATGAACCAGTTGCCTCTCAACCTTTTTGACAAATGAAACAAAATTAAAAAAACCTTTCCCAGACATCAGGACATGAAATTACATGTCTGTGGATTAGTTTTGTTCACTGGTGAATTCAGTCATCCGGAAGCCACGACTGATGCTCAGGATTTTTTTGCAAATATTGTGAAATGGTATTTTGTTGTGCTGTGTGCCGCTGAAAGTGGAAGTTTTACAGGATTAAGGAGTAGGAAAACTATGTTTTTATCATTTAAAGGTATTTAAATAACTAAGTTTCCAGAGGTTTCTTTAAATGAAAAAAGAAATCTTCTTTCATAAAAAGTTGCTGAATTCTGAGTCCTGGGGTACGCTGAGTACAAGGCACACTTTTCCTCACGGATTCTTGAGGATCTGCCTGTAAAAAAATGGTATGAATGCTTAAAAAAGACTGAAAATTCTTCTCAGGAGCAATCATGTTTCTGAGATCTATTGTTGCCATCAGTGTCTGTGTGTAGAAAATGTTACTACGTTATGTTCTGATATTGTTTGAAAAAGGATTACTACAGTCAGCATTTTTCACTTTTAGATAGGTCAGTGTTACAGTTAAGATCATTCATATTATCACCCTGAACAATTAATAATACAGAATTGCAGGACTTTATTAATATCTGTTACTTTATGTAACTTACAAAAAAAAAGTGACATATGCAGAACACTTGATTTAAATGTTAATATGATTTTGAGAGATGAATAGAAGTTAAAATTTACCCCTAAGAAGAGAATTCTGACTTCAGATATTTGTAGGTGAATTGTGATTGTCTGCAGCAGTTACAGGTATTATATTTGTAGCCTAGAAAAGCAATAAATACAAAACTTTTTAGAATTTGGAAATGGTTGCTCCCAATCAACAAATCACAGAGAGCTGCTTTCATGCTTCGATGACTTGTATTATAAATATTGGGTGGCTGTGCTTCGGCTTTGCATCTCCTGTTCATCTGTGTGTCTTTGAATCCACAGCAGAGTGTGGAGCTGTTCCAGACAAAACCACCCCCTGGAACTGTTTGTGCCGGAGTGGAAGCCAGCGTGTTCAAGCTGAATGGGCTTCTGTGGACTCCAGTTTGTGCAGTCTGAATTCGCTGACTGCCATCTTTCAGTTGGCTGTCAGGCCTTAAAATTTCTGAGCTCATCTTTTGAATTAAGACCTTAAACTTTTCATTTGTTTCTTAATCTTTGAGTACTGTTTTCCAGATAAATGTTAGACAAATAGGCAGTTTTTAGTGCTCCAGGTTTCGCCTCTGTTCCATTTTAAAACATATAGAATGTATTTGCGTTGTTTAATGCAGTTAGAATGGACTGATCTGGCACTCGGGAACTGAGGCTCTGTGTTGAGCCTCAGAACAGGAACATAAGTACAGACTTGCTTCTTTTAACTTTTTGTGTTTTGCCCTGCTCTATGTCTCCACCTTCTTCAAGGGGTGTGAAGGTAAAGTTGCAAGATTAACATTTACTCTAGTACATTTCATCTTCATCCTCTGCCCAGCGTTGTCCGTAGGGAAGTACTACTTGACTACTCATGTTTTCTTTTCACGTTCTTCAGTGCCAGTTTCAATTTATTGCTGTTTTGAGCTGGGCCTAACACATCAGAAGAACACCAGGTTGCCATGAGATGTAAGCAGCTTGTCATTGTAGTGTATGTTGGCTAGCTCTGAACCTGTGAGTAATGGGAATGATAATTATAATAAAGCATCAAAATTTTGGCTTTTAGAAGCTTAGGAAGAAGGAGAAGGTGGTGTTGAGAAACTGCAGTTTGGACACCACAGCGGACTTGGTTTTCAACCAGCTGCAGCAGCTGGGTGAAATTCCCTTGTCATCTGTCAGGCTCAAGCAATGTGTGTAATGCAAAATGTCAATACTGTGGCAGAAAATGCCATTTTCCGCTAACGCTCACGCTGAGGAACATGCGGGTTTCTGTCTCTTCGGCATTGTTCTTCAATTGGTTTCTATTAAACGCATTTTCTGTGCTTTCCAACCCGTTATGAAATCAACATTTTAATGGATAAAGGTTGTTTTCTTCCAAAGAAGTGAAATAGTAGCATCAAAAGGATAAATGGACAGTTTGTGTTGTATTCTGCCCCGTAGCCAATTATATTTACAATCTTTAAAATCATTGCTTTGAATATACTCTGTCCTGAGCCAATTAACCTGACACCTTGGGTCAAGTGTAGTATTCTGCAGAGTTCTACATGCTGTGAAAACTACACCCTTCCGCTTTATCAGTCGCTCATGATTGCCTCCAGTTTATACCAGCTGCAGCCTGGGCTGCCAGCGTGGTATCTGTGTGCTCGTCTGCTGGCATACTCCATCCGTTTTCGAATGTAACGCCGTTCAGTCTTTCTACGGTTGGTGAATTCTAGTATAGGCACTAAGTAAGCGCATTCTTTTACTTCGGCGTGCTTTTGAATGAACTAACTACTGAGGGATGCATAGTGTTGGTTTCTGATTTCCCCCAAAGGAGGCCTCTGATCTGAACTAAAAATGCTTTCCATTTGTTGCAGACAAGAAGGAAAGGTAGACCCTCTTCTGCTCGCGGGGAGAGGATTTAAACTCCTGCACTGTTTTTTCCCTCTTCTCAGCAGCCTCAGGGATAGAACCAAGTGCTGGGAGTGTGTGTGGGAAATAAGCTCTTGAGAGGTAGAGCTGGCAGAGGGGGGCGCTTCAGGTCAAGCTGACTTGCCTGGGCCTCTCGACTGGCAGTTTGCCCTGCTGCTTTATTTAGGGAACAAGTAAGAGACTTCAGTCTTCTGAGCTGTCAAATTGCCATCTTTCACCGGTCTTGCACTGCACATACGACAGTTCTTTAAAAAGGAAACCCCAAAAGCCTTTTTACCATGATCACTGCAAACTAAAATAAAATCATTCACATGACTGTTCTAGTTTGGAAGCTCCTGTTGAATAGCTGGAGGGTTTTGCAGCAGCAGTCTTGAAGAAGAGGCCAGAAAGTGATCATGTTCCTTCTCCAGTGATATATATGATAACGTTTTCCACCACTGCATAATCTGTGTTGCCAGCACTGAGTACTGTGATTTGGTTAATTTAGGGATTTATGACAAATGAAATTTTGTAATCTGGCTTTCACGGTCTGTACTGTAGCAGGAATGGTTTTCTGTAACAACGGGGACATCTGTGACAGGGCAAATTGCTGGTGCTGCCAGAGGAACAGTTTCTTGTTATTTTGTTAACCCAAGGAATTGAAGATGGCTGCTTTAGATTGTGCAGGAAACTCAAAAAGTAGGGATCTGCTGTAAGTCTCAAGTTCTCCTGCTGTTAGGAGTCCTCAGTGAAAATCTCACTGCAGTTGGTGACAATTACAAGTATTTCCCATTCTCAGATGCAGTTCAAGGGATCAGTCTGATGCCATCCATAACCGATTGCATAACACGCTTCCCAATGGAGAAGGGAACAAGTACAATTTTTAAAAGAATGTTATTAAAGAGAATTTTGTGTCATTTTTTTTACATAAAACACTTATTGAGGTTGCTGAGTGTATGTGACAGATGGTGCTCTTATGTCACATCCTATCTTTCATTTTGTTTTGCAACGTGCAAGTCTTCCATGTATGCATAATTGCATTACAGTAGTGTAGGGTAATTTTTGTGTACTCACTGAAACATAAAGGAATAATCCAATGCGAGATCTTTAAGGGGGTGTGTGTGTGTGTGCTGGCAGTGCCGTTAAACAGTTTGCTCTGGTGTAAAGTGCTGGCTGTCTAGCATGCTTTATGATTTTTGCCTTCTTAAGGTAAACTTCAGGATTAAAATTAAAAATGAGAAGTTATTATTTCATCAATCTGCTGAATATATTCAGGTAACTAGACAGGTGATGTTTGCTACATAATGTTTTTTGCTCCACATTCCAAAGTATATGAAATGAATAGAATCGTAGAACCGTTTGGGTTGGAAGGGACCTTAAAGACCACCTAGTTGCAACCCCCCTGCCATGGGCAGGGACACCTTCCACCAGACTAGGTTGCTCAAAGCCTCATCCAGCCTGGCCTGGAACACTGCCAGGGATGGGGCACCCACAGCTTCTCTGGGCAACCTGTGCCAGTGCCTCATCACCCTCTCTGTGAACAATTTCTTCCGTACATCCAATCTGAATCTCCCCGCTTTCAGTTTAAACCCGTTACCCCTCACCATGAATAGTTCCCATTACCCCTCACCATGAATAGTTCCCATTACCCCTCACCATGAATAGTTCCCATTACCCCTCACAATGAATAGTTCCCATTACCCCTCACAATGAATAGTTCCCATTACCCCTCACAATGAATAGTTCCCACACAATGGAAGATTGCAGGTATATTTGAACTTTCCAGCTTGAGTACTCTTCAGATGCCAATGCCTTAACCTTTTATAATGTCAGTTCAGTATCTGGATGATTCTAAAATTGGAATGAAGAAAAATGTGTCTTAATTTTTGTTACATGTGGCATTACTTTCCTCCTTTCATGGGAGAGTGAGACTGACTTGTTTAGAATATTGCCCATCTAACTTTTATTTATATGGCATCCGGAATAGCTTCTACTGTCTCTTTTATGTCTGGCCTAGTGGATGGAACATACTGGACTTTGCCCATGGCTTACATTGAGCAAATTTAACTATTGCTAAAGTTGGAAAACTGGGAATGTATGTGAGACTTAAAGAATATGCAGACCCAACAAGCTGCTCATGTTTCTGGGATTTTTAACTGCAGTATTATCCCACTTTTAATTATTTTGACTAGTGACTCTTGATGTTTCACTGTTGTTGGTATGTATGCGTTCTTCCCTTTGAATACAGTTAGCTTAAATGAAGGTAGTGAGGACATCTTCTCTCATAAGGTCAAAAAAAGAAAGGAGACACTTAAACCAAGACTAATATTTTCACTCAATACGTTGTAAAGGGCTTGGGGACTGACTACCTCTAATGCAACTGCAGTTGCATAAATTCATTTATACCTTGTTTTATTGGCTTTCAAATACAGTTTTCAAATATCTGATTGGCTGACCAGCTGTCTGTTGCTGCTCTGTTGATCAAGGCAATTCACGCTGAGTGAGGCTTGTCAGCTAACTGACATGTTGTCGGTTGAGTGCTGAATATGACGGATTCTGGTCTGGTTTTGCCGTCAAGTCTTAGACACCATGTTTGGTTCTTTAGAATGTTGGTCAAGTAAATTTGTAAACATATTATTTGTATGTCTGTGCACATTTTGTGCTTTTGAAGGTTATTTGATCTTAATCCTAACCTTGCAGCATGACCCTGCGTAATATTTCAGTGGCATTTGTGATTTCCTACAGTATTAGTGTGCTTTGACTCTGACGCAACCTATCTGATGTTTCATCATAAGATAAATCAACTGTTGCAGTATTGGAAGTGTAAAGGCAACTATACTGGTAATGCCTGGCAAGTGAGATGTGCCAACTTCCTAGGCTAGTTACGCTGCTTATGCTGTATGAAGAGCAAAGTACATCAAAAACCAAGTGGGTTTTTTTTCCCTTTAGTCATATGAAGGTGATGTGAGTAAAATTACAGTCTCAGGCCAAAACCTGTCTGAAGGAACTGAGTGGGGGGTGTGTGTCAACTTCTTTATCATATGTATAGATGCAAATATGAAACACGCTGCGACATAGATGGTTGCTGTCAAACAAGTGGTAGGATGTATTGAGACAAAATGAGTAGCATGTGACATTTCACGCAACAACCTTCGACTTGGTTTCTCTTAGTTGCATAGTTTTAAACTATCAAAGCTGAAGAACGTAGTATTTAATTTTTTAGCTTGGAGCATGGCTTTGTAAGCCACCGTGTACCTTTTCATTATGTTAAATAGCAGTTGAATTATGAGAAACAGGCCACTTAAAGGTCTTCCACTTGTTCGTATTGCATCTCTCAACAGTACATACTTCATGTAGGGTTGTTGTTGGGCAAACTAATTTTTAATTGATGTCACAGGTAATTGCTACTTTCTGCCTGGTTTAACAACAGGCTGTACTGAAGTATTTCCACTGCAGCTGCCTTTGCCCTGCCACAGCCAGTGTGACAGCATGCTATATACACAAAGACAGTAAGGTGTGGTTTCTAACAGCCATACATGTATCTGTAGCGCTCTTGATTGCTGTTCATTAGGACTCCAAGTTTGTTAAGTTAGGTCGTTGACAATTAACGTAGTACTTGTTAGGAGTTAAAGTAGATCAGCTAATGAAAACTGATGATGATGTGTCAACCATATTAAAATTCAATTATAGTCTGATGCTTGAGACTTTCGGCGTGATGTGTTACCATATCTTCAGCTGACAAATCTTCTGCCTTGATTGAATAAATCTTGAATAATTTTCAGGTTCTTTTTAACTATTTTGAATACTCTATTTTCTGTTATACTTTCTTACCAAAATAACTGACACATAAGGAAGACTTTTTTTTCCCCACCTTTATACAAATACCTTCTTTTCTATTGTGTATTTTGATGATTCAGTATTTGCAAGAACATCATTAATTCCTTGAACAGTTATGATACAGGTGTGGTGCCATCCAGTTTTTCGTTGGTCAAATTCCTAGTCGATGAAAGTTAACTTCCTGCCACATGATGATTTTCTGACTGGCTTTCTGAAATCAGAGTTCTGTGGCCTAACAGCTGGATGTTCATATCACAAAAATCTGGTCTATTTGTTTTTAATTATCAGTTAGATTCTTAGACTTATTGAAAGGGCCAGGCCAGAAAGAGATTGTGGAGCTCCCAGCTGTTGCTGAAGGGTTCCCTGTTCTTTGAACAGAGCACGTTAGTTTCTGGATACCAGTCTGTAACATACCAGCATCTAAGGGTGTGTGGGGAGAGCGATCACATGGTTGTGTGAATAGTTTTGTAGTTTTACCTGCGTGATGGGAAATCATGTAGTCCTGCAATTTTTAGAAGGAATAAATGTAGAAGGTGCTTTTTTTTTTTTCTTTTAGTTTAAATGGAATGAATATGGCTTTGTGGCCTCAACTTCGGATAGCATACTTTTTGGAAGGAACATACATTTTGACTACCTGTGCAGCATAATTATAACAATTCTTGGACACAGGCCATTGCTGCAAACATAATATGTAGCAAGAAATCAGCCAGCAGTGTGAAGACAGTTACCAGTGAAGCAACTGGTGATGAAGGACAGCCTGTAATGAAGGACTGTGTAACAGCAATGTGGTGTGACAAAATAGGGTGGTCTTGGGTGTTGGTTTTTTTCCCACTCAGGTCCTTAGAGCTTCCTTATCCTTCCACCTGCCTTAGATGTGCATCTGTAGATGTGAAGTGGCCTCCTGTGCATCTGCCTTAATAGAGAACAGCAGACGGAGCCTGTCAGGTCAGAACAGGAGCAAGAAGCCTGATTCTTCCACAGAGTAGCTAGATTTCTAAGCTAATTTTCAAGTCCTTAATGATGTTTGTTAACAATACTTTATCTTTTGGTCGGTCTGTCTGTTTTCAGTAGTAAAAATATATAGAAAGTTTTATGATATCCCTCTGTCATAAGAAAGAATAATTTAATTATTTCTTTATGTGGATGTGAATGGACGGCCTTTCTCCCTTTATTATTCTTGTTCCTAAGCTTCACAGGTGTGGAGGGAATTGCAAGACAACTAAGGAGGCAATAGTAAAAGCGCAGGTGTGCTGGTTATGATTCCTTAGCCTATGTGATAATGTGTCATTGAACCACAGCTCCAATCAGCTGGTCTGTTTAGAAGCTTAATTAGATCAGAGCAAGTTAATGTGGCATTGGTACTTACCTGGAGAGTTTGAAAATGATGAGAATAAATGCGGTGGCGGTGAGGTAGAGGTTCCTTTGTTACAGTTAATGTCAGGAAGCAATATGGGGTGGGGGGAAAAGAGGTAAGAGCGGAGGAAGTCCCTAGAAAATGAGAGTCGTGAAGCAGCAGTCTTTGTATGAAGGAAGAAATTTGTGAAACCCAGGGCCAGAGAGTGGAAGCAGGCTCTGACTTTACATATGCTCCCTCTTCTCCTGTACATATCTTCCTATTGATTGTTTTCTTCAGTTCCTGGTGTTTCTGTTGGAAGAGTAGTAGGGTCCCATGGTAAATGAATTGGGTCAGTATGCAAAGTGGTGTTTTTTGTAGTAGTCCTAACATGTCTGTTTCCACTTTGTTGTTTTTCAGCTGTATCTTGTTGGAGGATCTTTTGGACTTCGTGAATTTGCTCAGATAAGATACGATGTCTACAAACTACATGGCAAGGTAGTTGAAGTGGTTTTCTTAACTTTCCATTTTGTGTATGCACTGTCTTCTAAAGGATTGCTAGGGCAAACAAACTATTGGTATTGGGCCTTTCACCACTGGCCCCTGGGCTACAGCTGAGGCTCTTATGCAGCGAGTATTATGGGTAACAGTAAATGAGCTGACATGCTGATGAATCCTATTATTGACTGTGAAACAGAGCAGTGTAAGTAGTAGAAAATTTTGTTCCTTTGGTTGCTTATAAATGTCAGTTCTGAATCCTGAGAAAGGAGTGTAGCACATGTAGAAGGAGGTTATTACAGTGATATTTTGTCTGATTTAGACTAAGAAAACTGACCTTTTAAAAGGTTCTGTTTTCAAAAAATACTTGGCATTGAGTATATAGTGTTAGATGGCTCCTGGGTCTTGGCTTTGCGTTGACTAACATAAGCAGATACCTTTAACCTTGTGCTACATCTGTTTCTTTAAGCTCTGTGAGAGAAACAGGAACAAGTCTTCATTATGTCAGAATGTACTTTACAGAAGGAGCCTTCCTTTAAACAAACTGGAAACCTTCTGAATGCAGGAAATAGCTTGCTTACTAGTGCTACTTACACCTCCAAGGGTAACACTAGTTCTGTACTGTATAGGAAATGATCTGAAAGGAGCATGTCAGTTCAGCAGGAAGTAATATTGGCTTGCTTTCCCTACCTTTGTAATATGCAGGTCTGCCATTGCAACACAGAGAGGCTTTCTGGTCTCAGTGCTGCTGGCTTGTAGGTGGCATGAAGACTCTATGGCACTTTACATAAAAAATAATCATTCCTCATTGTTCCTTGTGTTGCATACCTAGCTGCAGCCTTTGAAGCACTGTGTGGCCCACTCCAGCTCAGTCCCATATTTGACATAGCCCATAGACAGAGGAGAGTAATCTTATAAATCTTTTCTCCAGTACTGTCTTCTGGGTAGTTATTTTCTATTAGTCCTGGGCTTTTAGGACCAGTTTGAGCCTTTAAGTTCTTCTCTAACCAGATGGGGATCACAACAGGGGCAAGTATTTAGCTATTGTGTTTCTGCCAGGTTTTTGGTCAGATCTGTACTCCGTGAATTAATGTGGCCTTCAAGATCTGCACTGTGACCGCAGTCCAGGGAAAAACACTGGTAATAGTTGTACTCGTTGAGATCTGTGAGGGAGTATGGTTTGGTGGTGATGCTTTGGGCTGGGGTTAGGATTAGGGTTGGGAGAGGACAGAGCCTAGAGCTGTAGCTGGAGTGGGGCTGGGACGGGGCTGCCGTCTTGTTCATTTTGGCCATGTTGTGGGATGTTGGGCTGAGGCGCAGCTGATGTGTAGGGTAGAGAGACAGCCTAGCTCTGCAGTTGGAGAGAGGCTATTAACATCACAAGAACAGATATTTTTATCCCTTCAGAATAGCATCTTTGAATATCAGGGCTTTGTGTATGCCCATCTCTTGCAAAGTGAAAAAAACCATTTTGGTTACACCTTAATTTACTCTGGATACCTAAGTCAGTCATATTCCCTCCACACACTGAATGTTCTGTGTTTGAAGTGAACTTATGCTGAGTCTTTTATTGGTGTAAATGCCTGTTTATGCTAGTCAGAATTCTCCTGAGACTAATCAAGGATTTCTCTATTATCTGTGGTTGCCAAAATGTCCATTAATGGAGAAATCATTAGGTTAGGTAATTGTTTCTTTTCTGGGAAGAACTTATGCAAATCAAAATTTGTTATAGAAAACCAGGTATGCTTACCGGAAAATCATGTGGAGTTAATGGAGAAGAAATGAGTAGGTTTGTACAGGCAGCATTCCAAACGCTTTTATTCTCACATGGAAAACTAGGCTCTGTCTTACTTCTCATTGTGTATGTAATTGAGTAGAGATGCTTATTTGTGGAGTTTTTTTACAGAAAATGTGACTTCCATTAAATATACAGAAAAGGTTTCCTTTCAAGAATGTAATAGAGTATTTTTATTTACTGTGTCCACTGTTGACGTTCAAGGCATGGTAGAGACCTGCTGATTCATATCTAATTTTGGGTATAAGAATCTCAGACAGGTGGACTGATCTGTACTATTGGCTGATAGTTACTATAGAGGATTGAAGAGATTAACCACCTGGGAAAATCTAGGCTTTTAGGCCATCAGCAAACCATTTAGACTAATAAAATAGAGTTTGTAAGCTCCCAAACTGCTTTTTGTGAAGAAGTATTATTGTGAGGCAGGTTCTCAGAGTATGGGGAGGGGATAGGACTGAGCAAGTTCCTCCAGGGCAATGAGCAGCAGCAATTCTAGGAAGGCTAGAATCTCTAGGTTGTTTTGTCAGGAAATAAAACATCAGTGATCTTTTCAAGTCTGCAGATAGTTCCTGCTATGGATTAAATACAGCAGTGTTACTGTACTGACCTCCTTAGTGTTTATAAACTGTTCATTTTTCCTTTGTCCTAGGCAAAGTGAGCACACCCCAAAAGTAGAACGCTATGAAATGAGAATAATAATGTTTTCTGTCTTACTGAGGCAGAAAATAGAGGCGGTGAAGAGTCAAAAATTACTAAGTTCAATCAGTTCTCCTACATGACTTTCACCCTTGAATCAGCTGTTGACCATTTAAACTACATATGACCATTGCATGGCACTCCAGAGTTAAAATCCAATTGAAGATGAAAATACATGACCCATTCTTTCAGAATACCATCCTCTGTGAGCAGTAAAACTGTAAACCTGGGAAGAGTATAAAAGGAGTGATGGCGATGGTGTGGAGCACACTCATTAGGAAGTGTGCTAGGGTTGTAAAGCTTTCTTAAAGGCAATCTACTCAGTCTGCTCAAAAATTTTTGCAGAGGGAATGGCAGTGTTTTGAGCTGCTTAGCTAATCCTTTTGGCCAACTGACTGGCATGTAACTACCCATGAGGCACTGCTTATAGACACCTGCAAGGTGTTAGTGTTGCCATTGTCAATTCTCATTTATTGCATTTACTTGGTGTCTTGAAGTCCTAACTCATTAAATGATCCAACTGTGAGGCTCTCAGCTTTCATTTTACAATCCTAGGCTTTGGAGTTGGGAAGAAGGGCACATAGGGTGCGTAGAGGATTATACGAGAAGTTTTGATGTCCTTTGGAAAAGAAAAAGAATGAGGAGTGGAAGAGAAAAGAAGGCTAATATGATTTATGACACTAAAATTCTACTGGTTTACAGCTGTTCTCAAAATTGAGCTTGATAGTGATTTAATTGTCTTGACTGTCTGGTTATACTTAGTATTACAGTTTTAGAACATTGTTGGCGGGTCCCTGGTCTTGTCCTTTAACATCATGTCTTGAAACTCACGAATGGATGTCAAGGCACCCATGGCAGCATGTGATTTAAATAATGGGAAATTTTATTTCCATCTTGTTCAGGTTCTTTCTTCAGTTCCTTCCTCTGTCATGGATCTCCTCTCTGCCTATGGGCAAGTCACTGAATTCTAGTGAGTCTCACTTTCTTAGTCTGTAAAAGTGAGATAATGCTGCTCTACTTTACATAGGAAACAGGAAAGTTAATTAATTCAAATAGAAGGAATTATTTAAATTCAAATAAGTATTAAAAAAATATTTCCCCAGGTGAGATCCATTAACTTAAGTGTTTTGGGTCAGGGTGAAATAGTTCAGGAGGAAGCAAGAGCAGAGAACCGACCAGTTTGCATAGGGCCTTTATATCAGGAGAGAACTTAACTGGCATTTGCCTCAGTTAAGTCCAGGAAATGAGTCCAGCATTTTCTCATTATTATAAGTGGATAGTTGTGCAGTAAGCGATAGCTGTCTATTAGAATGCTTTTGTGTTGCAGTCGAAACACTGCTCTGGTTCACAGACATACTGTGTCTTGTTTCAAACTGTTGAGATGGTGACAAGTGGAGCAGCACAGTGTTTGAATGAGATTGCAACGTCTACCCAGCAAGGGGAATAAATTTGGAAATGACTGGACAAGACCAGGCTGTGTTGCTGGCTGGCACATTCATATTGCTGTCATATAAACTAGCTCAGGTGTATCTACAGGAGTTGCACACATAGGCATGCCCTCAAGTGTTACAACTAAAATTGTGTGTTGGTCGTTGCATCTATTTTACCACCCTATGAACTCTACCTGGATAGAATTTCTGTGTCCCAGCAGAGGTTTGGTTTGGGTTTTTTTGTTTGTTGTGTTGTTTTGCCTGTTTTTCCCCGAAAAAAACATGTTACAGAATTAAATGTAATTTAAAAGGTGATTGTAAAATTAGTCTGTTTTCTGAACAATCTGTCATGTTTCTTTAGGTCACATCATTTTTTTCCTTTGATGTTTTTTGTATGAGGTCAAGATTTTAAAACAGAATCGCCTAAACTTCTGAATATGTTTATAGCATTTAAAATTACACAAATAATGTTAATTTTTACTTACAGTTGTGGAACATCAGCAGATTGTCCCTGTCATTAAACATATTGCGAGCTACTAGTGCTAGACAGAACTGCTTTACTGCAACCTGTCTTTTTTATCTTATTTGAGGACCTGCATCTGTGTTAGAAAACATTATTTGCTCTATTTGCAAAGCTATCAAAGACACTAAGAATTTAACTAAGGTAGCAAATAGTATTGTAGCTGGATGTAAAGGTGTGTTTTTCACTCTCTTCCCCCAAATTGTTAAACTGACTGAAAATTTCAAGGTATTTTTATTGTAGTTCTTAATGGATAAGCATCCATGCTTGAAATCATATTACACTTGGGTGCTCCCAAAGGTCGTAAGTCTGACCAAAATTTGAATGACTCTGCCGTTTCAGGGAGTAATGTGGATAGGCCAAGTCATTGTGATTGGACTGGACTGGCAAGCCCACCGTGGTGTATTTTGTTCTAATGACAGCTAATGGACTTAACACTGTTGCTGCTAGCCCAGGTCGCTCCATGTACTCAGTTGTCTTCATGTTCTGCAGGCTTTTTGCCTGATTTGTTCCAAATGGATTTACACTCATCCTCTAGAATTCCTGGTGTGCCTACACCCCCTACCAATGCTAAGGTCAATTTAAATTAACACCGTTATTACTAAAAATACTCTAAATGGGTTATTTGTGTTATTAGACTTAAGGAAGTGAAATTGAAACGCTCGGCATCTGCTCAGCTAAATCTAAATATATGTTTGTGGTGCTGTTCTCAAAGTCAGGGATTCATCTTGCTCATGCTTCCATTGCCTTAAAAGAAATGCCTGGTTTGAGACAGCTGTCCAGGCAGCCCATATAGATGGTTTGAGACAGAAATGCCCCCATCATATGCTTCATTCAGTATTGAAATAGGTGCTTGAGCAAGATGATTGCTTTTGGCCAATGGAAAAGTAGAGCTCAACACTTTATCACCACATTTCAGTGAGATAGGTACCGTCCTTAGTGTATGGGTTTATTTCTGTTCAATCTGACCAGGGAATGGCAGGTGAGAGAAACCTCTGCCTGACTTCAGGTGCAGATGAGTTAGGTTTTTGGACATAAAGTGGGTTTTGTTTTCTCTACAAATGCCCATTTCAATTCAGCCGACTGTAGGAGGAGCCTAAATAGAGACTTTATGCTCCAAGTCAAAAGTTTAGATGGCTAAAATCAGGTGAGATGAAGCCCACACTAAATATTTTTTCCCTAAAGCTTCATTGGCAAACTAGCAGATGGCTCGAAGGTGGAGGAACTCTTATTTAAGCTGTTGTTTGTGTCTGAGGTGTTATATGATTCTGGACAATTTCCTCCAAGATTTCACAGGCAGTTGTATTAAAAAGATCCTGTTTGATTTGAGTGTGAACAGAATCAAATAAAAATATCTTTAATTGGTTTCTGGTGGAATTTTTTGGATGGGAAAGGTACCCTTTCTAAACTTGTCAGCAAGGGAATGTTGAATCATTTTAGCATCTGTCACTGAACTTGGAAGAATAAGTCTTCTCATCTAGCCTTTTAGCACTTATTTATTTATAAATGCATCTTCATGCATTTAATTGGTTTCAGTAAGCTAATTACACAGCACAGTGTGGCAAGGGATTGATGTTGGTGATTATTGTTTTCTTCTTTTTTTTTTTCCCTTAAGCAGGTCAGGTTGGCCTGAGTCTCAAGTCTAATGAAGACAAACTTTGGCTAATTTCCTCGTGTAAGTAGATGCAGTTGATTTTCAGTGACTAAATCCATTAACAAGCTTGGCCCTAGGTCCTCCAAAAATCAGGAAAATAATACACTGAAATGTTGTTTGGTGCTTTAGAGAATGTGAGAGGCAGACATTTATGATTGCTTGCAGGAAGAAGAAAAAAAAAGTCATTCATTTACATAATGAAGTGCATTTTGCTATATGAAAGCAGACTTTGCTTTCAAGCATGGCCTGCTTAGTGGAGGGGTTTAGCATTGGATATTAAATGAGGAAGCCTGGCTCCTGATTGATGGCTAAGCAGGTACCTTTATAGTGTCTGTTTCTGTTGGCAGCGGGAATTTGGAACTTGTTACATCTTTTGTCCATGGTTCAGACTCATCCAAGGTAGTAATTTCAGTCCTGCAGTATGGCACAGAAATGAAAGGGTAGCAGAACCTTTCATACTCTGTATTGTGGTGGTACCAGATGTTCAGGCATCAGTTTTCTCTCCTGTTTCACTTCAGTCCAAAGGGATTGTATGGTAATAAGCTCTTTATCCATGCTATTCTGGAAGATTTTGAGGTTCAGCTGCTACTGTTGAGTTCATGTTTTTGCATTGGTTTCAGCAAAAAATAATCCATTTTGCTTGAGCTCAGATGACTTCACCACTTGGTCTCTAGACAGCTGCTTACTGAATTTGCTATGATACCAGAGAGAGGGGTATGTTTTCATTTTTCAGACATCCTTTCAGCTCAGCATATTAACCACCGTTTTTCTGTAAAAGGCAAATATGGAGTCAGTCTGGGGTTCAATAAGATTTTTGTTGCTGCATTCTGAGGCTGACACTGTGTGTATGCTTTGGAATGGTTTCCAGTGATTGGATCCACCTAGACCACTGTTTATTGTCACCACAAACAGCTTAAAGCACTGGAGGACAACCTGGAGATTAGGTATTGCCCATACCTGGCCTTTCATACCATCTTCTGTCGAGTTGAAAAAAATGACAGCAAGGCCGCCAGCCTGTTCTGATGAAACCAGGATACGTGTCAATACCAGAAGAATTAATAGAAATCAATAACCTGAAACAGGTATGGGCTCTCAAAATCACAGTGTGGTTGTTAAAAGTTGGGACATTCTCATTCAGTGTGTGATGATGTTAATCATAGTAATTCAGAGATTATTTTGGTAATATGTGTGTTCACTGATGAAGAATTAAAGCTGTACTAATTTTTAACTTTTAACTCTCTGGTTTTTAAATGAATCTTTAGTTTCAATCTTGAGTCATTGTGCCAGCATAATTTTTTGGCAATGAATATGAAGATGTATTGTTAATGATACTGAGTTGTCCAGAGACTTGAAATAATAATATTTAGAGTTTCCCTGGGTCCTTGCCAAAGTTTTTTATAAGTTTTCAGTTTTGTTTTGTTCTTGTTTGTTTTGGTTTTGGGGTTTTTTTTTAAGGAAGAAAAGCCCTTACCTATCGGTTTCCATGTATGCAGCGGTTACCACCACTGCAGAAATCTCAGGCTTTCTCTGCCATCCATGCTAGGATGTCCTGCTGTATCCTGTGTGTAAGGATACATTAATAAACACCATTGAATCCTAAGTGGTCCGTCTCTGAGACGGAGCGAGGTCTTGGCCTTTTATAAAGATTGGAAGAAATGAATTAAAGTTTCAGGGGCTTAATATCTGTTGAGATCTAAAGTTTTGATCCTTAAAACTTCCATTCAGTGGCTTGCCAGGATGCGTATCGCTTTGGGACTGAAGATCCTTTACATGCCTAAAACTCTGCTTTCAGCCAAGCTCTCTACTACCATAGTTTTCAGGTGCTGCAGAGCTTGGCAGCTGTTAAATATATAATACATCTTTTAGGCTCCATTAAATTGATGTTCCTCGGTCTGTGTAGCTGAGATGTGAACACAGCTAAGTGAGCTGTTGAGTACAACTTGTGAGGCTTTATACAAAATGGGCATAGAAGCGGGGATGCTGCTGCTTCTGACCCACTGGTTCAGCCTGAGGGCAGGTACCCAAAATGGGAATGAGAGTTTCAAGGCACATCTCCTTTCTCTGGGAAACATGCGGTAACTGTAAATTTATACGTTGCCTGGAGGTGCAGGCATTACCAGATTTCCTTTTTAAAACTCATCTCTGTATGGAGTAGTTAAGAAGTTAGAAGAAAGAAGGAGAAAATATGATTGTGACCTAGTGGTTAGATTATATATATGAAGTACGGGAAACCTTGTTTTTACTTCCTCTGCTATTTAGAATTTCTGTATTTTTATCAAATGAGTATTTGATATTAAACATTTTGAAGCTGGGCCACCCTTTCTTCAGGGCATTGTTCTTTTACTGAAATGAGGGGTTTGTTCTTTTTTTTTTTTAAAACAAACAAAATCTGGTCCACCTCACTCTGAGACAGCTAAAAACTATGAATCCTAATTGGAAGGAGGTATCTTCTCGAATCTCAGGATGAGTCGTCTAGTACTTAGAGATGTGGGATGAAGACAAACTCTTCAGCCTTTCCTCTCGTGTGTCTGTAGTTACTGCTGCTCTAATTGCTGCCCAGTGTGTATTCCCTTTCTAAACATTTAAATCTTCTCTTGCCTTTTCAAAATTATTATTCCAGAAGTCTATTTCAGCATGTGGATTTTGCCACACAGCCAGGTGCTAGGTCCTTGTAAATCTAGCTCTGAATCTTCAGATGTGTGAACTAACACATATTTGCCCATCACTATTTACATATCTTCACAGAATCACAGAATGGTGGGGGTTGGAAGGGACCTTCAGAGGTCATGTAGTTCAACCCCCCTGCCAAAGCAGGTTCACCTAGAGCAGGTTGGATGGGAATGCATCCAGGCGGATTTTTAATATCTCCAGAGATGGAGACTCCACAACCTCTGTTCTAGTGCTCTGGTACCCTCAAAGCAAAGAAGTTCTTCCTCATGTTGAGATGGAATTTCCTGCATTCCAGTTTGTGCCCAATTCCCCTTGTCTTGTCACTGAGCACCACTGAAAAGAGTCTGGCCTGATCCTCTTGACGCCCACCATTCAGATATTTATAAGCATTGATGAGATTCCCCCTCAGTCTTCTCCAGGCTAAACAGACCCAGGTCTCTCAGCCTTACCTCATAAGAGAGGTGCTTTATTCCCTTGATCATCTTTGTAGCTCTCTTCTGGACTCTCTCCAGTAGTTCCCTGTCTTTCTTGAACTGGAGAGCCCAGAACTGGACACTGTACTCCAGATGCAGCTTCACCAGGGCAGAGTAGAGGGGGAGGATGACCTTCCTTGACCTTCTGGCCACGCTTTTTTTAATGCACCCCAGGATACCACTGGCCTTCTTGGACATATGGGCACATTGCTGGCTCATGGCCAGCTGATTGTCTGCTAGGCCTCCCAGGTCCCTCTCTGCAGAGCTGCTTTCCAGCAGGTCACTTCCTGACCTGTACCAGTGCATGGCATTATTCCTCCCCAGGTGCAGGACCCCTACACTTGCCCTTGTTGAACTTCATTAGGTTCCTCTCTGCCCAACTCTCCAGCCTGTCCAGGTGTCGCTGAATGACAGCACAGCCATCTGCTGTACCAGCCACTCCTCCCAGTTTCGTGTCATCAGCAAACTTGCTGAGGGTACACCCTGTCCCCTCATCCAGGTTGTTGATGAACATGTTGAACAAGACTGGGCCCAGTCCCAACCCCTGGGCAACACCACTGGTCACAGGCCTCCAACTAGACTGCGCCACTGAGCACAACCCTCTGAGCTCTGCCATTCAACCAACTCTCAATCTACCTTGCTGTCCACACATCTAACCCACACTTTCTGAGCTTACCTATGAGGATGTTACGGGAGACAGTGTCAAAAGCTGTGCTGAAGTTGAGGTAGACAACTTCCACTGCTGTCCCCTCATCAACCTAGCAAGTCATGCCATCATAGAAGGCTATCAGATTGGTCAAGCATGGTTTCCCCTTGGTGAATCCATGTTGACTACTCCCAATAACCTTCTCTTCCTCTGCGTGCTTAGAGATGACATCCAAGATGAGCTGTTCCACCACCATTCCAGGGATGGAGGTAAGGCTGACTGGTCTGTACTTTCCCAGGTCTTCCTCCTTGCCCTTTTTGAAGACTGGCATGACATTAACTTTCCTCCAGTCCTCAGGCACCTCTCCTGTTCTCCATGACTTTTCAAAGGTGACGGAGCACGGCTTTGCAGTAATATCTGCCAGCTCCCTCAGCACTCATGGGTGCATCCCATCAGGGCCCATGGTCTTGTGAATATCAGGTTTGCCTAGATGATCTCTAACCCAATCCTCCTCAACCAGTGGAGGGTTTTCCTTTGTCCAGGCTCTCTCTCACCTCCAGGGTCTGGGGTTCCCAAAGGTTGGCCTTAGCAGTAAAGACTGAAGCAAAGAAGGCAATCAGCAACTGCGCCTTCTCTGCATCCTCCATCACCAGGGCACCTACCTCGTTCAGTAGTAGGCCCACATTTTCCCTAGTCTTCCTTTTGCTACTGATGTGCTTGAAGAAGCCCTTCTTACTGTCTTTGACATCTCTTGCTAGGTTTAATTCTGAGTGGGTCTTTGCCTTCCTCGTTGCATCCTTGCATATTCTGACAGTGTTCCTACATTCATCCCAAGTAGCCAGTCCCTTTTTCCACATTCTGTAAACTTCCTTCTTCCATTTAAGTTTTTCCAGAAGCTCCTTGCTCATCCATGCACGTCTTCTGCCTCCTTTGCCTGATTTTCCACTCATAGATATGCATTGATCTTGAGCTTGAAGGAAGTGGTGTTTGAATATTATTCAGCTGTCTTGCACCCCCGTTCCTTCTTAGAGCCTTACCCTACGCGTTTCCTCCAAGCAGGTCTTTGGAGAGGCCAAAGTCATCTCTCCTGAAGTCCAGGGTAGCAATTCTACTTTTTGCCATTTTACTTCCACCCAGGATCCTGATCTCATGGTCACTGCAGCCAAGGCTACCCCCAACCTTTATGTCCCCAGCTAGTCCTTGGTTTGCCAGCACAAGGTCCAACAGCACACCTCATTGGTTCTTCCATCACCTGTTTCAAAATGTTATCCTCAGTGCTCTGCAGAAACCTCCTGGACTGTGCATGTCTGGCTGTGTTGCTTTTCCAGCAAATACCAGGGTGGTTAAAGTTCCCCATGAGAACCATGGCCTGTGGTCGTGAAGCTACTTCCAGCTGTCTGTAGAAGGCCTCCTCGACTTCCTCTTCCTGGTCAGGTGGCCTGTAATAAACACCCACCACAGTGTCTCCCATGTTTGCCTGCCCCTTAATTCTTATCCATAAGCTCTCAACTTGTTCTTCATCCACCCCTAGACAGAAGTCAATACATTCCAGTTGCTCTCTCACAAAGAGCAACTCCACCATCTCACCCCACTAGCCTGTCTTTCGTAAAAAATGCATCCATGTAGCCATGTATGACACCGTTCCAATCATGCAGGCTGTCCCACCATGCCTCTCTAATTCCAATGAGATCATGGCCCTGTGACCGTTCACAGATCTCTAGTTCTTCCTGCTTATTCCTCATGCGGCGTGCATTGGTGTACAGGCATTTTGGAGAGCATGCAGGTTTCCCTGAAGGGGTGCAAGAGGATCCACGACAGCCTTACATACCCGTGAGGTGGTTGGCCTTCTGGATTTCATCTTGGGAGTCAGCTAAGGAACATTTGTCACTGCTCTGGTTGGCCTGGCTTGTTCCCCAGTTGGATACGATGGCATGAGCATTGCCATCTTGGACCCCACCCCATGGGTCCTTCAGTTTAAAGCTCACCTCGTTAAGTTGCTCACTCTGCTGTCAAAGATTCCCTTGTCTCTTCTAGACAGGTGGATCCCATCCCTCTCTAACAGGCCATATTCATTAAAGAATGTCCCATTGTCATAAAAGCCCAAACCCTCACGATGGCACCAGCCACGTAGCCAGGAGTTGATATGCATTATCCATCCATTTCTGGCTGCTCCCTCTCCTCTAACGGGTAAAATGCAGGAAAAGATGACTTGGGCCCCTATTTTTTTTTCCACTTGCACCCCTAGGGCTTCATAGTCTTCCTTTGTTCTGCCTAGGTTCTGACTTGTGGTGTCATCTATGACCATGTGAAAGTGTAACAGCGGGTAGTAGTCTGCACTCCTAACAAGTTGTGGCACCCTCTTGGCAACGCCTCGCACCTTAGTTCCCAGAAGGTGGCACGCCTCACAGGACTCCCTGTCAGGATGGCCTCAGTGCCCTTTTGCAGAGAGTCACCCACAACTATCACTCGTCATTGTGTTTTTTACAATATCTGCTGTGTGCTGCTGGTGCAGTTCCTCCTGGCAGACCTTGCTCTTGAGTCTCCATAGCTGTTAAAGCTGGTTCTGGTTGTGATACCAGAGGGTGGGGGCTGAGGCAGAGTACTGCTTTCATGGGTCACCAGGGTCCAAGGTACCTCATTCTCAGAGGTATGTGCTACATGAACATGGTTCTGGGAAGGAGTGATGTCTGGGCACTCATTGCAACCTACCACCTGTGCTGGAGTCTCCCTCCTTACCAGATCCGTCTGGTTGGATGCATCAGACATCGGAGGAGCTTTCTGTGTAGGAGCTCTGAGGCGAGTGCCCACCATTTTGGCAGATGCCTTGAGCACTTCCTGGGCTATGGACCAACAAGCAGGTTGCAGGGCCCTCCCTGCACGCCCTTCCACACAAACTGCCGTGTCTGCTGCTGCGTTCCTCGGTGGCTGACCTAGTTAAATAGGTCACTGACCTTGGTGGCCTTATGCATTATTGCAGCTTTCTCATGAGTATGCAAGTTGTGGATGCACTTATAAGATTACCTTAGAGTGCTCTATGTGAGGACTGTCATATTTATGTCCAGGAAATTCAGAATCCGGACCCTATCTGGCACATCCTACTTGGGAGTACTCAGTATGTTCTGCTCACAAGGTAACTCTTTGTTCAGATGCACGGAAGTTCCGGTGGATATGCATTGTCCAGAATTTCCAAGCATCAAGCGGCCGCATTAGAGCTACCACCTGACTGCGCTGCCCAGCATCTGGAAATTCTAGGCAGATGGCCAAATTTGTCTGGTTTTTTTTTGGCTTGGACAGAATTTCTGTGTAGGAAAAAGGGCTGTGTCTGGAGAAACCTGGGCATCTGGCAGCTTTACCTCAGATTATTGAGCTTCTCTGTTGAAATACAAAATAGAGTGCATGTATGGAAAGTTCTTTGTTTTAAATAGAAACTATTTTCCGTTTTATAATTCTTGATGGTGTTTCTGTTGTCAAGATTAGATTCAAATGAAGGTAGGATTATTAACTGGAGAAACTCATTCTGATGCCACTGCAAGTGGAATTAATTTCAGTACATAGAATGTTGATAGATTTCAGATTTTTACATTTTATCTACTGTCAAGAATTCTGTTTGGTTGCTTTAAATCCTGTCACATTGCCACAATTAATTACTAGTACTTTTGCCTTGCAATTGAAGTGATTACAAGTGTGTAATTTATCTTCAGTCAGCTTTTAGCCCAAACATAATTTAATATTCCATCTGTTTTTCTCCTTACCTCCCTCAAGTACCAGAAGACATCTAGATTTCCAGACTTATCTTGTGAAGCCAATAGCTGTGGTGTCAGCAGATTGAAGCTGAAACAAAACTACTGGGTTCCCAGTCCCCAGACCAAGATTTTCTGCACTTCTTGACTTGTAGATCACTATAATTTTTACCAAGAAAGTGTTGAAAACACTTTTCCCAGGAATGTTTCCTTCTTAAGTGCAATCTCTGTCTAAATGGACTTTCCTTTTCTTCTCCTTTGTGTTTTGAGTAGAAAGACTCAAGTCAGTTGGCTCTGTTGCAAACTACAGCTGTACAGCACTGCGAAAAAGTAGAGCCCAACCTCGTATCTGGGGTACAGCCACTAATGAGAGGAGAAAATGCATGATCTGTCTCTCTTCAAATATCAGTCACTGCAGAAAGCATTTATAGGTTGGCTTGTGATTCTGTAGTCAGCAGTGAACTTCCTGTATGTTGTGTCAGGCAGTGCTTAACTACCTTTTTTTTGATAAGGCATAAAAATGAGGCTTTGCCTGTAGAACCTTAACGAGTGCTGAAAGTAATGCTGTAGCTGGTACAACATCATGCCTTGCCTCCCTGGCACGCAGCTCAAGGAGAGTGAAAGGTGTCCGAGATCGTGTGTTGTCCCTGTGTGAGTAGATTATGGGGTCAAGAATTTCATAAGCTCTCCCTAACAGTCCCTCCGCTTCTGCACACTCAAGGGCTATGTGTGCAGTTCATAAAGCCTACCAAGCGTAAGTGCTGGGGTGATGCAGAGCACGAGACTAATTTAGGTACTCCCAGAGGAACCCCTCTCTCTTCATTGATTACAGAGAGAATGTAGGAATAAAACCTTTCTGGATACTGCATAGAGAAGAGAGATGACTTGTCTCATTAATATCTAAAATGAATGAATGAAAATATTTTTCATTCATAATTCCCACTGAAATTAGTAGAATTGTTTTTTTAATGTAGGATGTTTAGCCCTTGTAAGTACATCTGGCATAACATGAAACCAGTAACTTTGCTACTCATGTTTTAAATATAATTACACCACATTTTATCATTATAACTTCCTCTAACATACCCATCAGAATGTCTGAGCTTTCGGCAGGTCAATGTGTTATTTATTGAAAATAATGGCAATATGTCTTTCAAAAGAAAATAGTGCATGAGGTACAAATGTGTTGCAATTTCTAGTCATCTAAAATACAGGTAATTTGGAAGATGAAAAGCTTTCTGGAAGTGCAAAGTATTAGAATAGGCTTTTTCTTCTTACTAGGAAACTTCACTAGGTGTCAGTGTGGAAAGTATTTTTACACAAATGCTGTGTGAACTGTAGAATGAGAACACGTGCAGAATTAGGATGATTAGAGATACTAGAATTTGGTAGCTGGGGGGATTTCTGAATACATAATTTATTTGCAGAACACGGTTTTCAGGACAACCCAGGCAATTTTGATAAGTTCACACTGAATTCTGAAAATTGTTTCTGTTCTGATGAAGTGAAAATTTGTTGCAATACTTACGGAAAGTTTTGAAGTTTGTTTTATAAAGCCCAATGACATTTTAAAACATAATTAAATACAATTTTGGGGGTTAAAATGAATCAGACTTTTTGGTTTTGTTTTATATTGCTGATCATGTTGAGTCAGCAGAAATTTTAATGTGTATTTTCTTGCTGTTGGTTTGCGAAAGCTGGACTTGTTTGTATGAGGGTAGCAAGTATATTTTGACATGGCTCAAGACAGGGCTTCGGCATTAACTTATGCATTTAGATAAGAAAAAATGCATATATATTTATATATGTTTAAGTCTGATTAGCATTCCTAATCTTTGCTTGTGCATTCCTTCAACTGTATGATGTGTTTATATGACACTTGAAGAATCAGACTATTTCTGTTTCTACATGAGAAGGTTGGTTGGTTGGGGTTTTTAGGGTTTGCAGTTTGGGGGTTTGGGTGGGGGGATGGGATGGGGGGGGGGGAATGTTTTATTGAAGCTTCAGTGCTTTTATTGAAGCTTTAAGGCCTGGTCTCCTTTGAGATGGCTGGACTTTTCCCTTTAAATGAATTTCTTCGTGTTTCTGAACTGATAGACCAAGTGAAAGATAGTGGTTTAGATACTGTATGGTGCCTTTGGTTTTGCTATATTGTTAAAGTAAGCTTTTACCAGGGCAAGCCTGAGTGGACACCTGAACACAGGTATTTCTGCTGAAGTACAGAACTAAAGAGGACACCCTCTCCAATCCTATTCTGACGGCTAGCACAGCCATGGAAAGATGAGAGGAACATGGACTGCTTGCATGCTGGCTTCAACCGCCAATTCATGATTTCTCTCTTGAAGTTCCTTGCTTTTAACAGAAACTTAAGTGACCTTTCTGGTTTTTTTTTTTTTTTTTGGAGTTACCACAAGGAGGTTGATTCTGTCCAACGTTAGGATATGGCTAAGGGAGTGATAAGGCAAAGCTTAAACTGTATGTGCACTCAGCTTTAACTTGCGTAGTAGGCACGTAGCCATTCAAAAGCGATCTTTTAAAAACATGATTAAAAATGTTGACTCTGCAGGAGTTGCATCCAAAAGTTGTCTTTATTATTTCCAGCTATTAAGTATCTTCCTTCTATTTAGAGGTGAAAAGGTTTTTTTTTTTCCCTGAGTACTGGTGTCACAAACTCACACTCTGTGAGTCCTTACATATACCTTAGGTATGCTTTCAGTAGCTTGCCCATTACTCTTAGAAAGTTGGTGCAGATGGAACCATTTAACCCTATAAATTGTATATAGCAAATAATTCTTCAGTAAATATTCAAGAATTCTTACTAAAGTTCCTTTTTGTATTTGTACAACTTGTAGCAAAGTAACAGCTTTTGGTTTTGCAGGTAAAGATTATATGATTCTGAAGGCAGGAGTTTGACGTTTTTCATACTAGAATTGGATTTTCCTTTTGCCTACATTGGTTAATGCTCTACAGAGAGTAACTAAATAACACGGTGATGGGTTAACTGAAACAGGCAGCAAATGCATTTGAAAATAGAAATGTCAAATACATATTAACAGCAGATACATTTTAAGGAATTCTGAGAGGTTTGTTAAAACATTGCAAAGAGCGCGCGTGTAAGTTTAGGGATGATGAAACTGATATTTAAGAACTTAAAATCTTTTAGTAGATTTCATTAATTTTTTCATAAATTATACCCGCACTTTGAGGAGAAGAAAAGGATTTTTTTTTTTAAGTACTGCTTTATGTAACATTTCCTTTTCCTGAACTGATGCCTTAAGGGTGTTTAGTTATGTCTTGTACTTCGTGAAGTTTAAGTGGCTGTAGCAGGACAGGTATAGCATACTAAAGAGGCTTTACAAAGGCACCTTGAGAAATTGTCTATTAATGTTTTTAAAATAGGAGTCTTACTCCTCTTGCTGTTTCCTCTGTCAGTGTTTTGTGATGACTGACTCAGCAAATTCTGCAACTCTTGTTCCAGGCTAAGAGTCTTTTTGTGATCAGTGGTCCACATTTTGGCCCAAAGGAAAGAACTTACTTGCTTTTACCCCTTTCTGTGATGATACATAAATGCACTGAATCATCTGATAGTAAATCAGGCTGAACCACTCTTCCCTTTCATGCATACACTGTGGATCTTCAACATGTTCTATCCAATTCACCTTACACTTTTGTTTCTTCTTTGGAAGAAAGTAAAAAGAAAAATTGGGAGTAACTGCACAGGACACTTGGCAAGTTCCTCCCTTTCTACTCTTGGATTGCAGGGTAACCAAGATGTAGCAAAGCCCAGGAATGCCAGCTTTGAGATCTGGTATTGGAGAGCTCTGCCATTCTGACTTTAGGGTGAGAAGTGTGGTTGAGTCTGTACTTTGCACTGGTTCATCTTTAAACATGCAGCAAAATTTGCTTTTACTTGTAGGACCTTTCAAAACCAGCAAGGGGCTTGCTGTTAGTTCTGGAGATGTGGGCTTTTTTTCTCTATTGGAACATTTTATTTTATAAAAGAAAGAATGGTTTTTGCACTGAATTTTACTGGGAAATGAAATTTATGCTAGCACGCTCAGAGCCAAGGTTTAAGGCACTAATTTATGTTTTATAGGTCAAATAAATAAATGTGCACCTACAAATCAAGCTAGATGTAAAAGCATACCAATCATTGATTGAATGCTTGAGTACATTCTTCTCGAAACTGAAAACTACAGAGCCCTTGTTGGTTTAGATGACCTTATATATGAGAAATCTAGATATGCTTAAGTGCTTTCTGAAGTATGGGATGGTTTGATTATCATATTAGCCTTCAACTGACTAACAATAACGTGTATTTCCCGTGGCATTTTCATGTGAAAATGTATGGTCCAAAGTTTGGGATTGTACGTTCTCTTTTTTTGATCCATCTGGAAGTGAGTAGATGTGGATTTTGAGAGATCACTGGAGCACCATGTACCGTAACTCAAGGAACTGCTGCTGTAATAAGATTTTATATTGCTCTTTTGGAAATGTCTGCATTGATTTCTGTCAGAGCCTGGATGAAATATTTTTTTGTGTAACAGTCTGTGTTCTATGCAGATCTTAGGAAAGAGTCAAAGGACACAAAGCCAGGGTTTGCATCTAGTCTCAGCTGTCTCCCTAGGATTCAGAAGTGTTCCTGTCCAAGTGTATGCAGTAGTCTTACCTAAGGGTTTTTCATGTACTAAATATAAATAATGTAGTTGATGTTGTGAATGAAGTTGCACGAAAGTGTATGTTTTGCCTTGCCCTTCCCTGTTACCAAAGACTGTATGCCAAAGAGTTTGGCATAAGTACAGCCTTTGTTGTACTTTAAAGCCTTTACAAGCTTTATTCCTTCAATTCCTTAAGTAGAATGGCACTCAGCTTGGCTGTAGTTTGCACTGCATTTCCTGAGTTAGGCTTTTATCCTCTCCTGTCTACAGCTTCTCACTCTGCTCATAAACCACAATTTGGAATATTTAGGACACAGACTTTTGTAGCAATCTGTGGGAGTCTTTTCTTAAGGAAGATTAAAGTTGACCGATCCATGCAAGATTGTTGATTTTTCCATATAGAGGAATTAGGCATATGGTAAATCTTTTCAAAGACGATACATTATTGGGAGAGCAATAACTGATGGTTCTGGTTTATTCTAAGTTTTAAAAATGGGTGGGGAGAACAAAATGAAGAATTTCATATAAGCAGTCATTTTGTGGATTCTGTATTGTGGATACCGCAGGAGAATTGTAACGCATCTCTTCATGCTGGTGTGAGCAGATGAAATAAAAACTCCACCTTAATTCATGTTCATTTACATTCAAGCCATTGTCCCTCCTTCATTTCCAAATTAAAAGCTGAAATCTTTCTCAGTGGGATATTATTTTGTGGAGGATAGGATAGGAAAGGATACCTCTGTTTTCATAAAGATAACTAGTTTTAAGGTGGAAACATGTTCTATCGCCTGCTGGAAATGCTTGCTAAAGGGAAAGTTTTGAAATACTTCAGCATACAAAAATTTGGTCAGTACGTGCCAGTCTCTGGACGCACTTATGTGAGAGGAGACTGTTAAAAGCACAGTCGTCTTCTCATGGCATGGTTGTCTCCTGACAGTTTCCTTGTGTATTAATTGAACCCTTGATTTTAGAAGATGTAATATATTCGAGACTTGGTTTGCACTAAAACCCATGGTCGCAAATAAATAATAATGGTTATAGCTGAGAGAGACGGGTTGTGAAGGTGGACTGTTTAAATTACAGATCCAGGCATACGCGTGTTGTCACGACTGGGATGATAACCTGAAAATAAAAATGTGAATCTACTTGCGTCTCCTCTCTGAATGCTGAACAGGAGTGACACTGCTGATGATCTTTGTATTCCTGGGTTTCATAGAACCATACAACGGTTTGGGTTGGAAGGGACCTTAAAGACCATCCAGTTCCAACGCCCCTGCCAGGGGCAGGGACACCCTCCACTAGACCAGGTTGCTCAAAGCCTCCTCCAGCGTGGCCTTGGACACTCCTATGGATGGGGCATCCACAGCTTCTCTGGGCAACCTGTGCCAGTGCCTCACCACCCTCTCTGGGAAGAATTTCTTCCTGATGTCCAATCTAAATCTACCCACTTTCAGTTTAAACCCGTTACCCCTTGTCCTGTCACTACCGGCCCTTGTTAGAAGTCTGACCCTGTCTTTCTTTTAAGCTTCCTTGTAGTACTGGAAGGTGCTCTAAGGTCTCCCCAGAGCCTTCTCCAGGCTGAGCAGGCCCAACCCGCTCTGCCTTTCCTCACAGGAGGAGTGTTCCATCCCTCTGAATATCAAAGGAGGATAGTGATGGTGTTCTTTGGGTTCCCTTGTGGAAGAGCTATCCTTTCCATATCCTGGAGGTAAAGTTAGTGACATTCACAAATTACACAGTCGCTTTCTTGTCTGTATTATTTGCTTCTGAACCAAAATGAACTGTGGTCACTGAGGATCAGTGCAAAATTGTTAGCTTGAGAATTTTTTTAGTAGTGGCACATTTAGGTTTATAACTCTACCAGAAATATTTGTGTCATAAACAAAAATTTCCCTTTACTAGTGTAGAGAGGCCAATTGTTTATCACGGTGCCCTGCAGGAGTCCCTGGTTTAGCAGGGGATGCAGGCACCAGGTGTTCCTGCTTTGCTCTCAAGTGATGCTCCTTGCCTCCACCCCAAGGTGCACCTTATTTTCCACCTAGAAATTCTGTCCAGGTTTTAACTGAAAACCTGAAATGTCAGCCTTAAAATGACAAGTAGCAGCCACATTTTTAAAGGCTTTTAGGTACTTGCTGCTTCAAATAGCTGCCTACTAAGGTTTCTGAGAATAGTTTTGTGCTTAACCCTTATTACTTTTAGCCACCGAAGAATTTTTTTTTTTTTGAAGTCTGTATCTTTGGGAACCTTTTGAAGTTAAGTAAGGGTAAATCTGAAGGAACAGTGGAGTGTAAAATGGGACAAAATTCTAATTTGAAAACTTTGTTCTTAAACCTTTTTTTGAGATTTATCTATACACCTGCCCTTGCACTTCCAATTGATGTAATATGAAATAAGCCTGTATAGTGCAAAATACTCTGAGAATGTTTCATTTATTTTTATCCCAAGTGCTGCATAGGAAAAAAAGAAACAACTCACACCCCAGAAAAAAAAAAAGGTAAAGCCTTGAAAAACTATATTTACAGCATTGGTTTTGAAGCCTTGCAGTCAGCATCTTATGAAAGCTGTCTGAATACGTGTATCAAGTATTTAAATAGTTTTTCAGTAAGAATTTAATGTGAAGTTATGCTGTAATTATAAGTCCACACATCTTTGAATTCCATATTTAGAGACAAAGCTTGAATTTAAATGGATCTTAAGGGAGATTCTGTCTGACAAGGAGTCATTCTCTAGTGTAAAGGGATGCTGTTTTCTGTTCCTTCCTGCCTCCTAAATCACGGTGCAGAGGGCACTGCCAGGCTGTTACGACATTTGGGCTTTGTTGCCCCCATCATATTTACTAATAGAGATTTGTATTCATAATTTAGCTGATGATTCATTTGCCAGGACGTAGCTGAATACTTCTAGCTCATTTGGCAGTATGTGTGTTGGCACAGCAGTCATCGTGGAAGCAAAATGTATGTGTTTGTACTTGGATCTTGTGGCAGATGTGTAACATAAAGGAGCTACCACTTTGGCACAGGAACTTTCCTGGCTCTGCCCACATTTTAAGTGTTCCCTGGTAATGATCTGTGATCGTATTGATGTTTATCTGCCTTTTCAGAATGAAAATAGCACTGTTCTGTTTTCCTTTTTTTGATCTTGTGATGTTGCAAAGACAGTGCAGCAGGGTACGAACACTGGGAACAAAACTTTATTATATACTTTTTCTCAACTGCCACATTGGTTTTGAAAACCATTTGTAACCTGTCTCCATTTGGCAACTGAAAAACAGGTTTGCAGCCAAGGCTTTACATGCAGATGACTCAATTTCTGTATGGAGTCAAATATGTTTCAATTATTCTACTTGTGTAAGTATGTAGGGAACAGAAAAGGTAAAGATAGGAGGAAATACATACTTACTGCCTTTTTTTTTTTTTAACTTTGAGCAAAATAACATGGTCTACAGAGTGGACTTTCATGGGCCTGTGTGTTAATTATTAAGAGCTTTCTAAGTTGTGTATATAGTTTAGCCTCAAAACATAGTTTAACTGTTCTTTTTTGTGAACTTAATCTAAAAAAGAAGCAGGTTCTCTTCATTTCTCATTAATAGCATAACTTTTTCCAGAGAAATTTCAACGAGCCTCCTTTATTTCTCCTTTTTTGTCAATAGTAAAGCTACAGCATCAAACAGTTATGAGTATTGGGATGCTGTGTCTCAGTTTTAGCTAGTCTTCTCCCCGTACGCAGGCAGAGGAGAACGAATACATGAGCAAGTCTGAGGCCAGCAGGGCCTGGAAGGGAGGAGAAGCAGCAGTAAGCTCACTGCTGGTTTCCCTCTACCTTACACAATTGTGGCCATGCAAACACCACATGTTAAACAAACACACTAAAAATTGCTAAAATAAAACTTGATAATGGGGATAGTGAGCTGTCCTTGTAAGTTACGTTCTGGCTGTGGTTAATGAAGTAAAAATGCTGCTCCAACAGCATTAGGGGGCCTTATTATTAAACAGTTATCTAGGGGGCCTTATTATTAAATTAAGGGAAAACATAGGAGGAAATAAACCACTCTTGCTCCATTACGTGCTGAAGCATTTATTGCCTCTTGCCCATACATGTATTGCGAGAACACTGGGCATAACAGATAGTGTTTGCATTAAGTTCTGAACACAGTGAGGTCCACCATCACTCTTAGCTGCGTGAAAGCAAGCTCCCAAGCCTGTCTGGCTGCCCAAAGAGTTTGCATTTCTGCACGTGTGATGGATAGGTTTGTTGTTGCAATGAAGCATGGCTGGTTTTGGAGGTGGTGGTCACAGAAGGAGAGAGGCAATCCATCTTTAACGAGGGGCAGTCCTATGGAGGCCTTGAATGCCAGGGCAGAGAGGTGGCGTTTCATTTTTTATTTGATGTAGAGGGCTAGTGCAGAGACAGTACCTTGTGGTTTTTTTGTTTGGTTGGGGTTTTTTTGGGGTTTTTTGTTTTTTTTTTATTACAGAGAAGGTGGGAGCTGTATCCTGTGCAGACTTCAGCCATTTTAGATGTTTTGGCTTAGTTCCCAAGTGTAATGAGTGTGGAGGTTGCAAATGCATGTAATTCTGTGGCCAGATCTCACATCAGACAGGGAAATCAAACCTCGGGCCATGCACAGATGGTGTTAGACTTGCCTGTCTGAGCATCCTTAGGAATTGAGGTCTCACAGGCTGCATACTAACTAGCAGGCAGTGTCTGTAATCAAGGGGAACATTATGGCCTAGGGAAATTCCTCAGAGCAATTCCCATCAATACAGATAGTAGCTGTGTATTTTAAGTACCTCTGAGGATCAGGAGCTTGTGTTGAGGCAGAATCTGAAGGTGGATCTTCTCATCGACCAGACAAATTCTGTAACTTGTGTTCCCTGCTTTTCCTTCTCTAGACTGCTTATAGATATTTGAGGTTGGTTGAGACAAGGGTAACTGTCCGTTTTCATTCAGAACAAGAAGCAGCAAATTAAGAATAACAACTTTTCTTCACTGAGCTAGTCGTGGGTGGGCTACTGTACCACGGATGTAGAACTAAACACATTACCAGTCTCCTTACACATCTGGTTTGTTTAACACTGGTCGTATTTGAAGTGTAAAAATGAGATATTTTTTTGTTGTTGTTCTCATGGTAGATTTATTTGATATTATAATTGATTAGCCTAAAGACTGTTTCTGAATACTGCATATGTGGCTGATGTCTGTTTGAGGAGAACATAAAACGCTTTCTCTAAGCATGAAGAATGCTAATTATGTTTTTCCCCTTTGCTTCTATTCTTAGGCCTGTGGGAGACAGATGTTACTTAGCAAAGGGAGGGATGAACGTAACTTCTTTTGGGCTCAGAAGTTAAAACGTGGAACACATCTGCTGTGCTTCACTGACATTTCTGTTCTTAGATTTGTTCTTTGAACAAACTTCTCTGAAAGGTGGGAGGAATACACCAGCATTGTCGATACAGAATCAAAACTAGGAAAGAGCTGTGTGTTCACCAGAACATTGGAAGTTTGAGTCAGACTTTGAAAACTGGAATATGTTGCATAGCTATTCACTGAACACAGCATTCAGGCATAAAATACGTAATGTGATGACAATTTTCTTTCTTGGTCCTTCTTGTTTCATTTGTTTTTAAGGCTTTGTTTAGTTTGACAGTTTCAAACTAAACAGGTACAGATTTAAGTATCTAAGGTAATACAAGTGCAGGGCTAGTTACAAATGTGCTTCCCGCTTCATTTGCAGAGTTTGGCTGTTGACTTGTCTCTTTTCAGCCCAATTCTTGCACTGTGTTCATCATCCTGGTATCTGAACTATCAGCACATAAACTCATCGAGAGGAGAGGAGGGTTTGGATGTACCAATATGTAGTTTATTGAGGTTAAGATTTCTTTTAAAAAATACTCTTAAAAGCAAACATTTTTGCTGTATTGTTGTTTGTCTTGCAGATTGATCCAGCTTTGAAAGAAAAATTAAAACAGAACACTGCGACACTGGAATCTGAATATGAGGTAAAATAAATTTGTTGCTTGGGGCTCATAACCTTGGCTATCCTTGATTACCCTGGCCGCTGGTGGGTTGTATCTGTCCCTAACTAAAATTAGATCAGCCATCTGCCTTTGACTCACTGATGTCCAATAAAAACAAGGTTTTATGTAAAGAAAGGTTTTTGAACATGCAGTGCTTCTTTCTGAACACAGCTTTAGTTTGATGTCCAGGTGCCAAGTACAGTGGTGCAAACAAATTCCAGTATTTCTGTGGTTAACCTAGTCTATAAATGGAGAGCTGATGTTGGCCTTAGAGGGAATGTGGATACGCATATGTCAACACTTCTACTGCATGGGTTTTGATGATCTTTGGACCAAATTACAGAACAATGTGCTTGATGAGCTTTCTGCTATTTCTTGCTTCTGAAACTTATGTGTATCTTTCAAATCATTGCTGTTCCCATTTCACTATTTCAGACATTTTTATAGAGAAGTATTTCACTCTTTCCTCAACAATGCATTTTCTTCAAACAGTACTGAGCTCCAAAATGCCTGTTGTGGCCAGTCTAATATCCCGAGTTTCATAAATATTCAGGCCTGCAAAAAGCCATGTTAGGAAAACAGGGAAAAGCCTCCCTGTATGCAGAAACAAAGGATAAAGCTATTTAAGATAATTTTATAATATTATAAAATTGCTTGGATCAAATGTCTGGCTAACACTTTATCTCTCTCTCTGTGGTCTTTATGCTGAACACAGGTTTTCCTTTTCTTCCCATACCACATTCTTGTCAGAAGCCTTTGAAGAGCTTGATTGCACCCACAGCTCTCATACTTAGGTGTCCGAAATGGCAGTGCATGGTCTTGCTAATAAAACCTTTCTATTATACTACTCTTTTTGTGGTATGTCTGAGATAAAACTTACCTTTTGTGTCTTTACGTGCCTAATTTCACAGAACATCTGCCAACCTGCCAGGTTCGTGATAGTATTTTACCATTATTGCAGACAGCTTGGGGCCATCCCCCTTCTACAAAGAACTGTGTTTTATGGTGTAGGGAATAAAAATATTTGATCCGTGAGTACATGTGGAAAGCTCCAGTGGAAACTCAAAACATACAAATCCATTAAGTTCTGATTGCCTCTGGAATTGCTGTCTCTCTTACTTTCCATAGAATATACTGTAAGGCTGCTCTGATTTATTTATGTGGAAGAATGACAAGCAGTAAAAAGAACCACATCTCTCTGTTTAACTCTCTACCTAACCTCAAAATCAACTGATCTGTATTCAGACGTGCGTTGCTTTCTCTCCAGAAGATAAGTAAATAGTTGAAGGGTAATATTTAGATGTCCATAATTACATTAGCTTTATGGATAAATCAATGGTAATAAAATACAACTGGCATAACAACATATTACAAGCCTACTTGGGTAATGAGGCTTCTTCCTGACAGACAGAAATGACAGAAGCAATCTTATTTTTTTCTTAATCTAAACAGCAGAGTTCCCAGGCCGAAATTCTTCCAAAGTAGTGTTTGGGTGTTACAGAGGATAGACCAGTTCAGCAAAACAAATGGATTTGCCTTCCCACATAATGAAAATAGATGGAGATTATTGTCCTGAACCTTAATCTCAATGTATACTTTACTGTGGGCACCAACTTGTAAGTGCTGGGCATATTCATTTCTTGCTTCGGTGAAACTTGTGGAACTACCAGAAGTCATGCACATACTTTGCAGTCTCTGCACTGACTGTGCGACAGTTATGGTCCATGTTACCTCTGTGTTCCGGTGGACCAAACACTCACTGCGTTACAGCTGACATTTAGGAGAATAATTTTCTGTGGACTCCATGTCCACAGGCTAGGGTGGGGTTGGTGTTTTTTCCTCACCCTTTCTTTATTTTTTTAATTTTCAAAAATGCAGCTGTTAAGAGCATCTTCTAATTCTATATATAGGTCACATTGGAGGATTACACTGGTGGCTGTTACTAAATACGGTATAATAAGAGATCAAGGGTAGTTTAAAAAAAGTTGCTGTTTTGACATGTAAAGCCTTATTTTACAATATTATTAGCATTATATCTGCAGCTGTTACTGAGAATACCAAGCCAGCTCTTTTGAAGCATGGTTGACTGGGATGCAAATATCTATTGGCCCTCCTTAAGACTAAAAAATACCTTATTGTCCTTACAGAGATATACATACTGAATATATGCTGAATTCTTTTAGAATGTTTATTTCTGCTATAAGCATACACCTTTATAGGCATATTGCAAAAGATACAAGCATTTCAACATGTTTGAAATATTGGAAGTTTGCATTTTGTCTGCAGTGTGGTAGTGGTGATGAAAAAAGTTGTAATCACAGATTGAATCGATTTACTGTGAAGAAATTAACATAAAGACATTTTCTCACCTTCTAATTTACTAAATTGTATCTTCTCAAACCATACAAAATTTGCTTTATTTCATATAGGAGTATTTCTGGCCAGGATACTATTTTGAGGATGAAAGAATTTGCATGTGTAATTTGTACTGCATTTCTTATGTCAGATCTGTTAATAATGCCATTTATCTTGTGCCTTGGGACATGCCAGCGGAGCAAGCTACCTTTGTATGTGTTCCCCATTGGTTATGCATTCCCCTCACACGCTTGTGTGTCCTCGTATAGCCAATTAGTCCTTGCTGCTCCCCTTTGCCTAATAAATCATGGCTCTGTCCACTAGTGACACTGGGACTAATGTGAATGTAGTTCTGCTGCTGAGCTGGGCCTTGTAGAACACACTGTAAAAATTGTCAAGTGTTTGACCTGTGACAGAAGCCTGGAGTATTTTATTTGAAAGCACAAAAATATTATTTGAAAGAAGGGGATAAAAAGCTGATTGATGTGATGAGCGAAAAACATTCTCATGGATGTTTAATCACAGTACATTCTTTTTCACTGGTTTAAATGCAATCTCAAAATAGCATTCTGTATTCTAGCGCTTCGTTTCTGTACTTCTGTGAAATTAATGGTCTAGTACATACTAAAAAAAATCCAGCTTCAGTCACTTACATCAGACCCCAAAATAAAGAATTATTGTTTAGGGTTTTTCAAGCAAATAAAAATACCTTTAAGAAGAATTTATTAACATTTTACAATGGAAAAATCAGTTAAGTTTGAACCAAGTATGTGATACTCAGTAGGAACAAATAGTAATTGAAGGCAGAGGAAAAAAAAACCCCACAATAAATTAAAAATGTGAAGGATTGCTATGGAAACAGTAAATGAGAAGTTATAAAGCAGAGAAGATTGATAAAAGACACTGAGGACATTAGAGAGTTGTCTGATAAGTAATCTGAGAAGGATATGGGTAAGAGGATCATGTTGCAGCAAACTAACAATAAAATAATGAGGATGTAAAGTCATGAGTAACCATGTTGGCAAAATAGCAACATTCAAAAAATATATTTGCATTTCTTTAGAGATAAAAAGTCCTTCCTATTCAAATCAGAAGAGACAAGGGATGTGCTTCCAAGCCTCTTAATAACCAAACAAGATGATACTAATATCTGTTCGGCTCTGATGGTTTATAGCTGAGTTCCAAGAAAATGCTTGAAAGACTTCAATGGCTGCTGAAAATCCATCTTCGGAATAATGGCTCTCTGGGAATCTACCACTGGGCAGGAAGTTGATATTTTCAAGTGTTCTGTGAGATTTGGGACGTATCTGGGCAATAGTGAGTACTTTTTTCAGTGATTTGGAAGAAACTGTAAAATCATTACCAATGTGCAAGTCAGACAAAAGTATTGAAATAGTAAAAGTATGGGAAGGCAGGGACAGAGCGCTGTTCGTATTACTAGAGAAGCTGGGCCCATTAAGTGAGCTAAATACCTTTTAAAATAGCCAAAGTTATTTGTTTAAAAAACTGAAAATGCAGACCAGAGTGGACAGCATTATGGAAAGCAGCAACTCTGGAAAACATTTAGGAGTCAGTGAATAAATAATTCAGATTGATCTTCTACTATGTTGCTGTGGCACAAAGAGCTAATTCAGTCTTTATGAGTATGAACAGGAATGGTAGATGATAGGAAGAGGTGATTTTGTTTCTGAGGGTGGCACTGATGAGGCTAGTGCTGAAATACTGGATCTACTTCTGGTATCCACATTTGGACCTGGGATTTAAAAATGGTTGCAGAACAGGCTGAGTATCTTAGGGCTTGAGAAAATGCCTTAAAAGAAACATAAAGATTTAAATCTGTTTAAAGGTACCAAAAAGAATATTAGTTATATATAAATACCTTCATGAGAAGAAAGTGCAAGCTATTGAAGGTATTTTTTTTTTGCAGCAAAGGTACTGAAATTAGAAGTAAGGCCCATTATTAACAGATGGGAACATCATTTGAACACAACAGCAAGAAAAAGGGGTTCTCACTCTTTCAGAATATCAAAACTGTAGAATGCTAAAAAGTTTTCATTCAGCTGGTTGCAAGCTATTGGATTCATCATAGGATAAGTGAGGGAATATTCTGGTCTGCAGATAGTCAGTCTAGAGAACACTGTTTTCTGGGCTTAAAGTATATGAATATTAAGTAGTTTTTGTTCCTCATAATGTGATAAATCACAGAAGGTCAACATTAGCTCAGGACAAAAGTTGTGTAACTGTCCTGAGAATTACAGCAGAAATCTTTTAATTGCAGTATTAAAATGTTTATTCAGGACAGTTCAAAACATGAAAGCAGGTAGATATATGGAGAGGTGGCTTGGGAATATAACCTGTATATTTATTGTCTTAAGAGTAAAAGAAGAATTTGAATAAGCTCTTCTAAAAAGGATTCAAACCTCTTAATGCTCATTTGACTTAATTTTGGATTTTAGTGTCAGCAGAATGGATGAAACATTTTTCAGGAAGGGACAGTATAGTAACATAGTAATTTATAGTATTAAATAGATGCATCAAAGTGTGTGGACATGAGAACTACTCTATAGAAGGAAGGTAATTCCTGAATGCCAATATCCTGAAATCTGTGAGTGTCGTGTTGCTGTACCATTATCAGTACCAGATGATTACCGATTTTGTTGTTCTTTAAGAATTAACAGATTAGTGCCTTGAACTGATTTGCTTCAGTGTCTGTGAAGATACTAGTGGCTAAATACCTTGCCTAAGAGAGTGGATAAATACCTTAAGCTGTTTGAGAGATGACAGAGATGTTGGGGAAAAAAAATCCCTCCTTAGTGACTGTTGTGGTATTCTTCTTTCCCCCTTTAATCACTCCATCCCTTCCATGCTCTCTTCTTTGTCGGTACGTTGTCCAGCCTAGCCATTAGTTTCCGACTGTCCTCCAGATTGGGTCTGGGACAACTGGATTTTCTTGCATTTCAGTTTATTCACTAGAGAGTTTTTATTTCCCTGTGAGTCTTCATCACCTGTTGTTTTGTAGGGCAGGACAGGTGGTACTAGTTTATCATTAATGGAAACTGCCACGGGTAAGACAGGGAAAGGATTTGAGTTAAAATAGTTTGTGCTAGGGATTTTATTCTGAGTGGATGTACAGTCCGTACCCAAGCTATAGTTTGCTCCTTTTCTTACTGATATCTCAAAAGTCTTGTGTGCCATGGTTCAAAATGTGATCAAAGAAACACAGGAAGGTGGAATTTGGTGATGGGTATGGCACAGGAAGAGTTGTGGTGGAAAATTCTTCTTGCAGGAAGACAGATATTTAGCCTCCAGAGGCAAGTTCACAGGCTATCGCATTTTACTGGTCTTGTTTCTAGAATTCATCTCTATTAAGTAGTCCTGTAAATTCTTTCCTGATCATGTTTATAACATATCTCTGTGCACAGGATTTTCCTTAACTGTGAGCTGTTTCTTTCACCTGTGTTGCATTTGCACTTTTCTTATCCCCTAAGAAGACACTGATTTCTCATGGATGGAGAAACTCAGTGAGGCAGTTAACAGTTCAGTCAGACAGCAAATGTGGTCAGGATGTACAAATGCCTACTATAAATAATCTCTTCTCACCCTTTCTTCTCTTTCCAAAACATAATCCTTTCTACCTGCTTGCACTCCCTGTACACCTTTTTCATTAATCCCAGAGGAACCAACCACCTCTTATCATGTTAGGGCCAACACTGTGTGTTGTCTCAGTCACAGAAAAAATTTTGAGTAGGGAAAGTGGCATCCACACAGCATAGCTGAATTCTTTCATTTATTGTCCTAAGGGATGCTGCTAGCTTCTACCAGGCAGTATTGGGAACGTTTTCTTATGCAGCTGACTGGGTGGAAATGTTAAGCGCTTGTGTCATACTAACGGGGCCCCAGTGGGGAGTTGCTAGATCTTTGGTGTGAAATGTCTCTGAAGTAACTTTCATATAGTGTTTTGGAATGTAGCTACGCAGCTGCGGCTGTATACGCTCCTCTCATTGACTGCCTCTGAAGAGGATACAGCAAAACAGAGAGTTTTCAAGGACACGTTTGTCTCAGCAAACAGGCCAAGTGGCTTTTTGCAAGAATATAATCCTGTTTGTTTTGCTTAGCTTTTTGTCCTTTTTTATTTCCTTTTTTTTTTTTTTTTTGGCTAATTTTATAAGCACTACCTGGAATATCGTGTGACTGCCAGTGTATTTCCAGATGATGGACACTCAGGCTAAATTTGAAATACTTAAAAAGATTGTTATACAATTCTCGCATGTTCTTTGCTTCTCAAATTATTGTTTCCCATCTTTAATGCTCAAACTCTACTGTACAAATGCTGTCTGCAGTGGCAAGTTACTGTTAGGGAGTGGGTCGCCTCCTAAGAGGCTTACGGATCAAACGGAAAAATGAGATGCGAGATGGTGGTGAAGTTTGACCATGGGGTTTGCCCATTTTTTAACTATATAATCAAACTTAAAAATTGGATGGAAAAGTTTCCTATTTCAACCCCTGACTTCATCATACATCAGATAAGGCTTGAGTTTTGCCCCAAGTATAGCTGGGAGATAACACCAATGAGTTCAGAGTCTGAGGGAAATGTTGGCAAGTCAAGATGTCATAGTCCGTCTTGTTCATGGCATCTTCCAAGCACGTCATTGGAGAGTCAGTGTCCCGCTGTGCCATCTTACAGCTCTAATGTGAAAATAAAGAGTGTATAAGCGCAATGCAGTTCAAAAACCAAAATACCCTCCCAACCATGGGAAGGCCATAGACCTTACCTTCTACAACTTCTTCATTCTTGTAAAAATTAGGTAGCTGCCTTGATCCTTACGAGGTAGAAGTCGTCTTGATTTGATTTTGAAGACCTATTGGTTTGGATAAAAGGAAAAGTAGATTAGTTGCAAGTTATTTGTGTACTGTACATGCAGCAGGATTGCTGAGAAATAGCTTTACTGTCACTGGCAGTTTAGCAGGGGACTAACACTCATTACTCTATCCTCATCAAATAGACAGGGGATATTAGCCACAGAGAAGAAACAGGAGATTATTTTTTTTCCTATGAGAACTTCGCCCAACACCACAAATCAAACAGTAGCCATTAATGCCACTGAAAAAATATGGCTGAAAGGCTTGAAGTTGCTATGTTAATATTTAGCCAAACCCATAGTTTCTACACAGAGAAAAACATTGTTTCAGCATGTAAATTGACAAACAAGTTCTGGAAGAGAGGTGAGTGGAAAATCAGGTAAGAAGCAAAAGTCCTAAGCTACACTAACTCTGTATGAATGTTACCTGAAATAACTGAGGCCAGGATAGAGGCAAACTGTCCACAGTTCCAAATACACATAGTTCTAGCAAGATGTTTGAAATAAACCTTCTCTTTGGTGTCAGGAGGCTTTTGTATGGTCCACAGAGGGACATGCTGTGGGAATCCATATGCTCTTCCTACTAGCCACAGAACTCTTTTTTTTGCTGTTACTACAACCCTGCACCGTAAAAGATTACATATACCCTTCAGCCAAGTGCACCTTTATAGAGTTGAAAAAGAGCCTGCAAACATCCCAAAAGTCTGTCCCTCTTTTAGAGGGTTCTGCTGCAGTAATTAGGACATACCTTTACAAAGTTTAATACGATACAAAGTTGGCAAAGTCAGGCACTCAAAATTGGGAAATTCCTTTGTCCTAGTAACTTTGCTAGGTTTCCCAAGCTGTAAATTCAAAGATAAACCTTAATAAGCAGCACTTTCTGGGGCACATTACCCATAGCATGATAAAATTTCCATATACAAGGGAAACGAAAACTATCCTAAATGTACTTAATTGCTTAATTGCAAGTGGAATTTGCTGAGTTTTGGATGTTTGTTCTTGAAGGCATACTATTGCACTCATTCTTTTCTCTGTGTTGGATGTTTCAGAGTTTCATTTTTTCTCAAGAAAAGAAGATAAGCTGAAAGTAAATGACCCATGCATGAGTTCTCTTGACTTTACCCATAGAGCTTGTGAATCCTTTGGACCAAGAAGTCCATCTTGGGTGATCTGCAGGTGTAATGCATAAATGGCACTGGGTTATACTCTGAGATTTAATGTAGTTTTTAAGACATTCTTCATTTTAGGAAAGGAAACTGCTTGTCAGCTGGGAGGAAATCATGGGAAACCCTAATTCCTAGATGAAGGTCTATCTGCCTAATTGTATTTTCTGTTATTTTAAAAATTCTAGGCTGTGTAATTATGTAGTTTAACTGAGTGCTTGTAATTGTTTGGTTTACTGAGTAATTTGTATCACTATAGCATCTTCACACAAAACTATGTGAGCACTCTGCAAACATTAATTAAACGCTGTGACACCTCTGAGGTGGAGGCAAGTCCTGTTCTCGTTCTTCAAATCGGGGAAAATGATGGACAGACAAATTGGTGGAGCAGTTCCTTGATACACATCTTTTTGACGTGGCCACCTAAAGATGTTTCTGTTCTGTCTCTGCCCAATGATTCCTTCAGCTGTGCCAGTTCAAGTGTTTGCATAGTCTTACACTTACATACTGTTTATGAATGAATCCTATTTTATTTGTTTTCCTTATCTATTTCATTTTTCTGATTGGGACACCGTCCCACATAGAGCTGAATTGGCATAATTAAGGAAAGATAATCTATGGGGAGAGAGTATCTTTAACCAGTTCACCATAGGTTAATTAATTGTGCCACAGAGGAATGGTATTGGATCGCACTGAAGTTACCAACAAAATCATTGCAGTTTTTGCCAGTCTTCAGCAAAGCCAAAAAGAGAAGCAGCGTTCTGGATACTTAGATGCAGAAGGAACAAACCATAACCACCCACCTTTTCTTCCCTTAATTAACAAAACCTCCTTATTCTAGCCACAGCATGCTGCTTGCTGACTTGCTTATATACTAATAACGTCAAAACTAAACGTTCTCTATTGGGAAAAAATGATTACTTTTAATCTGAGGATTAAACCATTAATCATGGGCTGTTAAATCACAGCGTATTAAATCACTAATTGCAGCTACTCTGTTATGTCACATCCCAAACAAAGTAAGTAACACCAAGTTTATGTTAAGAAAATGAGATGTCAGAAAGGTGGCTCTGAGAAAGAGTAGTGAAAAAAAAAAACCCAAAACAACAAAGCCACATCAGTGTGATGATAAAGATTTTCAGTCATTTACAAGACAGGAGATTCAGTGTTAGCCTTAATTCTGTACCTCTGCATCTATACATCATCATAGAGTTCATCAATGTATCTTTTGTGGTCTTCAAGTTGTTTTGATGCCCTTGCAAAACCAGACTGGTTTAATGCATCTCTTTCACTACATCTTTCAGCCATGAGGGTATTCTTCCCTGGCTCATGTTTTATCTGCAAATGGGTTTGCTTACTATAACAGTGGGAAATTATTGTCTCTGAATTAGAGTAATTTCTTTCTGTGGCGCTCATCACAGAATCTATTTCATCGAGCTGTAAAGAGGATTTTCTTATCCCTCTTTTCACATGTGGGAAACAGACCAAAGCCAAACTTTGTGGCAAGTGACCACCCTGAATTAACTCAGCCTGAGCAGCAATAGCTCTAAATGAATTTCTGCAGATTTCAGTTTGTTCATTGTGACATGAAAACTATCATCCAAGAGTAGAATTCAAACTCTTGTAAATTTTGTTTTCTTTTAAGGCTGACAGAGGATTGCAGCTTTTAGTTAATACCAAACCAGACATTTGAACCAGCATTTAAGAAGTGAACATCTCTTTACAGCCTTATTGGTACCTTTGTGCCAGTCAAGCTGTTTAACAAAAATTGTAAAAGTCAAATGTGTGGCAAATAGTTTAACATTTTATTTTTGTTCACAGTGCTTGTCTCCATAGCTGCATTTTTTTCTTGAATTTACAGCTTCTGTCAGTCCTGTAGTTTTAAGAGGCAGTTTAGTTGATTTAGGAAGTGAATCAGTAGATTTAATGGACTACACTGATCTTACTTTAAACGACTAATTTTCAATATCCTTTGGGCTATTTGAGACAAGCAGGAATAGCAGTGCTGGTCTGATCTGATTACATTTCATTGTAGTCTCCAATGATTGACTATTTAGTACATTTAAATTGGGAGAAAAAGCTTTTTGGTTTTTATACTGGCAGTTCATATGGATTTCAGTTTGGTAAAAGCTGGAAGTAGTTTACTATCTTTATGTGATGTCTCCATGAAGTTTGGTGTGGCTAAAAAGTAAAAAAAGAAAAAAAATTAAAAAGGCCCCGCCAGTTTGAATATAAGAGATTGATTTCATCAGGTAGCAGATCTAGCTGCTTGCCTGAATTCTCACTGTACAGCCCGGGCAGTCTGAAGGAGCTCTGTAACTTTGCATCTTGTGCTGCACCTAATTGATAGAAGGACTGTCAGTTTGGTCTTTTTCTTGGCACTAAGATTAATTTAAAATGTTGTTGTGTACATGTCTTTGGCCTGCATCTAAGGGAGCCATTTAATCTGGGATGATACTGTTGTAACGATTTTCATGTCAATGACCGAACAAAAATGTTAGGTTTCATTTCATTGTCTGTGAGGTAGTGTGCTGTTACTCCAGCTGGCAACTAGGCACCACACCAGTGGGGTGGGGAAGAGAATCGGAAGGGTGAAAGTGAAAAAACACGTGGGTTGAGGTAAAGACAGTTTAATAGGTAAAGCAAAAGCCTCGCACACAGGCAAAGCAAAACAAGGAATTTCTTCACCACCTCCCATCAGCAGGCAGGTGTTCAGCCATCTCCAGGAAAGCTGGGCTCCATCACGCATAACCATTACTTGGGAGGACATACGCCATCACTCCAAACATCTCGTCCTTCCTTCTTCCCCCAGCTCTATATGCTGAGCATGACGCCATATGGTGTGGAACATCCCCTTGGTCAGTTGGGGTCAGCTGTGAGCTGTGTCCCCTCCCAGCTTCTTGTGCACCCCCAGCCTACTCACTGGTGGGGTGGGGTGAGAGGCAGAAAAGGCCTTGACTCTGTGTAAGCACTGCTCAGCAATAACAAAAACATCCCTGTGTTATCAACCCTCTGTCAGCACAAATCCAAACCACAGCCCCGTACTAGCCACTGTGAAGGAAATTGTGTCCCAGTCAGAACCAGCATGGGTAGATACATATGAAAATAGCTATACAGTAGGAAAGCGTTGCAGAACAGATTTTCATGTCCCCTTTCACCAGTGATACTTCTTCTTATGCTTATCCACATACAACAGGGGTCCTATGTTCTTTCAAAACTTGGTAGCATCTGTTTAGAAAATTGGATTGTCTAATCATGCTGCCTTCTGATGACTGAACAGATACTTGTCCCATAAACTACTGATTTTTGCAGATACTGTCACGTACCAGTAAGGAAGGTGCTTTCTTGAATTGCAGCAAGGTATCAAACACAGTCTTTATAGATGACAAAACGTTAATGATCTTTATAAATACAGTGAGACTAAAAAATAAAAATCCAGTCTCTCTATGTATTCGTTAGAATCAGGAATTCTTTATACTTTAATCAACAAAAATTAACTGTCAATAAATCTCATCTGTTCTGTAATTGGAGGCAATGCTGTTTAGGGTACATAGAGTACAACCCTTGGTTGTTTTACTCTGTCAGTATAATCACAGTGGTACCTTTACGCTTTCCGCTGGAAACTGTCAAAATACTTTCTTGTACTGGTTTGTTTGGATTGTATAGTTTTGACATATTTCCTGGTTTGGACAAATCTCCTCTCTGAAAAGCCATGGTGAAACTTCAGGGGCAGATTAATACAAACTTTTGGTAAAGAGTGTGAATGTCTCTCTTGATAGACTCCTTTATGTAGCCTTTGTTTAGATACTACAAGTTTAGGTGTATGTATTGTAAATGTGGATTATTGTTCAGACTTTGGGAGCTGAACACCTTTGGCCCTGGTTTAGATCATCACCTCTGTGTGGTACCTTTATGTTTAATAAGATCAGCATGCTTCCCTTCTGGTAAAGCACAAGTTCATTTTAAATGTAGTTTCCTTGAAGCTTCATTAGAATCAGATGTTAAATTCTGAATTTGCAATCAGAGTGGATAGGTGCCTCTGCATGGGATGGTGGGTACCCTCCCTCCTTCTCCCTCCTTCCATGTCAGCTCAGATCCCTTCCAGTTGAAATGAAGCTAATCATAAGATGTATAAAGTAGTGAAGACAATTTTTCAGAAGGACCTATGCTAACTCCACTGTGTAAAAAATTCAGTTGCTCCTACCTTGTGAAAAATCTGCTGCGTTTGTGCATGTGTTCTCATGTATCTTCTGTTGAATGTTGCCTAATTTCTTTTGATGCCTGACTAACCTCATTGCAATTTCCTCAATTGTAGAAGTGGCAGAAAACTTTTACGTAACATGAACTAATCGCAGCAGGTCTGTTCTGTCCTAGCTGTTGAATTATTCTGTGACTGTTATTCAAGTCCCTCAGTACCTGGCATTTTTTTGGATGATTGATGGCAGGCAAATTAGATCACAGGCTCAGGGCAGGGTTAAGTATTTTCTGGTGTATTTTTACAGTATTTGCTGAGATGAGGCTCTGATCATGAATCAGAGGTTTAATGCAGTATGTATTATTGATGTATGCAGTATTGCCCTCCTCAGTAGCATGTGCAATATCCCTGTTTCTGGCACGGTGCAGACCCCCTCCTCAGGCTCCTGTTGGCAGAGCCCTGTTGTGTCTGATGTACTGTTCCAGACTGCAGGCCAGTATATGAGACGTGAGGTCTGTTTCTGCTGGGAAGGAACTTCAATGTCTCTGCCAGTAGGACAGTGAAGGTGCAGTATATGTTTGCCTTCTTCAACTGCAGCACTTGGTAGATGAGGTCAGGACGGCACCTGTTCTTCATTTTTGTGCGCCTCTGAGGCTACATAAATACTGCAATCATTGGTATTTCTGAGTGGGGCTGATAGGAATAGGCAAGGAGGTAATTAAAAACTAGATAGTTTGGCCAGTTAGGGGTCTCACTAAGTCATACATGAGATATGCTATCTGCAGTGGTTGAGTTCTGTGAGAAACTAGGCAGCAGAAAGCATCGAATACCTCTCTCAAGTTAAAACCCCATGCGCTGAAGGGGATTGCACTGTTACTGTCTCTCTTTGTGCTAGATAATTCATCTTTTCCAGTATGCTTTGTATCTGTGCTGACAGGATACTTCACGTCACTAATTACTAATATTCTGTTTGAGCTATACCAATGCTTATCACTGCTTCAGTGCTTCAGTACTTGGCAGACTTGCAGTTGAAGAACAGATCTGGAAAACAGGGTGAGAGAAGAAAGAAAAAGTGAATACAAGATATCTTTAGTCATGTTCAGGTGCTATAGTGCTACCTGTCGTACATGTTGTTTACGTGTTGTCTTTTGATAAGCTGATGCAGTAATGCTCACCCTAGTAATTTATGTAGCTATATGGGTAACTCTCAAATCATTTTTTTCTTGTTAAACTTCTCTTGCAGGGTTGAGATGAAAGTTGATCAACCCAATAAGTGATGCTGAGTTTCTTGTGCAAAAAGAAAACAATTTAGAATAATATGTACTTTAAATTGTGGGACTGTCAAGGTGACACTTGTTATTTCTGCTGTTTATCTTCAGAAGCTGGAAAAGTCTGACTTGGATAACTGGGAGAACATCAGAGGACCCCGTTTGTGGGAAGATTCCAGGACTGTTCAGAAGCAACGGCGAGAGGCTCTTCGTCTCAAGACGGAGTGACTGAGCAAGTCTACTTTGGTGCCTCTGCAAGAAAAAAAAAAGTCTCAGGCTGGAATCTTATTTTTTAATCCACTGTCAGGAACAGACATTGGGGATGCGAGGGGGAGTGCATTACACTAGGCAATTCATGCTGGTGTGTATATAAGTAACTGTGAGAACAATTCAGAAGGCACTGTCTAATATGAAACTCTTTGCATCCATTTGCACAAAGTCCATATATGAATTCTCAATTAAAAAAATACCTGATTCTTCTACTGCAAATATCCCATTGTTTTTCAATCCCTATCGTTCAAAACTGAGATGGTTCAGTAAGCAATAACATTTCAGGAGTCACTTGTCAGTACCAGAAGTTTGACGTCTAATGACAGCAACAGTGCTGTCATCTAGATGTGTGTGACCAGATAAATGCTGCCTCAGGGAGCCCCTGCATGACTTCAGGCTCTTAAGCTTGGAAGGAACTCCACAGGCATGTGAGCTGTTCGGAACAGTGAGTCCATTTTCGGCTAAATAATATTCATGTGTTTCATTTTCAGAAACTTGACTGTACAGAGGCATGTACAGAGTGTGTCACCTGGTAAATGGTCAAACAGCATTTGCTTAGTTGTGGTTAGATTTTTGTGATTTGTTCACTGACACCTTTGTGCAGGCAGCACCTCTGTGCGGGAACGTCTCAGTTTAAGTGGAAGAATTCTTCCTCACTGAGAGCCGTGCTGTGTCTCTGTGAGCAGGTGTTGTAGTAGAATCTTCTTGAACCACTGTATAGTGGCAGAGCTCATCTTACTTGTATTATTACATGTATATTTGTGCATGTGCAGAGAAAGTTTTTATCTTCTGAAGAATTCTTCTGAAATGCTTGTCTTTTTATATTTGTCTTTTTGTGCTGAATGTTTGCTGTTAAAGGAAACTCTGCTAGGATTCAGGAGCCTTCTGCTGACACAATTCAGTGGAAAAGCATCTAGTCAGTTTTTCAGACAAAATAAGGTTTGGGTTTTTTGGGTTTTTTTACAACAGACTTGTAAAACTTCCCTTCAGGGGAATTGAGTAGTAGAGCAGAGATTAACAGTAGATTCTAGTTTCAAATCATTCAGTGACACCTATATAAAATCCTGTCTTTGGAAGAGGTGTGGCCTTATTTCTCTGCAAGACGGGTCAAATGCAATCTAAGTGTTCTTTTGGACACTTTTTTATTTGCCATTGACTCATTTATGAATTAAAACCAAACCCAGCAATAACTTTCAGCAGGTACAGAAGCTGTACTTTTCATAAAATGGGGAGAGCTATTTCAGCATTTTCTCTTTATTGCAGTGCACTTGGACAATGACTCCATGTTTTATGCTGTGCTTTTCTTAGACAGTGAATTGGAAATAATACTTATGAAAGGCGTGTTGAGAGTCAATTAAAGTCTCTTAAATTGTCATGCATCCTAAAGTAGAAGGCACTCCAGAAATGTGGAGAAATTATAGTTTACAACATTAGCAAGAGAGGCAAGCTTCAGTTGGTTCAGCACTTGTGCTTAGTTTGGCTGCTTATTTGAAATATCCTTTTGAAAGCCATGTCAGAGCACTTCTGGTTATCTCTAAGGCACCTGGGGGCAACCCTGTTGAATTCCTGAATTGTTATTCTAAACATCTTTGCTGGGGGGTCAGAGGTAATTAAATGCAATTGTCAGTCTGAGACACCCTGATTGACATTTTTGCATCCTCTTTGCTAACTGAAATATACCTGTCTGAGGGGAATGAAAACAAGGCTTTAGTGAGAGGTGTGACGTATTAAAGGTGTAAAAGAAAGGACTGAAGAAGACAGATGATCTTCTAGTCAGTGTTGCTGAAATTAGAAGGAGGAAATCTGGCTAGGTGTCTTTGTGTATGCAGACAGTTTCAGAATCCCTGTTTTGACAATAAAGAAAAAAGTGTTTATCTCTAAAAGAAACTGTGGTGAGGTTGGTCTGTGGGATCTTCCATAACAAGAAAGGCAGTAGGACACACAGGTGGAGAGAATCCAGTGCACCCGTCTCCAGGGATAGGGAGAGATCAGTGTAGCACCAGTGGGTATCCAGCTGGATGGTTCCCAGCAACAGCTGTCTGCAGCCCAAATACTAACCACCTCTTTGAATGAGATCAGCCCTATGCATCCTGCTTATTGAGTGTGTTTCTCCTGCAGCACCTTAAATTTTCAGACTTGTGGATGACCCAAAAGAGAAAATGCTCAATATCTAGGTTCAGCTGTAATACAGATGAAGGAGAGGCTTGGCAAAAGCTGCAGCTGTTGTGATACAGAAAAGATTTCAAAACCTGCTCAATAGCATAGCAGTTGAATTTCAAAGCTCCTAAATCATAGAATGGTTTGGGTTAGAAGGGGCCTTAAAGACCACCTAGTTCCATCCCCCCTGCCATGGGCAGGGACACCCTCCACTAGACCAGGTTGCTCAAAGCCTCATCCAGCCTGGCCTTGAACACTGCCAGGGATGGGGCATCCACAGCTTCTCTGGGCAACCTGTGCCAGTGCCTCACCACCCTCTCCAGGAAGAATTTCTTCCTGATATCCAATCTAAATCTCCCCTCTTTCAATTTAAGTCCATTACCCCTTGTCCTGTCACTACAGGCCCTTGGAAAAAGCACCCCCAGCTTCCTTGTAGGCCCCTTCAGGTACTGGAAGGCTGCAATAAGGTCTCCCCGGAGCCTTCTCCTCTCCAGGCTGAACAAGCCCAACTCTCTCAGCCTGTCCCCATAGCAGAGGTGCTTCAGCCCTCTGAGCATCTTCGTGGCCTCCTCTGGACCCACTCCAACTGGACAATATCCTTCTTATGTTGGGGGCCCCAGAGCTGGATGCAGTATTCCAGATGGAGTCTCAGCAGAGCAGAGGGGAAGAATCCTCTCCCTCGACCTGCTGGCCACACTTCTCTGGATACAGCCCAGGATACGGTTGGCTTTCTGGGCTGCCAGTGCACACTGTGGCTCATGTCCAGCTTCTCATCCACCAGTACCCCCAAGTCCTTCTCCTCAGGGCTGCTCTCGATCCATTCTCCACCCAGCCTGTACTTGTGCTTGGGATTGCCCCGACCCAGGTGCAGGACCTTGTACTTGGCCTTGTTGAACTCCATGGGGTTGGCACAGGCCCATCTTTCCAGCCTGTCCAGGTCCCTCTGGATGGCATCCCTTCCCTCCAGCGTGTTGACCGCACCACACAGTGCGTTTGCTGTCATCAGCAAACTTGCTGAGGGTGCACTCAATCCCACAGTCCATGTCATTGACAAAGATGTTGAACAGCACTGGTCTCAATACTGACCCCTGAGGAACGCTGCTCGTCACTGGTCTCCACTCAGATATTGAGCCATTGACCACAACTCACAGTGCAACCACCCAGTCAGTTCCTTATCCACCATACATCTGGATGAGCAGCTGGGTCTTAAAATCTGGGAATCAAGATGCAGATAGCAACCTTGCTGGTAGTGATACTCCAAGCTCTTGAAAATTGCTCCAGCTACCTAAAAAATGTAGGGTATGTTGTTATAAGAGATGAGTGATGGGAATTTTAGACGAGAATATAGAATGCAGGAACTTCTGAAAAACAACTTAAACACACCCCATCATCAGCTGGGGACTAGTCCCAAAAAGCAGAGGGAGAGATCCATTTCTTCACAGAGAAGCAGCAACTTGGATTGATTTAAAGGTCAGTTGTTCACTGGATGTTTTACATGGACATTTTTTGTTTAACTTTATGTGCATGTGTATAGGTGACACTTAAAACAGCAGGTGTCACTTTCTGAAATAACTACCTTGACCCTTCTACTTCTTGATGATCTTGCACTTGATCACACAGCAGTTGCTGTGTTTGAATTTCTAGCACAAGTCCAGGGCAAGTTTCATTTTTATATCTTGTATTTTCCAGAGGCTTTTCTCTCTGTAAGAAATGGGAAAGCCTAATATTGTCCTTTGCTACTACTTCTGTGTCCACTGGAAAAAAAAATAAGAATAAAGAAACAGAGAAGAGAATGATCTGAAGTCTTAAGGAAAGCAGAATAAGTATTTTTTCATAAAGATGGTCACAGAATTTTCCATAAACTTTCATGTTTAAAAAGGCTGGGTTTTGTCCTGTGTTTTCATGGAAAACCTCTTTTCATCCTTCAGTGGAGTAAGATTCACAAAAAAATTCCACTATTTTAGACTAGCTAACTAGAAGGTATTAATCAAAGGAAGGTAATTGCTCTGTTAGGCCGCCTTTTCCTGCAAGGACTTGCAGCCAGACTCAGACAAGGCACAAATAGTCTCTAGACACAGAAACAAAAACTCCATAGAGATGTTTTTCTTAAACTTTTCCTCAGTCTGGGAGACCAAAGGAGTCTTTCATCCCACTGGAATCAGACGGACCGCATTTTCTTGTTGAACATGTGCTTTAGCTGCGTGTTTAACTGTCTTGCTTGACACAGACAGGCAATTAAGTTTCACCCTCACCATCTCCGCGCTGCTTGGGAGGTGTGTTAAAATTAAATTCAACCCAAGCAGCAGCTTGTAGTGCTGCAGAAAGGGCATGTAAAATGTGGTTATACATTTCAAATGTGAAAGGAAGGGTATGTGTCATAGTCACAGGTAATTTGTGAAAGTATTGCCAGTGCCTCTGTAGAAGACATTTGTGCACCCTACTCGGAGTCTCGCTTGACGTGCGTCAGTTGGTGGAAACATGACCATGTTTATTTAGCCTGTCTTTTTCAAGGTAGTTGATGGGATTCATGATGTTCAGTACCAACACCATTGTGGCTCTTCAGTGCCAAGCCTGTTATGGTACCAGCTGAAGGAAGCCCAGTGGCTCCCCGTAGTATGGCTGCAGGATCAGGGGTAAAGCCATCTCTCTGCCCTCCAAATCCAGTCTGTTCTTTCTGTCCTGTCTTCCACTATTCTTCCTAAAAAGTAACAGCTCAGTCTCTGAGCTTCTCTTTTCTAATGGAGCTGGCTGTAAAATGTCACCCTCTTTTTTTTTTTAAAAGTTCAGTGTCTACCAGGAAAGGAAGAATAGTGATTTCTAAATTAATTTAAGGATGTCTTGTAGAATGTAAGCTCAGAATCACAGAACCAGTATTATATCCCCCTCACTATGGCACCCAGCATACAATGGGTTTCTTTTTATCTTTAGATACACAATGCTCTGCACTCTATTTTATGTACAAAGGAAATTAAATGTACTTTTTTCTTTAAAAGATGAGATCTTCATCCATCACTAGCTGTCAGTTCCTAATAATGTTGCCCAGAGTAGTGTTATCTCTGATTTAGTGGCTTTAGTGGACTATCCTTTGTTGAACAGAGGACAGCAGAATAAAATTTCAGCTTAATATAGCTCTTTTCATACTCCTTCTGAATAAACAGAGGAAAAGAGGAGAGCAAGAGCAAAGAATCTTGGTTTCCAGGCTCAAGTTTCTTCTGTTTTGCAATAGGTAGGGCATTTTAAGAAAGAAAAGGAAGGAAAATGAAAGTGGAAAAAAAAGGAAATAAGAGAAAAGAATAAACGTGGAAAGAAAAAAGCTTAGGGACAAAAATAGTAGTAGAAAACAGTGTGTTCTTTCTGACTGGTCCCTCTGGATAGAGTAGGAAGGAAAATTGTTTCTGTCTCAGGAAAAACTTTTCAGCTCAAAAAATACTCCTCAAAAGTCAGAATGAAAAGTATAATATTTTGCAAGCTAGTGGGTTTGGAAATACTTGTATTTGGGTGAACTGCAGGGTTTTATTTTGGTTTTCGTGTTTTTCTATTCTTAATTGTTTTTCCTCAGGTAGCTTAACTCTCGAATTGAAAACCCATCACAGATCTTAAAAGTGCATTTTTCACTTAAAACACTCAGCACAAAATGATTCAACAGTTTCCAAAACGTTTCACAAAAATCGCTATTATTAAGAGTAAAGATCTATCAAAATAGATCCCTCTCAGTGAACAGGTTGCAAAATGCCCATCAGCCATATTGTGCTGGGTTGGCCCTGGCTGGAGGCCGAGTGCCTGCCAAAGCTGCTCTGTCACTGCCCTCCTCAGCTGGGCAGAGGGGAGACAATATCAGGAAAGGCTTGTGGGTCAAAACAAGGACAGGGAGGGATCACTCACCAGTTATCACTCTTCCCAGGCTCAGCTCTGCTCCCCATTTCTCTACGTCCTTCTCCCCCCAGGAGTGCAGGGGGACAGGGAATGGGGGTTGTGGTCAGTCCATCACACACTGTCTCTGCTGCTCCTTCCTCCTCAGGGGGAGGGATCCTCACACTCTGCCCCTGCTCCAGCGTGGGGTCCCTCCCATGGGAGACAGTCCTCCACCAACTCCTCCAATGTGAGTCCTTCCCATGGGCTGCAGTTCTTCACAAACTGCTCCAGCATGGGTCCCCCATGGGGTCACAGCCTTCTTCACGCTTCTCCCTGCTCCGGTGTGGGGTCCTCCCCGGGCTTCAGGGGGGTCTCTGCTCCCCCATGACCCTCCATGGCTGCAGGGGCACAGCCTGCCCTCTCACCATGGGCTGCAGGGGAACCTCTGCTCTGGTGCCTGGAGCACCTCCTGCCCCTCCTTCTCCCCTGGCCTGGGTGTCTGCAGGGTTGTTTCTCCCACATGTTCTCACTCATCTCTTTGGCTGCAGTTGCTGTTATGCATTTTTTCCCCTTCTTAAACATGTGATCTCAGACATGCCACCACCATCACTGATGGGCTCAGCCTTGGTCAGCAGCGGGTCCATCTTGGAGCTGGCAGGCATTGGTCTGTTGGACATGTGGGAAGCTTCCAGCAGCCTCTCACAGAAGCCGCCCTTGTAGCACCCCGGCTACCAAAACCTTGCCATGCAAACCCAATACGCAGATTTTTTAAAAAAATATTGTAAAAGATATTTCATCGGCTGTACCAGTCAGTTCCTTCGTTAATCGGTGAACACAGATTCTGCTCGGTGATGAGTGTGTGACTGCACGCCTCTACGGCCGTGTACACCAGCATTCTCTCCACCAGATACACACACCTGGATTCAGCGGGTTGCACACTTGCAATTTAACAGAGGGTTTTGCTACTCCGTAACTCGTAAGAAAAGACCTCTGTGCCTTACTGCATCCAGTATTCTGCTATCCCAGGTAACTTTTGTAACATAACTTTGTAACTTTTACATAAACTGATAGAGTTGCCTCTAAAAACTAGTTCCCCGTCCTCTCTGTTTTTGCTAATACTACAGCCTAAATTTATTTCTTGTTTAGTTCATCTTAAATAATGTGATTTTTATTAGGTATTCAAACAGCATGCTCATGTCTCGTAACATAATAAGAAACCCAACTTTTTTCCCAGTGTAAAAAAGCATTACCCTTGTTGAAGTGCTAGGTCCAGGGTTTCCATCATTTTGAGTTACCTGTCTAGCAACAAATTGGCAATCAAAGACAGAAAGACTCCAGTCCTACTCACGTTCATATATATTTGAAGTTACTCTAGTCTGTTCAATTGTGGAGTCATGTCTTGCCATTATTCGGCTATCCACTCCACTACAGGTGCTTTCTGCCTTGTAAACATCCTGACTGGGCTGTAGATGTGATTAAAGTTAAATGCATATTTTTAGTACAAAAATCTAATATTGCACATTTCTTATAACAGGCCTTTTGGGCTGAGCACTCCTTGTGAAGTGCAAACTTCCTTATCGATTGTGCTGGCATAATAGACAGCAAAATCGTATGTTTTATTTTTATCATCCTTTAAATCAAGATGAACTTGAATGCAGTTTGATCAAATTTTTAAAAGTTCACCCTGGCCCTGATACCGATTTTTTTTTGTTGTTGTTGTTGTTTGGAAGGCTTAAAGGCAAGTTACGACAGTGTTCTGCAACTTGATTTAAGGAAGTCATTGCAGACAGACAGCTGGGAATATTCACGGTATGTTTCAGTTTATCTAAAAAAGCAAACCCACCAAACCCTGTATTTTGAATAATCAGAAATTTAAATGTCTTAAATGTTTGTTTGAATGTCTGTTTTAGTGTATCTTCTATGAGCAGCATAGAACATGTCCCTTTCTGTTAACTGGATGGAGTTTTCTGCCTAATCCTGGTTATTCAGATGTTGCAAAAAAAAAAAAAGCTGGATATGGGAACTTGTACTTTCTACGGACAGACCCGGTCAGCTGGTCAGTGATTTTGAAAACGAATAGGAGGAGGACGAGACCTTTATCTCTTATCTTCCATTTATTCAAGAAGATTTCTTACCCCTGTAATGAATTATTCACAATAGAAATTAAAAATTGAGCGGTCTTTGTCCCTTGAAGCTACACAGGGATGTGCAGTGTTATCTGACAGGTCCATTTTTCTAACACATACCGCACATGATTGTAAAAGTGCAGGTATAATTTCCTGGTGAAGCCAGATTTGCACTTTGCTACCTTAGATTAACCTCACTAGCCTGATAGTATCCTTTGCATGTATCATATCATCCATGAGTCTCCCAGTTACTTATCCCTGAGGTGTCTATTTTTTTCTGCCCATCTTTTTTGCTAGCAGTGAAAGGATGTACAGAAATTTCTACAGCTCCCTAAGGTTAAAAACATCAGTATTTCTTCTCTCCAGAAGGATATTTTCTTCAAATTTTCTCTTTTTTTTTTTAAAGTTCTGTTGCTGGCAAACACTATCCACGCTAACTGCCACATATTCCATACAGTCTTTTTGCATTTTCCTTTCTGTGTGTTCATGTAATGCCAAGAAAGTAGTGGGAGAACAGATTTTAATTCTCTTCTGTGCTCTCTGCCCGGAGAAACCATGATCCAGGAACTCCTGCAGCAGTCGACCAGGGTATTTCACTGCCTTGTTCTTTGGCCCTTGGAGAAGTTTATTTTGCCCTCAGAGGATTCACCACTCTTGGCTTTCTTTGCATGAAGAGGTGTAGCAGAAGATCTGAAATTTGGAAAACACATAATACCTTAAGGTCTCTTGTGTGTTGCCATATGGCTGTTAAAGCTCTTTTTTATAGAAGATGTGCATTATATATAAAATATATAGAGATAGATACACGCACACATACTTAGCCCCAAAGACTGCGTTCTCCTTTCTGTGCACACACAATGGACAGCTGGAGCATAGCATCCAACTATGACTCCATGACTGGAGTCAAGTCCAGTTGGAGGTCGGTCACAAGTGGTGTGCCCCAGGGCTCAGTATTGGAGCCAGTTCTCTTTAATGTCTTTATCAATGATCTGGATGAGGGGATCGAGTGCACCCTTGGTAGGTTTGCAGGTGACACCAAGTTGGGTGGGAGTGTTGATCTGCCTGAGGGTAGGAACGCTCTTCAGAGGGATCTGGACAGGGTGTATCAATGGGCCGAGGCCAATTGTATGGGGTTCAACAAGGCCAAGTGCCGGGTCCTACACTTGGGTCACAACAACCCCCTGCAATGCTACAGGCTTGGGGAAGAGTGTCTGGAAAGCTGCCTGGTGGGAAAGGACCTGGGGGTGTTGGTCAACAGTTGGCTGAACATGAGCCAGCAGTGTGTCCAGGTGGCCAAGAAGGCCAATGGCATCCTGGCCTGCATCAGGAACAGTGTGGCCAGCAGCACCAGGGAAGTGATTGTCCCCCTGTACTGGGCACTGGTGAGGCTGCACCTCGAATCCTGTGTTCAGTTTTGGGCCCCTCACTACAAGAAGGATATTGAGGTGCCGGAGTGTGTCCAGAGAAGGGCAACGGAGCTGGGGAAGGGTCTGGAGGACCCTGAGGAGTGGCTCTGAGGGAACTGCGGGTGTTCAGCCTGGAGAAGAGGAGGCTCAGGGGAGACCTTATTGCTCTCTACAGCTACCTGAAAGTAGGGTGCAGAGAGGTGGGGATCGGACTCTTCTTTCAAGTGACAAGCAATAGGACAAGAGGAAACAGCCTCAAGTTGTGCCTGGGGAGGTTTGGATTGGATATTAGTAACAATTTCTTCACTGAAAGGCTTGTCAGGCATTGGAACAGGCTGCCCAGGGAAGTGGTTGGGTCACCATCCCTGGAGGTATTTAAGAAAAGTGTGGATGTGGTGCTTAGGGACATGGTTTAGTGGTGGATTTAGCAGTGTTAGGTTAACAGTTGGACTTGATGATCTTAATGGTCTTTTCTGACGTAAAATATTTCATTATTTTATCCCTTTGCAGTCACTGCCCTACCAAGTTGTGGACTTGCAGAGATCACCTCTGAGGGATGAGGAAGGTTGCCTTAGCAGGAACTAGCTTTGTGCAGTGATTACCCGCCCATATTACACAGAAGAGAATTCATTTTCCCACCAGTACACATGGTAGCTTCGTAAAAGTCAAGTGCTCAGGCAAACATTAACATCAAGGCACATGCGGACAGCCATCACCTCATTCAAAGGCAGATGTCTACTAAGGTGGGTGTAGAGTTGTGCTCCACCACTTCTTCCATTCCACTGATCTTGGAAGGCACTTAGATGGTGCGTTTTGATCACTTTGCCTTGATAAGGCTAGATTTGAGTAAGCTGGACCCCAAGAAGTCTCCTCATTTAATAAGCGGTCTGGGGAACTCCACTTTTGGCTTTCATGGAAGTTAAGACAAAACCTTCAGGTGGGTGATTGCAAAACCAGCAAGGGCCTGTGTTCCTCTGCTAGTGCCCTCGAGCTTCTCTCCCTGAACCCTCTGGGACAGGGTTATGGTCTCTGAATGAGTTTGAAAATTAGGGCAGCTTGGATATTGCCATAATTTTGTAATCTATTATTTCTTTTTTTTTTTTCTCTTGAAAAGCTGCTGAGTTTCTTGACAGATTAAATAAAGATTATGTCAGTAAACTATTATTATTATAAAAATCAGCAAATATCTTACTCTGTCACGCTAGTGTTTAGATAGAAATTGCAATCCCAGCATTGCTTAGTACAGAGGTATTGTATCCAAGTTACCTTTCTGGGGAGGAGAATCGTGGCATGGACAAGGGGAAGTCATACTATAGACATTCTTGGGCAGGACTGAATGCAGGCTTGTCTGCTGGATGAAATAAGCTAAGGGAATACATCTTTCCTACTTCAAAAGCAAAGTTTTGCTTAGACCATCCTTCAGCCAATGCTCATGTTGTATGGGCAATAAGGTCAGAGGATCCATAGTCTCCTCCAAGTCAACAGGGAGCAATAGAAAGATATTTTCTGCCATTAAAAATAACCTTGTCTACAGCAAGGGCATGAACAGTGTGTCAGCAAACTGGCCTTGTGAGACCACTTTATTGATGCTGCTTCAGGTTTCTTGTAACATGCAAACCAGCATTATTATTACAGAAGAGAACTGGCATAGACCTTTCAGGATTATGTATTAAGAGCAGCAAGTCAAATACCATCTGTCTGATGTGATAAATTTTAAGTATTATTCCAAAGAGGTTTGCCTGAACCTCCTCTGCAGAGCACATAGAGGCAGCCGGCAGTTGCTTTTATCCTCAGTCCCCTTCCCATTATCGCTTTGTGGCCTTTTGGCTAAGATCAAGTGTAGTATCAGTTGAAGTCTTGACATGTCCTCTCTTTGGGGACTCTGTCCTGCCCTGGCAGCAGGCTGGGCTCAGTGACCTCCTAGCTTTTTTCCATCTGTAACTATTATCATTCCTGCTCTCCAAGAGACCTGGCAGCTTTTAGAAGTCAAGTCCCCTTTAACATGCTCTGCAAGTACAGCTGGGATGCATTGGCCTGAATTACTTCTGTTTCAAAAGGCAGGTGGGCTGCCACTTTGCAGAGTGGGAGGAATTGTGGTGCAGCTGCTGGGTTTAGGTCGTTAGGTTGAAGGTCAACAGAAAAGTATTTATCTGTAATAGGAAATTCTTTCCTTTGTTTGTTTTTTAATTTAGAGGCACTATAAAACCAAATTTTTTTGGAAGAATTCAACTCAGGTAAGTCCTCTGAGAGCTTTGCACCGCTGCATCAGTCAGGATCTGGGATCAGGTGAAAAACATCCCTTATGCAGGAAGACTTTAAAGTGCTGTGATGATAATACATCCATATTTTTCTAGTTTTGGTAGCTGTAAACTTCCTGTATCCAAAGCTAATTGTCCACAAGGGATACTGTGGTTGCCAGCCAGATTCAGTGCCTGGAGATCTTACCTAATCCTGCCTTTTATACACAGTTCTATTAATTTGCAATGAAAAAGACTTTGTTGAGAAGTCAGAACTGAGGGAAGATGCTGATGTCCCAGATAAAAACCTTTGGATGGTAGTTTGTTGGGACTGGGTTTTTCAGGCCTTGCTTTCCTGAGCTGTGCCCTGTTCTAACTACTGTGACGAGGGATGGATGCCTCTGTTAGAGCTTGTGATACAATGCAGGTGGTGCATCCCTTCCTTCCCAGTTTTTTTTTTATCCTGATGCAACTGCAGCCATCTAACCTCCAAGTGAGGAGCTCTTCACTGTCAGATTTTGGCCAGAGACCTGTGCACAATTTTCTGGCAAATTCTCTTTGCTTTCTGGTGGTTTCCTTTCTGTGGTGGACTTACCTCAGGGATTATATGGAACAGTTGCACCAGTGTAATTATATGATGCATGGGTTTTGGTGTTGAGGTTTTTTCCCCTAAGTCACTCATGGAACAGGAAATTATATATATTATCTCTGGAAGAGACTATAAAATTATATAGTGGAACCATGTGTATAAATAAAGGAATCTCACTCCAGCATTCCTACAGCAAACCCTGTAACTACAGGGTATCCTCCAGTCTCTGTGCTGGGGGAGATCGCTTTAAAACTCCACTGTCGTCTCTGCAGCTGCCCTTTGTCGAGGAGGTATGTGGACAATATCGTCAATTTGCCTTCCACCTAGAGAGGGCTGGCCGAGTACCTCCCAAAACCACCCTTGGGGCGGTACCAGCCAGCTCCACATCCCTTGGCATGGGGAGGGATGTAGGAGACTTCTGCTGCGGGAAACCTCTGGCTGGCTTCTGTGGGAAGGTAGCAATGTCTTCCAGAGTCTTAGTCTCCCTGCTGATTCTATCTCAAAGATCTGTCTGGTCTAGTGACACAAGTTGTGGGAGGGTAGGTCTTGTGCACTGTCTCTTGCTGCTATTTTTGGGATGTGATTTTTCTATTTCGGTTGGCTGAGCGTGAAGGGAGTGTTGCTATGCTTTAGGGAACACTGCAATTAGATTCACTCAAAACAATCATGATTAATAATTATGACTGCTTTGTTACTAAAAAAGGAAAAGGTGGAAATAAATAATAAACCACAGTTACATTGAAGGCAATCTCTGTCTTTCTCTGTGTCTCTTTGAAGTGCTTTCAACAGACCTAGGCGCATTTGGGCTATCCTTAGGGGACAGCGAATCCCTCATTTCCATACGTGGCGGTGAGCCTTGCTCCAGTGTAAGTAATTCAATGGCTTCCCTGTGAGAAGAACTGCATTTACCAGTTGGTGACTCTTGTTTGGTACATCCCAGATAACTGCAGCAGCTGGGCAGATCTCTACTGCGCTCCGAAAAATTAGCAAACGTATTTGAATCAATAATAGCAGGGAAGTCACTGAAACAGCTTTCCTGAAACAAATCAGTGAATAAACACCAAAAATTTTCGGTCCAAGTGAAATCTGTTTACTGAGGAGAGCTGCTTTCTCCCCGTGAGTACATGGCCTCAGGCCTGCAATGTCTAACAGAAGCTGTCACTACCTGAAATCACACTTCATTATCCCATTAGAAGCTGAACTGGAGAAGTGTCATGCTAGCTGCCAGCCCCGTTTGCCAGCCTCTTGCTCCTCCTGATGTCACAGTCAGGGAGATGTCTACGGGTCAGGAAATAGTGCTGACCTGGGACGCTGCTGCTTTGCACTGCTGGCTTCCTGCAGATGGGCTGGGGTAAGCGATGGCGGCAAGAGCACGTGTGACACTGTCTTTACCTCACAGTCATCTCTTGAAGTAATGAATTATCATATCCTGTAATCGAAACAGGTGGTCATCTTCCTTCTTCTTAATTTTTCTGGAGAAGCAATTTGTGTTTCTGAGTTTACTAAGAAACTTGCGTCCACATTCCTGAAGAGCTAATTCATTAGCTCTTAATACAAGTTTTATACTTAAAAAGGTCTCTGATCAGTAACTAGAACATAAAGTGAGCGGGGTGGCTTTGTGCATGAAATCTCCACAATGAAGTTGTTTCAGGAGGCTTGCATGCTGCCACAAAACATCCACCTCAAAAGGGTTTTCTGATGGGTAAGAGCAAATGTCTGATTTTTAAGCAAATCAGAAATTTGGGGACCACAAAAGATGTGCTTAAAATGCTTTCAGTCATCAATTTCTTCTGTGCAATTTTGAAATGAAATTTTTGGAGTGCTTATTGAAAGAAGTAACTTTCAATAGTCCCACGCTTTTGCATATACAAATCGGAAGCACAGGGGCATTTTCTTTTGAAAGAACATTGAAAAGTCAAGGTCAGTCCCTTGAGTTTTGGGATACTGACAGTAGTCCCAAGTAGAAATGTTTGTATTTTCTTAATCCTCCTAATGCAGAAGTGTTTCACAAAATCTGCTTGGGGTCAAATTCTTCTTCTAACAACTGAGGTCTTGTACCAGACTGTGTCTTGGTCTGAGATAAAAACAACCCTGTTACTGTTATTTTCTTCCCTTTTGATCCTCTGTTGTTGAGATTTATTGCCTGCCACTTACAGCATTTGCAGCTTGTAATTACAGCTTCTATTTTGAATACCTAACCCATAAGCAGAAATTACCGTAACTTAGTATTTGGATGTGACTTTCAAACCATAGCAGAAAAAGAAAACGTTTCAGATGTGAGGTAGAAGCATTTAGAGCTAGAGAAAGTTTGTAGTGACCTAATGTTATATGAATAAACTGTGATGTTAAATACTTTCCCATCAGTTTGAAGAGCTCCCCTGCATGAAGTCTGTCGGATATCATCCATAGGCTGATTTTTTTAAGCAGAAGTATGTTGAGTATTTGGAGAAAGAGGACTTTAATATTTGCATAATTAACGCTTTGTTATCTAAAATCTCCTGGTTTTAAAAGCTAAGGTGAAATACTCTTCGCACATTCATCTCTGGTCCAGAATGAGTATTGGAGCACCTGATCTAAGCATCCATAAGCTGTGTCCCCTGGAAGGATAACTTGCCCAGCCTGTGCACCAGCCCCAGGCCCCTCTCTCCCCAGAGCCACCTAGGACTGGCAGGCAGTTGGCAAGGCTTTCCTGGTGCCTGTCTACCAGGAGGCTTGTGTTTTGGGGAGAGCATCTGGCTGCTGCTGCACGTGTGATGAACCCCAGCTCTGGGTGTCTGCTGGCAAGGAAGGGGCTGTGAGGACCTCAGCAGCCAAGGCAGCCAGCAGCATGGGAAACTTGGGCACTATTTGGCTAGACCTTTCATCATGCTGAAGGGCTGGCAGATTGAAGGATGGGGAGGAGAAAGGCTTCCCCCAGCCCAGCCAAAGGAGAGAGAGCCTAACTGATGGTCATCCAAAGAACTAGACTGGGCTGTAAGTTTGAGCCTTGGTTGTCAGCATGGTGTAAAGGAAGGAGATAATGAAAAGAAAGAAACGCTCTTGTCCCCTGGAACACCTTTCAGATTAAATCGCTGCTTGTTGGCTAACAGGAAAGCTGGAAATTCTGTTCCACCAGAGACAAGGGGAGTGGAATGAAAGCCCATGTGTATTTTTAGCATCCCTTGTAATCATGTCACCTTTTGAAATGAAAGCATCAGTGCATTAGAGCGGAGGAACGGAGGAGAGGACATGTTCTACCAAGAGAAATGTCATTCTCAGGGTGGATTGACTGAGTCACGCATTGACGGAGTGATATTGGCGCGGGCCAGGGCAGACCCATCTCCTCCCTGCTGTAGGCTTCCTCCCCCTCCCAGCTCCTCAGTTTTATTTGGCTTCCTCTTTCATGCATCCCTGCTGACTGTCTCCTCACGCATTTCTTCCCAGGTGATTCTACCCTCCAAACTATATCCAGACAGAATAACACCCACTGCGTGCAACAATGCTTTGGGATGTTCAGCCAGAGTCCTGCCCAGAGGGCAGGCAGCCCTGCAAGGTGAAACCTCGTGCCTTAATGGAAGCTACTTAGCAGTGCCTTTTTCTTTTATCATTTTGCCTAAGAAAAAGCAGATCTAACACAAGGAAGAGAGAAGGGCATCTGTTCAACAATGAATGTTTATTTGCTGTTCACCTCTGAAATGCCAGTGAGCATTTGTGCTGTCTAGTTTGAACTGACTATTGGCCTTGGAGAAATTACTGATGCTGCTCCTGATAGAAATTATCTCTTACTTTCTAAGGGGGTAGAAAAGGTCTTTCACAGTCTCCCTCTGTAATCATGGGTAGATCATGTCATTGCTCTGCTACACCCAGGAAAAAGGAATAATTTTCCTTTATTCCCACCCTTTGCCTAGCCTTCACAGGCTGTTAAGCAGGCAAAAAACCTAGTGTTTTCTGCATTTACACAGTACCCAGAACAGTGACCCTCTGCAGTGGATAAATTACTTGGTGCTGATCCACTCAGCTCGGACCGTTCGAGGTCACTTCGAGCTGTTTCCCTGTGCCCCGGCTCAGCTCTGGCAGGGGCATGCAGACGCTAGCTGGTTTGCACTAGTTTTTCAGCACGCTATTTGGTGCCATGTGGGATGTTTTCACCCCTGGCAAGTGCAGGAGAAGCAGGAGAAATACCGCTGCTTGGGGAGGGCTGACTGTTCGGCGCCAGGCCGCTCACTGCAGCTCTCTGTGCCTTGGTGCCATCTGTGGCTCTGGTGGCTTTACATACCGAACAAGGTGGATGCACAGTTAGTGCTCTAATCTTTTAAACACGTCCTGTTGTCCAGGAGCCTCCTTTGTGTGACCGACAGTAGTGGACAACCATCACTTCTCTCCCCTTTCTCCCTCTCCTTCTTCCCTTGGGCATTACATTAAATCCATTCTCCGTTGTACTGGCACCAGCAGAAGCGTGATGTTTCTCCAGCGTGCCAAGACTGTGGTCTCATGTTTATGCTACCTCCTGCTGCGTGACAGTCACCCGCAAGATTAATTGAACTACGGTGCTGGCTTTCTCCTGTCTCGTGTAGCTTCGCTTGATACGCAGCTTTGTGACTTCGCTGAGGGCAGAAATGGAAAACTTCACGCCAAGAGTATGGGGGCTTCCCTCTGAGAGCAGCAAGCGAACATCAGTGGAGGAAGCTGACCTGGGCTGGAAGGCAGCTTGGTCCCGCAGCCACTCTGCTGCCTGTGCAGCTCCCAAAACAAGATGCGTGCTCTGCCCCTGTCTCCCAGGGCTAGGTGACACCCCTTCGCACCTGCGGGTGGGGGTACAGGTTCAGAGCCAGCCACAGGCAGGGTGCTTGCCCAGCATTGCTCGCTACTTCTTGGGTTTAAGCCTGATCAGAGATAAGGTTATATTTCAAAGAGTAAATGTGGCTTTAGATTACTTTTTTTTTTGTTCCCCCAGGCAACAGAACCATCAAAAAGCTCAGTGTAGATCACCCCACTCCCCCCTGCTTCTTTTTTCATCTAACCTGGTGGTTAATGAGAACAACTTCCATTTGCACAGCTCTCACCTAAGGATCTCCAGATATTTTTCTAACGGTAGATGTCTATTTTTTAACCTAATTTTATAGATGATGAAACTAAGAAGTAGACAGGTTTGTGCAACAAACTCTTTGCAGCACAGCTGTGCTGGGGTGAGAGGAGGTGAGCTGGCTGGCTGCTGGAGCTGTGCTGGCAGATGGAGAGGTGCAGCGTTGCTGGGGAGGCTTTAGGGCTGCCTGCTGCAGTGTGTGCATGGGGCTGGGCAGCCCTTCCCAGCCTCCAGCTCTTCCCCCATCTAAATTTACTAGAAGGAAGTGGATTATTCTCACCCAGAGTTGCTCTCTCAGTGACTTACCATTGTTGGACAAACTTGGGGCACGGATTTGCTGGCCACTTGTCTGCACACTGGTACAGTACCTTGCTAAAGCATCCCCAGTGCTGCCCAAGCGAGGCCTCTCTGGCTCCCCAGTGAGCTTTGGCCGAGTTAGGGAGCAGCCCTGTGTACACATAAGCACTTGCTTTAGGGACTTACCCATCAGTTAAAGTGGAATTACATGCTTAACTTAGTAAATTACCCTAGGCTTTGCTTAAGTATGTAATTAAGAATTATGTACTAGAAGATAACCATTTGTAGGGTTGAGGCTTGATGTCCTGTTTCCATTTCCCTAACAATGTGGGCAAATGACTTCTTTTCTTGTCTTGCTCTGCCTGGGTAATGTTTTTAGCTGCTGGGATCAAAGGATAACTGAGACAGGAGGAGAGACAGAGCATACAGGCCCATAGGAACACTTCATTGCTCTGTGAAGCCATCTCAAAACATGGGAGCATTTCAGGGGTCCAAATATAGCTGAAAAAGCTTATTTAAATGTTGCACAAGGCCAAATCCTTGCTGTCCTTCAACGCCAAGCCTTTCTTCAAGGGATCTTTCCTGCTGTAGGTGGGTTGGGAAGGAGCCAGCTTCGGTCATTCGCAGCCCAGCTGCTGGGGCTGTGCCCCAGAACCACCCTCCGGCCAAGGACTACATGGTGTTTAGCAAGTTCAGCTTTGCAGACCAAAGCCCTCGCATACCTCCCCTGCCAGTTCCAAATTGCTGTTGGTGTCCTGGAGGGACAGCACCAGGGCCATGCAAGCTGTCCCTCCCTTACGGTTAAACCAGTATTGAAGGCTACGAGTTAGGAGGGCTGGTCAGCCTTCCACCAGAGACTCCCGTGTGCAGAGTGAGGCCAGGAAGATCATTTTGCTCAGATACCCAGACAGCAGCAGGCAGGGAGATCCTGAGCAGCAATGGGTCTGAACTGATAACGGCAGCAGGCAATGCCCAGTGTCCCTCAGCTCCTAGACATTGGTGTCTCCTAAACTGTGCTTTTCTGAGGGAAAGGTCACCTTCTCCCCACGTAGTTTTGGCAAGCTTTGGCTTTGGCATGACAGCAGCCAGAGGAAAGACGTATTGCCCTCTAAGGAAAGGGGTGCTGTGTAACTATCCTTTCTTGTCACCCTTCCTGTCTTTCTCCTTATGCCCACACGACCCGTACTTGTAAAGATGGGGGATGCAGATTAAGGAGCCAAAACCCATTTGGTGTTTGTGTGATTTTTAAATACAAGAGGCAGGTTTGGGGGCAGTTTAGCTTTTTCTTCTAATGATTCACACTGCCTTTTCAGGATCAACTTGCCAAAACTCAGAGAGATGATTTGTCTTTTTCATGGACTTGCTGTCTTTTTCATTGCTAGAGGTCAGTTTGCTCTGTGCTCCTTTTCTCCCTTGGCCAGACTCCCTTTGTGATGCCTCTTGTACCGCCATCCTTTGGGCTCAGCGAGGTGTTATTGCAGGTGAGAGGCCAGAACCACGGCATGGACCCATTCGTAGGCTGCTCTTCCTCTGCCCACATTGCAGAGGCAGGATGTGCAGCTGCTAGAACGGAGCTCTAAGAGTTGGCATCTTGTGCACGGACTGTGCAAACAAACCACAGGGGTCATTCAGGGGTCCTCTCCTCTGTCTGCATCATCACAAAATCTTGGAAGGGAGCTGTACCTCCTCTAGGCTGTCTTCTTGCACAAGTCACACCATCTAAACACATTGAGTAATCCCTGCTTCAGGCCCAAAACTTTGGCTTGAAATAGACCAGATCAGTTAAAAATATTAGATATTAATTTTAAAATCTTAAGTTATTAAAAGCTAGCCATGTTCCAGAATGTGTTGTACCAGTGGCTTGTTGCTTCCACAACTCAACATTTGGGGCCTAGCTTTATCCAGGTCTTGGCTCCTGCCAAACTTCACTTGTCTGTGCAGGTGCTTCCAGGTCTAAATCCCGCGATGCCCCAAGAGCCTTCTCCTAGCCAAGTCCTGTGATGGTGATTTCCCTTTACCTGCAGAAACATACCCCGCAGTGCAATTTGGATGTTGCATTCTTCAGCTCCTGTCCGAAAGTAGTAGCACGGTTATGGCTAATGAAATCTTTCCTGTGCTCCTCCAGACCGTTCCATTTCCATGGTGGATGGAATGACCTGGGGCGAGGGGGCGGGGGAGGGAGGTGTAGTTTTGCTAAGATGTTCTTTGATCCGTTGGAGAAGACTGACTGCATTGTGGCTGGTGCACACCCTTGCTTTCTGCAGCAGTGAGCTGCTCATGGTTTATTTTCTCTTTAGTAACATGCAAACTGGCTTGTACAATAATTTAATGGTGTCCCCTATGGTATGCCTTGTATTTAAGAAGAACCAAACCACTTACCTGAAAAGATGCCTTTGGAGCAGGCACTTGCTGCAGCCTGCACTGGAATGGAAGATCCCTGGCCTACAAAACGAGCGCTACCTTCAGTGCCCTCAGACTAATCTGGCACTTGGAGTAAGCCTAAAAAATGCTGTTTCCACTATGCAGAGGATCGCCTGCCCACACTGAGCAATTTCCACTCTTTTTTTTTTTTTTTTCCACTCCAGAGATCCCAGTGACAAACTGTGTCACTTCAGTGTTATCGTTCAATTCACCCTGTGCACTCAATTCAGGTTTCCACAGCTTTTAGCAGTTCTGTTGTTTGAACACGGCTTCATCCCACATCTCCTTCCTAACTCCTCTCGCTGGAACAAGCCAGGGAAAGGTGGATGTGTGGGCGGGTGGGCGCGTGTGTCTCAGAGAAGGAGTTCTTTCCAAATTCCTGCCTGTCATGCAGTTGTTCGGCAGCTGAACCCTCTACCATAGCCATTTGTTTTTAGGGTTTTCTGTTTTTTACAGAGGCGTCTCCTTGTCTCTGATCTTCTGATAGCAAACTGTCTCCTTTCATGTCCTACATCAAGGCTGCTGCTTTGGCCTCCTTTCCCATTTGCTCCTCTTTTTAATGCTGTGCCAAGCATATTAATCTCAGGCAGCGCTGCCCCAGATCCCTTGGCGTAACTCCCATTACAAAACCCTCCCTTCTCCCACCTGGCCAGAGCTTGGCAGGACCAGCTCCTTCCTGGCCCCCTGTGCAAGTTGTGGCTGTGGCACCACCTGGACCACGGCCGTGTATTGTCCTGTCCATTTTTCCAGGGAATCCGGGTGGCTGGACTGACTCCTGACCCAGCTAGTTCTGCTGTATCCATCTCTAAATGCATCCTGCTGCCCTCTAGTGAGAAATGCCCGTGGTCCAGGACTGGCATTTAGGACCAGAAGGAAAAGGAAGGGGATACAAGGAGTAAAATACCTTGTGCACTGACACAGGTGCGTTATCAGAGCCTGGTGATGAAGGATCTGCTGTTGACCACAGTGCCCAGCTCCTGTGGGAGCACATGCCACCTCCTTCTCCAGGCTTTTAGGGTACTGGTCTGCTGCCTCCAGTTCATCTGCTCACACGTAAGCTTTATCCTTGGTCTAGAGATACTGCAAACCCGTTGAAAACCCAGAGCAGGCTAACAGGGAGAGAGACAGGCTATAAAGGCAGTGGGGGAAGGTACACACTATTTGCTGGGTGATTATAATTAGGGATTTTCTTGCTATTTAGCCTGGTGCAGCTGCATGCAACCAGTTGGACCACTTTGTACGTACCCTGGTTTACGTGGACTCCGCTGCGGCGTTAGCATGACCATTGCAATACAGAGGGAGAGGCTCCTCACCAGCCGCACCTCCAGCGCGCAGGAGGGGTTTATCCAACCTGACCAACGACCTGCAACACACCTCTGATGCCCAAGTTAATAAGGCAAGGGAGGATCTGGTCACCCTGCGTTACTGACAGCCCCCCTGGGCTGCTGGGGTCCAGTGCAGTGTGATGGCTCTGGCTGGCTCCGGCTTAGCCAGCGATGAGTCACCTTGAGTGCCTCACTTGATAAATCCTGGAAAAACCAGGGCAGTTAAATGTCAGCCAATGGGGAAAATTTTCAGCTGGAGTAAGTTAAAGTAGGTCCACAGCTGTTAGGGGCGCTTGGCCACCAACCACCCACCTGGAGACCTGGCTGGTTCGATAGCACTCCCCTGCAATGAATTTGATGGGGTGAGGCTGGTGAGGTGACCTACGGTTTTTAAGGAAAGCCTGAGCTGCTGGTACTGCTTTCTGTCTCCTGAGGCCTCAGGGGTTTGTCTTGTTGCTGAGGCAAAAAAAGAGGCTGTCTTCCCCTGCTTCTCAGGAATTCTGGTAAAGCAGCTGCTGAGAAAATGCCTCAATTTCTGCCTAATCTATGGTTCTTTCCAGCTCCTCAGCTGTCTCTTTAGTCACTTTAAAAGCTGATAGGAGTTATTGATCTCATTTACCCTCTGTATATCTTGACTGATTCTTTATTTGGAAACCAGAGTCTTGAGATGCAGAGGAAAAGCAAAAAGCTTGTCTCCTGGGCTAGAACAAAAATTTGCTTTAGCGTATCTGAAATCCATAAAGCAGCTTTATGTTTCTATGGGTTGTGATGAAATACTGAAATGCTGGCAGGGAGAGGACCGTGACACTCTTCTGTGCTGTGGAGAGGACTGCAGCCTCCTCATCCTCTAGCAAGAAGCACTGTTGCTATGGCCTTTGAGTGCATCTCTGCAGCTTACCTGAGCTCGCAGCTCAGGGGAACGGCAGTTGCTGCTCAGGAGGAAAGCTGCAGCCAGCATTTTGGCCCCTGCCCAGGCAGCTCCTGCCCTCTGGGGCAGGTCTTGATGGTCCTAACTGAGCTGTAATAGGCAGAACTAACTCATCGTTTCCAGTTAGCATTGCACAAGCTTCCCTCAGAGCTGCAGGTCGCATTTTAGGTCTTATAAACAGGCTTGATGGTCAGTCCTAAGAGCACTGAGGGAAAGCTCAGTAAAGAATATGGTTGGCTCTTTAACCCTAGGAACAGCGAGAGCTACCTTTTCTAACAGCGGTGCTCAGTGAGGTAAGTTTCAGATGGCCCATCTGCAGGAAAGACAAAAAAAAAAAAAAAAAAAAAATAGTTCTTCATTCTGGACCCTTCTTGACCTACTTCCCAGCCATGTTGCTTCCCCACCACCACCCGTTGACCATGAGAGTGCAAGTTTTTAAAGGAAAATTGGTGTGTGACTCTTAATAGTTAAATTCAATTTTCTTTATTGAATGTTTTAGAAAACATAAAGAACAGCTAAGTGCGCAGACAGACTGTTGCATCCAAATGATTTAGTGCTTTGCCTTTTATAGCTCTTGATTACATCAGGTTGCTGCATCGATATCTTGTCTGTTACAGTCCAGCCTGATGGGCCAGCAAGGCAAGGGATATTATTGCTGGGTGGTTTTCCAGGTGGTGTGGCAATTAAAACAGCTTTCCAGGGGGATGTAGTCCAGATGCTCCAAAGCTGGCAAGCAATTTAAACTCATGCATGTTCAGATGCTTGTCCAGCCCATAGATCTAAAATAAAAATACATTGTTTTCATAAAATATCCAAGGTATTTTGCTTAGGACTGGCTGAGCAAAAACCTTGCCTGAGTGTTTCACTGCGTCTGTCCATGATCCAGGCTGCAATCTGGATGTGCAAATAACTGTCTATAGCAAGAGATGAGTGAGGGCCGTAAATCAGGGTCTGGATGCCAAAATCTCGAGGGTGTGAAGCTGTTTGAGTCCAGCTGAGAGAGAGGCACCAGTAGCGATGCCTTTCTCCAGGCTGGGGTTCACAGGCTTCTTCTCCTTCAAAACATCAGCAGGGTAGGATCCAGGACTTAGTGCCCTGGTGCCACGTCAGGGTTTGGCTTTGCACCCACAAATGTTGTGGTTCTTCTGGAAGAGTGCCCTCCTGCCTGCCTAACAGCTGGGGAAGCGTGTGATGGGATTTGGCTTTGAGGACCCAGCAAAGCCCGTAACAGGAATGGATTCCCTATGTCCTGACAGCTCCTGCAAGCGCAGATCTGAACCCAAAGGAGATTTCACCACGTATTGGACAATCTCCCCCTGCCCGGTTGTCGTCCCCCTCTCTTCTCCGTCCCCTTCAGCAGACAAACCAGCTTTTGCTGTAGGATGAAGACGGCAAGAGAGTGAAGCTAAGGCTCTGTGCTCAGCGTGTTACTTCTGCTGTAGCACAGAGAGCTGGGACAGAGAGGGAAGGAGAGGGAAAGGGGCTCTGTGGGCTTTGAGAGAACTTCCCTCACAGTGGGCAGAAAAAGTGGGGCTGGAAAAGCAAGTACTAAATCAGTTCCTTGGTGAAAGTGGCAACAGTCGTAACCTTAAGCCCCAGAGAACACAGAATGGGGAGGCAGGGAGAGGAGGAAAATGGTTTTCCCTGGTGAAAACCATTTTTATCAACAGTTCAGTTTCCTACCATAGCCAGAGCTTGTGCCTCATTCATGTACATCTCTAAATCAGATACACTTCATACTCCTGTTCTTCGTCTGTGCGCTAGACACGACGAGTGACAGCAGGAAATTGAACACAGGACCGCATGTCTGCGGCTGCGGGGAACGCGATGGCATTAGCAATCCAACCAAGTGTCTCTTTTTGGTGGCTCCAGAACTCACCGAAATACAGTATAAAGCCTCAGATCCAATTTCCTGCTCTCCTTTATCCTGAGTGTATATGTCAGTCAGTGACCGCCTGTCATTATCAGGTGATCCATCATATTAAAACAAGGGGGAAGGAAAAACCACAGCAAAAAGGAAAATTAATGCTCTGCAGTCTTTGAAGTACTTCCCCTTTCATCCTAGCCCATAAAACTTTGATTTAGTTTTGCATCCTGGCTCAAGGGTTTCTCTCTGCCCCAGTGCTCTGCTCGGTCCAGGTTGGACACTGCTTCATTAAATAATAAGCAGTCAGAATTTCATGCCAGGGTGGCCAGTGACCTTGTGCCAAGCTGGCGTGTGCAGGAGGAGATCCTGCAGCGGGCAAGGGGGATGCAGGCTGTGTCAGGAGGTCTCTGTGCACGTTGCACTCTTCTCTTCAAGAGGCTGCGACAGTGACAGTGGGACTGCAATAGCTTCCAGTCCAGTTCCAGGTTAGGAGCAATCCAATGACCTGCTTGTCTGTGATCTTGCCTTTCAGTAGCAGGCATCAACTCAGCAGTTGTCATTAAAGGAGGTCTGTTGTACTCTGCGAGGGGGCTGGTGGCTGTGACGTTCTGGACAGAGTCCAAATTTCATTCTGCTTCTGCGAATGCCCCTCGGAAGGTGTTGGACACAGCACGCTTCGCTTCCTGCCCTTCACTGCTCCACACTGCTTCTCCAGGCTCTTCAGCAGCTCCTGTAGTGTAGTGGGGACTATACTGCTCACAGTGACCAAGTTCCAGCTAATTTCCATAGGACCAGGATTTGGCTTGATTTCAGAGTAATCCGTACTCTGCTGAAGTGAGTGGAAGCTCTGTGCATCCCCCCATGTGCTGCAGCAACAGTGGGCTGGTCGGGACCTCCTTGCGCTTGGCTCTGAAAACGCATCAGGTGAGAGAGAGCTCCCGCACTGGCAGCTGTGGATGGGGGTGAGGACGGATTGTCCTCGGGTTCTCCAACAGCCCAGGAAGGCTGTCCAGAGTTCCTGAATTTGTGTTTCCTGAATTGGTCCTGCAAGATGCAGAGACCCTTGACCTGGCAGAGAGCATGTGATGCTCCGACAGCTGAGTCGGTGCCTGGAGGCTGAGTCTGAGTGCTTGGTGCTTCACAGCCGGGGCACTCAGGCTCAGAGCTCTGCCCTTGCTGCTACCGAGAGGTGCAAGAACCTTTTCCAGGCAACAGAGCCCTGGAGGAGTTGTGCACGTGTCTTATTTACTGCGTGACGATGACAAATCTGTGAAGGGAACTTCCCCTGCTCAGCATCTCAGCATCCCAGGAGGTTTCTGTAGCCAGGACTGGCACTTGTCTGCGTGTTTCCATCAAAGGAAAGAGGTGACCTGGTTTGGAGTGCTTTGTCTCATCGCTTTCCCTGGTGGTACCTGGGATAAAGGGGGAAATAGGGTGGCTGAGAATGAACCCGCAGCTACAATTGCATTCAGGAGAGAAAAGTTTCATGTCCCTACCTTCTGTGATGAAAATCGCAGTCATAAAATTAATCGCTGATTTCACACTTCCTGATACACTATGAAAATGATTAGACACAGCAGCAGCTGGGGGAAGTGATGGGACTCATTGAGGCTTTGCTCCTTCTAATAATATCTTTTTTCTCTTTCATTTTTTTCCTCTTTTTGAACATGCACTCATTGTTTGTGGAAGCTGGCTAAGGACTTAAAATCTCAATACACCCACCAAACAGGTCCAACAAGGGAGCTGCTCTTGCAGCCTGTCCCCATACCAAACGGCAGCAGGTCTCTGTCTCATGAAGGCAGTAAACCACCAAACAACTGATACAGAAATGAGGACAAAAATGTGACTATGCAGAGGGTAGAGAAAGGGTTTTTTCTGTCTTTCTGCAGACATGGGAAAAATGACCTTCACCTCATGGCTTTGGAGCATGCTCTTGTCCCTGCACTCCCTTACAGGGATGGGACTGAAACCCTTACAGCACGTGGAGTGGGGGCTATGCCCTTCACCTCCCCTGTGAGCCCACAGGGGGTCAGACCGCACCAGGGCAGGGTCTTGCTGCCAGGCTTCTGAGTGCGGTAGGTGACAGGGAGCAGCCTGGATGCACCCTGATCTGCAGCAGGGTAGTGTTGGGCAGAGGGGATAATGCTCCACGAGCCAGTGGAGAGGAGGGGTCTTTTCCCTAGGGCTGGCTGTGGCAGCTAACAGCTTGGCTATCCCTAGTCCTCCGGCAGCAGTCCCAACGCTTGAAGAGGCGCTAGGAAGATGTTACATGGAATACCAATGGAATATAAGCATACTGAGTGAGAAAGGGCTCAGCCCATTTCTAGAAGCAGCTGAAAGTGGTGAGATGATGGCAGTAGGGTCAGCAGCTGAAGGAGGGGTGCAGCGGCTCATAGCAGAGCCATCTGAAAGGGAATCCAAGCACCGCAGGCCCTGCTGCTCCGGCAGTGTGTGCGAAAACCATGATCCTAGGGAAGGAGGCTGCTTCGCAATGCTCCTGCTCCTGGGATGCCATTTCCCTTGTCTAGTAAACACTAACTTCTGTGATAAGCCACAGAATGGGCGTGTTGAACCACACCTCCATCCTCTGGGGGGCATTGCAACCGGGGGGCATTGCAACCAAGTGTCATTGCCACCAAGCAATTAGCCCTTGTAGCTGCCTTGGGAGACGGGTAATGCCTCACTGCATTTGAGGAGTTGCCTGGCGCTGCTGAAGGTCCCAGAGGAAGCTAGGTCAGGGCTGGGAGCAGCTGGTCTCCTGGCTCCCAGTCAAGTGACTCGGTCTGCACGTTGCTGGGACTCAGCAGCCTGTTCTACTGCATGGGTGATGGCTTGGAGATGCACCTGGAAGTTGCTTCCAGCATTATCAGTACCTTTGACTTCCAGTTCAGGAGTAAACCCGGGTGCTTCTGAGGACCTTGGAAGTAGCAGGTGCGAGCAGAGCACAGGCTGTGGCAGGGAACAGCATGTGAGGGCAGAGACTGAGGTGCTGGTCTGGGTTCACAGATGCTCCCTGTCCCCAGAACAGGGGGCTGGTGGCAGGACAGGGGTGAGGGCTGTGCCCCCCTGGAAGGAAATCTGCAGGATGCTCCTAGGGCATGGCATGGGCAGGTGTCTGAACCAGGACCTGCTCCCTGGCATCACCTATTGCCCTCCACAGAGTTAGCACACTCCTGGGGGGTGCCACCCTGCTCAAGCCAGCTCTTAGTATGCACACCCCCCGTGCTGGTGAGCTGGGCCTCCCTGAGCCCCACAGAGCGGCTGCTTTGGCTCCAGCCAGCTCGGCAGGGAACACAGCTCTGCCTCCAGCCCCTGCCTGCTGCCAGCCCTTGTCTTCCTGAGCTCTGGAGTTCACATGTGGCTCTGCTGTTCTTCCTGTTTAGGTAGATGGCATTTTCTCATGGTTCAGCCTTTGTAAAGGCCTTATGGAGTTGGCACTTAATCTGCAAGCATGATAGCTGCTGGGAGCCCTGTTGTGACTTTGGGCTGGGCTCCTGAGGCAAGGAGGATGCATAGTCAACCTTTGCCAGACAGTGCCTATCTGCTCGTCTGGTGGTCCCTCCTGTATCCTTTGCCAGTCACTACCTATCTGCTCATCTGGTGGTCCCTCTCATAGCCCTGTGACCTGCTAGCCTGCTGGGGGAAAGCTGGTAGCTGGGTAGCAGTTCCCAAAATCTTAATTTCCCAGTTGTGAGTAATCAGATGGATGGGGAAAGGAAGGAAAGGCTCGGGATGCCCAGGCTGAGGCCAGCACCTCATACATTAGGGCTCTACTGCGAGAAACTGAGTGTTGCCAGCTGGGTTTTGTCTGCCCAGCTGTGCTGAGTGATGGGGTCGCTCCTGTCAAATGTGGTTCAGGTGGCTGGTGCATCCTTGACAAATTTCCTACAGGCATGTGGAGATGAGGCTGTTTTTTCTAGACAGTGTTTCTGCTCGTGTTCCTTGGGGTTGGCATGTTTGGTAAATGCTGCAAGCAGCCCTGTATGGCTGGGATTCCAGGAAGCAGGAGCTATTGCTCTGTAGCCGCAAGATGATCAGCAGTGCAAAAATGAACGTGAAAAGCTGCACAGACCAGAGACTGTGCAAAATGGCCCTGACCTCCCTCTGCCAAGAGCACTAGGAGGGTGCTGGGAGCAGGAGGTGGGCAGCCCGAGGCTCTCCAGGCTGAAGTGCTTCTGCCGTTCCGGGTTATTCCACCTATTATCTCCAGAGCAAAACTCCTTCTGCACATTAAGGGATGCAAATTAATTATCATGGAGAAAAAGAGAGAGCTACTGCAAGCTCACGGTTTATGTGATGTGTTGACAAAGAGCAACAGCTAAACCTACATCCCCACGGCAACAACGTAAAGGCTGGCTTCAAGACAGTGTGTGGTGAGAGGAGCAAGGGCGAGCGGCACAAGTGGGTGGGAGATGATGTATGGAAAGGGGCAGAGGACAGGGAAGAGGCTGAATGTAGGACTGTGTACAAAGCACAGGACAAAATACATACCGTGTGTAAAGAAAGCCCTTTAGAAAGAAAACCCAGGCTATGAAAGACCACCCTGACTTTTGTGTGCATGGCAAAGTGTGCCTTTCCCCTCCACAAAATAAATTCCTTGCACCTGCATCCTTGTGACTACTCTGAGGACGGGATTCTGTTGTCAGAGTGATACTGTGGGACTGCTTCGGGCCGTGATGGCGTGCCTAGGACAAGCAGGTTGTGTTCAGCAGGATCTAAGCACGTATAGGTTGCATGTGCCTATGGCCTTTTGTGGTTGTGCATTTTTTAAACATTGAAACAAGGGATAATACTCTCATAAACTCAACTTTTAGGAAAACCTGAGTAAATTAATACTTAAAGGGATAACCAATGTTTTCTCACTCATGTTATCCAAAAACATGACACTTATCAGAAGGACAGGTCAGTGACATAACTAGAGACTTCAAGTCAAGGCGTCAGTGCTGAGGGTGGTGGCAGACCTTGCATGGAGGCCCGATGGCAGGCTTCTCCTCATGGAGACTGTCTCTGCCCCAGTACCTCACCAGAGCAGTCTGGGGTCAGACCCTGCACCAGGAGCGCTTGTCCCATATGTGTGTCCTGGAGTCTGATGGACCTGGACAGAGGCTACGTGTATCTGGAGACAGATGCATCACTCCAATCTCTCCATGCACAAGCCTCTCACTCTTTTAATTAAACTGTTAACTTTCATTAACAGCTGATGTTCATTTACTTTATAGTTTCTTCTTTCCCCTGACTTTTATAAACCAGGATCAAAGTCTCCTGGAGGGAAGCATGGCTTTTTTCTAACTGCTCAGGGGGAAGAGACAATCTGGCACTCTTCACTTTGTCCCAGATTTTTAAAGGAAGAGACACTATTGCATAGGAGACTGTTTTTTCTTAGTAAGTCTCAGCTGTTTTGCTAAGAAAATTATTACATTGACCTTAGAGGAATAGTAAAATCTTACTCTGTCTTTATCCAGCATTTATTGTTATCCCCATTGGGTTGTGCTATCAAGTCTGGTAACATCCTCTGAGATGGGGGGGGGGCTTTCAGCTCTGGCACCTTGCATGCTCAAAGTGGAGACAAACCATAGCGTGAAACCCTGTTTGCAGGACGAAGAGTTTGAGAGAGGTGTAAGAAAGCCAGCCTGTGCGTGGAGCGTGGCCGAAGTGCCAGCTGCTGCTCTGGAATCACTGTGAATCCTCCTCTACATGAAGCACTGGCTTAGTTATAGAAACGTGGATATTTTGTCATGCTTTTAGCCAGCACGTGTTGCAAGAAGCAGAAAAAAAAAAGAAACCAAACCAAACTTGGTGCTGGTGTTTAACAGGGAAGCCAGAGTGGTGGAGGTACAATTGATTTTTGTCTTTGTTGGGTTTCAAAAATCAATTAAGTATGAGCTTTTCCCATTGATTTTTTGAATTCAAAATTATATAGGGAAGCTGTTCAATAAATTGACAGCTTTGGCATCCAAATCCTCTTCTAGGGCTTTGTAAGACATCTATGAGAACCCATCAGAATGTGCTGATGTGCTTGCAGGCTTCTCACCACGCTAATATCTGTTGCTGTCATCTGTTGTGCCAAGCCTTCTCCTCTGAGGCCAGGCTCCTTGGTCCTCAGCAGGAGTGGGGAGAGGAGTAGATTCAACCCACTGTGCTAATCTGAGCCTCATGTACTTGTTCTGCAGCTGAGAAAATGGGTGTATCACCAGCAGTGTTGGTGCTGGTTGCTAATTACTTGTCACTGCAGTTGAAAAGGACCTTTTGGATGTGCCCTTTGTCCTGGCACATACCGCGATGGTGTAAGCCATAGAGTCCTATTGGTACTTCCTGGAAAAATTTAAGTCATAAACCCCCTCCAAATACATATAACCTGCTTGTAACAGAGTTGCTATTAAGCTATTGCTCTAAGACGCCAAAAAGAAGGAAAATCTCGGAGCTGCTCAACCTGGGAAGGTCCCCCTGAACAGCGCCCACAGTTGGCATTTAAAATGCTGGAAAAATGCCCTTTGAATAAGTGCCTGTTTCCTGCCCTAGGGTGTTTGTCCTGAGCAGGTATGCTCCACCACAGATGTCCACTTTCTCTGCACCCTGCAGGGGTCAATCTATGGATCAACACAATTTATGAAGCCACTGCTAAAATGGAAAACTTAACATGTGTCCTGGATTCCATCATGACCAAAATCTGGTTGTGAGGTGTGCCCTCACTCTCCACTGTCAGGTGGAGTCTCTGGAAGACGTCAGTTCTCATCAAAAGTTTTCAAGGGTTTGAGTTGCCCTGGACTCCCAATAACTAGATGATATTTTAGTTAGGGTTTTTTTTATTTTGTGGGAGGTTGTACTGGTTTCAGAATGCTGCGTTAAGGTCCTTTAGGTCCGTGCTCACCTCCACAGAATACCCTTGGTGAGCCCTGCCTAGGCTGTGTTTGTGGTATCAGTCACCTACACGTGGTCTTGTCTCCACATTGCTCCACGCTCAGTTGCAATGGTGAAGATGGTTGCACAAAGAACTGCCCTTCCTTCCGAGCCAGACCTACGGAACCTCTGATCCCAGACTAAGCCTCCTGAGAAGATCTGCGGTGAGACTAGAGGATCTTACCACAACCTACACAGCCGCATCTGTGGATCAGAGATGTTAAATCCGTGTTTCACTCCTTCCTGATTAGTGCTCAAAGCGTACACAGGGCATGAGCAGTGCTTCATCCTCCCATGAGCATCTGTGGCAGAAATGTAACTGTTAGGACCTGTGGAGAAATTGCCCTCTGGTCAAGTGCAGTGAAGAGAGCTTGGACTGGCCCAGGTGTCCTATGGCTTGTCTGATAGGATCTTGTGCCCTGTTGAGGATGTGTGTGTAAAGCCCAGTTCGGCTCTCAGAGCTCTAGTCGTGTTTTCAAAGCAGGCTTTAAGGGGGGAAAAATAAAGCACAGAATTTTACATTTAGACTGACATTTGCTCTGTAATCACTGATAGCCTTGAAGCTGCCTCCTACGTGGTGGGTCCTTTCACCTTTCCCCTAGAAAGTAATTTTTTTTCTCAGATTTGGAACTTCATTTCAAGGCTCTGCAGATGCATCAGACTAATAACTGTCACGTTATCCCATCTCTTCTGACACAAATGTGAGCAGGCACCTGATGAAAGCTGATGAGGGAAAAAAATAGCCTGGCACATAACCCATGTTCACCAAGACCAAATCTTGAATGAGGGAAGGGGGCTGTGCTAGGCCCTTACGTACAAACTTTGGGTCAGGAGCAGTCGGGCTGCCCGTGTATTGAAGCAACAAGGGCAAATGTAGACAGTGTTTGTGGCCATCCTTGGCCCATTAGGCCAAGGGCTGAAAGACCGGGGGACGACAGCAAGAGAGTGGGAGCAATCACTATGACTTTGCTCGGCTAGAAATTTTCCAAGGAGGAGCCAAACCTGCAGCTTGTGATGTCTGCTATAATATAGCAGTAATATGGCCATACCCGCCCAAATTTTTGGATGGCAACTGTGGGAAATTCTTACCTGTGTGTGCTATCTGCATAGCTGATGAGTTGAAGAGGAAGGAATAGGTCTTTGCTGACTCAGCTAACACACTCCCAGAATTTCTTCTGGAATGTGTAGGACACTGTCAGGTTTTTATATCAATAGATGATGTTGGCCTGGCAGACCAAGTTGATGCCTGTAACGCACGTCGTCTTTATCGACAGCGCTGCCATCGGCTATATTTTGCTGTCAGCATCTTTATTATCAGCATGGTTGCCAGCAGAAGACTGAAGCCATGGGATGTTGAAACCATGGATTAAGTTAGAAAAATCTTCTCTACTCTTAGGTGGACAAGGAAAGGAACACCAAAGCCTGAGTTTCTTGTTCTGCTCCAAATCTCAAGAGCTTGCAGACAGGTTTGAGAGCAGGATTAGGGTCCTGATTGTTCATGGGGAAAGCGCCCAACTGATGCATTTCTGCTTCAAGAGCGACATTGCCTACCCATGGTTTCGGTTTCAGGTGATCACGGAGGGGAATGGGTTTTGCTTTACAAATTTTGTTGTTGTTGTTGCTGTACATTGTAATTATTAATTACGCTTGTCATTCAGAGATGGAAAAGCCTTTCTGAAAGAAACACTGTGTGTTCCTTTAGTATACTCGAATTTGATTGTTTTCCAGTGGTTTTGGTTTAGGAGAGGGAACACTTAAAACAAGAAGTGATCTTGGTATTCACTAAAAACTGGCATCCAGGCTTGTTTAGCGAGATTTTGCTAAGCAGCCCAGGAGTTTGAAATCACTGTATTTTATTTACCAAACCTGACATAAACAAGAGTTGGGCTTTTTTGTTTGGTTGGTTTATAGTATTATTATGTAAAGGGTTTGGATGCTTTCATTCCAGATTAGTACCTTGCAAGCACACCTTGAAGACTAAAATAAAAAAAAAGTCATATCTTCCCTCTTGTGATGAACAATTTCTGCCTGAACTGAGCAAAGTAAGACCAGGTCCATATGGAAGGGAAGGAGAGAGGGAAATGCCTGTGAGCATTTCTTAAATGTATTAGGCATGATTTTATGTACTGCGTTGAGGAGATGAGGTGAAATGAAACATCTGTGTACAATAAAGAGCTCTGTCTGTCTTAAGTTATTGTCAACTGTAAATTTGTGTGTCACCCCCAGGGCTTGTTCCCACTGACGAGCAGTTTGTAGTGCCGTTCCTTGACTCCAGACCTGCTCTCGCTGAGCCTTAAATACAAGCGGTGGTTTGGAACTGCCTGAGGATGAGCCATGGGTTGGGAGAGTTTCCTCCCTTGTCCTCTGGCCTGCCTGCATCCCGTGCCGCATTCCCACCTGGTACACAGCCTTGCTTGGGTTATCTGGGGACAGACGGAGCAGCAGCTTCCCCTCTGTCTCTAGGTTTCCATGCTGTGCTCTAACTAGTAGGTAGCTGGACCAGAATGGTAACTGCTCTTCCATATCTCTGGATCTCTTCTGTGCTGAGGTATGGGGCCAGGGGCTGCCCTGCTGAGCTGTAACCAGAAGGTACCAGCTGATGTTCAGGGACTTGGTGGTCTACACGTTCCTGCAGGAACCACAGCCCATTGCAGCTTTCCTTACCTGTATTTTAGGAGCGTGAAGTAGATGCAACTATTACACATGTCACTCTCCCAGTGCTGCCCTTTCCCCTTCCCTCTCCACACATCTCTTGCCTGTGCCCGGTTGAGCTAAGAGCTCTTGCCCAGTGCAGGACTCGGGCTCAGGTTTCTCATGGCAGTTTACACAGCTGCTTTTGACAAGGACGGTTTGCACTTAGGCATGTGCTCGTGTCCCACCAGGAACCTTCTGCTGCCTCTTCCCATCACAGGGTAAGGGCGGTCACCGGGGACAATGGAGCGGGGACAGCTTCTCTCTGGATGATGAAATAGCCCATCCTTCAGCAGAATGGCCCTGTGTCAGGGATTGTTGCCTTACAGTACCTGGGTTTGCTGGTTCTTTAAATAAGTGAGGAGCCATGCCAGAAGGTAAATGTGCTAGAGGCACACGTCTGCTGGCAACTGCTGTGGTGAAAATAGAGGGGATCACAAGGAGAGACAAACCTGTGTGCAAACATCATGATGTGTCTTGTGCAAGGCATAAAGCTACTGTCCTCTTCCACCGCCCTGGAAACCAGCCCCCAGACATCATCTGCCAAAGTCAAATAGCAACTTTGGAGGCAATGTGCATTTTTTACCTTAAAATGACTTGCTGTTTCACAACTTGTGATTTGTCTTTGGTTAAAAAAAACAAACAAACCCAACAAACGACTGGGTGGTTTCTGCAAGCACAAACCAAAGCATGCAGCTTCAAATGGATACCAGGACCAACTCTGCCTGTGTAATTACATTGCCTATATTTAATCTCTCCAAAATGTTTGGCAGATGCTTTAAATTTCAGATATGCAATCAATATCTCCTGCTCTGTAGCTCAACTACCCTGTTCTTCCCCTCCCTTGCTTGAAATACGCTGAGCCAAGCCGATACCCTCGGCGGGTGCAGGAGCAATCGCCGCTCAGTGAGTTTCTATCTTCCTGTGCCCAAGGAGATCTCCTGGAGCTGCGTGTGTGTGAGTGTGCGTGCCTTACGTGCCTTTATTTATTTTGGAAAAGGTTTGCTCTGGTTTCGTCGTGCCTTGCTTTAAAGGCTCTGAAATCCTCTCCCCCCCACACACACCCCGGATTCAGAGGAATAAATATGCATGGCTTGTAGTTCTGTTGCAGCTCTCGCTCCCAGCTGATGGGTGACGTGGAGTTTGGAGGCTCGCAGATTGGCTTTTTGATTTGGCTTCTTGCTGCAGTTGTGCAAACCTCGCTGGCTCCCAGCATCCAGGCTCAGCGCTCTGCCGAGCACCGTAATGCTGGGAAGCCTGGACCGAGCCCCGATGGTGTGAAGAGCGGGAGCGGGGGAAGCCCGGCAGAACCGGCGGGCAGCCTGGGGTACAATCCGTTTTCTCTTCCCCCATTCATCTATCCGTCCTCCTCCTCCCCGCTTCGCCAGCGCTCTCTCCCCTCCCCAAACTCCACCGCACGGAGCTGAAGATCAAGGCTGGAGGATTTATCAACGCTTTACCTCCACCCCCACCCCCTTTTCCAGATGCACCTCCCCGCTCGCCCTGACAGCTGCAAAAGGGAGCACAGGTTCCGTAGCGAGCAAGGCAACTTGGACTGACATGCAAAGGCGAACCCCCCCCGTACCCGCACGCACCGTCGGTGAATCACCGGGAGATGCGATGAGCTCCCTTTAGGAACCGGAAGGATTTTGTACCGGGGAGTCAGCGGAGCCCCCCCCGCTCGCCCCTCCAAAAAAAAAAAAATAAAGTCGGGGAAGCAGGCAGAAGGGGTAAGTAAGAGGGTGCTACCCCCCACCCCCGCCCCGGAGCAGACGCAGGGCTGGCGGGGAAGTTTCCCGCTGTCAAGCGGGGCTTCATGCCTTGCATTCGAATGGCGGGGGGGGCCGGGGGGCTCATCTCCCGGGCTGCGGGGTGGAGAAGGGGATATAGCGTTGCCCAGGCGCTGGGAGCTCGCTTGGTCCGTGCTGTTTTCCCGGCGCCGCGGCGGCTCCGTGTGTGTTTGTGTGTGCGCTGCGGGGCTGGGGGGGGGGAAGCTGTGCATACGGCCGGGCGCTGCGGGATGGATGCGCGCCGGGCTGGGGGGGGCGGGGGGGGCGCCCGGCCGGGCGCTGCGGGGCCGGGGCCTGGCGGAGGTGGGGAGGGAGCGGCGGGAGCCGCCGGGGCTGTGCGCGGTAGGGAGCAGCGGCAGGGAGCAGCACCAACCGCGACACCGTGCGCGGCGGCCCCGGGATCCCTCCCGCCGCCGGGCGGGGATGCCGTGGCTCGGCGCGGCCCGCAGGGATGCCGGGGAGCCCGGGGCTGCCGCGCGGGGGAAGCGCCTCTCATGCAGTGCTATAAATTTCCCTCCCCCCACCCTTTTTTTTTTTTTTTATTTCCTTTTTTATACATATACACGTATATTTTTTCCGCCGGGGGGAGGCCGGGCCGGGCCAGCCCCAGCCGGGGGGCGGGGGTGCCGGGGCCGCCGTCCCGGGCAGCTGTCGCCCTCCGTCCGCCGGGGCCGGCTTGTTTACCCCGGGTGTCAAATATAGCTGCTGCGCCAGGCTCTGCCCTAAATAGGGCACGGGGCCGCTCGCGGGGCCCCCCCAGCCCCCGACTGGCAGGGGGAGAGACGCGATACACACGCACGCATACGAGCTGACCTAAATGTCGGGTAATTTCATACTCTTCCTCCCTCCCAGCCTTGCTCCAGGGCTTCATTTTTCTCACCTGAAGTATCAGCCGCCCTGGGTGGGAGTTGAAACCCTTGCCAAGTGCTTTTGGTTTGGGGTTGGTGTTTTTTACTGTTATTCTAAAACGTGAGGCTATGGCCGTTTCCCCCTCCTCCCCCTCAAGTGGAGCTGTAGTGTAACGGTTGGGTTCCTGGCTCTTCAGCTTGTTCTGGGGATTTTTCACCCTAAAAATGTGTTTCAGATGTAAGGCGAGACGCTGGAGGAAGGTGAGAAGGGCTGCCTTATGCACCCCCCCCCCCCCTCATGCTTGTGCGTCTCTTCCTTTGATCGCTCGCATCTCTTTATAGAGCAAAAGGGTGGTTTTGTTGAGCTGGGTTTTGTTTCTGGAGAGGACAGGGCTGGAAGACTTAGGTAACAGTCAGCGGCATCTTCCCATTCAGAAGTGCTCGTCCCGCGCTCTCTGGCGGGAGGCCCGGGAGGAGAGCAGAGCTGGCCTTGGGGGACTGCCGTGACGCGGAGGCCATGAAGGTGCACTGTAGGTTTGGTGCAGCGGGGAGAGGCATCGCTCCCCCGCTGCACGGGCGCGTTCCTAGGGAGTCCCTAACCCTGCTCCATCCACTGCCGTTGCGGGCGTTTGTTTACCCTGGCCGTGGTTTTGCTAAGAGAGTAAGTCACGTTTGGTGCTTACAGTCGGGCTTCTGTGGTCAACTGGAACAAGACTTGTTTCCTGAGCAGAGGTAGGGATGTTAGAAGAGAGCACGTCCAGCTACTGCCGAGGGCTGGCTGGGGAGGAGCGAGCACAGCCTGGGAGCCCTCAGTGCTGGAGTGCAAATAGCACTCAGATGGGTTACCCCCCTGATGTCGATAACATCAAACCGGGGTGGGGAAGGAGAGGACTGAATGGGAGTAGATAGAGTGCCCTAGGTAAAAAGTGCACTACAGCAGACGGTGTTGTTTTTACACGAGCCAACTGTGAGTCCTTTTCCAGGGAATCAGTGGTTCAGGCGTTTCCCAAAAGCCCAAGGTGTGACAGATTGTGGTAATCCCGCTGCTGAGGTCCTGTGTGAGGGCAGTGGAAAACACAGGTAGGCTCCCGGTCTCTGGCAAGCCTCCAGTGTGCTGCTGGGCACGTCATTTCATCTCCCTGGGTCTCATTTGTATCGTTAATGATATTTTTCTACCTGTGTGGGGATTTGGTGAGGACATGGTTGCAGTAGCTAGTGGGTGACAGGGTGCGAGAGGGAAGATGGATATGTAGCTATCCTAATGCCACTCTGCGTAGCACTTGTCCCTTGCAGAGATTTTCCCTGTCCTCTGCAAAGCTGCCACCTGAGAGGATGGCACCTGGGACTGCAGATGCCATCGCCAGGCAGGATAGTCCTTTCCATTGCCGTGGGCAGCGCGGGCAGCATGCTCTGCGCTGCCTTGAACACCAGCATCCAGGACAGGAGAGCTCACATGGAGCCAGATGCCGAGCGTGGCCTGGGTCGTGCACCACGCTGGGCTCCATAGACTTTTGTGCCAAGCGGATATGCGAGCAGGAGCTGCCCTGTTCAACCGGGGACCACTTTGTTGTTGGGAGTCATGGGCAGCCATTCTGCGTGGTGTGCTCAGGACACTGCTCGTTGGCTTGGCCAGCTTGTAGGAAGGAAAGAGGCACCCAGGGATGAACCTGGCCTCCCTGCTTCCTCTGCCTTTTTCTGGGGCTGGTGGGGCTGGAGTCAGATGAGCGTGGCAAGTCCTATGGTAGTGCTGGTAGGACAGGAAAGGGTTTTCCTAAGGTCCTGGGCTGACCTGCTGCCGTGCTGTGCCCTGATCCTGCACACATCCCTTGGTTTCTGAGGGTCCTTCCCCCGCTAGGCATCCTCCATCCCCAGGGCAGGGAAGTGCTATAATGGAGTGTGTCAGCACTTTTATTAGAAACCGAGTTAAGATGTATTTCCTCCACCAATATTTTCAAGTGAGCACTATACAGATAAATGGTCTGTCTGTCAGGTTTTTGTTTGCTTGTTTTAAACAAACAGCATCAGTCTCCTCCCCTAAGTTTCCCCAATGACCAAGTGGCGTTGATAAATAGTCCCTTGTTCTTTGTTGCTGTCATGTTTCAGATGCCTTTCATGTGCTTCAACAGTTAAAAAGATGGCTTTGATTGCCAGCCAAATTTCTTTTCTTTTTTTTTTTTTTTTTTTTTAAATGAGGCAGTAATATCTAATTCTCTATTTAAAAGAAAAAAAAAGTGAGGGAAATTAAATTACATGAACAAAAAATATCTTCTTCAAATGGAAATAAAATAATCTCTGAAGCCAGGAAATTGATAGTTGTGATGCTTTCTCTGCCATCACCTACTGTGTTTAGGTATCGTGGCATAGATGAATACTACTGTTGTTTTAATGTTTAGATAACGGTAACTCCTGAAGGCATCAGCCTGGTTGGGGGTGCATGTTTCAAAGTGCCATACAGACATCTAATAAATGGTCGTCTCTGTCCTGAAGAGTTTGATACACTGAGAGATACATGAGATCACAAGCTGTTCTTGGGGCATGTTTAAAGCACCTTCTGTGCTGGTCCTACATTCGTGAAGTGGGGGGGGGCTGTGGGGTTTGCGGCTGAAGAGGAACTTGCTGTCCCTGCTCATCTCCAGAATGAAATCCAAGGGCCACCTCAAGCCTCCCGCAGCTTAAATGGGCTGCTGGGCCGCCTGGGGACTAACACATACAGACAGTAGTTGGCTTCCCTCCTTCCCCTCTGCTCTCCCTGCCTTAACACTTTAAACTGCAAGCTCTGGTTGAGGGCCGTCGCGGATGTGCACAGACGAAGTTCAGCACGATGGCCTCCCAGTCTCCCCCCTTAGGCATTTCTGTCACAGGGTTTTCCAGGAAAAGTGAGGTGTCAGGGATGTGTCATGCCGTTCTGCAGGTATCACCGCCACCCCATCTTGCCAGCGTCACGTTGAGAAGAGCCAGGTGCCATTGTTCCTGCGGTACAGCATTGTAATTAGTTTACCCCATAAGGCGCATTTATAAACAGGTGATGATCATGCCCCCATGCTCCTTCAATTCTCAATTTTCTGGTAATTCTGTCTTTAAATCCGCTTGCTGGTGCCTTTGATCACGCAGCTGAGCCGTCGTTGATGGCTCTGACAGTTGACATCATGGGAGAGAGGGGAGCTTAGGGCTCTTAACATTTCTTTTATGATAGCTTGTTTTCTAACAAAGCACCCCAATGAGGATTTTCTAGCATAATAAAACAGGGAGCTCTTCCAGAGGACTCAGATTTAGGGAGAAGCTCCTGTTTCCATTCAGCATTTCCATTTGCTAGCAGATTATCTCAAGGCTGCAAAACTGGACCCGCTCTGTTTGCTTCCTTCCTCTATTCTGCTGTCTTTTTACCTAAGCCTCCTAACTCAGGACAGCAGCAGAGACAGCCAGGTCAAGAGCAATCAGAAATACTAAATATCCTGTGCTGCTGGGCATGTTTTGCAACCAGGGAGGTGTCAAAGAGTTTTAGAAACTATAGACGTAGGAGACTGCATTGCCACGGCTTTCATCGTCACCCTCTCCTTGCCTGGTACTTGGAGGCTGTCTCAAAGCAAACAGCAGCGCTCTCCAGCAGCAAAGCAGAACACGTTTTAAATCGAAAGAAACGTAGCGATGCAGGGATGTACCTGTGAGAGGGCGCTTAGATCTGATTGCTGAGGTTCTGTGGAAGGTGACATGTCCAGGAGTGAAGGGGGGCCCCTGGTGCCAACACCGCAAGGTGCCATGCCAGCGTGCTTGTATGCTGTGTGCTGGCGAAAGCTGGTTTCCTTCCCTGGGCCAGAGCAAGGGCAAAAGCAGGAAGAGCCAGAGCATGTCTGCCTCTTGCTCTTTGGTCAGGCTGTGGATGTGTCCTAGCTCCCCTCAGTGCAAGTAGTGGTAGGAGAGAGTCTGTCACCAGGGTCCAGGCAGGCTGCGAAACCCACCACTGCCCCAGTACCACAGCTCCCTGCACCCTAATTGGGGAAGGCAGCACTGCCTCCACCATGCATTTCTGGTCCATGCCAGCTGGTGATGGATGGGGACTCGGAGTAACGCTCTGTGTGAAGAAGTCATCCTTTTGCCCTCTGTACTGTTTGCTGCCAGAAGGATTTGTTTTGGGGCATTAAGGTCTGGATATCTTGGTTTACCACCTTGAGGTGGACCTTCCTTGGTGGGAAGAAATACCTTGATGTTGAGTTTAAAGTTCACCTTAATCACAGAATTATTCTGGTTGGAAAAGACCTTTAAGATCATCGAGTCCAACCATCAACTTAATACTGCCAAGTCTACCCTAAACCATGTCTCTAAGCACTACATCAACTCATTTCTTAAATACCTCCAGGAATGGTGACTCAACCACTTCCCTAGGCAGCCTGTTCCAGTGCTTGATCACCCTTTCCGTGAAGAAATTAGTAATTTTTCCTAATACCCAATCTGAACCTCCCCTGGTGCAACCTGAGGCCCTTTTCTCTCATCCTAATCCTTGTAACTTGAGAGAAGAGACCAACACCCACCTCTCTACAACCTCCTTTCAGGTAGTTGTACAGAGCGATAAGCACTTTTATCCTCTTCCATGGTTTTGGTTGGCATTACCCAGCGACCCTTGAACATGCAGGTAGGTTGGGAAGAATGGAGATGGAGATGTGTCTCTGCGTAGCAGGACGAGGCTGTCGTTAAATGGTTTGGGAGGGTGTTGCAGGATTCACTGCTGCAAGAGGCAAACCTGCCCCTGCTCGTAGAGCTAATGGCCCTGCCATGCTTGTCACTTGTACCTTGGTTTCTACAGTCTTCCCACCCTGGCTGCTTGCTCCTGCTCCTGTCCCACCCCTGCAGGGACAAATGTGTCCAGGTGGTGTGTCCAGTGACTTCAGCCGGATGCGTTCTTGGTTCTTACGCATGGCATAGCCGTGCAAACAGTGATGCCAGCAAAAAAAAAAAAAAAAGGGGCAGCTAGCATAGAGTGGGAACAAATGACCAGAGGTGGAAAATGTTCAGGTTGTCTTAAGTCCTGCTTCCACCTGTAAAGCTGCTGCCTGAATTGCCTGCAGCAGTTAGGGCTTGGAGTTGGTTCAGCCTTGAAGTCTGCTCTTGATGAGATGGATAGTTCTGAATGCAAATGAGTTGCAAAGAACCTAAGAGTGAAGGGGTCTGCAAAGCACTTCTTAAGCAATTAAGAGGCACAAGAATCGGCAGGGAAAGAAAGGCAAAATAATTTCTAATACAAAATCTTCCCAAAAACATGCACAGGGATTGATCCTGATTAAAAAAAAAAAAAAAATCAGGGAGTCTAGGCCAAACTGTTTCTCAGATGCAACATGCCAAATGGACTCAGGTTCCTCAAGAAGAGAATAGAATGAGGAGTTCCCCTCTGCTCTCAATTCTTTCAAGTCCCTTGAAAGCGTCACACTAGCACTCAGCACTTCATCAACAACAATCTCTCCATGTTGAAGGCTCCAGACTGCATTCCCTGGCAGTGCAAGTGGAAGCGGTGCCAACTGTTTTATTAGGTTTGCACCCACGAAACCCACTAGCAGGGAAGGACCTGACGCCTTGTCCTCACGAGGTCGCAGCGGGCTAAGTTTGTGCTGTTGCCCTGCGCTGGCTGAGGGTGCTGTGTTTAGCCGGTATGTGAGTCCTGGGGGAGCTGCCTGCCTGGGGGCTAGGTGTGTGAGCACCTGAGGGAGGTGGAGGTCTCGGTGGTCCTTATCTTCAAGGTGAAAGGCAAGGTGGGTCTCTGTGTGCGTTTTTCCTTTGCGAAGGATAATGACATGCTGCTGCTTTTGTTTTGACAGCCCCCCCACAAGAATGGGTTCAAAGCTTGGGTTGTAGGAGGCCGGCACGTGAGACGCTGCAGGAGTTAGACGTGATGGGGAATTCTCCTGGCTGAGCATCTTGGAGATGGGTGCACTAGACGTTGCCCTCACATAATTTACCACCTGCTCTGACTCTTTAAGCATCATTTTTTCCTTCCGTTTTAACCTTCCAGAGTAGTTTCAGGTTCACTTCTTCTAGTAAATGTTTCCTTTTCTCCAACTTGAATAATCCATCTCCCCAAAGCTGACCTGACAGATGTTTCCCTTGCAGTGACCCTGCGCACACAGCACACTTCATGAAACCCTGGCTTCCGTGGGGAAATGCAGCACCAGCAGTGACCCTGCTAGTGTCCCAGCTAAAAATAAAGCCTGTCCCTCCTGGCAGTGTTGGGGTTTGCTTTTAAGTAAGTAGGCAGTTTTACCCATCGGCTGCACTGTGCTCTTGTGCCAGGCAGAAGGCACGGCTTAACCTTCAGAGCACAGCGGAGCTGCCTTCCCTCTGGGGAGTCGCACCGGGAGGCTGAAGGGGAGAAGATGCTCAGCTGCACTTGGTGCACCTACATCACTCCCAAAAACCCGTCAGTTTGCCTGTTGCCTGCCTAGATCCATCTCCTTGCTGCTTCATGCATTCCAGCGAGTCGCAACCACTTCTCCTTCCCTCAGCTCTGGCATTTCCCCTCCTCTGCTTTTCCTTCTTAAGTACATAGATTTCTTCATGATTCTCCGGCAACTGCCCCAGCTCCTCACTTCCCATAACAACTCCAAGCCGCCTAGCTTCCCAGTCTTCCGACAGCATCCCTCGCACGTTCAAGCCCCATTTATCCCTTGTGTGGGGCTTTCTGCCTGTGTCTCAGGTCCGCATGGGCTTGGCTGCCGGGACAAAGCAAGAGGTTGGCCCAGTCGGGAAGCAGGTGCTCGGTTAAGAGGGGCCCTTCCAGCTTTCACTGTACACACACATGAGTGAGTTTCACAAAAACGGGTCAGCAAGTGGTTGAAATATGCTCTGGTGCAAGAGGAAGGATGCATCCTGGCTGGTGAACCTGTGGATATTTTATTTCCATGCACATCTAGTTTTTCTTTAAGCCTTCCAGTACTTACCTTTAATTATTTCTTATGGCATCGGCTCCACAGATTGCACAAATGCACAGCATAGGATTTAAAATGTTTCCATTGCTCACTAGATAAAATAACCCCGAACCTGGGAACTTTCTCTTGGTGTTAGCCTTGAGCTTCTTTTGGCCTGGTTGACCCGCCCTGTCCCTCTGACCAAAGCTGACTTCCTGCTGAGAGCCGAGGGGAGGGATGTGGGCGTTGTGAAAGGGCTGAGAACCGTGCTTGGTCGTGCAGGCTTCCAGAAACCTCATCTCCTTGCCGTTGCAAAGAGAGAACGCAGAGGTGGCACGGTCATAATTTGCAAGGGGCCACATGGGAGCCAGCGGCTGTGAGGCACGGCGGGCTGGCTGCAGTCACCGCTGACAAAAGGGTGTCTCTCAGATGTCACGTTCTTAGGCGCTTCGTGAAATGTGCACCAGCGGTGGCTCGCTGGCCAGCGCGCAGTGCTCAGGAGGGGCCGCAGCATGCGCTGCCTCTTGCTCGGCTTGTAGCTGGGTATGGGAAGGACCACAGGGGTTGCTGTGGGAGGAGGGGTCACGGCAAAGGGCACGGAAGTGTCTGTGGGGAAAGCAGAGGGCAGGGAGAATGGGCTGAAGAAGGATTACTGCAGAGTGGAGGGTTTGTTAGGATACAAGGCTCAAATTCATTGAAAATCCATTTTTATTCATTTGTCTGCTCATTTTGCTCCCACTGCAAAATAGATTCATTTCAAGGCTTTTCTTTAAAGTGGCTGTCCTTTTGCTGCTTCTTTTACTCATTTGTGTTGCTGACCTGAACTAAATAGTAACGGGTGGCTTTGCACAGGGGATCACTCTCCCTGTCCCACCGCTTCTCACCCACCGGTGTTTGCGGACTGTTGCTCCTTTCCTGGGCGAAGCAGGTTTTTCTAATGCCTCTGACAGATTTCCCAGATGACGGGAGCTACTGTCATCAGCGATTGCGGGGAGGGCAGGGTTCAGGGCACCACTGCAGAAATACGGCTGAGCGGGAGAGGCTTTCTGGGCTGCAGGAGCAGGGGACGGGGACTGAGTGTGGAGTAAGGCTGTGAAAACAGGCTGTTCACTCCTGCCATAGCTGTTGCTCACGTATCCTCCACTGAAACTCCCAGCAAGTGAGGGACCCTGCAATTTTCTTGCCTCATCTTAGGAGAGATGTGGACTTCAAAGCAAGTAGAGCACATCTCTTTTTTCATCTCTTTGCAGAAATGGATGTAAAGACAATTTCTGCAGTGCCTGAAGGGGAGCCAAGCTCCTCAGTAAAACTCATGGAGTTCTGGGACGGCTAGCATCGATAACGGAGCCTGTGCCCTTCAGTGGCAGGGTAGAGGCTGTCCTCTTTCTGCCTTGGTGGCTTAAATAGACCGTACAGTGGGTGGCTGCATGGGATGAGCATGTTATCCAAGCACCTGTATTAAGCCAGCAACTCCTGTCATTGTACCTCCAGGATGAGGCACTTCAGGATGCTGATCCAAGGTGGCACTGGGCACATGGTGGAAAAGAGAGACTCCAGGCCTTGTTTCCTGGGGTCGTGGGAGGAAGGAGGGTTTTCTCCTTTCCTTGTCTTGTTTCAGTGCATTTGGCTGATGTGGGCACCTCCCATGACTCAGCTGCTCCTGTTGGCAGGACTAGTAGTAGCAAACCCAGGGCCAGCATGGAGTGTTAGCGGGAGGGAAGAACCAGGGTAGGATGAACAGTATGGAGGAAGCAGGAAGGTGCCCCCAAGCCGATGTGCATGACCTGGGTCACAAAGAGGAAATAGATTAAACTTTCCTTTTGGAGGTTCATGCTATATGAAATGTTGCCAAAGCTCCTCAGGCAGCTCTTCCAGTAGAATAAGCTGGCTCTGATAACTTGGGCTCATTGGACCTATGCTGATTTATGCCAGAGAAAATCGGGACCCTCTTCTCTCTTCTCAGCCTTCAGCTGATGGTATGCAGGTCGACTGGGCTGGAAAATTAGTCCTCACTTTTAAGATGACTGTGCAAAAGGAGGCTTTTGGAGGGGAGGGTCAAGGGAATGAAGCTGGTGTAAATAGTGCTCTGAATACAATGAAAATACGGTTTCTTCTGCGTTGGAGATAAACAACAGCGTGATTATTATGTACTTTGCTAGGAAATTCTTCTGCTATATGATGCCCTGCATCCAGTTTTCAAATGTTCCTCATTAGTATCTAAGTTAAGACTTGTTGACTGCTGGGAATTAGGAGAGCATCCTTGCAGGCATGTTAGAAATGGCAAAGGAGGAGCCTTGTCCTTTTCAGACAAGGTGCTTTGTTGTATGTGCCGCTCCCAAGTTGGTGTATGCGTATAGGAGATCCTGGTTTTTTGAATGTTCTTGATGGATCAAGTCACATATTTACCTAGCCTAGCCCTATGCCTTTTGGGTGTGAAACCTGCCTGGTGCTTTCAGCAGGAACCAAGAAATAAACCTCATGTCTTTCTTTGGAGAAGACAGCAGCGGCCCCTGGTAGTCATCTGTCTGGTTTTCTGCAGGAATTTGAAATCATGTTTGGGTGTCCAGTGGAAAATCCATGATTTCAGTGGGGTCAGAGTGTCCAAGCAGGTTAAAGAGCTGCTCCATTAAGCTTCTAGCAACCCTGTAAAATCTGGTCATTTGCGATTCCTTCGTGAAATATCTGCGACACATTGAGCCCATGGATGGGGCACAGGGAGAAGTTAGTGCTGCTGTAAGAATGAGAGAGAAAATGTGAGTATTGAGGGTGGCTAGCTCCAGATGATATTTTGGATAACCTACCCTTGACAGGACAGAGTGGGACAGGCAGCCAGGGAGGGCAGACCTGCAGCTGAAATACAGAAAAGGGTGAATAATCCTGTCTGGTAATGCCATAGTGAAGAATAAATCTCTGCCTGCCTTTCCCACAGCCCACAAGGAAAACCATCAGAGGGTAGGGGGCAAAGAAATGAACGTGGGGCAGCAGATAGCCTGGAGACTGCTGCCATTTACTGTAATTGCCGTAGCAACTCGGTTTCCACTGTTTGTTGTCCATGTCATCTCTGCAATTACCATATGGTAAATATGACTTGAGTCTCTAGCAAATAACAGAGCTAATATTAAGAGAGAATCTGTAAACAGCTAGTGCATAAATGAACAAAGAGCAATAAACAGCCTGGACTTATGAGGAATGAATTAATCATAGTAGATGTGAGGATTTATTTATTTATTTTTTAAGCAGTCGCAGAATTAACAGCTGAAAAAACACAGAAGGATTAAGATACCTAAATAGTCAAAAAGAGATACGTGGGGATGTGTGTCAGTAAAGGGTGAGGGTGCTGTGTGAAATCTTATTTGATAACTGTATTCAAATGGGTGAATTTACAGGTTTTGGCACCTTCCAAGTGAAGTGGGAGGTATTTTGAGGATAACCCATAGCTCAGTGCATTTTTCACGCCTCCTGCTGTGCTCAGATCCACAGAAGCAGTGAGCCCGTTACAGTGTATTTCCCTCCTCTCAGATGGAGACCCTGACTTTTTGGTTGAAACTCTAAAAAATCTGTGCTTTCGTCCCACGCAAACCGGGCAGCACGGCACAGTCTCACGCGAGCCACGCCGCGCTGGGGACACAGCAAACAAGCGGAGAGACCTTTGAAAGCGAGCAACATGGTGAGCCTGTCTGTATCAATCTAGATTTAATCATCGCAGCAGCCCGGTACCTCATGAAAACCTGCTGTTCAGCAGAGCTGGGGGGTGAGAGGCTTCACTGCCCAGGCTCAGCCTTCCTGCTCCAAGAGCAGGTCTGCTGCTGGTTTTTCATGGGAACAGGCACCGGAGTTATGATGCTCCCGAATACCTGGCTGCTTCTGACTGCCTTGAAGATGGAGAACCAAGAGGAGATCAAGATAAATGATTAAAGGGCAGCCTGGACTAATTTATAAAGATTAAAATAAATTTGTGTGCTTTGGCCAAAGAATAACTGTGGAGGAGAACAGCTATTTACAAGTATCTGAAGCATGTAAATCTCAGACAGGGAGGAGAATGGTTGAGAGTGCTCCAAGGACAGGATAATGAGAACTAGCAGCATAAATTTTCTTAATTTCATCCTAAATATAAGGCAGACAGTTAAAACCTCCGAGATAAATTACATCATGGCAGAGTCTCTGTGGGAAGTTGTGGAAATGCCATCACTTGGGTAATTTAAAACTGGTCTGGACAAAGTGCTAGGAAATACTGTTCACAAGGGGAACAATGCAGTGGGAGCCCCTGAGGCGTGGACCAGACAACTCTGCTGGCTCTGGTCTAATGAAGTCTGAAATTAGTGAAACCTGTGCTAATTGGTCTAAGTGAGGGCCTTTCCTATCTACCCTGTTTCTGTGCCTGTTGCGCAGAGGAGCGCAGAAGTCTTCAGTCTAACATGACGAATGACAAGCCGCCTGTTCTCCTCTGCAGTGGTAAAGATGGTTTCTGAAGTGTAGCCTTCTCCTCTCCTCTCCTCTCCTCTCCTCTCCTCTCCTCTCCTCTCCTCTCCTCTCCTCTCCTCTCCTCTCCTCTCCTCTCCTCTCCTCTCCTCTCCTCTCCTCTCCTCTCCTCTCCTCTCCTCTCCTCTCCTCTCCTCTCCTCTCCTCTCCTCTCCCTGTGGTCTTCCCAATCTTCTGCTGCCCTGTTTGTGCTGCTTCTGCCTCCATTCACTTTTTTTAATATTTTCTTTCTCACCACGCCATGAAGGAGCCCTTCTGAATAGATTTGTGGAGGGCTCATAATTCCTGTTGTGCATGGTGTGGCATTTTTGGTCAAGACATATTTTTTTCTATATTCAGACCAAACCAAAAAAACCCCATGGTTTTCCTTGGAGGAGAAGTTTCCAGAGGATCGGAGCAGTGTGTGCCCCAGCTGCTGGGGTTAGCACCCAGCGTGGATGACTGATGGGATCCTGGGGTAACACAGGGCTTCCTGCTCAGCTACTTGTTGCATCAGATCCAGCACATCACATGGTTTCTTTTGTTTGCCTCAAATGAGTGGTTTCTGTCAGAAAACTTGTGTTTTTCTTAACTAATTCTGGATCTAAAGAGGGTGAGATATGAGTACAACACCTTTTCCCCTCTTATTTACCACTTAGCCTGCCTCTGTGTACAAATAACTACTGGCTCTGCAGCACAAATGCATTGTTGACAACAAATCCTAGGGTCTTTAATTGTAGCTGTTGCAGATCTGTCACCAGAGCGCTAAAGAAATGTCACGAGTTGCGGCTGTCATCTTTCCTCTAGGATGCTGTGAGTCACTAGGTGATAAGTTGCACTCCGATGGTGGCACCTGAACCAGCAGTATAATATGTCCGTGAAGCAGGAGCAGTAAATAACAAACCCCGTGTGCTGCTACGGGCAGTACATAAAATGTCTTTTACTGACAAGAAGTTTTCCTCACACTGCTGGAATAATTTTTTTTCCCTTCCCCCCTCTCCCCAGATGGTCTTTGCTGCTCTGTATGAACCAGCAAGACAGAGAGTGATGAAAACCGGTGCCTCGAAGGCTGTAGCAGAGGAGTCAGTGCCTGTTACAAGCCCACACGTTGTTGGGTGGCTGCTCTGCATTGTCTCCATCAGCTGCACGCCGTGGAGCAGGCAGGAGGGCCACCGAGTGGATGACCCAGTAACTCCGTGTCTTTATTTCCCTCAGCCTCCCAAACCTCAGAGGAAGGACTTTCAGCCTCCTCACTGGGCCTTTCACATCATGGGCCCAAAGAAGGCTCTTGAAAGTACCTGCCCTCTCAGTTTGGGGCCATTCACACTGTGAAGAATGGTGTTTTCAGATGTGCCCTGGTATTCAAGCCCCTAAGGGCTTTAATTGTGTTTAGAAATATCTCTAAACGCAATAAAAAGACTGATGTTTGACTAAGTGTGTGATGGAGGCTTCCCATTGACTTCCCAAAGGTCAGGACAGTGACTTTGCTGAATGTGCACGTGGTTGCCACCGAAGCACTACTGTGAGGGTGGCTGAGGACTGGCACGGGTTGCCCAGAGAGGTTGTGGAGACTCCATCCTTTGTCCTCGAGTATCCTCTGGATATTCAAAAGCCAGCTGGGCATGGTCCTGGGCATTGGCTCTAGGTGGCCCCGCTTGGGCAGGGGGTTGGACCAGGTGACCTCCGGAGCTCCCTTGTATCTCCCATGTGAATTGGCCACTCGAAAGTAATATGAAACACTGTTCAGAAAAACAACACAGGGATTGTGTAATATTAATGAAAAGAAAAAGATCCATCTATATCAGAGCAGATAATACTGCTTTTTAAGCAGGAGGATGGCCACTGCTAATCTATATGTCAGCCTAAATACCAGGTTTTGTTTTCTGAATGTAAAAAAGGCTACAGTGCTGGGGAAAAAAGTGAAAAGGGTAAACGCTCGCTGTGCCTTAGCCTGAGGAATCCCAGACATATGGACGTGTATGGGGAATGGAAGAGCAGGCACGCTGTGCCGTCACGATTAAGCCTGCAATAGAAAGTGCGCTTTAGACAACTATCAATTACATCAATTACATCTTTATAATACCTGAGTTTCACAAGGCTGATGGTTTGTCTGCTGAGGATGTACGGTGAGGTAGAAAGCTGGGAAGGCTATACTGATCCCTTGTAATTTAGCTTTTTGTATACACCTCCTCGCATGACTCTAAAGGCTTCCACACCATCAGTAAGGGTGGCCCTCAGGAGCGTGGCTGTGGCTGCCCGCTGAAGGGTTTCCTTCAGTGTCTGCCACCTCCTGCTTTACGTGTCTGTGCACGGAGCGTAAACTGCGGCTCCTGTATCCATATATATCCATCTGTCCTGTACAGATATTTTTCAGCTGAGGTGAGAATGAGGATGTAAAATGCCCAGCCAGTCAAGTGCAGCCGGTGTGGTATTAGAAGGGGACAATTAAGTACAGGCATCTTTATGGGTTAGCTATTTATGTCACTGCTTCTCCAGGAGCATCACAGATACTGAAATAAAGGAAAACCTGTCATGGACCCGTTCCCAGGGCCAGGTTGAGTGTTGGAGGTTGCTCCTAACCGTACACAGACTTGTGCTCCGTTTGAGTCAGCCCCTGGGATCACCGAATGTAACTGCATCCCATCACTGCAGCACTTCTGTAAGGAATTAGTAGACTTGAGACGTTATGTCAATTAAGACCCATTTACCACGTGAGAATGGTAGGAACTGCTCAAATTAGTAGTGACACCAGCTTGCAAATACTAAAAGACTTGCTACGAGAGCTGTGTTTTTTATGATAGCTTTTTGCATGATCCTGAGATGAAAAAACGGCTGCTTTTGACACATACCGAGGGGTTATTCTGTAGGCAGCTAATTCTGGGTTTCGGCATGTTTACTGCAAAGTGCAAAGCAACAAGCACCTACGTCTCCCTGCCATAACTTTTTCATAGAGGCAAACTGCAGGGATCTGTCATGTCCTAAACATGAGTTACAGTGCTTTTTCCCTCATAAAACCTAGCCGGTGCGGTAACAGGGAGCTAAACAACCTATTGCTATGCAGTAACGTGTGTAAAGTCAGCCTGGGGTCTGTGGTTGTGCTCGTACCAGGTCGGTGTGTGCCATCAGTGTGATGGTTTAAGGCCAGGTCTGTGCTTGGAAATTTGCATTTGTCTGACAAAATGGATCTAATTACACTGCTCTGGCTTGTGGCTTGCAGGTAAATCTTAACTTACACTCTGCGTACTACTCTTGTAGTGATGAGCAAAGGGCACAATTGCCTTTGAATGGAGATGATTGAAAAATACGCTTTGTTTTGTTCTAAATATTTTGTTATGATGTGGAGGGAGGAGTTCAAATTAGGTACAATACCTCTTCTGTGAAAACTCTGTTATTTGTGTTCTTTAGCAGAAAGGCTATAATTTCAATTTTTGCTGATGCTTGTTAAAAAAAAAAAACAAAACGCTTTAATGTATTTTGGAGTTGAGGAATGTGAGCTCTTGTTATTAAGCTGAACCTTATTTCCGTCTCCTCCAGATTTGCGGCAAGGCTATAAGATGATGCTGATAGCAGTGCTGTATCCTCTCTGTTCTGGGGCGGATGCTTGTCGAGCAGACAAACCCCTTGATCTTGAGATGTCTCCGTCTGGCCCTCATGCAGTGCCCACGCCTGAACGGGGCTCACCCAGCACTCAGATCTAATCAGCTGCCTTTCCTGGCTAGTCTGGAGTCAGGGGAGAGAGGATATATGGCCACAGATGGACCCGTGTGTCTGATTGCTTTGGGGCATGGGAGGGAGAAGGAAAGGAGAGGGAGGTGCCAGACAACCTAATCTTATTTTCAGGTCAAATACAAAGGTTTTTATGATGGTTTAAGGGGAACTTTGCCTAAATAAGGAGTTAATAGGGACTTAGAGGTTTGCCTTTGGTTTTTTATTTACTGAGCAGTGAGTAGTCTTGGGAACTTGATATGTGGAGGTTACATGTTAGCAGCCATCAGTGTGTTATGTTGCCTCTTGATTTGATTTCATGTTGTGAATGCTTCCTTTTGAAATTATCCTTGTCTTCACAGACATGTGAGGAGCTGTATACAAAAACCTAAATTATAAGGGATCAGTATAGCCTTCCCAGCTTTCTACCTCACCGTACATCCACAGCAGAGAAACCATCAGCCTTGTGAAACCCAGCTATTATAAAAGTTGTAAGGAGCTTGATAGTTGTCTAACAGCCGTTTTCTACTGCAGGCTTACTTGTGACAAGCGTGGTCTGTGCTACTTTCTGGACTGCCTCCAGAAGTATTTCAAGAACTGATCTTTTTATTTGTGGGTTCTTTTTATGGATTTATGGATCATGTGGCCATTGTCAACTCTTGCAGAAGAAGGAGTTCCCTCTGCTAACATAACTGTTAGGCGTCTTCCCAGAGCTTTGCTATCAAACACTAGCTTGTTCTGGTGCAGTGATCCTTGCAGTGTTTTGTCTGTTTTGCATTGATTGAATGCTTTGAATTTATCCTGCTGGACAGGGGACACTGTCTAGTCCCCTCATTACCAATGCCCTTCTCTGCATGCATTCAGTGTGATAGCAGTAGCAGGGCAGAGACCTGTGGGAGAAAATGCTGCCTGATAACAAAGAGGTAGTGGAAATCGTGACCCTTGTGGGATAAAGCCAAAGACCACCCAACGCCAACTGATGTGGTTACTGTTGCTCCAGCCTCCTGTTGTTGGCATCCCGCAGCAGTGATGTTGCTGGAATGGCGCCTCTCCACACCAGGTGTGGATGTGTTTTGTAAGGCTGGCCTCGGAGGAGTGATGCCGTGACACCTCCAGGGTGACCCGGGGTGACTCAGGACTGTGCCGCAAGCCCGCCTGGAGGATCAGTCATCAGAGCTGACCTCGTGCTGAAGCGTGGCTCTCGTCACAGTTAGCCCTGCTGAGATCCAGGCTGCTACTTAGAGGAGGGGTAGGGGATGTGCCTACTTCACCCTGGGCAGGCCAGAGCTATGTAGATCCCCTCCAGTGGTTTCTGGGTTGGGTTGAGTAGATATATCTGATGGCAAACTTTGCAAACTTGTGCCTTGTTTAAGCAACCTTGCTGACCTAGAGTGAGTTTTAGCTCTTCCATCCTCTGTCATCTGAATGTCAAAACAGTTACCTCAAAGTTTTATTAACAGCAGGTTTAAAATTTCATAGTTTCATCCTCTGTTGTAAAGCACTTTTGCACCAGTTCCCAAGGGGGAGATGACAGTAAGAATGCTTCACTGTGTGTTTCAGATTGGTTAGGTTAATGGTTTTCACATTAATGAACACATATTAAGATCTTATTAGACAGTGTGTCTGTGGGAAAAGCTCCTGTTGTTCTCACTAGGGAGTTTTATCCGTGTCAAAGATTTGCAGGATCAGGTCATTATTGTATCCTTTTAGAAAATGATTGTGACCTCCACTTAATGTTAAAATGTTTGTCAAAGACAGTGAAAACCAGTGGAGAAACATATTCCTGACTTCTGAAATTTTAGTTCACAACCCATAGCCTGAGTTTAGAAGTCCGAACACGTAAAAAGAGGCTATCCTGGTAGAGGCTGTTTTTGAAATAGTATATGATTAGTTTGAGGAAAAATAGTACAATTACCCTCTTCATAAAATCAAATTAAAAATTTAAGAACTGGCAAGGTCCTGGAGTGTGTTGAGTAAAGGATAGCTATATTGGGTTTGCGTGGCAAGGTTTTGGTAGCGGGGGGGTACAGAGGTGGCTTGTGTGAAAAGCTGCTGGAAGCTTCCCCCATGTCCGACCGAGCCAATCCCAGGCTCCAAGACAGACCCACTGCTGGGCAAGGCTCAGCCCATCAGTGATGGTGGTAGCACCTCTGGGATAACGTGTTTGAGAAGCGGAAAAAAAAATGGGAAGAGAAATTGCAGTGAGACAGAGTGAGATGTGAGAGGAACAACCCTGCAGACACCCAGGTCAGTGGAGAGGGAAGGACAGGAGGTGCTCCAGATGCTGGAGCAGAGGTTCCCCTGCAGCCCGTGGTGAAAGGGCAGGCTATGCCCTGCAGCCATGGAGGGTCACGGGGCAGCAGAGACCCCCCTGCAGCATGGGGAGGGCCTCACACCAGAGCAGGGCGATGCCCAAAGGACGCTGTGACCCCGTGGGGAGAGGAGCCCAGGCTGGAGCAGGTTTGCTGGCAGGGCTTGTGACCCTGCGGGGGACCCAGGCTGGAGCAGGCTGCGCCTAAAGGACGGTACCCCATGGGAGGAACCCCACGCTGGAGCAGAGGCAGAGTGTGAGGATCCCTCCCCCTGAGGAGGAAGGAGCAGCAGAGACAGTGTGTGATGGGCTGACCACAACCCCCATTCCCTGTCCCCCTGCACTCCTGGGGGGAGGAGGCAGAGACATGGGGACCGAAGTTGAGCCCCAGAAGAAGGGAGGGGTGGGGGGAAGGTGTTTTAAGGTTTGGTTTTAGTTCTCTTCTACTCTGATTTGGTTGGTAATAAATTAAATTAATTTTCCCCCAAGTCGAGTCTGTTTTGCCTGTGACGGTAACTGGTGAGTGATCCCTCCCTGTCCTTGTCTCAACCCACGAGCCCTTCCTGATACTGTCTCCCCCCTGCCCAGCTGAGGAGGGCAGTGACAGAGCACCTTTGGTGTGCACCTGGCCTCCAGCCAGGGACAATCCACCACAGCAGCAATAGAAACCACCATGGCATTACAGAAGGTAGACAGATATTGTTAATTACAGAAGGTGGTTGTCCCACAGAGAGGAAGGTTGGTGGTAGCAGTGATTTATTTCAGAGGGCAGTTTAGTCATTGTGCTATTCCTAGACAAGGCTCTGAATTTAAGTGATACTCTTAAGTAATTTTTGAAACCAAATTTATGTTCTTGAGTCACGTAGATGTTTTTGAAATTACTCCTGCCTTTCTGTCTATGTGGCTGATCTTGGAAGAGACAGCACCTACTGGCTGCTGTGCGGTCAGCTAGGAGCTGGGAGCTGGAAGTGTCAAGAGGTTGGTGGACACCTGCCAACAGCTGCAGTACAGAGGATGATGCTCTGATGTGCCCAGGGTGGTTTTGGAGCTGCTGTGCTTGTGCAGTTGGTCTCTGTGTGCACCTCGAGTCAGAAACACCCGGAACGTGTCATCTTTACTGTGCACACATCTACCTTGCAGCCGTAGATCTTGGGCTTGCTGCTCACAGGCACTCTACACATTCAGTGGCCCTTTCTCAGGGATTTTCCAACATCCTGAAGCCAGAGATTTGATAAAACACCACGTGGAGCAGGAGGGAAGACAAAATGGGAGCGTCAAACCGAACCCAAGCTGTATGTGTAGCTCAGTCTTCCCTGTGACCCTGAGCTACGCAGGCAGCAAGGCTTTTTAATAAGGCTTCAAGGCTGGGGCTAGGGCTGGGGCTGGCTAACAGTCCTCACCAGGGCTGAGGTGATCCCTGGGGGCTCAATCAGGCACTGGGGTTCATGGACAGGCAGATCAGTAGGCATTGGAGAGAGAAGTATGCTGATGTGGAAGAATCTGTCTCTTCTGAATTAGTCCAGGTAGCATGAAGATGTGTATTGTTTTTCCATATCAAGGATGTCAGATATGGATTTGTGATCCTGATACTGCATAATCCATTCTCTCCCCTCTGCCGTGCTTTGTCAGGAGCGGTTTTGTTCATTTGCAGTCCTTGTTCACGCTTTCCGTCCTGTTTCGCTTGTCTTGATAGATTTTTATCTGAAAGTTGAAAATGTTTTTGTTGATATAGGGAAGATTGCACCTGCTTTCGGAAAGAGGCGAGCAACACAACATGATGATAAAATAGCCATTCGAGATGTATTTGTTAATGCTGATAACGTTAAAAGTGTTGCCTGCAATATTTGCATTGCAAGGGAGAGAGGAGTGAGCTCCTCAAGTGTTCAGGGGCCAGTTCATCTCTTAGAACTGCTGCCATCTGAAGGTTAGGCATCTGTTCTAAATTGGCTGTCTGGGCACTCTCTCGAGACCATGGAGGGAGATGGAAAAGGACAAACTCCCATCTGGAGATGTGTGTCTTAAGTACATCTTTTGGGTCAGAACAGGGGTGGGACAGAAGGAATGGTCCCCTGGAAGCGATTGCCTCTTTCCTCTGACTACAAAGGGAGCTTAAGTGACTTCATTTAACTTACTGCCCAAGATTTAGATACTTACAGTAGAGGAAATGAATCCCAACCCTACTGATTTGGCAGTAGAAACCTCAATGAAAGTTAGTGGGAGTTAAGGCTCTTGAACCTTCCAAGTGCTTTAGATAATGCTGCTATTAAGTTTGATGTTTCCTGTGAGATACTTGGCTGTGTCTGGACTCACAAACGTGATTTGTCAGCTAAGCCTGAGACCAAATTCTTCCAGAGGCCTGTTATAAAGGAAGGAGAATAACGTGATCCATGACAATGTGAAGGTTTCAGAACCCAATTTTAAGTGGTGCAAGCCCTACAGCGATGTAGTCTCTAAGTAATGGAAGACATTATTGGGAAGTGATATGCCACATCTGTGTGATACATTGATCAGTTCCTTTGGTTTTTTGTTGTATTTTAGGTTAGAGATTACTTTCATTTTAGAGGGTACTTGAAAATACATCAATTTCTTAGGGATGCAGAGGGAATGTTGCTGGGTACAAGCATTTTGCTCTGTCTTCTAGGTTCATAAGCACAGCTTTTTCTAACTGTGGCGGTTTCGTAGGTTTCTGTGACCATTTAAAAGCAGGATTATTGATGTAAAACATGATCATCCAGATCAAGGCTACTAAGAAATGGTCTTTGTCACTTTGCCAAGCACGAGTCCTCTGCCCTATTTCTGGGCTGACATCTTTAATGTGAAGGCCCCGTGCCTCAGAATCTGAGGGAAGCTGAGCCCGAGGATCCTTCTGGACATTCAGCAGCCTAATAGGAGGGGTTGGCTGTGGGGATGGTTTGGCCACTAAGGTATTCCATAATTAATAACTGAATTACATCCAACAAATGGACTTCATTTGGAGATTGCTCACTGACCTTAAATGGTGCTTCTTGTGTTGCTAGTGATTCCTTGACTTGTCTTATCTCCTGGGTGATGGGTCTGGGGAGCCTTTAGATTTGGTTTCTTGTGCTGAGCTGAAGTATTATGTGCTGGGGAACACCGTGGCATCATTAGGTGAATGGCAGCTGAGCACTCAGTACTCCTGTTGCGCGTGTTGTAGGTCAAGAACGGGCTATTATATATATACACTTTTCCTCTGAGTTACTTTTCTAGCAATTAATCTTCATCTGCTGGGCATGTAAATGCTGCAGTTTCTTAGAGTCCCTGCTAAATACCTTCTTCAGAGTGACAGAGACAACCCATGCATCTCTACCAGTACTCTTCAGTGGTGAGATACTGAAGTGCGTTTGGGTAAATGTTGCATCTTCCTTTTCTCTCATGCTTCCCTCCCCCCTCTCTGTTTTGTTTGTTTCAGGTTCTCGGCCTTTTTGGATCTACACAGTGGAAGTTGCATCTTGTGTATGGCGTGGTTAAGCTTGCAGCCTGTCACCTCGGCCTTCCTCCATTTTGGGCTGGTTACTTTTGTGCTGTTTTTGCATGGTTTGCAGGTGGATGCTGGCCTGACGGGAGACTCAACCAGTTCAGTACAAAACAGCTCGTGTTCAGGATCTTTTGACTGCAAGGAAGGTGTTATCCTGCCAATATGGTACCCAGAAAACCCATCCCTTGGGGACAAAATTGCCCGTGTTATAGTATACTTTGTAGCACTGATCTACATGTTCCTTGGAGTCTCCATCATTGCAGATCGTTTCATGGCATCTATAGAGGTCATTACATCACAAGAGAAAGAAATAACGATTAAGAAACCCAATGGAGAGACCACGACGACCACCATTCGGATTTGGAATGAAACTGTTTCCAACTTGACCCTCATGGCTCTGGGCTCCTCTGCTCCTGAGATCCTTCTGTCTCTGATAGAAGTGTGTGGGCATGGATTCATAGCTGGAGACCTGGGGCCGTCTACAATTGTTGGCAGCGCTGCTTTCAATATGTTTATCATCATTGCCATCTGTGTCTATGTGATCCCTGATGGGGAAACCAGAAAGATAAAACACCTGAGGGTTTTCTTTGTCACAGCTGCGTGGAGCATCTTTGCTTACATCTGGTTGTACATGATCCTTGCTGTCTTCTCTCCAGGTGTGGTTCAGGTCTGGGAAGGGCTGCTCACGCTTTTCTTCTTTCCACTTTGCGTCCTTCTGGCTTGGATAGCAGATAGACGTTTGCTTTTCTATAAGTATATGCACAAAAAGTACCGTACTGACAAGCACAGGGGCATTATCATAGAGTCAGAAGGTGATCACCCTAAGGGAATTGAGATGGATGGCAAGATGATGAACTCCCACTTCCTGGATGGAAACTTAGTGACTCTGGAGGGGAAGGAGGTAGATGAATCTCGCAAAGAGATGATCCGAATCCTTAAGGACCTGAAGCAAAAACACCCAGAAAAGGACTTGGACCAGCTGGTAGAAATGGCTAACTACTATGCCTTGTCTCATCAACAGAAGAGCAGAGCCTTTTATCGCATTCAGGCCACCAGAATGATGACGGGAGCTGGCAATATTCTGAAGAAGCATGCGGCTGAGCAAGCCAAGAAGAGCACCAGCTTGCATGAAGTGCGGCCAGATGAACCTGAGGAATTCATCTCCAAAATTTATTTTGACCCATGCTCCTACCAGTGTCTTGAGAACTGTGGTGCCGTTCTCCTGACAGTGGTGCGGAAGGGAGGGGACGTGTCCAAGACCATCTATGTCGACTATAAAACAGAGGATGGTTCTGCCAATGCTGGTGCTGACTATGAGTTCACAGAGGGGACCGTTGTCTTGAAATCAGGGGAGACACAGAAGGAGTTCTCGGTGGGAATTATTGATGATGACATCTTTGAGGAAGATGAGCATTTCTTTGTGCGGCTCAGTAACCTTCGTGTGGTGGAGAGTGAGGAACCTGCGGAGCTCAGTAACTCCCCGTACCCAAAGGCCATATTGGCTTCTCCTTGTGTAGCCACAGTGACTATACTGGATGACGACCATGCTGGCATCTTCACATTTGAGTGTGATGTTATACACGTCAGTGAAAGCATTGGTGTGATGGAAGTCAAAGTCCTAAGGACATCAGGTGCTCGGGGTACAGTCATAGTGCCATTTAGGACAGTAGAAGGGACAGCGAAAGGAGGTGGAGAAGACTTTGAAGACACTTACGGGGAGTTGGAGTTCAAGAATGATGAAACTGTGTAAGTACCCCATTTGTTTCTGTTCCTGGGTCTGATTTTGGTGTTTAACCCCACATTTTGCCTCCATTACAGGTGAATGCTGACAAGGCACAGGCTCCTTTCTTCAGCTTTCCTTTGGTTTCCCTACTTACCTCTTTCAGGCAAGAACCGACAGCAGGATTTAAGAGCTCAAAGCTCTTGGCCCTTCCCTCTTGGGCATGAGAGTGAGGCTTAGAAATACTGTGGGATGGGGGGGAGAGGATAGGAGGAAAATATATCATTCTCTGAGGTCCTGTATTAAAGCTAAGGGTTGATGGAGAGTTAAGGTAGATGAAAAAGGGCGAGCTTTTGCCTGGCTGAGCAAATACGGGAAAGCCTCTTTTTGAACACCAAACATAGACTGCACAGGAGTTTATTGCTATCCCTCGATGAAAAGTTTGCAACAGTTACTCCCAGGCAAGTAAGAGCTGCTGAGTAGATATGGGGCTTTATTTTCACAGGAGCAACACATCATACCTCTGTCTCTAGGCTGCCTGAGCAACTTGCAGGTCCTGTGGCAGCTAATTCACAGCATAGGCCCAGCTATAAGCTTTTCTGCTGGACTTGTGAAATCCTTCCAGCCTTTATGTCCCTATGGTCTACCCATATTCCCCACATCACCTTCTCTATGATCTCCCTATGCCTGTTCTTTTACTACCTGTGTTTTTTTCCCCCTTGTAAAATACCATGGCAATTGGCAATAATGGTCTAAAGCACTGCAGCTCACAGCCTGTCCATGTGGCTCCATGACCCAGTGTTTTCATACAGACTAAAGAAGGGAAGCAGGATAGTCTGCACCTGTCCTGTTAATTCAGCTCTTTCATTGCGTACAAAGTAGGTGATACGAAGCTAGGAAGTAATAAAGACCAGAGAGGCGATAATGTCTAATTGCTTTAAGTACCTGCTGTTAACATTAGTAGGGAATGAGAAAAATCCTTTAGCTGAGTAGGGAGAGGGAGTGGGGTGTGAACCTGGTGCTAAAACTCCCTAGTTTTAAGCGCCTAGGTTCCTCTTGTTAACACCTAATCACTTGAGCCATCAAAGGAAGAATTGTGCAGACTTGGAACTGGCATCAGAGGAAGGAAATCTTTGTACCAAGCCTCCCAGTGCAGTACCCAAAAGGATGTTAATATATTAAATGCTACAGAGTAAGGATGCCCTAATTCAATAGCACCTTCTGCCTTAGCCCACTAAACCATTTAATCCAGCTAATATCCACAGTCCTGATGCTTGATTATAAATACGTGTTCTTCCTATTAAAGGAAGAGAAGCTCCTGCTTGGCTGGGTTTAGCCACTGTCAGAGATGGAAGAGGATCAGCTGTCCTCCTCTGGCTTTTTCAGGGTGATGGGCCACACGGGTTAGTCTCCTTAATTGAGCCGCAAGCTGATTTCTCTAGAGAAAGTGAAGAAGAATGTCAGCTGTATGGTTACCATCTCCTGTGAGTAGACTACCTAAAATAGAATGGGTATTACCTTGCTTCAGCCAGGTCTTCAAAAGAAGGGACTCTTGCTTGAAAAAGACCCTTCAGTGAAAGGCCAGTAGGTTTGGGGTACTAGAGAATAAGCCCATGAGCCATCTTACTCCAAACCGTACTCCCTTTCTTTAATCTTTTGACTGATGGAAGACAACCTTTTGTCTTTTAAAAGTGTGACAGAAGGTCAGAGTATACCCACATAGTTGCTTCACTTGGGTTGAAACAAATCACATTCAGCAGGACCATGTGCATCCTTGTGGGATAGACTTTAATCAAAACAAAGGCAGTCCAGAAAACAAGTATTTGTAGGTTGCTTAATGCTGTTGTTTGAGACCCAGAGAAGATGCCCTAGAACTCAGATGAGACTTTTGTAGTGTACTGAAAACTGTGCCCACACCTAATGCATTAATGTGACTTCTGCGTCAGAAGAGTGCTGGGAGCAAATTCTAGCCACAGTGGCCATGAAGATCATGTGGCTAGCAGAGATTAACTTCTTTTGGAGCTAGGATTAGTGTAGCTGGCTCAACATAGCACTTAATCAAAGTAATAAGACTAACAGGGAGGGAGATCATGTCAGCCACCAGGCTGCCTTTATTCACTCCTAGGTTTCATTTTGAATCTCCAGGTCTTCTGGGAACGAAGTTTTGGGCTGGAAACATGTGAAGGTAGTTTTCAGTAATCAGCCCTTGGCCTTTAAATTCAGTGAACACAGGTCAGTTGCTGTACTTTGCCAGCTCTTCTCTGAGGTGCAGGTGGAAGCAGCTGTAGAAACCTGGAAGCAGTAATGGTTGGGTTTAAGATCTTTTTTTTTTCTTTCTAAATCTGAATGCAGAAAAATAATTTTGGGCAAATATTTAAGCTGTAAACAAATTTGAGGTGACTCAGGTCTGAATTTGGAGTTCAGGCCTGTAATGCTACTATTCCATCAAACACTATCTAGTTCTGGTCAGCCCAGTTTGGGAAGATGGGTAGATAGGGTGTTTGGGATAGTTTTGCTGACCCAGATGGCAGCATGTGAGTGACTGGTCATGGTATTGCTTGGTACAAAGCTGTATGAAGACACTGGGTCACCAAATAGCCAGTGTGTTGCCTGACTGAATATTTGAGGCCCTGCCTCTTAAATGCCTTGCCACTGTGGGGGATCCACCATGGGGTACTGACACCCCCTACGCACTGAAGCAGGGACTGAGGGTCCATAGAGCCTGGTGCAGGGTAGAAGGGAAAGTAGGAAGACTAAGATGGTCAGTAGACAGTGCTAAGGACAAGAGGTCAGAAAGCAGTGAGAAGTTACGGGCTCTGCACTTTATCCTACTGATTAGGCCCTTGCTTAGGAAAGGTTCAACTTGCGCTCTAGTTTCTGTGCTGGTGTAGGAGCTGCTTGTAGATGGAGTCCTGCTTACCTCACTGCTTTAACCCTGTAAGTCTCCTCGTGGAGTCACTTTGTGAAGGTTTTTGGTTCATGGGGGACAAAAATGAATTAAGACCATCTTGCAAACATGTAAGACAGTGCTAGGCTTTGCTGTGGCTATGCACATATGCTAGGGATCTGCAGAACTGCAGGCACAAACAAGCACTGATCGGTGTAAGCGGGAGGAGAATAAAAGCTCCAGCGCATGCTCTCAGCTCTGACACACAAATCAAAAACTTCAGCTCGCATTCTCCAGCGGCAGGCAATCTGCAAGTAGTTTGTAGGTTGGCCTCCTTAAGTGTAGGAATGGCTGGATTAATCTGAGGGGCACTGGATTACATAGCATCCTTGAGATTAAAATATAGGAGGTCACTGCCATCTACCAAATCCCCAGGGCCAAGGATAAGCCTTTTCCCTGAAAACTAAATGGAGAAGGAGTCTTCACTTAGTTTATTTTATCTTGATATATTTTTTTCAGGGCTGTTTTGAAGAGGCTTTCCCTAAAATATGTGGGTCTAAAAAAAGCTGATTTGATGGAAATGTTACAGAATGAGAGGGAAATGGATCCTGCCACCGGGTCTTGCTTATTGCCTCTGTGATTCTTTCTAGACTAACATGGTCAAAGTTTCCTTGCTCACATTTGGGTGGGAGCACAAGAGAAAGCAGGATGACATGAGGAGGATTGAAACAATGCTGTTACTACTGAAATATGGTCCCATGCAGTGTGTGTGTGTGTGTGTGTGGGGTGTGTGTATAGGTGTTGGATAGCTATAAATCAAGCCGTGTAATCTTGAACGCTGTCATCCGTTGAAGGGAATTGATCGGTTGTCAAATACTTGATTATGCTGCCTCTTTTTTTCAATAAATTAGTTACTTCTGAACTCTGCTCTAGTGGGAGTCAGATAAGACCTCAGCAGCTGAAGCAGAATCCTAGTTCTTTTGTTAAGTTGACTAAAAGGAAACACTCAAAAAATCAAGTCCAAAACTTTGTTTTTTTAGAAATTTCTTTTTTTCTTTTTTTGGTTACACAATGACCAAATATGTTTCTGTTAAATGATTTTGTATGGAAATAAATGTTAGGTTTTCTTGGAGGTATGAAAATGTAGATGAATGATTGACCCAGCTGCTTTATCATGTCCAGGCAATAAAAAAATCATTAAGAGCCAGCAGCAAAAAGTGAATTGGGTTTTAAAGGGTTTTCTTTTTGCATAATAAAGGGAACTCCCAGCAAGTAATTAAATTTAATTTGAGTTTTCTCTGTTTAAAACTGTGTTTAAATTCATATGGAAATTTGTGTAGGTCTTGCTTTAGAATGTTTAGGAAGATACACAAGTTACCGGTAGCTAATCAATTTGCCAGCTAGAAAATAAACCAACAAGTTCTGCTGTGGCCATGTCGCTGGCAACAGCTATACTGAGCCGAAGTTTAGGCCAAGAGATCTGCTTTGTTATTTGCCCTTGTTGCTGGCTGCTCAGTTACTTGCAGGACCTGAAGGCTACTAGAGGTGTAGCCCTCTGCCCCGAGTCTGTGGTTCTCGGAGTATTGCCTGTGGCTGAGGAAGGAACCGGGTGTTGAGAGATGCTGTGGTGTTAAACAGACTGCCAAGGCTCTTCGCAAGGTCAGCATGGTTGAACTTCGGGAACACGTGGAAACCTACAGTCACTTACCTGTGTGTGTGTGTTAGGCAGAGCTCTTACTAACAGAAGGGCTGTCTCCTCCACTTGTACAAGGACTGCTGGAGACACACACAGTTAAGCTTGCCTTGATAGGCAGTGAGATTGGGTTTTTTTCCCTTGCGTTAGGATTTGGGCAGGATGTTGTGTCCAAGTTGCACGTTGCCTCTCCTTGTCTGCTTTGCCCCAGATAAGCCCCCGGGCTGCTGTGTGCATGGCCGTGGCTGCTCCGTGGAGCCACCCTGAGCCATGGGCTGTCTAAGTGCGGGGGGCTCGGGCATGCATCTCTAACTGTTGGTGGCTTCAGGCATTCTCTGGCAGGGGACTCATGGACTGTGTGTGTATGTAGGCATGCGAAGGGCAGAGGTGGTCCTGTCTGGGTCAAGCTCAGGTTGGTGCAGTGCCCCAAGGTTGGCTGATGGTTAACAGCTGCCCCAGGCAGCCACAGTTCTCTCGTGTGTTGTGCCAGCCTTGTTTGGTGGGAAGGTCGGTATCCCTTCCTCCTCCTTTTCCTCTCTCACCCACCCACACTTGGATGCAGAGATGCCTGGGCCCTAAGCCCTTGCTCATGGTCCTGCAGTCATGGTTGTGGCATTTTGAGGGGAATGCTGTTAATGACACTTGGCTCTTTTGCATGATGTTTCATCAGTAGATCTCAGCACTCTGCAAAGGAGATTGAGGACATTATTCCCACCTTGCAGATGGAGGGGGGAAAAATACCGAGAACGTGACTTCTCTTCCCTCTGGATTACCCAGCAGGTCAGAGGCAAAGACAGGAATAAAACTGATCTGCCTGAACTGCTGGCCTGTGCTCTATGCAGGAGAAGGTCTGTGTACATCAAGCTTGTAATTTCCTGTTACTCAGGACTTCAGTGAATTTATGCAAATTCACTGACCTCTCCCCAGCCGCTGCAAGTCGAGTTGCTACAGGTACAAGCAGTAGCTGCAATATCTCACTATTCCCCCAAGCTGTCAACAGTAACTGTGGGTTTTTGGTATTCATTTTCCTAAATTAAATGTTGGTCACGTGACATGGAGGTGTGCTGTATCTGCAGACCTTGGTTTATTTATATCCACTGTGATGACTGCAATTAATGACCGAGGTCATAAAATTATTTTGGCAATCTAGCCTGAAACCTTGTTCAACAGCTCTCATACACCATGCACTGCTCCTAAGGCTTTGGATTCTGAGGGGAGAAGCCCTCAAAAAAATTAAGACTGATTAGTGGGACTCTAGGCAATGAGAATTTGTTGTGTGAGGCTGATGGTTCCCTTCTCTCAGGTAACACTGTCTTCCAATTAGAGCCTTCTTGAGATAGAGGAGTTTGGAGGATTCAATTTGTTTCTGTGAGTGGGTAAGCTCCTTTTGGCTTTCTCTTCCTACACCTTCACATAAATTACAAGTTCTTGGTTCCTATTTTAATTTGGATTAAGGGAAAACAGTAGCAGCTGTCCTCAAGTTCAAAAAAAAAAAAAAGAAAAACCCCACACCTTTCCCCTACTATGTTGCCAATGGTGAAAAGCTGTTGTATTTGCTTCTTGCTGTGAAATTCTCATGTCTATGTTCTTAACAGTACCAGTTTCTGATTTAACTGAAGTCCTTACACACACACACACACACACACACACACTCCGACTGTCTGCTGTAGCCCTGCTGTGAGGTCTAGGTGGTGTGACCGGCAGGGAATTAGTGTAAGGCGTCAGGGGACTGTTCCTGGAGCGTGTGTGAAATCAGCCTGCAGAAATGTGAGACCGTGGCACCATCCTGGGAAGAAGAGAAGCCCTGAGCTGACCTTTACCTTCCCAGATAGTCCTGTTGGCAGGTGTCAGGGGAACATGCTTGCCATCTGTCCAGGAAGAAGGACAAACGACGTCCTGTCTCAGAGACTGACTTCTTGCCCATCAAAGGGGGCATTTCTATGAGTTTGACAGCATTAAAGAGGGAGGCCTGGGACCCCAGTTTATCCCCAGCTGGTGTGTGCTCTGATCTAGCAGACAAGCCCCTGGACAGTTCATGGGTTCCTGAAGTAGGAAGCCCTTGGAAGGGACATGCTGGGAGGCATCGGAGAGGTCAGTGATAATCCTAGTTTAGTTCAAACACAGGGAAATTCACCCTGCCAAATGACACAACCAAGTTTTGGGTTTAAAAACAATGGATCAGAACTGGTCCGAGATAAACCAAGTCTGCTGTGGCTTGGGTGAGCTGCACCTCCTTTACTCGTACTGACTAATTCATTACTGTGTGGAGCACCTTTGCAAATGAGTGGCTTTGACATCATGCCCTTTACACACAGGTTTGAAGAGGAACAGGTCATACCTGTTTCCCACCTAGAAGAGGAGAAAGCACAATTTGAATTATGCAGCTTCAGGGGATAAGAGGAGGTGCTGGTGGCAAGGCTTGATAGACCATATATCACTCCAAGTACATGCTGGGGTTTTTTTTAACCCACAGTGGGAACATTACTTACAGCATCATTGTAATGTGTCGGTGACTGAACAGATCAGAGTGCCAGCAAACTTTGAGTGAAATATGGGCTTATCCTTTTCTAGACGAGATGAGGAGAACAGCAGAATCTAAAGTCTCCCCATCCAGAAGCTGTAGAACTGTAGAACGGTTTGGGTTGGAAGGGACCTTAAAGACCATCCAGTTCCAACCCCCCTGCCATGGGCAGGGACACCCTCCACTAGACCAGGTTGCTCAGAGCCTCATCCAGCCTGGCCTTGAACACTGCCAGGGATGGGGCATCCACAGCTTCTCTGGGCAACCTGTGCCAGTGCCTCACCACCCTCTCCAGGAAGAAGGTCCTCCAGCACATTTTTGTTGTGGCTAAATAGAAGCAGCTGATCCTGGTGGAATGTGGCAGCTGTTCCAAATAAGATATGATTTATTTACCTGTTTCTAGCAGTGTGGCTTGTTTCTTATCACCTTTTGTCCTGACATGAGGTAAATAAGAGAATTTGCTGTGCTAGCTGATAGAAGCACCAGGGACCAAATTCATCCTCTGTTTAGCTTCAGTGGAAACAGCAGATTTAAAGCTGGGAGGAATGCGGACTGATGCATATTTACAGCTGTCTTAGCAGATGGGTTGTTGACAGATGAGGCCCCTCAGGTCTCTGCCTGGGTGCCCACACATACTGCTGCGAGCATTTCAGCTGCAGCCAGTCCTGGTGTTGAGCAGGCCCTGGCAGCTCGGTGTGTTGGGCCCTTTCGGTGGGTAGCGTTGGCAGGGCAGTAGAGTGGAAGTCTGAACATCAGGTAGGACCAGTTCTTCCTGCCAGGGTTTGCAGGACATGTGCTTAGGAGTCCGGTGGAGACATCTGCCTTGCAGCCTGAGCAGCCTCACATGGAGCATGGTGCAGTCCCAGAGCTGGATGCAATGCCTGGAAACTCTCCTCTGGGTATCAGGTCCCTGACAGCCTCCTCTATGTCCTGCTGCTCTCCTTCCAGGTGCTGGTGTGGAGACCTTATGGGTATTAAAATGAGGCCAGGACTTGATGCTTTACCCCATGTGAGCAAAATCCATGGCTCTGATATCCTAGTCTCTGTTAGACTGTGGAAAGTCTCCTTCAGTGTTTTTAGGTGCTGGGGAGGGAAGAGGCTTTTTCTCTCGTTCCCTTTTGCCTCTCCAAGCAGAGTTTTTAGCAGTGGTTGCTCTTGCCTGTGCTGTGGCTGTTGTGCTGTGTCGTGGATGGTTTATCTGCTGCTGTGTGCTTTGGTGTCCATGTAGAAGTATGTTGTTAAAGTGAAACAGGGTAGGAATTACTTTTTGTGCCTCTCTTTTTCTTTTCATGAAATAAGCAAGCCAAATGGGTCCTACCCTCATAAAAATCCCTACTTAAGCACGGTGCTGTTCTGCTTTTATACTTTTGGAGGGGGGAGGAAAGCATGATAAAGCTATCCATATTTAATGCAGAAATTCTGCTCTGCTTATCTGCACTTTACCTGTCTTCCCCCCTGGGTTGATCTCTCCTTTACCTCATCACCTTGAGAGTTTTGGCTTAATACCACTATCTCCACCTCGCTTAAAGTCAATTGGACCACAATGCTGTTCAGTAAGGATGTGCCAGGACCAGTGTATTGACTGTGCAAGACTAAATAAGCACTGAGCACTCTGTTTTCTCAGACATCAGAGATGCTTCTTTCTTACGGGATCGACTGTGGTTAGCTTTGATAGCTCACAGTAGTTTTGTCTTTCTGTAGGGGAGCTGGGGGTGGAGAACGTGTGAATTGGTAGTTTTTCCCCAGATGTGTCCTGCTAGCTGACACCACCGGGGGTGGGCAGAGCTGTGAATAATGCAAAAGCGCAGCGAACCGACTATGTATGAGCAATAACCGCTTGCTTAGCAGGCAGGCTCCAAGGGTTTGATCAGCTGTATCCCGCAGAGCGATACCTGGAAGCTGTAGCAGGGAGGAGCGTATCAGATGCTCAGCTACTGCTGGCATGTAAGGCTGTAGCACCGTGGAAGCGTGAGGAGAGCTGTGTGTGCTTTATCTCAGCGGTGACTGTGGTGCCTGTCCTGTAGGAAGGTCTTAATTTTTCTATAATTAGCAAGTTCTTAGCAGAACTGTTTCTTGCTCTTTTTGTGGCTTGACAAGTGGGGCAGTGCTAGATGTGGTTGGTGGCAGCTTCCTTAGGCTTTGTGGTGGGCAGCTGGTGCTGGCTTTCCCTTGAGGAGACAAAAAAAAAAAAAAAATAGGCTCCGGGGTCTGATTATCCCATCCTTTTGTATAATACAGAGCGGCAAAATAGGCGTAACAGATGTGACACCCCCCTTGGCTTGGCAGTAAGCTGTAGACAGCAGTGGTGAGCATGAGGGAAGTACAGGGCGGTCTCCTTGGTGCACAGCCCCCAGAGGAGAGGGTAGAGAGCAAAGGAGCTGTTGTCTTTGGGGCTGGGACAGCATCAGTGTGTGAACAGGTGGGGTTTTATTCTTCCCTGAGCTCTGTGGGGAGCAGTAGGTCCCACGTGTGTCCCTGTGCAGTGCTTCTGGCTGGCTGGGAGCCTGAGGAGGTGAGGTGCCACGGTGCAGAGGTGGCTACTGATGGTTTAGTGGTACTGGTCCCCAGGGAGCTGCTCGGAGGCAGGCTGCGCTGGGTCAGCAGAGTGTAGCTGACTTTGCAAGCCCAGTGCTGCAGCTCCCCTGGGAAGATCTGGTTTGTGAGGGAAAACTGAATGAGTCTGTACCAAAACAGGGAGCAAAATCCCAAGGGTTGCAATAGGCCCTTGGGGGCATAGCTATGGGCACCCAAGTGCCTTGGGGTACTAAGCTGTCTTGTCCCTGGGTTGCTTTGGCTCTCTGAGGGACTGGGGTAGCTGTTCGCAGCTCTGGGGTGTTTGAAGGCAGGACAATCAGATGGGCAGGCTCTGGGGGGCACCTCGCACTCTAAAGACTGGAGCCCCTGTTTGGCCTGTTCTGGGACTATTAAAAGTCTGCTTTTGCGGACTGTTTCTTGGGGTCTAAGGGAGCTGAGTCTTCCCTTGTACATCTAGCCCAGCATGTCACGCCTCGTGCCACGTTGTGTCTCCTGGCTCCACGCTGGGAAGGGAGCCCAGCAGCCTCCCCCAACAGGGTATGGCAACAGCCCCCAGTGAGGGATTTCTCTCTTGGAGTGCAGGGCTGTTCCAGGGGGCAGGTGAAGGAATTTCATGGGGCTGTGGAGAAGCTGAAGGAACAAGTACCCAGCCACCACAAACTTCTAAGGTTACCTCCCTTCCAGTTTTGGGGGAGATGATTTTTTTAAAAGTGAACTGCTGCATAGAGTAACAGCCTGCTCCCTGGAGGGTACATCTAACAGAATTAAAGGGTATCTCTATCTTGTTCTGGGCGCTGAGAGCTTCCTCGAACTGCTGCCCAGAATACTTGTGAGACACCCTATAATTCAATTAGAAGTACCCTCCAGGGAGCATATAATTATATCATACCTATGAAACGTAATGACAGCCCCCTCGTATCACATGGTGAGCAACTCTCTGCTGCTGCCCAGAACCTTTCACCGGTAAGGAACTAATCTGCTTAGCGCAGATTGAACTCGGCGGTGTACAGCACTTACCCAAATGTTTCTGAAGGGAATCCCTGCCAGCGGAATAAACCTGTTCGCAGCGTGTGAGCATCACTGCCCCTGCATCCCTCTTCCCAACCCTTGGACCATTCTGACCGGGCTGCTCACCTACACCCTCGCCATCCTCTCTGACTGCTTTGTCTCTGCAGCTTCCTGGGAGTTTTGAAGCATAGGAAGTGTTCTTTAACCCTTTCAACTTGCCTTTTAACTCTTGCTGAGTAGTAATAGCCTGTGATATATATTATGATGAAGGGATTGAGCTCCATAATAGTCATTGTCCTACCTTCCTGCCGATAACCCTGTAAAATTTTGGTGCGAGTTGATATGCTCTGGAGAGAGATATAATTGTAGTGCCTGTTGAAACGCAGCCACCTCTGATGTGAACCATAGCATCTGAAATGATTTAAGGCTAGAAGGGAGGAACACTGAACTTGACCACCAAGTAAGGGACTTCCTTGGGATACTGCAGTTCCAATTAACTCTCACCAGAGGCATCTGCTTAAACCAATCTGCAGAAAACAGGAGAGGGAGGGCAGTGTGGGGCCTTGGAGTGACTTTAAGTACCAAAAGAAATCACATGGAGGAATTGCCTCCTCCCCCAGTAGAGGTCCGCTGGGAAACAGTGTCATCTGCCTTCCAGCTGCCTCATGACTGAAGTATTTCCCTAGTTGGTATGGGGCTGACGATGCACTGCTGAGACTGTACTGCCTTCAACCCTCCCATAGTTCAGCAGCTTCAGGCAGTTCTCCCAGAAGGTTCATCCACCCACACGAATAATTAAACGCATCTACCTGTCACAAGGTTGTTGTTGCCGTGAGTACTGTTGCATTGTTGGCTGTCAGCGCCAAGGTGTCTCTTTGCCCTCCAATCCCAGAGCTCTGAGCTGGACACGTCTGGAATATGAGATGGAAGCAGGGAAGGGACCTTTGAGAGATGACGGAGAGAGCAGGCTCCTGTTAGGAGTCAAGAGAATGTTGTTCTGACCTTGAAGTCAATGGATTTGAATCCCAATGCGTGCCTTTGGCTGCTGTTTTGGGGTGAATCACCGAAGGTGAAGAAGAGGTGTGTTTAGATGGTGTTGTTCTCTCCTTGGGGGCATTTACCTGGGGAATCACTGGCCAGTCCTGGTGGGGGTATGTCCAGGGCTCAAAGGAGCTTAGCTGTGAATTGCTAATTGCTCTGCAGAAAGGCAGGTAGAGAAGGAGGTGGTTGTAATGAGAAAGAAATGGAGGAGAGTTACTTGCTGGGAACTATGGGGCCTTGTTCTCCCCTAACTTGGGGCTGGGGCTTGGTTTCTTATTGTAAGAATTCTTATTCAGTCAGTGGGGATGACTTGGAGGTGGATGGAAATGTATCTCCTAGTTCCTCCTCTGCTAACTGGTAGGAGAAGAAACTTTTGGCCTTGCTGAGCCAAGCCAAGTGACGGAGGAGCCGTGTTCTGCTTTATGCTCTTTCCCTGCTGCTGGCTGTCTTCACACCATGCCCCCACCAAACCATAGCACCTTGGAACCTACCTCCTCCCACTGCCTATTGTTAGTGAATGCTTCAGGTCACACTGGGAAGCCATCTGAGCTTTTCCAGGCACTCTTACCTGAATGTGGCTTGGAGTGAAGAGAGAAGCAGTATTCTTCCCCATGCATATCTTATCCTTCCTTCTTGGCATCTAGGTGTCTGTAATGATGAACCCCAACTTCAAACACTGCAGCAGAGCAAGAGGCTTGTCATGAAAGAAAATGTTGAACCATTGTGTAAATCCTGAAGGCTCTCAAGCACCCCATATCCTTCTCTAGAACAGGAGAGAGACTTGGGCAGACAGTTGTGGCAGGTGCTTCCCTGGCTGCGTTATGGCTGTGTTTTCACCACAGCTCTGGTGTAACTCTCACTGCTCACCTGCATTTGCACAAGGAAATGACTGTGGAATTACACCTTGGTTTTCTGTTCTTGGGGAAACCCCTCTTAACAGCTGGCTTGTGCTTCACTTGGCTGTAGGAGCAGCTACATGCTCATTCTGTAACAAGGTGGTGGGACAGTAGCACACCTAAGGTTATATCTGACCTCCTGTAGCATGGAGGGTGCCAGAGAAATATTTAGGTAATAGTATTTGGTTACCTCAGGCAGTTTCTTGTATCAATTGAAAATATCTGTGTTTATATTTCTCCTTTCATATGAAGAGATCCAAAATTGCTCAACAAACTGGGCAGGAGGATCACTTTGTCTACTAAGCAAAAGCCAGTGCCTGTAGGCACGCTGTGTTTGGCAGCCTGCAGTGGTGGTACTGTTGGGCAGGGGGTGATCGGGGCAAGGGGGTGCCCCGGTTGGGCAGGTTTGGGGCTGGCACAGTTGGCAGTGAAGTGCCTATCCCATGAGGAGGGGAGCGAGCAGTGACAGAGGTGTGAGCGCCTGGGTCACTGAGCATCCTTCAGTGCTGGAAGGGTGATCAGGGAGAGTTTGTGTGGTGTTCGGTTGAATACACAGGCTCTAGAGAGCAGGGCAGTCAGCACAGCTGGGAGGCAGGAACTCAAAATGCACACTTTTTTCAGCAAGAGCACTGCTGCTGTGGAAATCACAGCCTGCCTTCCCACATGGCCACTGAGTAGCACTAGGTACTGGGGACAGTCTCCTTGGGATGCCCTGTGCACGGTCACCTCTGAGATGCTTCAGTCACTGTGCCCAGACACAGCACATCGATCCTCTTTGGGAACATAGGTTGGTGGGCTTTACGTCATGCTGTGGCACTGCTGTCCCCACCACTCCCAGCTCCCACAACCCTCTCCGAGGAGCTTGCTTGGATCTGAATGTCAGCTATTGCTGCAAGGCTCCTGCAGGGATGTGGTGTCTCACCAGGGCTCTGCCATTTAAAGCATCAACCTCTTGCTAACCCCTTAACAGCTGTGGAAATGCTGATCTGTTTCACCTGTTTGCAACAACTGGGCACACTGTCCCCTCTCTCTGTTGTACACACACCACATATGCTGTGGGCAGGAGGAGGAAGGTGGTGGTGGTGGTGCTGTGTCCTCCACTCATGCTGCCTGTACTGTCTCCTCCAAGGACCTGCTCCCAGACCCTGGTGAGTACCTTTGTGAATTGTGGAGACTGAAGTCCCGTCCATAAAAGTGGCAGGGTCTGGCTCAGCCTGCTCATTAACTGATGTTGGGGCGTGTGATGTGGATATGTGCCCATCTCAACTTGAGCCCTTACTCACCCAAGCCTCTCTCTGGAGACTGTTAGTGTCCCCTAGCACCTTTAAATTGCTTTTAGCCTTGACCAGCCAGGGAACTTGCAAGGAAAAGGATTTTTATGGCGAAAGGCAACCAACTTGGAGTGGCTGTGTGTTAGATTGTGCTGTTTCTAGGTGCAGGAAGGTGACTGGGAACAGTCAGCGTAAGTTTACCATAGCAGATCATCCCTGACTAACCCGATTGCTTTCTGGGATGAGGTGCCTGAGTTGCTGGCCATGGAGAGAGCAGTGGGTGTAGTTTACCTTGGCTTTCAGTTTTTGATGTGTTCTCCTGTAACATCATTATAGCCAGACTGGGGAGATACAAGGCCTTGATAGGTGACTACAAAATGGATTAAAAAAACTGTCTGGGCTGTCAGCCTGAAAAGATAGTGGTCAGTGCTTTGAGGTTTAAAGAGTAGCCACTTCCTAGTCACAACCTTGTGGGATCAATATAGAGCCTGAAAAGTTCAGTGTTTTCATCTGTGCCAGGGATGATGGGATGACGTGCAGCCCTGCACCAGTGAGCCTGTGGGGACTGTGGTCCGAGGGGAAGGTTAGTATGTTGGAGTGTGGGTTGCTGGCTGGAGGGGGCTTGGTGTGCAGCAGGAATAGACTGACAGGGGCCTCAGGAAGCTGGGCAAGAGAAACGCGGGTCCAGGGCCTGGGATGGGGTCAGCTGCTGCCCTGGTGCGGGCTGTGGGCCAGCTGGCTGGGAGCAGCTCTGCAGGGAAGGAGCTGTGCTGCGGGGAAAAACTGCTTGGTTTGTGCAGTTTAAACCAAATCGGGACTGAAGCGGTGCATTGATTTATCAGTGGTGTATAATTAACCAGCAATCAGTGAACTATATAAGGAGGATCAATATCAGCAACACAGTGAAGAAACCACAGTGCTGGACACCTATGCAATGCTGATGTTCAGCTACAGTTTTCTAAGCTCCCTTCTGTAACTGGCCTCCAGAAGTTATGCTCTCGCACAGGGTTATGTACCCCTGTGGTGTTCCTGTCTCAGTGGCTGTTGCTGCTGAGGATGGGCCCCATGAGACCCTACAGACTTGTCTGTCCCTGTAGATGTGAGTCAGCAGCGTAGCATGTCTTAAATATTAGCCCAATATGTCACTGCTGCTGACTTAGGATTTTGTAGGCAGTGGCAGAGGTTTATTTCCTGTAAAAGTTGGAAGCAGCTCTGGTCCTCACTGGGATGTCAAGGGATGGTCTCCCTGGGCTACCTACCTTCTGCCCTGCTCTGGGGGGTGTCCAGGCAAAGCTGGTGAGCTAGAGTTGCTCACCCAATGTCCATTTTTGGTCTCTTTTTCCATCTGAAACAGGTATGTGTGTGCTCCTAGATGCTGATCACCAAGGTGTTGGTTACTAGACACATAGCAGATCTCCTGGGGAGAGCACAGCCCTGTGGTAGCAGTTTATATCCCAGATGGGCAAGCATCCTCCTTGCTGAACCCCCTGGGTGGTGTTAGAAGATGTCCCTTTGCATGATGGCTATGTGTGGTATGTGCTCACCACATGTTGTTGATTCTCCATCTGCACAGCTGTAAACAGATGTTGTTAGTTGATGGGAATGGCTGAGGACATGCTGCAGCATGCTCTACTGATGACCTATTGCTTTGACATTTGGGTGGTAATTCTAAAATTTAGAGGCCAGCACTGAGGTTGTGGGGGCAGAAGCTGCACCATTGTATGAATTTGGCTGGGGCCCAGCAGTGGTGACCCCAGAGCAGGCTTCTCTTCCAGGCACTGGTGTTGTAGCAGATTTGGCAGAAAGGTAGAAAAGGAGAAACATTCCAGAAATACTAGTCAAAAAGTGCTAATGATAAGGAGAACAGAAACACCATCTTCTTGAGATCTCAGATATTCTGTATTTCATGAAGAGCAGCACAACAGCCCGCCTGTCCGTCTTTCAACCCTGATGTCTGGTTGAATTTCTCAAATTTTTCTGTTAACATTCAATTTTTAATAGAGCAGTCCTCTGAGGGCCCAGGCTGAAGGCTCTTACATGTGATAGACTCGCACAGTTAGAGCAGGTGGAGGGGGAGTTGTGTTAACCATCTCTTTGCTAGTATTTGCTGATTTGTTGGCAAAGTTTTTTTGACTTATCAGGTGGAAGAAGACCAGCCGTGCAGTCATGGCAGCTTATTTAAATCTTCCCTTCTTAGGCAGTCCAGGTGTCTCTAAATGGCCATGTGCCATGAGGACATCTCAGTAAATAGCCATGAAATTGGGCTATTTACATGAGATTTGTGCTCCAGTCCTGCCAGATGTGGTTAAAATAAGCATTGAAATATTTAAGCCCTGTATGGAATGGAAGGACTTTCTTTTCCTAGCTGAGAGAGTGTGGAGACTTCACAGGCCCAGAAGATGAGTGTGTGAAAAATGGTCTAAACTGCCATTTTACTCCACTTCAGTTACTGCAAGTAACAAAAATAGTGTGCAAGTTGAAAGTACAATGAGTAGCAATGAGAAGATGCAGTAAATGGCAAGCCCTACCATTAGGGGCCTTTCCTGCAATTGTTCCTGCTCTCCCTGGATTTCACTGGGAGCAAGCATTTGACTCTTTCATTGACTTACTTGGCCTGGTTGGAGACTGGGAAGTTTTCTTGCAAATCTTACAGCTGTAGCTATGTACTTCAGTCATTGGAGGGGTTAAATCTCAGTGGAAATGTGGCATCGGAGATTAGATCTAGAATCCCATTTTGCTGGTGCACTGATAACAGGATCTTATCAGCCTGCCACTCTTATTTGATTACTAACACTTGCTACTGTAAAAACTGAGAGGGAGAGATGGAAAGTGGCTATTGATTGGCAATCAATATGGATGAAGGTGCTTTCATCAGCCTCAGGGAAGGTGGCACATTCAACCTGCTAATTGCAGCCTGCAAATCCCAGAGGGGATGCTCTGGGCACTGGGTATTGGCATGGCAGCTTGTTGTACTATTGGACCAACGCTACAAGAGATCAGTCTTGAAATCAGTGCTTTTGGCACTGGCCCTGTGTAAGCTGTGCCATCCTGTGCCAGAGCCACCCGCGCTCCAGCCTAAGGTTAGCAGCATTGACTGAATTCATCAAACATGCCCTGGGAGGATGGAGAACAACTGGCTATTGTACAGTGGGTCTGACTGCCCTCACTGTTTGAATACTGATCCTTCATTAAACAATAGAGGCTTATGCAGTTGGGAATAGGACCAAGCCTCCATTTTTCTTGAAAGAAGCTAGATGGAGCTTCATATTCTCTTTTTTTTTTCTCCCCTCTCACTTTCTCTGTGTATGCTTCTATATGCATCTTTTATCTCCTCTCCTTCTCTAGCCCTCCATTTCTCAATTCACTTGTGCTTTCGCCTCCAAGTGCACCTCTGCTTCATGCGCTTTAAAAGTCCTTGGAGAAAGGAGCCGGGATTGGCAAGTAATGCAAATACAAGAAAAGCTGAGGAACGTCATACATAATGTCAGTGTCACCTCCAGTACGTGAGTTTTAGGAGATTAGGAAGGGCAGTCTCACGTACAGCTCCTTGCATTCAGCATGCCGTGGTGGCTACAGACTGGCTGCGGATGATCCCTCAGTTGCTGGTGACCAGAAGCTGGAATATGGAGGGGAGACCATCACATTCCCCTCCTGCTCTTTCCTGAATTAGGCTTGATGCTGGGCAGGGCCAAGCTAGCTCCCGCCATCGCTAGTTAGCCGTGCAGAGCACGGAGTGCTGCACCTTGACGCAGGACCATTAGTGGCAAATTGGGACATCACTGGGCCCTGCTAAATGGTGTTTAATGCTCAGTATGCGTAAGCAGGACAGACATTTGATGGCACTTTTGGCATCAGGCAGGGAACATAGCTTTGTTCTGCACTAGTGGTTGCTGAACTGTGTTCAGCCACGGGAACCGTGTGAAATGGAGACGTTTGGCCACGGCTAAGCTTCTGATATAGATGTTCATGAATACCATGTGTTACAGCCCTTCCTGCTTTGCTTCTCCTTAGCCTTCCTTTCCACTGTTAGGATGACTTTTGTTCTGTAGCAAGCTGCGTGTAGCTGAGCATGGCTACCCATGCCCTGGTAATCCATGCCTGCGCAGGCTGCCTACAGCAGGAGCTGGGGCAGGATGCTCGCTAAGGCGGTCTGCAGGGGTACACCTCTGTGCCCTGGCCTCCTGAGTGCAACTGCCCGGGGCAAGCATGTGGTGCATCCAACGGAGGGTGGTTTTCTGCAAAACCCTCCCCTGGGATGGAGAGCCACCTTTCTTCTCTCGCATTCTCGGTTTAAACCCAAGAGAGGCTATTTTAAAAAAATCTCATTAAGAGAATGCTCCATTTGCATGATTAAGTCCTGGAAGTCAATAATGCCAAGCAGAACATTAATTCTGCCCCCAGTGTGTATAGTTATAAAATGATATTTAATTACACAATTACAGACTGTTTATCGGATAATCGAATGTACTCTAGGTGTCTTCTACATGCAGAGCTTCATATGTGAAACATCTTGTTGGATTTTTGCAGTCTGCTGTACTCTCACCAGCTGCTCACCCGTGCAGCTGAATTGACCTATGCCTAATTCTCTCTTAATTTTTACCGAGCCACTGGCATACATCAGATGATGCTCCCCTTCTCATTGAGAGGGTTACACCAGTGTAAACCAGGCAAAATAAAATAAGGAGTTTGTCCCTCATATGGGGTTTGTCAGCCCTTCTCAATTTTTGGTGCTTTCAAAATATTCTAAGGGGATATATGAGCCCCTTTAGAACCATCTGACTTTGTTTTATAGCATAGAGCAAGCTTGTTTTTTGCAGTAACCTTTTGTAAATCCCTCAGGAGCTGTCCGCAGTCTGCCATCAAAATGGCAGGCTGAAAGCCACTGCTCTAAGCCTTTTAGGCAAAAATTCCTTTCCAAGTCAATGGCTGCGTATTGTGCCATTCACTGTCCGCTAGCCCTCCGCTTCGGAGGGTGAAACGGTTAACTTCGCAGCTATTTTAGCTGCAAAACTTAGGTGGCCTAAATATGCCTGCAGTGGTTCTCTCTTATTATGTGCTGTTATATTTAATTTCCTGTATGTTGTGTAAGAGCAGTGTACTAAACTCCTTTCTCATGAATGACTCCGAGAAGTTCTGTCTGTAATACATAAAGAGACTCGTCTTACTGGGAGGTTTTGCACTTTACCGATATAATGTGGCTTCGTGGCATTTAAATAACGAGATGTGGTTATGCCGCTGATGTCTGCACCGTGTGTAAAGAGAAAGAATTACGTTTGGGTAAGCATCTCTGTCATGCCATGGGACAAAATTAATTCTGCCATCATAGTGTTCTACTTGATAGTGCCCCTTAATTTGGTTGATGTAGTACGTGTGCCAGAACGCTGCTGAGCTGAGACGCGGGTTCAAGCATCACTTTCCTTAGCAAAATCAAATCATGCCTTTTAGTGGGGATATTTTTTTTTTTTTTTTCACAAATGGCTGAGTGCAAACATCTTTTTCTTGATTTACTATTGCAGCTGAGAAACAAGCGCTTATCTTAGCACAACAAAATAATAAAATAACACCCCAGTGATAATGGTAGGCTGGCATGTAGAAATGTTCTCTGTGGATCAGAGCTGGCAGGGTAGAGCATGGCAGCAGTGGGTATGAGCTGTTTAAACACCCTGTAGCTGTATCGGTAGCAGCCGTGTGTTTGGAATGGTTGAGTCCAGGCTATGACCCTGCTGCTCTCCAGGAAGCTCATGGTGGCTTTGGCCTCTGCCGTGACGATGGAAGTGAAGTTTCTGGTAGTTGTTACTTTAAATAGCTCGTAGGACAGAGATGAAGATATGCTCAGAAACTGTGGGGAAACTTAAAGGAACAAAATTGGAATGCGGTGCCACTGGTGTCAAGGTATGGTGGCCATGCGCTGAGCACAGTCAGGCTTGAGCCCCACAAATCCAGGCTGGGCTAGCTATAGTTTTATTGACTGAGGGATTGTCTGCAGACGTTAGTTAAAGTCTGTTAAATCCTTGTGTGGATGTGCTCGTTCCTGGGGCCTTACTCTAGCCTAATTGCCTTTGCAGGAAGATTAAGCTAAACTGAACTGAGGTCATGTTACTTCAGAGTGTGAGCGTCCACACAGGGCTTTCTCATGCCTTAACTTCCTGCTCCTAATTAATTCAGCTTAATTTGCTGGAGTGTCCCCAGGCAGACAAGCCCTTCCCAGTGTTGCTGGGTTGCAGTTTTCTTACACAATATTGGCAGCACGTGTCCTTCCTCCCACTAAACCTAGAAGATGGGGGGGAGCAGACAGACTGCAGTAAGTCTACAGTCCGCAAAGAAACCAGCAAAGGCTACTTGGAACTGCCATCCAGGACTGCACCATCGTACCGGGTCACCCACGACAACCCCTGAGCTCTGGCAATGGGGGAGCCCCTCGGCAGTGCTAGCCACAGAGCACCCTGGTACAGGCTCAGCTTGGATTTGCACCTGACATGGACCCATTGTATCGTGCTCATAGCAGCTGCCAGGGCAAAATCCACCTTTACTGGCAAAAAGGGGAAATCACACCTTTATTTTATCCCCATTTGCCTTAACAGAGTAGGCTAAGATTAAATCACAGAATCACAGAACGGTTTGGGTTGGAAGGGACCTTAAAGACCATCTAGTTCCAACCCCCCTGCCATGGACAGAGACACCCTCCACTAGACCAGGTTGCTCAAAGCCTCATCCAGCCTGGCCTTGAACACTGCCAGGGATGGGGCATCCACAGCTTCTCTGGGCAACCTGTGCCAGTGCCTCACCACCCTCTCCAGGAAGAAGGTCCTGATATCCAATCTAGATGATGATTCTGTGATTGTTATATCTCCACTTGCCATAACTGAGTAGGCTAGGATTAGATTAGATATAACTTCTGTTGGGACTTTTCTCCGACAGTGATAAAGTTGAGCATCTTCTCCCATTTTGGCCATGCTTAATGGCCTTATAAGATGAACTCTTGCAGCTCTAAGGGAAGTGGTTTAGGAATTGTCTCTTCTCAGTTACTAGCAGTCCTTGTGGCAAAACACTGGTGAAAGGGTGTGTAAGAGGGCACCTAGTCCAGCCCAGGACCAAGGTTCCCGATTCATCATAAAGGCTGTGCAGCGGTGCTTCCACTGGCCAGGCTTGGTGAGCTGGGAGTGCTCACATTGCAACTGAAGCAGCTGCAAGCAGGAAGATCTCTTTAAACCTGTTGCTAACATGCCTGCGGCTACTGCAGACCTGCCTGGCTGGTGCCCTTTTCCAACCATTGCTTTGTAGCACATGAGACAGGGGAAGCTGGCTGATTCTCCTGGACCTGCTGCTGGTTTGCTGTGCGGCCGTGGGGAAGCCGCCTCTTTGCTCTGTGTCTCAGCTTCTCCATATGCAAAATGGGGGTAATGTAGCAGGCATTACACAGAGACTGAGCATCTCTTCCTTCTGGGGACCAAATAGGTTTTTTAAGTGCATTCATTGAACTACACATTAGCTCTCAGCTTAGCATCTTTCAGTAGTAATGCAGAAAACTATCACTTGGCATTGGACTGAATGGAGTGAATTCACCTGCTGCATTGCACCCCTGGGTCTAATGTATTTATTTATATGTTAAGCATAGAAGAACATTTTCTTTCAGATGGAAGGCAAGATCTTTTAAATTCTGCTATCAGGTTATTGCCAGTTTAGCAATCTCAATACTGTATTTCTTAAAGAAGTCTTTGAACAACTATCTAGATGTTCTGACCTGTGTTATAAATCTCAATGTATGTAATCAAAACAGGTAGTTTCTGAAATCTGAGTTACTTCTCATTGCTTGCATGAGGTCACGTGCTACTCTGAGAACCTGTACTTTTCCCACTTTCCTGGTATGGATACAGCTTAGCTTGCACCCCCATGTCCATAGGCATGAGGTGTCTCTTGTTAACTGCAGTAAAGTTAATGGCCTTCTTTGAAGAGGTGAGGGGAGAAGAACAGTCTTTTCTTCACATGGAGGCTGGATCAATAGGAGCATTTCTTTGCTGAAGGGCCTCATTTGTGCTCGGTTTAAAACAGACAGCTGGAGAAGGTAAGCAGAGACTAATGTGGCAACTTGAAGCCTTGTGAAAATCCCCGTAGGGTTTGGTACGAATTCTCCCCCCGCAGAGAGGGCTCCTGCTCCAGCCTGCTGGAGGGGGCACAGCCCCCGAGATCTGCCCATTCCCCATGAGGTACCGGCACTGGATGAGCGGTAGGGAATGGTGCTGTGGCTGCTCTGGGCTTGCTGGCTGGCTCTCCCACTGTGGTGGTGGGCTTGGTGGCTGAGAGAGCGCTGTCGACACGATGTTGACTACGCAGCATGGTGTGCTGCACACATGTCCACAGGGGATATGGTGGATACAGGACTGAAAAAGGAATAATTGTCCTTTCTCTTTCTCCACCAACTTCACAGCTTTAATATTATCCAAGATGTGGTTTCTCTGTGTGTATTGCCTCTGTTCATGCAGGCAGCATGGCTAAGCTATTCTCAGTCTTCCACAAACAGGATAGCTATGGAAAAATAGACTGGGATGCCTCCTGACTTATCTGTCAGCACGAGGCTTTCCTGTATAATTACAAGGTCTTTATTACTGGGGAAAGCAGAGGTGGCCTTGTGTGACACTCAGATCCTAGACTGGGCTTGCAGAAGTGGCAGTTAAATAAAAATAGTAGGTTTTTTTACTTGAAAACTGAGACTGTTTTATATGGGAACCATTGGGGTACAGGGGAACCCCAAACCAAAAGCCCAGCAATGACAACAAACTCCAAATTATACAGTCCCTCTAACACTAACTGCACTCTGGAGAGCTAAATATGTCTCACTCGAACATTTAAAGCATCTAATTAGTAAAGCCACACAGTCATGAAGGAGACCACCAGCCATCTCTGAGCTAGACACATGTGACTTGCTGGCAGTGTTTGCAAGGTCACCCCTTTCCTATCTTTCCCAATCCCAAAACTGACATAGCAGGGAGCATCTGCCATCCATTTCTTCCTGCCAGGGAATGACAGGAAAGGTGCACTGGGAAGATGAGAAGCATTGACTGATGGCAGCGTAGCTGGGCTGAATTATTGCCTCTCGCGTGGGGAGCAGAGATTTGCTTTTGGGATGCTGGACTCTAAATCATCTGTGTTTTTTGTTTAAAGGTGGACTGAAGAGCTTTGCTTGGGGGACAGAATTAAACAATTATTTAAGGGCACAGTAAGCTTCAAGCACAGATACATTTCCTTATTGAAAATGAGCACTGAAAATTGCTTTCTCCTTTATTTATTCTCTACCTGGTATTTGGTAGCTGCTTTTGTCTAATCAGTGGTACCAGGTAAATCAGTGTTGGAAGGGGTTGCTGTATTTTAGTGCTGTGCTTTCTGAAGTATCCCATGTTCCCGCCTCTTCTCTGGAAATGCAGGGGTCCTGGAGTGAAGCTGCTGTTAGGTCCACTTTGTCTAGAGTCATTGAGGAGGTACTGGTTGGTTACCTGCAGGCATAAATCCCGCTTCTGTGTTGTCTGGAAATGCAGAAGTGAATGTATATCTGTATCTAGGGAAAGATTTGGGGTACAGAATAGCTTTAAATTGAGATTTCTGTGTTGCCTTACCATGTGGAAATCTGGGCTTGAGTTAAAAGTAAGTTTGGGGTAACTGGTGGCTAATCTCAGAGAACGTCTCTTTCTGTGGGTGTGAAAATCCTAAGCAGTATTATGGGCTCTTAAAGTATCCCAGCCCCAGTGTGATGTCCTGCTGTGTAACAACCTGGTCTGGTTTGGGAGGCAGCAGGGCAGGGACCCTAGTGCAGATGGGGCGGGAGCCTGCCTTGCATCATGTGTAACAGCAGCAACTTGGCTCTTCAGAGGCCCTTTCTAGCATCCCTTACAGATCCAACACCCCTTTTTGTAGATGAAACCAAGGCAAGAGGGCAGTTTTGTGAGGTTAAACCGTGATGCTCTGTAGCGAGAAGAACAGGACCGAAGCCTCCAGGGTCTTAAGGGCTTTTCTGTGCTACAAAATCCTGTCTTCTTCCTCCTGAAGGTACACATTTTGTCTTTCCTTCTTTCTTTCTCAGGATTAAAGGATTTCCTTCCTTTCTCCTGAAATACAAAAGCACAGCCCTTGCCATGGCATTACATTGCACACAACAACTCTCCAGGAAAGAAGGCTGGTGGGTGCCAGCTTGGGCACGATGAACCAGTCTGGGTACTGAGGGTGATGGAGATAGGGGTGGGGAGTGCATTTCCCAATGAATTTCAGGCTGCCTATGGGTAGGTCCCAGCATGGGAGCATGTGGAACTGGAGGAGCTTTGTAAAGGGAGGCAAGGAGCTGCAAGCCCTGCATGCTGCCTCTCCCAGGCCAGGGAGACCTGATCTCATGTTCTATCTACCTGAGGGTCTCAAAGACCCAGGGGGCTGGGAAGGAGAGATCGAGTTTGGTTTTTGTTGACTGTCCCTCCTGCCAGGTAGCAGCAGAGGTGAATAAAAGGCTCCTGCAGAGGGGTTTCCGTATTATCTCTGCCTGCAGCAGTGCAAGGCACATGGTGATGTGAGGACTGGGCAGCTCCTCAGACCACCCTGCCCCGGGAGAGTGGGCAGTCTTGTGCCATGGGTGAAGTTTTGGGACCAGAGTGTTGGTTATCACTGTGGCCTGGGCCTGAGATGCAGTGATGTGAGTAGGAGGGTGGAAGTGCTCTTGCATGGCTGTCTCTGCTCCCCTGCCTGAGCATCTCCCATCCCATCTGCTTGCTCTTCCACTCAGGGGCTTTAAAAACCCAGAGCCTGATACTCCCTCCTGTTTGAATTCTCTCTCATGCCCTCCCGCTGGGGTATCACATGAGCGTGGGCTGACATTTCCCCTTCTAGCAGATGAATTGCTTACTGCTGTTTAGTGTGGTCTCTCCCGGAGATCAGCATCCCCCCAAGAGCCTGCTTGGGCTTTATTGAAGCACTGCCTGGCTCAGAGACTCCCCCGGATCTTTCAGTCTCTTTTGTTTTTATTGCTGTAATAAATCTTCTTGGATCTCTCTAGCTGGAAGGGTGGGAGGGATGGAGAGGGGAGTTTTCCTGCCTAGTGCATTGCAGGCTTTTATTGACTGCCAGAAGTAGCAGTAAATCTGGAGCAGGAGGTGGGCTGGCATTGGTGAGCAGGATGATGAGTCCCCAGTGGGGATCCAGCCCAGTCCCCATGGGATCACTGCTGCTCCACAGACCCACGAGCAGACAGCACCCGGCTTTGAGATGGAGCTGGGCTTACAGCCTTGGCGCAGCTGAGCGAAGATGGGTCATCTGCTTCTCCAGGGCTTGGGTCAGTGTGCCTTTGCAGATCTTCAGCAATCTGGGAGTGATATAGATCTGACAGAAGAAAAAACTACCCTGAAAAGTCCTGGCTGGCACTGATGCGATGCTCGACTGCCTGGCTTTCGGGGGTTTCCAGCTAGCTGCTTTGTTTTAGCCAATATTTTATTTTATTTTTTTTAATCTACAGTCCCAAAGCCCAAACTATCTTTGTTTTCAGTCTTACCATTTTTTTCCTGTTAAATTCTTCTCTCTGTTTCTAAAGCAGTGTATGTAATCAGTGGGGCTGGTGCGTGGCACGTTTCCCTGCAGCCTAGCGGGGCTGGCCCCGGCAGCCCCCAGTGCCGCAGCACATCTAATTAGAGGTGATAGCAGTGCTGCAGTAGCGATGAAATCCCTCTTCTCCTGCTTCCGTTGGGATATTTAAACTCCAGAGTGGATAGCCTGCAGGGCCTGTACAGTCTCTGTCGTTGGAGGATTTAAAACAATAGATTTGATGGGTGTGTGTCAAGAAGTGGCACAGGTAAGATTTCTGTTGCCTGGAGAGGGTGACTGCCAGTGCTGACGAGGGGCTCTCCCTAATTTCCTCTGTGAGATTCCTGCCCTTCAGCACCAGCACTTCCTGCAGCGTGGAGATGGCATGGTCACGACTGGAACAAAGGCGATAGCATCAGCGGTCCTATGTCCTGGAGGGCCAAGGGCTATAGCTCTGAGAGCACTGCAGGTCCAGCCTGGGCAGTCAGAGGGGTGGGAGAGAGGGGATGATGAGTTGTGTGTAGTGCTGCTCCATGCCTCCCTTCCTGCACTACAGCTGGAGCACGGGGCCTGGATAGCTTTTCTGAAGGCATTAATGCAGTCAAACCTCAGGGTCGTCATGTGGATGTCAGCTCTGACCGCAGGTGTCAACAGTCCTTCCCAGCAGCCTTCAGAGAGAGTACGCTGTATGATTCTGTAGTAAGTAAGCATTTAATACCCACCAAAGCATTGTAAATAGTATTTGAAATACTGAAGAATAGCCTCCCCCCCCCCCCCCCCCCCCAAAAAAAAAAAGGCTATTAGGCAGTAGATCTCCTGGGGGTCTCTGTGCAGATCTCCCCACTTTCTCACATTTAAATGCGAGGCAGCAATGTAATGCTTGCACTTCTTAACTTCAGCACATGCATACACAACTACATCCTCCTCTGATTTTCCTTTGGAGATGCTTTTGCAGACTCCTTGGTAAGAACATGATAGGGGATGTGTGTCACCTGGATTCCTCTCGACTGAGAAGAGTGACCATGTCTCGTCTCTTGTTTTTTGCTGTGGCCCATCAGAACTATGTCAGTCAGGTGAACCCCAGGGATCCATACAGCTAGCAACAGCCTCTTGTTCGGGTAAGGCTTAAGTGCTGTCCTCAGTTGCTGGTAAATCATCAAATCTCTAGCCTGCGGTCCAGATCAGACACAGAGGTCTGCCTGCAAGAGATACCATCCTTGGATTTCTCTCTGAATGTCATTTCCCACCCACCCCACCCACGTAAGTCCAGCAGCTTAGATGAGAATCTCCATCTCTCTGCGTCTGTGAACTCTTCCTTGCTCTGTTTTAAAGGGAGCATGAATCCCAGCTCAATGTGATGACAGATGTGGTTGTGGCCCCTCTAGCAATGACAGTCACTTCTTCTGGTGCCGTCCAAATGAGCAGTAGAGACAAAATGTAACTCTAGCAAAGGGCCTCTCTAGTGCTTAAGCTAGAAAGCCCAGTTTCTATAACTCGTGGCATGAAAGGTATTACATGGCTAGTATCTCATCCTTCTGGCTTTAATGTCCTTTAATTACCACCTTAAGGAACTCTTCAGAGTGGCTCTGCACCCATAACGAAGCATCCTTGCAGTCTGACACCCTCATCCTTGGACAGGAGAGACCCACACAGAGGTTTGTGTTCCCTCCCTATGCTCCTCTCATTTCTTCTCCCCTATAGATAAATGCTTGACTATGAAGCCTGTATGCAGGCTCCACACCTAGAAGGGACATTCCTGTCTCTCTTGTGAAATTTGGATACTTCTTCTAGTAATTCAGCTAGAAGCAAGACTATCCTTTCAAATTAGATTTCAGCACACTGACTGCATTTCTGGCCAGGATCTGGCAGTTTGTTGGCAAGAGAAAATGAAAAGAAGTAGGGGGAAATGTAAAAACCGTCAGGTTCTTAATGATGTTCTAAAACTGGTGATGCTACAAAAATGGATGTGGATCTCAGCTCTGTGAAACATTCTCACATCCTTAATTCATAGTCACACTCACCTGAACAGTGGGGCCAAATATCTTGGCAGGGGAGGTGATTGACAGCATCTCTAGCACCCTGCATGCAGTTCAGTGCTCTGGCTTTTTGGGGTCAAGCTGAGTAAGCAAAGGGCTTTTTCTCCTCCCAACTAGCCAGCTCCCAAATTAGCCTTGTTGCTTATCCTCTGTTGGCCCTGGTATTTATAGAGGAAAATGCCACTACTCTGCTGTTGTAGTTTACCATCAACAGTCACCACTTAATGCCTGTTTTAACTTGGAAGAGATTTCTCACTTCCCCGCTGCCAGCTTGCCTCCAAAGAACTGCAGTCAATGCAGTGCCCTGTCTTGCAGAGAAGGGCGGGCAGGCAAGGAGACAGCTCCTGGAGAATTCTGTCTGGGGAAGCAGCTCAGTTTGTAGAGTGTTACAGAGATGACCAACAGTCTGGGAAGTTTAAGACATAATCCCTCTGAAGAGGGAAGTATCCCTCTGAAGAGGGAAGTATCCCTCTTTCACTGCCCCAGCTAGGTACCGTGACTGTTGCTTGCTCAGCAGAGAAACATGAGCGCAGCGGGGCCATCTAAAAGATGCACCATGCAACATCACGTCATTTCTGATGGATGTTTTGCAGCCTGTTCTTGAAGATCTCTGGCACAGAGGCATCTACAATATCCTTTGTCAACCTCTTGTAGGACTTCACTACCCTAACATGTTAGAAGGATAGAGGGAGCTTCCGAATTTTTAAGCTAAGTTGGACTGGCTCCAACTCCAGCTTCATATTGTTTATTATGTCCATCAGGGTCATGGAAACCCCATTTTCCCCAGATTCCTTCCCTTTTTTTTTTCCTGGATAAGCCTTCTGCTCCTTTGAATGCTGTGCCTGAAAGTCACACTTCCCCTCCTGTATTCTCCTCTTTAGGGTAATCCCAGTTCCTTTGGCCTTTCCTCAACAAATCAGCCCTGCTTACACGCCAATTATTCTCTTCTGTGGACGACTTCTATTTGGTCCATGTCTCTCTGGAGGTGCAGCACCCTAAACTGGATGCTCCAGATGAAGCCTTTTCAGTTCTAGGTAACGTGAAGAGATGAATTTGTTCCTGGGCAGCTGGCCCATGAGTATCTCTGCCACCTTCTCTAGGTGCTACCAGTCCGTGCTGGTAGATCATTTTTTCCAACCCTTATTTCTGCCTCCTTTCCTAGCCAGTTAAAAATGGGTCTCTAATTAGCACCGTGGCCAGCAAAACTTTCCCCATTTTATGAGGCTGAAGGTATGCCTGCTGTGGCTGCTCTTCCTGCTCTCACCCATCCTCTCATCTTACTATGCCACAGTAAGTCCTCTTTGTCCTCTCTTCTGGTCTCTCCTGATGCTCTCCAGGACATCTGCTTCCCTGCGTCTGCCAGGGCGCACTGGCTGCTGAGCGCAAACCCTCCAGCTGAAGGACTATTCACATCCTGTTACTATACTTTATAATACACCCTCTGTTGCAAAGCTGTTGGAGGTCCATGTGTCCTGATATACCTGAATTCAGCCCTAACTGGCTGCTGCAGATGACCCCTATGCCTTGTTCCTCTGGTTGCATCCAAGTTGTCTTTGTCATTCCTCTGGCTGGGGGAGGGAGGAATTCCCTGTCGGGCTCTCCAAATGTATTGAATAACTGTGAAGTCTGTACCATGCTAACAATATCCTTTTTCATATCCAGATAATATTTTGAAATATACTACTGATCTGGGACAGACATCTTAATCCTATTTTTGGAAGATTGTTTGGCTAATTAGGAAAACTCCTGGTGTGTCTGAGGGGACATTGTATTCCTACCGAGCCTTGGTTTGAAGCTGGGGTAAGGAGAGTGGTATGCTCTTCCCTGGATGGAGGACAAGAGGGAGATTATCAAACACGACATGCCCTCCTCTGCTGTCACATGCGCTGTCTTGGCACCAGTGCCCTTACAGACCCAGGAGAGTTCAGGGCTGGGATTTGCACTCTGGCAACGCGCTGCTCCCCAGCTCCAAATGGCAGGGGTGTTGGGCTGAATGCCAGCCGGTACCAGGAGAAAGCGAAAACTGTTTAGAGACCTCTAACCCAGGTAAGTGTGCTGCGAGTACCATGGCCAAACCAGCTGGAGCTGGGCACTGCCAGGATGTCAGGGCGGAACAAACAGGTCACCTGCTTGATGTGGCAGACGTCTACTGCTCTGTTATGGAAGGTGGGGTAAGGACAGGACCTGTCTAGCACGTTCTGGGAAGTAAGGAATTCCAGCTGGCTTTTCCTTTTGGAAAAGCAGGTACAGCTGGTGGTGACAACCTCGAAGAGGTAGAGTGATTGCATGGGATGCCTTTGCTCTCTGCCTTTTTGAAGATCTCGGGAGGCACTTCTAGGAGACGTTACCTCGATAGCAAGTATCAGGCAGAGATCTCAAAATTGTTTCCTCACCTCTGAGACTTAGGGAAGTGCACAAAACTTCACTGTGGCTATATACAGGACTGCTTCCATGAGTATACTTTAAAACGCTACTCTTGGAGCTTGGTGCAATGTTTGCTTTACACAGCATTTCTAGCATTGGTTATTTTTAACTGCGTGTCTTTGATAAACTCAGCATGTCTATTGCCTCTTTGAAGCTTGCTCTTTTTTCTGGGATGTTCATAGTTGTTTATCGTATGTGAAATGGACCCCAAGCTGGCCATCAGCTATCAGCCTGACTTCCTAGTGAGGCTGTGTAGGAACAGCAAGTTCAAGATGAAAGTCCCCCAGATCTGTTGGCAACCCTCTGAACTACCCAGGCCCTGGAGACTGTTCTGAAGACACTCCTCTTGTCCCAGTTCTCATGGTGAGCTCTTACGTGGTGAATGTTCAAGTTCAAAGGCGACAATGTTGTATGGCCGTTGTGATGGCACCTGTCAGCCCAGGAGCTGCAGGCAGAAGAGATGCTGTAATGGATCTCTAACTATTTGGCATCCAGACTGGAAGTGGTGAGGAATAGTCCCAGCTTTTCTCCCTTCATTCTCTCATCAGGTCCTGCACGCACCATGCAGTGCTGGGTTTTGGGCATATCCACTTTCAGCTGTTTTTGTGCAAAGGAGAGATGCTGATGCTGTTCACTGTATTGGTGGCTCCTAGCCAGGAGCAAACTCTTCATGAGCCTGAGCCCACAGGTTGCCCTTAGCTTGGGTCACAAAAATTTGGTGTCACCCTTCAGATGCACACATTACCCCAAGCCTGCTGCTCCAAACCTGAGTGCTTCTCTACCTCCTGGAAGGGTGATAACCACAACACAAATATCATGCATGATATTTTGGCCACCAACACTGTGGAAAATGTGATGAAAAAGAAATTTCAGACCTTGATAGGAAGCTGTGCAACTAGACATGGTCTTTTAAACTTTAATCTTCTAGGTAGCTTGAAACTGAACCTTTTATTCCTCTCTGAAATATCTCCACTGGCCCCTTGACATCCCTCCCCCTCCCACCGACATAGCTTATTTTTGTGTAGAGTGTTTTTTGTACCAAGCCATCTCCTGTGCCTGCTTTCCTCAATGGACACTGATGTGACATGCAGAGCTGAGCTGTCAGAGCTCTGGGGTGTTTTTTTTCTCCTCCCTGTGATAAGCTGTGACATTCCAGCATCCCAGCTCCACAGGCCACTTCTCCATGCTTTTGTTCACATTTCATTGTGAATGCAGCAGGGGTCTGGGAGCAAAACACAGGGGCTAGAGGTGTGCCCAGGTCACCAGGGATTTTTGAAGTATGGCATTTTTCAGCTTTACTTGAAGAATTTGTGAGGTAGCATTGCAGGTTATTACTGCTGCCTTTCTTCACAGTTCTCCTCCTGGATTTTCCCCGTTATTCTAGATTGTCCCAGCCATTATCATCTTCTCTCTGCTCCTTTTCTGTCTGGCTCAGGGGAGAGTTTTGTGGGTGGATCATGGGCTCTTTGGGGCAAATTTACATCCCTTGGTGATGCAAATAAGGAATTGCATTATTGGAGCTGGTAGTGCCGAGCAGCGTAAATTAAATGATTGCTGCAGGCTGATTTCCATGGAATAAAATAATGCTGGATATGAAGATGGAGCCAAAGCAGTGAGAGTGGAGCTTCTTTGTTGGATCTTGTTTAACAGCCATTGCAATGAATGAAATTTCACCTGTGCCCCATACAAGGGCCGGCTGGTATGCTGGGCAGTGTTAAGGCGAGATCTGGGCCTCCAGCCAGCCTTCTGAGCTGGGAAAGCCAGGAGCCTGGGAGCAGCTACCTGGGTTCTGCTGAGAAAGAGCAGGTTGAGGAGGAGTGAAGCTGTGGGCTCCTGAGGCAGTTGGGGACATGTTCTTGTAGCCAGCCTGGTGCAGGGAGGGCATCAGGCCCCCTTACCAGCTGATACATGGGCACTGACCTGACCACTGGATCAAAGTGGATCCTGTAGGCTCATCCTGTTAAAATTTTCAGCAAAAGCGCCCCTGAGGTTTTTACCCTACAACGTATTAAGGCTGAACTCTGTCTCATCTCCTTTGCAATAACCCTTTGGTGGCCTGGTGCTGTTTAACCCCAATGACTTGACATGTTGGTGTTTTTCATGGGGTGTGAAGGCAGCGGGCATCTCGCCAGCAGTGCTGCATGCCCAGGGGAGAGGCTTTGCCTGTCCAGTACAACCCAGTTAGAAGGGTTTGATTAATACCACCACCACGTGGTGGAAACGCTGGGCCTTGCCCCTTCCTCTCTGGACACCTGGTTATAAGAAAGGCAAGATTTGGCAGGGAAGTGTGTAGCTTCTTGGTCCCCAGTGACCCCAGCTGAGCATCGAGGCTGGACAAGCAGTGAGCTGTGGGCAGCATCACATTTTGCTGTCCCCATGAGTCACAGCTGCTGCATTTCAAGGTCAGAAGGTGTGAGTGGTTCCCTGGTGGAAGGCATGGGAAGGAGCCCAGGCTCTCATGGAGCAGCCCTGCACAGGGAATGGGGTGGCAGGGGGAAGGCTTTGCACTTGTCAGGTCAGCTTTGGCAGAGCAGGAGGGAGAGGACTGGAGAGCCAGGTTGTGCAGTCAGATGGGGGAGCAGGACTCATGTCAGGATACCCCCAGACAGGACAGGCTGCTGGAAAAGGCAAGTAGGAAAAATAACCTTTCCTTGCTCCAGAATCTGTATTTTTTAACTATAATTCAGCTGCATTCCCCACTCAGGAGTCCCAGGCAAGGACTTCTTTGAAGAAACCATGCAACTCGACCATGTTTCAGATGCTGTAATACTGAACAAGATCAAGTGCTGGAGTGTATCAATTCCCATCTAGCAGTTGCCCTGGCAGGGAAGCTGACTGGAAATCCTCAGAGAGATTACTCTGATCTCCTCACAAACAGAGAAGCATGGAATAGAATAACTTATTTTAAATATTAATGCTAACTTAACATTAATTTTGACTTTGTTGCTGGTGGGAGGTACTACTGTGATACTCCGAGCAAGCTGAAATCTTCTTAGGCACCTTAGTCTTACAAAACTGAGATGGGAAGGACAGAGCAGATGCTTTGATGTACTCTTCTGCAAACTGGTGGAAAATCTGTGGTTCATTAGACTCTTTGCCAGTTTTGGTGATTCTTTGAAGAGTATCGAAAAGCTAAATAGTATAGAGTAGGTAAAACCACTTATTGGCCAACAGACTCTCCACAAAGAGCAAAGCTGGATTCACTTGCCACGGTAGCAGGGTTAACCATAGAAACACACAGATACTAGGGTGCCTACAGATTTTCTGAGACCTCTGAGCCTCATACTGCTGTAATTATGTTGAAAATATTGCTGAATTTGGGAAAGCAATCTATAAATTAGATTTGTTGCTGCAGATCCACTGCCAGCTATGGGGCTTGTGCTGTCTCTGCAGAAGTGAGGGCTAACTTTGGCATTTGCTTCGGTGCACCTTGGCCTGAGCTTGGACTCGGATAACTTTGAGACTTTTTGATGGATGTTTGTGGATAAAGAAGGATTGTGGTGCGGTGGCCAGATGTTGGGAAGGGCCAGGGCTGGTGTGCACTGGCAGGGCTCGTTACTAGTTTTGCTGGGCCACTGCAGGGCTGGGTGAGCTGAACTCAGTAGGGATTCTTCCAGCAGCAGAGCAGGGACGTGCTCAAGTCCAGGCGTGCTGCTAATCATAGCGCTTTGCAGGTCCATTATGCAAATTTCCCAAGACGTAGAAATATTTTCCCCCCTGTGCTTCTACCCCCTAACTGTGCTAGAAATGCACCCAGGTATGTGATTATGTGGAAGTATTATGCAACAAGGGCTTTAGAAAAGCACAACTCTCTCCGTTTTGCAGCAGTTGAGAGGTTTTTCCAAAGCATTTAGCAGCAGAACTGATACAGTCATACCAGCATCCATGGCTGGGCAATTCCTGCATCTCTTCTGGATGCAGCAACATCTGTTTGTGAATATGTTGTGTGGTCCTTTTTGTCCCAATTCTGGGAATTTTGCAGATATACTGATAGAACTGGTTGAAATACAACCAAACTTGTATTTGTTGGGATATTTCCTTAGCAGCAGGAAATATGAGAATTTTATCTTTGTGTCTTGGCTATGTGGAAAAAAGAAAGCCCAAGATACAGCCTGTGTCTCCCCTGAGCTTTGTGTGAGTGTGTATACGCATGTATTTAGGGATCTTTTTTCCCTATGCTGTTTATCTCAAGTTTACTTAAACTGATAAGATTTTTACAGACCTGCCATTTAAAGCATGCATTGTAGACAAAAAGGTGATGATAAAGCCTTTGGGAATCAGACCCTACCCTTGCTGTTGTGAAGGATCCTACCCTCGCTCTTGTGAAGGGTGAGGGCAGAACTGAGCGTAAATGGTATACGCAGAGCACGGAGACAGAGCTGTCTTTCAAAATAAGATGCTTCAGATTGTTCTAGCACAAGTACTAAGTCAAAGAAACAACCAGAAGGTGGCTGCAGGGGTTTCTTTTCCATGCTTGGCCAAACCAAGCCTTTGGCTTTGAAGCTTGGAGCTCTTAAAGACACTTGGGCAATAACCTCTCCTCCCTCACCCCAGCTATCATGCTTTTGGGATGGCTGCTGGTGACCCTGTTTGCTTTGGCAGGGATGAATCATGCCTGTGTGTATGTCAAGCTGCACGAAACAGCGAAGGAGGGAAGGAAGGAAGGAAGGAAAGGTGTCTCTGCTATAGGAGCACTGCCACACTTGGTTGGTCCTGGTCCCTTTCTGCAGGCATCCTCTCTGGACCCATCTTTCCTTTCAATAAAAGAAAAAAAACAGACCGAAAAAAAGCCCTGCTGCAGGTCTCCTTCCTTTGGATGCAGTGTCTGGGGTAGAAGTAATGAGGTGCAAAGCCTTTTCAAAGGAAATCATATGTCTGCCATTACTCATGAGCTACAAGGGTTAAGGAGATTAGCTGTTTCAGTGGATTAGTAAGGGGCTGAGAGATCTGTTCGTCTCTTCGTGGCTAGCTGTCTTGTGAGTGGATGTGTTGAGCATCTAAAAATAATTCAATTATTTGTGCAAAATATCTGTCAGGCTTGTTTCCCTCAGGCAGGCGTTCGCTTCCAGAGCGCCGCTCTCGCAGCGCAAGGTCCCACTCAAAGAGAGATGGGAACGGATCCCTGCCGAGTAGAGCGTCAAGCTGCCCGTTCCCCACTCCTCCTCTTCCCCCTGAACCAGTGGATCCTCCCCCTAATGCTGTGTCCAGTGGTGGGTTTCCCGCCTTCCCCTACACCCCCCTGCACCTCTTTCACCCCATTGCCATCTGTTCTCCAGTGCCGATGGCTGTGGTGCTTGGGCAGGGTCTGGTGCTGCCCCGGCTCCAGTGCGATTGTGGGGAACATGCGTGGGCGATCCCCCAGGGACAGAGCATACAAGCTGATGAGGACAGGGTCTCCCTGCTTCACCGGCTGCTGGGGACGTTCCTTGGTGGGAATGAGTCCGTGCCCAGGCACCCGATATTAGTCCAGCGTTAGCACAATAAAGATCAATGGCCCTGGGCGGTGTGAAATGAACTTTGGAGGTGTGCTGAAGCCTTGGCTGTAGGTTCTCCACCTGTTTCAATGTATGAAAAATAATAACATCTTTATAGATCCCTGAGGCATCTCTTAAGCATGGAAGAACACTTCAACATTTTGTGCTGGTGTGACTCTCACCCTTGTGTGGCTGCTTGAGCTAGAGGGTCTCCGTGGCGTCTGGTCAGGGTTAGAGTTGTGGGATAGCACATGGGGTGGGGAGCGGCAGCTAGGGAAAAGAGTGGAAGGGCAGTAGGATCTTGGCTTCTTTCCCATTTTTATTTTTTTTTTCTCCACAGAGCCCCTGTGCGCCCTAGCAGGTCGCTTACTTCGCTGTGTCTCATTTTTGCTGTTTGTAAATGGGAACACGTTTCACCTCGCAGCGCTGCTGCGAAGCTTAATTAAGATTTGCAAAGTGCCTTGGTGCTGTATAAATGCCAGTCACTTTAATTAATAAAACGAAATGGTTGCGCACTCTTGGCTTCTTTGTTTACCTGGGTGTGAGTAAGAAGCAGCTAGCGCAGTGATGTGCAATACAGCTGATATCCCAGCACAGCTATGTTTTATAAATGTCCTGTTTTCCTGAAGGCACTTTGGGATGCCTTATTGACCTGTCAGGCTCGCCCGCTCCCAGACTGGATGCCACCTATGGAAACCAGGGATGAGTACCAAGCCCAGGTTGTGGGGACTGCCTTACCACTTCGGGTGGTCATCTGGCAGGGCATGCGGGAGGATGCAGCAGAAAGCACGTGTGTCCATATGTGTTTTAGTGTCCTGCTTTCTGATGCCCAGAAGGCAGAATAATATGCCTGCATGCGCCCAGACCTGGAGGGCTCGGCAGTGTGTAATGTCAGTGGTGAACGTTATCTTGAGCATGGCCTGGCGACGGAAAAGCTGTGATGTGCGGGGAGAGGTCTGTGGTGAATGAGGCAGGGATGGGGAGCCTGTAAGGGTCCAGGCTGCATTGGCAGGGTACATGCAGCCAGGCACAGCCGTGATGCACACATGCCTGCAGTGTAGCTCAGGCAGAGCCTGGGGGCAAGAGCCTCAGCTGACAAGCAGCTCCCTGATGAAGGAGAGGATAAGGGTCCCTGCTGAGGCTCCGGAGGAGAGCTGATTTTGGGAGGCTCTGCTGAGGCTGCTTCTAGCTTGCTTCTTCACAGCAGGTCTCATCTGCCAGCCAGACTGGAGCATGGAGAGGTGGGGCAGCTCGCTCCAGGCTCTGCTCAGTGGGTGATGCAGAGGACTAAAGCAGTCTACAGAAATGGCTTTGATTTCTTTTTCCTTAGTTTTCCCTGTCCGTGTTCAAGGAAGGATTTTGCCAGCTGTATCATCTGCATTTTTATAGAAAAGGCTTATTTCACATTCATGAGAGCCAAAAATGTCCAGGAGGGAGAAGCTAGCAAGAAGCTCTTTAAGAGATTTTTTTTTTTCTCAGTGTTCCAGATGCCAAATGCTCCAGAGAGTGCTCTCAGGCCTGTCTGTCAGTGCCTGGCCCAGATCTCCAGCAGTTGCTGTGTCCGGTGCCATGCAAGCCAGGGTTGCTTCCCTCTGCAGTGACCTGATATTGTCACATGCTGGTCCAACAAGAGCAACCCACAGACCAACAGCCCTACATTTCTGGCCACTCTAGTTCTAGATCTGAGCATCTTTGCTCTGAAATGAGGAATCAAAACATGAGGCCTGCAGTCTCTTTGAGTTTCCAGTAGGTTTGGCTCTGCAACTGGAAAGTGCACTGTAGTTATCTCTCTGAGCGCTCTGCTCTCTGGGAGACTGAGGATAGTTGGTTCAAAGAGGAGCCCTAAATAAATGGCGATAGGAGAGAGGAAGAATCTGCCTGAGTGCAGTCTGTCCCTGGGCAGACCAGATGAAAGTTGGTGGAAAGCGCCCTCGGAGAGCTTTTTCTTGGAGTTATTAATAACCCAGTTTTGCCCAAACTCTTGTATGATGTAGACACTGGGGACAAGGCTTCCTCTTACTTCGTTTTGGTCTGTTTGTGGAATTCGAATGTCGTTCCCCTTGTGAGGTACGGTTCCTTTTCTGTGGCTCAGACCTGTTCCTTCTCACTGTCAAGGGTGAAGCAGTAGGAGAGCCCCATCAGTACGGTGGTACCAAGCTGTTGTCTTTGAGCCCTTCCATCTGAGTGTAACTGCAGCATGGATGGGTCTATACCATAAAGACCTCACAGACACCTTTGTCTTTTTCTCCTGTTGCTGGTTTCAGTCCCCAGACCTTAGGCCAAAAGGATAGTTTTCTGAATATGCAAATTTCCCACTACCCTGTCCAAGGTCAAGCCTGCGGAGGCCACATCTTCAAAGTGGTTTGATGGATCTAGTGCCCTTCTGCCTTCACTTCCTCTTCACCCTGGCCTCCTTGACAGGAACAAGTAGGAAAGAAGATATTCTGCCTAGTATTCACCCTCGCCCCAGGCTGACCCCCATCCTTCACCCATCAAGTGCATGATGCTGGTGCCAGAGAAGGCCCTGCACGCTGGCACATCCTCTCCCGGAGAAAACAGTGTGGGCAGGCAGGAGATGCTGTGTCTCCCGGTGAGGATGATGTTTAAGCATGTAGGTAGCAGTGTTGGTACACTCTGTGAGCATGCATTGCTGTGTGTATCTCCACACCTATCATTTGTACTACAGAGAAGCTCTGCCTCTTATCTGGAAGTCTGCACTATGGGGCTGAGTAGGCGTATGTGTAGACGACTGCTTTTCATGAGCTGCTGAAGGTTCGTGCGTGCAGCCTGCTGGGATGCTTGTACTTGAACACGGGGTGCATCTCTCCCTGTTTTCCATCCCTGCCCTCTGGGTCAGGGTTTTCTGGGTGATTTCTCAGCAGTCACCCCTGTGCTGGGCTAAAACTAACCTTTGGCGTCTGATTATCGCACCGCGACTCAGGCTTCTAAGCAGGAATCCGTATCATCTTTCTGCCCTTGCAGAATATGAATAACTCAAAGCACAGGCAGCATTGAAGGATCAGGGTACTCATGGACTCTTAGATTGCTTCTTACTCATCTCTGTGTGACCCTGATGTTATATCACGGCTTAATATGTTGTCCAGAATGTAATGTGTTAGCTTAGTAGCAAATACCGGAGAGAGTCACAAGATCAGACTAAACTCCATGCCACTGACAGATTTGATTTCAGGAGTGAATTTACAGCAGAGGATGGATATGTAGAGTCTAATTCTGAAGCCAATATGGATTTCAGAATTATAGTCAGGATCTCTAAAGACTGATAGGAATATTTTAATATTTTTATATTTTATATAGCCTTTTCTGCTAATAGTAATCACAATATGCTGCCGTTTTAAGTTTTAAAGGGTGATCCACAGTCAGATCTAGCACAGATAACCCTTAAACAGCCTATTTCTTTTTGCAAATCTGGATGTTAATACTAGATTAGCCTTTTAGCTTGTATGTACACTAAGGAACAAAATTTTAACTAATTATGGTGTTTCTTTAAACATGTATATAACCTGAGGATCTACTCAGTGTCTCCACTGTGGTTTGCACCAGTTTAAGGCTATCCGATTTTAACCCCATTTTAATTAAACCACTACACTTTCTTTTGTGGACAAAGCCAGTAAGAATGAGTGCAAACTACTTGGAAGCTGTGTGTGTTGTTCTGTCCTGAGTATTTCCTTGAATCACTGTTACGAGGCTCTCAACTCCTCCTATGCAAGACACAAAGGAGTATGCTTTCCTGGCAACGTCTCTCTTGGTGAGAAGGTGAGTGGCCAGTACAGGACACTGTATGGTTGTCAGCCTGGAGAGGAGTTTCAGAGGCATCCTGACCTTGTAGGGGACATTGAGAAAGGGAGGCAAAAACCCCACACCACCACCGTTGGTGACAGGGCAGAGTTCAGCCCAACTTCTCTCAGAAATATCCTCATTAGAGGACCAGTTATACGCAGTGGCTGTGCTGTGATGGAAAGGCAGTGGAGGCCTCGTTATTGCAGGACGAGCTGGTACCATACAAAGCAAGCACAGGAGCCTTGGGTTTGGTCCTGAGTGGGTAGCGCTGCTTGGTCTGAATGGAGCCACTGGCTACAGCTGAAGTCAGAGTGGCATAAAGGTGTGGGATGTGCTCCTGGCTGCAGAACAAAGGCAGTGGGCCCTAAAGGTGATCTCAAAGGGTTTGATTAAAAGCATAGCCAGAATTTGAGGGTTTAAACAAGTTCAGACCTCTTCAGAGAGGCTGAGGCTGGAACTTGACTTCAAGAGGCCTGACGTTGCCAGTGTGACGCTGAATGCGGTACATGCTCTGTGAAAACAGCGTTAGTCTACTTAGCCTTTTCGCTGTCCAGGTGTGGAAATGCAAAGAGCAGGGAAAAGTTAAAAAGCTAAAGGAACTCCTTTGAAATCTCAGGAGTGGGCTGCAGTTCAGACGCTAGCAACAGAAGTTTAGAGCGCCATTCTTTTTTCTTGCTATAATAACGCTTTACTCCCAGGAGCGTTAGCTGAGAAACTCCAAACCCACCATTCATTCGCTGACCGATTGCAGCTTCCCAGAAATAGCATGTGACTGCCCCATCGTCGCCTGGAGAACCCTGCGAGCAGGGGGAAGGTGGCTCATCTCTCTGGCAACTGGAGAAGGGATCCTGCGGCGAGCATGCTGGTTGTCTGGAGGCTTCTGTGGGCTGCCTGTGGTTGGAATCAGCTCTTTGCATATGCCCTGGCCCAAACCAAGCAATTTTGACCAGCGAGTTGGCTGCATTAGAGGACCTGCCTCCTCGTTAGGCATTTTTTTGTCGAAGCTGGGGTACCCCGTCTCCGTTGCAAAGCTGCGAGCAGCGAGGCCCTGGGAGCAGGAGCGATCCCGTGATAGGGGAGTTGCGGGGCTGCTGACTCACTGTGCATGCCAGCGGCGCTGCTCTGCCATCCCTAGCATGGGGAGGGAGGGAGATGGAACCATGGCGAAGATTGGTTGAGAGATAAGGTCACCTAGTGCCTCTGGCCACCAAATTAGTGTAGCTGGGAATTTCACGATGCCGTTTGCCCACGTGGAGAAGAAAGAAACAAACCCCTTTGCGTGCTACCCACGGATAGATCCCCTTCTTAAAAGGCCTGACTTCATTCAGATGCCCGATTTAAAACTGTGCTGATCAGGAAGGAGTTTCAAGTACTAATCAGTGTTGAGCTGGACTGTTCTTGATGCAACAGGTGAGATTTAGCCCACTGCCGGTTGTGCTCGGGTGCGTTTCGCAGTGTCCTGGAAAATCCCTCTGTTTTTTTAGCCATAGGTGTCCTCTCTTCCAGCAAGAGTCATCTCCTACTCTAATCCCATGCTTAGGATCAATAACACATTACTGCAGTGCTTGTGGTTAATTCTCCCCAGGCTTGAACTGTAAATGCCAAGGTGCTGTGACGCTTGCTCTGCCAGGCAGAGCCCGTGCCAGCCAGGGTAGTGACTTCCCACAGGAGCAAGGGACGTCCCCAGGCATTGCCACCTCCCTCTCTAAATGCAGGGTTACCTTTCTGCAGCTTGCTGTGACAGACAGAACCACACAGCAGCAAGTACCTTGGAAAAAGAAAACCACTAAACCCTACCAAGTTGAAGCTCTGTGCTGCATCCAGAGCCTGCAGGGAGGACAGGAGCAATAACAGAGCACACGTGACAGGCGTTAGTCACGTTGCTTAATGAAGGGCTAGAAGGCGCTCGCAGATCCTGAATAGATGAAGGCTGCTGATGTGGATTTTCTGGCCCTGAAGTTAAAGAAACAGAAGAGACCTTGTTCTTACAAGATTTCAGGTCAGGTTTTTCTATCGGAGAAGCATCTATTCAAGATCACTGTGTAAGGGAGCTCTTCAAAGTGAGCTGAAAATGAAGGGGGTTTGGGAATTCCTCCACCAGGATGGCAACTGGGGATTTCCTTGAGCTGATCCTCTTGACATTTTTAGCTTCCCCATCGTTTTCCTCTCCTCTTCCAGCCTCTCAGTTCTTGACCCCATTCCTTCCCTGAGGTAAATACAATGCCAGGGTTAATTATCCAAGAGGGAAATATTAGCGAACATCAGAGGAAGAGGATGCGGTGAAAATCTTGTCAGAGCAATGGGCACAGCTGCCTGATTAGAGCACCCTGCCCAACATGATGCTTATACTGTCTGCTCGCTTTCTTTACAGGCCCTTTGATAGATGAGTTGCAGTGCTCCTTGCATGGCTTTGTAGTCCTCTGCTTGGCATTTTTCGTGGCTCCCTTTACACGTTTCAAATCGGCCATCAAAAGGAGACGTAGGACAGCCTGATGCAGACAGGCTCGGGCTCTCTTTTAGCCCAGCTGGTCAAAAATAGTCATGGGGAAACTGTCCATCTTGGACGGGAGTAGAAAGAGCAAGGCAGGTCGCTGTTTATGAAGTGACAGATGCTTTGCCATTGCAGCAGCAGCCGGTCTGATGAACACGTAGGGACGCTCTGTGGGCCACCGGTGCCCCACAGACCATGGTCTAAGTGCCACTGTCTGCCATATGGATTTTTAATAACTTGCCCTTCATGTTCTTTCAATCTCTGAAATATTTATTATCTTTTTACCTCTCTGCATTGGCCGTTCTAGTTCAAGATCCCAGGAGTGCAAGGTTTGACTTTTCTCTCAGCAATTTTCAGCCTTCATAACAAGCAGGGTGTATTTTCCTTTCAGAACAGAGGGGTAGGCAGTCATTTCCCTTAATCACGTCATGGAAGTCCAGCCACTGGTTTAATCCATCTCAGAACAAGGGTTACCTATCCTCTTTTCCCTGTGGCCATGTCACTGAATCAGGTGAACAGGGAGGAGACTGTTCCCTGTGTTTATCCAGTGGGATAAAAAAAATGTTTTCATGACTGAAGGAGGTAGGTACTGATGTGATGATTAAAAGCATGCAGGCCAGTGCAACCAAGCTCGCAGCCAGTGACATTACTTCTATCATCAGCTTGAGTCTTACAGACTGTTGCACAAGTCCCAGACACAACATCAGCTTGCACATACTCTGCTTGTATTAGTTTTCTCACTGTATTTCCAGCATATGCCACCATTATTGGACCATTTCTGGGGTTTTGTGCTATTTGGGAAGTGGTTATGCCTTTGGAGGGAAGAATCTCGCATGGTTCGTTTCTTAGAGCACTTGACATCGTAGTGTCCTGCTTATTCACAAGTTTCACAGAGTCCCAGATCTCTCAGCCTTTCCTTATGGGTGAGATGCTCCAGTCCCATAATCATCTTTGTGGTACTTTTTGGACTCTCTCCAGTATGTCCATATCTCTCTTGTACTGGGGAGCCCAGAACTGGACACAGTACTCCAGGTGTGGCCTCAGCAGTGCTGAGTAGAAGGGAAGGATCCCCTCTCTCAGCCTGCTGACAGATACACCTCCTAATCCAGCCCAGGATACCACTGGTCTTCTTTGCCACAAGGACACGTTGCTGGCTAATGGTCAACTTTGTGACCCCCAGGACCCCCATGTCATCTTCTGCCAAGCTGCTTCCCATCTGGGCAGCCCCCAGCATGTGCATGTTTCTCCCCCAGTGCAGTTTCAGTCTTATTCAGTACATTCATCCATGCCAGGGTGAAAATATTCAGGTTTTGAGTAAGAAATGAGTATTCAACAGTGGGTCACCCTCCACTACGCTCTTGTCCCCAGTAAAGGTCACAAAGCAAGGAGAAATGGTTGCTGGTACCCAGGCACGCCAGCACCCAGCATCCCATGCCAGGCTGCTGGGTTGCAGGAGCTGTGGGAGAAAAGCTCAGATTGTGCTGTCAGGGTTTCAGGATTACATTTGAAACCCTGGAGCTGGCTGGGGCACAGGACAGGTGAAGAAGGCAGTGTGTTGATCAGGCCTCTGCTTTCACAGCTTTGGGCTCTATTTCCTTGTTTTTCTCAAAGCCAGTCTTACACTTTTCCTAGGAAATCACTTCTATATCCATCTTCCACACAGCCATGAGCCTCCTGAAGCTACTCTCTCCCTTTTCTTTTGTCCCTTTGCATTGCAGTGCTCCTAGCAAGGAACTTCAGCTCCCACCTGTAGCCATGGAGCTCTGAATCTGGGACCACAACAGACCTGAGGAGAAACATTTTTATATCCAGCTGGGAAATGAAAATACCCACCCAAAGAGCGCCCACTAAGAGTTCCAGTTCAGCCCCATGGAGCAAAGAGAAGCTGAGTAGACCCTCCTACTACCTCCATGAAGGCTGGTTTTTTCCCACCTGAAGGGTGGGAGCAGGTAGGGGCTGCCCTAACTGATGGAGCAATCCAGTGCTGCCTGATCCAGCCTTCCCTTCCCCTGCCACAGTGATAACAGAGACTGCCATTGGCAGTGCAGGCACCAGCTCAGTCCTGACATCAAGGAGACTTTTCATCCATGGCAGGCAGGGACTTTGTGTAGTCTGGGATGCAGTCTGAAGGAGCTACAGCCAAAACCCTCAAGCAGAGGTAACAAGACTATAAATGTGAAGTGGGAGCTGTGCCTACGCAGCATCTTGGGGAGCGGTTGGGGGTCAGAAAGGATAAATCCTCTATTTTAGACCTTTCATTCTGAACACGTCTGTGTTGTGACTACAGCTTGTAGAAGGGAACCTGAGAGTTTTAAAACAGTTGCAGTAGCTTGAAGGGAAATACAGCCAATTAATTCTTACTCCTGTTTGCAGGTAGCGCTTAGCCTGTGAGGGGCTCTGCGCTGCTGTGGCTATGTTGCTCGCAGCCCCCAGTCTGGCTGGTGGTAGTCAACATGAGTAGCTTGACACCAGCTATAGTTACAGCAGTGACTGCAGTACAGATGCAGCCCTCAGCATGCAAACCTGAAAATATTGGCTAGTCTAACCATATGTAAATCTCGGTGCATATATTTATTTGTGTCAAGAACTAAATTAAATAGAAATAGATGGCTTGCCAGGACTATAAAAATGTCAGGACTTCAGAAGAGCCCCATCTCTGCAACAGCATTTGAAATATTGCATATATATTGGAGGGGATTAGAGCCAAATGAGAAGATACCAGACAGAGCAATAAACTCAGCCTTGCAGCCTGTTGTGTCAGGGCTTAGGAGAAAAAGAGACTGCAGATCCACCTTGCGACAAACAAGTTATTCTTTGGGAGCATGTCAGATTCCTTGGGTGTATGGACACAACTTCCCTGCATTTATGTGGGATTTCCCCTCCCTGCCCCATTGAGCTTAATGGACAGGGTCTCTTTCATGAGTTCATGCTGAGCTTCTTCAGAAAATGACATTAAAGCAAGGGGTAGGTTTCTCATATGGGGTGGGAAGTGAGCATGGCATACTATCAGTATGTAGGAGCTGGTACAAGCCCTCAGGAGTGTCTTCTGCAGGGCTTCAAAGTAATGATTTTCCTTTTGACAATTTAGATATGCAGTGCCCATTTTAACCTGAGCAGTTAGATTGAAAAACAAAATCCAGGACAAAAGCAAACCTTCCCCTAGCCCCAGGATTGAGCTGACTGAGACAAGAGAACATGGTGAGAGTAAAATACTTGCTTAGACTGAAGCCTGTTTATTGTTCAACCCGTAAGTTGTCTGCTGCTTTAGCTTTTGTCTGATATTTCCTCCATCACAGAGGTTATTTTTCCTTCCCTTTCACAAAACAATAGCTAACAGGGCTCCCCTGCCTATAAATGTCTTCATTTTGGATAATAAGATGAGGCTCAGTGTAGGCATCGTCTCTCAGCTACCTTATGCAGAAGATAGGCTTTTATCCAAGATACACTACAATCTGTCACCTTTGGTACTTCTGGCAGACTGTTCTCCAGAGACTCTCAGGACTCAGATGAGAGAATCATGTGTGAGATGCAGACCAGAGTCGCTTGTTAAGCATGCTTTAGCAGAATCTCTAGCTGGTTGTCTAAAATTCACAGTATTAAAAAAAAAAAAAGAAAAAGTGGTGGTGGGGGAAAAGTAATGATTTTATTATCCCTCTTTCCTCTCCTGTTGCATGACTCAAATGCAACAACAGCCTGCAAAGAGGGTGTAATCTACTACAGGCTTCCCTTTGCAGCCAGCACACCATATTGTGTGCCTATTCATATGACAAAATAACAAAAAATAATACTTCTCTCTGTCTTTGGGTGTAGTCTTGTCTTACGAGCTCTTGAAAATCAAGCCAAATACAAGGCAAAGCTTGACTCCTTGCCCACGCATCACTGGTGTTTGAAGAGCAGTGAAGTAGCAGAGATGCATTAGAAGTGGTTCAAAACCCTAGCTTGTTTTCCAAGCCTTGGGTCCAGATTTGAGCACGCTCTCTGGGCTCCGGGCAAGAAGCAGGCTGCCTAGTTCTTAGCTGGTAGATTTAAAGACATTCCTGTTCAGTAAGTTCAGCTCTGCTTCTGGTGGTCCTGGCTACACTGGGTTTCTGTCCAGGAGTCAACATGGCCCTGCTCAGAGAGGTTCATTCCTTATGGTCTGGTGCAGCCTTGGGGAACTACGCATGCTTCTGCCTTATGGGGTGGGAGTTTCAGCCACTGAAATCTCTCTGGATCATCTGGTTGGAGGTGTCAGACCTAGGCAGTGTTCAGGCATTATTTTACGTCCCTAGCTGCCATCTACAGGAACCCTTGTCTAGGGGAGGGCCTGGGAAAGTGGGCCCAGTGTCCAGAGAGACTGCCCTGATAAGAGGACCCCTAAGGAAAAATCCTGGCAAGGGAGAGAACACAAAAAAGCATAAAGGATGTTTGAGGCCAGGTGGCTGAGCTGCCTGGTGAGGTGGAAACCTGACAGAGTTCTCTGCCTCACTGTGAGGTGTGAAAACAATCCATGTGCAAAGCCTGCAAGAGTTGCTTTGGAGCCAAAAACGGTGTTACCTTATTTTGTGTAGGTAGTAAAGCAAGGTTTCCTGACTGTCTGGGCATGACGGTGCTCAGCAGCGTGGCTGGAGGAGAGGAGTCAGGAAAGGTAGTGCTTTGGGATGCGCCCTCTGGGGCATCCTCTCTGCTCCCATTCTCCAGGGTATGAAATACGGAGCAACAATGGTGGAATATACCATCGCAGCAAAGATTTTAGGTTGCATCTTAGGTTGTCTGAAGCCAGCACCATGGTGGGGAGCTGAAGTGTTTCCAGGAGCTGATGAGGATGCTGGCTTGATTGCTTTCTTACTTTTAAGTAAAAAGTTAATCAGCTATTTATGTTGTTGCAAACTGTGATGGCCTAAGGCTATGAGAGTGGCAAAGTCTCTAGGGGGAGGAAGTATGAGCCCAGCTGATTGGTGTGAGTTCTCAGGAAAAGGCGATTTGAGGCAATGCAAACCTTTTTACAGTCTTAAACAGAAATCCCAGATTTGAAGCTGAGTATGTTTTGGGCACAAATCCCTTTCGCTCAGAAGCTCATACAGCAATATTAGTTGAGCTAGTAAAGCATATTACCTCTCCTGAAAAATCTTGCTTCTATTTATTTATGCATTTCTAGCATTCTCTTCCCCATAATACTGAAGCGCCTTGAAATATTAATGCATTCATGCTTATGATGCGCTCCAGAGGCAAAGGAGCGCTTGTTCCCATTTTACAAGTGGGGAAAGAAGTGACTTTCTTGGAGTCACAAAGGAGGGCACTGGCAGAGGCAGGGCAAGGACCGCGTGGTGGCATCTCCAATGCTGTGGTCCCTCTGATGAGGAAATCTACGTTAAGCTAAGGAGCTTGAAATGGAAGAGACCCCTATGTGCTGCTCATAATTTAACTCCGCATTATGAGGAATGATACTGGATTGTGCTGTAATTTTAAACTGAACTTGGCCTTCTTGTAAGTGAAGGTGTGGACATGGTTGACTTCCCCATTTCTCACCAGTGCTGTACTTCAGCAGCCCGGGCACCTCCTTTGATGACTGAGATGCCTAATGAGCTCCACCTCCGCGCTGTCATCTGCCATCCTACAGAAGGACGTACAGAGCCTTGGTGTTTGTTCATTTATTTCAGAAGTCAGTGGATTAATGAGTTTGGGGTTTGTATTACAGTAAAAAATTACTGACCCAGGTCTATTTCATGTCAAAATTTATTTTTAATAGACCTTATAAAGGGAAAGGAGAAAAATCTTGAGGAAGTATGACCACTGTGGTTCCGATTACAGTTTCAAGAGAAAGGAGGTCTGTATGAGCTGACCTGTCCATCCATCGCCAGACCAGAGTGAGCTCCAGAGACCGGCTTTACTTGAAACAGCGTGAGCCTGGTGCGACGGAGGCTGGGAGCTTCTGCCAGCCCCTCCATGCGCAGGCTGGGGGGGATTGAGGGGCAGGCTACAGCCAAGCAGCCCTGTGGCATGAGAAGCGGGGAGGAAGGACAAAGGATGGCTGAACAGGCAGCATTTTCTTTCCAGCGTGATAACCACCAGTGGTCAGGACCAGGGCTGCTGCAAAGCAGGAGACATGTCCACTTTGGCGAGTGGCAGTGGCCAGCTTTCTGCGGGGGTAATGACATTTTATGTCACTAAACTTCCCCAGTGGCTTCAGCATCTTAATTTGTGGCATCGGTTTTGGTGCCATATGTAGTTTAACATGTGCCACGTTTCATCCTAGTAAGACAGCACTTTCTGTGGGGTGGAGAGATGATTTTATGTGACAGTTTGTGAAATGCTTCTTGTTGTGTTTCAGTGGGTTTATAACAGGAGATGGACCTGGTTTATCGGGAGAGGCATAACTGATGGGAGCTAATATATACAGAATCAGCTCACGCAAGGGTTAGGTGCCTCCAAGTGATGACTCTTCACATCAACAGGAATGGCTCGTTCTGGAGAAGGGTACTGTGCAGATTGCTCTGAACTGAAGGATGCCTGAATACAAGGAGCTGAGCCAAAAGAATTAGGAAGCAGTGACTTTGTTTTTAACATTCAGATATTTGGGTTTCAAACTAGATTGGAGCATCTAGCTGGGGCACTTGATTTTGGGGGTGCTTCATTTTAGAGGCACTTGATTTTGGCTAGAGTTTTAAATAATCAATTGCAATTCTGGGCACCTTGACCTCCCAGCACCAAATACTTGGATACTAGGGGGAGGTTGGGTATTCTCTTTTCCCATTAAATTTTTCCATGCCTTAATTTCTCGACAGTGAAATGAAAATAGTAATATTTACTTTTATTTTTGTGAGTTGCTTCTATTCTTTTTGGTCCTTTGATAGGAAGTAGTATCCCAGTATGAGGTAGTGTATTACCCTTCAGGTAAAATAAGAAGAAATTCCTGAAAAAAAAAAATCTGCATTTTGGAAAAATACTTTGCATTTATAACAGTAACAGGAGCTTGATCTGTGACCCTGTGAGCATTTTCCAGCATAGCTGTCACCCTTTGAATAGCAAATTTAACCAACTAGTACGAGGCTAGCTTTTCTGAGGTACTGTACACATTTCACAGAAATAATCCGTGGATCCCTAAATACCTGTCAGCCACAGGACAGCCCCCGCTGATCTCGGAGCTACGCACACCAAAGTGGGATTTTGGCCTGAATGTATCCTCACTCTTATACACAGTGTAGGAGGATCAGTGTGGAGAACAGGAGGCAACAGTCTCAGTTTATTATTCTTTGAAATACAAGCTTACAACATCTTTTTATTCCAGATTTTTCATTGACTGTGGGTTGTTTTTTTTTTCTGTTTGGGTTTTTTCTTCCCTCCCTGCACTGGCACAGAGGACACCAGCCATGAAACATCAACCAAGGCCACTTCCTCCGTGACCTTAGCTGCCTTCAGGTCTCCTGGCTCTGTATTGGCCAGTTCTACCACTGTATTTTGTGAGCTCAGGCAGGAGCCCGTTTTTACTGAAAAGGATGTTAATAGTATTGGTAGACTGAAACAGGCTCCTTGATTTATCCCTTTTTTTAACATTTCTGCCTGTGGGTGATTGAGTTTAATTAAGGCTGACTAGTAAATATTTATTCTCATGAAAGAAATAGGTCCAGGTTTGTCTGTTAAAAATACTACACAGCTTGCCTCTTTGGCTGCAGCTAACTGAACCAAATGCTCGGCAATTTTATTAATACCAGCGAGGAAAAAAACCTCAAACCCCACCACCGCAAGCTTTTAACCATGCAGCTCTCTCTCCTGGCCAAGGAGCACCTCTCCCCCCAAGCATCCCTGTCCCCTGCATCCCGGTCCCTGCCGAAGTGAAGCCCGTTGCCATGGAAGCCTCATTAAATCTGCATCTCGCTGGGCAGGGGCTGCAGGGGCTGCGGCTGTATTTTTAGCTGGCGGTGGTTGCATAAGGGTGGGCGGGATGGGGATGTGCCTTACATCTCGCCTTGATGGAGGCCTGCCAGGAACCGCCACCAGCCAAAAGACATGTCCTGCTCGGGAAAGCTGTCTCGGGCCAGGCAGCTCTTGGCAAAGCTAGAGCTGAGCACGGGGGCGATGCAGTGAACAGAGCTGGTCTTAATGGCCAAGCAAGCTTTTGAGTGGCGGTGTACTTCTGCAGAGGGCTCCAAAGAATGAGGGTCTCTCTAGATCAGACTAAAGGTAATAAATCTCTTTTGGCTTGAGCAAAACTTTAACACTTGGAGAGGTCGGAAGTAACTCATCTGAGCTCATCTGAGGAGCAGCACTGCACTCCTAGCCATGAATACTTTGGGGAAAGCGATGTCACGTGTAAGTGCATAGCCCTCCAAATAAGGGAAACAGAGCTAGATGGTGTCGTAGATGCTTAGGGTGAATCCAGTCGGGTGCCGTCATTTTTTGAAGGACTGAATTTGAGCCCATCTGCGTGTTTGAGAAACACAAGGCACTGAAGGATCTGAAATCTGCATTTACTGAAAAAACAAAAAAAACCCCCAACCAAACGAAACCTAGAATAAACATACAACCTAAAAAACACGCCTCATGTTCACTCTTGGCCATTTCAATTCAGAGTTGCTGTCAGTGGAAGAAAAAAAAAAAAAGATATTTTATTGTCTCTCAGCACTATCAGGATTTCTTGGCTCAAACATGGGCTGGACCCTGTCTCTCAGCGTTGAATCTCAGCAGTGCTAAATGCTCCAAAACCCAGATTTTATCCTGAATTACACCTGGGCAATCTTTCAGTCTTCAGTGGATCTCACAGATGGTCAGAAGACCCTTCTTTAGGCTGCAAACTGTTCTTATTTGTGCTGAGGCATGAGAAGAGTCCAGCTCGACTGTAAACTAATAACTCTGGTCTCTGATAAAAGCCATCTCTTTTTGTGGAGGCTGTGAAAATTTGATCTGGAGCAGTTGGGCTAAAATTAAAATAGAGCCCAATGCTGCCATCCTGTACAGTCACACTCCGTCAGAGCAGAGTCATATGTGAAGCTCCAAGGGCTAGTAAGGACTGTTACTATCATTGCTTTTTAAAAAGATGGCAATATCATTAGAAGCTTCTTTTTTTTCGACTTTTTCCACAGTCACAGATCTCCAAATGTCTGTGTCTGCAGGAGGCACCAACTGGTAAATAAACATTAAAAAAACAAAAAAAAAAAAAAACCAAAAAAAACCCCACAACAACACAGGATTATTTCTAATTTGCTGGAAATGGGATGTGACCTCCTTCTCTGTAGGCAAATGTGCCTGCCAAAGCCAGCTTTTGCAGCTGCAGGCTGTCTCTACTGTAGACCATCTCTAAGTCCTCCTTGGGGAGTTCTTTCCAGCTTCAAGGCTGGCTCTGCAGACCTTTCTAAACATTAGGTCCATGAAAAAGTCAGTGCCTGTGGTTCGTGAGGGTTCACAGAGTCTCCTCTACTGTTGCAGGATGTGCAACTCACCTTCAGCCTTGCTATGAGAGCAGGGCAAGTGGTGTTTTGCCCAAGCAGCCTCCTTTCTCCTAGCCCAGTGTTGTGATTCTGAGTCTTGCTCAGCTTAAGTTGAAGGGGGCTGCTAGACTCCTTCAGAAAGCCCTGAATGTTTTCCTCTGACTCTTGCTCACGCCCGAGTTCTGAATTCAAAGCCCCCAGCAGGTGAGCTGCCTGCTTGTTGGTGCCCGCCAACCCAGGAGGGCACCTGTGGGGTAAGGATGTGGCAACCCAGGGCACTTCTTGTCCAAGGGCGAGGGGCATCCCTGGCAGCAGGGAGGCCAGGTGAGTGCCGGGAGGGGGTGGGTCTTGATCGTGTGTTTCATTCCCCACTGTTCCAGCTGATCCCTGCCTATGAAGCCAAGCAAGTCTTTGATACGGTCTCTGCTTCAGCTCTGTTTCTGGAGAGCAAAGATAAGCACAGCCTACCCACGGGTGCAAAGCCAGGGGAGAACCTCAGACCAATGAGGCGTTTGTTCAGATCTGGGCAATGAGCACCGGTTTGGGGGGCTTTTAGCATTTAGAGACAGTTTATTTCTCAGCATCCATTTTACTCCAGTGCCTTTCTGGGGTGACTAAAGAAGGAGTAGGGCTTGGAGCGTGATGGTGGGGAGCAGAGCTAGGGACAGCATCTGAAAAATAGAATAAGCCAGTGATAAACACAGACAGACACCCTGGTAAACAGACAGACAGAGCAGAAGGCTCCCGCTCCTGACAGTCTCCCCGGCGTACAGCAGTTTCCTTGTAAGAGCGCTGACACTCACTGCAGGGCACATGTGAAGCGAGCTGGAAGAAAGCGGAGGCTGGAGCAGGGAGCGATGCTCAGGCACCAATGGCACTGCAACCCAATTACGTTCTGGCTGGGCAGAGAGCTGGGTTGGGACCTCCTTTCAGTAAAAAGTCAAAATCAACTTGAAAAAAATCAAATGCACCTTTTGCTTTTTCTTCAGAAGCTCCTTATCTTGGGATTTGAAGCCCTAAAAAGTCTTCTAGGGACCATAATGGGAAAGACTCCTGATGGAATTACATTTTTAAGGCAAGAGGGGTAGGAGGGCAAAGGGGGACCTCATTAGACAACAGCCCCTCCTCTAAAACCAAAAGGGATTTGTTGCAGAGGTAAGCCTGAGGTTTTAGCCTTCAGAGAAGTTGTGTCGTGTTACTAAACCCCCCAGGACACGTTTCCTGATGCTGGAGTGATGGGTGCTGAACTCACCACCAAGCTGGGTGGGAGACCAGGGCTGGGAGAAGGGTTATTTTCATTATTGTGAATTCATTACCTCAGACGGTGAGAAGCAGCCTGCAAACCCAACATTTGGTGGGAGTTTGAAAAGACTTACACCAAAGAGTGTCAGGAACATGGCTGGGCTTTGTCAGGATAAGTCAAGTCAAACAGTTGTTCAGCGGTGCCATCAAAAATTGAAAGTGAGAAGACAGAGCGTTTGAGGTGTTGAGGGAGTTGCAATAAGAGGATTTAGACAGCAAGAAGGTGAACAAGAGTTGAGGAGCACGTTGGGATGAGGTTAAGGCAAGCTCTTAGGGCGGGTGAAGGGCCTTGGCACTGCCTTGGAACTAACTCTTGCCACGAGGCAGAGAGGGCAGGAGGAGACCCTTTCTGTCAGCCAGGCACCCCAGGAGGAGTTCAAGCCATCTCTGATGTGGGTTGGTCAACAGGCTTTGCCAAAAATGCTTCCCTCACAGCTGGATCTACATATGAAGGCTGAGATGGGACCAAGCGTTGGGTGGAAATTACGGCAGTAAGATGATAGAGGACTGTGTTGATTAAAGGAGACCCGCTTGGGCGGGTGGCGGCTGCGCAGGCTGTGGTCTGTTGGGTGTGTTCGATGTCGCCAGGCCAACAGGCAGAACTTGTTCCTGTCCCTGGCTGCATTGGGCTGTCCTGTGAGGGGACTGTCTGTGAGAAGGCTGAAGGGGGTCCGGCAGCCCCTTTGAGTTGAAGCGAGGTCACCTGCAAAATCAAGCAAGGCTTGTAGGTTGCCCTGCTCCTAGATTTAAACCTTCTGAAACACTCAGCTGCAGAGCAACCAATGACATTATTATTTTTATTCAGTTTATGAACAAGGAGGTGGCTTTTTTATGGTCCAAAGCTCTGGATTCTGGAAGCACAAGCCCAGCAGGGCTGGCCTCCTCCTGGGAACCTGCAGCTCGTCCTGAGGCATTAGCTCCTGGAAGCTAACGAATGGTCCTGTTTGTTTTTTCCAGTGGGTTTTAATAAGTAAGAATGATATTGAAAACTGTTCTAAAGAAATGAAATGGTGTAACTGAGTATTCTCTACCCTATTTTCAGTGCTACAGAAGAGAACAGTGGGCCTGGTCAAATGCACAGGGCCTTGGATAAAGATGCAGTATCTTGGATCTGTGTAAACGGTTGGATATGCGACTTTGATGTTGCTGTGGCAATTTGGTGTGCTGGCCCTTATCTTGGTCACAAGAAGCCTGTGACCGGAGCCAAAGCACCCCAGCTCCGTCTCCAGCTCCTTTTGTTCATATATAATAATTGTATCTGCAGCGTGCAGAGCGGGCTCGTTTCAACCTGGCAGCTGCACAGCGTTGTTTGCAGCTCATTAATTTCCTACCGATTGCTGCCTTGCTGCTGTTGAATGTAGCGCAGCTCCAGTGGCTGGGCTGAATGCTGCCCTGCTGAGCAGAAAGCACCGTCTGCTTGGGCGGGGGGGAGAGCAGAACGAGGAGGGGAAAGAGGGACTCCGGAGGCCGATGCCCACATTTTGATGGGAAAGTTTGCTTCGCTTTCCAGCGTTTTTGATGTGCTTTGAGCACTGAAATCTAGGGATGCTGTCACGTGCAGAAGCCAGGAAGGAGGTCTAGACAAGGCATGGGGTGGGTTGAGATATGCCAGCTTGCACACTGGGAACTGGGGGGACTACTCTGACTTTTCTTGGAAAGCCACATTTCCTTGCAAGTAAGTGTAGGATAGCAAGTCTTGGGAACAGCCACGTTAAGAGGAGCTTTTGGTCTCCACCTACATTGTCTATGCTGGAAAGAGCGGTGTTGCAGGCAGTAGGTGCGAATCTCTGCTCGCCGCTGCACATCTGGGCTGTGCCTGCAGCTGTTGCCAGCATGGGGGATGTGGGTGTGTCATGGGGAGATCGAGGGTCTCTGATCCTTGCTGGCAGTGGCCACCTTTGCTCCCATCACAGCCTGGCTCCTGTGCTGGTAGGATCAGCATGCTGAGGTCTCCATGGCCATCGGCCTCCCCTCCTGCACTGGGTCGCTTGTCCCCAGTGTGCCAGCCCGTCCCAGCCTGCGCTGCTCCCTGCCTTGGGCAGCTCTGAACCCAACTGTGGCTTCCTGTCTGCCTCTGCCGTCGGCAGCAGAGGCAAAGCCACCCCAGCTATGCCAGGAGCCAGCCAAGTACAGAGCCAGTATGAGCCTGTGAAGGGGCGCGGCAGCAGGACTGCAGTAGGAGCTCCCAGAGGGCTGCTTTTGGCACTCGGGCAGCAGTGACTAGTGGCCATGCGGCACTGTGGGTTTGGTTTTGGACATCCCACATCAGAAGGTTTTCACAAATCCATTGGGAGTTCAGAGAACTGAATTTTGCAGAGAGATTGAAGAAGTTGTGTAGAGCTGAGCTACAGCCAGCAGCAGGTGACACGAAGCCCTCCAGAGCTGTGCTCAAGAGAGGAGGACATGCGTGGTTGTCCTCTGGATGTCCAGGAGTGGATGACCTGAGGGTGCAGGTGGTCATCAGCACTCACAGGAGTGATGAGCTGAGACAGGGATTGGTCCTCAGCGCACAGCCCAGGGCAGCAAGCTCAAGCTGACAGGGGCACCTTCTCCCAATGGAGCAGTGCCCAAGGGCCAGTCTCTTAGGTCTCTTCAAACCTGCCATGAGAAAGCACTGAGCGATGGCAGGGCCACGCCATCGGGCAGTGCCAGGGATCATTTCAGCTAACAAGCTTCTGCAATTTCTGTCCTATGAGGGGTTTAAAGCCTTCCCAGACTGGTGAGGGTTGTTTTGAATCTGGCACTTCTCATTCCTCAACTTCCTCTCCCCCTCCGTCCCCACCTTCTCGTCCTTGCCAGCATCTCCATGGCAACCCTGTTGCTGAAGAATAGGGAAGACATCTAAATATAGCTTCCAAATCTCCATGCCTTCAGCAAAAAGTCTAAAACCAGGGGCGACAGCTTGAAGCACTGGGCTGCTAATACCAACCAGTGACGAGTGTCTTGCAGGTGGGATTTGGGAACGCTGTGGTGGGATAGGGGTCCCTTCCAGCTAAATGGTGGTTTTGTGTTTGCTCACATCTCAAAGGTCTTTGAGGTAGTCCAGCCTACCCTCTCTTGTCCAGGGTACTCCCACCTCTGCACCCTGTCAAGTTTTGGAGCCATCCTCTAGAGCAAACAAAAGCATCTCCGGTACTTCATTTGGCTGTCAACATCCATGATGGGTTTTGACATCATAGGCTTTTGTGTGGCAGTGTGTTAGACTAAGCTGGAAGCAGGAAAATTCAAAGACCTTTAGTAAGGAATAAATTCTCTTCCTTCTTCTTATTTTTCCAACCTCTACTTTTTATTAAATGTTGCACTGTGACACCACAGTGGGGTTGTGGCTGAGGTTTTGCTCCTTTTAAAATTCCTTTCTGAGAGAGAAAGGGCACAGCAGCTCCTCGGTGAAGCTCTTCCCCTGGGAACCTGCCCAAGATAGGGAGGAGGGAAATGTCCATGCCCAAGGCCCTGGCACTGCTTTGCACCTACACCAGGCTGGTACCCACCAGAACTGCCTGGTTTCATGGGCTGCCAAGTTGAGTTCATATTACTTGTACGGGACACGTGCTTATTGTACAGACCTCAACAAATAGCTCCACAGGCTGTTGAGACTTTGTCTGCTCTCCTCTGGCCCTGAAGGATCAAGTCTCGTAGAGTCAGCAAGAAAAAGCTGACCTGCAGCAGGCCGGGCAAGGGCCCGCCTGTGTCTGTACACACAGCTTCAGTAGTTGGAGCCAACATCCTGGAAGGTGGTGCACAGATCAGCCTAGGTTTCTCTTTTTTAAGAGGAACTTAAACAGATTATAGCTGAACATGAAATATTTAATAGAAAAAAAAGAATAGCTTTATTAAACTGAGTGAAGAAAAATAACCTGTGGAGCTGGGCTGTTATGTTTGTACAACCTAACTTGAATATCTCAACTCAGCTGATCAGCAGCGTGGACTCAGCTGAGAGAAAGGGGGTTTAACAAACTGTGGTTTTCCCCTCTTCGCAGGAATTCTTAAAACTGAATTGAGACATCTTTCCTTGAAGCACGCTCTGTATTAGAGCATTTTATCATGTTTGGGAACGGTGAAATACAGGATGCTTTGGAAACCTGCTTGTCTGGCAGGGCTGACTGCATTAAGGGAACTCCCTAAGCATTTTTTTTTTTTTTGTGCTTCCCTACTGTGCCTTTTCCAGCTCTGCTGGGCTTCCAAGTTGAGTGTGAGGCGTTTGTCATTTACTAGCTCTGGTGCTGGTTCCCGTGGCTGACAGATGCGGGTATACCACATCTCGTGAGTTGTCCTTAATAACATACCACGTACATAAGGAATTTTTGTTTGCAACGCATGACAGCGCCTGATGGGCTCACCTGCCTGCAGCTTAGCAGCCCTGATTTCTCATTGCTGGTGCAGTTGTTTGCACTGGTACAAAGGAGGTGTGAAACACTGTCACCTGAAGTTAACAGCATTTCGTGTCTCTTTGCAGGGTTGCGTGGCAGTGGGAGGGGAGGGCTGGGCTGCTGTGGCAGGAGTCAAGCACAAATGGAGAGGTGTAGCTGACCACAAGAACGAAGTGCCCCCTATAGTTTTGCCATCCAGGATGGAGGAAGGATGAAAGTTACGCTTTTTTTTCTTTTTTTTTTTCTTTTTTTTCTTTTTTTTAAACCAGCTATCCCTAAACATCTTTTACTGGCAACACTTTGAAGTTTTCTGATACAAGTAAAGACTTTAAAAAATATAGCTTTAGTCTTGGCTATGTCCCTTTTATTATCATGTGTCAGCTACTAAAGCGTTTTCAATAGTTCTAATTGAAACGTAAGCCAATTTACTAATTAGCCAAGATTACATGGGGAATACACAAAGGGAAATTGCCTTTCTGTGTCAATATTTCCTCCTTTATCCCTTATGAAGACCTGGTGCAACGTGACCAAACTGCACCACCGGCAGCCAGCCAGGCAGAGCTCCTGAGCTCCTGGCGATCCTGAGCAGAGTCCCACACAGTCCTGGGAAAGTGGGCTTCGGACTGGGGTCCTGGTCTCTGACTCGTGGTGCAGCCACTTCTTGCACAGTGTCTTCCTCAGCGGACTTTTCCCCCCCTCCCTGCGACCTGCTGTAGCGGAGAGGGACAGCAGGGGCATAGGGAGCCCGCCTAGCAACCTGTGCCAGGGGGCAGCACCAAAGACTTCTACCCCCTCCCAAGCAAGTTATACCTTGTCAGTCTGGTTGGACATTATGAAGGACTCTCTAGGGATAATGAATTGAGATAGGGAGAAAGAAACCGTGTCTACCATGAAGCTTTCAAAAACCAGTTGGGCACCACCTACCTGCCAGGAATGGCTTGGTGGGACTGGACCTATCCAGAGACGGGGTGATAGCTGGATGCTAGAAGCTGCTTCCAGTCCTGTTTTTTGAGGTCTTTTGGTCCCCTAATGGCATAAAGGAACTTTAGCAAGGAAGACGAGGTGCCCTAGAGAAATGCACAGCTCCCTTCAAATGAGAACCAAATCAGAAGAAGCAGAATATGTTGATATGCAAATAAAGTGGTACTTCCACCACCACTTCAGACTCTCTCTGCTCTCTTCCCTCACCCTCCTTATGGCTGCGTCACTGTAATATCTTCTGCATTAGCAGTTCAAATCAAGTAGGGACTGTCCCCAACAAATCCCTGTGAGATACAAAGATTACAGCCATTGCATGGATATGGAAACCGAAGCACAGAAGTATCAAGTGACTTGCTTGGGTGGGTTCAGGCTTGCCTGGAGAAATACCTAGGTATTCTATGTGTAGAATTATACATAGTGATTAGCACTGCAGAGAACCCTGTTTTAATGAGAAGATGATAACTAGTTATCATCGGGTTATCCCATAGGAAACATGAAGACAAAAGAGAAAAAAATCCCATTGCTGGGGGTGCTTCTGTCTGTGACACTTTACAGCCAATGGATCTGGTAGTGAGGTGGTCCAGGCTGTTCCCCATGCACTTGCTGCACAGAGCAGGATGGCTCTTGCATAGCTGCTCTTGCAAGGTCCTAATGAATGACACAGCCAGTTCCTGGAAACTGGCCCGCAATGGCTTGTCTCCAGCTCCTGTACTAGCACCAGTTCTTCTGTAACTCATACATCAGCAACTTGCACATCAACGATCTGCTTGAAACTCTATCCTGACGGTTCATCTAATCTGTTGACATCTGCTTAGGTAATTGGTACCAACGTCTGCTCTGACCTTAGAGGCACCTTCACTTCTGACCTGGCTGCTAGCAGGAACTGTGACCGTCACCTGTGGCTGCAGCTGGATGCTTCAAAACCTGTTTCTCCCTCTGTAATCCCCCTGGGAGCCAAAATCTTTCATGAGCATGAGCTTAAGCCCAGTGTGCAACCTGTCTGTCTTGGTCATATTCTGGATAGGTTCCTAAATTACCATGATTTCCTGTTGAATTTAAGATCACTCATCATCTCCATGGTGAGTTTAGTGAAACTGCTTTGGAATCTAATTATTCTCCTCCTCAAACACCTCCCGTCTTTGTCTGAGCTATGTGACAGCCTAATCCTTTGCTTCAAAATGGTTCAGCTTGTCCCACCCTGGGTTACTTGATGCGCAACTCCATGTGACCACATGCATCATATCAGGGCTTCTCTTGCTGACTTCTTCACCTTGTCTGCCAGCACTATCACGTTGCTCCGTTAAGTATCTGCCTCCCAGTGAGCTGGGCAAAGACAGCTCCCCACTCTGCATAGCTTTATTTAATCCCCTCTGGTTTGCCTCAAATGTTGACATCTTGCCTAGTCAGCGTTTCTGCAGCAGGAGTTTTCAACGAGATCTTCTGACAGAGTGAATAGCTCCTATCTATTCTATTTCATGTTGAAATCCCAGCCCAGTGCAGAGCTCTGGGAAAGGGTCAGACCGGCACCACGTGTTTTGACATTCACGTTGCAGGGACCTGCACCCACAGATGAGGATCTGGGTATGTTGAGAATGCTGTGGTTTGACCCATGGTGTATGCAGTAATGATTCACATAAGTATGTTGCCAAAGATCTCCTGGTACTTCTCACTGTCCTAGGGATGTTTACCTTGCTGTCCTGGCTGCTTTCCATCCAGGATAACAGCATCCCACCGGGGACTGTAAATCCTGCCCTTGCACAGCGCTGCCTGTTTCAATGGTATACACTATGTGACATCTCCTGACTTACGCAGTTTTTAGAGCTGAGCCTTATTTCACATTCCAAAGTCACACAGACACATCCTCTTAACCTCTTTGGCAATAATTCCTGCAAATGAGAGTCTCCACACAGAGAGATACTCAATATTTTCTAGCACATTAATCAAATAACCATCCAGTTGTTGCCTTATGTGTTGGAAGTGGACGTGTTGTCAAATAAAATGATTTTATAGATTATCCTCTCTACTTCCCAGACGGGGAATTTAGCAACATCATCTGCACAAAGTCCTTTAGGAGAAGATCGATGTCTATTCATTTCATCTTCTGTTGCTTACTCAGGGAAATCTCATACTTAATGTTGCTCCCCAGAGGAGCTTTCCCATCTCTAACTTTTAAAACCAGTGATGGTTTCTAAGTGTGTGTTGAAAGGAGAGCCTGGACCGCCATCATCTGAGTGCTGTTGGTGCCAGCTTGCAGTGACCCTAGAGAAAAAGGAGAGACCGAGCAGCTATCCCAACTTTTGTACGGCCAGGTGATCCCCAGGAACACCAGCTCTTGTCTTGGCCTGCGTCAGAGCCCAAACCAAAAGCACTGCTCACTCTGCTGAAAACACCACCGAGGCCTGACTGAAAGAGTTCTCTTCCCACCAGTGTACTCATGCGGGGGTTGTGATTGGGCTATGCCGTGGCTTGGTGCTGGCAGTGGGGCTTTCGGGTTTGCAGAGTGGCTCCTCGCTGCCAGCTTCTGGTGGCATTTAAGGAAGGCAGTTGATTGCCAGGAGAGGCTTTTGGATGGCTTCTGTTGTTCTCTGCTTTTGAGATGTCTCAGGTATGTCTTGGCCATGGGAAAGCTGTCAGAGAGAAAGGGGGAGGCTGGAAAGTGTCCTCCTTTCCCCATGTGGAGCGACCGGAGGCTGGGGAAGGAAAGCTGCTCAGCCGAGCAGGGTGGGCTTCAGATCCCTCCCTTCCCATGGCAATGAGCATGCCCATCAGCGCTGCTGTGCCACCAGCCCCTCTCCTGCCCGCCTCTGCCTCCATTCATTTCAAGAAGCTGTCAGGATGTTCTTGCAGCAAAACGTTCCTGAGCCTCCTGCTCCCGTGCGCTCTGTGCCTCTGTGTCCTCCTGTCACATCTCTCACGTTGACGTGATGCCTTCCCAGGCGGTGTTACGCTCTAGCCCTTCTCCCTATCCATCTCCTTCGCTCTCCATGCCTTCCGAGGAGGTTGCTCTCGGTGTGGCTGCAGGTGAGAGATGAGATTGCGTGGGAGCAATCAGTGTTTTGGCCTCCAGACGATTTATGACAGCTCAGGATGCAGCTGTAGTTATGGTTACTTTCATAGCCCTGGAGAGCAGTGAGATGCTGACAGTGGCTGGGGAAGCTGCAGAGCCCGGGAGAGGGCAGCCCCCACCAGCCATGGCAGGGTGGGAGCAGTGGCCTGACGTGGTGACCACCCAAGCACCCAGGTACCCAGGCAGCTTAGAGAAGGGCCCTGCAAGGGAGCAAGCCTAGCCCCGCATCCCCAAAGCGACCTAGGAGCAGGGATGCTGCTCTTCCCTCTGCCATAAAATCCCAGTGGAGAGTTATCGGCTCCCCAGTATCTGGCACTGGGTCTGGGAGCCCTCACACACCTCCCGGTGTCACTGCACAGTCGCTGCAGCCTGCTGCTGTGCTCCTTTTCCCCTTGCGCAGGGAGGCCTGGCAGTGTGCTGGCTTTGGAGCCAGCACGGGCAGCAGTTATGCTGTGGCTGGAGCCCACGTATCCCACACCATCGGAATGTGGATGGTGCCACAGCCCCCACGCCACACAGCCCACACCCCAGGGCTCCTGCACTGGAGCCCCAAAGCGGTCACAGTGGACCTGCTGAGCAGTCACCCACCTCTCAGCAAAGCTGGGGATGTCAGGCACCTCTTGACCTCCTCTGTGGTCAACAGCTCGATTTATGAGTGGAGACCTCAGGGATCGGTACTGGGACTGGCGCTGTTCCACGTCTTTGTTAGCAACATGGACGGTGGGATTAAGTACACCCTCAGCAAGTTTGCTGATGACACCAAGCTGTGTGGTGCAGTCGACAGGCTGGAGGGAAGGGATGGCATCCAGAGGGACCTGGACAGGCTGGAAAGATGGGCCTGTGCCAGCCTCATGGAGTTCAACAAGGCCAAGTGCAAGATCCTGCACCTGGGTCAGGGCAATCCCAAGCACAAGTACAGGCTGGGTGGAGAATGGATTGAGAGCAGCCCTGAGGAGAAGGACTTGGGGGTACTGGTGGATGAGAAGCTGGACATGAGCCGGCAGTGTGTGCTGGCAGCCCAGAAAGCCAACCATATCCTGGGCTGTATCCAGAGAAGTGTGGCCAGCAGGTCGAGGGAGGGGTTCTCCCCCTCTACTCTGCTCTCGTGAGACCCCACCTGGAATACTGCATCCAGCTCTGGGGCCCCCAACATAAGAAGGACATGGGCTGGTTGGAACGAGTCCAGAGGAGGCCACGAAGATGCTCAGAGGGCTGGAGCCCCTCTGCTATGGGGACGGGCTGAGAGAGTTGGGCTTGTTCAGCCTGGAGAGGAGAAGGCTCCGGGGAAACCTTATAGCACCTTCCAGTGCCTGAAGGGGCCTACAAGGAAGCTGGGGGGGACTTTTTCCAAGGGCCTGTAGTGACAGGACAAGGGGTAATGGGTTTAAACTGAAAGCGGGAAGATTTAGATTGGATATGAGGAAGAAATTCTTCACAGAGAGAGTGGTGAGGCACTGGCACAGGCTGCCCAGAGAAGCTGTGGATGCCCCATCCCTGGCAGTGTTCCAGGCCAGGCTGGATGAGGCTCTGAGCAACCTGGTCTAGTGGAGGGTGTCCCTGCCCATGGCAGGGGGGTTGGAACTAGGTGGTCTTTAAGGTCCCTTCCAACCCAAACCGTTCTATGATTCTATGATTCCTCTTTCAGGATTCAGTTGGATTGGGTGAGGGATGCAAAGTCCTGCCTATGTCCCTGCAGGGCACCTGTGACTTTGTTCTGCAGAAGTTCTGCCCCTCACCTGTTGTTTCAGAGCCAGCTAAAAAGTGATTTTCTCCCTATGGCTCGTAGCAAAGGGGGAAAACAGCAATTTACTGGTTCAGTCACCAAATTCGGACACCCTTTTTTTAAAAGCTGCCTCAGATTTCTGTATGTGGTAACTGTCTGCTTTGCCACAGAGCTGGTCTAGGACACCGAAGGGTTTACTCTCTTGGTTTCCTGACTGAAGAGGACTTGCTTTGCAAAGCCAGCATTTTACCGTGCAGCTCTCTATGGATCCCCACCATTTTTTCTTTCCCTTTCTTGACTTTTTTTTTAAATTAATTAAAAAAAGACTACTACAAGGAAACCTCACCACCATGAGACTACTTCATAGGCCGTATAGGGCGCTCTGTACTTGAAATCTGCACACAGTGAGTTGTTATTCCTTGAGTCCACAGCTCTGAGTATTCATCGCAGAGATGAGGGGCTGGCATGACACCAGGCTTTCCATACATGCAGCACGCGGCTGGGGAGATCATCTGCCGTGCGCGTGTCCTCATTAAACGAGCATTTCTCCTCCGCTCTGGTGTGCGCACACACCGCTCACGGGGAAGGGAGAGCCACCGCGTAAAGCAAAAAAGAAAGAAACCAAGGAAGGAAAAGAAAGTTGTTGTTTGAAAGCAAACTCGAATGGTGTGCACGCATAATATTAGTTGCATAAAGCCTTAGAATAACTTTGTCACGATACCTAAGCTGGGCCCTGGGAAACAGGGTCTGTGTTTTTTATCCAGTATTTGCAGACAAGCAATACTGAGTTATTTGGAGTTTCAAGAATAGGAAAAAACCCATCAGCAATGGTAATTATGAACAGGATTTTATAAAGCAACCCACGTTCAGGAAGCACTGGCTGCTTTTGAAAATCCCACCTTCTGTTTTGTAGTATATGAGCAAGGAACAGATCAGAGGTGTGAATCGGCTGTAGGTTTAACTCAGCAAATTGAACAAGCTTTGCAAAGTACCAGGGGCCCAGACAACATCTGGTTCAAAAGCCAAATTCAGTCAACCTCTCCAATGAAAATGCAACAAAATCATCATGATGCAGTCTTAGCTGAGCACCAGCATTTACACCAGAGACATATCGTTTAAAATCCTACATGCTTCAGGCTGGATTAGTGGAGATTGAAAGGGTCTAGAGAAGGGAAAGGAGGCTTGCTGGCATTAGTGCAGGATATGGGTATAACAAGCACTAACAAAAATAAAGCTTAAGAAGAAGAATTAGAGGTGATTTTTCTTGCATATTCCTGCACTGATGGGTATAGCAAAGGTTGTCCAAACTCTTCCCCCTATCCCATATGCCATCATTTCAAAGATGAGGTTTGGGACCAAGCCAAAAACAAGAGCACGGGGAGTGGATGGGATTTCTGCAGTCAAAGTGCAGAAGCAGTTATGACTTGAGAGTCAAGTTGTAGGAGGGCAGGATAATTTTGTGGTCACTAATGGTATCAGTAGGAATGCAGGCTGCAGCGATGACAGTTAACCCAGCCTCCTATTCTCTGTTGTGAAATGGTGATTTTCAGGGGGCTGCTGGCACTGGCAGCATCCCCAGGATGGGGATCACACATCCCCAGGATGCAGGGCTGGACTGTTTGCTCTCTGAAGCACTGTGGGATCAAAGATAATGGGTGTATTTAATGCCAAGGGCTACCAGCTGAGGCACATAGAGATTTGAAGCTTGGGGCTCTTTTTCCAGGCTCCATGATTGCTGATCTTGCATTTCTCCACCTTCCCATTCCCAGCCAAGACCGGTTGTGCACACAATGCACCAGGGACCCATCTGATGGTCAGGGAGCTGCAGGGCCAGGCATGGGTGCAGAGCCGAGGGAAGGGGAGGTTCAGTCTGGCATGCAAATATCAGAGCTGCAGGTTGCAGGGTTTCCCCATGGCTCGTACAGTCAACCTCTCTGCGTTTGCGTGTGTGTGTGTGTGTGTGCAGGGTGGGTCGCAGGGTGAGGCATGCCTCCTTCTCTGCTAGCCATCAGACCTCATTGCCCGCACACTGAGCCGTGAGCCACTGTGCCAGTGGCTCCTGAGCCCCTCACTGATTTGCCAGGGCATCAGGGCTACTTTTGCCGAACTTGGCTTTGCACAGCGTGGCCCGACGTCATGGGTTAAACATAAAATTGGCCAGTGTCACTTGCAGGAGTGGGGCTTTAGCCTTTCTCAAGGGCCATGTTGAGCTTGTTCAGTGGGTGAGAAAACTTTGACTCTCTAATGTCCCCATTCAACTCTTTACCTTCCTCCACTGTTGCTTCTCTGTTCCCTTTTCCCCTTTATGACACTTACTATTTTTCCGTCCACAGCAAAACAGTTCACATCAAGGTAATTGATGATGAGGAGTATGAAAAAAACAAGAATTTCTTCATTGAGCTGATGAGGCCCCGCATGGTGGATATGAGTTTACAGAAAGGTGTAGTACTGGCCCTCCAGACTAACATTAACATTCTTCTTTCCTCTTCTCTTCCGTCTCCTTCCTCCTCTTCTCCTCCTCTTCCTCTGACGTCTCTCTGTCTCCAACCGCTCTGCCCTAAACACTGCTGTGCGCACACACCGTGTCACATGGTACCCATAGTGGGAGAGTGATGCTGGGGCCAGGGAGAGGCAAGGTGGCGAGGAGGGCAGAGAGAGAAGGGTGGAGAGCAGTCCCGCTCATCCATATTTCCATGGTGGCTTGAGAGAGAATCCCCAATGGGTCCAAATAGCTCCAGTATTGCCATCCCCACTGGAGAGTCCAAGCATCAGCAAGAATTTGCTGGTGGAAAACACATCCAGCATCTCCGATCATTGCCCGGCCCTGATCCTACAGGGTGTCCTGGTCAGACCCACGCTGAAGCCGGGAATCGAGGCCTGACAGAGAAGCAGGTCTGAGAAGGACTCAGCAAAGGCTGTTCAGCCCCCAGTCCTGTTGCTGCAGAGGGGCTCTGGGAGTGGGAGATGAGGGCAGCGGGGAGCTGATGCCCAGCTTTGGTTCTCCTGAGGTCTCACAGCATTGCAGGGGTGCAGGAGGGAGCCAGGCAAGCTGGCAGCAGGGAGAAGGGGCCAGCCCTGCTCCAGCACCCCAGATATTTCCATTCGAGCCTCAGAGGTGTGTTTAGTCCCATTGTGTCCCCCGTGAGGTCACAGCAAAGCTGTTAGCTCCCAGGGAAAGCTGCGTCCTCACTCGAGGAACAGGTCAGGGGAAGAGGCAGACGCTATTGAGGAGCAAAAGCAGTAAGATGTGCCATTTTAAAAATGGAAATATCAGCCTCCTTCACAGCTAAGAGAGCTGTAGCCTGCTGGCAGAGACCCACTTCACCCCACTGAGGAACGTGTCTGTGAGGGTCCATCTCTCTCTCTTCTCCTCAGGCTCCCAGTCCAGAGTCCCTGCACATTTATTGTTAATTGTGAGGGTAGCAGAAGCAATTGATCTTCAAGCTAAAATGCAGTGGTGGTCACCAGGTGGTCCCTGGTGATTTCCAGGCAGCCAATACCATTACTATTACCATGTGACACTGAAAAAAATGCGCTGCAGAAGTCACCTCTCACTAATCATCAGCAAGGTCCTCCCCCCCCTTTCTCCCTCCCTCCTCACCCCCTCGCCAGCCCCTTCTCCCCCTAACACCCTCCCGCTCCCCAGGGAGCAGCTGCGATGGATGCCCCGTGCCCAACTGGCAGGCCAACATGCCGGGAAAGGGGCTGCGTGCCAGGAGCCCACGCCTCCGCTGCTGCTGCTGTTGCTGCCACCTCGCCTCCGGCCGGCCAACCCACTGTACACGGTTGTCTCTCTTGTTGTCCCTACAGGAAGACCGTAAGGGTTAAGATAGTAGATGAGGAGGAATACGAAAGGCAGGAGAATTTCTTCATTGCCCTTGGTGAACCGAAATGGATGGAACGAGGAATATCAGGTGTGAGATCCTTTATGAAAAAAATGAAAAAAAGAAAAAAAGTCAAGTCTCCAAACCCCAAATCCAGAAAATATAACCCTCTTTCTCCTCCTTCCCCTCCCTCCTTTTCTCCTGTGCCTGTAGATGGATCGACTTTTATTCTCTGCCCTCCTGTATTCTTGCTCTCACCCTGTTTCGGTGTCATCTCTGCCTTTTAGAGCCCAGCTTACTTCTGATCCTCCTTTTGTGCAATGCTTGAGCCTTGGAGACTGTATTATTTTGATTGAGTTTCCTTGTCTTGATCTGTTTTTTTGTCCTGAGCACACCTTTGCTGTTCTCCCCTCTCCTGCTCCTTTGCCAGGACCTTGGGGAATGTGAAAGGCAAGAGAAGGGCATAATGCATGGCTGCCCCTTCGGCTCCTCCTGTATGCCCCCCTGTCCTTCCCTCTGTACGTGCCTGCCAGTGGCATTGCCTTGGTCCACTTGGGTCCCTATAAGGCATGGTGGAAAGCCCATGGGAGAAGAGGGAAGGTGTGAGGTATCTCATTTCGCTTTTATTTAAAAAATGGTTCTCCATGTCTTTCATCTGAAAACCCCCTTAATTGCTGCAAACAATCACAGCCTGACATGCAGGAGGTGTGGAGCTCTGCTGAGGTCCTTCTTCATCAGTAGTGAGACCCAGGATCTCCCAGCAGAGCAGGATTATAGGGGGAGTAAACCCTGACTTATGGTCATGCCTTGCCTAGACATATCTTTGTCCTTGTCCTGTACGAGTTTGACCCCTTTGTCACTGAGCAAGCCTTCCCCTTGGCTTCACCAGCTTTGGGGTGGCCCCAGAGGACCAAATCTTAAACAGACGCACTTCACAAAAAGGAGTTCAAATCCACCTTCTGGGTGCTTGATACAGAGTAGAGTCAGATGTGTGTGTCCAGGGGCTTATTTCTCCACCCATGTGCTGGTGCAGGTGATGGGAACCCTGGGTAGCTGCCCGTGCATCGCACAGCTTTCCCTTGCTGCAGCTTCTCCCGTCTCTTATCTCACTGGCACAGCAACTACCCTCTGGCAAGTCCGAGCTCCCATGCACAGCTCTGCAGGACGTTTGAGATAGACACAGCTTGCATTAGCATGACAGTGTCATACAGCATCCCTGGATTTGTAAAACGTAACCCCAAAGAGGATTCGTGGTTGAATGCCATTAGACCATCGCACGCAGGCCGCAGGCAGTGGGGGACAGTAGGTTTCACCGTGTGATGAGCACAGGCCCTTGGGTTTCACCAAAGTCCAACTGCCCGTGATTGGAAGCAGTGTCCAACCTGCCAGATCATGGAGGTACGTCCCAGCAGTTAATTGCCCTCCAGGTAAAGCTATGGGCACAGCTCCTAGGTAGAAGGTATCTGGCCTCAGCTTGTAGCCACTAGTTATTTTCCTACTTTTCTCCATCAGATTAAAGCACTGTGTAGTGTGCCACAACTCCTGCGTAGGTACCTGCTTGCAGTAGCCTTGTTACACTCAGATTTCTTCTTGGGAGTTTAAGGAGATTAAGCCCTTTTGAGTCTGCGACTGCAAAGTGTCACGCCGGGGGGTCTCCTCTCCTCACATGCCCCTTCCTCAGGACTCCCACCTCCATCTCAGCAGGTAGAGGGGGAGAATCACCTGCCTTTGGCTCTCTCCTGCTTGTGCGCTCAGCAGCCTGGAGCATCACTCTGAAGTTTCTGCTCAGTTGTCTGCTCTCTGTGAGCTCTGCATCCTTGTCTAAACCAGCAAACTTCAGGATACAGAGTCAGGATTGGGCTACTCTGCATCTGGCTGAATAAAACCAGATTTTGTTTGAAAAAAAAATCCTCATAGCCCTTAAGGTGGTTCAGTTGTACAATGTCCCCATTATTATTAGGACTAAGATGCCAGTTTGCCGTATTGCGGGTGTCTGATTTACACCAGTATCAGCTGGAGTCAGTGGGACTGTCTGATTTGCAACAGGCAGAGAGGAGTTTTGAGCCGGACTACATGTTCTGCAGCGCAGGGCCTGCAGGCCAGCCACTTCCCTCGCCAGAGGTGAGGGCAGACCCTCAGATGGACCCTCTTTACGTGGAGGAAGTGAAGGACCATGCCGAGGAGGAGACGCAGAGCCCTGCTTGGCCTCGTTAGAGAAAAGTCCCAGCGGGAGCACCATGGTTTGAAAACTCTAAGAGGCAGGAGATTAAAATGCATGTGTAAATGTTGCTGGCACAAGGTGGCACAGTCGCTACACTAATTCCAGGGCATCTGGAAAGATCCCTAGCTCAGTAGCATCTAAGTGATGAAACGTGGTACCCTGAAGTGCAGGCAGAGCTGCCGGCAGGGCCAGCAATTAGGGGAACAGATATGTTCTCAAGCCAGCCTGGGGCTGAGTTTGGATGGTTTGTTTTGGATGCAGAGCTTGGTCTGGAGCCCCATGCTATTAAAATCCCTTGTGCTGTCTCTGCGGTACCCCACTGCTGCTGGCTGCGGTGGCAGCAGTTGCTGATAGACATGCAGTGGAAGAGTATAGCGGGCGACAGCAGGGTTCTGCTGTAGGGTCGATTTGCATTAGTGGCTGCACTGTCCCACACATGTGCCAGTACAAAGCGCCAGTCAAGGGAAGGTCTGCTTGCCCTGACCAGAGCTGTGGGATAGAGGGGAACGACCTTGTCTTGAGATGCAGAGTAATTTGGAGAGGCCAGGTATCTGCAGGAGGGTCTCTGTGAGTGCCAGAGCTTAGCAGGAAATTCATCCTATTGCTCTTGCTGTTTGCACCTGCAAGCATCTTACAGGGGGAAAACATCCCTGCTCAGGAAAGTACCTGTGGTGATCCAAACACAGGTTCCTGTCTACAGGTTGTTCAGAGCCTCTACAACGTGTAACAGCCACTGAAACAGGGTAGGCAAGGCCAGGCTGGCTGAGGCCCTGAGCAACCTGGTCTAGTGGAGGGTGTCCCTGCCCATGGCAGGGGGGTTGGAACTAGATGGTCTTTAAGGTCCCTTCCAACCCAAACCATTCTATGATTCTATGAAACAGGCTTCTGACTGCAACATTCTACATCATCTGCAGATGCTGCTCCTCACTGTCCACCCCCAGTTATATCACTGCCACGCTGCTTTGAGCCTTGGGGCACTCAGTTGTTAACCCTTGCCATAAGGAGAGCTGACCACTTGCTCCTGCTCTTTGCTTTCCCCCCTTACGTAAATGTTACAGCTACAATACCAAACCTTGTCCTGGCAGCCCATTTATTCTTTTTCACCACTTGCTTTGTGCAGCTGGAGGAGTTTTTCAAAGACTTTCTGATCATCCGAACAAATCACATCAAGTAGTTTTACTTTAGCAGCTCTTTTTGTTGATGTGCTCCAGTAATTCAAAGAGATGAGAATAGATCTGTGATGGGTGTCTTGCCAGCCCAGCCTGTGATGAAGACCGATACTGACTCAGCGGTGGCATCTCAGCTGCAAAGAGCACTGGCACTAGCAAAGATTGCCACAAGCCGGTTGTACCGAAGTGAATGAGTAAAAAGAAGTCAAAAAGGGACTCACATTCTTTGCTTGGCAAAGATGGTGAATGTTTCTTTTCTCTATCCTCTTGGACGTTTCCCAGGTTTCCTGATTTTATTGTCTTCTCCATTTCTAAGAAGTCTCTGAATCTTTCTTGTCTCACCATTCCTCTGTACGTGCAGTCACATAAACTGAATCTACCGAGCGCTGCAGGACTTTGGAACCTCCCAGCATCCTGAGCCACCTTTCTGGCCATCCCTTTTTAATGCCTTTTCGTAGTGTTCCTGCAGTGGAACGAGTGTTTTCCTTTGTGACAAGATGCCGTCTGTTGGTTTGACTCTTGCTGTCGTGGCAGCTCTGGCATCGTGTCAGCGCACAACTTGGACTGAGGATTTTGCTGCCGTCAGCCCAGCAGGATTTTGCAAAAATACTTTCTCCACACATCAGCTTTCACCCTTTGTCCGCAGTCCTGGATTACAGGAGGAAAACTTGCTTTGCTTTCCCTGGATAAAGTTGGTCTTCTGCTTAAATTGTGGTTAACAACCTTAATGTTAATGGAGCCTAAATGGTAAGAGGGGCTACTTTGGAAGATTTCACTTGATAGCAGAAAATGGTGAAAATAGCATTTGGAAAATTATGTGTCATGAGGGTAATTGGGAGCCTGCTGATGAGAATTCAGCTCGTGGCATAGTGGTGGAAGATTCAACCTCAGGGCTGGTGTGTGAAGGCTGAGTCGTGAGGGTCACGCTTTGTAAAAGGGACCGACATCCTTCATGCAAGATTTTGCTTCAGAAAGCATATCTCCCACAAGATACAAGTTCACTGGAACCGGGAGTACAGATGGCTGGCAAGCACTATTAAACAGCTTGCTGGCGTGACCTGTCTTGGGAAGATTTCGTCTGAAGTCCTCTCAGCCCACCCAGCACAGAGTCAGCTGGTATGGACAAATCTCACAAGAAGTCTCCTTTTAATCAAGTGTCAGCACCCCTGATGGGAAAGCTTTGTGCGGCAGAGGGAGGATGTGGTGGGAGTCGCAGAGTAAGGATTAAACTGTGGACGAAGAAGGATTCCTAGCTTGGATCGATCCAGCAAGTTATCTGTATCAAGATATTGATGAGGTGATGTGACTCGGTACAAAGGTCCGTGCCTGGATAAGATAAGCTGCATCGATACGTGGGCACACGTGCTGCAGTTTTCTGGAGGGTGGGCAGATGCTGAGAAATTCCTTCTTCCATCAGCTGCTGATGGGAATAGCAAAGACATGTTAGATTGCTGTTACCTCCTTCCCTGAAGGTTTAATAATTTGCTTGCAGCTCTGTCATTAAGCTGAATGCTGCTGATTCTCCTGATGGAGAGGAGTCTCTCGGAGTCTGCAAGAGCTTTGCTGTTGACTTCAAAATAACAGCATTCAGGTTAATGCTGCAAAATCTCTGCCTCGTTTAGCCTATAAAAAAAACATGTTTATAGCTCTTCACAGTCCATTAGGGAAACAGTTTGCTCACCTCAGTGAGCGGATCTGGAGGCAGAGCCTGTGGACACTTACATCTGGAAGACGGGGGATCCTTACCTCTTTGGGGACCTGAGCCTGTGATTTGCAGGGTCACTGAGCTCCTTTGGGTGCACACGGGGTGCAGGCAATGTGTTCTCCTTGCCTTTTGCTGCCTGTGACTGCCCTGTCTTCTGACTGAGGATATTCTCCAAATCCAGCCTCCTCTCCCTCGTTTCAGCTCACTCTGTAAATCCCAGGCTTTTAACAAGGAGTCTTTTACCTACGCAGTGCCTTCCTGGAGTCTTTAGGGATATTGATTAGGGAAGATTTATGTTAATGAAGAACGAGTCCAGAATAACAGCATGGTCAAATCTTTCTGCAAGGTAAACAGCAGAAAAGGGTATTTCACTGTTTAGTCTGGGACACAGATTTAGTATGTCGGGTTGCTGTAAACTACGGGATTGCCTGATCGCTGGTCTGCTCCCATCCCAAGCCTGGTTCCTCTTGGTTTAACCTTCTTTGGCTTGGGTAGAGTTAAAGCAGGAGGGAATCCAGTTCCAGAAGTGTAACCCACACCAACATGTGTGTCACAGCAGGATTTGTCCCCAAAGCACACTGAAAACATCCAGATGAAAGAGTTTATTGGTAAACAGCTTTTTTTAGCAGCTAAATTCAGGTTTAAATTGTCTGGTTTCAGGGGTGGCAGGAGAGGCAGAGTTCACGCACACAGTTTTGATTTTGCGTAGTAAAAACCAGGCCTGCAGGACAGAGAAATCCCAGTAAAGGAGGAACTGGGATCCAGAGCTGAAGGCTTTGGGTCTCCCGAGGGAGTCAGTGTCACCTACCCTGCTGCAGGCATGCGTGTTCGTCTGCATTCACGCCATGCAAGGGTTAGATAAGGGATACTTGGAACTGCTATTTTGGATTTGACTGTGGAGCTAATTTTAGCAGCTCCCTGGAAGAAGACGCATGTCAAGCCTCTGAGACTACCTGACAAGCCAACAGCAATGAGGTGGCCTGGCTTGGCCCCACAAGGAGCGTGACATGCAGAGCAGAAGTGCAGGAGAAGGGCTCTGGGGAGAGATGGAGGGGGAGAGCCTGGGATGGGGGCAGCAGGGCTGGTACAGGTACAGAATCCCCAGATGGACTGTCAGGAAACATTACAGGTCAGGGCTAAGGGCACATTAGCAGATGCGTGTGCAGGAAGGAAGCTTTAGCCCGTGAAATCATTTTCTTGCTTGCATGCACAGCATTCACTCAGAAATATAAAGATAAAATAATCCCTTGGCTTTCTGCATGCTGTATTCTCAATGTTTCATTCATAGCTTTATAGACTTCTTCAAATATTCATGTATCATATCGTAAGTGAAAGGGAGAAAAATAGTTCTTTTGCAGGCTCAAAAGCAAATGGGGAAAAAAATAAACACAAATCCCAGAGCACTAGAATAACCATTTTAAAAAACATGAGGAACCAATGATTTTTTTTTTAATAACCACAGTAGCTTAGAGGCCCAGTAATATTTCATTATATTAAATTTGAACACCAAATCGACCCATTGTACTAATCCTTGTAATTGCAAAAGGCAAATTAAATCTCCCCACATTGTCTGGAGAACCAGAAGACCATGGAATAGTAAGGAGACCACAAGGTAGCATGAGTCTGCAGCAGGATGGAGCTACAAGGAAGCTCAGGATCCCTGCTACAAGGGGCAGGGACAGGCCTGTTGGACACTCCCAGGCAGAGCTGTGTGGAGGACAGGAGGTGTTGTGGGCAGGGCAAACATCCCATTGATTCTCCTGGCTCTGTGGCGCACTGTATGTGCTGCAGAACATCTTCACAGGCAGTTCCCCCAAAGGTTTTTGACTCTCAAAAGGAATTGACCATGATACATGAGGGATGCTTATCAATGAGCCTCTTCTTATCAAGGAGCCCCTTCCCTTTTCACTATGCCTCTACTTGCCCACACAGACAAGGGAGACCTCCCAGATTGCCCGCAGTATTTCCAGCAGGGGCGATGGATAGGTGAAGGTCTTGACTGGGCTGATGCCTCTTTGCAGGCTGTTGGGAAAGCCCATGGATCCTGCCCATGGAGCAGGGAAGTGCCTGGGAGCCGGGACTCAGGATTACTTTTCCCGGCTCTGCCAGTGATGCACTGTGCAACCTTTGACGAATCACTTAGGAAATTACTTTCAAACCAGCACAGCTACAATTAGGTGCATCTGTATAAAAATGCCTTCTTTTCAGAGGCCTGAACCGGCAAGTCCGGGTAAATTAGCACTTTTGGACTCCAGCCCACTTCTGAGTTTGCAAAATGTTCCCTTCAGCCTCTCTTTGCTTGCTTCACCATCTGTCAAATGGGGCTGTTAATACTGACTCAGTCTTTGTACAGAGCTTTAAGCTTCTGAGACTAAAAGTGCATGATAATAAGTGTTAGTAATTACAATACCGTCATCGCATGCAACCAAGTCTTCGGGGACTGGTTTGCTGCTTGAAGGACAGGTAGAAGTCAAAGCTAAGGCACAGAGCTGCTGCTTGGCTCCTCTTGAAGAGGGTTTGGTATTTTTTGCTATATGGACTCTCCTGTAGTTAGTTTGAAGCTCAGATGCTGGCTGTGGCTTTCAGGGTAACACCTAAGAGGGACCCAGCCAGATGTTTCTTTGTGGCGGCTCTGGGGCACGGGGAAATCAAGGCAGGGGAGGACCAAGAGTTCGCTGCCCAAGGCATCAAGAGGGCTGGGCTGTGCCTGTATGGAAAGTCAGGGTAACGCCGGGCCTGGCAAGGACCTTCGCCCCCTTCTCCTCCCTTCCTCCCATCTCTAATCTCACAGGACCACATGGTCACATATCCCGGGAGGCAGTTGCATCCTTCCGTGATGCCACAGCATGTGCCCATGCAGGATTGTTGGGTAGACCTGCACTGGGGAGCAGAGTCAGGAGGATGCACGGTGGTGAAGCTTTGCATGTGCCTGTGCTCCTCCCAGCACCCTGACCCCCTGAGAGCGGGGAGCAGGGCAGGTGTAGGTGAGCAGGATGATGCACAGCTGCGTTGCCCCCCACCACGCTTCACATCGGAGGTCAGCACCCATTTTATCAACACCTCAATTAGCTGCCCATCGCCCCTGGCCACCCTCTCAGCCACCCACGGGTTTAGCGGGGCCACCCTGGTTGTGCCAAGCCCCACCACAAACACACACTCTCGGCTGAAGCAGGGACACGTCCCGTGCCTTTGGGTCAGTTTGGGTCACATCAAGGCCCGATGGCAAGCATAACTGTCCTCCCCTTCATTTTCCCTTCCCCTTCTTGCTACTGCCCACCCTCATCCCATCCCTCTGCCTTCGCTTGGGGAGGTGTGAGTGTGACTTTGGGGGGGACCAGCACCCTGGTGCTCACCAGCCTCCTCTCCATCTTGCTGCCACAGGGTCTGCTCCCCAGCCTGTGCCTGGCATGCAGCCCCGGTGAGCTCGCACGCGGCCTTGCGCCACATCCATGACAGCTGTCATCTGCCAAACAGCTTTTCCCCCTTGGATATTAACTTTTTCCCTCTTTTCTTCTCTCTCCCTGTCTTTCTCGTGTTCTTCTTTCCCCACAGCCCTGCTGCTCACCCAAGGTAAGTGCTTCATCTCCGTTCCTCTGCCTGCTCTGGCTCTGTGTTCATCCCCTTCGGTTAGTCCCGCACCGTGTTTGTGTTCGCCATGTTGTAGACAACCCCAGCCGGTGGTGGTCACATCCAGCAGGAACTAGTTAAGAGCAATGCTTTAAGAACATGACAGTGATTGATTGATCTCTAAGAGCTTTCTCCATATTCCAGATTTTCCTTGGGGTTTTGGGAAACGACCCGGCCAGGGTTGCAGAGCAGAACACACAGCTCTGATTGGTTTGGGGCCATGACTCGACCCTCTCTTCGGGCAGCTCTGAGGCTTGGGTTGTGCTGATGCACTGGGGAGCACCAAGCTTTTCTGCATGGGGGTGGCACTCCCGGGGTTCAGGGCAGCGTTGCCTGGGGTGATGAGGGTGCAGGGCTGTGCTGGTGTCCCCATCCCATGTAGGATCAGGCCATGCATCACCCCTCAGTGTCTGCGCCCGGGCGCTCTCCACCTCCATCCTGGAGGGTCCTGGGGGTGTGCCCAGCACCAGGGCACGATGAGCACCAGCACCTTTTCCCTCTCACCCTCAGCTCTAGCTCTGCACTCTCCATCTCCTCTCGCCATGGCAGGATTTTACATGTACTAACAGTGAGCCCCCCCCCTTTCCTTGCCCAAAATCCCCATTACGCCGGTCCCTCTTGATCCCACTGCGGCGTGATGTACGCCTCCTGTATTTTTCTTATTACTCCAATTCCAGATATGATTACAGTTGAATTTGCACTAAAGAAACATTTGTCAGAAGATAAGGGCGGGAACGCAGCGTGCAGAGGGGAGCTCAAGTCGTGACAGGTTTGCAAGCAGAGCTGGAAACCAAAGCGTTCATCACGCCTGAGCTGTGCTGCAAATCAAAGGCACAGCATCTGCCGCGCAGGCTTCGGTCTTTGCTGCTTTTCGGAGGATGCCAAATTTGCTGCACAGGGGATGGCCTGAGCCCATCGGATATTGGGCTAATTAGGAAATTGCTAGTGGCAGGCAGAAGTCCCCAGCTCCCTAAATATCAGCTTAGGGTGTTTACGGAAAACTCCTTGGAGCAGTTTGGACGTTTTCCTTTGTTACTTCTTCAGGTCCAGGAGGACTGGAAATAAGTTGAGCACAGCCTCCTTCCCAGTAATTTCATTGCTTTAATTCAGTAGCTGCCTAATTTGATCAGAACCCTGGGAACCAAATAATTTCTATTAAAATAACATAACTTTCCTCCCTCTGTTGTGATCCAGCTTGATTGCTTTTGGCAGCTGTTACTGGAGAACAACTTGGTCACCAGCTATGGAAAGTTGCTTTCTAGTTAATAATGAAAAGGCTCCTCTCTGTCCGGAGAACAGCATCCCTGGGGTGCTCTCCCTTGCCAGCCTGCCCTCCGTGCATACACCATGTGTTTGGACCATGGTTTGAGCTCGCATTGCTCAGCCATGGCACGCGCTTCAAGCTAGCAGCCGGCCAGCGAGCAGCCCCGCTCGCTGCAGAGGCACGTGCTGGAGTGTCACTCAGCGGCAATCATAGCTAATCAGCGGGGAGAGAAGTGACGTCCTCGTTTAGTCCGTGTCATGTTAGATTTAGATTACAGGGATGCACAGGAATCTTTGTAAAAAACCTGCATTATTGAAGGTTTCAGTGGAATCTGTCAGTCCCGTTCCTTGTCCCCTCCCTCATGGATCAGCTTGCACAGCTTTTCCCAGGCACTGCCTCTTTTCCTGGGGCTGCCTCCCTGGGACCACTGGGCGCCCTGGGTCTTCTCCGCAACCCTGGGGTGTTCACCCTCCTCATCTTCAGCAGCCCCTGCCAGGCCAGCAGCATCATGGCCCTGCTCACTGCTGTGGCTGCATCTCTTGGCAGAAGCCCTGGGGTGACCTGTTGGATGAGCCCGAGTGAAGATCATAGAACAGTTTGGGTTGGAAGGGACCTTAAAGACCATCTGGTTCCAACCCCCCTGCCATGGGCAGAGACACCTTCCACTAGAACAAAAGTTGCTCAAAGCCGCCTCCAGCCTGGCCTCGAACACTCCTAGGGATGGGGCATCCACAGCTTCTCTGGGCAACCTGTGCCAGTGCCTCACCACCCTCTCTGTGAGGAATTTTCCTTACATCCAATCTCAATCTACTCTCTTTCAATTTAAACCCGTTACCCCTTGTCCTGTCACTACAGGCCCTTGGAAAAAGTCCCCCCCAGCTTCCTTGTAGGCCCCTTCAGGTACTGGAAGGTGCTATAAGGTCTCCCTGAAGCCTTCTCCTCTCCAGGCTGAACAAGCCCAACTCTCTCAGCCTGTCCCCATAGCAGAGGGGCTCCAGCCCTCTGAGCATCTTCGTGGCCTCCTCTGGATTCGTTCCAACAGATCCATGTCCTTCCTGGCTTTTTTTTAACTTCTGTGATGCATAACCTTTTGTTCTGTCACTGGCAATGATCTCTCCATGTACTCTTTATGCAGGGAAGTATTTGATACCAAAGTGCATAGCTACTCCAGCTGTCCCTGTCATTGCCAGCAGTGGGCGAGCTGCTCTGGTGGTCTTTCCAGCCTTTGCAAAAGTCACAGAAAGCTTGAGCAGAGCCTTGGTTTGCAAGTTTTTGGGCTCAGGAAGTTTAGGTCTTTAAAGGGATGAGGAATTAATCTAAATGGTAGATACTTCTCTACCCTCATTTCTACATACTCACCCAGATCAAAGAAAATATTTCTAAATATGTTTATTTATGCATTAAAACTCACGGGTCCACGTTGTAGTGGGAAAGAGCGGGGAGCAGGGATGCCAGCAGACTGGCCTGTCGGGGACAGTCATGTCAACAGCAATCTCAAGGCAGAGCCAGCAGTGGAATAATGCGCAGTTCCCAGCCCCATGCCTTAGCCTCCCCTCTCATGAATGTGCAGCGTTTCCCAGTTAGCATTAAGGACGCTGGGGCATGTCTATGGGATGTATCACGCCTCAAAAATAGCTTTCAGGGCTAAGTAAGCAGATTCCTCCCTTTTTAGAAGGCAGCCCAGGCTGCCAGTGCGTGTGTTTCAGTAAAGGGCATATCCATAAGCTAACTTCAAAAGCCAGAGTGTCTTTTAGCCAACAGTCTTCCCCAGTCGTGACTGACGGCTTGACAGTGCTCTGGAGAAAGGAACTCATTCATGCTCATTGTTTACTTTGTTTAGCCAGGATTATATTTTATTGACCCGCAACCAAAAAAAAAAAATAAAAATCCCCTTTTAATTGTCGTTTTAATTTCTTCCTAGCAGCGCAGTCCCCAGAAGGGGTGACCTTCATGCAGATACATGCCCGCTGTAGGAATGGATGGAGAGGAGATAGCTCAAGGGGTGTGAAATGGCCTTCATAGCGATCTTTCATGAATACATTGCTGGTTTTAATCCAATTTATTCAGCAAGTGACAGGGAATGCAAACTGGCCCGTGGCTGTTTGGTAGTCTTGTAGCATTGCCTAGGTGATGGGTAGCTACCTTTCTAACAGCATTACAGGGCCTTCCCATTGCTTGTTTCAGCTCAGAAGGTGTAGTGGCCAGATCACCCCATGGAAATCGGCTTTATCTGACTTTGATTTATCATGTGTCCAGAGGCACACAGGCAGTGCCCAGTTCCCATTTGGTCCCCCCTGATTCCGAAGGAGGCTGAGCTAGCAAGCACCTTCCAGATGCAATGCATGATGTAAGAACACTGCTCTGTGCTTCCCTTTCCCCTGGAAAATATAGGAGGAGGGGATCTGCTTACAGTATTTTGAGCCCAAGAAGCTGCCTGTCATGTGCAGGTTGGAAAGTGCTTTGCAAATAGCTGCAGGTGGAGTCCCGGGACGGCAGCTGAGAGGTGACGAGTGAGCGTGGCAGGGACATACACGGCAGTGGCAGGACCATAACTATGAGCTGCTGCCCCCTCCTTGCCTGTCCTACTTGTAAGGGACTGACCCTGAATGGATCAGAATAAGTGAGAACATGGAAGAATTTAACCAAAAACCTCTGTAAACAAGCATGGGACTTCATTCTTACTCCTCCCACCCAGGCTTTGGTCTTACCAGAGCTGTGCATCTCCCCGGTTCGTTGCATGTCCTCTCTAGCCAGCGGGCTCCCTGACATGAGGAGCAGAGCACCTTGGTGCAGCAGCCCCAGCTTGCCCAGTCTTAGCAGCCTGTCCATGCTCCTCTAGCCCAGACAGGTTGCTAGCGCTTGATGGTAGTACACACCTACACACCAGAGCAGGCAGGGTTTAGGAGACCTCTCTCTCCCCACCTTCTTCTTCCCAGGGAGAAGGTGGAGACAGCCCAGGAGGTCCTGGCAAGCTCTTGTTCTTGCTGGGCATAGCCAGACCTTATCAGGCTTAATTGGGGTTGACAGCAAGGAGTCCAGGGTGCAATCCGCATTGAAAAGTAGGTACTGGTGCTGATACCAACAGAAACCAGGCTAGTTAATAATTAAGCTGCAACTTGGCAGCATTCACCTTGACAGACTTGACCTTCCAAATGAAAAGTCTGTCTCTCCCCCCCAGCCCCTTGTGTTTTATTTATGACAGCCTTTGATAGTCTTCCTTGCAGTGACACACCTCACCGATGCCCTGTCCCTGCTTCCTGGAGGAGCCCTCCAAAAGCCCCATCCCTACCCCTGGTCCCTCAGGAGATGGGGGCCTGTGGCTACCATAGCCCGTGTTGGAGCATGCCCCACGCTTGCTGCAGAGATGTTGGCCTCCTGCGTCTCTGAAGGCAGACTGGTGCACTGTGCCGCTGGCTGAAGGGCTTCTCCAAAAGGCGGGAGCATCAGGAGTGTGCTCTGCCTTTGGGATGTTGCAGGAGTTTATTCCCACTCAGCTGTTGGATCTGCGCACCTGGGGTCAACTCAGTCTTTAGCGTCCCATGGGGACAGATAGATCCAGCAGGCCTGGAGCAGGTTCAGGTTGGTGTCTGGTGTTTTGCAGAGGTTGGCAGCGACTGGTGCTACAGGGTGTGCAAGTGTCCTACGTGGTAGGTGGGGGAAGGTGGCGGATTCATGTAGGTGCTTTGCATTGCTCTTTGAGGGTGTTTAACTCTGCCCTCAGTTGTATAGCAAGTATAGCCTGGGGCAAGAGACATGTCAGCTGGGCTTTTAAGCTCATCCTTCCTACCACAAATGACACTGCTCTCCTTCAGAGGACACTCAGCAGCCTGGAATGTCACACCTGTGGATCGCTTGCAGGAGTGCATTGAGCAAGATCCAGCACAATATTGGCATGTGACTCAGACTGTCTCCCACATTAGGATAGATGCTTAATGAAAATACAATGGCAGGTTCAATGTTTTCAGATGCACATTTGAAGTTTGTTAGGTTTCTGTGCTTTGCACTTTCACAAATGTGACTGCTTTTTAATGAGGCATGAAGGAATTGCCTCCTTTTTTTCATTATCTGCGAGTTTCGTCTATTAACGTTTCTGCGAGGTACCCATTTGGAGACACTGCCGATGCCTGTTCTCCTGCAGCTGACATTGAAAGACAGCCTGGGAGGGGTATTCCATTGTCTGCCCCCACAGGACATCCTTGACATGCCTTCTTGGGCACCCGTGTTTCTTCTCCCTGCGCTCCAGTTCGCTGTGTTCACCGCAGCGGAGCTGCGTGGTGACGGCACGGCCTCCATTATTCATGTCTCCGGGGACATGCTGTCAGCAGGCTGCAGGTCTCCATCGCTGGGCAGCCTGTCCTTTCACCGTCAGTGGCCTACCTAGGTGGTGCCTCTGGTGGCACTTACTCTGCTGACAAGGTGCCCTCTGAAATAGCGCAAGTCCCACAGCCCTTCAGTGCTGCGGTAAGCGCCAGCGCCTTCGCTTTGGTGTTGTCCAGTCCCATGCTCATGCTGCAGCCAGCCCCGGGGCCACCAGAGCTCTCTGTCCACTCCTGGACATGGGCGTGTCCCTTGATTTATGCCCAGCTCTCTTCTAAGAGCTGCCTGACAAGCGATTGCCGTTCTTATCAAATCATTTGGTGACCCACAAGTGGCTTGCAGAGGCAACAAGGCCACCTACCAGCAGCTGAAGGTCCTGTCGCTGGCCACGGACACGGGGGCTGCCCATGCAGCCCATGCAGCCTCGTCTGCCCATGGCCTTGGTCGCAGTCAGAAGAGACAAAGGAGGTCTTCCTCCTCAGAAGAGGGGTTTGGGACTCATGCTGTCCTGCCTGGCACAGGTACATAAACCAGCAGGAGCATGACACCAGGCTCTGGGATAAAGCCGTGTTGGATACCGGTCCCTACAGGGAGGAGTCAGCTTTCTGCACCACACGTGCTTACAGACCTGCCTGCAGCTCAGCTTTGCCTCAATAGCTAATATCTGTGTGAGGCTCTGTGTTGCCTTACCCTGCCAAAGGCTTTTGTCAAATCAGTTACGGTGGGCACTGAGGTTTGTTGCATTGTTTCTCCTGGAGTTGTTAAGCCAAGGAAATTCTGCCCAATATTCCCCAATTTCAGGGCAGCTCGTCTGATTCCAGGCATTTGCTTTCTGTTCTCTGCCACTGCAGGCAGCGGGCGAGAGCCCAAGGGACCATGCTGCCAGCTGCAACCCTCACTTTTCCTGTAGTTTCTTCCCAGCAAAAGTGGTGGTGCCCCAGGCTGTCCCCGAATCTGGGATTTGCAGCCCTGACGGGACGGTTGTGGTGCTTTTGCTCAGCTCACGTACTGTCGGCACGTGCTCGGCTCGTCTGCCAAGCTGGGTCTTGAAGAGCTGAGGGTGCCTCCTCCCCTGAGCTTCAGGTTATGGTGGAGCTCAGACAGGAGAGACACACGTATGTGGTATGGCAGCTGACATGTAAGCACACGCATTTTCAGCGGTGGATACAGCTTGTCGTCTTCATATGACTTTTGCCAGGTAGAGGCAGAGACTAGACTTTCTAGTCCAGTTCTTTCTTTTTCTCTCTTGGAAAACTCCCTGCTTAAGTGAGTATAAGTGACTTGATCTTGTTCTTGATGGTCATCAGTTCATGCCTTCAAGTGTAGCATAAGGCAGAACATTTTGTCCTTGTTCACTCCTGTCTCTGCCCTTCTCCAGCTCGGCTGACTCCGCCCGCTGTGCTTGCTTGGCCTCTGCCTGCAGTTGCCCCCCCAGTCCCCAGCATCCTGCATTGCCCATCTTCTTCTCCAAGTGCCGTGCTCCCCTGTATTTGTAAACTTCTGGGGATTCCCAAATCCAGAGCACACTGTCTTTGAGCTAAGCGGTGATGGTTGTGATGTACGTCATTGATTCCAGATGATGGATGTAGTTATTTCTGTTTCTGTGATGGGTTATAATAATGTCACCTGCCACAAGAGTTATTATATATTTTATAAACCCTGCAGGTCTTGCAAGGCTTACAGTCCTTGCAATCAATCTAGGCAGGTTGGTGAAGAGAAGGCAGAGTTTATGACTAGATTTCAGCAGGACTTTGTAATTCCTCTGTGACTTTTGGTACAGAGTATGGAATCTGCTGGAGCCCACATGGGCTTAATCACACCTGAGACATTACCTGGGGTGTCTGTAAGTGCTACAGGAGACCTCAGGTACCATCTGACCCGCTGCTCAGGCAGAACAAGATGCTTTACGTTTGTGATACCTCTCCAGGTTCTGCAGGGCTCCAGCTCCCACACCGGCTCAGCTGCATTGTGTGAGCTGCAGCTCGTGTGCCCTGACTGGTCCAGCACAGGAAAGCCAGGGAAACCCAGATTCCCTCTTGAGATGTCAGGGCTTTCCAGAGACCCCATAGGCACGTGCCTGCACTTGGGTGTGTGGGTGAGAGAAGAGACCTGGGTCAAGGCCGGGGAGAGTGCCAGGGCACCCTTCCTGCTGGTTCGGGTGCTCCCTGCCATCCAGGCAACCAGAATCTGTTGGGCCATCAGCAAGGTGAGCCTGACATCTCAACATCATCCCAGCATGCTGCACCCTCCTGGGTGTCCCTTCTGCGTTATGGTGGCATCTGCTGACCTGGAGTCCTGACTGCACAGCCAGTAAGATGAAAGCAAAAACCCACTCGGCTTCTGACTTAACTTCTTCATATTAATTTTCTCCAAAGGCAAGGAACATGTATGTGTGGTTGTGACTGCGTGTGTCTGAGCGTTAGATCAAGCACTGAGTGGCACAGGGTGCCAACAGTGATTTTCTAATCAAAAGAGAATGAAAAGATCCTGTCTCTTGTTCATTCAGACCAGGAAACAGGCCAGGGCATTAAAGCTGTCTTAAAGGACACTCACGCCAAATAGCAGGATGAATCGGTACTTCAGTCTCCCCAAAGATCTGGCTGCTGCAGGGATGGTGGGAGGGCATATGTCATCCAAGAGTGCCAATGCAGGCCAAAGAAACATTTGGGATTCTTAAAAAATAAATTAAAAACATGTTGTTTATGTTCTTGGTGACTATAACTGCTATTCAGAAGTCATGGTCCTTTGTTTCTGTGGTCCAAGACCCCACCACTGCCCCCCCCCCCCCCAAGTTGCTTAGCTTAGCAAGCTATGAAGGGGCTGCCGGAGCCTGTGCTCAGGCCCTGCAGACAAGCCTCCACAGTGCCCAGGTGCTCCAGGGCTGCCTACAGCTTGGTGTTGACCTTGCTTCCACAGAGGTGGCTGAGAGGAAGCTGACGGTTGAAGAGGAGGAAGCCAAGAGGATTGCAGAGATGGGCAAACCAATACTTGGCGAGCATCCCAAACTGGAAGTCATCATTGAGGAGTCCTATGAGTTCAAGGTCAGTCATCCTAGGGGTTCAGCAGGAGGGGAAAGCCATGTGGCTCTGAAGAGCAGCTGTGGAGAGCAGGGCTGAGGAGGCGGGGGGGGGGGCTGCACATGCAGGGAAAGGGCTGCTGGAAGAGGAAGCAGAGTATGCAAGCTGGGGGGGGTCCTGCAAGAAGTGCTGGGGAAGTAGCTGCTGGTATGGAGAGGTGGAGAGAGGAAGACAAGGAAGCAGGAGAAGCCAGTGTGCAGGAGATGGTCTGTCTCTGGTGATACAGGGGTGAGGGAAAAAGCAGCCTTATCAGGATTAAGGGCTGGCAAACAAGTTGGCTCTGCTGAGGTTTGGGTCAGCCTTTCCAGGGAGAAGGTGGGCCCAACTCCAGCCATGGACTCATCTGGATGGTAAGAGAGTGCTTGTGGCACTTCCACAGTTTGGGAAGGTTATGTGAGACCACAGTGCACTGCCAGATCAGCCTCACTCTCTGGCAGCCGGTTTAATTGCTGTGCATCTTTATTCCCCCAACAGAGCACCGTGGACAAGCTGATTAAGAAGACAAACCTGGCTTTGGTTGTAGGGACACATTCCTGGAGGGACCAGTTCCTGGAGGCAATTACCGTCAGTGCAGGTGAGGGCGACACCAGAAAATCCACACCAGCATCCGCAGGGTTCATGCAGTCTGGGATGAGATCTGCCGAGGCTCGGGAGATGGCATCTCCCCAGCCAGTGATGCCCAGCTGTTGTGTGTGTGGTGGCCATCAGCAAAGCCAGTCCAAAATGCTCCTCTGTCCTAGATATACTGGGCTTTTGCTGAGGCAACAGCCGGGAGCCCAGGAGATCCATCTTTTGGTGTGGAGCCACCCAGGAGGTCAGTTTCCAAAGAATTTATATCCGCTGGAGCTGCTTCTGCTGCTTCAGCGGTGTGACAGGCAGCATAGGCAGCAAAATCCCATCCTGGCTGGGCTGCTGGCTCCTGGTGTGCCCAGTGCTGTCCTGTTCAGGTGGCTCCCACGTCTGTAAGAAGTCCTTTCTGCCATGGCCTGCAGTCTCTGGGGGTAGGGAGGGTTACCACATGCAGACAGATGTTGCCCCACGAGGCAGCAGCTGGTGGAGAGAAAGGCCCAGAGACCTGTCTGGGGAGCCTGAGAGAGCTCACCGCTTCCAGAGCCAGGCAGCTGTGGAACAGACATTTTAGGCATGTCCGTGCCATTAATGACACTCAGGCACCTTTCTGAATCTTTGCTTGATGGTTTGGCATCTTCCCCGAAGGGCTGTTTTCCACCCTGCCGTAGTGGAGGCATCAAGTAGGCTGTTGGGTGGGAGATGTCACCAGTGGCCACAAGGACTTCTGATGGGAAAGAAGAAATGCAGGGTGTTCAGCCTTCGTCTTTATAGCAATTAAGAGAAATTGCTTCTGTGGAAACAGCACCTCCATCCTTGGATCAGTTGTTTTTCCCAGGCCTCCTTCTCTCTTCCTATGTCTCTCCTTGCCATCTGTTCTGTGGTCCCCACCTGCCTTCTCTTCCTCAAATTTATTCCATTGTCCTGTCTCTGCACAAGAACCAGCCCTGCTTCCAGCCTCGGGGCTGACCTGGTCCCCTGGCCTAAGGAGGAGACCCCTCCAAGGGCCTGCAGTGCTGCTGCAGATACCCTCATACGGATGAGGAATTTCTTGCTGGGATGCTGCTGATGACCAGCCTGTGCTCTGGAGCTGGAGGGCCAAGAGTTCTCTCCAGTTTCCCAGTTGTGGCTCTTTCTGCTATTTTTCACCCCAAAACATCACTTGCCTGTGTAACTTCATGGTGCCCCTTGACGGTGATCTCCAAAAGTTGACTGTATCCTACGTGACTGCCCAGGGAGGGGGACAGGGCTTCCCCGCCATGGGTACAGCACACTGCTCTGCCACTTCCCAGACCTGCAGGCTCTGGGGTGTCCCAGGAGGCATCCCTCTTACCAAGCCTCACCCATCATGGAGGGACCTAGTGTGCCCTGAGGCCACTGCCATGGCTGGCACCATGCCACCTTGTCTCAGGCTCCACTCCTGGAGCCCTGGGGTGGAGGGGGGCCAAGCACGGTCTGCAGCTCACCCCCGTAATTTTGACCTGCCCCATCATGAGCTCTAGACCTCTCCTTCCATGTTGTTTGCAGCAGGTGATGAGGATGAGGATGAGTCTGGTGAGGAGCGCCTACCATCCTGCTTTGACTACGTGATGCACTTCCTGACCGTCTTCTGGAAGGTGCTGTTTGCCTGCGTGCCCCCCACTGAGTACTGCAATGGCTGGGCCTGCTTCGTTGTCTCCATCCTCATCATCGGCATGCTCACGGCCGTCATCGGTGACCTTGCATCCCACTTTGGCTGCACCATTGGCCTCAAGGACTCGGTGACCGCCGTCATCTTTGTCGCCTTCGGCACGTCTGTACCAGGTGGGGTGGCTGCGGGGAGGGGATGGGGTGGTAGGAAAGTCCTCCGGTGGCTCTCCTGAACCCTGGGGAGCAACGCTTTCATGGGATGGGGTTCAGGCTGGGAGGGGGCTCCACAAAGCCCTTTCCCCAGGCAAGGTCTTCACCCCACTTGGTGGCCAACACAGGGTCCCTGGTCATGGGAGCGGGGTTGTGCACCAGGAGAGGTGCGTGTCTCAACCTGGTCGGTGCCACACCTGAGCCTCCTTTGTCCCCCAGACATGAAGGGTTGCCCATTTCTCCTGTTGGACCCTCAATGACTTCTCCTTCCCTCCTCCCCCGACCCCAGACACATTTGCCAGCAAAGCTGCGGCCATCCAGGACGTGTACGCCGACGCCTCCATCAGCAACGTCACAGGCAGCAACGCCGTCAACGTCTTCCTGGGCATCGGTCTGGCGTGGTCGGTGGCGGCGATCTACTGGGCGTCACAGGGGCAGGAGTTCCAGGTGTCAGCAGGCACGCTGGCCTTCTCCGTCACCCTCTTCACCATCTTCGCCTTCATCTGCATCAGCGTCCTCCTCTACCGCCGGCGGCCCCACCTCGGGGGGGAGCTGGGTGGCCCCCGGGGTTGCAAACTGGCCACAACGTTGCTCTTCGTCAGCCTCTGGCTGCTGTACATCCTCTTCGCCACCCTGGAAGCCTATTGCTACATCAAGGGGTTTTAGGCGGTGGAGGGATGGTGCCGCTGGGGGGAGGGACACCCCCCCCCCCCTTCCTCCGTTACCTCACCAGACACCGGTCCTGGAAGCGCGGTTTCACCGAGGGGATGACTGTCCATCGGGGGCCGCCGCTGCCAGACGGTCGGACGGCTGGGCGCCAAGAAGGGCAAAACCATCACAGAGTGGACACAACAAACAGACAAAGATCCACCCAAAAATGATACGAAAGCAAAGGCGGCAGCAGCGGCAAGTGTGAACTAGAACGAACCACAGCAAACCCAGCCACTGACCCCCTTCGATGAGTTTCCAAGTTCCAGCCATCTCCAAAGGCCACTTCTCTCTCCCGTAGGGGCTTGTCTCCTTTCCTCCCGAGCGCTTCTTCACTGCAAGGAGACGGTTTCTTATTTTTGCTGGTTGGGAATTGCAGAAGTCAGTTCAGGAATTCGTGGGGTTTTTTTCTTTTTTTTTTTTTTTTTTTGTTCACTTGTTGCTTTTTGGTTTTGAGGGAGCACGCTGCTTGGGTTTTGGTTTTGGCTTTTTTTTTTTTCTTTTTTACTACTTAAACAGAAAAAAATGTTAAAAATTTAAACTCTAAAGCTTCAAGCTGCCGTCAGTGCTGGAATTGAACATGTGTATTTTCTGAAGCCACAAAAGACTGTGACACAGTCAAAGGACTTTTTCACTATTACCCGTTCCCTCCCCCGCCGCCTTCCATTTCTTTCTTTTTTAAGAACATCACAAGACTGATATATTTTTAATACAAACACAGACACACAGACACACACATTTAGTGACAGAGGCTGGAGCATGTAGCATCTCAATCACCTGCCTGGGCTAAGAAAAAAAGGAGGAAAAAACCCCCCACCCCTCTAATATAATACGTATCATGTATATTTTGACTATGGCATTTCTCTTTGTACAAATAACTTCGAGCTTGTGGTACTGCAGGGAGAGAAAATTATGTTCATTTACAACCCATAAAGAAATAAATGGCTACCCGGGAATAGCCTGCCCTGGGGGGAGCAAGGGGGGCTAGGGAAAGCATCACCGACTTCTTGGGATGGGGTTGGTGGTGGGTTTGCTGCATGGTGCTCCCGCTCAGAGGTGGAAATGAGTTCAGGAAAACCCAGACAGCGTGCTCGTGTGTTCCCAGCACCGTCGCACCCCGCACCGTGGCGTGGCCACCCTTCCACTCGTCGGCTGCCCCGGTTCTCGCAGCGCCCGCATCTCGCTGCCGGTCCTCAGGCTGTTGAAAGGTACGGGCTTAAAAACTGCCGCCCACGTCAGGACTCCTGTGTCATCTCGAGTACCTTTTAGGAACACCAGACAGACAAAAAGGCATCCTTTTCCTTTGAAGTGCATTTCTTTTTAAGGAAAACAAACAAACAACCGTCATCATGAGAGTATGTCACGAATTACATCAATGGCTGCAAATTGAAATGTTGGGTTGGTAATAAAAATAAATAAAAACTATACCTATATCTATATAAACAGTGCTATCTAGAAACATATTTCTTAATTGAGAGCCCTGGAAGAGGATGTTAAAACCTTACTCTAAGTGTTTTCAAGACGAAAAACGTTCCTTCTCCTGAGAAACAGGTGCTGTAACAGAAAATGTTTTCTTAAAGTTCCCTAGAATAAGCCAAACCTTGGGAAGCGGTGAATAAAAGAAGGACTGCCAAAAGGTACATCTCCTGCTCCAGGGCTTTCTGCTGCCCCAGGAGGCAGGGGGAGGCGACCACGGGTTAGGAAAAGAGCAGTGGGCACAAGGCTGTCGTGGAGAAGAAGAGATGTAACGTTATGGCAGGTGACTAGGTGAGAGTGACGATGGTCCTTGACACACAGATGAAGTATTTATTTTCATACAAAATGTTTATCAGATATCTCTATCGCTATGTACATGTGTGTACACGTAAGGCAGAGAAGAAGGCGCCTTCTCAGAGGAGCAGGAGGAGCTTTGCCAGTGGGAGCCCGCAGTGGGTTTCACACCAACAAATATCCAACCTCCCTACCCTCCCTTGGCCATGACTTTGGGGAAGGGCCTGAGAACGCCCTGAGGCCTGGCTCCGGCCGAGCTTGTCCGTCCTTCTGGCCTCTGGCTGTGCTAACAGCCACCGAGAGCAGCCGCTGCCGCTCGTCAGCCGGGGAACCCGGAGCTCACACCCGTGATGCTGATCAGAAAATTACAAAAGCCCCCGAATGCGTATTGGGAGGGGTTGAAGTGCAGCTCTCAAGGGAAGGTCGCTATCATCGCTGGTTTTAATTTGGACATACAGAGTCTGTTGAGCTCTCATTTTAAGCTTGCCCGCTCACCCATCCCTGGGTGAAGCCCGGCCTGGCGAGCTGCCGTGCTGTTCTCACCTTGCTTGTGCTGTATCCACCGTCTGCTTTTCATCCGCTTCCTTCTTCAGCTGACTGCGGGGAGGGGGCGGGGGGGGGGGAAGGACTGGCTGCCGTGACTGCCGACTACCTGGGGACGCTGGTGCCCTCCATGCACGAGGGCGATCTGTGCCAGGCTGACAGCATCCACGGAGTGTTTCTTCCTTTTATTTTAATTTTTTACTTCATTAAAAAATATGCAAGCTAAAAAGAAAAGCAGGTTTGGTGTCTTTGGGGGTTTGTGGTTTGGTTTTTTTTTTTTTTTTGCTGAGGCTTTTATGTTTCATTTTGGGTCTAGCTAGCTGCTTGCTCCTGTTTTCCTTGGGACAGGTGCCTGGACTTGGTGACACTAGTTTTCTCGCCCCCCACGCCAGCCCTCTGGTTCAGTACGGCTGGGAGGACCCCGCAGGGCTTGCTTGGATGCTGGCCAAAAATCAGCCTTTGGGTAAAGGAGAGTTCTGTAAGGAGGAGTCACTCACCTGTCCCCCTCAAGCTGGCCGGGAATCATGTCCCGGGTTTGGCTTGTACCACCCAGCATCGCCACTGACCGCTGATCCCAAAAGTGCCCCTTGCAGTGGGTCTTGAGCTAGAAACATCCCCACCAGCCTTTCTGCAGCGAAGGGGCAGTTGGTGCAGCTTTCATCTTTGCCTGCCACCATGACGCTCGCTTATGGGTTGCTGGGGAGCCAGGGGCTTGTGCGCCTCAGGGTGCAATGCAGCATGCTCAGGCGGGGTAGGGGGACATGTGCTGTAGGAAATCCAGCCCTGGATGAGGCCGAGCTGCACATCACTCCCTCCATCAGAGCTTGGCAAAGGCCACTGCCCCACAGGGCCCTGCACGCTCTCATCTCCCCACAGACTGATGGGGTCACTTCCCACTCCTTGCCCGGTCAGCTGGCTCATGCCCTCCATGAACCAGCAGAGCCCATGGTGAGCACGACTGCTCCTGATCCAGGGGGAAGCGCACAAGCTCCAGCTTTGGGAAAGGACCCTTTGCCTTTAGTGAAGGGGGGGGCCTGGGGGATGGGGGGAGTGGGGGGGGCGACGCCACTCTTTGGGGCTGGCTCGCTGCCACTGCTGTGCAGTCCCAGTGCCCACAGGTGCTGAGGCTTCGGTCCAGAGCCAAAGGACATCATCCCAGAGACAGCTGGGCTGAACAAGAGGAGCACGCAGGCATCGGGAATCAGCTGTGCTATGGTACAGTGAGAAGGAAGTGTTTGTTAGAGCTGTTGAGCAAAGGTTTCAAGCCAGAAAGGAGACAATTGCAGCTCTGGGATTGCGCTTTGTCACCTTTTTGGCAATTGCAGTGGTGGTGGTGTGGTCGGGGCTCTTCTGGGCAAGCACAGGTTGAACACAAAACCATTCTGTGATGCACGTTTCTTCTGATTCCATGGCTGGGCCTGCTGGACTGGTTCATGTCACTTGTCCCTGGTATGGGAGGACCCCACCACTACCCTCCATCCCGAGTAGGAACAGGACCTCACCTCACAGCACCATCTGCAAGGAGAAACTCCCATCAGCTCTGCATGTGCCACTTCGGGCTTCAGCCGCCCTGGCCCGCTGCTGCAAGGGGAGGATGCCGACCTGCATGGCTCCACCAGCATAGCACTTTCGGGAAAGCATTTTGGAGGACATCCAGTCCTGTTGTACCTGGACACTGATGAGATAAAGTGTAGGTAACAAGACCTTTGAGGAATGACCGTCACCCAGCTCTCGACAGCGCAATAGGACAGATATAGATAGTAACAGAAAGGAGCCAGGAGATCCGCTTGTGCTTGAACATGCCACCATTTAAAGCCAGGAAATTTCAATCTGTCCTCAGTTGCACTTTGGTGTGAAGTGGCACCAGGCCATTCCTAGTATCATTCACCTGGAATTGCCCTTTTTTTTCCTGGGGAAAATACCTGACAAAAGCTTTTTTGGGTTAATTCTGCCAGGAAGTGGTTGCAGCCCTGACCTTGATGTAGGAGCCAGCCTGCAGGAATGGGAGCAGCGGTTGCTCAGTCCTGGCCACAAGCTGGGAAGCACTTGTCACTAAGAATAACCTTTGGAATATTATATGGAAAAAAAAAAAACCCAAAAACATTTTTAATGACCACTGTCATCCGTATCCGTGCGCATGTGCCAGTGGCAGCCGGCTTGTTAATAACAGGGCTCTCTGTGCCAGTGCCGCTTAGCGCCCATCAAACAGTGCTCCCAATCAGCCTCTTTAGTGGGAGGGCATTGAGGAGCTCCTAGTATTTAAATGAGACATTTAAATTCATAGAATCACAGAATGGTTTGGGTGAAAAAAAAACTCACCCAGGAAAGCTCAACACAAAAGCTTCAATAGCCCTCTTAGAAAGTCCCCCTGGCACGTCCTTGTCACTAAGGTATACTGTACAGAGTACTTCCAGATCTCTACCAACACAGGTGTTGTCCAATAAGCTCTGCAAAATGCTATCAGAAGAGATACTATCTCCCCCTCTTCATCAGGAGCATCTTGGGTGGAAACCAGCAGCAAACCCAAACGTGGTTTTTGTGGGGGTTTTTTGCCCTGCTAATTTTTTTTCTTCTTGTTTTATTCACAGAGGCATGGAAAACAACCAATTTCTATCCTTGTCATAAGAGCATTTTGCCAGTGGTAAAGCCCTTCAGGTTCTCCACTTTCTCCTCTTCCAGCTTCCGAGCAGTCGTTTCTGCTGGATTGCTGCCGGCTGCTTCACGGCAGGTTATTGCATGCTTCTCTGCTGAAGCCCACCCTGCTGACTCAGACTGTTCCTTCAGTCTATTGAGCACTGGTCCTACCCTTCATGGGTTCTCACAGGCTTCCCCCTGCCCAAGTGGCTATCACCACAAAATCTTAGAGCAAAGTAGTTTCTTAAAGCTACTGATGAAAATACTGAACAGACCTGGACCCTGGACAGCCACTGGAAAGATTTCCCCAGAAAGCTCTCTGACTTTGATACCGAACTCAGTGTATTTTGAGTCTAAATAGGCTGCTTTTCCTCAGCTCCCTTACGAGACTGTCTTCTGGGACAGTGCCAGAAGCTTTACCAAAGTCAAGACATATCACATCCAGTGTTGACCCCCCGGCCATGAGGCTAGTTAACCTGTCAAAGAATGGAATCAAATTAGTTTGATACGATTTGTCCTCCGCAAAACATCAAGAAACCCATTCCAGCCACATTTTAAAACAAATTTATAAACCTGTCTAGGGGATTAGAGAGTAACTACTCAGTATCTTACTCTTAAGTTTTCACATAGAGATGTTAGGACATCAGGGCTGTAACTGCCTAGGTTTTCCTTCATCTCTAGTCAGGTGATGTTGCCATGCCATCCTTAACTCCCCTGGAAGCTCACATGTAGTCTACAGTGCTCCAACACCCACTCCACGTTTCGTATTTTTCCTTTTCGGGCTTCAGGATGTTGAAGAGCTCTTGATCCCCTTCATTGGTTTCTACTTACATTCCCTTCATTTCCCTTGCAGAAGGATGGTTTCTCACAGGGACTTTGACCCCAGCTCTTTTATCAATCCTTAGATGTGTTTTATCCTTGAGGACATCTCTTCACAGATACTGCCCACCAGTTTTCTGAACACATTGATATTCAATTTTTTTTTTTTTTTGGAGTCTAAGTACTTCCTTAGTTTAACTCATTTTACAATTTGAGGAGGAAAAAGCTTGCAGCAGACATTTGTGAACACTTGAAACAATCACAGCAGCTCGAGAGATGCAGAAATTCACATTGGGCTGCAGGTGAACAGATCCAACTTCAGCCGCCTTCGTACAGCTTTGCTTCTTACAACCTGCCAGCTCATAGCGAGAACATCCAAGTCCCTTCAGAAATAGCTCCATCGCTTCAGCCAAATGCTGCGTCAACTCTTTTCTGACATGGTGAAGTCAGCAGGGATTACTTCAGCGATCCCGGCCAAAACCATGACCCAGGGAGCTAGCAGAGGTGCTTTGTGCATGCAAGGCCAGAGCTGCGCTGTATCATGGGACACTGGACATTGAGGCTCGGCAGGTTTTAGCTCTTGAAGGACAGCACTGAGATGCTACAAAAGAACCCATTTCACCAAAGGGAGAAGCAGTGGGTTAAGGCTCTGCTTTGTACTGAGACTGAATTTGTCTCTTTTAGTGAGGCGAGCCAAATTCATCTGCACTCCAGACTCCTAGATGTTGCACTGAGGAGCTACTCCGTGCTCCAAACGAGGCCACCTGGTCGTGAACTGCACGCAGGAAACCTGGGCCCGCTATTCCTGCTGGCACCAGGGAGGGGTAAGGTGTGGAAACCTTGCAGGTGCCACAACCTTCTGCCTCCCTCATCACCCAACGCACACCCCTCAGCCTGTGGCACAGCACAGGGCTAGCACCGGCGGGGCACAGAGAGCCACCCACCGCTGCGGCCTTGTCTTCTAGGGGACACTGTCCGGCTAAGCACACAGCGCAGCCACGGCTCCTCTGCCTGGGCTGAGAGCCTGAAGACCCTCAGCCCAGCCCCAGTACGCCGAAAGAAATCCTGATGCGGAATAACCGTTCGTTTATGCTTTTGTGGGAGATGGGGATATGGGTTTGTGCTACAAGGCATAGCGCAGAGCTGGTGGTGTTTTCTGAAGGAGAGCTAGACACCTCCTGGTGTGCACCGGCAAGGCAGCTTTGGAAAACAAAACCAACCATTAAAACTGGGAAGCAGGCCCTCGGATTCAGAACGGCAGAAAGCATCGCTGCTTCCCAAAGCAGCCAGCCTCGGGTTTTCTGGCAAACACTCCTTACAAAATACTTGCTGCTATACTCCCAGTTCCTGAGGCGGTGGGTTATTTTAACCCACTTTGTTTTCAAGGTGTTTTCCAAACTAAGGAGCGCCGTGTCTGCAGGTCCTGCTGTCCAATTTAATACCAGCTTCTGGAGGGCTGCCAAGTTGTTTTGCCTGAAACGGCTTGTAAGGGCCGGCTGCCGAGAAGCCAGGAGGTCGGCGTCCTGCATGCGGGCTTTGTTAGTTATGTCAAAGATAAGGGGGGAAGGAGGCGGGGGAGGAGGAAAAGTCTTCTGGCAATATCCCTATTGGAAGCAGAGGCAGAATCAAGCTCTCTGTGGTTGATTTGCTTACAGAACGACTGCACTGCCAAGGAAGGCCGCTCAGAGTACCTTATGTTGACCCCAGAAACAGGAAGCATGGCCAAAGAATTGCTCCTTTTTGGTTTTAATATTCTTTTCCCTTTTTTAATTAAGTCTCGCAGAACTCCAGAGATGAGAACTACTGCTTCTCCCTTAGCCCCAAAACTTGTTACCTTGGGAACAAGGAAATTAGCTTGGTTTGCCAGTTTGTTCTTGACAAATCCACATCAGCTGTCACTCATCCCTGCATATTCTCCTTTCATCATTGAACTTGTATCTAAAGACAAGAGTGTCAGCAGGCCCCTCTCTGCCCATCTACAAACAATCCAGCCAGTGACCACTTCACACGCAGAAAAACATCCTTCGGGACTGCAATTGCCTCCTCTTTGATGTGTAATGAGTTGGCTCCTTATTAACTGCAAGAGATTTACATGTGATCAAGTGAAACGACACTGACAGGGATGAGGAGATGTGAGTTGCCGTGCCCATTGTCTATCCCAGGTTTAGGGAGACCGTGCTACAAGACCCCACTTGGCTGTGGGTCCCACCTTCTGCGGTCACCTCTGCTCTCCTGCTGAAGCTTCCCAGCCTTTCTAAGCAGCCTGGGGAGATTCAGGCAGTTGTCATCAAACCACAGAGCAGCACACTGGGGCACGTTTTAATTCAGCCTGGGGGCTTACACCCAGGGGAGAAACATCCAAGGACCTCAGACCCTGACCAAAGACTGACACATGACTCTGCACACAAGAAAGTCCCCTTCCCTCTCCTATGGGACTGTGTGGGTAACAGAATATTACATGGAAGAGAGAAGTTCTGGGAATCAAGATACAACAAGAAACCACCACAAGACACTGAAGAAAAAGTTATCTATTTTATTACAAAACCAAAATCAAACAGATGCCTTTCAGTCTAACAAACAACGCCACAGGCAAAAATGTGCTGGGGCAGGCTAAGTTCAATACAAACTTGGGCCGTGGAAAGTGGCGCCTTCCCACGGATGAATCCCACCGCAACGCAGTTCCCTCCAACACACTACGCCCTTGGAGGATCAGCAAAAAAGGAAAGGATTTTGCTTCTGGCAGGAAGAGCAGATGACTAGCACTGTGGAGCCCTGATTCTCTTCTCTGCCCCAGCCGTCTTCAGCTGTCATTTGAAGCAGAGCTGGAAAGGCCTAGGAGGACTTGAAGGATGAGAAGAGACATACCCAGGGTCCGCTTCCAGGCACAACACCGACACTCCCCATGTCTCAGCTTTGTAGGATGCTACTGATGCCAAGGCAGAGCAGAATAATGCTTCCACCACCAGAGAAGGACGTCTGGCCTGGCAGCCAGGTGGGCTGGCCAGTTCCCTGGCAACAAAAGCAACAAGGGAAGAGGGGAGCTGAGGCACTGCTCTCTCCTGATGAGTACAGACTCCTAGGATGGGTGATACGAACCAGGACCAGTAGTGTCTGCATGGTTTCCCAGAACTATGAACCTAAACTCCATCTGGCCATTACACAACCATGCTGGTTGGGCCTTGCATGACAACGTACAAGTGTTGGCGGAAGCTGCTTGGAGGGCAGTGCAAATTCAGGATGCGGGTACTTGGACTTGTCTTGGGAAAGCAATAGAACGCTTGGACCCCAACCCATCCATAAAGTCAGCTGTAGCACAGCCAATATGAATACTCACCAGTACCAAAGCTAACATCAACAGACACCCCTTGGTTTGGCTTCCCGGAAGAACTGACCCAGTTCTAATTGCAAACTACATATGAATGCATGCCTTTTGGAGGGGAAGGACGCGAGGATGAGAAAAAGGAGATTTGCAGAAGCATCTGTGTGACAGGCAGGAGCACTGGCTGGCTGGGTTACTGATATTTCCAGCAGAAAAGATGCAGTGACTTTTAGCAGCTCCACACTCCCCCCGCAATCTTGCCCAGCCCCAGTGGCTAGCTGACAGAACTCCTACAGGCATCCAAGTGGCTGCTTTTGCTGGATGCAACTATACATTAAAAAAAAAAACCAAAAAAAAAACCAACCCCAAACCCCCCCCCCCCCAAACCCCAAACCAAACACCAGCCCAGCAGCCAGAGCTTTTAATTCCTAAAACTAGCATAATTAAAAAAGGAGAGGTTTTGGGGCTTTTTTTATACAGTTGGATTCATTCTTTACTCCTACAATAGGATTAATGAGTGGCAGGGATGTTTCTAACTATACACTACACCAAATCATTTCAACACACAAAAGATGTGCCCTGGGCATTTAAAAAGAAAAGATGCAATCAAGAAGATGGGGAACTTGCAGGCCAAAAAAGCACATACATTGTATGTGAGAAACCAAGACGATTCAGCAGCAGGATCTGCTCTTGCTAAAGAGACGACAACTTTATGTTAAGGTGGTGCGATGTATACTTCAGAGATTACCAGAGGTGTTCTCAACCATGTCAAATGCTTTAGTTAGCTCCAAACTACTTCCCAGAGGAAGAGTTATTACTACTCTTGAACAGTTATTCGTAGAAGGATTGTTTTTTTCTTTTTCTTTCTTTTTTTTAAACTTTCTATTTTGTGAACAAGGCACTAACTTACTGCATCAGGACACTGTGATGCGTTTATCTCGTGACAGCACAACGATGATATGACATAGAGTGAAGATGCTTCATCATAACATCTTTTACCAAAGCAACAGAGCCTCAAGGGACGAGCCTGGTCTCTACAGTAACACAAACTTCTGCTAGTTGAAACAGCTTCTGTGGCCTCCAAGAACACCAGGCTGCTCAACACAAGCCCTCACTGTTATCGCAGTATCACAGTGGAGTGTGATTACAATAGCAGCGTATCAGGTGAGGTGGGCACTCTAAGCTAGGCAGGCACACCACACTGCAGGAAGGAAGCTTTGGATTCGCAGCCACCAAAGACAAGAACAGTCATTGCAGACAGACCTTCACCAGTGAGCATGGCCCAAGCTGTAGAGTTGAAACATAAGTGTATTGGGTTTGCGTGGCAAGGTTTTGGTAGCAGGAGGTGTACAGAGGTGGTTTTTGTGACAGGCTGCTGGAAGCCTCCCCCATGTCCGACAGAGCCAATGCCAGCTGGCTCCAAGATGGACCCACTGCAAGCCAAGGCTGAGCCCATTAGTGATGGGGGTAGTACCTCTGGGATAACATATTTAAGAAGGGGGGTGGGGAAAACCTGTGCAGCCAAAGAGAGGAGTGAGAATATGAGAAACAACCCTGCAGACACCCAGGTCAGTGGAGAAGAAGGGGCAGGAGATGCTCCAGGCACCGGAGCAGAGGTTCCCCTGCAGCTCGTGGTGAGAGGGCAGGCTGTGCCCCTGCAGCCATGGAGGGTCACAGAGGAGCAGAGACCCCCCTGCAGCCCAGGGAGGACCCCACGCTAGAGCAGGGGGATGCCCGAAGGAGGCTGTGACCCCATGGGAAACCCATGCTGGAGCAGGCTCCTGGCAGGAGCTGTGGGCCTATGAAGAGAGGAGCCCAGGCTGGAGCAGGTTTGCTGGCAGGGCTTGTGACCCCATGGGGGACCCATGCTGGAGCAGGCTGCTCCTGAAGGACAGCACCCTATGGGAGGGACCCACGCTGGAGCAGTGCATGAAGAACTGCAGCCCATGGGAAGGACTCACGTTGGAGAAGTCCATGGAGGACTGTCTCCTGTGGGGGGGACCCCACGCTGGAGCAGGGGCAGAGTGTGAGGATCCCTCCCCCTGAGGAGGAAGGAGCGTCAGAGACAACATGTGATGGACTGACCACAACCCCCATTCCCCATCCCCCTGCGCTGCTGGGGGGAGGAGGTAGAGGAATGTGGAGCAGAGCTGAGCCTGAGAAGAAGGGAGGGGTAGAAGGAAAGTGTTCTAAGATTTACTTTTTATTTCTCAATATCCTACTCTGATTTGATTGGTAATAAATTAATTTTCCCAAGTCCAGCCTGTTTTTCCCATGACGGTAACTGGTGAGTGATCCCTCCCTGTCCTTGTCTCAACCCATGAGCCTTTCCTTACACTGTCCTCCCCCCTGCCCAGCTGAGAAGGGCAGTTACAGAGTGGCTTTGGTGGGCACCCGGCCTTCAGCCAGGGTCAACCCAGCACAGTAAACCAGACTCTTGGGGACCAGCAGCATGATTGTGACTTTCTGCACTGACAAATGTTCTTTGCTATTCAGCAAAGCAACAAGCAGGCTAACGCTGCTTTTAGCAGGCTTCTCATTATTTTTATTGTTGTACAACACATAGATGAACGCTTTGCCAGAGAGGAAGATGCAAGACTTCACTCTGTTGACTCTACTAGGCCTACATCTCCCATATCCTTCCCACAGCGTTAGATTCCCGAGGAATGGCACATCTTTGCTAAGTATGTCTTCTGAGCCTGGACAGGAATGCATTTGCAATTCATTGCTGCCCAACTTCCACCAGGTGCAGAAACTACTTTTATGTGTCCCCAATACAACCCTTTTCTATCCCTACTTTAAACAGCTTTACAGTAGGTGAGATCTGTGCTTTCTCAAAAGCCCAGTTGCCAGTGAGTTGCACAGGGCTTTATAGCAAGAGATGGGATTCAGCTGCTCCCAAGAAGCCTTTGGTACCCAGGGCACTGTGTGCACATCTGCAAGCACAAGTCATGCTGATGTTCTTTATGCATGGGGGTGTTAAGGTTTGCAACTGAATGATGGTTTGGTGGCAGAAATGAATGCATTACTGTATTCCATTAAATGCAAAGTGTCCCTCTTAACCCTAACAGCCTTCAAAAGCAAAGGGAGGAACAGAACAGTGACTCCAACCCCTGTACAAGACAACTGTACAATTTACATATATATTTATATACAGTATATAAAATTCTCTGAGTCCCAGTGAACTCAATTTTACGTCATCAGTAGCTGTTCAAATTCTAAAAAGTCATGATCCTGCTTCCCCCCGCTCTCCAAAGTATTAGATAATGGCATTGAAAAGCAATTAAAAACAAATCCAAACCTAAACCAATTATTAAAAAGTGCAAACGTTCTGGGTGCCACTTCTGCTACGTTGGATGTTGCCGGTGCTGCATGCTTGCTCACAAGCAGCAAGGTGTCTGTCCGTCTGTCGCTGGATCTTTCTGTCCTTTGGGTCGGCTCCTGCCTTCCCTTCCTGTCTTCTGCTGCTACACCAGGCGACCTACTGAAAGGGTGGGGTGGGCAAGGAGGGGAAAAAAGACAAAAACAAAAGCAAGGAAGTGAGGGAAAAAGGCAAATCAGAACTGAAATGGCACCTGACGCATAAAGATACGGTACAGCCTCTGCTGCAGCCATGGCCCCGGAAGGCTGAGATCCCAGAGTAAGCTGTGAGGCTGAAAACAACCAGGGGCTAATGAGACAGCCTTGCTGAAAAAAGCGTTGAATGAGTCACACCGAGCCCTAGGGACTGATGTATTTTTAAACATAAACCACCGCTTTCCTCTCTCTCCCCCTCCTTGAAAATGGGCACGCAGTCTGGGGAAACAACTGGTCCGACATCTCTCCCTCTGCTCTTCCGCCTGCCACGGCTGATGCCGAAGCCTGCTGCTGCCAGGCTGCCCCGCCACCATCTCCCCCACAAGCCGTGGCCAGCTGCCTCCTCCCCTAGCAGGCCTCGAAGGCGGCAAGCATGCAGGGCAAGGGCAAGCCCCCTCTGCCCACCTCTGCAGCAGCACAATGCAGCGGTCTCCCTGCCCAGAGGCTCTTGGAGATCACTCTGAAGCCTTATCAAGCTACTGAATCTGCACCAGGGATACAGCATACTTGGAGCTGGGGGTCCCAGGACCCTGCTGAGCTACTGTTGTCCCAGTGGAGGGTGCAAGGGTGCTGCTTGGCATTTCAGATATTTGCCCACACCCCCACGCTCCTTTCTTTTTGTTAAGCCCCTCATCAAAGGTTCTTAAAGATTCAAAGCTCTTATGGGATCAGAGCGAAAGCCCTGTAGATTAATTACAGGTGAAAACATGTTGAAGAGAAGGCAGAAGTATGGATTTCATTTTTGGAAAGGAGAAAGGTTACCAGACAGGCCTCAGTGGGAGCAGTGCTAATCGACATGCGTTGCCACAGCGGGTGAATATTATCAAATGTAACATTATTCCAGATAGTCATATTTGAAATTGCCTGCCCAGCTCTGCAAAAGGTGCTCACGGTGCTCAAGGACCTGCTCATAAAAACAGCAAATTGACTTCAATGTCTATACGTGCAACGCAGTGCGTGAGCGGGGAAAGGCGGTGACCTGTCCGACACCAAGCACTCTGAGTGACCAGGAACAAGGTTGAAGCCACAGCACACACCGTTATCTGAATGCCTCTGCCTAGCTTTTAGCAGCAGACAAACCCCAAACACATGCTCAGAACTGAGGACACACCAGGAAACATCACTACACCAATGTATAAGGCTTAGGTGATAACTTTATCTTCAGCTCTGTGTTCAGCCCATGCCATCAGGACCAGGTAAGGTACCCAGAAAGGTAAGAAGGATAGCAAGAGGTACAAGAAGACTTCTGTCGTTAAGCAAATACATAACCTAGGTCTTTTCAACATAGAGAAGAGCCTAACCAGATGTATGTTGGAGGGCTATAGAACAACAAGTGGCAGGAGAAAAACAGGCAGGGGTGAACTGCTCACTGTTTCTGACAGTCCAAAATGAGAAGCACCCAATGAAAACATGAAGCAGCGGGTCCAAAAGCAAAACAAATCAGAGTTGTTCTTCATGCCTGATCTAAGGGTGCGATTCACTGCCACAAAATACAGAGGAAAGCAGACCTTCACCGGGACAGTGTCTTCATGGGAGCTTGTCCATGGAATAATGTAATGTAAACACAACAAATCACCTGAATCACTCCTTGCTGGAAGCAGGGCGAATAGGGTAGGAGAGTGTTCGTCCCATAGTTGCTATATCCTGTTCTAACTCCTTAGCTATATACAGCCTGCCCCATCTAAAAACACGGTGCTGGACTTTGAAATGATGCAGAGGAGCTTCATGTAATTATATTCACACCTCCTGTGAACAACTTTGGTTTTCAGCTCTTTCTGTATTGCTATTTGTGAACACAGGAGAGCAGGGGAGGATGAATTTTGAGACACATGGTTATGACAGAAAAAAAGGAAACATTTTGACAAGATACTCACTGAAAGGGTTAAGGCCTTGTCTTTTTCCACTGGGGAAACTGCTCAGGCTACCTGTAAAATCCAAGAACCACGTTAAAGGCAGTAAATGCCTGACAGGACAAAGGAGCTTCCCTACTGTTTGCTGCCAGAGGGCAGGTTTGTGCACACAGCAAGTGTGCCAGCACTCCTTAAAATTCACATGCAGGAGTCAGACTAACGTGCTTGAGATGAGAGATGTTAAATACCTGGGGTGTTGTAGTAGCTGAACATCATGAAATCCAGAGCTTTGGTGTGGACAAGGAGCAACAGTTACAAGCTTAAACTAAACTGTGGAAGAAGAAAGGAAGGATGCAAGTAGTGCCAAAATAATGTCATGTAGAAGGGGGGCAGCCAGAAAAGTGTGAAGGCGTAGGCAACACAGATAGTCCAAGTTTACTAAATCTTCACCTTGCCCCAAACAAAGAGGTGCCTAAAATCAAAGACCTGAACTCATAGGTGGCAGAAGGGCTGGGACAGACAGCTGTGACTGCATTAGGAGATACAGGCACATGCACCCTACACCAGATGGAGCTCGTGACAAGGGCTCTCACCTCAACAGCAAACCTCTTCCTACCGTCTGCTGGGTACAGACAGCTCAGGGATTACAGGAGCTCTCGAAAGCATGTCGCATTCCCTGCCAGCTCCTTGGTCTGATTTCAGATGAGGGATTAGCTGGAAACGGGCAGTCCTGCTCCCGGCCAGAAGCAGTAAGCCGGTTGCCACCCTCCGCTCCAGACTTGTCTCTGATTTGTGCATGCACCACACTGGCTTGCACAGCTTGCTTGGCACATGAAGTACTTTGCATGCTCGCAGCTAAAGCACACTTTGCGCTGTGCAAAAGCAAGGTGAGCAGAAGCTGCCGGAGCAGGGGTGAGCCTGGGGAAGGCCCCAGGGACAAGGAGGCTGGGCTGCAGGACAGACGTGGAACGGCTGGGAAGGAAAAGACAGAGGGAAAGAAAGGTGGTGGTGGCTGAGTTTGAAACGGGTTGCAAAGCACAACCCGTTGGCTTTAGAGATCACTAATAAGAGAATGTGTATAAACGTGTGATTTCAGGGCCCCCGACCGCCAGCCTGGTATGGGCCATCTGCCCTGGCGAGATCAGAGGGACCGTTGTTCGCTCCCCATTGCCAAGGGGCAGCTTCCTCCAGAGCTAATTGGGCCTCTCCCGGGGGGCTGGCAATAAAAACCCAGCGCCTTTACGAGCCACGGCACCCTCCGGCCGGCTGGAGCCACGGAGACCGGGCTGCTGCCAAGGCCGGGGCCCTGGAGGGCGGGCCTGGGCCTGGGCCCCAGCCGGCTGCCTGGGTAAAGCGAAGCGGCATCGGAGAAACACAGCCCTTTTCCACAGAGTCCAGCTAAGCCTGCAGCGAGCTGCTGTGAGTGAGACCTGTTTGTCTTCAGAAAGTGGGGGGAGCTCCCGGTAGGTTAATGCAAGAGGCAGGGAGCGCCCCTGAAATGGCAGGGTTGTTCCAGGCTGGGCAGAGCTCTGTGCTTCCCAGCAGCCTGGGAAGGCTGTGCTTTCTGTGGATATGGCCCCAAACATCCATGCTGCGAAACTACCCTGGAGCTCATCACCTGTCACTCCAAGGAAAGAGTATTGCTTTCAGCAGGCTGCCTTCACCGTAAGCCCAGGCCAGCCACCTACAGAAGACAACACCGTGTGGAGCATAAAGCTGACATAAAAGAGGAAGGAATGTGGCAGATGGTGACAGCGGGTTGCTAACGTGTATCTGGGAAGCCCTTGGGTATTACAGGGTAACATCCTATCGTTCAGTAAGTTTCACAATGCAGAGCATTTGCTCAGCCTCACGAGTACACTATTTTGGGTAACAATTCTAGCCATGCTGGATTAGGCCAGGTATCTTTCAAAAGGAAAAGCCCCAAGGAAACCCCAGCAGCTTTTTGTAGATAGAAACGATTCCTCGGCCCTACTAAGCAAAGCTCTCACCTTGGTAGCGTGTTCCTCCCCCATCCACAATCCTTAACGTGTGTTCTCAACACAACACTGATGTCCTGATTCATACCAACCATCAGTAACTTTCCTCAAGATTAAAGGCAACAGACTACAGCACCTCTACTGAGCTGCAAAGGGGGATAGCTGAACAAGGCAAACAAAACCCAGCACTGCAGCAGTGGAGCTCGTTTATGTTCTAATCTAACTGTAATTAGATGTACTCTGAATTTCCTTGTTATTAACTCAGTCATCACCTGACTATAGTTTTCTCACAGCCTCTAAGACTCTTGTCAGCTTTTTACCATCATTGGCCCAGAGGCCTTTCCCAGGTGACTGCTCCTTGCTACCTGCTCCCACACAGCTGCTTGCACAGCACTGATATACAGCATCCTCATTCCCACAAGCCTTCCAAGCACACAGAGAATCGTTACTTTTGTGGATACCAGTAAGAAGGGTCCCCAGATATCACTGAATTAAACCTGCTGGTTAGATTGTCCTTTATTTTTCCTTCTTTCTGTAATATTTCCAGTAGAAAGCGACACGTTGTTTAATTACACGTGCACACACACTTTTTAATTAAGACATTTTGATCCTGTTTCTACACTGTGCTCTTGGTAGCTGGCTGTTGGCACAGACAGTGGCTGGGTTCCACCCCAGAAGTCCTCATGGCCTGTGAAGCACGCCCAGCACCAACCATCTGACAAGCTCTTGGATGGCAAAGCAATCACGGGATGTGAACTGGCAAAAGGAAACTTCCTGTCAGCTGGTGGAGGGACATTTCTTCGCTGCCGAATCCCTTAGCTCCTCTTTGGGCAGGCACAAAATGCTGACTTTGTCTTCTGAATTTGGAAGAACACAGAGGTAAAACTCAACTCCAGCATTTGCAGCCAGCACAACTAGTATAAGCCTTGCTCAGACCTATAGTTCTCCTCTCTGCAATCACCAGACTCCAAGTAATCTTGGGTCCAGTAACTTTCCAGCAATGCTTTCCCAGTGCACGTCTATCTCCTGTCAAGGACCCTGCCTTTTGACTAATGCAGAGAGCTAAATTTGTTCTTTGATCACAGATGGTTCCCCCCTTAACTCAGGCTGCACAGACTGCACTGATGAATGCTAACTTTTAACAGGCTGTAAATCAGTCTGGTTTCCTTCCACAATTCCTCAAACAGAGAATCCTAGATCAAATGATGGCAAAGACGGTCTCTGGCATACTCCGAGCTACAAGCCCTCCCTGCCTGGTCTGTCCCAGTTTTAGAAACTATTTGCAGGCTTCTGCAAGCCCTCAAAGGCTGGCTCTATGTGGCTACTCCATCCTGAGAATTCCAGGAACGACATCCAAGTTGCCCCTGATAGAAATATATCTGGTTTAAGCAGAGGGGCAAGAGCTGTGCAAAGTGGCCACCAGACCTAGCAGATTTACCAGAAACTTTCTGGGTCATCATAGGGTTGCTGGTGGACTGGTCAGCTATTTTCCTCACTGAAGAAACACTGTCTGGCGGCACCCACATAATTAGGTTTCCACAGGCATCAAGAACCTCTGAGGAGGGAAAGACAGACAGAACTATACATCTCCGACAGATTTGATCCTAAGCTGGAAAGAGCTCAGATTCAGGTTTGTCCTTATGAATATCCCAGCTGAATCCTGTCACATAAATCTTATTTATTTAGACTAGGTAGTGCCCAAGAGGCATATAACAGGGCTGATTTATCTGTGTCCTGCGCTTCCTTCAAGCAACACTATTTCCATGTTTGGATGGAACTGGCCACAAAAAACCAAACCCAAAAGCAAAACACTGATAAAAGTGCAGAAGCCTTAACAGTTTTTTAAAAGATGCCTTTTCCTCCGCATCCCAAACACTGCAAATTTTGTGTTAAGTTTTATTTTCTAAATCATTACAAGCATTCAGTTTGCGTAGCAGGAGGCACACTCACCTGGAATGATGACCCACTTCATTTTAGTTCTTATGCTGCTGGATACCCAAACAGGATTTGGAACATCTGAGGCAAATTCATTTGTAATGAAGTATATCAAGAGGAAATGATGACTTTCCTTGTCTCCCTCCAACCCTTCCTCATCCAATCCAGACCAGAAAAGCCTTTCCAGCAAAGCTTGTGTTGAAACAGAAGCATTTTCATGAAAAGTTTTGGTTACATCTGACTGGAAGTTTATAACTGAAAGTACGTCACCAAAAAGGTTCCCAGCTAGCTCTTGGCTTGGACCCACAGTGACCTCAGCCCCAGCAGATGTTTGGAGGCCACAGTACAGAGAAAGAAACAGAGAGCAAATACACAGACTAGTTGACTGACTGCACACACCCATGATCAGGATAAGAGAAAGTTGGAGAACAGGTAAGCTACCGGTTATTTCTTAATTTAGAAATTCTTGTGAATAGTAAGCAGAGCAAACATGCCATCTACCACCTCACAAACTCATGACTTCTTAGAAAAGATCCATCACAAACTTGCTTACCACACCTCTAGAGGACTCTCCCTCAGTTCTTTCCTACATATCAGTGCCTGGCTCCCTGCACTGCTGCCTCTACTGCTTTTTACCCAGCACCATCTTTTAGCACCCCTTGGTCCTCCTTCCATATAACTTACCCATTTATCATCGATCCTCAAGGCCTAACAGGCCTTTAGTAGGTATGTGGGGCTGTATGATAAAACAAGGTCAGAGGCCCTTTTTGCACACAATCCTCATACAAAAGAAGAAATTGTGAAAGGTCAAGGCTCTGTTCTCAGCGAATAGTTGGGCAATCAGGCACTCACAACAATATTTTGCTGCTTTCTCTCCCCTTCACACGGGCTCAAAGATTCACATTTTCTTCCTTTTCTTTTCCCCGCCCCTTTCTATACACTAAATTTTGAACAGTTGGCCAAGGCAGCAGATTCCAGAGAGTCTTATTCCAGGCCAAATAGCAATAAAACTCATTTGGCATATTCATCTTATTGGGAAGGTAATAAAATTGAGTAACGGGGTTGGCTATTTTGGTATGCCATTTCTTCGTGAGGTACCAGTGACGAAGAAAAAACTTCGACTGGGCTAGGGAAGCTGAATGCTTCTCACAGCTGACAAGTAATGCAACAGGCTTATTATGGTGATGAAGATGTCTGCAAATCACCTAGAAGAGGCAATTTCCCAACACCCAGATGCACCGACAACCTTTAGCATTCCCATCATGCTAAACCTGAGGAAAGAACTAAGGAAAGGTTAAGCCTGGAGAAAGCAAGCTACCCACCCTTCCCAACTGGCACAACGGTTATAACAAGAGCTGCCCGCACAGCCAAAACACCTGCACAGGAAATTAGTCCCCTGGAATCTCCCTGTTGGCCTCCTCCTGCCAAGCAAGCCTGCCCACTGTCAAGAATGACGGATAATTATTGAATTTGGGTTGAACAGTTTCAATTCATAAAATTTCCAAAAATATCAATTTGGTCTAGGACCAAACAGAAGATGAGGTGAAGATGAAAGAGGAAGAAAAGGAAGGAGGGTGGGTTGGTTGCTCAGGCACTAAACAGAAAGGAAAATATGTTATTCGTATGCCCTATTTCTGCCCCAACCTTAGGGCGTGATTTAACTCTGAAAAAGGACAACAGTAGAGCCCTGCGCTTTCTTTCCGAGTTCTCTCTGCGTCATCCACTTTCCTGCATGCTGGATTTAGCAATGAAAATAAATATTATTTCTGTTAGTCAACAGGGTCTCTGGAGAAGAACTGGGTCTGTGCTGGCTCATACATCATCCAACCTACACGGTTGAGACAACAGAATATTGTTAGCAGAGTGTATTACTCAGAAGGGACCTGATCTGAACTACAGTTTCCGAGGACTTGTACAGTACAAGGAGGGGTCTGGGCAAGGCTCATCCTTTTGCCCTGCTTCTGTAAAGTGCTTAGCAAAAAGATCCCTGGTAAGGGATACAGGACAGAGCCGTAACACAAATAATGAACTACATTTGCATGGCAGGGTATTAATCTCGCTCATTTTCTCACACCAACTGTTGGGCTTTTAAATCATCTGGGAGAAACCACAGATTCCTGAGTTTGCTGTAACTCCATGCCAGTCTTTTCTCCTCACGCAATGGGGAAGGAAAGGCACTCACCTCCTTCCTTGCTGACTCCCAAGCACCCCTTCAGCTCCTGAAGTGAGATCGACTTGTCCTTGTTGAGATCACAGTAGTCAGTGAAACGCCGGGCACATTTCTTGGGTTTGGCTTTCTTCTTTACGTAACGCTTGAAAGGCTTCAGCTCCCGCTTGTTGATGTCATTGCTGCTGTTGTTGTCCAGCTGGCTGAAGTACCAGTGCACCACTCGCTCCTCCAGCGTGTGGCTGGGGTCTGGCTCAGAGAACCTGGAACAAGAAGCACAGGCCCCCCGACTAGTGGGTGCTCTCACCAACACCATCAAGCACACGTTGAGGAGCCAGAGCTGCTCGCTGACCCAGACACCCGCTACGCCACATATTGAAAGCTGGCAAAATAGGTGGGTCTTACAATCTCTGCCTTTTAGCTGGGCTCGTTTGAGGGGGACTTTTTCTAAAAAGGTCCTTTGGCATTAACAAGTGGTGCCAAGAGATTCCTGGAGACTGATACCCTCAGTAGCTCTGGTTCTAATCCCAGAAGGATCCCCCTGCAGAGGGCGAGGGAATCTCCATAGTCCTTTTGACCCTTGGACTCCCATTCGAATTATCAGCAGGGAGAGCTGTGAGTGTCAGCTGTCACGTTTCTGTGATAGCACCATCTAGACTCCAGAAAGGGAACAAATTCATTTAATGCAAGACACATTCATTATTTGAAAGTGTCCTTGGCAAGATGCAACATTCCTGCTGTATCTATTTATACGATCTGAACTCCTGTGCTGTATTTTCAGCATATTTAATGCTTTTCACATGGTTGATTTATACACAAAAATTCCACAGCAGACAAGCACCACAAATCCATTAAAAGCAATACTACGGAACTGGCAACTTCAGTTTGCTTCATTTCTTACTCATTGTGATATTACAAGGTTGACATTATTTGGCTCACATTAGCTTTCTGTGGACAACAAACAAACAATATCAGGAGGAGACGAGGAGCAGGAGGAAAAGCAACAGCTGAGGATGCACAAATAGAGAATGCTGCCATTCAACATCAAGCCGTCCCTGAACAGGCACTTATGTGGCACCATTTAATCGGTGCCTGGTGCCTCACAGCAGCAGTGGGAAAAGGGTTATTTCTCAGTGATACAGAGAACCAGGGAGGAAACTCTGAAGAATTCCTTAAAAATTGCACTAAGCTAGTCCATCTTTTCTCCATTTGATGAGCCAACAGAGGAAGCTGAAATGATGCTGAGACTTGAGCCTTTTTCCTCCCACGAATAAAGCATTTCAGTGCATGGAAATGAGTGGATAGGTAGTCAAGACACACTACACTGGCACTGGCTGCTCTGACTTATTCCAGGAGACACCTCCAGCTGCTGCCTAATTCCTTCCCCAGCAGTGAGAGAGGGACAGTTGTGTGCTGCAGGCAGCCAGATTGTGGTGGGAGCTTGGGACATTCTAGCTGATGGGGAAATATGAATCCAGGTACCTCATAAAATGCACTTTAAGACTGTCACCAACCTTCTTTCAAGAAACTGGTAGAATATGGTCACTGAAAATGTCTTTGTTGGAAACTAGAAGGGAGAAAATGCTTTTTGACTTTCTGATACGACCAGTTTTGCCTCAAACACAGCTACAGAGCCTGAAAAGGAAAAACTCCACCCTACCATCATGTTAATTTAAATCACTAGTGAAGGGCAGTCTGCAACATGCAGAAAGCAAAAACTGGAGCTTAGGTGGAGAACCGAGATCCCCATTAACCTTCCCTGGTAGCTTTTACAAAAGCAGATACACAATTTAGAAAGGTAGTCCCTATCCAGAGACATCTGGATACTCAAAACAAGTAAACACACACAGTAGGCAGAGGCAAATAAACTGCAGAACATATTTTTTCCCAGGGTTTTACTTGAAGCTATCTCCTTCATCATTTAATTCTTAGCTGAGAAGCAGCCTGGCATTCAGTCACAGCATCTGGTCAATGTACAGTGGGATAAACACCGGAGGGGAGATAGAAGAGATTAGGAGTAAGTTTGTCTTAGTTTTGGGAGCAAATTACAAGGCATGGCCTCAGAGCCACCTATGGAGAGGCAGAAATTGCAAAAGTCTCCCCAGGAAGCTAAGGGAGTGTCCAGTTTTTTCAGAGCCTTGAAATTGTGTGTGAAGACCAGGATGGCAGGAGAGAATAAAAACACATCCTGTGGCTTGTTTTTATGACATTTATGAACACAGTCATTGGCCTCTCTCCCTTTCAGAAACGAGCTGGCTACCATTTGAAGACTAGCATATTTCCAACAGCCCCGAGGTGGTTTTGTATTGCAAGGGACAATATTCTGCTTTTGCTGAGATAGAGGAATAAAACCTGAGCTTTTGGCATGCAAGATTCCCCTTGTTCACACCTTGGCCTGCCCTTTGTTTCCTGAAGACCCACAACCAGAGAAGCAGAAACGCAGAAAATAGCAGAGCATCCTAGAACCAACAGCAGAAAGACCACAGGCAAGAACACAAACTACTCTCTACCTGTTGAAGAGACACTCTAACGCAGGACTTTTTCAGAGGCACATCAAGGAGGAGCTGTTATGAGTTACCAAGAGAGGCAATATAGCTCTCTCCAGCACTTGCATAAAGAAAATTAGGGAAATCCACAGGCTAATACAAATACATTGACTCATGAGGTGATGATACATCAATATTTGCCATTACAAACATGCTGAGAGCTCATGCTGAAAACTGCAGCATGCTAATGGAGCGAAAGGGAGTTAGTTTAACTGCTGTGATTGTAGGAGGAAGGAAGATATAGCCATTTCTGAGTTTTCACCACTTCCGGTTGCCTGCCTTAAGCAGGACTGTAGTTCCCAAGTTGGTTGCCTGCCCTTCCTGATCAGCATCCAGAATTCCAGCACAGGAAGGATCCGCATCATCTTAGTGCAGCTGTATCTCTCTAGCTCATGGAATTACACGATACACTAAAGAAGGTGGCGGTTACAACACCGTATCTAACTATCTTGACTTTGACAGCTGCCCATGCAAGACACATGCACCATCCATGAAACATGAATTGATGCAACTTCACAGCACTGCTAAGCCACCTAGCTTTGAGGATGTGCCATGACAACCACCACACCTGCCGAGTCAGCTGAAATATACCTGGGGGCTCTAATCGTCCTGCAAGCACAGACTTTGCAGGAGTATTCCAGGGGAATTTCCCTCTATTGCCCCTCCATCGCTGTTGCAAGAGAAATAATTCAGTTGCAAACTTCATTTGCTGGGGTGCCTCTCTGCCCATTCACACCATAAAAGAATCAGAAGAAACAAGAGGGAACAAAGCTGATTTGTACATTCTCAACTCCCAGCAAAACATCTCTTGCGCTAACACCAGTCACACAAAAATCGACTGAATTCCAGTCTCTCACTCCAACGCTGTAGCAGCTTTGTAAGACCTACTAAAGACACACACCAAGATGCAGACAGCCTTCTCGGTCTTCTCCATGTTGACTTTATTACAGCTGTACTCACCTTTTTTCCTAATTGTTCCTCTTTAGCACTCTATAGCAAAACAGTCACCCTAAAGAACGAGTGCTGGGGAAGCAAAGAGCTCTGTGCAAGCCAATTTGCCAGATCTAACCTGCTGTTGCTAGATTGCTTCCGTACATAAGCCAGCAAGTTTATGCAGCATAAACCCACCCACAGTCCAACAGGGAAGAGAAGCACGGTCTGTCGTTAACAGCCTAGGACAGGGAACCTGCCCTCTCAGCTTTCTTAGGATTTTGTGGGCATCAAGTACACAGCCTTCTCTAAGTAGGCTTTTGCTCCTCCTCCTGTGTAATGTGCTATCAGTTCCCTCACAGGAGGAGAATACTTATTTCTTTGGTGGTTTATGCTTGGAGATATGTAGGTTAAGGTACCGTTGTTTTTAACAATACAATTTTCCAGCGGAGACATGCCTCCACAGAACACCTTCCTATCATCTGGTGTAACTGGGGTACAGGCAGACAGCAAAGAGGCTATGGACATGCACTTTTACAGCTGCACTGAATTCGGGAGGAGAGAGAGAGAAGAATATGCAAAAATATCAAATAGACAGGTTGGATATGCACTTTTCATGCAGTCTGTAATGTTTTCCCGCCCTTGAGGCCCCTTGCAAGAAAGGAGGAGTTAACTCAGTAGGAAGGAGCAGGGAAGAAGGGGAGGTATATAGGGTAAGGTATACAAGAGCAGCAAACGTCAGACATTGCTCATGTACAGAACCATGTACAGCGTACAATCACATTACCCTCCCTAGGACTGTGCGGTCAATGCGTAGTATGTCTCACTGAACTTGACTAAGTAAAATGAGGTCCATTCCTACTGAAGCCGTTCCTTTTCTCCCTGAATGTTTGCAGCCCCACCGCATCCCACTGCACGGGCTGCACAGACCCACAGTACCGTGGCAGTGACAGAAAATCCCAGTACAAAATACTGCTTCGACAGAAACCAGCGTTGCAATCTCTGAAGTTCCCAGCAGACAATCACCCATTTGAAGACCTTTAGAAAACCCATTAGTTTGTCACACAAACTTTACATAGCAACAATAGCAGCTGAGGCAGAAGGAGGGAAGGGGAGTAAGACCAGCCTAACCATCACCTAACTGGACTGCAGACAGAGACTATAAACCAGAGGGAGCTACTCCAGGATGAAAGAAGACTGATGGGCAAGAAGCTGCTAGCAGAAGCAACAGAGCAGAAAAAGAAAGTGAGTCCAGCTTCTCCTCCTAACACACAAGGTATGTTTGTGGTCAGGGTGTCCACGGGAGTTAAACCTGTAAGTTTCTATAACTTGAAAATATTTTGCAAGGATGTATGCCTTGCTTGGTGCTGTTGCTGAATGAAGAACAGATGAGAGCGAAGCTAAAGAAAGGACAGGACTGACCCTGCCAGTCAACACCCAAGACAGCGCTGAAGACGTCCACCAAGATGCTTGCAGGGAGTGGTGGAAAGTGGTGAGTTTAACAAACTGAGGTAAATTTCAGTATTGTTCTTGCTCTGCTTCCATTTCTCCCTCTCCTTTTGTTGTTCTCTGCTGTTGCCTATTCTAAAGTTAAAGGCTGTAACGCTGGAATACAGCTTGAATCAAAGAGGATTACTCTAATGGAATTGCAAAAGGATCCTGTATTTATTATCCTCCCTTTCCTGTAGCCAAAGAACCAAGAAGCCAACAAAAAACTAAACTGAGTTCAGACTAAACAAAAGGGTACTACACAGCCCAAATTCATTACAGGGAGTGCATAATTCCTCTGCAGTTAAAACTTATCTTCCTATTACAGGCCCGGTCTCTTCCTCTCCTCCAGCTGAGTTGCGTATGAAACATTCTTCTGAATGCAACTTTCCTGGAGATTGTGGGATAAACCATGTAGAAGGTTTAAAAATCACCTCCCTCCACTCCTCATCGACTGTTCTAAGATCCTCCTCTTAGATGAACTCTCCCATATCTTTAATTAGCTAGTACTTCCATAGGAGCCCAAAGAGAAGTTGGTATCCAACTTCAATTGAAATGCACTAGGAGTTGGGCATTAACTTCCCCGCACTGTTTGAAAGTGTCAATCTTTATTAAAACATGGCTGGGCTTCAGAACACCCTGGAGATGCACTGAGCTGTGCTTGCCTGTTTCAAACTACTCAACTAGAGCATGAAAGGGAACCTCGGAGGCAATTTTTTTGAAGCACTTTTTAGGGCTATTTCATAGGGAATAATTGACAACTTAAAATGAAGGGACATAGCTGCTGTGCTACATGATAAGGGTGGCTGTTGTAAGCTGCCCTTTTAACCCTAAATTCCACAGGGCAGTAATATTTTTGCTGATAATGTAGCAAGCCATAGCGCACATATTTTGGCAACTAAAACTCGTTTCTGAATTGGCAGAGACCGAAGAGAGTTTCTTAGATCAGGGATACCCAGGCTGGGATCCCCTTTGATCTGTTTTAGTTGATGCCCTGTTTGATATGAATATGTCTGAATTATAAAATAGACTAAAATGTACTAAAGCAAAATCTAAATTTTAAAAAGTGCTGCCCCTATTATATAGGCTTTATAGATGAACAATTTCAACTATGCATTTTTTCAAAAAGGATACCAAGCACTGGTTAATAAAGCCATTTCCTACAAGCGCTCCCTTAATTACTTTGAAAACGTACAGTAACAAGATGTGCCTCGGAGTTATTACATAAACTCAAGAATGAATTTTACCAGAGTTTTTCTGTTTCAAAAGTCTAAATGAAGTCTACTCGGCTGTTTTGCTGTAATATAAACCAGGGCCATGAGGAAGGGAAGTTCTCATCTCATTTACATTATTGTAAAGCAAGAGTAACTCAATTAAAGTCAATAGCTTTGAACTTGCTTAAACGAGACAAGACCTATAAGGGATTACAAGGTTGTTTTAAGCATGCCCAATAAAAAAAAAAGGAGTCTTATCAGGTTTTACTTACATGGCCTGCAGCAATCCAAGTTGTACAGCCTCACTTTGCTGGTACTAGACTAGTTTTGTGTGTGCCAAGTATAAAGTATGCAGTTTAGCACAGCTCTATGGAGTATTTTATATGCAGATCTCTATCATTTCGCCCCATGCTCCACCCTCCCCCTCAAAAAAAAAAGGCTAATATGGACATTAATTGCAAAGCCACGGATAGCTTTGCAGCATAAATAGGTTAAGTCTTGACGATGAAGACCTTCTGTCAACTCAAGAAGGTTTCACTCGCATGTCCAGATTCGGACTGAAGGCGGCAGGGTAATCTAATCTGATTTCCTGTATGTCATCCTCACAGAATGTGAATCAAATTACTCATAGGACCATAGCTCAGGCTTGACTAAAGCAAGTCTTTCTGAAAAGCATCAAGCCTAAGATGAAAGCTTTAGAGAGAGGGAATCTGTCACCTCCCTCATGACTTCATTCTGCCTTAGAATTGCCCTCGCTTTAAAGAAATTTTGATCACAAGCTTGTTTATATTCAGCTAATCATGTTCTTCTCTGCTAGACTAAAGAGCCTGCAGAGCTTTTGTCCCTATGGAGATACTGAGATCATACAAAATCATCTTTCAACCTTTTTTTCTTTCTTTTAATACCCTAAGGAAGGCTGAGCTCCTCTAGACTCTTACTGTTAGGCTTTTTCAGTCCTTGACACTTTGGAAATGCTCTTCTCTGCATTTGGTCCTATATTTTAATGTTGATACTAAAGATGCATATTATATGCCAGTTATCATCTCTCTGCTGTCACGGAGAAACAGGAATACTCCTCTCCTCTTCCCTAAAACTCCTAGTTACTGTTTCTCTGATTGATTAAAATACACAGGACAATACATGGGGCCAACTGACCTGGAGATACGACCTGCTGTTTGCCTGGCCTGCCCTCTGCAACAGGCCCAAGCTTTGCTGGTGATACATTAAAAGTTTACCTTGGATCACTGGATGTATTTGTTCAAATTCTAAAAAAGGCCCAGGAGGATGAAATGCTGAACACTGTAAAGGAACAGAAAGAGGGAGGCTACAGAGGGAACCAGTGTGTGTTTAAATACAGAACCTGTTCTGCCATCATTACGACAAAGATGGAGAAGAGCCTGCAATAAGAGAAGCTTGCCACACAGATAAGAAAACTGACGTTAAGACATTAAAACCAACATTAAGAAAAAACAGATAGCCAGATCCCTAGCTTTTCTTTTCAACATGACCTTCTTGGCAAGTCTGGAACAGGGAGATACAGGATAAGCACTGTCCTAAATCCAGTATTTTGTTAGTTGTTAAGGTTGGAAATGAATTAGCCCTATGATTAACCCTATAGGTAAAATACTCCTGTGTCTTGGAAAAGAGCTTTCATTTCCAGTGCCAAAGTGAAGTCAGGCCACCCAGACAATTTCAGATATTCCTGAAGAGTGGACTCAGGACATTCCTGCCCTTGGGAAACTTGGAAAGCAGGACTCATTGCAGAGACAGCTTCCCAACTCTCTGAACTCGTATGAAATGAAAGCTGTACTGATTAAGTACCCAATATTCCTTGAAATGCTTTTCTTTGCAAAACAAACGGCCCCATCACAGCACAGTGGGATGGGAAAGCTTGACGTATGTTCTTTGGGGTATGCGCTTAGCCTAGCTGATGCACACGGAAGTTTATGCCAGAGCAGTTTCCTGAATTTAATTGTGGCTGTGGGCAGGCAACGTATTTGGGTGGCAGCAGTCTTTCGCCTTACAAAGGACAGCCTGCTAAAAGATTTCTTTTTCCCCTTGCAACTGGGCTGCTGACACTGGAGCTGAAAATAAATCAACATGATGACTGTGTGAAGAGCTAGGCAGTGAAAAATTCTACCAGAAAGGCCTCTATTGAAAGCTGAGAAATACACAAAGCTTGGGGAACATTAGGAAGCAAGCCTGCTGGTTTACAGAAGTGCAGTGGGGGCATACATCTCTGGTCTCTACAATATTGGTTTATATTAAGCTTTATTTTAAAAGTGATGATTACATTGGCTGAGTTTCAGTTCTAGTGCCAAAGAAGCCAAATAAATATCAAATACTCTCCAGGGCTTCCCGCCACCCCTACCCGCTGCATTCGAACCATGCAAATTAGACAGAATTGACATTGGAATGCTTATGGCTGAGGAGAACGACGCATTTCCCATCCTTGGGGCGTTTTTCATCTTGTTTATATGAATACAGGCATGCTAGGCGTATACTGCTAATTCACTGGGTTACAGAATATTCAGCCTGCACTCTGCCACCGGCCGGATTTGTAAGGTCCAAATGCAAAGTTAAAACCATATGGGTTCACAAGCAATCCATACCGAAACCAAAAGGCACAGAGGTGCCACCCAGGAAGTTTTTTGTCTTGGGTAATTAAAGATGGCACTGCTCCCTTCCACATTTTGAAAGGGGAAAGCAGGGGATCAACATCATTCTCAGTAGGTTGAAGCAAAACCCAGGAAGTATCACACGCACAGAGGCACCTCCTTCATCTCTACGCCCCTGTGAACACGAGCGCAGTATTTGTTATCACATCCCTGAGTGCTAAACTAGTCAGGGGAATCCAGCAGCAGGGAAGCCTTGTCTAGCCGAGGAGAAACAGCACTTCTTTTGAATCCACCACAGTCCGTTCCGAATGGCCTGTCCTGCCACAGCATCGCGGCTGCTGCACGAAGGGGATTTGCTGTTATCAAGCAGAAGGGGGAGACAAGCCCCCAGCTTTTCTCCAGTTCCCCAGAAACACAGACTTCTGCCCACCTCCTGCAACAGGCCTGACCTGCTGCTCCTTCCAAGAGGGATGATCAGGCAGCGGGTCAGAGGGGATGGCCGTGAAAAACAGCTCCTCTCCTCATCGGCAGGCTGGCTCCAGCCCCACAGCAAAACCACAGCGCGGGTACTGCCAAGAATTCGGCTTGCATTCTTCGCTCCCTGTGGTAGCCACTAGGCCACACGGCCTCCTTCAGCCCATTTGCATTTTATTAGGTTTTTTCATGCACCAGGGGACAAAAGAACAAGCCACTTCCTCCCACTGAGCTCTCATTTCACACTTCAAATGGGCTATACTAACCTTTATGGTGGAGCAGCTGCCAGGGAGGAGGAGGGGCGGGAGGAGGCAGGCAGGGCCAGTACGGCATGACAGAACAGCATCTGAAGATGCAGCCTCAGTTCCTCTCCCAGCAGCCCAGAGAACCTGAATCAGCCCACAGCAACACCCTTCCCTCCCACCCCCACCTCAGGGGCACCCCGAACTCTGCAGCCACCTTGGTGGGATGCACCCCAAGTGCTTTCTGGACTCACCTCCCACCCCCTGTCGGTGCTGCTGAGTTAATAGCTTGGACCATGTCCGTAGTTAGAGCATCAAGTAAGCTGGTAATAAATTCAACTTTCTTCCCTTCTGGGCAGCCTGCAGAAAGAAAAGAAGAAGTTTAATGCAAGAACACACAGCACTGGTCTCCTACCCCAGTTCAGCAAAGATCAGCCAGAACCTCCTTTGTTTGTAACACGGCAGACATCATCACAGTCCCTAAGGAAAGGCAGAAGAATCCCTCAGTGGGCTTCTCTGCGTGGCAATTTGTCCTGCAGCTTTTGTCCAGGCACACAGAGGGTCACCAACAATAACTGGCAGGAAGACCATGTGGTTAGCTTTACGGCCTCTCCCAGTTCCCTACCAGCATAACCACAGGGATGTGCTGGAAGCGCCTGGCAGACGGGAGCTCCCATGGTGACACTTGTAGAAAAGTTTACAAAACAACTCGTTACCTCCTGGGCCATCTTCCTCTGAAAACATGGCTCTTCTGAGGTCCTAACTGACAGCTTAAAGCTTCCCAAAGCATGGGCCAAAGCGAGGACTGCTGCTTGCGCTCTCCTCTTCAGGCACAGAGCGCGTTTCCTGCCAGCAGCTACCACAATAATTCAGTTCTTTGCATGAACGCGCTGTATGGGAAATACGTCAGCCTAAGTCAACATGCGGCAATCGCCTCCAGTCAGTGCTGGCTTAGGCAGGACAAAGCGGGCTGAAGGCAAGCTTGGTAACTGTTTCCATTACTTAGTCCTGAGGCTATCCAGTTTCCCACCATCAAAACCACAGACTGACAGAGCCTCCTATCCTTAACAGTGCCAGCCTGTTATGACACAGCTGACACTAAAATCTCCATCTCCTCACCTTTATGAGGCAATCTATGCCATTTCCTTGCTTCTTAAAGGAGCAAGAGCATACTTCATTTACTACCACATTAACACTGTAACAACTGCCTATCTAGGAACAAACATATTTAACTTCGACTCATCACCTCCCATCCTACTGTCTTCCCTGATGTGACGGAAAAGCCATCGCCACATCCCTCACCTCTTCTTTTTCCCAAAACCACCCTTCACTACCAATTACGCACCCGATTAGGGAAGCAGACATCAGAAAACAGGATCCCCCTAGCAACATACAGCAGTGTCAACCCTTTCTGCTTTGCCTGGACAAGCAGAGAAGCACGTGTACCCCAAACAGAGCACCAGAAACTTCCTGTAATCCCTTGACAGCTGAAAGCAGCTTGCAAATTGATCTGACAAAACTCCCTCCTTTGCAGTATCACAGGCTCTGTTCCCTGCAACAGCTAACCAACAGACCCTAGCCTGTCTCCATATTATGTGCATTACACACACGCACACCCCTCAGCACTCGTTTGGCACGTGGTCCAGAAAATGTCAGCATTGTAATAGGTAAGCTGCTATGGCAGCCAGAGTAGACCACTCACTTAAAGGAGCTTTTTGTTGCAGTAATGAGAAGGTTGAAAAACCATTTGCTAGAAGTCATCTCCCTGGGGCCTCAGCATCTCACCGTCTGCAGGAATTAGCAGCTTGCCATTTGCTATGTGAAAGCAACACTTTCCTTCCTTCTTTCTTTCTTCTGGCTCTTGTGGGCACAGCCGTGACACGGTTTGAGAGAAGGGTATGTGTAGGTGTGCAAAGATTTGGATTTATGTCTCCCCCTCCTTGGCCTCTGCAGGATCTCTTCACACAGGCCAAGGAGCACACTGCCGGCAGCACTGAGTGTCTGAAGAATGGGCAGACCTCTTGAGGAGGACGAAGGTAAGGGGTCCCCCGTACAGAACCAAGTGCAAAAGGAAGGATCAGTCTCAAATTAAAGCAGGTTTTTTTTCTTAAAATTCAGTTCTAGTAGGAAAAATCAGAAAAAGTAGAAGGGAGTATCCCCTCTCACCCCTTGCTGTTCTGGCTCACCAGGGAATTTCTGCATACACAACAGCTAATCAAACAAACCACAAATCTGAATCAAGGCATCATGCAGCACAGCATCTCTCAGGCAGACAAACCAGGGTTCAATCCTCTGTCTTCTAGTGTGACACAAAGGCATTTCCAGTGGCAGGAACCATCATGTCAGCCAATGCTGCACAGCCCAGAGCTGAAAAGTTCACTCAGGTATGGAAAAGTGGCTTGAGCTAAGAGGGAAACTCTCCTGGAGTCTGTTGCTGGAATCAGACCATTAAGCTACAGAGCATCATGTGCCCTCTTCTGCATCGAGCAGTTCCTGTCCCCTTGTCCAGTTGCAGTGCAGAAGGGGAGGGAGAAGGAAGATGAAACCATTCTGTCTTCCTGAGAGATCAGAAAGAGAGTCTCAAAGAAAAAGCCCAAGAGCAAAGGATTTTCACAGAGGAGTTGTGGAGAGGCAGGTGGGAAGTGCAGGGAGAGGCAGTAAAGCAAGGGGAGAAGGGGAAGAAAGGAAGTAAAGTTATTCTATTTTAGCATGATTGCCTAAGGAAATGAGCCTTAATGCAGTCATTTAGCTGGTTTCCCTCCCCCCACCTCCCAAAATAATACTTGAACCAATTGGCCAATTTCATTTGAATGTGAGAGGGAGGCAGATAGGATATTTCTACATGACTTGTGAAAACCAGGAGCTGCATAGAACAGAGCCCTGCTGAGGGCAGATTTGTTAAGCAGAACACCACAGGACCCAAGGTCAGGAGCCGGCAGGAGGAGAATTAGGAGACAGAGAAAGCAGATCTGGAACAAATCTCATTTCCTTTCCTAACCTGCTCAGGGACAACTCACTTTATGCTAGAGAAAGCGCCAGACAAAAAATGAAGTGGATCCAGAGCTTTTGTGCACAGTTCCTGGTACCTACCACTCCCTCATGGTGGGGAGGGACCCACTGTGGCTTCTGTTTTCAAGCAGTCAGCCCCCACCAGGAGAGCAATGGCTGATCTCTCACTGAGGGCTCCTCACTCTGCTCCTTAGGACGGTGATGGGAAGGGAGAACCAGAGCACAGGCAGGTAGGATAGAATTTTTAAAAGCCGCACAAACATCTATGCCCACCACATCTTCCTAGCAGAAACAAGGTAGGCAAACAGTAAACTATGGTTTGTCACTCTTAAGAGGGGAAAACCAGAATATAAAACAATTAGTAACGGGAGATAAAGTGTGTCTCAGGCAGAAAATGAGGGATAAAATCCAGCTAAGTATCAGCCAGCATTAGTTAAGTGACCTTAGTGTAGAGGAATGCTGCCTTGCCAGGTCCCTGCAGTGTCAGGGAGCCAGTTGGTCCACTGACAATTGCCATCTGTGTCCTTCCTCTTCTGTTGCTCAGAGGGCATCAAGCTGCTGAAAAGCCCTGCTAAGTAGAAAGGATCCTTTCCTGGCCAGGCTTTGAAGAACAACTTTCAGTGCTGAGCCCCTCTTCCCCCATGGGACTTCCAGGCATCCAGGTTTCTTTCTGAAATTTCTGATCCCAGACATGTTTTTTTTTCAAAGAAGGGCAGACAGGCAATAAACCAGCCCCCAGAGCACTCCCAGCCTTTTTCAGATCACTGCTGAAACTGGAGGTGATCCAAAATAACAGAATAAACCCCATGGTAAAACATGCACGGTGAGAGAAATCCCCCATCTCCTCAACAATATTCTTGGCCCCTTAAGAGTCCCAAGGTGAGATACGGGGAGAAGGCAGAGACAGGGTCTTGTTCCTCTCTGACCTGGAAGTTCTCTGTCCTTGAACGGATCATCAATCTCTGTGCTCTTCGATCTGGCATCACTTTCACACACTGGGGTCTCATAGCTGAAAAAGGAGAACAGCAGACGCTAAACTACGTGATACAGCTTTAGTGTCATCAGATGGTTGCTAAGGGGTTGTGTCTTATCTTACTGCAGGGGAAACAAATAAACCTGCGGAAGAAATATTATTCTCAAGCATCTGTCTGCTTACGGACAGCCAGCAACAGTAGCAGAAGTGGAGAGAGAAGGAAAAGCATACTCTGAAGCCCAGTACCAGCTACCAGCTCAAACCCACAAACAGTACAAGGCCCTCTTCCAACTCGGTGGGCACAGGCTGAGGGGTTTTTTCCAAGCTGTCCATGCTCTGCAGAATCACTGTATCTAGCAGAGTTTAGGTCCCAGCTCCTACTGGCCTGGTTTTATAACTTGCCAGACCCACAATTTGTTTCCAAATCCCAAGTAAGAAAAGATTCCCCACATAGTTTTAAGATACAGAGTAACTTAAAGAAAAATATATCATTGGCTTAAAATTTATCAATGCACAACCAAGCGGTCTTGTAAATCTGTACTGGCCAGGATCAAAGTGGCTGCGGCACAAAGTATAAAGCAGTGGATAATGCAATAAAGCCACTTCTCTTTCCACTGTCTGTGCCCCGAACCTGTGCTCTTGAGCAAAGCCCTGGTTCTTGCTACCACCCAAAAGCTGCAAGCCACAGAAAATAAAAACCAGGGCTGCTTTGCATGAATACTTAACGCAGAGGACAGTAAGGGCAGTAGTGACTATGCACCAGCTCCTACGGAGAGGGAGCTGCATAGTAACATTCCATAGGGAACGTGACGTACGGCACCGCTAGCTCTAAGGAAGGCACTACAGAGCTGACTGCTCTGGAATTAGGAACTTACAGGTTTTTATATCGCATCTTCTCCAGGCCCATAGCTCTTACCGAGTGGAAGTACCAGGCAGCGGGCGTCCCGTGTCCACCAGGACACACCAGCAGTACCCAGTCGACTGGTGGCATTGCACTGGTTTGTAGAGCCCTCCGGGAGCACACTCGGGGATGACGATACCCTCGCGGGGGTTCTGCCTGGCCTCCTCCAGCGCGCTCTGTCTTTCCTGGTCACAGGAGTGAACTTTTTCTGGAAGACGGGAGGGAAGTTGGAGAGGGTGGAATAAAAAAAAAGTCAAATCAAGATCACCTTCCTCGGCTCAGCAGGATATGGGTATCCTTCACATCAGGAGACCTTTGTGTCCGTTTCCTTCTCAGCAAACACCAGTATGTCCTCATCCCTAGGGACTCAGGGACTTCTGGGTTGACAGCTTCCTCCTACATTTAGCTTGACACAAGATGATTATGGATTACAGATATTGACTGCCAAGTGCCCACCAAGCCAGGAACAGCAGGAAAAACTGTTCCAGTTCACCTGGGTTTTGGAACAGAGCTATCAGATGACAGTAATTCACTATTGCTGCAGCCAGGGGGTAAGCATTTCCCAGACGATGTTTTCACATACTGAAAGATCCTAAATTGTGACTTGTATTTTCCAGTTAAATGAAGAAGGCAAACACCCTGTCCTGCCCCATCATCTCTTTCTCCAGACTGCAACGCACTCTTCCTTCTCAATAGCATCTCTCCAACGTAATCCCAAGAGGAGCAGAAGGTTTTAACACCACCTTATCCAGTGCAGAGAGCACCTGCACACTCCTCGGCAGGAACAGCATGGGCTATCCCACTCGACACACCCTGCAGCACACTCCACCGTTGCGGATGGTACCCAACTTTGCTTCCTGCCAAGGGGTAGGTAGGACCGTGTGCCTTCATAGCTTATTACACTGAAAAGGTTATTGCCAAAGACATCATCAACCAGAGAACAGACTACACAGACGGCACGCACCAAAGGACAGCAAGAAGCCCAGAAGTGGCTGCTGCAGCCAGCCTGGCCCCTTCGGCCCTAACGCTGCCAGCAGAGGAGCGACAGATGCACGGAGAGGTGCCAGGCTGCTGCCTCTTGTACGGACCAGGCTTTAAAGGGGGAAGAGATGCACAGAGTACCCACGGGATGTTAAAACCTATTTGGCTCAACAGCCAGGAGTTCTTAGTTGCAAAACCTCAAACATTATGGCCCTTTGGGGTGTAGAAAAATTGTTTCAACTTTGGAAACCACTGAAAGTATCAGAAAGGGAAAAAAGCATGCATGTGAGAGAAAGCAGTCAAGGCAGCTGATCACAGGATTTAAAACATGTCTAAGTCCAGGGTAAAAATGGACAACAATATAACTCCTAACTTTTATCCTTAGGAGAGTGACAAAAACCAGAAGCAGGAACAGTTGTTCTCTCCTTCTCTAGCTTTCCTCACCCTTACTCTGTCTTTTCTTTTTATAAATAAGCCACAACATCTGAAATCCCTTGCTGCAGCCAAGAATCCCCTCAAGCTTTCAATACATAAAATGCTTCAGCACTGACAGGCAATGACACCACAGGTTGATCCCAAACCTGCAGATGTTTGCGCAGTCAGCCAGCAGACATGGCATGACCTCAGCATCCTGCCCCCGGGACAGGCTCAGCGCACAGCTAACACACACTCACTGTTTCCATGTATTTTGCCTGCCTGCCTGCACCCCATCAGTTATGGCTCATATTTTGGTGATAAATTTTGATGCCGAGACTAATTTTTTGTCCCATATTTGGGAAACAGAAGGGATGTTGATTCACAACTAGAATTCCTCAGCTTGGTAGCAGCAGGTACAACACAAAAAAACCCAGCACAGCACCACTGCAGAACAGCATGCTTTGGGTACCAGAAGCACTTTTACTGGTTTCTAATTGAACTATAGCAGCTAAAGAATCTCAGAGACTCGAATGGTCTCCTTCTCCTCAGCATTTCAGATCACTGTCGAGGCTGGGAATGCGGAGGGCACCTGAACTTTGCCACACACAAATCCACACATGGAATAAAAACTTGTAAGTGTCGGCAAGTCTGACTCAAGCAGAGAGAAACTTGATCAGGAAGGAGCAGGAGGGGATAAAGTCAACAAAAACTGAAAGGGAGCTCAAGCCTCAGCTGATATTTAAGCTGACTTCACTTTGCTGACAGATTTCACATCTGAAAAAAAGGCCCCATGACTGTTTCCAAGCTGTACGTGGACAGAGAAGTCATTGAGCGAGAGGCCTGCAGGCTCCTTAACAAACCACTTACATCATGAGAGGCCCGCGGTCTGCCGACAGCAATTCACACTTTGGCCCTCAGGTAAGGAGGATCATTCATGCAGCTTGGGGAAGCAAAAACAGGGGGAGAATTCCCTATCATCATTTTATATAAGAAAACAAAACCTGCTGAAGAGAGCCACATTCCGGGAATTTTTCTGTCTAAATCCCCAAAGCTTCTTGAGTGCACAATGTCAAACCAAGATTGCTCAAGCCTTTCGAATCTTACAAAACTAGCAGTAAAAATGACAGTGAAAAAATTAAGTGGGTTTTTTTGTGTGTGTGTCAGAACAACAACAAAAAGCCACTTTTATTGAAATCAAGAACAAAAAGAAAGAATAAATGTCATTTAATGAGATAGTATCTTATTTTACGTACATTTGCAGTTAGGTATGCAAATTACACAGAATAAATGCACACACTTACACACGTTTGTACAATGCCGTAAAAAATGGCAAAAATTTCTCTGCATATATTAACATTTGTGGGAATTGAATAGCCACAGCATTTACTACCAGAACACAGAACTAAGTGGTAGTCACTCGTGTTTGAAGGGTGTTGAAAGGCTGAGTGAAACAAATCTTACAGGTTTTGTTCAGCTGACACAAACAGATGCAGTGATGCAAAATCCCCCATCACCACCAGTACGCACTGGCCCGTCACTACCAGTGACAGCAACACAACTGAAATAGCAGGGAGGTTTTCCTCATTTCTACTGTACACCTAGAAGCAGCTGCTATGAAAGTCCCATCCATTCCATTACATCCCAAAGAACATAAAACGGACATGCTGGGGCAAACCAAAGGCCCGACTTGACTCTGTTTCACCTCCAGCCGTGGCCAAAAGCAGATGCTTAGAGAAGAGGAGAGGAACAGGACAAGCATAAACTTCTTTCCCACATGCATTTCGTGCCTCAGTCGGCTGTGGATCAGAAACACGCAGAGACAGACACAGAGCTTGTATTTAGTGAGTAGCAATGGTTTTTCCCTTCTACCAGTTTGCCATGTCTCTCCTCAAACTTTTACTATGCCATCCTGCAGCTTGTTCTGTGGCTTGACTACACGTTGTGTGTGGAACACAGCACATCCCTGGGTTTGATCTAAACCTGGCTCCAACTAGTTTTGTTTGCTGACCCTAGTTCTTCTGGAGGATGAAACAATGAACAGTTTGCAGTCACTCCCTCCTTGTCTCTCACTGCTTTACAGGTTCCTGGTTCATCTCTTTTACATGCTGAAGAGTCCCAGCTGACCCAGTTGTTCCTTCTCTGAACCCTTTCCAGACCTGCCATACCTTCCCTGAGCTAGAGGGGATCGGAATAGCAAACACACGGAGGCTCTGACAACAGCCCTGTGGAAGGTTCCTTCGGTGACATCTGTCTACTAAGCAGAAGAAAGTATTAACTAGTACTAGCCCCCAGAGAGGCTCTTTCCTCCAGGCTACCACTCTAACAGCACTTAAATCCCTTAAAAAATAAACATGAATATTAACAGTTGGAGTGTATTTCAACAGCCAGCAAAATCAGCTGGGATATCCATACCATCAGCTTCCCTAATATGGGGATTGGCATGAACTGCGTACACTGTCACCCTGAAAGACAGTCTCGCAGGTAATGAAGGGACCATCAAATGCTATCCCAGCTCCAGGACGCTGAAGTCAGCCTGTTCCAGACAGACTGCTTACTGGAAACTTTGCTGCTGTTGCCAAGGCCAGGTTTATGGCGGACAGTGAAAGCCTATGGCCAAGCTAGGAGGTTTAATGCCAGCTATGAAATTAAGCTGTCATCTTAGAAAGAAGCATATATTTATTATATATGCAGGGTACTTAAAAGCCTATTCCCTCTTTGAGTTAATGAGGGTTGCAGGCACAGAAAGATAAAGAAAAAAGGTTTTCCTTCTTTCCCTATATTAAACATCAAGAGAGAGAACATTTAAGACAACGAGTCAGTGGGACACAGCCTTCCCAGGACCAACAATAATAATAGACCCCCCTTTTGGTTTTTTTCCAAAGGGACTGTCACGTTCCCCTTTTTTTCTGCCACCGCTGCTTTGACTTGAGACAACCATAAGCAAAGAAGCTGAGTGACACTTGCCAATTCAGTGTTGCTGGGGAGCAAAACCTTCTGGAGACAGCAAATCTAGATTACAACAAATCCAGTGACAGAAAGGAAAAAAGAAAAGGGGATGCATGCACACACAAAGGAGAGAATCACAGAAATATCCATTTTACCTTAACTGCTCAGAATCAACTGTTCCTTCTTGCTCTTGACTGCTTCTAACACCCCTTAACACATTTTTAAAAGTAGTGTCTCTGAAGCCATGAGCTATTGCAGGAAAACAGGGCTTGGACATCTGCAGTTGTACATTATTTATGCAACAATTTTCCCCTAGTAATGGTCTTCTGAGAAATGCACGGACAGATTTCATAAAAAGGTCTCTCATTCCTGGTCCCTTAAGTACACACATTCAAACATACATCTAGTGCCTGCACAACACAAACAAAAATGATGGATGAGGTAAGGGACTCATCTGACTGTCTAATAAACTAGATGGTTATTGAAGAGATGGGGTGTTTGTTTACCTTACAAAGCTGAGAAGAGAGGGTGTCTAGCAGCATCTAATCAGAGGCTTGTGTTTAACAGTTCTTGTGCTCAGCTCGCAGGGCTAAATGCAGCCAAGGTGCTGCTCTGGGGATGAGGCAGCCTCCCCCAGCTGCCCTCCTGACACACAGCAACCCTCACTGCTATCCCAGCCAAAGGACCAAGCATCAATCACCGTAAGGATGCTGTGGATGATCAGGGTGAGACATAAGGAAGATCTGCCATCCAACCACAGCAGATTATTTCTTGAATATTGCTCTTCTGCACCCTTTTATTTTTTTAATTAAAAGAAGAGGGAGACTGTGACACCAAAACCAACCACCTTGGAGAGATCTCTACACCCTTAGAGACAGGAGTCCTTCTTCCAAACCAGGCAAAAGAGGGGGTCTAACCTCCCTCTGTGCTTCTGTCCAGCCTCAATGGACCTATATGAATAGCCTAACCCCAGAGCTACAGGCTATGCCAGACAGGGCAGACTTCCTTCTCTTTCCCTCTCTCATTTCTTTTGACCAGAAATTCTGTCTGGATCAGGGAAACTTTTCCCATGGAGTTCCCACAAACAACTTCAGTTTTAATGAACAAGCATTCAACAGAAGGGGAGGAAAAGGTCTTTTACTGAAGGATTCTTGACCAATCCCCATTGTTAGTGCTGCAACAGGGACCTGACTTCAAAATACCATTTAAAAAAAAAATCAAAACACATGCCTCTCCCCATTTTTCTTTTGTTCAACTCCCAGCTTTCCCCTCCGCGAGGAACTAGTGCAGCACAGAACAAAAGGCAACAGTATGGATGTCTAGTGCCAAGCTCCTATTGACATCCTGTGCCAACCCGAAAGTGAGGACTAAGTGTCTTTGTGCCTCAGTTTTCCTCTCAGGGACACAAAGTGTTTGCCTGTCTCCCAGCGAAGCTTATATCAAACAGGGTTAATTTCTCACTTTTATTTACCCCATCTTTACACTGCTCCGGCAGAGAAGAGGAGCCTTGAACTGGTTATTTACCATAGCATGTACACCAGCTTAAAGGCACTTTTACGTTGCATAATGTAACGTATGCAATGTAATGTGAATTACGTCTGATGTGAACAGGACGCAGGTCCACTCTGGGACAACCCCATCCCAGTATGGAGCTTACAAAAGCTGTGGGCAGAAAACACAGCCACAGGGAAAGCTGAGCACAGGTTACATCAGCAGCCCAAATCTGCATCCCTTGCACCTCAGAGGATAAAGAGAATTTGAAAAGCCTTGAGTATGGACATACTCAGGGGCTGGCAGGACTCACAAAGCAATGCGGTGAATACGCACGAGCTGCCCGTCCCCCCGAGCTGGGCTGTGGGCGAAGGGAGAGAAACAACCCCTTCTGTGTTTACTGGGAGCACAATAACAGCTGAGCAAATACGGCTCATGGGGATAGCATAAATCTCTCTGCACCTCTGTTAGCCATCAGCACTGCTCCCCGCTCCACCCTGTTCTGTCTGGGACAGCAGTCCTTCCAGGGTATTCTGGCTAATGTAAACCTTGCAGGTGCTCCCAGACTGCACCAGTTGAGCAGTTCTTGCTTTACCTTGGTACTCAATTTCATTTCTCAAGGCACAGGCTACAGAAGAAGCAGAGGCTACTGCATGTTCCAGTGCTGAACAAGCACAATGCGAAGTTTTAGCAGGTGGCTTATAATTTTTAAAAATTCATTGTTCCAAGCGGCTCATTAAACTACAGCTACCCAGGAACACAGCCTTCCCCTGCCATTCTCCTTCTGCTCAAAGCAGTAAAGTGGCACTGCACTCCCATCGGTGTTAGGTGATGAGAAGCCTATGCAGTATCTATCCTCTTGCTCGAAATAAGGAGGAATGGCTGAAGGAAGTACTGTCCCCCAGCATTAGCAAACTTCCCGAGGGACTTTTTGATGCACAACTTGTGGTCACTTTGCAGAACCTGTGGGCATTGGGTGCTGCCCAGCTAGGAAAGGAGTCTGCTCCACAGGGTTTCCAAACCACAGAGGAATAAAGCTCCACGCCTGCACATCTTGAAACCTGACAGTTGAAAGCTACCTGTCCCTGCAGTTCTAACTCAACCATCTTTCCGGTGGGGCTTGGACTCTTTCTATCACCCCATCAGTCACGCAGTCCTAGCCCTCCTAGAACTGCAGGCAGACTAGCTGAAGGATGGCAGAAGGAGAACCATGCTTTTTTTATGGCTACAGTATATCATCCTGGCACAAAAATGCAAATATTTGCATGTTGATACACAATGCATTAGACAGAGCTCTGATTAAATTCTGATTCATTAGTGTATATTATAACTTGTATCATTCTCATAAGGGAAATGCAGACTACATACAATTACTAACACTGCATGTTAAGGAAAAACACACTCCAAGAGGAGAGGTCCAAAGGTTCTCTGTGAAACAGCTCTTCAGTACTGAAAGCAATCCTGAGACTTGTATCAAATTAAATTACTGATGTGGCTAGTGGAACACAGCGTCCAGTGTAGAGACCAAAACTGAGGAAAGAATTCAAAGACATCTTGATAGATGGTTTTAAATCAGCGTGATCACAACTCACAAGTACAAACCGTAACAACCAGCAAGGAGAAATCCAGTGCACAGAGAGGAAATTACTGGTGAGACAGCAAGACTTGAAAAAAAATGTCCAGGAGCTTAGGTAGACCACAGAAAAGTCTGTAACTTCATGACGCTGCAAACAACAACAAAAAAAATCAAAACAGGTAAATCTTGCGGTGGGATGTAGTGACAGGGACCTTGCACAAGAAACAGGTACTAAGGACTGGTGAACCTTTAGATCAACCCTGCGTCCAGCCCTGGGCACTGTACTCTGAGGGAGAAGTGGACCATTCGGCCAGAGTGCAGGAGACGGCAAGGGGAACAGGCAGAGGTCTAGGAAACTTGATCTATGAGAAAAGGCTGAAAGAATTCCATTTGTTTAGTCTAGGGATGACATTCAGTCTTCTGAGACATAAAAGCTGTTATACAAAAAAGGATGGTCATAGATCATTTTTTTTCCTTCCCCTTGGGCAGTTCAAGTAGCAGTGAGCTTACTTGGAGAAGGGAGATTCAGGTTTGCTACAAGAAAGCTCCAGTGATTAACTTTGCTCATTGGAAGAAGCAGTGGGATCCCCGTCGCTGCATTAGGAACAGGTTATACACATCAGAGCTGCCGTTACCGATACGACCCCTTAAAATGGGAAGGAAAATAACTACATGACCTCTTCAGGCCTTTTCCACTCTCCTCATGCAGACTGAGAAGCTCCAGCAGATCCTAGATGACTGAGGCAACCTCTTCACAAACACAGCCTAAAGTCTTCAAGATATTTCACCTGGTTTAAGCTTCCAGATTTTGGAGTCTGCTCACCCTAACACACCTGGCTTCGACATTCTGTGTGACAGCTGTAGCTGTGTGGCAACTTCACAATGACAACGGTTTCTGCACTCTGAGCAAGGAAAGTTTGGCACCAAAACGCAGCCCTGATGGGTTCTTGACAACAGGATGATCCCCCAGCCGTAGAAAAGTTTTCAACCTTACACACTGCCCTTGTGATTTTGACAGAAAGCTACTCAGTGTCTGCATTTTTTCTTCTCTAACTCTTCTTTTCCATTTCACATAGTTTCTAAGCTCTGTTAGCTTGTGGCATACGGAGCTTTGAGATAAGCCACCTGTCTTAGAAGACATTCATTCATTTTCCCTATATTCCTTTCTCGCGGCACTCTTTCCACACTGAGGAATGCTATTCAATAAATTGAGAAGCCATAGGTGTTTCCACTGGAGCCTCAACATTATTGGAAAACTATTTTCACTTCCACACCTGTTTTTAATAGTGCTTGGAACAACTAGCACAGCAATTGTTGGAGAACTTGCCTACCTCTGCTGGCTGGAGTATACGAGCACGCTATTTTTACAGTAATGCAAGTGTATAATTATAGGACACCAAATAGAAAGCTTTTGAAAACTGTTACAGGCAGGTAAAAAATATTTCAGGCTGGTCTACCCGACTATGGTAAAATTCCTTTTTCCATGTTACTGCTGGTGAGTAAAAGGTGGGGGAAGAGAGACAGGTTTGTAGTGTGATGAGCCTTTTCATGTAATGACAGAACAGCTTTTTCCTGTAGGATTTAGCATTTAACAAGGAGGCAGAGGAAATCGTCTCTGACAGGAGTGCTAGTGCTCACTCTTGGATGCTTAGCTGGAGCCAGGCTGACTCCGGGCAAAATATTCAGGCTTTGGAAGTTCAATGACGTAATGTATGGGATTCAGACATCAGTCACAGGACAGAGAAACTGCACCCACTGCATCAGTGTCATGAGTTGGAGGTAGCCCTCTTCCACACTCTGGATTGAAAGGCAAGGGAAGGACTAGAGTGATGCTATAGCTGAGGTCAGCGTTCTTCCCAGCAGGATTTCTCTGAATTGCAGCTTTACACAGGCAACAGTCCCTCCAGCTGTGGGACCTCATATCAGAAATCCAACCGTATCCTGGGCTGTATCCAGAGAAGTGTGGCCAGCAGGTCGAGAGAGGGGATTCTCCCCTTCTACTCTGCTCTCGTGAGACCCCACCTGGAGTGTTGTACCCAGCTGTGGAGCCCTCAGCATTAGAAGGATATAGAGAGGTTGGAATGAGCCCAGAGGAGGCCACGCAGATACTCAGAGGGCTGGAGCCCCTCTGCTATGGGGACAGGATGAGACAGTTGGGCCTGTTCAGCCTGGAGAAGAGAAGGCTCCGGGGAGACCTTATAGCACCTTCCAGTGCCTGAAGGGGGCCTACAGAGAAGCTGGTGGGGGGCTTTTTACACAAGGGCCTGTAGTGACAGGACAAGGGGTAATGCGTTTAAACTGAAAGTGGGGAGATTTAGATTGGATATCAGGATGAAATTCTTCCTGGAGAGGATGGTGAGGCACTGGCACAGGTTGCCCAGAGGAGCTGTGGATGCCCCATCCCTGGCAGTGTTCAAGGCCAGGCTGGATGAGGCTCTGAGCAACCTGGTCTAGTGGAGGGTGTCCCTGCTCATGGCAGGGGGGTTGGAACTAGATGGTCTTTAAGGTCCCTTCCAACCCAAACCATTCTGTGATTCTGTGATTCTATGTATTCTGGGTGTCCTAGCTCTGGAGAGAAACTTCAGTTTTGAAGCCTGTTGTGTGAGTCTGAGATGAGGTGAGAGAGTGATGACACCAGCAGGATCACTGACCTCTCTGCGTTACAACTGCAGAAATGCCATCTCATTCACCCAGGGTGAGGGTAGCTAAACACATCTTCCTCCCTCACGTGTCCCAGTAGATTGAAGGCTGCCTTGCTTTTTAAACACACTCCCATCTCTTCGCAAGGCTCTGAAGGTGGGTTGTCTGTGCAGTCTTCTTTCCTGACTCTTCAAGAGACAGCCTTTGGGACCTTCTACCAGGAGATCTTTCCAGCTACTTACCATCTCCACAGCCTGAAAAGCACGCAGCTAAGCCACCGCTGAACTGCACCACAAAATGTACTTATTGACCACTTTATTTTGGTTGTCTGGCAAAATGCAAAAAAATCAGAAGACCACAAAGCAAAAAGGGAACATGAAATTCTACTCTTGCCCCTCAGAGATATACAGGTCTCTTACATGCAGCTCACAGGCCTGTTGAGATCAGACTGTTTGAATATAAAGAGACCACAGCCGACATTTCCCTCAAGTGTCCCATGCTGCTATTCCACAAGCCCTGCTGATATTCCTGTAGGGCCTCACACATTTCCCTTCTTATCTACTCACTCCATCTCCACAGACCACCAAAGTGGAGAACCTCTTCTTCACCCTATGCCTGGCACTAGAAGAAGGAAACTTTCATGGGAGGGGTAGGGTTTTCCAGCAGTTCTGGAATGCAGCTCTGTTCCCTCTCAGCCTTGTGCTCTACTAGGCGATATCCATGGCCTCCCTTGGACAATGTTAAGGACAGCAGACACTCTTAGGGATACACTTATACATGTGTCACTGAACCCTTTTTTCCTTCAGTTGTCTTGAAAATCACTCGGGCCTCCATTTCTGCAACCTCCAAACGCCACCAGCGCTCTGGGTTTCAGGAGAAGCCTAGGGCTAAACCTTTACCAGAGGCAATCTAGGAGCACAGGTCAAGCTGTTACTTTTAAGTAAGTCCTCCTTATTTGTGGCACTGTAGGAACATTATAATCTGTCTTGTGAAGTTGACAGGAACATTTCAAGAGAGGCAGGAAGGCGAGTTGATACGTGTAGCCCATCTGCAGGCATCAACATATGTTCACATGGATGTCTGAAATGGATCCACACACTTGCCTGTGCTGAACGTGTATACAGCGAGGAGCACTCTGCTGCTAAAGAATTAGTTCAGCAAGTCAACGTACGCCTTCATTATGAACCAGCTTCCACTAAAAAGCAAAACAAACTCTACAAAGTTGACTTCTCCACTCTCTGCTTGTCCCTGTATGTCCAGGTAGCGTCTGGTGCTGGGGCTTATGTCCTTTCCTTTTCCCCTCCAAATCCTCAGTGGTTTTAAATGCAGGGTTGGTTTTTTCCCCCCTTTTACCCCAGCTTCTTACGTATCTTTGTCTCTCCTTCCTACTGCTCCCTGTCCACTCACTTTAACGGGCAGCTGTAGAGTAGCAGTTATGACTCCATGTCTACAGTAATTTGTTTTCTTTCTTTGGGGAATAAGGAGGGGGGAGTGACTGAATTCTTTGGGAATGATTTATCACACAGCACTCAGGGGGAGCTTCATTTATTTGCCTAGCTGCATATGGTTTAACACCTATGGTTGCATGCCGATTATTATACAACGTTATTTTTCCCACTTGTATACTTTGCACCTTTTCATAGAGCAGATTAACTAGTCCCCACTGGCACGTTATTTATGACTTTGTTTGCTGGCTGTCTGGGAAGGGTCCTGGTCCTAGATTCTTCCATTCTCCCTGCTTCTGCTCTCTCCTACGTACTCCCTCTTCTTCACCACACCTGCCTCACTGAGACCGTGGGAGAATCACACTGGGGCATCACATGAATCTGACCTTCTCAGAACTTTCAGGAGGGAGGATGAGAGAGGCCTCCCCAAGCAACAGTCAAGACAGGAAGGGGTGGCTGAAACACAGGTGGAGTTGGAGGGAAAGGAGGGATAGAAATCAAGGGAGAAACACCACATTTTGGCCTCCAAGGAAGCAGGAGCTCTGCTGAGAAGAACATGGCAATTTGCTGTGAAAGCGTAATGGAATTAGTAAATTTTCATATCATACTCAACAGGAGCGTCTCCTGAGAATGCTTCATTTGGTATCAAGACAGAAACTAAATTAAAATGAATTCAAAACCAAACCAAACCCTCACAAAAAGAAGAGGTGGAGGAACTGATACAAAGGTTTGAAGTAGTTCTGGAAGGTGGGACAGTAAAGTGAGCGGTTTTAGCCCAACAGTTTTGACAGGTCAGAGCAGCGCTGTGTTGGGAGCCAAGGAGGACACGTTAATAGAGGGCAGTAGAACAGGCAAAAGCGTTTAGACTCATTGGTTCCTTCCCATGAACTCTTGTTCTTGACATCACCACTAACACTTCTTTTTTCCTCTTCAGCTATGAAGAAGTTCAAAAGCCACTAATCCCAGGTGTTATGCCCAGGGGAGATGGAAGCAACAAAATGTTCACCAAGGATTGCAGTCAGCATTAGGATGTCATTTCCAGGCACCAAAATTCTTCAGTTCCAATGCCACTGTAACATCTTACTCAGCTGTCACTACAGCACAATTGTGCCTGGCTACCTCCCCTTCCCAACCTGCTTTCCTGTTGAAGTGAGATCAACTTTTGCTTCCACCCACCTCCTCCTCCACTTGGCACCCTGACTAAAACTAGCCAGCCACAGATTTTGGGGAACAGCCTACAATCCTGTAAGAGACATTTGGACAGTAACATTAACACAACCGGCATGGTGAGGTAGTCAGTCAGTTTGGAACTAACATGAGTAGTTTAGTAGTAGCAGAAAGTCAGAAAGTAGTAGAGAAGTAGCAGGAGAAGCAGAAGCCCATAATCTCACATGTCTTTAAACAACGAGGTGGGGAGTGCTACGCACCAAGAGTAGAAAGAGACAGCTAAGAAAGAAGGCTGGGAAGGCGGGAGAAAGACAGGTGAGAAACTGCCTCCATTCGAAACAGTGCTTTGCTTCCCAAGAGCCTTGTCTGAATCTACCTGCAGCTCCCTGCTCTCTGCAGTGTTCTGTATTTCCAAGCGCCAAGGAAATTTGGTCCGACTCCAAGTGACTATACATTCAACACAAACGGGTCCACTGTCTCTCCACTTTGGAAAATAACATAGGTGTTCAAGCTCCTCGGGGTTAGCGATCTTTCCTAAAAAGGAAAATCCTAATAAATCAAACTTTTGTCTAACCTTGGCTACTTTTGGTGTATCCCACCAAAACTGCCATGTTCTGTTTTAAAAGCAAGTCAGAAGGCTCTGCCTCATTGTATGTTGGTCTCACCTGACAATCAGACTCAGGAGGAACTACATTGATTCTCAACATCAGTGGCTTAAATGCAGATTCCTTGTTAATGTACGGGATCCCATAAAGACTCCATATGTCTAAGACAACATACCAGGAGTACATTCTCTTAAGGATCAGGGATAGCGATTGCTCCTAAAGAAAGGCATACAGCAAAATGGTATCACTTCCTAGGTGAGTACTAGAAAGAGGGAGTTATTTTGGGGTGCCACATGGGTTTTCTTGCCGTTTTTTTCTGCAAGTGGAAAAAAAACCCCAAAACTTAAGGAACACAAACAAACCAGAGAACCTAGGTCCTGGTAGTACACTTGATATAATCACCTCCCACCTCACTGTGCAGATCTCTGGAGACAAACTGCACCCGAGAGTACACAGGCGGCCTTCGGGGTGGATGGCAGGGTGTGCTTCTGCTCCTTGCAAAAGTATATATACACGTGCAGCTTTCAAGGTGTTTCTCCTGTTGAGAAGCCTTAAAGTCTGGTCTGCAACTGAATTCAGTTAACAAAAAGAAATGTGAATACCACCATTTCTGGTTTTCAAAATTCATTTGTAGTTACATTCTGCCCACTAACAGCCCTGAGAGCAGAAAGCTCTGTCACTGGAAAGCTGTCACATGAGACGCCTGCATGATACTTGGGTACTAGAGCTCAACAGAACAGGCCACGAGGAGTTGGCCCCCATTCAACAAGCAAGATTTTGAAATAAACAGCTATGGGTTATTTTCTTTTTTTTTTTTTTCTTTCTTTAACTAGGCACACACAAACCTGTCTTCAGCTGCTAACCTTAATATATTACTCATTCTTCCTTTCAAATAACGTCATGTTCAAAACCCCAGTGACTGCAGAATATTTACTTGAGGCTGCTACTGCTGGTTTCTCTAGAGCTGTTTATTTTTCCATGCATGAGCTCATTGCATCACTCTGCTTTTCTTAAAGGTTGTCAGGGTAAGCTGGATACAGCCTGGAATCTCTTGCTAAGTAAAACCAAATCACTAAGTAGCACGAATGGATTTGGAGGTAACCCAAATCTGGAAATGAGGAACAACCATGGGCTCCTCAGTGGAGATGGAGTGCTCCCAAACAGAGAGCAGTTAGATTTGTTTTCTTGGAAGCAGAATACATTATCAATTGTTTCCTTAGATTAAGAACTGTAAAAGAATAACCATTTGGACTGTTCCAGGCTGGAATACGTTGGGGAGAGGAAGTAGGAAAGTAGGAGGCTGAAACGGTAAACGTAGAATGAAAAGAGAGTTCCCACCCATGCTGATAGGAAAATCGCCATTGCTAAGGTCCCACTTGTAGGTCTTGCTCTGACAGTGTTAAAAATAAATGACACATCACAGAGGGAAGTGCTAAATAACAGGCTTAGTTTGGGGTATCCACATGGGCATGCATGTTTGAGGAAGCTGAAAATCAATTCAGAACAAGCATCAAAAACCAGTTTTGTCATCTTGCCACAGCAAACAGAATATTGATCTAGATCTTTCACTTGCCCTGAAAAGAAAAAAAAATACTTTTGAGCTTTTCGGATTGATGAAGGCAGAAGATGCAGTTCGTAAGTGTAAAAAACCAATAACTTTTCTGCTATTCAGAAGTCCAGATGTTACAGCATGTTCAAATTTTGGTTCCTGCCTCTGGCCCAGAAGATTTAAACCTGCATCTCAACCTAATGAGAAAGAGATCTGGTCCTAGCACTATCAATCCCACCTGGCCATGCTGTTTTACTTCACATAGAAAAATTCACTGGCAAAACACCTGGAGATGTATAGATTCTCAGTCAAGTGCTCTAATCACCAGGCTAGAGTCATTTAGCTTTTCCTTATCCCAAGCTGAATTAGTACTTCCACATGCCAAGATAAATGCTCCAAGAGAGGACTGTTACAGGAGAACCTCTTCTGCTTGTCAGCACCCAATGGAAGGCGGAACACTCACATTTCAAGTGCAGCTCTTATGAGATACAGGCTGCATATGCAACACGGGGTGTCACCAGCTCTGCAGTGCTCAACTACCTGGTGCTTGGTTCACTCTGAAGCCTAACATTGACCAGAGACGATGCTGGCAAATTACAGACCTTATTTGCCCCCATAAAGCAATTCTTAAATTCTCCTTGTGACGGATGTAGCGACGGTGCTAGCTTTCCAAGATGTCCGATGTCAGTGCTGATTAGACAGCAGCACACGTCCTCCGACAGCAGTATCTACTGGACTTCACTGCAAAGGATTGGGCTATATAACCACCGAAGGGAGGAGAGAGATCAGGGTTAAGTGTTCAGCATACAAACTCCAAGGAACAGGGCAGGCTTTCAAGAACTCAAGACTAGCAAAAAAAGAACAGAAATAAAAGAACAGTTAGGCTGGATATTACCAAAAAGAAAAAAATCATGAGATTGAGTTCAGACAGCAGAGTAGCTTCCTGTGGGAAGAAGTGAAATCTTTATCGCCTAAGGCATTTATGCCACACTAGAAAATGCTGCTTTTGAAACAGTACAAACATTCACTGGACGCAAGGCAGTAGATGGGATGACCTTCTAGGTCTTTTCTCACCTCTAATTTCAGTGAACCCATTAAATTGCTGCAAGAGGACACCGGGTTATACCTGCATCAAGACACTAGGTGCAAGCTCAGAGGGACAATATAGCTGAGCGAATACCAAAACCAAAAATCCAACCTTCCACTAGTAAAACTTACCTTAGCCCTTTAAAAAGAAATGAAAAAATCAGAAATGTGCCGAGCATTAATATTTCAAGCTGTCAATGGCCAAAAGCAATTAAAAACTTCCCCTAATTTTGCATGCCCATCTCATGACAGGTGTTTCATCATCTTCAGCCAAGACAGACTTGAAGACAATTGAAGAACCTGATTCTAAATGATAATTACCCTCCCCAGCTCTTTGTTGTTTGATCCCACCTACCCTATATATTGCCTTTTAACATATACGACAGGGGGTGAAAGGTACCAAACAAGGGGACTAGGCATCGCTAATTGAAAGAAACAGACTGAAGTAGCCCACGCCTCCTATCAGGTAAACTGTAGCCCTATTTTGATGAGGCAGTATTCCTTGATCTCAATAATTCGGTGTAAGAAATGAAGATGGCTGTGTACTGTATGACCTAACGTGGAAATCTGGAGGTAAAAACTGTCAAACCAATCTCTTAATGAGATCCTATAGCAAATGACTGTCTGCCTGAGCAATCAGTAAGGCTGAGTCAGAAGAACCACAGGCCTCCTTGTAGCCTGCTGTAGAAACCACCTCTTACAGAACTCCTGAATTTCCCAGAAGATAATTTATTTTCAATTTGTAGCATGTACCCACAATAATCTTGTTTGAATAACAAACAAGATTATTGTTTGAATAATGACAAATGACAGTGTCTGAAATGACATCAGAACTAATTGGAAAAAAAAAAAAGTGGACAAAAGCAAACTCAAAAAGGAACCCTTCCATGAACAAAACACCAGTTGATATCAGGCAGCCTCCCGAGGAAACACGTGAACAAGCCAACTGCCTCTACAATGTGATACCCAGCTTACTTTGGGTGTCAGGCCAAGAAAGGGTGGGAGACAGGCTCTCAAGTAAAAGACCCTCTCACTCCCAAATGCCTTTGTAGCCTCTTAGAACCTACTCCTAGGAACTCTCATAGCCATTACAGCTACCAGGTTTGCTGCATTAGCAGGAAAGTTGGTCTCCAAGATAGGTAGGACTTATTACATAGGATTTTAATATTAAACTGTCACCTACAATTGCACTGTGAGCTGCTGGTTACCCCAGCATCAAACACACACAAGCTGCACTTTCTCTCCCATGAAAGACATCCTTAAGGAAAAATGCTGTTACTCCTGCATCATCTGAAGCGTCTGGATGATTCCCACTGGCAGTTACTACAGACCACCCTGCTACAAAACCAGTCAGAAGGTGAGGCACGGGAGACTGGGCAATGATGGAGGTCCTCCTATTAAGAGCTCTTCTCCACTCCGCAGCAAGAGCATCTCACCTAACCTAGCACTGATCTCACCCTGCAGCTGGAAAGTGGCACAGGAAGGTTAAGGGAACTGCTGAGTGGCATGAGTAATCCCTGGCTAATCCAGAAATACCAGGTGATGAGGTACTTCAAGATATCACAATTTATCTGTTCTCGGGACTGGAGTTATTCCCAACAGTTGTTCTAGGCATATATTGTTTTACAAAATATACACAGTAGCAGCAGCTCCTATTTAAACCTTAAATAAACCCATGGCTTCTTAAGGCAGTTTTTTTCTTTTGACATTCCCTATACCTTCTTCCTTTCTCCCACTTCAGTTAAAATGTCAGCTAGAAACCATTCTTACTGAGAATCCCTAAATTTCTTCTTCAGATTCTTCCTGTTTCTTGTGATTTCAGTGACTCCACGCAGTTTCACCCTCATCTATATCTCAATTTTTCCATCTTAACTTCACATCATCTTGCTCCCCTTTTTCCCACTCATGTTCATGATCTTTTCTTTGCTGTTTTTATGCTTCAGCCTTCCCCCATTCACTCTTTTACCTACAAAAATACTCTCAACATTTACTTAGGCCAAAACATAAGTAAGCTACTTTCAGTTGTGAAATAATCCAATCATTTCTCTATCAAAAAAAAAAAAATATCCCCTGCAGAGAAGACTCTTGGAAGTTGCTAGAAAAGCAGCCCCTCTCTGTATTTTCTCAACTGCTTAGACCAAAACCACAGCCCAGATCTCCGAGCCAAATGCAAACAGAATAAAGATGACAGCTGGCTGGGATAAATTAACAGACAAACAAATTAGAGGTTCCCCATTTATGGTTTGTGGAAACGGCAACATCCCATCACACACTGACTGTGGCCTTCTGGACATAAAAAAGGGTGCTTTCTGAAATTATTGTATAGCCTTCAAGTCCTGCGACACCGAAAAGCAGCAGGACAGCTACAACGAAGAAAGAATGAAACAAGAACAGACGGTGAGTGACTGCAGCCTAGTTAAAAGAAACCTTTTCATCTTTTTTTAGATGGAACATTACCTGAATTCCTTACACTGGAGCTGTTCAGTTTGGAATCTTTGATGACCAAGTGCTTAATCCAAAGGGTGGGTGCTGTGATTTCTGAAAGAGAAAACACAACTGCCTTAAAGAAACTACAGCAACTAGTGAATACGCATGGTTGTTACTCATGAGGACAAGACGTTTGCTACAATAATGCTTCAACTGACCCATCAACTTTGTAGAGATCAGCTCATCTCCCAGTGAGGTCTTCCACCTCTTAGGAAGCACTATTTGAAAGTCTTCCACAAGGTGTTCTCAGTATCTTCCCATTCCAGAGAGTCTCTCTCTGCTGGCAAAACATTGTTTTTTCCTCCCTCTACCCCCCACTTCCTAAATTCTCAAGCCTTTCTCCTCAAGATTTAAAAAAGGTTATTTTGTCTGCTATAGCACACATTGATTTCCACTAAAGTACGTATGAAACGCAGATTTAAAAACAAGTCAATCCAGACCTTAAATACTGCTTTAACAGGCCAAGAAGAGCTGACCACAGTCAGTTCCCTAAAACATGCAACAACAAAATCCGAAATTAATAGGCAGAGAAATTAAGATATTTCTGGAAAGACTTGAAAGGAAGTCTGTTAAAGAAACAAGTTCTGGTTAGAAAAACATGTCTGATGCACTACAACCAAGACACCCAAACATAAATTTGTGGGAAAAAAAGTGCTTAAAGCACCTCCTCTGAGCTGTTACAATTAATTTCAAAACACAGCAGAACCCGCCCTAAGCCACAGAAATTACACAACACCAGCATTTGATAAGAACTGAGCAAAGCAGTGCTCGATACCATGGGCTAGAGCTCCTCAAGTGGCATTTTCACAACTGGGATTTTCTGAAAAACAGTTTCCACAAAACTGAATTTTGGGGGCTGACCTGCTGGAAAGCAGGTCTGCAGAGAGGGACCTGGGAGGCCTAGCGGACAATCAGTTCGCCATGAGCCAGCAATGTGCCCGTGTATCCAAGAAGGCCATTGGCATCCTGGGGTGCATTAAAAAGAGTGTGGCCAGCAGGTCGAGGGAGGTCATCCTCCCCCTCAACTCTGACCTAGTGGGGCCACATCTGTAGTACTGTGTCCAGTTCTGGGCTCTCCAGTTCAAGAAAGACAGGGAACTACTGCAGAGAGTCCAGAAGATGGCTACAAAGATGATTAGAGGATTGGAACGTCTCCTTTATGAGGAAAGGCTGAGAGAGCTGGGTCTGTTCAGCCTGGAGAAGACTGAGAGGGGATCTTATCAATGCTTATAAATATCTGAATGGTGGGTGTCAAGAGAATGGGGCCAGACTCTTTTCAGTGGTGCCCAGCAACAGGACAAGGGGCAACGGGCACAAACTGGAATGCAAGAAATTCCATCTCAACATGAGGAAGAACTTCTTTGCTTTGAGGGTGCCAGAGCACTGGAACATGCTGCCCAGAGAAGCTGTGGAATCTCCTCCTCTGGAGATATCAAAATCCATCTGGATACATGCCCATCCAACCTGCTCTAGGGTGAACCTGCTCTGGCAGGGGGGTTGGACTAGATGACCTCTGAAGGTCCCTTCCAACCCCTACCATTCTGTGAGCATTCTGTGTAAAATGTGCCTTAAATACTAAATCCTGGAGTTTGTCTTAAGTTCCTTTAAGAAGTTTTTACGAGAATTTTCTTGCTCCCTTGTTGACATTTACATGGATCTGCTCAGCAAGGGAGAAGCTGGCTGAGTACAAGAGAAACTGATTATACATTATAAGAGCACAAAGGAAAAATGAAAGGGAATTTTTCCTTCCTAAATGTTTTCAGCCACATTGATTGTGGGTATTACAGTAATCATGATAGAGCATTTTTTATATGGAAATATAGGTTGAACACTGATAGTCCAGCAGTAGTAAAAGTTTGCTTAACAAAGATTGCCTTATCTGCAGGTTTCACTACACTGTTTTATCATCACTCAACCATGATGTGCTCCTATAAATACATATACCTATACCCTTTGGGCCTTTTCTGGGGAGAATTACATCAAATTAAACACTGGGTGAGAGGTAGGGAGAAGCACAAAAGTAGAAAAAGTCCATAAACCAAAGTGCTGGATCCAAACTTCTAAATCTGGTATGAAATTTAGCTTTGGCTCTGGACTGTATGGACTGGGTATGTCTACAGCTGAAAAAGGAGGGACAGAGTCAATGATGTCAAAGAATGAGTCAGGGCCTTTTGGGACACAATGGTGCATATCTTTAAACGAGGTTGAAAGGTGCAGAAAATAATTGGGGGAAAGGAGGAGAAAGGAAAGGAATCCTTTGGGATCTACCATAAAAACACGTGTATTTTCCATCCAGTTAACCCAGACATTTTTTGGAATATAGGTAAGCAACATACTCTTCTGAACAACAGATCTGTGGAAAGAGTAGATTCCCACTGAGTTAAGAAGTTGCATTTGTGTTAAACAACAGAAGTGAAGTTTACAAAAAAGAGATGTTTAAAGAAGTTATTCTTTAGGAAATTAATGCAACTTGCACATTGAAACTAAATAGAGGGTGGATGCAAAGAAAACAGAGCCTAGAAGTGCAGGAGGGAATAAAACTTTAAGTTTAGAACTTTAGCAAGGACCATTAGTAAAATACTCTTCTGCAGAGGAGAATCTTGTCCTAAGAGGAGATTCACTATAAACATCGCTGAGATGTGCATTGTAATGATGTTAAATAATTTTTATGATTCAAACCTTGGACAGGAAAGTTGAAGTTATCTGACCTACATTATCTCTGGCACTGCTCTGTTATGCCCTCAGGGAGGATGGTAGGGAGTGGGAGGGGAACTTATTATGCCTGAAATGTGAATTTTCATTATCCTCTAATGTAGGTGAAAACATGAGAAAGGTGAACCTTCATCTTGGAGATGTTGAGGTCCAAGAGCTATCACACATTTCAGAGCCAGCTGAGTGTATTCAATGCCCTTTGAAAAAAGTGAGCTGCTTGTGAACTGAAGGCAGGCACCCAAAAGCAAAGCATGAAAAGAAATCCCACATTTTTATTGTCCATTCCTGTTGCTATCAGCTCCACCACCATGGTTGCCTGCCTTTGAATACACAGGTTTTCAGGAGCCCAGCAGATCTCAAACCCACTGAAACTGAATGGGATTTGGACTTTAAATCCTCTGAACATCTACGAAGAGTCCAGACCAGACAGGTGAAAGGATAATTGCTCTGCCTTTTTCTGTCACGTGACATTTGTGTCAGACACCCAGTATAAGCCATTCCTCAGGAATACCTACCCGAGACACTGGGAGAGTATTTAGTGAACTATCATGACACATTTGCTCAGACAGAATCAAGGGATTGTTCAGGATGACATCCTGACGTGTCTAGTCCAGTCTTCTGCTCCGGACAGGGTCAGCTATAAGAACAGACCAGGTTGCTCATGGCTTTATCCAACTGGCTCAGAAAGGAAGGACAGAATATCACCTCTCTGGGCAACCTGTTCCACTGCCTCACTGTCCTCATGATGATTACATTTTTTTCTGATATCTAGTCTAAATATTTTGTTTCGATTTATGACTGTTGTCTCTCATCATGCATTACTGTGAAGAGCCTGGCTCCACCTCCATGATGAACCTCCCTGTAGGTATTGGAAGGCTGCTGTAGGTCACCTTTAAGTCTTCTCCAGGCTAAACGCTTCTTACACACTTCCTGAAGTACCCACTTTAGGCCACTGCTGGAGAGTGTACGCTCAAAGGTAGTGGGTTACACAAACTTTTGGTCACGCCCGGAATGTATTTTCTTCTGCTTATTGCTACAACCACCGCTGAAATCTAGTTAGTGCTATTTTACTAACGGGGATGACAAAAATACAGAGTGACAAACTTAGCAGAGGTTATTCATTGATGCATAGCTTGCTTAACCTGCCTGTCGTATTTTCTTCTCCCAAGTCATAAGGGACATCGCTAATGCAACAGGAAGCCATCGCATTAGTCATTCTCTCTAGAAGTCTAGCGGTTAAGGACTTGCGTAACACACTGCAAGATTTGTGAGAGGCAATCTCATCATACAGTCAGTCCAAGCCCATTTATCAGACTTGATTTCACCTACAAATCAATGCAAAGATTGACAATGTTTTTCATAAAGGTTGAGTCTCTCCTAGAAGGAGCTTCTAAACAGGCTGTGTTAACGGTATCAGCTCACTCCTGCATTTTCCTCGTGCATTCTTTCCTTTGAATATCGACGGGCATCCTCTCAGGGGAAAACTTAAAGGCCAGAAGTTTGTGATTACAAACAGCAATTTAATACAACACCAGCTTGCTGCCAGGAGAAACTTTCTTTGATACAAACAAGAGAAAGTCAGCGTGACTTCAGTCTCCTTTGTTTATTTGAGAATGCTTTTTGCTTTGAGGGCTTTGCTTTGTTTCTTAAAGCTCACAAGAAGATTCTTACAAACCCTATGATCACTAAATGGAAGTGACAGGATTACAGCATACTGCCATTAAATAAGCTTATTTTAGCAACCGAAAAACCCCATCCCATCACCTGTTTTTACAAGGTGGCAGGACGTATCAACAGCACCACCTACTCTTGCTCAGTACTCTGCATTTCAGCCTTTGATTGGGTTAAACAAAAAGAAGTGTCAAGTACAGCAGTTCAGTATGAAAATGCATAGGCCTTCCCCCACTGCCTGACGGTCCACAGTTTCAGGTAGGTTACAGATCAGTTCAGACTTCAGCCCACAGCTTGACCGTAATGGTTGTGTGTTTAAATGGGTAGAAAACTTGCGTCACTTCTAAGCAATATGCAAGATATAAGCAGCTGCCGATAGGCCCATTCATTAGCCAGGGACCACTATCCCCACTGGTACGTATGTTTGTACGTGTAAAAGGCTTGAACTCTCTGTGATGACAGCCATTTTATCCTTGTTTCAAAGCTTCCAATGGATTAAGGTCTCATATTCCCTCTGCAAAATAATACAATCATAAGATTAGCCCATTTGAGAAGGAAACTGCCTTGGTGGGCTACGAGTTAAGTGGGCCCAGGACACTGTCTTCATTTACTTAAATAGTATATGCGTCAATGAAAGTAATTGCTAAATGAAGAAGCCTCCCAGCAATTTTCTTCCAAGTCAACATTCACAAGCTGTGGTTTAGCGCTACCCTCCCTTTTGTGAAGCTGGAACGTGTTGCAGAGGTTATGAAACTCCCAGCACTGGTATCATGAGGGTGGAGAGAGTGAGGGGGTAAGGACAGTGTAAAGGAAGTTGCCATTTCTGACTCGATGCACCTTTTTTTGCCATGACACCTTTTCCTCCAAGGTTACCCCAGGAATCCAGTCAACTGATGTTATTGTTGGATTCCAGGGAAGAGAGGAGGATGTAAAAGGATTAGGGAAAATGCCTGAGGTCCCACGAGCACGGTGAAATTTGGATAACTTATGAGATTCACTGGCTTTTCTGCTTTGCAGGATAAAGAAAGCATTCGAGCCATAAATCCTAGGGAAAACAGAGAGGGAAGTAGCTTTTTTGTTGCTGTTATTTTAGGGGATGCTCTTACCTTCTCCATCGAAAATAGGCTGGGTTTCCATGGTAGGCGTTGGCTTCGAACCGTCATCTGAATTGAGAGTTAAAAAGAATCGAAAAGAAACTACCATTATTGAGGTAAATACTATCTACTCTCCAGTACTGTTGAATGATTGGGATTTGTACATGGCCCGGCCAAGTCCAGAAGTGAGAGCAGACAGACAGGACAAAAACAGTTGACACTAACAGCAATAACATTTTACGTAGTAAGCATGCATCCGGCACTATCTTCAGACTTTAGAGGCCTCCCCTCCGCCCGCTCCACAAACCATTGGTGTGCGTCACCTGGTAGTCTCCCCTTGTAGCACTGACCAAGCAATCGCCTTTTTAGTTTTAGGTGGCTATACCCCACCCAGGACATTTCCTGAGGCAGCAGAGTTTGAAGAATGCTGTCCCACCGTATCCTTATTCTTTTGTTCAAAAGAAAAACCCTTCTTCCGAGACTTACCTGTGCAGGACTTGGCACCACCATTCACTGCAGAGCTGTTAGAAAGGGATGGTCAATAGCAAATGTTTTTTCTTACAAAGTCTCCATCGAGATCATATCAAGGTGTTCTGTAATTGCAACGCTGCAGCAATGTCTTCTAATTGCAAAATTGTGGAAAAAGAACTTCTCTTATGTTAGGTTTTTCATGGGCAAGAGCGCTCCATGTCTTCTGACCACATCTTTCATAATTAAAAGCTTCAACCCATCAAGATTCCACAGAAAACATAAATCTCAATATTTAGAGATGGACCACAGGGAAAAGTGTTCAGTTTACACTGTTCGGCTTAACACGCCTATCCATCATAGCTACAGCCCCAGCTTGGATTCAGGCTGAGTGTAATTTCCTCAGTGCTCAGAGGCATCTGGATTTCAAGCCCCAGCTTGGAGCATCTTTACACAGCACTAGAGCGGTGGCACAGCATTAAGTGGGGCAAAACCTTTTCCTGTGGGCAAGCTAAGCTGGAACAAACTGTAGAGGAAAGTATTTTGTTACATTGCAAGATCAGGAAATAGAATACTTTGGGGATATAAACTGAGATTAATACAGAATTGCTTTTCCTTTTTGCAAAGTGACTTTTAAAACTTACAATTTGTAACAACTATTTTTTTTGCAAATGTTACGAGCAAAGATGACACTAAGCATCAGCCAAGTGGGCGGTAACTTAATGTGTAGTGTAAGTACAGCGAAAAATCAGTTGGAGGGAGGAGTTTATGCCAGAAAAACCAAGCTTTCCACCATCTCCCTGACTATCAGACACACAGGGCAGACAGCATTTGGAGGAAAGGTGCGTGGGACAGCCCCTCCTAGAGGGAGCAATATCTGCCCTCAGCCTTCCCTTATACTAGTTCCAATTACAAAAGTAAGAGACTATTGGAAAGGGAAAAGAAAGGCAGAGATGGAAAACAGAGGCTTGTAGACTGTTTTTCCACCCATACCTGCATTTGTAGGTTTATAAAGTGAGCAAAAGCCTGAACACCTCTTCCACAGATCATTAATTTTATGCATTTCCACAGAAAGCACAGTCTTATTCACAGAGAGCAAAAATGTGCTGGTAATTCCATTTCAACCTCCAAAATCCACTGAAGTAAAGGAGGTTGACAGAAATGAGCAAGAGAGACCCAGTTGTCATTTTCCCTCTTCATCATTGTATTTGGTGTTATGCTTAATTGCAAGCATAGCAAAAAATATTTGGAAGGAAAAATACTTACCTTTCCACGGTCAATTCTTGTTCTCAATTTTCCTGTTATTGGGTATTACCAGTAACATGGATAAGCAGTATTTTTCTTTAAAAGTTTAAGCAACTGATTTTTTGGAAAAATTCCCTGAATTTTTCTTAATTTACAAGAAAAAATACTTTTCCCTTTAAAGAAATCTTTGGATAAAAGTAAACAGTTGATCTTCACTTTTTATTTTATTTTATTTTATTTTTGTGGTCAGAATAGACTGCCCTGCTTCTGCAAGATCCCAGAAACCACAGCTATGGGCTGTTATTTATTTAGGATGACACTTCACGCTGAAATGAAGCAGCAAGCACTATGTAATCAGCATGATTGGCTTTACAGATTGAGAAATCAACCCAAAATGGCAAAAGATAGTCATAGAACAACCAGAAAGGTGAATAATGTGTAAGTTGTATAAAATAGGAAGAAACCTGGCATAAAAAGAAATTACCAGTATGACAATGTTTATTCCTGTTGTTCTCGTGAATGCTTCTGCACCAAGTAATTACAGGATTGCTTTTCGGATTTAAAGCAGCAACCCAGAAGCCAACAATGAAGAAAAATTAGAAGTGGATCTGAGCCACACATTTTATCCAAACCGTTATGTGAACTTTGGCAGAGCTCAGGATGCTTCTGGTTGAGGGGTCTTCTTTTAGGCTCGTGCGTGTGAAGACCAGGAACGGTAGCAAGTACAATTGGGGAAATACATTTTTATTAGAGAATTTTGCAGCGTTTTTTGTATAAAGTTAGCCACTAAGCTACTGGAGTGTAGTGACAGAACAAATGCAGCAAATAGACAAAAATACCAAACTAACCTTTGAACAGAGGGGTTTGTTTAAGACAATTTCAGTAAAATGGCTCTGTGAACTACACAATCATTTCCTCACTGGGTTACTAAGGCCAAATTGTCACTAAGTTCACATCATAGCAGCACCCAGTACAGTAATAAGGGTATTGCAAATAGAGGGAAGCATAATTACTCCCCTGTTGTTTGAGCAAGTACAGTTCTTTCATCACAGATACAAGAAAAAAAAATGCAATAGACAAGAGCCCCAATTACATTCACCATATTTCAACAAAATCAAAAGCCAGGAATATTTCTGATTATTTTTTTTAAAGGTCATGAAATAGTCAGACAAAAGACAAAAATTGCACTTTATTAAAAACACCATGCTCGCTTTCCAGCTGCCAGCTTCTTACTCTGAAACTACCAAAACCTATCTCTTAAACTGGAGAATTCTCAGTAGGTCTCAATGTTTCAAATTAGCTTATGGCAAAGAAGTTTCACTGCTGTTCCCTCTGGGCAGAAGAACAACCCTAATACTTGTCTATTCGTTTGATTCTTTTCCCCCTGCTCAAGACACTGTTCGTCATACTAAACATTTGTTCCACTGGCCTGTTTGCTCCTGGTAAACAAGGAATAAGTTCTATTTTGCATACCTGAAAATTTTGAACAAACATTTTGTATTCCTTAAAGCAGCATTTTAACATAGAAAAGACAAACACAAGCTCTTACAGAGACCTGGGGTCTCCTGTGGCATTATGAGATGTACAGGATATAGTTACTTTGGAGCCAAAGGTAATGAAGTATGTTCATCGGGTACAATCTTCCTTTCTTCAAAGAGCTATTTAATTCCACTCTTTCAAAAAAGGGCATGTAACTGCAATAGTTGCTCATGCACAGCACGTCACTTACAGAGGAATCAAAGAGGCCAAGTAAGTGCTTCCTAATCCCTCTAGATGGCAATGCTTCCAGGTCAGGCACTCACGTACTGCAGAACCAACAAAGCTAATTTCCCTTGGTTGCAGAATATTCTCAGAGCCTGGATGAAGAGTGCACTGGCATGCTTCTTTTCCATGTTTTACAACCCAGCATGAATACCCACTGTCCTTTTCCAAGACAAGCACTGAATACAGATAGCGTCGCTCAACAGAACACCTCCCGATGGGACATCATTTTAAGGTCATAAAACTCCTTTCCATTAAGTCTCTTTTTCCTAGGGCACACTTGCAAAAGTTGAACTGATTTTTCTGGCTCAGTTGGTGTCAACTTAAAAATGGCATTCGTATCTTATCAGTGGTAAGAGTGAAACAGGCAGGTCCAAACAACTCTCCCTAAGCCATTTTCACATTAGGATACTACGGCTATAAGCCCACTTGCACCACTGCTGTCAGAGGCTCACAAGCTTAAGAACAGGGTTTTTTTGCGTTAGCCTGATGATAACTCAAAACAGGGACAACTACTTGCGTGTCCAGATCTACTGCTAGTAGCAGGGCAAGAAGTCCTTATGCTCCCATTAGGACTCCCCTCCCTTACCCTTATCCTTGCAGAATATCTAGCAAGCACCCACATCTGGAATGACTGCCGTGTACACTGGGGTCAAGGGACAAGGAGATTCATGCAAAAGACAGCTGTTAAAGGGATCTTTTTACTCTGAATGACAGGCACTGAGGCCACGAGCAACTCGAGTTATGTCAGGAGAAAAGTAAATTCCCCAACATGGAAAAAGCATAAATTAGTACGGAAAAATGTGAAGTAACTGCCTGCTGCGGTGAAGCACCGCTCTTGCCTCAAGCCACCTACTGGAAGCTAGAGAAAGGGAAAAAGTTAGGTGATAGAATTAACCTCCCACATCACATCTCCTACCCAGGAAAATGTACCCGGTGCAAAAGTCATCTGTACCCGTGCATCACCACGTTAACAGACCAAGATCTATACTCTTTCAAAGCAACCTCAGCCTTCGGTACATCACTTTAGTGTTCTCTCCGGAATCCAGGAGATGCTGTAAACATTCTTACCGTTTTAAGGAGAGCTAGTGTTTAGGGGGTCAACCATCCAGGCCTTGTACAAAATCTAGTCTTTTTGTAAGTCTACAGCTTGAACATCAACGGTTCTCAGACTGAGTCTGCCTGATAGAATAAGAAGATGACAACTTTAAGTGCATTGCTCTGTTCTGGGAGGAGGCAGCCTTCTTCCAGCATCAAGTGGTTCCTTCACTTACCATCACCTAGGTTTGGGTGAGGCATTACAGAGCATAGCTGAAGCTAAATAGGCAGCTTAGAGCACAGATAGCCAGGACAATGAGCGAGTTTTTAGCATGTCCTGTTCAATGCAGCAAAGCCCACCTTTAGTGAGTCTGTCAAACCAAAAGGAAGGGAGAAGATCTTTCCTGGGCTTGAGCACTCCTGAGGGACTGAAGTCACACACAGGCCTTGCTGTGGCTTTAGCAATTCCAGTCAGATGCAACAAAGACCTGCCAGGTCAACTCAAGCTCCCTGTATCTGTGCGATTCCTGGATCTTGAAAGTGCAATTTTACAACTTTGACATTTCTATATATTACCCTCAGGCTTGGGGGTGTTGTTTGAAGTATTAAAGACAAAATCTGAGTTTGCACTATATGGGGTCTTACACAAAAATACATGTCCCTTCCAGTATCGTAGGGGTGGAGCTAATTGTTGCCTTAATCACAATCTTTCCCTACATCACGTGAAACAGTTTCAGCAAGTCATAATTAATTTAAGTCTATGCTACTCTTATGCAGACACATATATCACCAATAAAAATGCAGAAAGTTAGCACTCATGCCAAAGAAACGTGAAATTCTTATAATTCAGCCAAATCAAGATAATTTCTTGCCAAGCAGCTGAAATGGAAATGCACCAGTGCAGATAGACTTCCCTGCCAGGCTTTCACACCCCTTTCCACTTCTACGCGTGGAGATCCAACAGCTGTTAAGAAGAAAACTCTTGACTTTTTAAACCAAATCAGCAAAAGCAATTTCTCCCTCTTCACTGCGTTCATTTTAAGAAACGGCAACAATGTGCTTTGGATATAACAACCCACAAACGCTTGGACACAGACCAAAATACGGAAAAGTTTTGCTTAGAAAGGTGAAAACGCACTTAAAGCGCTGAACGTGAAAGGGCTCTCTACGGCTAAGGATTTCTTAGCTGCAAAGGTTGACTCGCACTGCCACCGCAGCGATTTTTCCCTTCCTACATCAACTGTTCTGTATGCTGTACAGATGCAGGCCGTGTTTACTTCAACGCTACATTCCAGGCATCACTGAGATAGGACAAGGAGCCTTCCCCTGCTCCTTCTGGAAGGCATTAGTTCCCCCCGCTTCCTCCTCACATCTCCCTCGCAGGTGCATCAACATGAAAAAAGCCACTCAAGCCCTGAGGACTTTGCGGTCCAATGTAGTCAGTGCATTTGTATGGCAGCAACAATTCTTCGCCCTTCGAGAAAGCCTGTCCCACGCACAGACAGCTGGAAGTAACTCTGACCCCCGTGACACAATTCAAAGCCTCCTCTGTTTGGCTTTTTGATTCCTGATTGACACATTCACTGCCGGGCGGAGATAAATGCTGCTGGGAGGACAATGTTGATCCGCTCCGACTATTCTTGTGAAGGACTTTTTCAGAATAATAAACAAAAAAACATTGGTGTGCTTAAGTGTCTGAATAGAAGCGGAGATAGACAGAGAAGGGACCGGAGTGCTTTACAGAGGCTGGCAAGTCGATTGAAGAGTTAATTGTCTGGGTGTACAATGAGTTTATTCTGACCGCAAACAAAGAGCTCCCTCTTCCTGGGCCTGGTCCTTCAAAAGCAAACGTGTCAAAAGGGGTCTGGAGCAGCACTCTCTATTAATAGCAATGCTCTAGTCTCTGGGATTTGGTGGCTTTAAAACTGTTGAATCCCGAGATTCAAAGAGGATCTCTCTAAAATCAAAAGTCCTCATTTACTGCTTAAGTTCTCAAGGTACTTCTACAGTAATTAGCCAAAACAAACCTGGCCTCTAACTTCTCATTCTTCATAGCTTTCAGCAAACGGCTCCTTTTGAAAAATAAAGGCACAGCAAGACATTACCCTTCAGACAGTGTTGTAGACACCTTTCCCAAAACAAGATCCAGTTTTATATTATTTCAATTATGTGTCATCTAACAGAAGTCTGTTTAAACAAAGTGGCCCTGAACGTCTCATACTTGGGAAGAATCCTAGTCCACATCTGGACCTGCATTTCAGAGCTTGCACTATAATAGGTCAAAGCAACACAATGTCCAAACACACCCCCTGCCTCTGGGAAAGTTCAGATCCAGATTCAGATTTGAACTTTGCAGGTTGAACCAAGCCCTATGGTAATTACCACTTAAATACCTGACTCATTTCTATAAGTTATGTAAACTTTTCTGGGGAGGGAAAAAAAGAAGTCTTCCTAGTACAGCTGCATGGAGGACAATGCAGCTGAAAACTAAGCCATTGTACTTTATCACTTTGGTGGCAAAACTCACGGATTTTGGTGCCAATGCAGACATACATGTTATTCTAGGAAAAAGCAGCAGCCATTAAGTTTCAGAGAATTGAGCTGAGCTTGTTGTGAACTTCCTAGTGATGTAAATTTGCTTCAGTACTTGTGAAGAGTTGTTGTTTTAACCCACTTGGCAATCTAGCATTCCAAATAATACTTTTCCTCAGGTATATGGGCATGCTTCCAAGCAGAAGACAAAGCAAGTACCTTAAAATAATTAAAGCCAGCATTTAGAGCACTCACTTAATTCAAATTTGAGACCCATCCTTTGGTCTCCCCTTTCTCAAACTAAGATCCTGACTAGAGTGCTATCAACTAATTTGGGAGAACAGCAGGGAGCCACAAGTTTATATGATCTCTTTTGTTCCAGCAAGTAATAAAGGAGGGGTTCAAAACCTCAAAACCTGTGAAATAAGATTTCTTGGTTTTCAGCTAGTTTCTCTCCAAATCACAAACAGTAAACTGCGGTCTTAACCAATTTTGCAGGCTTGGACTTTTGGACAAGCAGCAGGAGTATCTCTCAACCAGCCTGAATACAGAAGCAATTCAGAACACAGAACCTGCACGCAGTCCTGTTTTGAACTCAGCCAGAATTTTCAGTTCATTTTTGGACCAGAGTCCAACACAGAGATCTTCATTTCTGTCAAAGCAATTTGTCCATAAGAGATGGGCAGAGAAGCAGATGATCAGATTTAAGTTTGGTTAATAGAATATTTCTAAGGTCAAATGCAAGGAAGCCTGGATGGAGAAGACCTGTCATTGCACATAGGTTTACCTTACGCAGTTTTACAATTTTCAGACTCCACAGCCAAATTCCTATCCAAAAGGCAAAATAGGTCTCTTCAAAGATTTGGAAGTAATGGGAAAATAAATGCCCAAGGCCAGATTTGAACCTTATCTGCTGAAAAGGAGAAGCAGGTGATAAAGGTCAGGGTAGTTTGAAACCATCTCCAGTTCAGAGTTGCACAAAAAGCTTTATTTTGATCAATGTGGAATCACTCTCAAGCTGTGAAGGCATTGTCCCCCCATCCCCCTGCCATCTTCAGAGACGTTATTCCCACCCTCCTCCAACAATCCCCGCAGCAGTTTTATTTGTGAGGCTAGACAGAAATCCGTGGGGTCGTATGATTTAGAAATACTCCCTGTTGTCATCAGCCCTGACCTACAGAACCAAGCCTTAACTCCTTCAGTTATGTCTCTACCCCAAAGAAAATGGCAACGAGCTTGGCAATGGTTTTAACTGTCTCAAGTCAAAACCTTCAATTCACTCCCAGAGGGGTTCAAATTGCCAGGAAAAAAAAAAAAAAAAACAAATCAAAAAAAGAAAACAACTTTAAAACCTGCTTATTGTCCATTCAAAGGCTCTTGAGGGAGATGCTAAGATAGGAGTCATATTTTTGTTAATCGACCATTTCTACCGATTTGACCATTTTTTCCTTTGAGACAAGTTCCTCCCTTCTCTCATAGACAAAGTGTTGTAACTCGTTGGAAGAAGGCAGAATTTCCCTGCTATGGCTGCATGCTTTTTATCCTGCTGCTAGTCTTGCCATCCTGCTGAGATAATAATAACAAAAATTGACTGGATAAACTATCCAGTACTTTTATCTTGAAAAACAAGCATATTCCCAATCCCGCAGTGCTAGAATTCATCCTCCTTTGTATTTTTTATATACCTCATGAAATCAGCTAGGTAGCAGCAGGGACAACACTAAAGTCCTTCCTTGCCCAGAGTCCATTGGCCGCACTGTACAGCTTGCCTAGAAACGCTACATGTAAACGCCACCGACATGTAAACCTGCTTATTTCCCAGCAGTCTCAGAACATAGTGTTTTGCAGCACACAAGCTGCGAGCCCATCCTCACTAGCCATGTAAGCATGGTTAAAACACACTGGTTCAACTACTTGTTGGGGAATGAGGAGTGGAGCAACGCTCAGAGCTGCAGCTCTATTTCCAGGCTCTGCTTCAGTCGTCTGGTAAGTTTTCGGACAGGATTGCAGCCTGCCTGTCTTAGCAGACTTATGTTTCACAGCTTCTAGCCATGTTCTGCACAGCTAAAGACGAGTACTTATGACCACCACTGGGCACGGCTATTTCCTTTACATACCAGCAGCAATTTCAGTGGCGTAAAAAGCTCAGCTACAACACCACGCAGGAACACTGCCAGAATATTCAAACCTAAAGAACTCATACAGGCTCCCTATGGAAGCAAAGAATATTTTTCATTCAGCTGTCTACTTAGCTGCCCTTCAAAAGCCCAATGTCATCCTCCTACTGATACACATACCCAAAGAGAAATGGAGGGATAGCTTAAAGGACCAACTAGACTGGATAGCTTTTGGGATTGGTCATAACACACAACATCAAAAACTACCTGTTATCAAAAATCATGACTACCTGATGCTTGTTGAAGAATCGTGACATATTTACTAATGCACAATAGCAGCTGCCTGTGGGGATGGCACTCAGTTTCAAAACTGAGTCTGCAAGGTTCATTTTGACCAGCAGACACCTTCACAGGTCAACCGCTGCAGAAAAGCCTCGCTGTGGTAAATGCAACCCAGCAGCTACAAGGGTGTGAACCCAGCAATTCCCTTTTTCTCTACCGAAAATGATCAAGGTAATGGAGAGAATGAACAGGAATAACCTTATTCTTCAGGGAGATAAACAACTGCAAGGAAATAAAACAGCTGTAACGCTGAATAAAGAAGAATTAGATCCTGCATCTGTGTAGAAGAAGTTGTATCCAAGTGCATCTATAGGCTACAGCCAAATTATTTGGAAAATGTCATGCCAATCCACAGAAGGGATGTTAGGCCATCTTGTCCCAAGAAGGATAGCTGTCCCTAGTAACAAAAGGAGAAAAGGCAGAACGGTACATGGCTGCTCCAGACAGTCTGGTACTAAGCTTCACAGCAAAAGCGGAGAGGACAGGCAGAACACAAAAACAGAGCAGCAATATTATAAGGGCTGGGTAAATCACAGTCCCCCTTCAGCAAGAGTTGGAGCACACACTATGAGGAATATTTGTTGAGGAATATTTTTTGCTCTGGAAAAAACACCCCCAAAGTGTCAATGTTACTAACACTGTGGAGAGAGTGATGAGATCAAGGAATAAGCAATAGACAGCACTGAAAAAGTTTAAAGATTGAAGGAGGCGAAGAGGAGGAAAAGAAGCTTATTTTTTTATAGCTTCCTACTTGGTAGAAGAATACATTTTTACCTCATCCTGTAAGCACTGGAAGTACGATAGATACTGCAGGATTTTAAACCACAGTATCCTAATTTTGAACCATCTTCCATTTGGCTCACTGTCTTGAGTGACTTTTGAAATAAAACAGTGAGCAGAAAAGTTTCTGCACAAAGAAGCATTTCACTCAGGACACCATATCTCACAGAGAGATTTTAGCACTTGACATTGCCCCAAACTCGGAGGGAAGTTCGCAGAAAGCTCTAAAACACTGTCAACAGCTGCCTGATCACAGTTGGCAAAAGCAACAACCACCCTGTGATTCAGTTTAGCCTCTCTTCTTTGATTCTACCTACTACGTATCACGTCTTCTTCCAGAAGCCTCTGCTTTGATGTGAAGTATTCTATCTTCCCCGCCAACACACACACCCACACACATCCACACGCACACCCCCACACACACCCTCTGTGACTACCTCTCCCAAAAGGCTGCTCAGAGTCCACAGGCAACCCCATCTTGCCACCCCCAGGCTGTGGAAGAGGCCAGACACCTGCAGCTGTGGAAGGTGGAGAACCTCTGAAAAGCCCATAAGGACATTGTGATTCTGACCTTAGACTGCTTTACTGAACGAGAAAAAAAATGATTGTTACGCAAGCTTCATATGAGGAACAATCATATCCCTAGCTTTGGGAGCGTTTCAGAAACTACCCGAGATATATGGTGGTCTGAGGCAAGGGGCAGGAAAAGTGTGATTGGGATCTCACAGTCTCTCTTCCTGCTCTCCCCAGCATCGCACATATTCCCTTTCACTCCTCTCCTTCCAGCTCCAGTCTCTTCAAGGTAAAGATGCTATAAATTCCCCCACATCTTCAAGGAATACAGCCCAGAAGTGGGGGGTGGAGACGGCAGCAAATTTCCCAGATCAATGGCCATTTGAAATTCAGACATATGGCTGAAGCCCTACAGCTGCATGTGTTAATTACCACACGTGTCCCCTGTAAAGCAGTCTGTTAAACACAAAAAGAAAACAGAAGAGAAAAAAGCCTTTCCAAGGGATTAAGTAAATAGTCTAAATTTTTGACCCTGCTCCCCCAGACACATGCCCGCATATAAGAACACAAGCTCCCTCCCTTTCTCCCAACACCTGCACGCTGAGGAAGCACAAGACCCCTTCCGTCTCCAGCCATGTGCACTGAACTCAACTCAAAGCATACCTTCCCCCTTCCAGCTCCCCCTGCCCAGCTTCTTCTCTCACCAGCCCCTCTCCCTTTCTCCTTTAGAGGACTAATTCCTGGCTGACAACCAGACTAGTCTTGGGCATACAATACGCCTTTTCATTTCATTGCAGCCAAAGAGAATGGACACCTCGCTCCTATGCCTGTATTGCATGTGTGCAAATGAGGGAAAGGGGGGGGAAAAAACCTTAACTATATTTTTTTTCACCACTTGTTTCTGCAGGTTCCACCTCCTAATCATTAAGAGTTGAGGTTCGGAGCTTTAGTGAGTGAGCATAACGCTGGTCTCCAACGAAAATTGCCCCAGCTAGCTCACCCCAGGATCTGAATTTAGTCTAAAGGAGTTATCGTATTTGTGAAACTGAAGGAATAGTCTTCCTGTATGAGGGAATGAATGGGGAAGAATGGAAGAAGGTAGATAGGCAGGGTAACTGAGTAGTGCTGGAAAGACCTCCAAAGGATCTAGCGTGCTTCAGAGAGTAATCTGTACAGAAGGAATGAAGCACATCTCAAAAATGTACACAGGGTACAAGTCACACCAACTTCTCAAAATATTTTTATTTTAAGAGAGGAAAGTCATTCCTCAACATTACAGACTACCAGACATCTGCAGATTGACTGTTCAAAACAAGCCCAAGACAGCTGATCTTCAGAACTGTCATCATTTAAAGGCCTATTTGTGAGCAGCTGAACAGCCAAGATGAAACCTGTCAAGTCCTCACACCTGAGAATTGCTTTGCTGCAGCACCTAAAGGTCCCACCAGAATCTGAGCAGCAAGCTGAGCACAGTGACATGTAATAAAAGACATGGACACACTTCTGAGAAACTCAGTCTGTCGGGAAGACTCCTCCCATCCCTAGCCTTTATCAAAACATTTTGCAGTACATCTCCCTTGCTGTCAACATAAACCAAAAACCCAGATGAGTGCATGGAGGGAAGCTATTATTCCAGCTATTTGTCCTAAAGAAGCTTTAATTCCCATAGGTGCCATCTCAGAAACTTGAACAGACATTGCAGTTGCCTCTCCCGCTTCCCCCTATCTTACTTACATGCACTCATGCTCTGCTTCCATTCAAACTTTCCCATCACAATTTTGTCATTTATCTCCCTCACAGAGCAACCTTCACAGAGCTCACGGGGCAAAGGAGTTGAAAGAAAAGTACCTTCAGTCACTCAACTGAATCCCTGTACCCACGACAAAATACATTTCCCTGGTGTGTAAAAACAACAGGACTAATGTTTAAGATGTCTAGATTCTTCTGCAGGATACAAACACTCAAACAAAATAGGCTGGTACAAGATCACAACTTGTAGCTTCACTTATCTGCAAACACAGCAATTTCTCTAATTTATCCTCAGGTTTATTTTTTAGAAACAGCTACAGAAGACAGGACATCTAGGAGTGTTATTTTCAAAGTTATAATGATGCTGCTTTAAAGGATCTAGAGAAATATATAGTGCAATAATATAACATCTTGGCATGCTGATCCAGACACTCAAAGAGCTTGGGAAGATTTTTTTTTTTTTAACAACTCTTTAAAAAAAGAAAAGGTGTTGAGGCCACATAGCTATGAAGTATTTAAACGGTAAAAACAACTCACAGTCCCCAGAAGTATTCTAGTTCTCTGCAAGCCGTAATTGGTCAGACACCAGAAATCTGTGTATAGCACATAAACAGTTAATAATACCTTAACAGATGTTGCTTAATCAATTGTTAGTCTGCTTATTAGATCTACTCACCAGGCCACTCAATACCATGACTTAATCATTCAAAAACCTTTACAGCTGTTCTTAAGACATTACAGACATGAGTAGTCTGTAGATTGCTATAACAACACTTGTAAACTACAATTTTATTAAGTCATATTATATAGACTAACCTACCGATTAGAATGGCCGCTTTATAGATGAAAGAGGAATTCTTGCATTATACCAAACAAAATATACTTTAAAACAGAATTTGCCTTCTGCTTAAACTTGCCAATGAAGCTTTCTTCAGCTTCAAATTTGATACATATGTTCGGAGGCTCACAAAAAAATGTCTGTTTAGTTTTCAACAAATCTCAGACAAGTCAGTGATGTGGGGACCCAAAAGGATTGGTTTTAATTCTACTGTTTATGCAGAAAATTTGAGGTTGAATTTTTCTCCTAGACCTTAATATTACAAAAATCTGTTTGATTTATGAGCTATATCTAAGTGTTTCTTAGAACATTGTTTTGCTCTGGAAAAGTGATCCAGTCTACACAGTAACATTCCTCTGTTCTCACAAAAGTTGATCATGACTCCCAGTTAAAAGCTTGGTTCTCTTTATCTTATAAAATCTGTATTATTGGCTAACCTCAGTCTACCATACCTGTAAAATTCACTTTCTTTTTACAATCATGTTTAGCTGAAATTTAATAATTTTGTAGATTATATACCATATAGGGACAGCAATAGGAACCAGACAGAATTCTGAATATCCACAAACTAGCTAAAGCAATGGTATTTTTTACAGAACTATTTTTAAAATAGAGAAGCAAACTTCAATTCCAGCGCTAAGTTTGCTTGGAAATACAAATATGAACTAAGCAAAATTTTATGTGCTACAAATTCCATCTACAGAATCCATTATTCACAGCCAACTGGGGTCTTTGCAGGACACTGGGTTTTTTTGCATTAATCTCTCCCGGTAACTTCTGTCACCTGAATTTTTATTCTAGTTTCAGCACGTATTCATGTTTCTCCCAAAGATTTCTTGGCCTCTTAAGTTTTATCAGGGTAGACTGAGAAACCATCAGCACATGGTAGGACAGATCAACCTTTTATGCATGGAGAGGATTTGGAGCATTCCTGTCGCACAGGCGTAGCAAACCTGCTGCTTTCTGGAAGCAGACTTGTCATGCATGCATAGCACCGTGTGACTTCGCACACAGCTACACTACACAAGCAGCTCTGTCCAGAAGCATCAAATAGGATGTGCACACGTGTATATTTTACCCAGAAAATACCTGAAAGAAACGTGTCAGGTCTGGGATAGGAATACTACATTGACAAAGTTGAACAGTTCAGAAAGCAATTTTTACATGGAAAATTCTCCTTCATCCAGACTTATAAACTAGCCTGCTATTTATTTTTAAATAAGTTACACAAGGGATCCAGAAGAATTGTTTGTGCAGCACTGCAGACTTAGTACCTGCTAACACTGCAAGAAATTCATCATGAGATGGTGTTCACCAGTTAGCACCAGCACTTGACTTCACACTACCCCTGTAAACTTGTATTTCACCTTACTGATGAAGGCCATACAACATTTGCTTTTCCTGTATCCTCCACAAGCTACTAAAGACATCACAAAGCATTTTCTCAGTATTTATTGAAGGGGTAGGAATAATTGGGCACTTGCAGCTTGGTTTGTGTAATAGCACAGCTCTGTTTCAGATCTGATCAGTACCCAGTTGAATCCAGAAAGAACTGGAAAAGGTAAAGACCAAAGTCCCAGTCTCAGGTTTTGGTCACATTTCAACTTGACATTTTTGGCAAGATATTATCTGTCTTCCGAGGTGTATTAACCACCGCAGAGGCAGTGTGCTCCCCTCCCTGTGAGTGGACAGGGAGTAAATTAGTGCCAGCTGCACCTGACTTGTCACCACCAGCGGACAAGGCTTCCAGGTCTCCACATACAAATAGTTGCATTTATTCACATCAGCACAAGCTGTCCTTGGGTTTGCCTGAGGAGAGCATTCACCCTTTACTGCTCAGTCTAATTACTGACTCAGACTAATGGCTCATTACCGATTCAAATTGCTCAGTCTATGGGCTGCACTACTAGGCCATTAACATTTTCTAGAGGTGAGACTCTTGGAAACCAGGAGGGCTGGCTTTCCCACAATTGCAGCAGAGAATTTCCCTGCAATGAAGCCTGCCTTTAAGCCCATTTCTTGCAGTTAAACCCACAAAAACTGACAGGAATTTTAATTTGTCAGCTTAGGTTCCTCAAATTGCTTCAGTGTTTTCTTGTAGGCTGCAAACTCACTAGGCAAAGCTTTTTGCAACTCCTTGCGAGTCATGTCTACATGTAACATAGTAAGACAAGCTCAACCCAGGCTTTGCCTTCTGTGGGGCTGTACTGGGTTTGCATGGCAAGGGTTTGGTGGCAGGAGGGCTGCAGGGGTGGCTTCTGTGAGAATCTGCTGGAAGCCTCTCCCATGTCTGACTGAACCAATGCCAGCTGCTTCCAAGACAGACCTGCCACTGGCCAATACCGAGCCATTCAGCGATGATGGTAGCACCTCTGGGATAACGTGTTTGAGAAGGAAAAGAAATAATTTTTTTTTTGCAGCAGAGAGAAGTCTGCAGACACCCAAGTCAGTGGAGAAGGAGGGGCAGGAGGTGCTCCAGGCACCAGAGCAGAGGTTCCCCTGCAGCTCGTGGTGAGAGGGCAGGCTGTGCCCCTGCAGCCATGGAGGGTCACAGGGGAGCGGAGACCCCCCTGCAGCCCAGAGAGGACCCCACACCAGAGCAGGGGGATGCCCGAAGGAGGCTGTGACCCCATGGGAAACCCATGCTGGAGCAGGCTCCTGGCAGGAGCTGTGGCCCTGTAGATAGAGGAGCCCAGGCTGGAGCAGGTTTGCTGGCAGGGCTTGTGACCCCATGGGGGACCCACGCTGGAGCAGGCTGCTCCTGAAGGACGGCACCCCGTGGGAGGGACCCACACTGGAGCAGTGCATGAAGAACCACAGCCTGTGGGAAGGACTCAAGTTGGAGAAGTCCATGGAGGACTGTGTCCCGTGGGAGGGACCCCACACTGGAGCAGGGGCAGAGTGTGAGGATCCCTCCCCCTGAGGAGGAAGGAGCAGCAGAGATAACATGTGATGGACTGACCACAACCCCCATTCCCTGTCTCCCTGTGTCACTGGAGAGGAGGAGATAGAGAAAAGCAGGGAAGAAGGGGGGGGAAGATGCTTCATGATTTGGGTTTAGTTCTCTTTACTCTGATTTCATTGGTGATAAACCAATTTTTCCCCAAGTTGAGTCTGTTTTTACCATGACCATCATCAGTGAATGATCTCTTCTGTCTCTATCTCAACCCACAAGCCTTTCCTTATGTTTTCTCCTCCCCACCCAGCTGAGGAGAGCAGCTTTGATGGGCACCTGGCCTCCAGCCAGGGTCAACCCACCACAGGGGCCATCCGAGCTTACATTCCTCCAACATCATGGTACCTGGCTCAGACTCAGGGAATTGTAGATACCATGGCCAGCTTTTACAGCAGTGAAACAAAGCTAGTCAAAACTGGCCTGGAGCTGGATTCACTGTAAGAGACTTTATGAAAGAAAAAGGGAGTTCAAAGCACTCAAATATTCTTCATGACTGACACTGAAGTTTATCCAGCCCATATTTACCCTGTAGCTGCATCTTTTAATCCCAGATTTTACAACCAAGTCTCCTTCCTCATTTTCTTTATTCAGTTGATTTAAAGACAGTATCAACACCTCTCACACAGTGTCCAGAACAGTTAGCAACCCACAACAAACCAATATCCCCCACTTAGATTCTCCCCGCCACCCCCTCCACTCATTTCCAATCTCCCCATTTTTAATTCACTCAGTTTCCAGTTTTAAGAAAGGAAGACCAAGTGACTTTATGGAGATAAGCAATGACATGGCTAATTTTTTTTACATCCCACTGTCTCTTGACCAGCATACCTTTTAAAACCTGCTTGGTGACTGCAAGCAACACTACTTATGGCCACAATATGCCAAATCTGCAGCTTTGAGCTCTGCAGATAAAGAAAAAGTTGTGTGTTCCTTTGTGTTTGCTTGTTTTGTTTCAAATGTGTGGCACAATTTCCCTTTGGCTGGAAAGCAACATTCTGCATTCTTTGGGCAGGGAAGAAAACCAGTCATGTTGGCTTCAAGGATGCCTTTCACTGCTTCTTAAGCAATTAAGAACCTCCCAGTGAGAAAGAAGAGGGAGATCCAGCCCCCTGGAGGACAGCAGCATCTTCCAAGTCTCTCAGGCCTTTCAAATTAAGCAGCAACTGGAATAAATTCCTCACAAGAAAGGGTTGTAACAAGGAACAAACCAGAATAAGGGACAGCAACCAAAACCTGCAGGTTCTAGATATCCTAATCCCATCCAAGAATAACTGCATTCCCTGACAAAGGTCCTGGAAACTTGTTCTCACTTGCAGGCTTAATTCAGTCTAGAAAACAGTGATAAGTGTCTGAGCTGCAAAGTCCACACACCGAGCATATCCTAGAGAACCTGGGTTTCCATTCCATCTCACACAAACATGCCTCTCCCCAGGCCCAGCTGCTCTGACTTCCAGCAACAGAGCACTTCTCAGACACAGAAGAAATCAATACATTCTATTTTACTGTTTTCAGTTTGGTGCCAATTTAATTTGATTTAAATCACCTTACAGGGCAAATTTTATGAGTAACTGGCATTGCATCATACAGCAATCGCAGCAATGTAAACATGGGCAACCAGAGCATGGGATTTAAAAATAAAAGGAACTTCTTGCCAGCACTCTTGCCTGTTCTCTGCAGGAAGCTCCACAGAGCCGCTTCTGGAACTACATGCCAAGTCACATGACCATAAAGCCATTTCATTCTCTTTTCATCAGCAGCAAGAGAGCCTGTGAGTGAAATTGCATGTTACCGCACATCATCTGGTGACTCCATATCTATCCATTGAACCAGAAAAATTAGGGCCAAACAGGATAGAAAGAGCCAAAACATTTGGAGAAAGTTATAAGCAAAACCCAGCTCTTTTCTTGTTATAACATTAATTTGTCTCTTCCACAGGAGAGCTAATATGCTAGTAAAGTCTTCCTTTTCATTCATTACCCAACAGCTTAAGCCTACCCATCTGTACCATCTCCAAGGCAGAGCAGGCTCCATCCATAAAACTGTTTTGCCCTGAGGACTCGAAAGGTACTAGCATCTCACAGTGTTTATTAGCTCCATATTTTATATTCCTGTATGAATGGGACAGAAGAAAATTTCTGAAAGTCTTTGCTATTTCTTTTCCTCTTGAGAGCACCTATTCTGTGCCAGATGCTGCTCTTTGACACAGAGACCCTCATCCATGGATGGAGAGGAGTCTGCTGTGCAGTGGGAAAAGTCTAAAAGCTCCTGAGTCAGATGGCAGTTGCCCAAAGTGATGTCAGAAGTTCCCAAGATGTACCTTTACAACAGAAGGGTCATCACTGACCTAGTTCCTGCTTGTCACCCTCCTTGTCCTGCCCTTTTTGTCTCTGCAAAGATTGCTCTTTGAAAGAAAAATCTAACACTCAGATCGAATGGATGGTTGTGTGCATGCTGGTTAGCCACCAGTCTTCAGAAAAGCCAGATCTCCAGCAACCACCTTGCTTCAAGGAAGTCAGGCTGTTCTTGGTTTCAGCTTCCTTAAAACAGGACCCAATACTGGAATTTTGAATCAAAGTAACAGTCAATAACACACTGATAAGAAAGCCAAATTCATTTTTAGATTAGGCATTCATCACCAGCCAAAAGAGTAATGCTAAGTTAGTCAAATTTTAAACCAAATTATGTCAGCTTCTAAAAGCCTTCTTGATTTTAAAAGACATATTTAATAATTGCTTACAGGTATTTTTCAAACATGATGGGGGAAAAGCCAAAGTGGCTTGTGTAGGGGCTTTTAACAGATATGAACAGATTCAGAACTGGAGGGGACAGAAGGCTTCCACAATTGCTTGAAGCATGTTAGCCCGAAGGGAAACGTTTTCCTTATCTTGACAGCTACTGAACAGGATGTTTCGGCAGCCATGTAGCCAAGTGTACCCTTCTTGAAACAGGATGCCAGAGGCAGCACCAAGAAGAACCAATTTATATTACAAATTTTAGATTAATTCATTCCATTTACAGTTTTTTTTACATACTCCAATCACTGAATTAATAAAGAGAGCACAGTAGGAAAATAGGAAAAACAGTTCCTTTTCCCATTTGGATTTCATAAGAAACAGAAGCAATGTCAGCTGCTTCCAATTCTAGAAAAACAGACCAGGACTACTCAGGTAGGAAGCCTACCAACAACCCCCACTCAAAAATAACATAAGATATCAAGAGCTACTTGATTTTCTTGTACTTCAGGCTGGACTGGCAATGATTGCATTAAGAGAATGATAACAATGCATTCAGGTGCCAGTTATACACTAACACATAATTACAGCTTTACAGAGACACATCCTTGTCTAAAATAAGAAGCAGGCTTCAGCCTTAAGTAGTTTCCCTTGCATCTTTCTTCTCCCTACCTTTTTCTAAGGTACTATACACAACCAATAGACTGGAGAGCAGATACGCTCAAAATGCATCAGTACCCTGACCACAGCCATCTATATAATTCTTCTTAAGTGTTTTCAGGACTGGATTGACAGCCCCAGCATGGCAGATGTTCTTCAAATCAAAGCGTTGGCACGAAGGTAGGCATTTTGCTGTGTTTTGAAGTGCCAGGAATAACTGGTTTAGAGACTTAGCAGTAACAATCCTGCTTCAGATATCAACAGGAACTTCTTCCAGGAAACTGCCTTCATCCTCCGCAGCAGGAATGAGGATGTATTCAGCACTGTTTTCCTGTAGTAAGGAGACAAACTAAAAAGTTGACTCTGAGGGGCAGAGGGAAGGGTTGAAAACCAGGATCTGGAAAAAGCCTAAAGACAACCTTGACTGGTCATCAATGTACACTTGGTCACCCCTCCCAAGGCTCTCTCAATGAATGCAAATCAGAGGACACAGAAGGGCTACAAATATGCACAGGAGAAGTAGAATGACAACACACCTAGTTCCCTGCTCAGGAAAGGCAAGGACTGAAGACAGGAGTCCAAAGGAGGACCAATGCTTAACACACAAGAAGAGATGTTTCCAAGCACAACTACGGTTTAATCCAGTGCTGCTCCAGCTGGCAAGAGGGTTTTATGCTCTAAACCCCACCTTTCAATTCATATAAAGCCACAATCATGACATTGGCACCCTGACTCCCAGTAGACAAGTCATGTTAATAGCCTCCCTAATCTCTACGGACTTTTCTGAGAAATGCTTAGTAGTTAACTTCAAGGTGAACAAGCAAAGGCTATTCTGTGCCAGCCACCCCTTTGGGAAGCTTTGCTTTCATTTCTCAGCTGTTGAGCACAGAACAGAGCACACCATTTTCTGCTCCACAGGGTGGTACACAAACAGACTGTTGTCTTATTCCTCCTAAAGGCACAGAGGTAGGAACCCAAGTTCTGAGTTATCCCAAGGGACTTGGCTAGGTAGCTGCTATTACAAAACAAGTTGCTGAAGCACAGGACTCCACTCACCTTTCCTTCCTGAATTACCCTGGCTTGATGGTTTATCAGTTACAGAACCTAAAGGGAAAAAAAAAGACATCTACTCAGATGCTGCGTGATCACACAGAACATGTAAAGTCACATTAATAGTCATATCTTAACCCACAGAGCGTCTGTTTTACTTGCCAACAGCTCAGTTTAGGATTCAGAAAGCCTGTAGCTTCAACCAACTGGGATAGCGTAAGGAAGTTTTATGTGTTAAGATGTTAAATCAGAATGAGAGTAAACAAGAAATCTTTAGTAGCTGCATCCAAAGATTTGAAAGAGCTCAACAGAGCAATGTGCTAGTAAGAAACCTGGAATAAATCCAAGGGCAAGGAGGAAAGATCAATAAGAGTCACTTTTTCGTTTGCAAATGTCAGGAAGAACAAATCAAAACCAGGTGGGGAGAGTGTGCAGGGAATGCAAAGGGCAGTATTCTAAAGGAAAGGGATTAAGTGGGACTATTTGCAGAAAATGGATTTCAACCAACCCCTGAACATCCCCAGCTGTTTGAAAACGGACACTGAATAAGAGCCAGCATGTGCTTAAGTAGAACACATTTTTTTTTAATATAACTTCGATCTTCATATGATTCTACACTTGTTTCTGCAGTTCACTTTAGTGCTTCACAGTTTTCCTCTAAAACTTGAACTGATAAAAGCTATTTGAACAAATCCATTACCAAAACAAAAATCTGACAGCTTTTTTTTTTTTCTTTTAATAGCTTTATTCCCAAGAAACTGATTTTTCCATGCACCATTACTAAAAAGTTCCAGGGATTACTGATCCTTCAAGAAACATGGATCAAAACTCAGCTCCAAAAGAGGCAACTGACAGGCCCAAGAGTCTGGTCAAGACAAATTCTAAATGTAAACTCTATTGCCCAGGCACTTTCACTTGCAGACCAGCTTCTCAGATCTGCTGAATTGCTAATAGGAGGCACATACCCAATATTAGTCATCACAGGCCTAACATCTGTGTGTCCTACAATACATCATGACTTGACTTCTCCTGGTTACACAATTTTATAAACAGCTAAAGTCCAAATGAACAGATCAGCAAAACTAAAACGTGCCCTATCAAAACTATATACTGTGAATGGTCAAGAAAGTAATTCTAAGGCTTAAACCAAATTACTGTAGCATTTCACCTTACACAAAAACTGGATATTAACCTTCTTGTCCTTCCATGTACCTGTGAAACACTAAGCATCCCCTCAAACTACACTGACTCACTGGTTCCCTGACAGTTCTCCCTCTCAACTCAAACACTGATGGCAAGTGACTATATGTGCTTATTACCACAACACACTCTACAGCCAAGAATGCACCGAGTAAGGTGAGAAGGATTAAAAACAAAGAAAATCAAAAATTTGACTGCTGTCATGCTCACATCAAGAGGCCAAACACTGCAGGGCCATATGAAAATGAGGGGCCAACCTCATGCCATACTGAATGGTGGAGGAAAAAAAACCAACCAAGCAACAACACTGTTTAAGTCCAGAAAATTATGGACTTGGGCCTAGTAACCCATAGAGTGTCAGACTGAGCACCCAGAGTATCTCACTTAATAAACCCATGAACCTGGCTCTGGACCTGCCTCTTGTGAGCTGTGGTGCAAAGCTCAGTGCTGTCCAGCCCCATAACACAAACATGACTATCCTGGAGCTGAGCAACATGACCAGAAGACTCATTGTAACAGCAGCACCCCAGATGTGGTGGCTACTAGTCAACAGCTACCAGTTTGTCACAGAACCACCTTACCAAACTTTTAACTGAAGTCACTCTTCTGGCAAAATGACTCCATGGCCCACTCAATGCAGCCCAAGAACCACTTCTTAAAAACACAGCTCATAGAAAAAAGTTATCCCATCTGTTACGGAATCTCCGGTTTTGGTGTACACAACACCGACTCTTGCCTTGGCTACCACAGACTGTGCACCTTAGTGGGTTTTCTGTGAGCCTTGCGGGAGTGTCTGTACCCTAACTGCAACGTGGACATGCCACAGTTCAAGCTCGCTTGCAACTTCCAAATGCCAGCAAACACACAGGGAGATACAAGCACAACTGCAGTGTTGAATCAGGTAAACTGGCCAAATCACCCAAAAAGCTAATGCCCTCTGAAGAGAACACATCCTCCCCAGTCCCCTCCAGTTATCAAGTTAGTGTTTGTTGAAGCCACTCCCACAGTACCTGAACATACAGGAGTTTTGTTCTGTACAGAAGAGCCGCTAATAGGCTTGCCATCAGGTGTCACACACCAGCAGTATCCAGTGTAGGTATGGCACTGCACCTGTTTGATAAAACAAAGAGCAGGCATTTCATTTCTCACTCTATCACCCACCACTTTTATTATAACCCAGCATCTTAGTGGAAGTCCCAACGCAGACACATCCCAAACACATGCTTCAGAGTGAGGTGGTCACACAGGAGAGTATCTTTGTTATCTTTTCTTTCTCTCCTCACCTCCCTCCCCAAAGAAAGGTTCTTTTACCTACTCCAATTCCTTTAGCTGCAAGTCAGGAGGCAAAAGTAGTCATAGGTAGTCAGCCGAGCACACTTCAGTTTAGGTATGCAGCAGTTGTGTCTCACAGCTCATTCCAACCTCTGCTAAATCCCATTTACTATTTAGCATTAAATAATACCCACTGCATCCCAGCTGGGCTGTGGAAAGACCACCCTCACCCAATTCCACAGCCACTGCTCAAGAACAGGATCTGTGGGTGTTTTGAGAGCGTTTTTTTCCAGCCATGTTTACTGAACGAAGCAACACTGGCTTGTTGTGTTAACAAAACTCCTCCAGATAGATTTAAGCTCTCTTGTTACTATGTCAACCTAGGCAGTAGGAGCAAGATCCAACATGCTCACTCTTCATATATTGACAAGGGCTTAAGAGTATTTGATGAAGGTTCTAATGAGCCAAAAGGTATGCAGCATAAGATTCATCTTGCTTAAGTCTAAACCTCTGCTTCTAAACTGAACATCTAGAGTTGCCCAGTTCCTTCCCTCATGACAGAGACACCAGAGTGACTAGTTCAGATGTGGATCTCTAAAGTAAGGATAGATAAATCCTGATCTAGAAGACTCGTCTTGGTAACACCTATGCAGATATTAGTTCAGTGGCGTTATAGTTTCATCCAGTTTAATAAATCTAATCACAGCCTTTGCCTCAGCTTTCACAGAGTGGTCAGCATTTGGATGAAATCTGGGATGCCTTTGACTTCCCTTGAGACAAAAAGTGATCGTCATGCAGGCGTCTGTGTAAATACCAACTGGTTCCAAAATCCTGTCTAGCAAACATTCTCAGTTGTGGCTGAGTGTGCACACCAGCCCTTCCAGCATCTTTAAATGGTATAGAAATGCCTACATCCCTATAAGCTAGAGATGGCTTCTTCAATGCATTTCTGGAAAAAAAAGTCATGAAATGAGATCACTTCATAAACTCCTTTATTTTTTATTTGTAAATTGAATTCTGACCATTCTCTTTTCAAGATGCTCATTGAAGCCAATTCCCCATTCCGGTCATCTCTGCACAGAAAAGAATGATGGGGTGTTTGTGCCATTCCCTTCATTAGGGATCCTTCAGAGCTAAACCAGTCATTCCCCCTTGCTGACAGCTGGCTTCGATTCCCTAAGGTAGCAGAGTTTGTTCAGAGACTTAACAGTCTTTTTAAAAGGCTTTGAGTATCACATAAAACATGATCTAAGAGCAATTAGAACATGGTACCATGTGTTTATCTTGGGCTTTACTAAAGTGCAAATCAATCATTTTGCCTCAAGCAAATTCACTTTTAGCAGCCAAAATCAACAATATTCATGTACCCATGTTAAAGTCACTGTCCCTGCTATCCACACACTTTCTTGTTTCCCCCAATATATCACAAAATTGCTTGCAAATTACTCAAAAGCACTATGACTATAAATAGAAATATTTTGCAACTTGATTATTGCATATTCCTTGATATAATCAATTGCACATTCAAAACAAGTGTGATGAAACTGCTTGGGTTTGTGTTTAGTGTTTATCTCTGTTGATCACACACACATTATTGCATTCCCAACAGCACAAGACAGTGTCTTCACATCTGAGCATTAATTTCAAAAATTTGCCCAGAGATGAAGCCAAATTCCAGGCTAGTCTTCAATTTGTAAAGCAAGACCATTCCATGTTACATTACAGAAAAAAAAATCCAGTGTACTCAGCACTAAAAAAAAATGATGTGTTAGTGACTTGACAGCCCTTCAGCCAAGCCTTCAGAAAACAACAAAGCACATGTCAAGAAGTCAAAAAAATATATTGACATAAATTTAGGATAGATGCATTAAGTAAGAGCATATTATGCTACTATTTCAATGGAGAGTTACCAATCATATACAATCATTTATGCAAGCCAAGCACTTCATATTCATAAAAGCAAAGTAGTTTTGTAAATAACTAAGCTAAAGAATGCTGGTCTTCCTTGGACTGATGTCCCATGATCTTTTCTTACCACTGCTGCCATTAAAAAAAAAAAAAGACAACTCAGGTTGACAGCACTTTCACAACCCCATGTTCTACTGCAGCAACAAAGAACTTCCCTACTACACATAATAGGAGCAATTAAATCTCAGCCCTTATCCTAAAGGACAGACAACTATGCATGAAAAACAGACACTTTGGAAACCTCAAAAAATTACTGCAGTTGGCTCTCCTGAACATCTTCATGTCGAGAGATGTTACCTTTCACCATGAAACCTGACCAGATCCCAGCATATTCAGGTGTCATAAGTGGCCTACAGCCTAGGGTTTGCAGGTTAAAGGCTGGGGAAAGAGACTGGCATACTTTTCATCAGTTACATAGCACTGGTACAGCACTGAAAGCGTAAAGGCAATAGCTGATCAGTACTGTTTCTAAACACTGTGTAAACACATACTCTGTAAAGCTTCAACTATGCCAGAGCACCTATAGTAAGAAATCTTGAAAATTCAGGTGTTTAAAGTTTTCTAATGATCTTTGGTTTGAATTTTTGTTTTTAACTACCAGTTAAATCTTCTACCTGAAATTCAACTTCATTCTAACCCTACTTCCATAGTAGCAAGATTTGTAAATTCTGTTACACTCAGAAAAGTAGCCATGTAAGTGACACCTGTTACTGCACACATCTAATCTTCAAGTTATTGAGTTAATTCAGGCTCTACCAAAAGACATGTTAGAAAAGTGTTTGGCTTGCTTTAGCTCTCAGTCTTCTAAAGCTAAACATTGTGTCACAGAAAATAAATGATCAATTTTATATACAAAATACTTGATTGCTAACCAAGCTGCAACTACAGAACATTTATTACTTCTGGAAAGGCAGGTGACAGGTTTTGACATCTGAAATTAACATACACATGTCCAACAGCTGAACATTTTAAGTTAAACAACAAGGATTGAGGGAATTAAAACCTGCAAGTAACTTGATGTCATCCAACAGACTGTCCATTACCATCTACACTTTCAAAAAAATCAAACTACAGTTTAAAGCCCTGCCAAGCACCCAAATCCCTGATTGTACACTGTTCCTGTATTTCAGGGGTGAGAGATATGCTATCTTTGCCTCAACTGAAGGATAAAAAAGCATGAAGGACAGACCCAACAAAAATTTCTCTGCCACCATTGCACAAAGTACAAGTGTAGCAGCAGCTCCTCTATTCCCCCTGCCGCGAAGATGCGTGAATTCAAACAGCAGCTAACCTACTAGCCACCAGCCCCATGAACAGACACCTGCTCTATCCAGCTCATTACAATATGAAAACATTTAAAGTGTAGTCACCAGCAGACAACTCTGCCTCCTCATTTCCCAAGGGAAAAAAGATGCTGTGCAGGTTTCTTTGGTATCTCACTGGCAATGCCAGAATGAGATTCCAAAGCAGCCCAAAGCGAGCAAGCAAGCAGCTGCACTGGACAAAGAAGAATCAAGGGGTTGTTTCTAGAAGATAAACTGGAAATGGGAGAGAAGTTGCATGCACATATATGAGGGAGAGAGTGGCACTGCTGAGGGCGATTGCAGGCAGCAGAGCTTCTGCCCACACTCCGTGTGTGTGAGGCAAGGCTCCAAACCCTGGCTGCACTGAGGTGCTCCTTGTAAACACTGTAAAAACAGCTAAATAAGTTGTTCCAAGCCCATAGGTCATCTGGTCTGACCCAGAGAGCAGGAGCTGCAGTGTCACATAGCAATCCTTTAATCAAGCCTTTCCTTTGTTCAAGCCACTGAGGCTCATGTAGAAAGTGCTCTGAATCCAAGTTAGTGGCACACGATCAGCACAGTGGCCTGATGGCTATCTATCCTAACTCTAAGTGGTGATGCTTCTGTTCTGATTTAAATGTCTTGCTGTACTGCTTAGACACTGGATCTTGTCATACTTTCTGCTTAAGACCCAGTTGACTATTGTCAGAAGCCTGCCTTGCCTTAACAGACAATTTTAAGGAGCTATGAATCAGTCTGCGTCTTAAGTTTGAGCTTCTTTGGGACTGCAGTCCCTTAAATTACTTTCTGTTCCCTGTTCACATTTAATTCTTCCCAAATGATGTTGTGCAGACAAATATTCCCACCAGGGCTTTATACAGCAGCCACCTCCCTCAAGTCCATGCACCATTCAAGAAATGCTTGCTCCACAGGAATTTCACTGTTCATATAACCGGGGAAAGAATCAATTTGCAGCAAAAGAATCTTAGCCACGGTCAAGGGCATTCCCAATACACACTCATGGTATGTGAACCATTTTAGCTTAGGAGAGGGACCCCAAAGAGACATTCTCTGCTTCTGAGACAGAATGTGACCCTTTAAAGTTAAGAATGGTCTTACATTGTCACTTTTCTTAAAGATGGCCACTCCTGCTTTAAGAATCTGTTCCTTTGCTCTCAACTGGTACTTTACAGAAATGCCATATATAATCAAAGTTGCTACCCTCCTTACCATCCATAGGTTGTCTTTAGCTCAATATACAAATGAGAAACAAGAACTGCAGGGAGAAAGGAAGTGAATAGGTAGATAAATCTGCAGAGCAGTATTCGGAGAGCTCCAGCTACAGTCTTGTATACAAGGGATGTTTTATTTTAAAAAGCCAGAACCATCTACTAATTAAAGCCCAGATTCTTCATAAAGAGTTTCTTTAGCAAGACAAACTGTGTTCTTTCCTTGTGAAAGGACAGGTTAAGTCCTTGAGAGCTTAGCATTACTGGAGTATAAGCACTGAATAATGGAATAATAGACGGCACCCAGGGAATGCAGGACATGTCTACACAGTGCCCCGCAGCACCGTGCTGCATTAAGAAAGGAGTTTGTAATTCTGCCCAGCATCATGCTACACTAGCCAACGCGGAGGAACAGACTTGGATCATGAAGTCACACTGAAGGCTTAGAAGGTTGCCCATGTCTTTAGAAAGCGGTCCATTTGTGGGACTTGGAAAAAAGCAGTACTTTATTAGGGCCCATAGCAACAGTTTCATTCCATCCTCTGCTAATGCACGTACAGAGATCGTTCTTTCCAAACAGACTTGTAGTAGCAGATGGGGGAGTACTCTGGAAGGTATCTCATAACAGAAAACCGCTCTGACAATGTCAGCCCACTCTCTGATCCCATCACAGGGCAACAGGTTTGACTGATGCACATGCTTTAAGACAAATCTCAGTGGTGCATCGTAACCGCAGCTGCAGTTTTGAGAGCCCTAAACTCAAAGAAGCTCTCCAAGGAGACTTGCGCTCAGCCACTTGTGTGCAGACTTGCAAGGAAAAGAAACCACAACTATACAGTGGAAGATGGTGGCAAATGGCAAGACATACACCACATGAGCCCCACAAGACTACACCCCCAAAGCATGGTTAACATCCATGTTCCTATTAGTCTGTCTGAAACAGATCACGTTTAAAACCTCAGCAACCTTTCCTAAAAAAAACTGCTTGGGGGAAAACTATGAAGAATGCAAGTCTCTCAGCCCATGGCAACAAGCCCAATGGCACTAGGCAGCAAAAGAAAGTGTGCAGATTACCCAATAGAGCCTGTTGTTTATGAAGAACAGATCACAGCAGGTTAAGTGCAGCATGGAAAGGGAATGGCATTTATGCAAAATACGGCATAACAGCAAAAAGGAGAGAGCAAATCTTGGGAACAGAAACTGGTTTTAGTCATGTCCAATTCTGCACAACAGTAAGTGACCTCAGTTTTACACAATTAATCAAATTACTCATATCAAATAAACATTCTTATGTCATGAATAACTCAAATTTTAATCTGCGTGCTTATATTACTGTGGGCTAAGTGCAGAGAGCTTTTGTTATAGGAAGTAATATTCCACACAAACTGAAATATAAAGAAATAGCAATTTTGGAGCAATCCATCAGGTCTGCTCTCACTTACAGCCATCCCTTCATGCCTGCAATGCCACTATCTCTTTCATGCCACATTTTCAGGTGTGTAAGCAGATCTAAAAAGGGATTTGATAAGATCTTCACCATACACACGTCCCAGAATAAGGGAAGCAGTATACATTGTGCATAGAAACAGTTATGAAAACCAGTGAGTTGACAGGTGCCTGCTCATCTTCATGCAGTACACAAAACCCATTATAACTAGGCATGCCTTGGAAAACTGGCCATCCAAGCAACAGAATCTGTGGCAACACTTCAGTCTAGATTTTACAATTAATAAACAGGTGTTTAAAAGATATGTCTTTTTAAGGCAGGGTTTAAATGCAAGCTAATCCAAGGTCTTTGCCTTCAGGTTCCCCTCCCTTTCACCCTTGATACCACATCGAACTGTTGGGTCTCAGAGCCAGTTCCCCTTCAGGGAAGCAGGAGGAGATAAGGTGAGCATGGTCTCCACACAGCCGCTGCCCCACGCAGCACACACTGCTGGTCACAGAACAGCAGCACAGCTATGTCCAATTCCCCACCCTCCAGCCCCATCCAACTCACGGTGGATCCAGCCCCAAGTTCAGTTTTGTACTGCGTGCAATTCCAGGAGCTGGAAAGGGCACTGCAACTGCTTTCAGAGCGAACAGCCTCACTTAGTGCTGCTTCCAGTGTTTACCCAGAGTGATTGCAATTTAGTTTCTAACCAACGGGATGATGATAAACCACAAAAGCAACAGTTCAACCTGGTTAAGATCAAGCAGGTTCTGTGAACATATAGTTGCCACTACCAAATGCAGCTCCCAAACCTGCACAGTTCATGTTTTTCACTACTGCAAAACTTTCAAGAATTTCCAACAATTAATTAGACAAAACCCCAGATCTTTGAAGTCTGATGGCAACCATGATAACGTAGATGCATACACAGTAGGTGTTCAGGCCCACAAGAGAGGCTCAGCTCAAGACCTGAAAGCAAGTAATCTACATCTTTAGTGCTACAATTAAGACTTTTGATATTCTTTAATCTATGCATGCATCTTTGTTTCCCTTCCAATCAGAATTTTTCTTCTATCCAAAATATTCCTCCAATAACAGTTACATAGAAGGGGGAAGTTGTTGAAAAAATTTCCCTAGCCAACTCTAATACAGGGTATACCCTGAAGCGTACGCATCTGCTTAGATTGTTGTTGGGATGCAGATTCAAGGTTGAAGAACATAGTGGCTATTTCTCCTAGAAACTGCATTGAGAGATGGTACTCCAGTTCTGGACTTCCCAACTGAGATCCTGGAATTTGGATGGAGCAACTCTGGGTACTGAACCAGAATAAACTAATAACAGTTCAGAGCTGACTTCAGCAAAGCCTCAGGGACTTCAAGAACTGGCCTACACAGCTTCCCCACAGAGCAGAAGCTGGGGTGGCCAATTCTCTGCACAAGAGATGCAGTATCCAAACGCCTCTACCAGATAAGATCTGTTCCTGAGTTGCTGGAAGCAAAACCAGTTTGGACCATTCACCAAAATTCTAATTTTTATACATCGTTTTAAAAAATCAAGATTTAATTAATTTGGACCAGAAGTTAAAGGAAATATTTGTCTCAAATGCAGGTTGAAACCAGTTAGCTTCCTTGGACATTGTTTTTCACTCACATCTTATGCAGAGACAATGACCTTAAATGCTGCAATATAAATGATCAAGCTGATTCCTGAGGTATGTGGAACATGAAGTATTTTTATGAACCAAGGAATGATATGAATTTCAGTTAATTCCAGCTACAAAGGGATCAGAGGCTTCCTTCACCGTGCCAGGTAAAACAAAAGAATTTTAGTGTTCACAGATAGAGGAAGAATGTGAAATATCGCTTGGCTGCCAGCTCAAAACACACAACTTTGGTAAGCAGTTTCATGCTGCAGAAAGAAAAGAGGCCCAGCAACTGCTCTGCAATCCAGACACCAGTACCAACCTTCCAAATAACTCCGTCTGAAACGAAGCTTTATCAACTGCGCTCTCAAGTCCACTCTCCAGAAGTCTGATGGACAGCTGACAGACACTGCAAAGCCAGCTTTCCTTGCCCCTTTACTTGAACAAAGTTTAAGATGGAACACTCAGTTGGTCCTCTGTGCTAGACTGTGTAAGTATTCCCCTCCAGTGCCAACATAACCTGGGCAGCTCCACACAAAATCAAATCTCAGCAATTGAGAGTGTAGTCAGTCTGAAAGAAGCTGCAGCCACCTTCTCTTACTCCCAACGTTCCCAAGATGGTCCACACTGTACGCAAATGATGCTGCTCCAAAAAAGTATGCAAAGTTGGCAGGATGGATAAAACTCGTCCCACTTCACCATCAAAAAAAAAAACACCAAAGCAAAAACACTCCCACACACCAGATAATGGGAGGGTAAAGCTGAGGAGGGGAATAAAAATTTTTGGTGGGTTATCATAAAAGCATCTTTCCTCTCCTCTTCCCCCAGGCATCACCAAGTGTTTGAACCAACCCCAAAGCCTGTCTCATCTTTCTGAAGCCAATATTGATTATATTTTGGAATTTATTCTTTTTTCCTTCAAAAGACTTTGCAAACAATATCTAATGAATCCTAAAATTTGAGGCACAAGATCTCTAGAGCAGTGGTAGATATAGGGAAGCTAAGGCAAAAAGTTGTGTGATTTACTTCAGTTTTCAAAGTAGAGGTCATCAGGGTTGCAGGATTTTGGCTGGAGATGCATGCTAAACTGACCAAACAGCATACCTCTCCTACTTGTTTGGGAACCGCGCATGAGGCATTTTTAAACAGCCAGTTCAGTTAGCACTGGGACACTACTCAATATGCTAGTGCTAGCAGAACCAAGCATCACCCATCAATTCTACCCTGCCTCAGAAAACTACTCTTCCTCCCAAAATCTCCTTCATGAGGGCTTTTTTTGTTGTAACTACTTCAACTTCTCTGGAATTCTGAAGGATGCTTAGTGACCAGGACTGACAATTCACAGATAAAAAGGCCAACAAACCATAAGACTCCTCTGCTACCCCTGCCCGAGATAATTGCTTCTCAAGAGAAGCAGCATTATTAAACTGTCCACACTCCTAGCGCATCATTTAGTTCCAGTAAGTGAACAGTGAAGAACCAAAAATCCAAACAAAGCCATCTCATCACCTCTGCCATACACCCAAACCGCAACAGGGCAGAGAAGTGGAAACAGGAGTCTGTTACTAACAAGTACCGTACAGAAGGAAGGGGCTCAATAGACTACTTTTTTGCTAGGATAGATGAAGCACAGGTAACAGCAAAAGCAGCCTGGTCCACCCTGTTCTGCGTGAGCCACAGCTCTCTTAGTCTCATCTTCAGGGGAAAATTAACCTCCCCTGCAACTTGCTTTTGTATGTGCTATGCTTGCAGGTTGTCATTGGTTGCTGTGACACTGGAGGTGGATGCCATCACATATGCACATGGCTTAATGTATGGTGACCAAATTAAAGCTTCCAGTTGATTAAACAAGTCCCCAGCTTTCAGTACTTTTCACCTGAGTAACACAGTGTGCACCCATGCTGCTGTCATCACTTGGCTTATATGCCTTAACAGCGAACCTCAGGCAGCCACTGGGATCGCGGCGGCAGGAAGCCTTACCTGCGTAAATGATCCATCCTCATTGCATTCTGGGATGAAGACTGCTTCCTGGGGCTTCTTTGCCTGTTCCAGTGCTTGAGCTCTCTCTAATCGACACTTGCTTTGGCCAGCATCTACAAAGATAAAAGCGAAAGTCAGATTGCAAACACCATTTGGCCTCTTCAAAAGCTACCAGATGCGCCACACAGCTGCAGGGGGGAAAACCCAAACAAACATATACAAGGCATCAAGGATCATTACCTGCACATTAATGAGGCAGCTAGGGAGTTAGTACTCATGTACCACAGAAAAATATGAACCCAGACAATCAAACTACAATCCAGTTAATGACTGGAGTTGCCTAATTCCCTAGGCAATAGTACGATCATCCAAGGGCTCTGGAAGCTTCTTCCAACAAGTGCTGGAGCACAACATCCACACAGTAAAAAGGCCTTTCTGGAAGGAGCTGTGTTTGTGTTAATATTAAACAGCCTGAAACAGGACAGCTGAGCATAAACCAAGTAGTTTAGGCCCAGAAGTCAAAGCTTCTTCACTGAGCAACTCTCCCAGTAAGATGCCGAACTAACCAGCCACTCATCTGAACTTCCACCTTTGTGTGTTCAGATGAGTAGATGTGCCATTACCTGTGCTTTCCTGAAAGCCAGCTTATACCTCTGGTCCCAGAGCTTACAACCAGGTGTGCATTATACTGTCTCATATCGGTTATTTTGCTACCAAGAAAACACACTGCTCTGCAAGTCAACTTGAAGGTGTAAAGATAAAGCCCTGCACTTATTTCAGATGGCAGCATGCAGCATGACCTTAATCCTTCCAGGTCTAGCTCACTGTTAGAGCTTAGACCCAGATAAGCCTGACACTGCTGACTAATGGGTCAAAAAGAGTTCTGCCCTGCAGAGATACAGATTGACTCTGTTTACATTTAAAAACATGTCTAACAGTACAGCTGTTCAGTCCAGAAAGAAAACAGCAAACATCTGTTTCCATTGGACTGAAACTGGGACTAGCACCTTCTTTTTCCCCTGAATCCACTGGCTGAAAGATTTTCAGTGGAGAAACCACAAGATCTGATCATCAGAATCTTTCAGCAGCACCACAGTGTGATCAAGGTTGAACCCCCTGTTCTACCAGGCACAGAAATCACATCAGTTTTTAAAAAAAAAAAAAATCCCATGGGGCCCCTTAAGATTCCATATACCACTTCATATATCCCACGAACTTCAACAACAGATTCACTAATACTAGCACTGAGTTAGAAAGCCAGTCCTAGTTCTCAGATCAACTGAATTCACATTACATGGCAATAGAAGCCATTTCCATCTAAGCATATGGAGATGCTGAAACCTGTGACAGTGCTGCAAATAGTTTTGATAAAGACATAGACCAAAGCTTTCAAGCTGAGTGCTTTATTTACACAACTGATGACTCGAGACTAAGCTTCCATTCTCCCAACATGGTTACACTTCAAACATCTCACATTACTCCTCAAGAAGGATTTCACAAGTCTGAAATCATGGAAATAAAATGTTTCTCTTTGGAAAAAAAGTCATTATTCATAGCAATAGCATTCAACATAGATGCTTACAGTTTAGGCACTGGGTTACAAAGTAAGAAAGCCTAGATCGACTCTGTCACTGACCCACTGAGTGACTACAAGTCAGTCACCTCACCTCCCTGTGGCCTTGTGTCCCTTCTGGCCTATGTCACTCTTATCTTCAGTCTAATTTTTCTGTGGGGTGCTCACACAACACCCATAGCACATGGAGCTTTGATCTCAGTTGGACCTACTACGAGCTTGTATAAAGAGCAAGATTGTTATTCACAGAAGGAAGACTTTTTTGAATAAGGTTTATTCAATAAAGTTTACACTGAATTTAGAACAGCAGTGGGTTTTTTTAATTAGCCATGATATATTCTCTAAGCTGGAATTTCCTTTTTCCTTCCCCACTTGCTAAAGCGACCAGATGATCAGACCTTGTTCACACACCTCCATTGGAGGCTGGTCCTGCCAGCAGTACTGACCCTTCCAGCACATGCTCGTTCTTTCAGCTGGAAAGGAAGCTCTGGCAATGCTGTTAATAGGAACACCTAGCTATCACCTGCAGATCTCCTGTTCAAGCTTAAGGGTCTGATCTCGCTTGGCATGACATCGGACATTATTACAAAACCAGACGGTGTGGGCTGCACCTTCTGTTTTATAGCTAGCTGTCTGACTAAAAACACCTTCCAGTTCTACTTCACCGGAGACAACTAAGTAGCAAAAAAACCAGATCTTCATGTGTAAGGAAAAAATTTCTCACATGACAATCAAAGCACAGATTCACAAGCTGAGTGTGTTTTCCAGCCTCCTTATCTGAGGATACAGGACTGCAGACAGGCATATCTGGTTCCTCTCCTGAACATAAAACAGAAACTTAAAGCATTTCCACAAAGCATCTACTTCTTTAGTGCTGCCATACTCAAATACATGGCCAGAACTACATCCTTCACCACACAGCTGGTAGGAACAAACATGTTGTGCTATCTCCTGCAGTACAAATGCATTAGGAGCCCAGGCAGAAGGAAGACTAACTCAAATCTTGGTTCAATCTGTGTAATGAGCAGAAAAAAAATGCACACAGTCAAGCCCTTACTCTCAGGGGAAGATAATGTTACTGCTAAGGTGACCGTGTCCCTCCTGGCAATTTTAACTGGCCTTTACAGATGGAACTCTCTACCACCCAGTAGACTGCACAGCCTAGCACACCACAGCATTTAAGAGCTCATCATTATTGCAGCATCCTCTTTTGCAATTCAACCCTTGGCTCAAGTGATCGTCTCTTCACAAATTACTGCTGAATAGCAGAAAAGACAGACAATTTTTCTCCTGTTCATCATGAACACTCAGCCCTGATTACTTCTCCCATCCTCCCTCATTGATTTCCAAAGGTCATTGTGCTGGTTTCAGGCAGGAACAAGATCCTTTTCTTCACGGTGCTGTTGGCTGGCCTGGAGCAGCTGAGGAGTGTTTCTTTCCCTGGTACATCAGGCTCAGTGGTCAGGCTGGGTGAATGCACAGTTTTGGAGGTGGGAAGTGGCCTTGGGGGAGTTGTTAAGGCTTTGGGCTTGCTTGATAGCTGAGTCGTTAGCTCTTTTGTTAGCTTTTGGGACCGTGGTTTAATCACTTAGTAGTATTGTTAGTATTAGTAATAATATAAGTGAAAGTTATAGTGATAAGAACAATTTATCTCAACTTTACAAGCTTTCCTTGTCTTTTCCTCTGACTCTCCTCCTGCACTGGGGGAGGAGGGGGAGGTAAGTGAGCAACTGTGTGGTACTTAATTGCTAGATAAGGCTAAACCATGACAGTCATGCCAGTCCTTTCACAGCCTTGACTTGGAACAACCACCTATATATTGCACTGGCTGCAGAGGTGTACACATACCACTATCTTTGTCTGTCATTTCACAGCTCAGTTCCAGTAAAAACAGTGCCTTGAATATCAACATTTACCAGTTTGTTTTTAAAAGGACTGTCAATCCTTCTCTTCCTCACTCCACAGGCTGGTATTTTTATAATGTTTGCATCAACATGTGATTTCAGTGGGATGACTTCACCTTGCTATTTTTGCTTTGGTAATTAGAAAATGTAAAATATTACATAAGTGCCAAGTGTTAAAAAGGAGCTGCTAAATAGCTCACCCCAAATAAGATACATGATAAATTTTACTAAAGCCTGATGTTATGATGTAGGTTCATATACCCTATTCTGCATTTTGATTGTTTACCTGAGTGTTTCAGCACTTTTTTTTCCCCTCTTCTTAGAAATGTCCTCTGGAGTATCAAAAACACCAAGCTTATAACACAGAATGGTATTAATGCATTCCAGTTTCACAGTCCAGACAGACTAAATAAGACTTTCTCCCCTCCCTTACATAAGGTGAAAAAACAAAAAAACTTTTTAAAATCAGAGATGTTTAATAATTTGACTTTAAATATCTTCAGACTTAGGACAGATTTACTGCAGCTCAGAAAGCCGCTTTTTAAAGAAAGTTCATTCTCAAGTTGGTAGCTGGCAACAAGGAGATTGTGAACTACAAATTATGTTTGACATCAGTGACCTAATCTGAAGAATGCAGGTGCACATAATTTTGGATTTTGCAACGATGTTGGCTAGTTACCATGGTTGATCTTATCCATGAACAGTTTATTCAAATGAGACCACCATGTCCCTCATAATATACACAATGCACTCTTGAATAGGCCCCAAGAATTCCAGCATCCTGTCTTCAACAGGCAGAGGCAGTTTTGACACCACACAACATCATGGTATAAAAACACAAGCTATCCTAATAATAAAGTAAAACATCTCCAGGCATCCACATAACACCAGCAACAAATCTATATGATGCAACCACAAAAATCTAGCTATTTAATTTTACTTTGTTTTTATCAAAAGCTCAAAGGACAAAAATTCATCCAAGCAGCTTTTGAACTATTTCTAGTTCCATTAGGTAACTGTCTCACATACAGGCCAGGTCCCCGCCAGGCATGAAGCGGTCCAGCTACACTGAAGTCAGCAGAGCCATATCCATTTACTCCAGCCAACAATCTGACCTGTGTCTGCATAAGAGGCAAAAATGGAGCCTGAGCAAGCTACAGAAAACACACCCATCTGTCCCACAGGGCATCAACCATTCTCCACTCTCCCCATTGTTTCTCACTTCATTTCTGACAAGTCCTACACCTGGAATCTCCAGCTTCTTTCCTTTCACACTTACATGCTTTGCTCCTTCTTTGATACCCACATACCATTTCTACTCCAAAGTTCCTTAACTTGTTTGGAGCATACCTGAAAACATGTCTAAATTTGCAAAGTGATTGAAAGTATCTTTTCAGATTTTCTTGACTAACTGCGGCCAAGGAGGAACCCACTTTATTCTCCCTCAAGTAGAAATAAAAAGGTTCAAAGAAAAACACACATTGATCTAACAAGGAGGCTAAAGAAAGTGTGATTTCAAAATATCTCCTGTTCAACAAGAACAGTAGGTAGAGGAGAAAGATTACCTTCAAACAGCCCATCACTAGTCAGGGGACCTTCCAGCACATTAGCCAGAAGCTGTGTTTGTTTAGTTGTCCCAGGAGATGGGCTGAAGACCCCTGTTACAATTTCCACCAGTAAGCCCCATTCTACATAGTGACTTGTGATTTAAGAACAAGCTCTATACCAGCAGACTTTCAAAACCAACCAATATAAATCTAATGGGAAGTTAAGAACACTCCCACCCCTCTTTTTTAATTAAACGGGCCAAACAAGTTCCTAGAAACCAACCAGTTAACACAGAACTTAAAGGGGCTTTAAGCCACAGATATCCAACATACCCTAACAATCACTGCATAACCTTGACAGCTTGCCAAGACCCAGTATGCATTTGTCCTTCATCCCTGCAAAGGTTCTGAGGCAGAACTCTTATTTGACATCAGATCTTGAGATGCCTGCTGACAAAAGATCCAGGTACAAGCGCTTTGCTGTGTATTTTACACACAGCAATGCCATCTGGAACTATTCTCTGGAATCTCAGTGAGGCTCCATTTGTCATGGATGCCATGGTTTGATCATTTTAAGCTACGCCTGACTTTTAACTCTTTGCGATGTGTTAGCAAGGGTTCGGAGGGAGTTCAGATAATTTAGTGCTGAAGGAATTTCATTGAAAACACACGTGAGGAAGCTAACAAGGAGCAAGAACTGAATAAGAATTATAGTTCCCAAAGGGCTGGCAAGATTTCATCTTTAAAAGGTCCTCAGCTTCTTGAGAGAGAGTAGAGAGCTAAGCTGAATCAAAAAGCTTTCTTTCTCACTATGGAAACCACTCTGCTTGCCTTGGCACAAGCACAGTTCAAGTTATCACCATATGAAACTGGAAACCTATGGTAATCTGGGGTACAGAGCTATGCCTTGCTGTCTAACATATACTTCCTCTTTTCCTTATTTTAGATACCTGGGTTTCCCCCCTCCCCTTCAAAGAAGGAAGCACAGGTTAAAATTATTCATTTCATAAGGATAAGTCTTGGATATGGTATCCATCACAATTGTATGCGACTGGGGTCAATGGTCCATGGGATCCCTTCCAGTTCCATGGGAGTTATCCTGTAGAGCATCCCTACCATGCAGAAGGAATTAAGCTGTTCATGGTAAACCTGGTGCCCTACTGCAGCTGTAGAAGGTGCTCAAACACTGCTGGTGATACCTTCCTTTGTGCAAGTACAAGACAGGGCTGGCTAACTACTTGTAGTTGGGCACACCTGCCTCACAATGGTCTGTATTTGCCAAGAACAGTAATCATCATGCACAACTAGAGGTCATATTGCTAATATAACTAGAAAAACTAAACATTAAAGCCATAAGCAAACACATGAAAACTACCAGCAAGGTTAAACTTGATTGTGACAGTTAAAAGAATATTCCTACTTCCCAGGGACTTGTGGGAGCACTAACGGGTTAGAAGACTTGTAGTTGTCAGATATTCCCAAGGTTATTAGGTATAGTACCACAGGGTAAGAGGAAAAAAGAAAAGAGAACACAAGTCGTTTCAGCTAAACATTTCAGTTGTGTTAGAGAGAGCAGACAGGAGAGTATACTTTACCTGTGCTCAAGACCAAAAAGTCCTTAGTTACTTCTTTGGGACGCAAAAGAAGTGAAGTGCCATATAAACTGGCACTGTTCAGTCAGTATCAGCCATGGAGTTGCTTAGCTAAGCCACTCCACTCAAGGGATGAAAGCAAAAGCAGGACTCTCACCCTATGGCTTCTTACTGTGATACTCAAAAATGCAGCACTTCAAGAACAGCCCAACTGCTTCTTGGGCCTGGGGAAGAAAGCCTCTAGGCTTCCAGTACTCAGAAAGCAGCAGGATTGAAAGGTCTTTCTGTGCTATGGCAGAGAAGCTCCCATAAAGCAACCCAGCAGTGGTGAGGAAGAAAAAAAAAGAACTAAGCTTTTTTCTCCCCCAATGAGAAACTGTTTAAGAGTAGTATTTGAGGTCATGCTCATAATTCACCCAAACTATAAAGCTTGTCAATACATTGGAAATGGGTTTCCCTTTTAGAACAAGTAATTCTGACAAAGATACATTTTTATAATAGTTAAAAGCCTTCATAAACAAAACTCAGGCTTAAACATACACCTGGTTATCCTTCCACAGGAATTTTTAATTAGTTTCTCCTGTCACTTTAACCAATTGCTAAAACCATCTGCCCTCTGAGTCAATTGTGCTCTCAGAAAATGCACTCGATCTGATTTTTCTCTCCACTGCAGAAGCAAACCACTTGCATAACAAGACACCAATATTAGTTTAAAAAGTTGCATCTTCAGACTATGCTGAAGAGCTGAATTGAGAGAGAAACAATATTTTCACCGAAGTGTATATAACAGTAAAGAGGCCATGTAAAGTCTTGCACGCATCCTATCTTAATTAGCTCAGCATAGAAAGACTGTATGTAGTAAAAAGGACTAGACATCTAATGTGCACTGCATGTTCTTCCCCACACCACATTCCTATCAAAAGGTATCTCAACTCCTCACCGGCACAGGTAGCAAGGAAGCTCTCTTTAAGGATTTCATTTTGTACTTCCACGGGGCCAGCTCCTTCCCTACATGCACATATTCTGGCCCTTCTTCAATGTCTGTGGCTCCTTTTGCCTTCTTACGTTGACAACTCTGTCAGTTCTTACTCCTGCCACCTAAACCCAGACTCAGACACCCATGCTCACATGAAGGCAAGATTTCAATCAGATTACTCATGGAGCACAGTTACTAAACTCAAGGGTTTAAGAATCCAGTTTCTTATGAGGTGGGACTCCCATTCCTCCCCTGAAAGGCATTTGAGATCCACCTACCTTTGCACCGGCCACGGTGTGTCACGCTCAGGCTTGACTCCCGGCACTTGGCTCTCTGGTAGTCGCACATGGACTCATATGTTCTGCCATCAGAGGCACAGAGGGGTTTGGACTGGGACCTGGAGCAATGCAGGTTACACTGAGGGTCTCTGTCACGGTCGCTTATTAAAAACTGAAGAAAGTGGAAAAAAGGAGGTAGGGAGAAAAGAGATATTGGTTTTGTTTGGTTTCCCAAAATGGAGCACAGTGTATTTTGGTTTTATGACAATAGCAATATGGTCTATAATGCAGTTTAAGCTGCCTACCAAAGCTGACTTTGCCTGAAGGGAACTTAAAATGAAACACATACATCTTTTTAAAAAAAAAAAAAAAGGGTCTTTGCCATTCCATTTTCTTTAATAGAACGGAAACATTACTCACTCTGCCTCACCTCCGAAAACATAAGATGTGCACAGCCAAACACAACCCACACGGGAAGGGCAATACTGAGTCACAACAGCCCAGCTTGCCCAGTGCCCCGCTCCAAACAATATCTGGTACTAGACAATTTTAGTCAGAGGTGCAAGAAACTTATCACAGAGGAACTGAAATAACCTATCAAGATTGGCCATGGCAGTTGAACCATGGCTGTGGCCAGCTTTGTATTGCCAGTTATTTGTTTTTTTAAAGCACTACATATGTCGTCTGTGAATACCACCTGCAACAGCATACCTGCACACTCCCAAAGCCACATTTTGTTCCTTCCCAATGACATCCTGCCCGGCTGGCAATCGCATTCCATACATCCCACAATCTAATTACACACTATGTGAAAAGCTATTTCCTTTCAGAAGTTTGAATTTGTCATCTTTCTGAATACCTCTTCTCCCAAGCATTCAGTTCAGATGCAGCCTGTTTTGTATAAACGTGGCACTCCTTTCTTGTCAGTCTCTCAAGTTGAACAACCTCAGTCTCCCAATTCCTTGCCCAGACAACATCCTCCATACCACCATCACCGCTGTTTCCCTTCTTGGAAGACAGCTTGACTTTTGCCTCACCTTTTGGAGATAGGGAAACCCACAATGTACATGAATGAACCCCCATTTTCTGTCCACTTGTTCCCTGCAATAGCCAAGTCTCATTCCCAGTTCATCCTGTCTTCCTGAGGACCCCAACAGCCAGTTCTCTTTCTATAACCATTGGAAAGTTTCACCAGGACATGACAATAGCAGCCCTTTCCACTTCCCATGCTACCCCACTTAGCGGTTAGTCAGTCATACCTTTAACTATCACCCAAACTCAACCACCTGCTCACAGGAAGATTTCAAGAGACTCTTGAAAGAAGTCCCATGAGGATTAAGCAAAGAAAATGGAAGTTAAACCTGCCTTGCACTTCCCTCCTTCCCAAGCTCCCATCTCTTAAGCCTCTCAGGAGCCTGGGGCAGGAGGGACCAGAGTTGCTCTCTAGCACACCAATAACTCAGCTCCCTGTCAAAGTGGCTATGAGCTCAGCAGTTCGGGGCCGGTTGGGAGTGGGCACTGACTGACAGCCTGCTTGCATGCACAAAGCCACGACTCTCCAAGTGTGTTGGTAGCTGGATGCCTTACAGGGAAGTGTGAGTCACTGTCATAATCACCTTGGTGTTACAGTTCCCTACAAAGCTGTCTGCTCTAGGCTTTGAGGTTAAAGCTGTTGAAAAAACATTGCCTGAAGCCTAGTTTGAGTTGGTTTTTAACCACTCCAAGAACAAGCATCTCTGAAATTTGTTTTTTTGACATTTAAAAAAAAACCTTCACACCCCCTTTCTCTTCTCAATTGTTTTTATCTCATTTAATTGGGAAGTTGGATATTTTCAGATAAAAACATATTAACTCTGTACTGTTGGATCTTATGAAGGCTCATGCATTACTGAAAACCCCATTTAAACATGACAGCTGAGAAAAGTAAGCAAGGTCTGCACTCATTTTAATTTGGGCGGGGCAAGCGGTTTTTTTTAAATCTCATCTGTCAGAGACATGCCAACATTTGTAACAGCACAGAGTTTTTAAAGTGTTTTTGTTCCTTTTCTGCAACACTTTCTATAACCTGGCAACACCTGTTCCAAATGGGAAATTGGAAGATTTAAACCTGAAGGCAATTTTAAATGGTTTATAGAGACCTGGACTAGACTACAAAAACACTGTAAAGCTGGACCAGATTTTTGCCCAGTTCTTGTCAGGGATTGACTATCACAAGTTAGCTTGGAATTGCTCTTGCTTTGGCTACAGTAATGTTTTTCTGTAGCCCCCAAGGTGCAAAGATCACCAGTGACTGTAAACATACAGCAAAAAGCAGCAGACTGAAGATGCTGAAGCCTTCTCCCAGCGTGTGATGTCAGAGACCCTCAAAGGCTTACAAGGCTTTTCAGCTGTCTGTTTATACAGACTTTAAAAGTCGAGCTGCCTGATAGCACAGTGTGGTGCAGATACAGCAATTAAATATTCAGTTAGACACAGAAGCCATTGCGGTTTAGAAGGAATGCACGCATCTGCCATTCATCGCAAGTTTGAGGGCTTCAGCTACCGGCATGTGACTTTTTGCCAATTCCTTGTGTCAGAATCAGAGTTTCACAAATCGGAGACACCCAAAAGGTACACCAAAAAAGCCAGAGTACTGTGTCCCAGCACCAAACCATATTTCAAACCTATTGAAAACTCATCTTCTATCATGAAAATTCACCTAAGCCTTCTGCAGTCTGTACCAAAATATTTAGCAGAGGGGCTTTGCAGGTCAGGAACACCCCTCCTCCTGGAAGGGGCATCCCTGAAGACTAGAAAGTCTTTCTCAGGGCTGACACAAACAAGCTAAACCTAAGTCTATCAAAAAGCTTTCCTCCAGTGCCTCCTCACAGAGGGATGGGAAGGAACAGTGCATCATTGATTAATTATGAGGGCCTGAGGGAACATGCAGAGCACCCCAATGCAGTCTATGAAGTTTTTGCCTACCAAAATTAAGCCAAGAATCATGTTATAAAAAAAAAAAAAAATCAAAGCCTTTTTAGCATTTGTAATTTGGATTACAGTAGGGAGCCCACACAGCATGTTAGGTGCTTTCCAGACACTGAAGATGCCACACCTGCCTTGCCAAAAAGTTTATGGTTTACATAGTTGCACAAGATGGTGCTTGTTTGGTTCAGCTAGATTATAATTGTGAAAGTCTGCATTAATTTCCAGCAAGATCCAGGATCATGCCTGTCTGATCAGGGTTCTTCTCATGTGACCAGACAGCACTGCCAGAAGGGCTGGATCTCTTGGAGATATTACCAAAGGGCTTTGAAAACTCCCCCCTCAAGAGTAGGGCACCTGCTCCACTGTAGCTCAGAGCCCCTGTCTTTGTCTGGCAGCCCTGCCAGCTTTCAGGGAGTAAAACGGTGGATCTTTGTCCCATTTCTAGCCAGTAAGCAGTCCTGCGACAGAAGCGATCATCCACACACACCATCCAGAAACATTTAACATACTAGCTGCTTTGAGTGTCTATCCCCTCCCACCCAGCACAGTTTCTTTTCCCTGCCCAAGAGCACAACTGCCCTCCTTTGTCAGCAGCCTCAGCCACTTCAAAAACACTGGATGAACACCGAAATACGTTTCTGCCTGTGAGGAGAGCACTTGAATCTAGCATTTTAACAGCAAGGACTACAATTTCAAAATTACTCATTCCCAGGTATTTACTCCCACTTTGAGCAAGCAAACTTCCCTTCTCCAAGGAGCACAGCTCCAGAAGAACACCTTGTACACTGGAGGAGATACTGCTGAGCCAGACACGGCTGGAGCAATGTGCACAGGGTGTCCCGTCACCTGGCTACCAACCCTCCCCACACACAGCAGTAACATTCTCTGGTCCCTTCAAAGTCAGGCAAAGCACAGCAAGATGAAATATTCCCCCTTTAACACCAAATGTCTCATCGTGACCCTTGAAGCTCAAATCAAAGCTTGTGATGCTAACAGCCTCAGGATGCCCACACAAACAGGCTTTGCAAACAGAATCAACAGTCAGCTGTGACCTGTGCTGTATGTGCAGACACACAGCATGAACAGATCTGGACTCAGGGAAAAGAGTAACCCTGCAAAAACCATGCACAGCACCAGCAGGTTTCCAAGCTTCATCTAGAAAGAAGAGGAAAGTAATCTTAGCTCAGACTTCCTCAATGCTTCTTCTTCATACCCATTTGCTTCAGCATCTTAAAGGAAAAAAGTAAAACCCACAAAAATCACACAAAAACTAGCAGGAATAATCTATTTTCCAGGGAAATGTTAAAGCTGCCCAGACTGCAAATGGTATCCCTTAAATGTAGACTCAATACTAAAATAAGCATAAGTAACACTAGTATTAAACAACAGTATTTGTATTTTCATAGCAGTTGCTTACATTAAGGGAGCCAGCACAGCTCCTACATCAGTCAGAGGCCCTGCCCTAAAGAGCTTCCAGTTCAACACAGCTCTCAGAGCATCTTTTTATGTCAAATGCTATATCTATATAAGGACATAAACCTCCTCCTTTAGCAAATACATTTACACAGGTGCTTGCAGAAACCATTTCCCAAACTACTTTCTGCTTCTTCAGACTTGAAAAGAAAAAGGAAAGATAAGAGGTCAGAATGAAGTTAACTTTGCCAACAAAGCATATCTGTTCTTTTTCTCCACACCTCAACACCACTGCTGACAAACAACAAACACTGATTAAAGGCTTTTTAATGCCTGTGAAGGAAAGCAGACTCCCTGCAGCTGCACAGCAGCTGGGAACATTTGTGTTATTTAGCAGAGAAAGGTCTGACCCCACAAGTGAAAATGAGCTTGGTGGTCACTCATTCTATTCACCATCTGGGTACATTATAAGCACAAACAGAACAGCACAGCCCTTTGTGAGGGGGGAAACGAGAAATGGCCAGGGCATTGCAGTACCAGAGTAACATGCTTCAGCAAGGCTGCAGGGGAAAGAGGGAGCAAGGGACACAAGGGACAGGAACATGAGAAAGTAGAAGCCTATTAAAAAACAAATCTGTAAGACTAGAGTCCACAACACAGCAAAACAGAGATGCCTCTGCTGTTTTGTGGCTTTGCTGCTACTTAACAAAGCTGAGAAGCCGAGAGATCAAGAAAACAGCACATGAAATGCCTTACTTCTGTTTTGGCAGACTTCAAACTTGAAGACCATTAGAATACACCTTTGGAAAAAGTAATCCATCTAGGTATGTTCATATGGCACAGATCACTCACCCATTTGTCTAAGCACTCAGACTGGCCTGGGAGGTACAAGTGAGTGAGTCCTCCCAGGGAGAATTCCCCAGGAGAACCATACCATTTTATACCTTAGAGGAGACTGTAAACTTCTGGACATTTTTGTTGCTGTTGGAAAGCATCATTTCACATTTCCTACTTTTAACCTCACAGATTTATGCCTTGTTTTCCGGTTCCAAGCTGGTGCCACCAGTCATACTGGAGGCAGACCTGGGGCCAAGTCCCAGTTTTAATCACGGCTAGACTCTCAGACCTGTGGCAAGCTGCCTACATGGCACAAGGACTTTGACTTCAACCATGGGTTTGGGACTTCAGCCAAGTTTCCTGACATGGACTGAGAGGCCTAGCACACCTCAAAGGTGTCAAAGATCCTGCTCTAAGCCAGAGACTCAAAATGCTCAGCTTCTAGAAATACAAAGAAAATTTGAAAGCCTTAGAAACTCTGGCTGAGGTGGGACTGCCAGGGTTTGCAGTCTTCCATATGCAGAAAGATCTCAACCAGACAGAACCACCACAAGTCACAACAAGCTGACCAGTATGTCCATCCTCTCTCCTTTAAGTGTTCATGTAGCCTCAGAACTTATCTAGGGAAAAAAAGGCTTTTGCAGCAAGTTTCCTGGGAAGTCTGGCACTTGTTTTTGGGCAGGAGGAGGAACAGATTGCTTTGTTATAATATTTCCTTTTTGGAAATGCTCACAAGTTTGTATTTCATTTGCATCTGGACAACTTTGGTTTAAGAATATAATTTTAATCCAAAGTTTAAGGGTCCTGCATCTTAAGTTCCAGTCCTTATGTGGGTGTTTTCTAGCATCCTACAATTTCATACTGATACTTAAGGCTTCCCCAACAAATTTTAGAAGCACACAGCACTTTTCCAGACAGGAGGGACTTACAAGAAGAATATTGTAATACCTTTATGCCTTGATTCATCCCACCTGCAAAGTGAATAGTCTAGCCAAAGTTTAAGCACCACTTATGTTTCAACTCCAGGCCCCCAGCTGTGCAAACAAGAATGGGTTCAAAGCACACAGCCTGTGCTTGAGGATGGTGAAGGCTGGGCAAACATATGGGATCACACCACAAAGCAGGCAAACTCTACATGTATTTGCAGGAGTTGAATTCAATACAGTTTTATGTCCTTACAGGCTAGAAACCTTGTTTTCCTACAGTGATTCTCTCTTCCCCCCCCCCCCCCCCCCCCCCCCCATTATCCTCCTTCAATCTTTGCTTTGTGTAAGTCACTACAGTGAAAGAGAGCACTCAAGTATTGTGCTTCAGCTGCTAGATGACTTCTAACTAGGAAATAACAGTTTGGGTTTCTTCACCACCTCATCCCCAAACACGATGCAGCAGCCATGCTCTGCTTTTATAATATTAGAGATATTGAGATATGAGATGATTAGAGACATGAGATATTAGATTCAAAGAAGTTGCCTAATGGCATATTTGAAGAGCCCACCTATGACAAAGGTTCAGGAGAAACCCTCAGAATCTGACCTCATCCTAGAGCAGCTCTACTGGGTTTTTTGTTGTTGTGTTTTTAACAGAAAAAGCCATTGCAGTCATGGAGTGAACTTTTAAAATTGTCTGTTTGGCTTTTGAGGTGCAAGTTTATGCAAGTGCTTAAGTATAGTTGATTTGTGGGAAGGAAAAATGCTAGAGACATCAAGGACAAGTTCATTTCAGATTTTAAAATAATCCATTCTTCCACAGAATATTTATCCACATGCCTGTATCACCTTTATAAAAACTTACTTTGATTTTATAAACATCAAGTTTGTTTGAGCATCTTCTAAGTTGTGCACAGATCAGTATACAAATCAACTGAACAGAGGACAAAACCAAAACTAACACAAAAATTTCGGCTCAAGGCTCACATTTTTTAACACTACTTCTAAACCTTACTATAAAGTTTGACAATAGTAGAGACTGATTAATTCCTTCAAAATAACATTACTTCAGCTTCTGTCAAAGCTCACTCTCCTACTCAGCTTATTCTTGAAGCCAAGATGACATGCAAGCCTAGAACAAACTTAAGGTTAAACTTAATTTGTCAAACACATTGACAAGAAAAGGCATGTTTAACTTGGACTATTTCTTCTCTTTAGCTTTGCTACTATACATGTTGAACCACATAGAAAATCCAGATGTTTGCATAGTCAGGCAATGAACTTCTCATCCCAAAGAAAACAATGGCAACAACTTTCACTGACATAAAAGGTGGAATCCTGTCTTTCGGAAATGGTGTTGTTTAATAACTTGATCCAGTCTTTCTTGTTTAGGGAGTCCTCTGCTTATTCAGCATGACTTGAAAACAAACTCAAAACATCCTTCTGTATAATTCATGCCATGTTAGTCTCCTTTGAGTAACCATATCCCCTACTAGTTTATCATAATAATAGTTGAGGCTGTTTTTCTCCCCTAGTAAATACAGCAGGACTACAAGCTTGTGCTGTCACTGGAAGGTGAAAAATCAGCTATTCCATTGTAATGGGATGTTTTCATCAAAAGCAGCTCTCTGGAAAGCAGAATGGTTGAAGTAGTGTCAGGTGTATACTTAAAAGCACAGTATCTCAAGCAAGATTTCTGGGAAAAGCGATCCCTATCCTTACACAAATGCTATCATGTTTGTGCAGCAGAGTTTTGGTAGCAGGGGACTGGCTTCAGGGGTGGCTCCTGTGAGGAGCTGCTAGAAACTTTCCCAGATTCAAGTTGAACCCACCATTGGCGGAGGCCAAGCCAAGCAGTGCCTCTGTGATTAACATATTTAAGAGAGGAAAACGAACCTGCAGCAGAGAGGAGTGGGATGTGAAAGACAACTAGGCAGACACCCAGGTCAGTGCAGAAAGGTGGGGAGGACTGCACCCTGTGGGAGGGACCCCACACTGGAGCAGGGGCAGAGTGTGAGGATCCCTCCCCCAAGGAGGAAGGAGCAGCAGAGACATGTGATGGACTGACCACAACTCCCATTACCCATCCCCTTGTGCCACTCAGAGGGGTAGGTAGAGAAATGGCAAGCAAAGCTGAGCCTGGGAAGAAGGGAGGGGTGGACGGAAGGGGCTGTGGTTTTAAGATCTGGGTTTAGCTCTCACCCCCTACTTCGATGTGACTGGTAACAAAATTAAATTGATTTCTTCCTCAAGTCAAGTCTGTTTTGCCCATGACCATAACTGGGGAGTGATCCCTCCCTGTCCTTATCTCAGTCCAGGAGCCTTTCCTTACATTGTCTCCACCCCATCACACCTGGGGCAGGAGTGAGCAAGCAGCTGCATGGTGCTTAGTTGCCAGCTGGGCCTAGACCACAACACTGAATGCTTTAAACCACTGCATGCATTCTCCAGGATCTGGAGCAAACCCTCTTGGGCCCTGACTCTCTTGAATCATGGAGGAGAACAAGGTACATGCGTTCTTACCTTCCACTGTATAAACCACTGAAAGTCAGTTCCAGGATTTGTAGTTCTGTGCATTCACATGGGAAGTTTAGCCACATACAGAAGGTGACTGTGAAAATGCTTTGAGCCTACTGTCCCCCCCTGCACTACCCCTAGTAGGACTAGCTATGCAGTCAGCCCAGAAAAGCTTCTTCCCCATTTACAAGTGCTTGGAGTACTGCAGACAGAATGGGCAACCTGTGGGGCCATCAGTTCTGAGGTCTTGAAGTGTTAGAAGACAGAAGTTCACCTAATTACACAGAGCTGTGTAATCCACAGTCATCTTCCCCTATGTTTAGTCCCTTCCTAATAATTCCAATAGAACCTTTCTGGGACTTACCACTGCTCAAGAACAACAGTGCAAGACCTTCCCTTGAATTTGTCTCAATTTCTGCTAATGTGAGTTTGCCAACACTACTGTAACACCTTTCACTATGCTGTAACAAACCGTGTAACGCTTCTTTCAAAGGGCAAGAGGAGTCTGTATCAAATAAGCTTCTCATGTGTTTGCTGCATAATGCGGGGAAACACATTAACTGCAAACATGTCTGATTACAGCCAACTTGAGATGAAGCATTGTTAAATGAATAATCTCTTTGATGAAGTACAAATTCTCTGTTGAGTTTCCATCAGTAGCCTCATAGCTATAAAGGGACTCCCTTTAAAGCCCAAGCCCTTAAAATTTGGCTTTATCACCTGACATCAACTCATCCAGACCCCCTTGTCTCAAGCACCTTTTCATACTGTCTTTCTCTTAAGAACTCAAAGTACTTTGCCCTTTCCTTCCACAGTATTATTACTGAAGAGCAGGACATCTACTTTAAGTGGAGTCTCCAAGTCAGTTGATAAGCTTTCTAAACATCCCAAACTGGCAAGATAAAACACATTTTTTCCCCGCCATCACCCACTCTCCCCATTAAAACAAAGCCTTCTGTACATGCCAGAGACCTCCAACTGCAAAAAGCAGATATCAGGTCTTACCAAAACCAGCTCTGAAATCCCCAAAAACCATCTCCTAGGTGAGTGCCATTGATTCCCTTTAGCATGTACACAAGGCACATTACTTACAACTGAGCTTACATCAAGTCAGGTACTTTTCCCTCAGTCTAGTCTACACCACAGCCAGTGTCTCACTTCAGTCACAGCCATATATATTAAGACACTATTACTGTAAACAAGGCAGGTGTATGAAGAGAACTACCATCTCTAGAACTGCTCTACTCTGCTAGGACATCACCACATGATAGATGTGATGATTAAACATAGTTTACAAACACAGTTTGGCAGCCATATCTTCAGATTTGAGCTCCGATGGAAATACAACTGTACAAAAGCACTCCTTAAACCACAGATGTTGTTCTAGTAGATCTTCCAGGATGGAAAATGTCACCCATTGTAACCCCATAGCTCTACAAGTTTCAGTCCTTCTTAAATCAATTCTTCTAAAACACTGAAAGAAGCATTCAAATTGAAGCTGGCATCCAGCCTCCATTATGGTCGTTGTTACTGCTGCCAACAGCAGAACCTAGAAGTGGGTATGAGAAATAGCTGAGCTCATTAGTTCAAAACCCAGCAAGGGCTGGCTGCCCATCAGTACAGGTATACTAACCAAATGCCAAGACTGAAATTCCATTGCACAGGAGGGATATTAAAAGAGGAGATGTGAAGATTAAAGGGTTCGCTTTTCTTAACTATATTCTTACCCCCTTCATGATTCAATCATTAACCAAAGAAGACTCTCAGAGGAAGCTGGCTGGGGCTTCTCTCCATTCCATTTGACTTTACATGTACTATCATCAACACTTCAGTGTCAAAGCTTCTGAAGCACTACTGCTACTTCTGTCTTGGGACATAAAACTACCTTGACACCTTCTGTAGGCCCAGCTTGCCACTTCCAAAGAGATGTTCAGATGGGATTCTGGCCCCATCAGTTATAGAAAGCAATAAAGGAGGTTGCTCTTATTTATGCTATTGCTCCTCCAGAGTGTCAAAGACAGCAAAAACTGAAGACAGGAATTTCACCTTGTTCATACATAATATCATGTTCCCATATTAAATACAGCACAGCTCACATTGCCAATATTGTGAAAGCAGCAGCTTCTCACATTTGTGGCTAACATTATTGCAGAACTCTTAAAAATAAAGGGATTTTTCCTAATATCAGAGATTGTGTTATCAATGAACTTTCAGCCTATGGATTAAGGGGCAACAAAGACACATTCTCATTAGCAGAAATATTAACTGTTCAGTTAATAGCTATGAGGTACTCTTCGCTTCCCCTCCAAAACACTGCAGTAGTGATGCCCACCTACCAACGGATGCAGGTATTTGACATTAAGACCACCCTTAAGATCATCACATCCAGCCATTAACCCAGCACTGCCAAGCCTACCCTAAACCATGTCCCTAACCACCACATCTACACAACTTATAAATACCTCCAGGGACTGTGACTCAATCAAATCCTTGGGCAGCTCATTCCAACGCTTGACAAACCTTTTGAGGAAGAAAAGTTTCCTAATAGCCAGCCTAATCCTCCCCTGGCACAATGTGAGACCGTTTCCTCTTGTTCTATCACTTGCCACTTAAGAGAGGAGACCAACCCCCACCTCTCTTGCACACTCCTTTCAGGTAGTTGTAGGAATCGATAAGGTCTCCGGAGCCTCTTCTTTCTTCTCCAGACACAATAGCCCCAGCTCCCTCAGCTGCTCCTCACAGGACTTGTGCTCCAGACCCTTCCCCAGCTCCATTGCCCTTACCTGGACATGCTCCAGCACCTCAGTGTCTTTGTTGAAGCAAGGCGAACATCACTAAGTTGTCAGGGTTGCAGCTATGAGATCTGCAGATGTTAATATGTAGAAAGGGAAGCAAGGACACGTGTCCTCAAAAGAAGCATTAACAGGTATCTTGATGTTGTTGGTATGAGTTTTCCCAGCAAGATATAAAATTCCTTGTCCAAAGTTCTTCCCTTCCCCCCACACCCCATGTTATACATACTCTTAATCCCCAGATCCAAGCAGAAAGATGTTAGTGACTAATCTTCATACAGGCTGTTCACTCCTTCAGGTTGACAGCTTCTTCACAACGTTATGTACCACAGAACTGCTTAGTGTGTTTACTTTCAGCAAGGGCGGTTCCAGCTACACCAAGCTATTGTTCACACTTTCAGTGAGGAGCTGCAGAACACTCATACTGATTCCTTGTTGCTAGAAGAACATATGGTTTCTTCTTCTGTGGAAAAAAGTTTTAGAGCATTTCTAGCTCTACAGTATTTCACCCTGAACACAAATGACTTTCATTGTCACTAAGAACCTTGTAGTCAAAAGCCACCCAAGCCAGTGAGGTGGTTCCCCCTCAGGTTAACCTTCCAGTTGCACTCACTGGGGTTCTGGAGGTGCTCAGCCAACTCAGTGCTGCTATTTGTATGAGTCTCCCTCACGGAAGATAAACTAACATACATGTTGGTCTATTTTTGCTGTCTGCCTCCCTGAAGGGAGCAGGGTATCATTCTTAATGTAAGCAAATACAAGACTTTTGCACAATAAATCTTTGACACAGATCATTGGCAAGATTATTGCAGTGTCTCATCTTCCTTTTCAGGGCATGTTATTGAGAAAGCCATGGCAAAACAGCTGTGGCTTTATCAGGATTCCTCAGATTTTCTGGATCTCTTTCCGTCTGGTCTAAGACCTGGCCTCAGTACAAACACATACTCAGGCTGACCAGTCAGACTTTTCACAGCAGACAAAGACCAAACTGACATTTATAGTTGACAGACTTGACGCAGGCTGTAATACCAGCTTCCACACACAGCTTCTTGTGACTACTTCAAACTATGAAGAGTAAGTAGTACCATCACCACATCTGGAAGAGCACAGTTAGCTTCTGCACAGGTTAAATAGCTTTCTTTCCTCATACTTTCTATAGCTTAAGAGGGTGCCTGATCACATCTGAAAGAATTCACTTTACTAACCCCAATGATCAAGGCTTCTATTCTCATTGGAGAATACTGCCCACCTTTCCAGCAGCCTGAACTATGGCCTTTAAGATCAGCCCAGGAAGAAGTGACACCAGTAGGAAGGATAAAGCAAGTCCTGCTTCTTCTGATCACTGAATAGCACAACTGAAGAGTAGGCTGCTTACTGCTCATGTGACACTATACTGCTTGAGGGGACAGCAGGCAAACTAATGCCAGGGAACAAGGAAGATGAGCTATCAACAATCTCTGTGACCCAAAAGGAAATACCAGTTTTGAATTAAGAAAGTGGGCTGACAATCACATTAAAACTGGTTTTGTAGGTACATGAGGAATGGCTGTGTACCTGGCCTAGCTGTAAGATTCTGTGGACCTTTGAAAATTAAAGATGTGGGCACCAGTAAGAATATTCCAGCCTAATTCTGACTGAATCAACTTCCTTATCAATCCTGATTTTGTCCAGCTCTTGCCAGGACCGTCTGCTCCATACATTTCTCCAGTCAAGCCTGCTTGTAACCAGATACTCCCAGTTTCTCACTCTTACTTGCTCACTCTTTGTCTTTGCTCCTTTTTAATTCCAATCCTTTTAAGATTCAGAGAGGTCCTACACATTTAATTGGCTCTTCCAGTACCTACTTGGACAATACTGAAACCTTTGAGCAAACCTTAAAGCCAAGAAGAGTCATCTCTGCTCCTCCCTGCTGAAGTTTGCCAGCTCACACACAGAAAGACCACTCCTGTAATTGAGTATGAAAGACTTTTTTCCTTTAGCAATTACATTAACATCTTATATATACAAATATTGCTACCAGCTCATGCACCAGGCATCTTCTTCCCAAGTTTATGCACATGCCAGGCTGCTGCCTCATTCCCATCCCTCATCAACATTGCAGCTCCTCCCCTCCTATTCTCATCTTGTCCAGCTTCCTAGACCTTTTCTCTTTTCCCACTACCAGTTACAAACCCATACAACTTCATTAGCCAAGTTCTCATTTAGAAGTCAAGAAGAGGATGTTATTAACCAGACCCTCAAAAACCCTAATTATACTCAGTAATCCAGTTCTCATTATTTCAATCCCAATCCTCTCTTACTAGTTACAGCTCAAAATACCAGCATATTCCTTTGTTTTCACAGGACTTCTGATTCCAGACCACAGAGAAATAAGTCAGTTCAATGTTGCCCTGGTTTTGATCCATCAAGACAGATGACAAATTTTAAGTCTTGAAAACAAGTTTTATTCCTATTAATTTTCAGTGACAGAGCAAGATGAGCATAGGCTGGTTTCCTATTGCTAACTAGCCCCTGGAATATCACATAGCTGTTGGGCATAGGGCAGTGAAGCAGAAGCTCAATTTCTTGCAAAGATCTTTTAGAAGCACCACACTACAGTTACATTTAAGAATCAAGACAATGCCAAGAAGGCATTAACACTACCTAAAATAAAAGCAGAGTGAAAAAGAGCAAGAAAAAAATGCAAACTCAAATTATCTTTAAGAAAATATAAGCCATCTGAAAACAATAGTTAAGTTATCCTGCAAAGAATCCACCTCTGGATTCAGCTACCTTCCTCCTGGGTACAGAGAGCCTGCTAGGAGCACAGGTATGTAAGGGCTCACACAGGACTAGGGCTCGTCACAATTCCCAAATCTGGCTGTGAAGTCTCTGCCAAGGAGCTTCCTTCTTCCCTCTCCCCCCACCACTGGAATTTTCTCATTTGTAAGAGCCCAACATAAACTTCTTATAAAAGTTTGCAGGGTAATTTAGTCATCATTAATCCCTAGGTAAAAGGGAGGGAAAATTTCAATAGGTAAAACCAGAGCCAGATTCTGAACACCTGTGAGAAGGTTTAAGGGAGGGAAGGTCTGAAGTTTGCACGCAAAGAGGTTGACAGCAGTGTTCGGCTCCAACATGCAGGTTTATATGCCCCTGTTTATTTCATCGTTCTCTGTGTTCATACCCAGAAGTGGATTCTGTAACAGACTGAGGACTGCCTCAGTGCAGAGATCTTCTGCTGATCTGTTCTTAAAACTGGAATCTGTTCTTAAAATGGAATCACTTAGAGTCCTCTAAATCAGAGGAACCCCAGGTCTCCAATGAACAAATGGACTACTTCTATGCGCTAACTTACATGAGAAAGCCTTGAAGCAGGAGCTGCATATATCCTTGAGCATGGAAAGAAATTTCTTCAGAAGTGCCAAAAAGTAATTATGGATCCTTAAAAACCCATTACTGAATGCTTAGCTAAAGAGCAGGAAACAAAGTTGGAGTGCCTCGTCTCCCCAGATCGCAGGCTGCCATGTGCCAATGACAGTTGCCCCAGACATTTTTATTCAAGTCAGCTCTCTGAACTGGCAAGCTCTGAAGGTGTGTAATGCTTCAGGTGGCAAAGTACTTATGAGAAAGGTGGAGCTTGAACTGGGAAGATATCAAGCCAAGGAACAGAAATACAGCATCCTCACAGAAACTCAGTGTAGTGTGAATTTAGAGACAAGATTTTTGTTAGATATTTGTCTTACTGTTGCCTTCCCAGGAACATTCAAGGACCTGAAGTTTCTATGAGATTATGGCAGGTCTGATTTTAATATTTCTATGCAGAAAAGAGCTCTTGCCCAGTATTTATGTCAACTCAAAAAGGCAGAAATAGTCTACCTTCTCCAGAACTGCACTGTGCATGGAAAAGGATCTAAAAGATTCCATTTTAGTTCAAAATTATGATTGCTGTTATAAAAGGATGCATAAATAAGTAGCTAGCCTTTACAACATTTTACAGGATAGACCATATTGTTCAATGGGTAGCAATTAACCCAAATTCATTGGTCAAGTTCATTAGCTACATAGTAAGTTCATAGAAAAACCCACCTAGTCAACTCTTACTAGTTAATCCTATTTTTCCCTTATAGTTTTTCTACTTACACAGAAAGTCTTTAACAGAAGCAGCCCATGACAAACATTACTTTCAGCTAAAATTCTTCCCACATAGTACAAAATAGTTCAGGCAGGAAGACACTATTACAGGTTTGAAGTAGCTCTACTCCTGCTGGTGGTGCCACATGATAGATTCCCAACTAGAGGATATGGAACTGCTTATCTTCACCTCAGTACTAGCTAGCCAGGAGTCCCAAAAAAAGGGAGTCAACATCCACAGCAACAGCTACCCAAAGGCAATTGTACCAAGACAGATTAACACAGGCAATGCTTAGCAAGGGACCTGCCCAACAGCTTCAGCTCCAGCTATCTTGTTGACTTCTATTTATCACTTTGTCCCTGGGCATCTCACTTCATTTTCAACTTATAATTATTCCCTCAGCATAACTGTATTTTCTGATAGAGTCTACCACTTTCAGGCTTAAACCAGTCAACCTTCTTCCAATAAACACTAAGAGATTCCCCCCATCCCATTGATCAGGACCAGCCCACCAAAAATAGCAGTAACACAATCCTGAACACACTGTTTTACCCATTCAGTCTAGTTTCCCTAACTAGAATACAGGATGCAAGAGTTGCAAGCAGCCTGTCCCAAAACACAGATCACAGACATATCACTAAAGGTCTGTTTCAAGACATCTAATGTGCAATCGATCATAAGCTCCTACAATAACTTTCTTCACAGATGTTCTGCCTACTGAGCCACGTTTGTATTATCCTTAAACAATGTTCATGTATGCAAAGGATGTTTATCCAAACACAGAAGTTACTTGCATTTTGTGTAGTCAGATATTAAAAAATTAAAGCAGTAGTCAAACAGTAGGAGTTGTATGGCAAGCAATTCCCATAGAAAGTCATACAGCAACAAGAAAACTTAAAGGAATCAGTTCAAGGTTTTTCTAACAGCTTGCTTGTAGGAGGACTTACTCTTATGGTCATTAGCAAGACTGTTCACTGACCTCTAGACTTCCTCCCCACACACTAAACTGTCTGCAGCAGGTTCAAGTATTGGAAGCATATCTGCATCCTAATCACAGTTAATTAGGATCCTCAAGCTCACTGACCTCTTCAGCTCACCAAGCTTAAGTTCTCCTTGTCAGAAGAGCAGAGCTAAAAATAGTTGTTTAGCCTTAATGAAGTGATACTGGTAATATCACTGCAAGCAAGGAGCTTCTACTCAGCATTTAAAGAAAAAAGCATGATACCTGCAAAGAAAACACAGCAAAACCAAACTGAGCACGATAGAAGATACTGGCAGAACTTTAAAGGACAGCAGGCAGACTAGCAAAGGAAAGGGTCAAATGAAAGCCCAGTACAAAACTCACAGAATATTCAACTGTGAAGATCCTTCCTAAGACTGTATGAGGTTTTCACAAAACAATGTCCATCACAAATGTTGTTTTTAATTACCCTCATCTCTAGCCAACCCAAATATGGTTTATCAGGAATGATCTCTATCTGCTTGAGTCTTTCAGTCCAAGTCTCTTGTCCATGATCTTCTGTAAGACTTAGCTCCTTGCACTTTACAATAAAGAGGAAACAATGCCAAGAATAAGCCGTTTTTCCTACTGAAATGTTTTAGAAGTAACAAGGACAGCACATCTAATGCCAAGGCAGCTCATAGATAGTATCGCTTCTACCTTTTTACAGCCCTCCCCCTCCATATGAACTCTTACATGGCAAGTATGTGCTCACACAGCAAACCAATACAGCAATCTGCATGAATTCTGCTTCTGACACTTAATGCCTATAAATAAGCAGTCCAAAATAACTGAGGATTACATAAAACAGCAAGACACTACTGCCATCTCAGGCATTCTTAGATAGCTTGTCAGGACTCTTCAGCTGGCAGCCTACAGGCTGCATCCAGCCTCCAAGACAGATGAGTAATCTCTTGCCAGTCAGCAAGCCTACTCTATGCACTGGGGCTCTGGGGTGCAGGAGCACAGTGTGGAGGGGAAAAGCAATTTCTACCATATCAGCTTGTCCCTTGAGTAATCAGCACCTTGAGTAAGAGCATTGCTGTATACCGATGCAATGGAACCTGTTCCAGCAACAGCTCCAGCACCCCAGAAGCAGAGAGAAAGGACACATCTACACTTCCATCCCAAGGTACTGCTATTTCAGTGCAGAGGCTGCAAACCAGCCTCAAGACACCCTCAAGGGACTGCCTGCAGGCATTCAATGTCTCATGCACCAGATATGCTCCCCTTCTCATCTTCCCCCTTTCCCTGCCTCAAGGTCTTCTGCATTTCCTAATAGCTAGTGGCTTCACTAGATACTACTCCCCCAGTTCCCTCCCAGACACTGGCTTTCACCCCCATACCATGTATTTCCAACCTGTCCGGTCCAAAATCTTTATTTGCTCCCTGAATTACAGGCAAAGGACCATGCTTACTTACATCATCATCTTAATCAAGTTCCTTAAACTCCAAGCTCACTTTTTATCCTAAATGAAATGGGCCTGACTCCCTTCTACTCCCTCCACCCCTTTTTCAGATTTATTAGAAAGCACAAGGTAAGGCAAGGAGTGTCAAGGAACTCTGTTTGGAGGAACAGTTTTTCCTATTGAGAACTTTCCTGCTCTTAAATTTAAGACAGAACATACCAGACCCTCTGATGTATCTTATTCCAAGTTTTAACAGATTGTACGAACCATCTTGGAAGAGTTTCTCCTCTGCTGTTCCTAAACAGACACAAAAGCACCCCAGACGTTCTTTGCTCGTTTGAGCTTTAAGACATGGATTCTCTTAGGTGCTGTGCAACACGTGAACAAGAATGATGTGAGGTCCCATTTAGGAACAAGAACGGCCAGGATCCCACCAAATGCAACAGGATACATACTTGGATACGTACAACTTAGCTCTTATGAAACAGAATGATATTTTCAAGTCATCTTAAAACATCACCTGTTCTCTTGGCCAGGCCTGAATACATCCCTCATTAACTGGAAATTGCATTAGACACTGCCAAACAGCTGTTTAATGGGGATATATTGTAAGAATGCTGTGCAGCTTCAGACATTTTGCACTTCTACAACTTTTTAACTGTGGTCTACAGCATATTTACTAGGAAAAAGGCTCTGCCACATACCTGTAAGGCAGGCGTTATCCCATTCTAGGTGAAAACCTTTAGAGATGGTAACTCACTGAAGTTCACAAAACAAGCCAGTAGAAAAGATAAAAGAGCACAAGCTACCACCATTTGCCAGTCATTTCATGCCAGGAAAGCTCTTCTCCCCCATCCTCTGGTCATGTTCATAGTTAATCACCAAAATTATCCAAGAGAAGAGTACAATAACGCATCACTGGTGAGATGCAGTACAGTTAACTCATTATCTCTTGGAGCTAATGAGCTCTTTCCTCTGAGCAATTACAGCTGAAGGAAGCACAGACTTCACGTACCAGCAGTGTTTGAACTGCAGGGCAGTGTTTGCTGATGCAGCCTGGCTATCTAATACAGGAAACGGATGAGTAACATTGGACAGGAGAGAATGAAGTGGTGCTACTGCTTTACCCTAACCAGTGCACTGAACAACCTTCCGTAGGTGAGAGCCAGGCAAGAACCTATCCCTGCTATTTTATACTGCTCTGAGTATTGTGCTGGGGACAAGACAGAACACCACTATGCATTGTCTGAGATTTTTCGCCTGTCAAGGAAAGGTTAGGTAGAAATACACAAAAGGTGGTACAAAAGCTACAGTCAGTCCAGTTACATGAGTACATGGCATGCTTCTTGTGGACTGACTTGTTTGGGCTTTTAGATTAGTATGTATGTAACTTCTTTTAAGTCCAAGTGTTGAAGTGGGCTCAGACCCATGCAGTCAGAAGAGCAACAAGCCATAATTTATCTTATAAAACTAGATTATAACTTCATTAGTAGCTTACCCAAAGCCGTAAGATACTAACTCTTAGTAGCAAAGAGCAGGCTAATAAAGGAATAGCTTGCCCAAGTCCTGCTCTCCATCCTGCAATAGCTGGTACATTCCCCCTCAAAGGAAAGGGGTCAGAACAGAGTAGAAATTCAACACTAACCTGATGCTCCAAGTTTGACAGAGAGACTTAGATTGTCCATATAAGACTCTGGCACTTTCCATCACATTTGACATGTTTACTCTTTGTTTGAAAGACTTTCAAATCCTCTTAAGTTACCTAATCACATCCTGTGGCAAGTTGAAGATACTTGACATTCCTCCCTTCCCTTTCCCCACCTTTGGGGCAAGCTAAGTGTAAACATGGCACCAACCCAACTACAGCTGAGCCAAGTACCATTTAGGATCTCAAAGGAATACCTGTGCCCTCAGAGGTTAGCACAGCACAGGAGGTCCAGGCACTGTCCCTTCCCATCATCTAACTGGCCTGTGGGATAGAAAGCACTGGGAGAGGCAGTGAAGGATGAGTTTGTTTTCTATTCCAGTGCTGGTACTTCCTCTCAGCTGCAAATCTGGAAATGTATGGCAACTAAATAAAAGAAAAAATAACTACTCATCCACCTAACTAGGAAGAGGAAAATGGTAAGGCACCCCAAAAACAAGCAATGGGGAAGCACATGTCAAATTAAGAATTTGCAGAGACTCTATGCCTTTTTGCAAGAAAGGAGCCAGAAGAAGTAGCCAGTCAAATGTGGCATTTAATCCTCAAACTCAGTTTGCATAGATTCTTGCTGAAAACTTCCAGGGCAATTCCTTTGGAGTGTTCCCACCCTGCAAATCTGTGGCAGAACATACATGCTGCTGACAATCCAGCTCACTATACTTACAATACCAGTAAAGACCAAGTAGACTGCTGTTAACATCATTCCCTTTCACAGAAACCCACTCAGCTTCTCAAGCTCAGAGTTAAAAATACCAGATCTAACCATGTACCTTTGTGGGAGGCCAACAGCTACAGGTTTTGGCAGATCCCCCCAAGCCAACTTCTCAAAGAGGCTACAGAAGCTGCATGCCAGCTTTAGCAACCATTTTGCCATCTCAATATTGCTCTCCCCTATCCAGCACAGGAACATCCACCAAGTTCAGTTTCAAACAGGATTGACTGGATAAACTCAGCAACACAGCTATAATCAAGTACAGCAGCCATGAACAAAACAGAACCTGAAGAGTTCAATTCAGTGCTTAACCACTGGAGTACAGATCTGCTGAAACCATGGTTGAGAGCCTTAACAGATTTCCTCATCTGCTAAATAATGATTCAGTTTCTAGACTTGAGCAGAAGCCTGACAAGTTTTATCTTTACCTATTTCTTATTTAGACAAGTCCACATTGTGCAGAATGAAGCAGTCAGCATCTGCTTAACCCCGCAGACATCTAGCGCTGTCTGTGCAGAAGTACAACATGGCAAGGCAACTTCAGACACTTCAGTACTAGGAAATAATGAAGCTGCAGTAGACATGATAGGGAAAAGTGACACTGCACTGAGTTTGACCACAAGCTTTATTGTCTTACTACTGAAGCAAAAGAAAAGGAAGGATCAGTCAAGTATTTTGGCACTGTATTAGTATATGACAAGGTAGCCTTAAAACAAATTTATGTTATTTACTTCAACGAAGAGTTACTCAAGATCCTAAAACCACTGAAATGAAACCCCTCAATTCTCAGGACATGTCTTGCACACTCGGGGTGCACCACTTCAAAAAAACCACAGTTTAAAGAGAGAAGACAAGTCTTATAGCATGTTAGGCTCAGGGTTTTTTTTACAATATTGAAGCTATTTAGGAGCTCTCTATGTTAAAACACAACCTGAGCAAGTTACCAGAACAGAGATTCTCCAATCCACAAGCACACTCAGAGTAGACTGTCTTCAAAAGACAGATGCACAACCTAATCTTTGTTCATTCAGTACAATCTACTAACTACAACTTCCACCCTTTTTATTAGTTGCTTCCAGAGGTAATTGCTCAATTTCCAGTTCAAAGTGCTTTATACTAAGCATGCAAGAAAGCCATCTTTGAGACACCTTATCAGTATGCTGCACACCAATGCCTGCACTTCCAAATGGCACAAACAGACAATTAATTATATCATTGGTCAGGCAGACTATTCAAGTGGAATTAAAGCATCTAATTAACTTTCACCAACAACATACTGAACGAAAGTTGAACTACTACAACATTATTAGAAGCCACAGTAAATTTAAAGATCAGATTGAAAGGCAAGAGTCTTGCAAGCAGTTTTGATCTTGAAAACTCCTTAAGGCATATTCCAGTTTTCCTTCTTGGTAGTAAGCAAGTGCAGTAAGACAGCCAATTATGCCACCAAACACCTTTTTACCCTGTATAGCCACACAAGCAAACATCCCAGGTTTTACTCCTCAAAAGAACAAGAAACAGTGTTAGAAAGCACGCAGGCAAGAACATTCAAAGCTAAGCAGGTACTTCAGGAGATTAAGCTGTAGCTGATTTGTTCATACAGACCTCCAACTGCTCCAAGTCCCCAAGCCATAGAGTATTCCATGGATCTTGCACTGCAGATAGAAGCGTGCCTTTCACCTATGTGGGGTGAGGTAAAACAGGCTTCACCTCACACTGCTGATGCTGTTCTGCACTGTGCAATCCTGGAAGTCTGTCTTGGCTAGCTTCCCATTTTAGTGTCAGAGTATCTAATTCTTTTCTTAAACCCAGGCTCTTACAGAAGGGAATGCTGAAACTCTTCTGCAGCGGGTTCCTCAGAAGGTTTATTCTCAGCCTAAAAAGGCAAAAGTACCCCCAGATCTCACTTCTGGAATGCTTGGCATTCCATAATATTTAAATAATTCAAGTTGAAAAGCATTCCCTGGTTGTTTCCCGTTGTTCCTCCCTAGAGTTCTAGCACAGCAGAGCACACACCTCCAGCCAGCTCTTCCCACCAAGCAGGGCCTGGAAGCTGGTGGCAGAGCAAGGCAGCCACCTCGTGTCCGGCTACAGCCGCTAGAGGGCACCGAAACGACAAGGGGGTCCCGAGGGACGGGCCTTGCCCTGTGCTGCATGGGGTAGCCAGGCCTCCATACCGCCTCCCTCCTCCGCGTCCCCAGTCCGCGGGAATCACGGCACCACTCGGATGCTCATACCTAGTACCACATGAAAGACATCCCGTGTTTCCCCAAAACTGCCTTAATGCAACATTCAAGCCTTGAGCTTACATCAACAAATTCACCTTATCCAGCCACAAATCACGCCAACCCGTCTTCCCACCACCACACACACTGGTCAAGTTTTTGCCATTTCATTTCAACTTGTTTCCATTTATTAGTAATTTGGAAGGCAGAAGGGATTTCTGAGCATTCTCTGCCCCATCTGCAGACAGCAATACTGTCTTCTTACCTTCTAGGCTAAGTTCAACATTGCTACACATTCCAGACCTACTTCCCTCATTCCCACCAAGTGCCTTGTTCACAGTTGCAGAGTGAATGCTTTAACATACTGTGTTTACGTACATCCATGACAGATTTTCACTTTCACATGCTGCAAACCTAAACAAGGAGAACTGAAGGCAACTGACACTCCAGCATTCAGATTTAACAAGCAACAGACAAGCCGAGAAGCCCTGCACTCAGCTGAATCACCTCTCTGTTTTATTTCAAGCAAATACTTAAATATTTCACAATAGAGAATAAAAAGTAGCTGTCAAGAATCTTGCACAAGTTGGCCATGGGTCAAAGAGAATGTAGATGCTAAAAGCCCACGTTAACAGTGTGCCCTAGCTAGGCTAAATCTAGTCCATCACACCCATACCTGAGGTCTCAGATTCCCCTCCCCTATTCAGATAAAGACCTTTCAGGGTATACATAGGGCCAAATCCAATCACCAAAACCTCTTGAAAATTCAGTTTCTAGTGCACTGCAGATAACTCTCCCAGGTTCTGAAGGGACTCATCCCCTCAAGTGCTGCTCCACAGGCAGTTTGAAACCAGTTTGCCCAGGGCATCACACAGCAGTGTCATAACTGGGGTGATATGACCACATTATTCTGGGGCTTGCATCAGTAAATGGGAGTACAATATGATAAAAGTATGTGAGTTTAGAGCGTCTCCAAGTCATTCATGCAGCTCCTAGAAGTCCAGGTAATGCTCTTATCAGATCACAGACAAGTCTTCTATAGTTGTTGGCAAGGGTGAGCATCCTTTCAGAGTTCAAAAGTGCATCTAAACAATTTGGATGCACCCAACACCACTATACTGAGTATGAAGGGAAATCTTCCAGATAAGTGGCAGGATAAAACTAATTATAATGCCAAGGTTGGGACGTACAAGTTAACCCAGGGCAGCGGAATAAGTCCTCCCTATTCAACAAGCTTTATGCAGAGCCTTAGCCTACGCTATCTTTAAAAAGTTGAGGAAACAGAGTTTCACTTACTATTTCTTGGTAGTAAAGTTACACTCCGTGCAAGTAAGACTACTCTTACACTTGGCTGGAACATCGTACCAGAACACTGCAGCTCTTCACACAAATCTGTATGGAGTAGGGGTCTACTGTATTTTTTTAACAAGACAGTAACATTTTCTTTTCTCAGCTATCACAACTCACTGTGAGTACACACAAGCTCTTATTTTGCTAAGGAGACAGCATGAAGAACTTTGCTTTCCTTTGCTGTAGAGTACAGTTAGGAGCTACGCAACTTAGTTATGCTCCCTACCCTCTGTTCAGAGTAACAAGAGTATCTTTTTTTTTCATATTGTTCATAATGCAGTGTTTTATCTTTAGAGTTTAACTTGTAGCAGAGACTGAGAGCTGTAACTTATTTTACAGAGATTATATAATGGGACAGCATTAAAGCTCCTAACTAGCAGCTCCAGATTTCAGGCAAAGTTCTTAAGTACAACTCTAGGATTTACTGCTCATTGTGTACCTACCCAGTGTTGCTAAGTCATACTGTTTCCTCTTGCTTAAGACTAAATACCAGGTATTATAACTGAACCAACATCTCAGATCAGTGATGTGCAAGTGGTCCAGCTATGGGTGATGGGAAGAGTTAATTAACCAATCTCTGAGAGCAGGTAAGAAGCTGCTGTGTAAATTGAGTGTTCAGTCTCCAAAAGATAAGAGTTTCAAGTAGACATGGATTTTTTAATTACTGTGCTTTTAGAAGCTATTTCAAAAGTTAACCTTAGTCAGTTTACTAGTAGGTTGCATGAAGGAAACAGCTGAAGCACTCTTAAGTGTCTTCACTGCTTGATAATAAGAAGTGCTAAGCCAGTAGGAAAAGAAAGAGCCTGTTTTCAGCAATGGTCCATCCCTACAGCCAGCACAGGCTGGCTATCAGGAACTGCAGTATCATGAGAGCACCTGTAATCTAAAAGATGTTTAATTTCCAAAACATCAGTGCTTCAACCAGGAGGCTAGAGCTGTCTAGACCACCTTCAGTAGCTGTCCTTCATCCAGCTCCAGCCATACAACTGGCAGGCAACATTCAAGTGTCAGTCCTACCACAGGAGTGAGTTGTCTGGCTGTAGCTCGCAGCAGGCCAAAACAACGAGCTCAACACATAGCAGGGGATGAGAAAACTCAGACATGAGCTTGGAGACACAAACCAACAGTATGGATGCAGGATAAATGATTGTTTATACACTGAAAAACAGACTGGAAAGAGTGGTGCTTCTACAGCTAGGACAGACCCTTTTTTTTTTTTTCATAAATTGCTTTATTTTACCTAAAGCTTGTACTTTCCACAAAATTCTGCCAAAAGGCAGCAAGCAACACAAGAAAGGAAGTACAGTTTTATTACTGCTGTAACATGTAAGGTCAGTAAGTGCTTGTGAATTACTGCAGTGGCATAGCCTTCATGAGGCTTTGGGAAACAATTTGGTAAAGGCCTAAACCCTCATATTAAAGTGTTGGAGAAGTTGGCACGTTCTGGAAACTTAAAAAGGTTTATTTCTATCCTGTTTAGAGAGTGTTTTTGACCACAACTACTAACTTCTTGCTGTCCAGCAAAAGACTTGAAAGACAATCATCAGAAAGATTTTAGTTTCAAGCAATAATGAAATAGATTTGGGTCTTTGACATACAGGGTATTTAAGGAGATAAGTATCTGGATAGTAGTTTTTCTCCAAAGCTGCATTCCATAGTCACTTCCACTATCAAGTAGAGAGCATTAGCACTATTACATGTCAAGTTTCAGCACCTGCAGCTGGAACTTTAAGTAAAACTAGTGTGAAGCCATGATCCCACACCTCACTGGATAGCACTGACATAACTAGCTAGGCTTTTTGCTGATAAGGGCCAAACATACTTTCATCAGGGAATCAAAGTATGGGTGCTTGTCCACACTCAGGGATTCAGAACACCAGTTCCAGATGTTACACAGATGTTCCTCTAAGTTTCCCAAGTTGAAGTTTGTCAGGAATTACGATATCTGGCACTCCTCTTTCAGAATTATTCAGGACCAGGAATAGCACTTTGTCCTATCATTAACTGTGTGCTCTCTTCCCCTTCCAAAAGGGGAAAATGAAAAGCCAGTTCCTAGGTTTGGCTGTGACAGCCTTGTGGTACCATGCCAAGGCTTTTAGAGGCTCCTCAAGGAGCCAGAACTTACAGAAATGAATAGCATCTAGGTGCTTGAATTCCTGTGGATTTAGCACCCATAGACCCACCCAACTCACTGCCAGAGAAGTTGCATCAGTACTCCATGATCTGAAAGATCAGTAGTATGTACAAGCTAGAATCCCAAATGAGTTCAAGCAACATGATCAGGCTTTCCCCTCCCTTACAGGGAGCAAATTACTTCCATAGTAAGTCACACATGCCTGCAAAGCAGCTGTTCACAATCAGTACAGAACTGCAGTACTCTGGAAGCAGAGGCATTCATATGGAAAACACAGAGTAGCCAAATCAATACTGAAACCTGTGTTCATATGGGAACAGAACCTGAAAGTACTCAGTCAATTCAAGGCTACATCTTAAAAAAAAAAATAACAACCATAGTAGAATACGTTAGACTACATCTTCTCTGAGATTGTTTAGGTACACTGGCACCTTTTACAGCAAAACCATATGCAACCTCTGTAAGACATCCACACACCCTTGAAAAGGACTAAAGCAGTTGGCTTCAGGGCACAACCACTTTGACTGACATTGTAAACTCCATGTTGGTGGTACTTCCAGAAGCACAGGGCCCATCCACTGCTGACTCTACTGGAGGCTTTCCAGGCCAAGGCAGGATTGCTTCCACAGCCCCTAGATGATCAGTGTAGCACCTAGTCTGACCAGCTGTGTTGGGTGTACACAGCAAGGTTTTGGTAGCAGCATGGTGCAGAGGTGACCTCAGAGGAAGTCCAGGGCTGCCCTGTACTGAACATGGTTGGTTCTACAACCTACCCATTGGAGGCCAAAGGTGAGCCAGTCAGCCAGGTTGGTGATGTCTCTGAAGAGATTTAAAACGCAAAACATCACATGGTAGAGGGGAAAGTGTGAGAAGCCACAGTATGAACAAGGTCAGAGAAGGAGGTGCTTTGGATGCCAAAGTAGAGATTCCTCTGCAGCCCACAGACGAGGCCGTGGTGAAGCAGGGATTGTCCTGCAGCCCACAGAGAGGATGCTATGCCAGAGAAGTTGGACATTTCCTGAAGGAAGCTGCAGCCCAAAGAGAGTCCAGGGTGGAGGAGATTGCTTCTGAAAGATTGCAGCCCATTGGAAAAGCCCATGCTGGAGCAGGAAAAGAAGTGAGGAGGAGTGTGGCAGCTGGGCATGGTCAACCAACCACACCAGCAAGGAGGAAAGCAGAAAGCCTTCCCAGTTTGTAGATTCTAGGCACCATCCTCACACTTCAGCTAAGAACTGCCCATGCTATTTGCTCCTGTGGATAACTTAGTGCAATCTTACTTGTCATGAGAGGTAACTGTAGCATAAGTGAGACATAAGAAATACCAGGATAGTTTGAAACCTAGAAAGGAACCTTTCCCTGGCATAAGTGAATAAACCAGCAGGATATCAACCAAGGGAAGGAATGCAAGTGATTACAGTTCTGTTTAATCTTTTCATGTTGACTGACACCAAGTCAGAGGTTCTGCGCTTTCCCATCTTTCCAGGAAAACCACTGACCTTCAGACCAAAAGAAACATCAGCCTTTTTGTTCTTCTTTCCTAGCCTAAGAGGTTATATTGCAATTGCCAGAGTGGATTCCAAGCTTCAGTTAAGACAGACACATGCCACTTATTCATTCGGCCCTCCACAAATTGACTCTTTAGTAGCTTGTAGCCTTCGTTGAATCACTGCCATTTGAGTTTTAAAGTGGGATGACATTACAATCTTACTCAATTTTCACAAAGACTTCTTCCCAAAGGGGAAAATCACATAAAGATAAAGCTTCCTACAAAGGTATTGCCTTCTAGGTAAATTCTCTTCTATAAAGAGAAGCTTCCTACAAAATCAAGCTTCCTGTGTGAAAGCAGTAGGTCCAACTAAAGCTGCTCAAGCTGAGCAGCCCCTGCATACAGCACTAGATTTCACATAGGTGTTGCTGCATAATACATCTAAGAAAGATTCCCAAGAGCCTCTTGTGCATGCTAACCATCATCAACTGATAACACTATGACACTAGGTACCATCAGCTTCCTCCCCAGAAAATACCTAAGACAGAGGCATGTATCTCCCTAAAGTAAGGGGAAACTTCCTGGTGCTTTCCCTTCACTTCAGGGACCTGGAGCTCCAAGCCAAGTACTCAAGATGAATAAGCAGCCAGACCGCAGCTTGACAAGTTTCAGTTAAGGAGTTGATATTGCAACCCACCAACTGCTTTATCAGCAAGAATAAGGGCAGAGCTGGGGAAGGAAGAATAAAGTAGTCCCTACATTTTGGGAAAGGGATTTTTCCTCAAACCCTGTCCACTGCTTATTTTAAGGTTTCCTCTATTCAGAGCCATCAAATCCTGACTGCAGTTTAGTACAGGGCATTAACTAAGCAAGCTTCAGTGTCAGCATTTATAAATGCTGTCTTCAGTACCTTGTTGAATCAACTAGTGACTTCACTCAGATGCTTTGTGTAAACAGTGCCTAGCACTGGTGTCAATCACTTCACAACAAACCAGATGCCAAGCAAGCCTTGTATTTTTACATCAGCTTCTGCTAGTGAAACAAAAGCCACTAGTAAGTACCACTAAAACAATTTTAGATAAGGATGGTTCTACCCATCTGAACACTGGCACAAGATTTAACAAGATTATCTCTTCTCACTTGATCCTAATTGGTTGCCTTAGGAAACACATGGATATGCATGAACATTAGTCTGCCATGCAGTAAAGAGTTGACATGCTTGGCTTAGGTTGTTTGTGGTAATCCTTAGGTCTGCTTTCTAGTAAATACTAACCAGAGTCAAGCCAAAGATAACACCTATTTTGTCCTCTTAATCTAATGTGACCTCATCATGTCTATCATCAGCCTCCTGGCACTTCCTGAGGATAAGTCTATTCTCCATTGTTTCATGCAAGGCGAAGACAAGGAAGAAGTCATATTTGGCTTTTGCTCTGATGTACTACACTTCATCACTGCACTGAAAGGTTGGTTACATCTCTACACCCAAGAAGATTTTATTAAAGCTAAACAAACTAAAGGAAAGCATGTTGGGTAGAAAAATGTGCAGTTTAACTTGATTTACTTGCCCTGGTGCTTTCCAAATAGCATGAAGTTTTGCCAGGAGGAAGGTTTCAGACAGGGTTCAGGAAGAATGACCAAGTTCAGAACTGTTCTCCCGCTCTCCCTGCCCTGCCTCAACATAGGTACACACACAGAGGGTGCAGAGCAGAGCTTGACAAGAGCCTGGACACAGCGAAAAAGCTAGTCAGAAGTTCTTCCTCTACAGCTACTCTGAAGGTGACACTATCAGTGGGCAGATTAACTTGGAAGTAGTGAGTGGAGGCTCCCCACTTAAGGTCAGATGTGAACAATTACTTAGCAAAAGCAGTAATGAGCTAAGAGTTGTTTGGGACACCTAAGAAGGTACCAAGTTCAACAGGAAGGTCAGTTACTGGGCTAAGATACCTACCCTTTTTTAACATAGGGAAGAGAGATATGCCTTTGGAATTCAATATTGTTTGCTGAAAAATCTGCTGACAGATGAAGTTACACTTCCTATTTGGGACTGTCATTCACTTGACAGCACAAGTGTTGATGATTGTTTTTAAAACTTCAACTAAAAATCAAATCCTTCTCTTTGCAAATTGCACGGCTTTTTCCTACTGAACTCTTCCCATCTATTCTGGGGCTCCTGGGGGGAGGAAGTCCCTTGGTGAAGTAATTGAGGAAGCTTTATTTTTAATTTGTCTTCATGCCAGCAGAATTAAATGCAAATCTTGGAGCCTTCTAGGTAAATTCTAAGAATTCCACTAAGAAACTTGGAAAAAAAAAAAACCCTTTGTTTACTTCTAACTCTCACCAGCTATTCAAGCTAGATCAGAGTCAAATCTTTGGGTTCAAAATGTCATTGTCACACAACTGGGTCAATTCCAGAGATGTTGAGGAAATCTGAGCATTCTTAAAACCTGCCTTTCAAGTGTGGCAGATTTTTTCTTCCCACTCAGTTCCAATTTCAGCCCCAAGAAAACCCAGTGTTCTAGAAAACAATTTCTGAAGTTAACTCTATAGGCAAAACTCAATTTGGAAGTGGGACTGGCTTTTTTTTTTTTAAGATACTTTCATGCAAGAACCACACACACAAACCAGGATAGCTTCATCCTCCTAGGATAACAGCTAACATAGCTGCACATTATAGATGTTTATTGAACAACAGATTTTTATAAAACAGATAAGCAGTACTTTTTCCCATGGGTGCTTTCACATACAGAATGGAAATCTGCAAGCCATATACTGAAGCATGTTGATGAGCAGAAGCTAGCTTCAGTTCCAATACCATTGCTAAAGCACTTCAGGTGAAGAGGCACTTTCGTGGTGAAGAACAGTTCAACTTTTCTGTTCTCAACCCAGCTAGTTTGATACTCCTTTAGGTAGCTATCATGCACAATAAAAATCCCAAAATTCAGATAGTCTCATTGACAACTGAGGAAAAATACAAGAAAAGCATCAGCAGCCCTAGTTCCACACTGATTGCTTCCCACACCCCATCCTATTCACCCTCCAGAGGCACCTATACTAGCAATACCATGGCAAAAGTTTAACTACTAGTTATTTAAAACTCCATCAGCCACCTTAAATGCAATCCTGATTTCTCAGGGTGTGCATAACAGATGAGCTGTGAAGTTCAGGAGGGTTCCTACAGTTAGATTTTAACAACTCCGCAAGTTTCAAGTATAGCAGCTTAGGTGACAGCTCAAATCCAGCAGAATACAATTTTTCTCCACCAACACACTTGTTACTTCAGAACTGAAGAGAGGACAAAACCAGGCAGCCGTTGAAAACTCAAGTCTTCAACTGCTACAGCCAGTAACATCCAAACTGCTCTGGAGCAAACTAGCCTGCCCCAATGTAAGTCCTTAATTTAAGAAACAGAAAATCACCACCAAGTTGGAGCATTAAGCACTTTGTTTTCACTGTGAAGAGAATGCTCAAATCCCTGAAAGGTCCCGAAGATGAGCATCTAAAAAAAGTTTAGGCTGACATGCTTCCCCGTACTTTCAGACAATGGGTTTAGCCATCGTTAATACGCTAGCAGCAAAGTATGTTTATGTCCATTTTCCAAGTGTCTGTAGAAATTGCAGCTACTACTCCTAGAGTTCAAGCTTCAACTATGAAGAGTAAAGTGAGTCCACGACCAGTTACTGCCACTGAGAGAACATCCTGCCTCAATGCAGCAGAGCATCACTGGCTTTGCAGAGCACCTAAAGTCTAGAGAAGACAGCTTTGACTTCCAGTCCTGCACCTAAGGGTACGATTCCTGCTCCTAAAAATACTGGCTGTACCTGTGTAATAAAGAAGGAAAGATAGTCCATAGACACTGACAGAGGAATGCTTGGTAGTACCCTGATAAAAATTCATAGCAAATTCCTTCAACATTTACCCCCTATGGCAAGCATGAGCCACTCATTAGGTAGCACAGCCACCAATGAAATATCTTCTTCCACCATTATGTATTACCTATTCATATAAGCAGTAGCCACTTTGCCACCACTTCAGATTTTACCCATAAAGCTGCAGGCCAGCATCTCCACAATAACCTCAGGCCCCTAGGTACAGCAGCCAGAAGCACCAATACCTCACAGTCAAGAAGTAAACCCATGGACTTGTACACATATGCAGTGGTCTTGAGATAGTTTCTGAAAGCAGTTGGCATGATATAGGGGTGAGTTAAAGCTCACCAGGATAGATTTCTGCATCTAGCATAATTTTCAGGAATATTTCAGATGCATTGCATCTAACTGAGGGCAAATAACACCAACAGCAGCAGCACTGAGAATCCAATGGGCTGCTGTTTACTACAACAGCAAGAAGATACAGCAGCAGTGCTGCATTACAGCCTTATACCAGATCCCTTACCTGACAGAACTCCAAAGCCTTGGAGGTAGGTATCAGTATTGTTTTTAAGTTAAAAGGGTGGAGCAAATTCTTCTAGATTTACCTATTTTCAGATTAAGACAAAGGGAAACAAGTCAAGTTATTCTCTAGAACTGCATAGCAAAGTGTTCATTGCATGAACAGCCCTGCTCTTTTTATAGAAGTCCTCAAAAGACTGATATGTAAGGTAGAAGTATTTTGCTTCCACTAAGACTGAGAAACATACACATAAAAACTCACCTTTCCCTTACAATTTTGGAGCAGATTATCCTCTAGTGTTCCAGATACATACACATTTTTAAAAGCTTTCGTGCACAGCTTATCTACTTTTGCAACACTTGTCTACTCACTTCTAAGAGGAGTAAGCCAAATGCAAAACTCGAGACAGAAGCCAACAAGAGTTACCACCATTCTGTATGGTAACTAAACCAAATCAGAAGTAGCTACTTGGCTCAGACAGAAACCCCTTTATCTGGCCAGTATCCACAAACTCCAACTCATTTAATATCCTCCACTTGGAAATTACACCCAAGAGCTTCTGGCTTGTTAGTTCTTAGCCTGTGCCTCATTCAACCAAGTATTTGTTTAAGCCTAAGTGTAGACTGCATATAAATCCACTTCAAAGAAATGGGAAGGGAAATGGTTTGATGTACCAGCTAGAGTAGGCTCTTTAATCTTCAAGCTACTCAAGGAAGTCTATGCTGCCACAAAGGATTATCATCCTGTCTGCTTCTGACTAGTGTATGGTACACACAGAAACAAGATCTAGAGATAGTGTACATCTGGACATTTTTCCTAGGCATGTGTCCGTGTCCCCATTGTATAACTTTACCACGTGTCTTCACCTGAGGATGCTTCCTTATCTGTTTGATTCCTGGTTCACTCCCCCTCTATACCAGAGGTAGCCACACTGCTACCTCTGCAGCCCAAGGAGCAGCCATGAGTCCATCCAGATTTATGGTGGCTGTAGAACATAAAATAGTTACTTTTACATCAAGACTGTATTGGACTGTTTTAATTTGCTGGAGTATCAAATCCTGAAGTACTAGAATTGCAACTAAAGGATCTGATGACCTCATATTTTGGGTTCTCTGTATTCACCAAAGTTCTTAACCCAGTATTCTGGAACGCCACAAGAGAACAGAATAAGCACTATTCCATGCATCACAAGTTTAAGTATAGCAGCTAAGCTAGTGGACTTTTCTCATCAGAAGGTGAAGTATGGCCTCCCCATGCCATTTAAGTGCAGGGAAGAAAACAGGGATGGACAACATTTTCCACATTCCTACTAGTCTGTGACCCAGCTAATGGTAACAGAGGACTGGTAGCCAAGAGAAACCCTGAAACAGAATCTGCCCACTAAGTGTTTGGAACCTCTCCTCCCTATTTGAGGATCAGCACTTCCCTCTGAATATGACCCCAACTATCATTAACTGGACCAGTGGCCAAGAAAAACTTCAGAAAAGCAAGTTATTTCATCTGTCCTACTTCCCCTTCTTCTTATGCACCTTCCCTCCCACTTTCTAAAATTCTTTCTATTAGAAGCTCACCCATGAGAAAGCCCTCACCTTTACCACCCCCTCCACCCCAGCTTTAAGCAAATGTCTCAGTGGCACAGAACAGCAGGCTTCTTCCACTCTGAAAATGGTGAAATTACATTCTTACACTTTACCATGGGTCTTAGAATAGCGAAAACTTATGTTAGGCCAAAGCTCTTCCAGCAGTGGATCGAGTTTAACTTTAGACTGACAAGGGCTGCCATGTAGCTTGTAAGCCAGTCTCAACAGATTCAGTCTATGTCCTGCATAGAAAGAATGCTGCATGCAGACAGTCTGCTTCTTTGCCTTTAGCTGCTCCAAGTCAAGGTGTCTGGGGCAAGGCAATCCAGTTTACAGAACCCTGGCACATGGGTCTGCACTTGAGTACTGAGCACTGTGGTACTCTGCAGCACTTACCTGTGAACTACTGTCCTGCTCACGTTCATTCATGTTCTTCATCCAGAGGCAGCTGGAGCTCCAGCCCAGGAGGGAAGTCTGGGTGCCTATGGCAGAGCAAACCATCTGCCTACACCCACCAGTTTCTGTATGGCTCCCTCCACCTGCATGGGAGAGCCTGCCAGCAGCACTGGTGGGTTGCTTGTCTAGGCTTTGCTGCCAGACTACTTGACAAAACCCTGAGCCAACCTTTAATGATGCAGCCTCTGTTCCTATAGTAACTAATGATATTTTCCCCATCTCCAGGCACAGGTGCTTCCCCTCAAGGCCTAAGTTTGCTCTCATTTCACACCTACCACTCACTTCCCCACTGCATAGCTACGTGCCATTCCGAAGGAGAACACCTGTCAGTGGGCCCTCAAAAGCAGCTGGTTCAGCCACAGCCAGTGGGAGGCAAAAATGCAGAAAGCCAACATGCAGGCACATCCTCCCAAGCAGGCTACAGCTGGGAGACTGCCAGGGAAGAGCTTAACAGTGCAGGCAGCTGGGGGCTTCCAGGCCACTGGCTCAGAGGTCAGAAGCACTACTGCCCTAGAGAAACATCTGACAGAACAGCCTTCCACCAAGGCTATTACTGGTACCATAGTGTCATCCTGTCAGGCCCAGGCCAGTCTTAATGCTACCTTGAAAGGGTCAAATGCTGGCTGGGATTAAACCACAACACTCTCACAGACTAGAATTAACCCCTTCAAAAGACAAAGCCTCTGTGCTCCATCACACCTAGACACTGTAGGGACATGCTTCCAGCATGTAGGCCTTCTACTCAGATAGCACAGGCTTCCTTCAGAGAAACTCTTGTAGGGCAGCGTAACAACCATATTTGTCTCCTCAATTTCATAAGGAACAGCATTTGTGAGCAGGCAGGCCAGCTGTACAAGGTGATGTTTCCCTCATCGGATGAGCAGACAATTCTTCTCTAATGCTCATGAAGACCTACACTACTACTGCAGCATCCCATAGGAGTCTAAGTTGCATCAGGACACTACTGTGATAAGGAGAAAAACCATCCAGGACAGGAGCCATGAGCCTGATTTCAAGGTAGGGCCTCATCCTGAGCAAGCTGACTGCTCTCAGGCTGAAGAGCTGCCCATAGCCTACATGAGGTCACATACAAAGAGCTCCTTTGTATGGTGGGTGGTTGTTTCCACTGCCCTGAGTGCAAGCTTTACACTCTGGTGTGACTAGCTACGCTTTTCTGCGGTTACTCTCCTATAGCTACACTGTCTCCCATAAAGAGGGTAGAGTTGCATTCTCAGTCATCACCAGAAGGGTTTCAGTGCCAGAATACTCCCTTCTCATACCTACTGGCAATAAAGCCACCACACACAGAAAGCTTCACAGGGCTCACATGTAGCTGCTGGACACAAGCCTTAACTGCTCATGCGAGTCAGTCAGAAGAGGGACAGCAGCTGCACATCACATCCTGGTAGTTTCTCTGTGTAAGCAAACATCTCACACTGACCTTACACCTTATCCAGAAAGTGCCAGCACAGCCATGATTCACCCACAGCACTGGCAGCCTTCAGCACTGGGGTACGCACTTCACAAATGCAAGAGCTTCTCTGAGAAGCATGGAAAGCTTAGAGTCCTACCAACACAATGACATCAGTTAAGCTTGTAACACCACAGAAAAGTAGGCTTTGCAGTGCAAGTCCCAAGTTCTAGCATTCATTTCTCTGCCAGAACTTCGCTTGACAACAAAGCTGTCTACCACCACTGCACACCGAGCTCGGCTCAAGGTCTGCTGTGCCACAGATTCCCTGGGCTCCAACAGAAAGCCATCATGCCGTCACACAGCAGGCTAAACGCAACTGTCAGGAACCAGCTTCAGTTTCACCTGTATTGCCTCTGTGTTTGGCTTTAATGCGAGCACGAAGTTTATTGTGTAACATTTAACTGCACCGTCAGACATGCCAGCCCCAGAAGAACTGGGGATTCAGCAGCCAAGTAGGAGACAAATGGGTTTTTGTTTGTTTGGGGTTTTTTTGACATAGTAATGTCGCAATTAGTTTGAGATGGCAGGATAAGAACATCTAAGATATTTAAACAGCAGTATTAATATTTCAGAGCTACTGTACCACTGAAGTGAGGTTTACAGTCATCTTACCAATTGCTTCAGGCCATCTGGAAATGAAAGAAGCCAATACAGCATCTGCTCTGCACTGATGGCAACAAAGATTACCTTAGCACATGACTAGTGCTAGAAACTTGAAAACTAGTCCAAGAGGTTATCGCTGTAGGTGTTCCACCAGCTACAGAGCTTGCTGCCACCACCCGCAGAAATACGCAAGCAGTTTCTTTTTCTATATCAAATCTTTTGGTGGCCAGAAATCTTTTATTAGCAGAAGTTATTAGCATGAGTGAAATATTCTCATAGTCAGCCCAGAAACTCAGGCAGTTAAAACACCAGCTCTAAAACTACAGAGCAAGTTGGATCCTACAGTGTTTTCCTGTTTAGAACAGGACCCACTGTTCCAGTACTAATGCATTGGAACATAATGTTTTAACTAATTCCATTCCTCAACACAGTTGCATAATGTATAAAAAGCAAGTCAGATCAGTTTCTTTGGTACACATCAAGGAGTTCAGTTGTCTAACACTAAAGGTCTAAGTAGGAACAAGGAGAGGGAGAAATAATTTTGCTCTATATAACATTATAGCTTCCGCTTAGGCAAGACTATCTGCCACCCAGCCAAAACTATCTGTAACCAAAAGCTACTTGCCAGAGCAACAAATCTATCCTGTCAGGGGATGCTTTTGTGAAGACTTGCCTTTGGGTACTTACTCCTTCATTGAAGCGAGTCTCTCCAACAGTAAGTAAAGCTAAAACATTAAAGTGCTTCAGTTATTACTTATCAGTGTAGACCTCTGCAACGCAGAGTGACAATTAAGCTCAAACCAAGAAACAAAATTCAGTCATTGAAAACCTACCCTAAGTTCTACTCATCTGTTTTAGATCTCATACATATGCAGCCCTTTGCTTTACATTTTTATCACGTCCTTTCCTAACTTCTTCCCACCATGAAGAACACGGTCACCCTAATTTTAGTAGAGTATGTGTAAAGACACCTGCTTTGTGGAACCCTTCCAGCAGGTATGCACTGAGAGCACAGCAGAACACAGGCTCCTTGGCACAAGCTGCAATGCTGCTTGCTCCTCCAGAGGCAATGGCAAAGCTGCAGAAGCCTTTTCAGCATTTTTTTTTTTTAATCAAGGTTCTTATTTGGGGTTCAAACAGCTGCAGCAGGGAATTGCCACTGCTCTGTAGCACTCCAGTTTATGCACTGGAATTTATGGGTATCTTCAGTTTTACCATCTACTACCTTTCCTTTACAATAGCACTGAGCTGGAAGGTCCCCCACAGTCTCCAACCAGCATGCCTTCCAAGAAGGGATATGGCATGTTTCCATGCATGAAACTAGGAAGAAAGTCAGTGACTGCCCTGTCCTCCCATTTCTTAGTCCCCTGCAGTCACCAATGGGTACAGATCCCCAGTCTTCCAGAAATCCAAGCCTGTTCCTAAGACAGCTTTCAACTGCTGCAGTCCTGTTCTGTACCTTCTGCAAGCACCCACCATTTTCCTGTGCTAATGTTTGTCATTACTGCCACCAACAGTTCTCTGCAATAAATGGAACAAGCTCCTAATGGTCAGGCATTATACTCAAAGCAGGGGGCCTACACAGATCTATCTTTCTGAACTAGAAAGACAAAGGTCACCATTTATTGTCCAGATGGGGTAAAACAGAGCTTAGTGACATAATCCATTTAATCTGTTATGAAAGAGTACTGCTCAAATGCACCACACAGTAGGAGATGCAAGAGCCAGCCCAGTCAAGTTCCCCATCTATCACTTTGGGGTCAAGGAGGGGAAACTGCAAGACCTGGCTTGTTCCATAACTCCAGATCTCACGCTAGCAGAGAGGAGGCAGTACACAGGAAAAGAATATTAATGGAAAGTAAAGCCCGATAATCTTTTTCCAGAAGGTAACAACCTTCATACAGACATTTTTCCAAATATAGGCAGTTGATTGTTTACACCATGCTCTTTAGACCTAAAAGACAGAAGTGATTAAGCAATTGCATAACACAAGTTTTTCTAGAGTCTGTCAAGTGAGGAAACAAGTCATACAACAGCCTTGGGCTTCCAAGTTATTTCTAGGACACGCAAGATTAGACTTACTATGGTGCTTCACTTGGGACAGTTATTAACTGTCAGTGGGCCACAGCATACATACAAAAGCCAGATGTTTCCTACAGGTCACTGACTTTTCAAGTCTAAGGGATTCATGTCACTGCTCAGTTTTACTATAACAGAAAACTGTGAGCTTTGTACAACACCTTTTGAGAGCCAGAAGTACCTCAGCAGGCCAGCAGATACTAGCTGCACTTGTCATTTAGCTTGGTATTCAAGTAATCATCTTTAACTCACTTCATCCCAAAGTTTGATCCCTTATTGGCACAAGAGATGTAGATATACTTATTTCTCTTCGATACCCTTAGTTTTTCATTATTTTATGCTAACAGTAGCAAGCCATACTCCTCTCCCTATGTATTCAGGGACAGTGCTGGCTGCTAGCTTACAGCAACACTACAGTAGTAAGAGGGAAATGCAAGGAGAAAGATCAAGAACTTGCTTCAAGCACTATCACTGCTCATTTAAACCCACTGAGTAGAATTAAAAACTGCTCTTCAGCTTCAGAAGGATTTCAGCTTGCAAATACTGTAGTTCTAGTGCTTACCATGCAGAAAAAAGCTTGAAAGTGCAAGTATCTCACCTAGCAACTGAACAGGATCAGAACCCAGAACTGCAACAGTGACCAACACACACACATACACCACCACCATCACCAACCTCATGCAGGAGGGTTCCTGACAGGAATATGCTCTTGATCACAAGTCAGCATGAGAAGCACTGGTGTAACTTGGCAATCATCATTTAAAAATAATAAAGAATTTTCTTTGTACATTGGAATCTAAAGTATGGCCCCTTTATACTAATGACAGCTTTACTAGCAATGTCTAATCACTAGAAGATATGAAACTCAGGGGCTTATATATCAATCATCATGGTTACAAACGAGGAAACCAAACTCCCCACCTTCATATACACTCAAGCATGACACTTAGAAGGATGAGAAGACAGGCCTCATCAGTTAAAGGTGGTCAGTCTTCCATTTAAGAGCTTGCAAGTTAAAGCTTTAAGAAGTCAAAAAAATGTTCAGGTACATCTTTCTACAGAACTGTAGAGACATGGATGCTCACAGCTGATATTCTCCCCGTCATGAAGGGAGAAACAGCAGTGTCAGAAAAGCAGCAAAGTCTGTTCCATTACTTCAAGCAAAAGTAAATCAGTAGTCCTTTATATTTGGTTTTCCACTCTCCTGAAATAGCTGCCATTCCAAAGACGACACAGCACAGGGAGCAATTAAACTGCCTTGTAAAGTACAGTACATAAAAGTGGCATATATGGAAACCGATAGACAGGCTCATTGTGCAATTATACACTGTCATCAGGATTTTTTTATTTTGTTCTGTTTCAACTGCTCTTTAATAAAGCATTTAGATACCAGTGCTGATGAGGGGCCCTATTCATTCAGCGAGACTCACACCACCTCAAAGCTCCTCTCTATTTGGCACCACTCCAGTTCTGAGGTTTATGCTTGATATCAGGTAATACAGATGTATATGCATAAGCACCCCTATGTTTCCCCATCCTTTAACAGGTCTCCAAGAACTGCCACATTCTAACAGTTGCTGTTACACTTCTGGCCGTAAAAGAGGCTACACAGCACCCCTGAACACTAGGACACCGGTGCAGCCAGCACGCTTTTCCATAGCTCCGAGAAGCATTTAATAGCCATCATGGTCAAACAGCACTTCTATTGAAAAACTAGAACATTGCACTAAAGTCCCTTATTGTTCTACTTCGGCTGAGAAGGGATTCCAAATACTCCTGGGTCTTGCCCAACCATGGTGAAAGTTAATTAGGTACTACTTTTCATAGCATTTCAGACTGATGGGTCAGGAACGCACACGGCCGATGCATCCAACGCGCCTGCAGAGAGACCAAGTTTTTCCACTTACCCAGAGCTGTGCTTTTTATTGCAGCGTTGGCTGAAGAACAGCTACTGTTTCGCAGCTTACTAATTGAGAGCTCCCCTGCTACTCCGCCGTGGTAGCGTTAGCTCACTGGGAGGACCATATTTAGAAAAGATGTTGGGTTCTCCCCCAGAGCAATGTAAGTTTGGTAAGTGACATTAACAGCCCCGGTAAGAGTCAAACGTTGTCAGATTAAAAAAAACACAACACAACAGAACTAGTCTCCTACAGGGAGAAGCCTGGGCTGAAGGCATCTAGCTTTATTGCAGGGATTCATTTAATCCTACTTGGACACATAAAAAAAAAAGGAAAGTCCTAAAGCTATGCGCTGGGAACAGGAGCTACATTAAATGCGAGAGGAGCAATATAAAAAGCACAGCCTCCCCCCACCCCTCCCTTCTGCTCCGCAATAAATACCAACAAGTTAATCCCGACGTACAGACTTCGCGCGTTCAGCCGGTACCCGGCTTCTAATGAGCGGGGAGGCCCTTGGGGGGTCTGCGCCCGCGGGGAGCCGGGTCGGGACGAGCGGCCGGGCCTGCGTGCCCGCCCTGGGGCAAGGGGGGGGCCGGGGGTCTCCGGCGGCGAGCGCCGGGGCTTCACCTGCGGTGCTGACAGGGCGCGGCGGGCCGGGAGCAGGGCAACCTGCCGCGGCGGCGCGGGCGGGAGAGGGCAACCCCGCCGCCGGCCGAGGTGGGGTGGGGGGGGGGGACCGGGCGGGCGGGTGAGACGACAGCTCGCTTACCCGGGGCCCCGTGGCTCGGTGGCCGCGACCCTGGGGCAGATGCACCAGCAGCAGCGCCAGCAGGAACGGGCGAGTCCTCGCGTTGCGCCAGGCCCGCGGCACCATCGTCCCTCGCGGGGGGCGAGAGAGGCTGCGGCGGGACAACAGAGCTCTGCGGCCGCCGCTCAGCCCGGCAGCGGCGTGTCCGGCAGCGTGCGCGGTGCCCCTAGCCGGCTCTGCCCCCTCCCGCTGCAGCAGGTTCTCTGCCTCGGCCATGGGGATGCCCATTATAAAGCCGCGGCGGGGCGGGGTCGGGCGGCACTGACTGCGGCCTGCACCTATCGCAGCGTGGCCGCCGCGGCACTGCAGCCAATGGTGAGGCGGCAGGGCCCTCCGCCCCGCCCCGCTGCCGGCTGTTGGGGTCCGGGCGGCGCGGTGCTGCCGGCGGCCCGGCGAGGGGCGAGCACCTTCCCCTCAGCGGCGGGAGGGGTGCGCGGGTGCCGGGCAGCACCGGCGGGAGACAAGCAGTCAGCGCGGCCAGCGCTCGCCCCCTCCGCCCGCCCCAAAGCACTGCTGGGCATCCCCGGCCCCAACCCCGCGGCGACAGTCGGCCCCGAGCGGTGGCAGTGACAGCCGAGCCGTGCGGTGGGGCCGGGCCGATGAGCAAGTTTGGCATAGGAAATTACCTCATGGTCCGTTACGGCTTTCCTTTGGCCCGGCACTCCCGGGCCAAGGCTGCTGTACAAACAAGTTCTCTAGTCACCCCCCCCAGCCAGGACCCAAAGCATGGCTGACCCACAGCCACATCTGCCTCTGCTTTCCCAGGGCTGGAGCCCCTCTGCTATGGGCACAGGCTGAGAGAGCTGGGCTTGTCCAGCCTGGAGAGGAGAAGGCTCCGGGGAGATCTTATAGCACCTTCCAGTACCTGTTGGGGGGGTGTGTGTGTGTACTTTTTACAAGGACCTGTAGTGACAGGACAAGGGGTAACGGGTTTAAGTTGAAAGTGGGAAGATTTAGATTGGATATCAGGAAGAAATTCTTCCTAGAGAGGGTGGTGAGGCACTGGCACAGGTTGCCCAGAGAAGCTGTGGATGCCCCATCCCTGGCAGTGTTCCAGGCCAGGCTGGATGAGGCTCTGAGCAACCTGGTCTAGTGGAGGGTGTCCCTGCCCATGGCAGGGGGGTTGGAACTAGATGGTCTTTAAGGTCCCTTGCAACCCAAACCGTTGTATGATTCTATAACACTATGAATGCTTTATTTTGCCCAGCAAAGCCTACAGACCTTGGTGTGTTCTTGGGGGCTTTGGTAATACCTGTACCTGGAAAACCATCCCAAGATCAAGTTCGACATCCCTGGAGGCAACAAGCCCTTCTAGGCTGCATATGGGTCCCCATATGTCCAAGCATAACCAGGCACACTTGATAATGGGGAGCTTGGGTAGGAAGTGGGTGCTGCATCACACAGCAGGCAAGTGGGTGCAGCTGTGGAGCAGGGGGAAGATGGAGATGCATCTGCCAGCAGGGCCCAGTTTCTGCAGGCAAGTCTGACTGATGACGAGCTAGAGAGAGAGCAGTACCGTGGCAGCGTGATGGCAGTAAGCTGTAGACCCTGAGCAATGGAGGAGGAGAGCAATGCCAAGCCTCTCTCTACCAGCTGACTGAAGGACAGACGTATCTTGTGAGCCAGACTCACTTGCATTGCCTTCATTTTTAAATTCTATGCGTGAGTTTGATGGTGGGCCTGGCAGGGCAGAGGCCCAACGTTTTGCAAAATAATATGCATGGGGAGGTCATTGCTGTGCATGTAATAGTGATAACAACCTTTCCGTGGAACGGTTTTGTGGTGCTTTTACGGAAACACACAAAATGTGCAATTTCTTCATACGACATATTTAACTTTCTTCGCTCAGTGACCTTACAAGAGGCGATACTCACACTTGTAAAAACTCCCTAGAGTGTATCCGCTAGGTATGGGGAGGGGCTGCTACGCCCACACTAAGAACCTTGTTACACAGCAGAAGTCATATACTTCTGGCATCTTATCAGAGCAAAGCAGGTATAGCGGTTGCTTTAATCTTTCTTCTCTTTTTTTTAAAAAAAGGTATTTATTTAAAAAATGCCAGTACGTAACATTTTGTCATTAGCCTAGACAGGATAAGCAGTTTGTTACTCACGCGGAGCTCTGCCAGTATTCATTATTCTTGGCTTGCAGATCTCTCCGGAGCTCCAAACCCGACACCCCATACAAGCCTACCAATGTACCTTAGTCCTAACCCTCACCACTCTCTGCTATCCTGGTCCTAAGCTTTGCCAGCTCTTCTTCAATATGGCCTGCGGTATCCTCTGATTTTCCATTTCAAAGTCTCTCTGATCCACACCTGAACTTCTGCCATTCCACATGACATGATCAGAGAGACCTCGAGGGGGAGAGCTGGGAAATCTGAATATGAGTGTCCTTGTGTACATCAGGCTCAGCTCTGTTGAGGTTGGACAAGTTATACCAGTGCACACCTGACATCTGTGAAGAGACAGGCAGAATCTAGTACAGTTTTGTTGGGGCGGCGATCCCACCACTGAAGCACCACATCACCTCATAGTTAAGTCTTGATTAAATTCCAGTCCAGATAACAATATCCCACTTGCCTACATTCCCCTCTCCAATTTCATAGGGAGTTTCTTTGCATCTGACCTACTTTGCGTGATGCCTTCATGTGTTCTTTTATCACTTGTACTTTAAACTTGAATATCTTCCTTTGGTGTGTTTTCCACAGACATACCCATGGATACCAGGGTCTCTCTGCTATATGATTGCTCGTTACCACCATGAAAAAATGATCATTTTTCTATTCCCTACCAGAGAATACCAGCTACACTGGAAACCTACCCTCCAATGCCTGTGAGGCCCTGACACCAGCAGCATCTTAACATTGAGTAAAAGTTCCAGAGAGGGTCAGAATTTCCTAGTGACTGAACTCTTTGACCCCTTTATGGTCAAAGCTGTTCAGGACCTTGCAGCATGTACTTCCAGCCTTGACTAGTATTCCCTTGGCCAGGTTTTTCTCTGTAGGGACACATATTTCCTTTGCAGAGAGTAATTGCCTTAGTGCAATAACCAGGCCAGAAGAGACTCCAGATGTCCGGCCTAGGTATCACAATCACTACATTTCACTGAGCTGTTTTGAGCCCAAAAACCTTTGCAAAGCACCATCCAGGTGGATGGAAGACATCCAACCCCAGTTTAAAGACACCAGCAAGAGAGAAAATCCATGTCCTTGTTCTAGTGGTGAATCACCTTCACCATTGAAAATGCGTGCCTATCCCATTGACACAGCGGGCCTGGTACTCCAGTTAGTATAGGTGCGTTTTACTTGCGTGTCATCTTCCAAGAAAAATCTAGGTAAATAAAGCAAACTGCTGAAACAGAAAGTTTTGTGCCACTAACTCGCCTGTCAAATCTCTCCATGTTGCTGGAGAGCGGGAATTGCCCGCCTTGCGCATTGGTGTCATGCAAAACGCTGATGAGCCGAGAGGAGGCTAGTGTCCAAGCACGAGAGGAATTGGGTGCTAACCTTCTCGCTTGAGGTCTTACAAAAATCCTTGCCATCACTCTGAGGATGCAGTGCCAAACGCTGTGCTGGCACAGTGCCACTTCAGTCAGTGGTGTCTCACCAGCAAAGAACTTGCCCAGGGTGTTTAACTGAAAACTACAAAGAGAGAGGGGAACGGAACTAGAAGAGAAGTTATTCTTCATGTCCGGGCACTCGTACGCCAGAACCAACGCTTGGATGCTTCCGAGGAAGATGTAAGCTCAGCCATAATGAATTCAACTGTGCAATGCTGCTGGAGGTAGCACTGAAACTGGTACCGTTGGGGCTTGTTGTGTACAACAGGTACAGCCTACAACTTGCTTCTCTGAAGACTTACCCCAACATGTGCCCGTATGTGTTGATGATTAATATCTTGTTGCCATGGTGCGTGCATATCACACGCACCACCGCAAACCCATGGCACAAGACGTATATATTGGTGGTCTTGACAGCAGTTCAGGGAGAACTGTTTGATTGCTTTGATTATTTGCCTCTGCTCCTACTTGTCTTGTCCTCGGACAAGTTTCAGAAGATTGCTGTCCTCTTTTGAACAGTATTGGCAGCTGCAACAGAACCATCGTGGGATCTGTCTACTGTAGCTCCCATCAGAGAACATATCCCCTCTTGCACATATTTAGCAGAAATGATTACTCACACCTTCAATAAAGAATAATCTGCTGCCTCCAAATATGAGCTAATTGCTTTTAGGGACCAAGTTCATGTGGGCAGCTCATTTTTAAGTGGATGCTACAATCGCTCCTGCAGCAGGCCTAGATTTAGTTCACTTTTTGTCACAAAGGGAGTAAGGAAGAATATGGGGGATTTGCTGGGAGAGTGGTTATTGCATGTTGCAATGACACAGAAATTAGAGCCCTTCTTTGAACATCATGCCTATTGAATCGTTCGGATAATTATAATCAGAGAATTATCCATTGCTGCCAGGCCTTGGTGGCTGAGAACCTGCAGCAGTGGAAGAGCCTTTTCTACTATGCTGACACCCCCAAATCTCTGTCCAACAGCGAGCTCAGGGCAGTCTGGAAGAAAGACCAAAAAGCCACAGTTGAGCACACGCATGAACCTGCACAGGTGGGAATAGCAACCACAGGACTAGAGAGTCCGTGCAGGCACCCTTAACAGGTAGAATACAATTTCCCCAGATTCCCAGACACAGGTTGAATATGGGGGTAATGGGGAGGAGTAGGTTTGACTCATAGTGATTATAAGGCTGGAAATCAGAAGTCATTAGGTTTGAAAGGATTCAAATCACAGCATACGGCAATTTTTACAGTGTCATCCCACTGTCAGCACAGTTGATGCTGTGGGCAAAGTATTCACGCTTGTTAAGATGTAGAGGCACATTGCTATTAGCATGTCTTGGGGTATACTTGCTGGATTATGTCAATAAAAAGGAGTTGGCTTCTTATGAGACCTAATTATATATATATGCCTGAATGAAATGGAAACCCTGTTGGTAATAGTAAGTGTCCTATCGGGCTTTTCATCCTTGAAGCTCTTTGCAGAACGTTCACTTGAACAAAAAGCTTTATTAAAAATGTGACAAGATTGCAAGTCCTTTTCTGTGAAATCCACTTGGAGTCTGCCACTTCGTTCATTATGCTTTATATAGAAATTCCGTGCAAAGCTTTTCTCTAGAAAGTATATTAAATTGTGTGGGTCCCTGGATGCACTTATTTTGTTTCCCAAAGAATTGCTAGTAGTTCTGGTTAGTTCTCCATCCCTGCCAAACCCTTATCCCTCACTAGTACCGGTCCATCTGATCCTACTACTCAGCCATACCTTCATGCCCTTATGTTATTCCACAACAGGAAGAGACTATTGGCCATACACCAGTATTATTATTAAAAACAAACAAACAAACAAAAGGAGTGCAGTGAAGTGCAAGATGTAGTAAAGAGGCAGTAAATCCCATTTGAGCTTCAGTGTGTTTTTTCATGGTTCTGAAAGCACATACCTATTTTTAAGGATGGAACCCCTACAATGACCTGGCTGGGGTTAGTCTGTTATCTGCCAGCTCTTTGAAAACAAATATATTCTCCTTTTTTCTTGCCTTTTTACTCTTACATATGCTTTTTCAAATTCTAGAATATAATGTTGAGAATCGGTATGAGGCCCAGCACAGTGATGGTGAATGATGGGCATGTACGTGCCACTGGAAAATTAAATGACCCTTCTAATAATCTAACAGATTTCTAGTGTTCATTGTGCACTTTTTTTAATTTTGTGAAGTAAATACAGTATCACTCCAGGCTCTAAAAAGAATGCCAGTCGACCATATCTTTAACTTTTAGAATCTTTAAAAGCACTTAGGAACTTGCCAATTTTTTTTTTTTTTTTTTAATTTTGAGTCAGCTATGAGTTTGGAGTTCGGTTGGACTCCATATGGACTCCAGAAGAGAGGAGCTCTGTTCCAACCTCATTTATCAATCCTATCAAGGCAAGGATTCTTTCTGTTCATCCTGTCTACCTGGGTGGGATAGATGGAAACTGGGTGGGGAAAGAAATACCTCCACGCTGAAATGTTGAGGACCGGGTACTCTGGTCTGCAAATGCGAGGGAGAGCAGGCAGTGAATCCCCCATGCATGAGCCCTCCCTGCCCACACGGGGTGGGCTTACCATCGGAAGTGCAAAAGAAGTGCATTGGGGGGATCATGCCAGGAAACATGGAAGGCAGGGTTTCTTCCCTGCCTTCCCCTCCATGCGATCCTCTACCAGCACAGACAACAGCAAAACGGAGGAGAGATCAGCAGAGGATCAGGCCCTGTGAGATTGAGTCGTGACATTGGGGTTATTTTTTGTTACTTGAGAATGTTTACCTTGCTTCAAAGAAATGCTCAAATGAAGGGGTTAAAGTATTTTGCATCACTGGTTGGCACCCCCCTCATCTGCCTCCCTTCATCCGCAGTCCTTATCCTCAGGACACTCAGAATCAGAACTGTGTCCTAAATGACATGAAAGCAGCTCAGAAACATGCTCCAGCAAAGAAGCCTTGGCATCATATTAGACACCCTTTGTCTTCCGAGTTGGGGAGGCAAAATGGTGACAAAACACTGAGATGCAAACTCTCAGGTGCCTTGATCCTGAAATTTTTCATCAGGGCCAAGAGTAACACTCGTTATCGGACAGGCAAAGTTTGTTTTTTCTTCCCTACCAGTTTCTTAGCACTGATTTAGGCTTCACACTGACACCAGCAAAACTGCACTTAAATCACAGCCCTGAGAACCAGCTACACGTATCCAAAGCTGAGCAGAGTTCAAACCTCAGCCCTGCGCTGATACAGAGTCTTTTCTGTTTTAAATTGCCCACCCACTCACTATTCCCAGCTGTCGAGCCACATAACGTTCAAAGACCACACACAAGGTGCAAGAGCAATAGGGGCCTGTTGAAAATTAAAGTGCAACAGCTTAGTCAAGAGGATAGGCTCCAGCATTGCTGCCTAGAAAACGGGGGCAAGGAATGAGGACGGAAGGGCAGACAGAGACCGTGGGAGATCCGTACAGAAAGCGATGGGAATCTACACCAGAGCGTGTTTTACAGAAATCCCCTACCCTCAGCTCACGGCTCAGAAGAAGAGGTGGTGCTTTCCAGAGGCTAGAGATGATACTGACCTCCCAGGGTTTGTTTCAGCCTGGCTGTTGGTGTGCTAAAAGAACCTGGAGCCAGTCAAAAAACCTCTCTGTGCCTTATTCCCCCCTCTTGAGCAAGCGTCAAGAAGTATAACAGCCTCACGTGACCGTTGTGCTATCTCCCACAGCTCCTGACAGACAGTAAAGCTGTCAAAGAAAGAGCTCTGATTTCATTTTTCCAGCGCTGCTGCTGAAGGGATCTTGCTCTGAAAAACACTCGTTTGAATGTCATATAGTAGTGTCGCCCATCCCTCTCCATCCCATTGTAAGAGCACGTGACCATCGAAAACGAGAGTGTTGCGATACAACTCGGTGGTGATAGGGAGACAGGAGCAGGTCAGCACCGTCACACATCACGGTGCAGTACCCCTACTTTTAGAGAAGAGCAGGGCCATTCTGCTGACCCCTAGGCTAGGATTCGCAGGTTCTGAGGCAAATTGATGAAAATGGACCTTATCCTGAACACATCTGCTCAGATGGCCAGGTTTGCTATTATTTTGCACAAGAAGAGACTGTTGACCTCAAAGCGTTTTTAAAACATTCTTAAGTTCTGTTCCGTTGCTTCTTTCTGTACATAAAGAATGTGCGTTTATGCGTTTATACATCAAGATTTTGTGCTTAGTCACTAACCAAGGCTAAATACTTCAAGGCTGAGTCAAGCTGTACTCTAAACGCGGGCTGTTTTACCCATCGCTAAATGAAACGGCTTCACGGCTGAGACAAGGCGATGCTGTAACGGCACACGGCACAACCCAGCAGTCGGAACAAGAAACAACCAAGGTGGTTGCTAACAGAAAGCGCTCATGGTGTTTGAAGAGGCAGCTTGCCAGGGCTCTACGGGTATCATCCTGCTCCCAAGTCCTCAGCTGGGACAGCAGCTCAGGAGAGATGAGAGGGAAGATGAAACACAACACGCCATGAACTTACTTGCTGCAACTCTGATTGCTGCTAGCAAAAGAAGTCAAGCCAAGGAGACACTGGAAGGAAAGACTCACTCAAGTACCCCACAGCAAATACTCTGAGACGGTGGTTTGAACCCAGAGCCACACATGACATCCAGCATCTGTAATGATCTAAACTAGACCCACAGATACACAACTGCTTGCAGCATTTTCAGGCTCTTACGTTTGTTCCCAGATTTGGGCTTCAGAACACGTTCGACAATAAACAGAGCAAAAGATACCGAGACTGGAATTTCAGTATTGAAATAGATTCATAGAGCAAACTATTGCTCTATTAATTTTGCTGCCTTCTTAAATAAATGGTAAATGTACCAAAAATATAGGGGTACACGCACACCGCTTGCTTCTTCTGACCCCTGTCAGAAACTAGGTACAGAAAGAGTCCTTCCTGCCTGCAACCAGCTTTTTGAAACACCCCGCTGTGATACATATCAACCTTTTTCTTTTGATTGATAGACTTTGCTAGGGAAACACGGTAGAACAGATGTGTGTGCATGGGTGCCATCAAATGAATTTTAACGCTCTTTCTCCCCCCCACCCCCCCCCACCCCTCCTCCTTCCCTCCCACCCACAGGCTTATAAAGTTATTCTGGAAGACACGCGAATCCTAAATAAGGGGGGAGGGGAGAGCAGGGATTAAGGGCCATCTGAAGAAAGTAGTATAAAATTGCACTGAAAGCAAAAATCCTCCCACCATAACCTACCCTTGTCCACCCCTGTATCAACAAATATGCAACCAATTAATGTAATTGCAGAGTTATTTATGGCTCACAGGAAAGTGTAGTCAGGGACCCTGAGAAACAAGGTTGCAGGGATAGGAACGCCCGGGTTTCCCCCTCGCTCCCTCCTTTGCAGATGTTGAGGCTGACTTGTGGTGTCCATGTGTCTCGTTTCCAAGAGCCTGTCTACTTTGCAGGTGTTGCTTGCCGCATGGGGGTGGGTAAAGTGGATGAAAGGAGACCTGCAAAAGAGTTGGGGTCTTCTGATTTCAAACTGTGACCAAAAGATATTGCTTGGGTTTAGATATCCCCCTCCCCTCCCTTTACAGCCTACAAAAGCCCCGTACTTAATCCCTTCAGATGACCCTTCCGACAGCAGCAACAACATTTGAACACAACAGGGGAAAAAAAAGATTCTTAGCTCCATGATTTGATTGTTCGGGGTGACAGTTTTGTTACTGTTCAGTGCCCTGCACAAGAGAGGTTTTAATTAGAGCTATTGAGTGCTTTGAATTGGCACAATTAGGGTCAGCATTAATGATTGCTGCATGTGTTCTTTTGAACAGTAAGGGCTTTTTTTTGCCCACGGACAGGAGGGGGTAGCGGCTAATGAACTAGGAGAGTGCAAATTATCTCTGCAAAGCTGGGGCAAGTGTAATACACACTGGGGATGAAGCGGGGAGCAGGGGAGAGACCATGGCTCATGGGGCCGACCCAGGAGACTTCCCAGCGGAGTGCTGGGCAGCATCAGTTCCTGCTGCTTTGCTTCCTCGGGTGCTGAGGCTGCACAGAGCACCGACAGAGATGCGTTTCTTGCATTGTCTTGCATTGCAAAGGTAGACTTCAGAAAGGCAAAACATACGCAGCGTCTTCATGCTGAAAATCACAAAAGGAGATGGGAAAAAGGCTGCAGTCTGCTGAGAACAGTCTGCTTCAAAAACAAGGACGTGCTTGTGCACATTTTTATTCCCATGGTTAGGCTTGTAGGGTTTATCCACCTCCCATTTGCTTCGATGGGACACTGGATGAGTTCAAAGAAACATAGCCACATAAGATAGGTGTATATTTATACATTTGTGTACAACCACCCCTCCTGTGTGTGTGGAAACGTCTCCCAAGTACACAGACCTGCCTTAACTGTACTGCAGACGGATGCCAGAGGCCCATACGTGTGACAGCTCTGCCAAAGGCTGCTCCCACCCCTGCTGAGAAAACGAGTCCTGGCAGCACGTGCAACTTGACTTAAAGAGAAGACCTCCTGGGGGCATATCGGCGGTATCCTCAAGACTTACAGGTCTCCCAAAGCCTGCCTGCTACACAGCCCTTTCCTGACCCATATGGTCCATGAAGGTGTGCAGAAATGCTCCTGGGTTGCAGGAGGAATGCACTCCCATGCCACTCCAGCAGAGTCAAAGACGTCTCCCTTCCACTTAGCTGCTTGTTGGAGAAAGGGAAGTAGGTGGTGGTGACACCAATCATGTGAGTGCAGGGACTGACTGGCTGGCTGCACAGGATCTGCACTACTCCGATGAAGAGCCTCTGGGATGAGCAGGTCCTCCCCAAAGCATGAGACACATAGGCAAGCTATTTTGCTCCAGGCCTGGAATAAAGCTTTCTGAGTGCTCTCCGTTTGCTAAAATGAGCTTTTGGTCAGGCACCATATTAGAGCCACAAACCTCTCTGTACCTTCAAACTACAGAAAGAGTTTGTGCCAGCTCCCCGGCTTCGCAGTTCCTCACTCCCCTCCACCATGAGCAGCCAGAGACAGTCATTCCCTGCTTACATGTGCAACGCATCCCTTCTTACCAATGGTGAGGTGACCCTCTGATGGCCAAATCACCCCAGGAGCCCCTTCTGGCCTCCAAAATACAGATAGGGCATCACTGATAGGGATACTTGTAGTCCTGTCCCAGGTCTGGCGGTACCAGATGAGTCAGAAGCTGGCGCTGGTCTCTTGGTCTGGCCACTGCATACCTGTGTAAGCCAGCAGGACCCCTGTCAAATGTCATCTCTAATTGTCTGCGGTGGTAATGTCTCCTCAACGTGACCCAAAGATGGAGATACATTATCTGGCACTGTGCATCAAAGAAAAAGTCGATTTTTCAGTAGCTAAGCCGGTTGGTAGAGCAGAAGAGAACAGCACATATGTATATACTGTCAGAAGACTGATCCTTGAGCATTTTTCAGAAAAAAATTTCAGCTAAACTTTCTGCAGCCGTCCCAGAGCGTGGCCACCAACAACTAACCACTCAAATTTTTGAGGCCAAGCATTACTACCAGCCCAGGCTGCACACCCCGCCAGTGCCTTCATTGGCAAAGCAGTTAAGCTGCGCACACAGCCGGAGCGGAGGAGCTGGGTGAAATCCTGGGTGTGCAATCTCCGTTGGGAACTAGCCAAATACTTCACCTTTCATATATGCAAAAGAAGAAAGAGGTGCCCAAAATATGGAGAGAATAGGGCTCTTTGGTGTGTTTAAACAGAGGCTTCTGTGTATTTCTGTCAGTAGCTGTTTTCAGCTATTTCAGTCTCACTTTAAACATAATCTACTTCTCTAAAATAACCCTACCATATTTCTCTGTCTTTTTTTAAGTAGATGATGTAAGTTATGTAATTCTTACTTAGGATACACGGCAGCCCAACACATTGAGGAAATAATCACAGGCCAAGATCTTGTCCTGCAAAAAGAGGACAAACAGATGGTTTGTGCCCAGAGACCACATATTCTGTAGGCCTAAACCAGCAGAAGTTCAGTCTGCAAGATGAAGGTTAACCAGTGATGCTGTCACAATCCATTTGTAGCCTATGGCTGGATAAAAGTCCAATGGGCACTCACTGCTACAATAGCCTCAGTTCCCACGGTAGAAGACTGTAGCCTGAACTCTTCCCCTCAGATGTGGGTTACCTACTCACTGGTCACACCTGTGGCTTCACAGCAAGTTCCTCACTTTTTCACCATTTTTGTGGTGCTAATGCCCAAGATCCACAAGGGCCAGTCCCGTAAGGGATCCCAGGTCTGCCAGCCGCTGGGACACGAAGAGCCCAGTGGTGTCAGGTCTGCTGTTGCTGGCAGGAGCTGTAGTTGATCAGGTGGATGGTAGGAGGGCAAGAGCAGAGCTGCAGCCACCTTTACCCCTGGCATGTCTCCATCCACTGAACCAACCTGGTCCTCTCAGGAGAGAGCAGCACGGCTGCAGGTGGCTTCATCTCACCCAGCACTCCTGAGTGGAGAAGACATTCCCCTGCCCTGGGCTGGCTGGGAGGAACCAATTCCAATGAGGCTCAGTGGAGAAGCAGAATTGGAGTACCAGGGGAAGGGCAGAGACAGGGACCATCTCATGAGTGCTTTCCCCCTTTGCCATTGGCTGCTTTCGCCTTCTCTCCCCCCAAGTCTCTCTCATAAGGACTTCAACTGTTCCCACGGCCAGCGTTTTGGTTTGGGCAGACATCCAGCATCGCTTAGCGGATCCAAAATGACACCTCACACATTCTTGAAGGTGTGAAAGAAACAACCAAGCTGAATCATTTCACCACGCTCAGGGTACTAGAGGTGATACCATAGACTTGCCAAGGAACATGCAAGGACATCCACAAACATTTCACGACCACCTTCTCTGAGTCTGATTTGTTATTAAACAGCCATGGGTTTTGGCATTAGCTGGAAAGCTGAACATGCAACTGCTCAGAGGCAACCTCTGCCTTGACTTTCTTATCATATATCCTAAAAAAGATGCCAAATATATTTATTAGTAGAGCCATAGAATGGTTAGGGTTAGAAAGGACCTTAAAGACCATCTAGTTCCAACCCCCCTGCCATGGGCAGGGACACCCTCCACTAGACCAGGTTGCTCCAAGCCTCATCCAGCCTGGCCTTGAACACTGCCAGGGATGGGGCATCCACAGCTTCTCTGGGCAACCTGTGCCAGTGCCTCACCATGCTCTCTGTGAAGTAGTTCTTCCTGATATCCAATCTAAATCTCCCCACTTTCAACTTAAACCCATTACCCTTTTACCTTTACATAGATAATTTACAAGCAAATAATAATGCTGCAGCCTGGAGGATGGGGATAGCACTGCAGGCTGTCAGCTGGGCCCTGGCCTGAGGTTGAGCCACCTGGAAAGGGTGTGGAAGCTAATGGACATGAGAACGGATGTGATACATGGACAGATGGATGTGAGAGGGAATAGTGTGAGAAGCTGGCAAAAGCTACAGACAGGGCTGTGAGGGCTGGCTGAATCTCTCAGGTGGTTAAGAGGGACATGTGTGAGCAGCAGCCAAACCACACAGATAGCTAGAGTGGAGCACCGGGGACATTCTGGGAAATAGGACCTTTGCCAGGCCAGAGTGCCTGGTAACCATACCTGTAAGCACCTAAGACTGGGATAGCCTGGCTAGCAGTATCAGAAATAGCAGTTTCAGGTATGGATATGGCAAAATTAGGACTAATGAGGAAAAAGTTAGTTGCAGGTTGTCCCTCTCAACTGAAAAAAAAGAAAGGGAGATGCAAGAGTGGCAAAAGGAAGGGTAAAGAAACACAGAAATGGATAATAAGATATGCAATTAATGTGTCTGAGGGAATCTGGGGGCATTTGTCAAACAGCCCTATGTTTGATCACTGCAGCTGGAGCCAGACAATAAACCAAACCAATTGCTTTGGACATGCCAGAAGAGTCAGAACTGCTTCCACCCCATGCAGAAGAGAGGGGCTGGCAGTGCAGGGAGGGGGGTGCTTTCACTTGCTGGCAAATTATCACTTGGACAGACTGACTGAGAATCCCGACATCACCATGTTGGTACCTGTTTCAGGTGGGATGGCATTAGCAACTGCCTACTACTTTGTAATAGGTAGGATTTAGGGGGTTCTGGGGTTTTTTTTGTTCCAGTTCAGTTAATACAGATAAACTCTTGTGACTAAAGCACCTTGTCTACCTTCAAGCTCATGGTCTACACTCAAGTAAAGTGTCTTCCAAGAAAAAAAATTTGCACTGAGAAATCAGTATTGCCTCTCCTCTGTCTTAGTGCAGGCACCGATTAGGAAATAGGAAATATGCAATGAGCCTGTCTGTCTCTGAAGTGATACTTAGCTGTTCTGCAAGCACTCCCAGAGAAGCTGTAAAAGCAGACTTCAAAAACATCTCAGGAAAAGCAAGTTGCTCAGAATTTACTTAATCTGAGCTTTGGCTGAAGGTTTGATACAGTCTTATTTTACTGGAATTAGTCAACCCACCTCAACTTAAAAGAAACACATTTTGACTTTAAGCTCCACAGCATTTCATTCCCCATTCAGCAGATCACCTACAAACCAGCAGAGACTTCGCTTTTCATAATTTCTCCATATTGGTTTTTGCCCCATACCATGACATTTCTGTGCTGCAGCCAGACCAGCACAACTTGTGAGTAGACTGGTTAAGCTTTGGTGATAAAGACCCTCTGGAGAGTAAGCTGTGAGACATCTCCCCTTGGCCTGAATACAGCGCAGCAAATTTCCCCTCACAGCCTTTCCTCCGTGTTCTCACGTCTCCTTCCCTCCACAGATCCAGATTTTGTCCTAGCTTGGACCTTGCATAGCGAAGCCAGTAGCCCTCAGCACCCAGAACTTCAGCTCTTCTTTCCTAGGACAGTTTGCTCTCCGTCACTCCAGAGCTCCTGCTTCCTGGCCCTCTGCTGTAACCTCTTCTGGAGGTAGCTTTTGCTCACTCCAGCCTCGCTAAAGGAAAATAAGTTACTCTGATCCTGTGTCTAAGTGCACTTTGGAAGACTCCAGTGTTGCCAAGACACTGGCAGGGGGCTGAAAGAAGCCAAATATTTTGCGGAATGCTCTCTTGCAGAACAGAAACATGTGCAAAGCCGGACTCAGTATATCAACACATCCATCATTGATGATAATCAATATCCAGTGCAGAAGCATTTAGGAGAAAGCAAGAGAAAGCTGGGGACCTTTACTACAGCTGGCAGAGGGAACCACCATGAAGAATTCTCCACAATTTGAACTACTTACCCAGTTGCCTTTTTATTTAATTGTAAGCAGCATTCCTTTTGGCCGCACCAGTTGGGTTTTCCTCCCCTCTCCCCCCCACCCCCCATTAAGGCTATTTTTTAATATTGTTGCCTTGGGCTGGGGGAAAGGTTGGTTTCTCCTTTTGTCATATCAAGCTCCCTTCTCACATAAAAGAGAAATGTCAGGCCGACAAGTTCCTTTTCAGTCACGCCTGCTTCCAGGCAGGCAGAGGTCCTCCAGGGGTTAACCAGTGGGACGGATCTGAAGACATGGCTCAGAAGGCATGCAGGTCTAGGCTCAGTCAACAAGCTGGTAGGATTGAAAAAGGGCAACTGATGTCAGGAAAGAGCAGTAAGAACAGCAATGTGAACTGCAGGATAATTTAGGAATACCAATTCTTATGTAAACTGTTCAGATTTTTGTAGGTAAATCCATCATTCAACTCAGCCACAATAAGCTCACGTGCAAGAGTTTCTGCAGACGTGGAGGGCAGTGCATCTTCCCACATGCACCCCAACTTGGTCAGCACTCTTGCAAAGTCATGGCACCCAACAGCCCAGCCCCTTCCCGACCACCCTGTCCAGGCACTAATCCCATGCTAGGTACCACATACAGCAGTGGAGCTGGCTGGAGGAGAGGTACCTCCATGCACGACTTCTAAACTTGCCGGAGCCCCTCCGTGCACAGATTTCTCAGCAAAACTGAGAACCTCTGCACTTACTGGAGACCCTACAAGAAAGGGAGGTTTGTCACTGCAGGAGCATATTTCATATTTCATTTTGGAGTGGTGTTTTAAGTCTGGTTAAAATGAGGAGCTAGAGCTATGGGGTCTTATGTTCAACATAGCTGTTTGGGCAACCACATCCTCACCTTCTCAGCTGTCCAGTTTGCACTGCCTGCAAATGACTGGCCTTCCATTAGCTCCATCTCCTCCACTCTTGAACTAAAGCAACTCAACATAGCCTTCCTTGGTGCTCTGGCAGCTAGTGGCTGCAAAGCAAGAACTCACACAACAAATGTAGGAAGTCGTGAAAAATCAGCATTTTAGCCTATTCCTCAGCTGGCAAAACTCAGCAGAACTGACGCTAGTGGAGTGGCACCGCATCCCTCGGCTAGGACCAAGGTCCAGGAACTACAAAGCAGCACAGTCCTGCTGTTCAGGCAGCTCTGAACCAGGGTGCCTTAGGGCTTAAGCACTGCCACAATAGGTTGGCCCCAAGAAAAGTTTCCCACAGGGAGTTATGGCAGAGGCATAGACAGGAAACGTAGAACCTTAAACATAGGGCAAATTAAGATCCAGTAATCCAACCGTAAGTACAAATGAAGCACATTTGTTGGGTCCTTTAACTGATGAAGTATTACAGCCTTTCTGAGAAGCCAGTCCTTGACACATCATTTAAGGTCCAGTTAGCTCATACTATAGGATACACAGAGCCTGCCTGGAGACAGTCCTTCATTGCCTGCGATCGGCCTGAGGTCTGGGGAGGTGATCTCCTTCTTGTCCCACACAGACCTCTCCCTTCTGGTGGGTAAATTACCAGCTGTCTAGCGCATTACTCTCCCTCAGTGAAAATTGGAAAGATGAGAAAATGCCTCTTGAAATAATGACTTCATGCAAATGGGGGTGCACTTTAAAAGCATGAGCAGCAATTGTCCAAGGACAGGCACCACTGCATGGAACACAGATGCTGGGAAACAGCACTATTGCAGCAAATGCAACACCCTTTCCTGAAAACTGCAGAAAGCCAGTGTCTCATCTGGGGCAACAAGGCTAACTCACTCTTCCGTAAAACGTCACCTTCACCTTGGCAAGAACGGCCACCAGCGAGTTTTATTACTTCTGATGATTTTTAAACAAACTATCGTGCACAGTTCATAGGAAAAAGTCCTTTCAGCATCAGCTTTCCCAAGGGTAGCTGAACTCGGAGAGGGCAGATATCTTGTTGGGAGTGGGAGGCAGGAACAATTGTCTGGGGACAGGTCAGGGGAAGAAATTATAAAAGCACTGATCATCAGTTTTGGAAACAGCAGTCAGTCAAGCAGGTTGCAATGCAAGAACTGCCACTTCCCCCTGCTGAGGGCATGTCAGAGAAGTAAGGTGATGGAGTCTGGAGTCCCCCAGGTCCCAGAGAGAATCAAGATGAACGGCTTCAGCTGGGTGTCCTGCTTTTGGGAAGCTTGTTAGGCAGGGGGTGTCCCATCTCAAGAGCAGCAGGAGTGGACTCCCCCAAATGTACACTGGATAAAGACTATGGCATTATTTCTTGCTTCTTATGAACCTAGGTATCACTGGGCTTAACAACAAGAGAATTTTACTCTTCTGCCAACAATTCAGCTGTGCACACGAGTGTTGCCAGGTCATATTAGCACTTACGGAGTACATTTCCCATGTAGCCATTGCTGTGATTTACCAGAGAAATCATCTATAATTGGCACAACCAGAAGCAAAGGTAAAACTTCCACTGCCCAAGCGTGGTGTTTCCCCGTGGGACCTCAGCACCACAACACGCCTTGAAGGGAGCGATAGCCACATCAGACGTTTCAGAAAAGGATGCTTAACTAGACTGTCACGTATGTGGGAGACACTGAGCAAAATAAGTAGCTGATTTTCCAACAGTGATTAACTAAGTTCAACTCTGAATTTGAGGAGAGATTTCTGCTGGGTATACCGGCCTTCACGGCTTCTATGATGACATTTCATGCCCCCTCCTCACCACCTACTTCATCTCTCCAAGCCAAAACAGCCTAGCAAAGGGCTGGTCCACTCTGCCTCCCGCACAGCTTGTCCATGCTCCCAAACCCGTACCCCTGGCAAACCCCTTTTTCTTCACCAGGCCAGTAAGAATCCAGCCTCACCTTCACATCCACAGGTATGTTTGCAGTTAGAATAACTTTCATTATTGTTATATTACATGAGGCCCGAGCCTTTGGGCTGCAGCTGTCTAGGGAGTGCAAAGCTGGGAATCTCAGCAGTCATCTGCACAGCACCCATGCAGCCCAAGCCACGAGCAGGCAGGGAAAGGCTTCCCAGCAAGGGAGAAAGAGTGTAACAGAGTCCAGCAGAAGCACTGATATTCACAGTAGTCCTTACCATGTTCTGTCCTTCCCTCGCATCATTCTCCCAAGGAGGAAAAAGATCAGTAACCTCGTCTGCTCTCCGCACTTAAATTCTGCTTTTGGATGCAGAAGGAATATAATTTAAGAGTGTCTAACCTCATGCTTGGTAAATTGGGCCCATTATACAACCCCCTGTCTGTATGTATCACCTTACATATAGAGTACATATTGATGAAGGGGGATTTTTGCACGCTGAATAACATCCATATGTTACCCAGGAGATATTTCCTGTTCTCGGTGCTGCTGTGTCATTAATTTTCCTGCATGTTTTGACTGTTTATCTCTTGAGATGAAGTGTCTAGAACCATGAAAGCCACAGCCAAGAGAAAGTCAGCAATATAAACATCATCAATATTTATGATGGACACCCAGAGAAAAACATTCCACGATGCAATGCTTGTTTTCCCATGTAGCTTGGCTAGGGCTAGGATGCCTCGAAATGCTATTCTGCTTCGGCTACCTTCCTTTTTCCTCCAAGCAGCAAGGGCAGCTCGGAGCAATGGGGATTTTCTGGCCCTTTAACAATCCCCTTGTCCGCCAGACTTCCTCCTTTCATAGCCCCTATGTGCTCCCTCCCCTCTCCCCCAGCGCTAGTTAATATGTGCCAAATCCTGACACCCTGAATGGTTTCCCAACGCCGACACTAATCACGTTTTCGGGAGCAGGTCAGCAGTGAAGGAGCTGAAATTCGTGTGAAAAAGGCCCCGGGATGGCCCCGGTGCCTCACACCTGCGTGCCCTATTCATCTGCACTGTTTACACATTGTCATCCACAATTAATTCTTTCCAGGGACGCTCCACTGCCTGCCCTCCCGTTGCACAGGGACCCCATTCTGAGCTGTTGTGTCTGTTAAATTGAGCATGGGGTGCTGCGATTAAATTAAGTTTTGTTGCTCTCTCTCTCTCTCGCCCTCCCTCCCCTTCTCTTTTCTCTCCATTAATAACGATGCCTGATGGAAGATTGCTGGCACTGGAGTAAAGAGGTAATTACAGGCACTAAAAGTAGGGGGAAGAAAAGTTTCTATGTGGAAATGTGAATGGGAACATCTTTTCTGGCTAGCCGACGATGCCCGCAGCGCGAGGTGGGAACCACAGCCCCGTGTGACATCCAGGGTACGAGGAGGAGAGGAGGGCACGGGGCTGCACCCGAAGGTCTCCCGTAGATGGGGCAAACTGGCAAAATGTGGATCTGCCAGACTCTGTACCTGCTGGCCTGAATACGGTTGTTCTTCAGCAAGTGGCATTCCCACCTTCTGCTACAGCCGTGTTTGTGCATACACCAGGCAGGCTGCTCTTCTCCCAGCATACCATACCCAGACACACCAGGAGAAATTCCCCGGGCTAACAGGCTGGCAAGTCACCTCCACACTGACACACGGGATCCTCCGCTGTGGAATACAGCATGGAATGAGACCTGCTCGCGGGAGGTGAAGAGGAAAACAGGAGGAGAGGACAGGAATTTGACCAGCTTTTACAAAACCTCCATTGGGCAGCAGCATTTTTCGCAAAGTGTTTTGCTCGTGCATGAAGCGGACAACCGGTTTTGATTAAAAGGATGCCTGTGAAGTCAAAGAGCTGATTTTGCCGAGGACAGAAACGTGCAGCTCCCCGAGCAAGCGGAGTCGGGTGGATTTGGCTTTAAGCCTGCCTTCAGCCGCTCGCAGGACTCGCCACCGCAGTCGGGCTGCAGCCCTCCGGCACAGCACAGAGTCCCCACGGCGAGAAGGGTAGAGCTCAGACCCTTCCAGCCAGCAGCCCGCGCTCGAGCTGCCTCTATTTGCTGTTTGCTCATGTCAGGCAAAAAATAAAGTGATATGAGAATCGCCTTAAGCGAGGCCCCAATATCCAAGACACACACGAAACATAACAAAATTCAGTGGCTACAAGCACGGTCTTTTAAGGCTTGCAAAGTGCCAGCCTCTCTGATTTTTATCCTAAGCAAGAAAATTGCCCCTGCAAGAGAAAAATCTTCATGTTGGCAATTAAAAAAACAGCCTCCTCATAAAATACTGCCGTAAAATACTGTTGCATGCACATACGAAATGGGCTGGAAAGCACATGCTACATCCCCCTCTAGTGCTGAACTCCTACAGAATAACAACCTAATCCTGCTACTGCTTTCTTCAGTCGGAGCATAGACTTTTCTGCAGCAATCCATGATCAAGCCCCATAAACGAACCAGGAAAGTGGCTGCCACATGTGAAGGCATCTTTACGGGATGACTGCTCTAGAGCAGATGGATTCACAGGGACTAAGAAGCCTGAGAGTCCTTAAAATGAGGAAGGTTGTAATAACTCCTAAATACCAGCGTGAATCCAGGGCAAATCTGTTTTGGCTTGCAAGTCTCCTTATTCATTCTGTGCTTCCACTTAAATACTAGGGAGCTGTGCAAATCTGATCAACACCCACCCCATGGCATCACAGGTCTTTAGTACAGAGCAGTATGTGGGGAAAGCAGCCCCTCCAAGAGCACCAGCTACAGTTACTCCCATCCCAATCATCCTCCCCCACAGCAGCCATGGTCCTGCAGGCCTTATTCAGGGAAGGAGCATGCCAGGGTCAGGCAGGGAGCACCAGTTTTCAGCAGGTGCCCATATCCTATTGCACCAGCCCACCTCCCCACCTGCACCTACAAGGAGAGTCAGGCTTGACACCAAAGGTCTCTGAGGCACGTGCCAGCTCACACCAAAGCCATTCAGACCGCAAGTCTCATTTCCAAGTGTGCAGGGCAGCGAGGTTCATGTCCCGGCCTCTCCTGGGCTTGGTGAGGCAGAGCTCTTTAGGTGGTCAGTCTGCACTTACCTTGCATCCAACTTTGGGACAGTCTCAGCTTGTTATCAGGAGAAGGAGGAAGCTGGAGAGAGGCCAGGCATCAGGGAAGGGGCACTGCACAAGTGCTGGCTGATTTTGTGCACTCACAGTTTACAACACCTGAAGAACACCCTGGGGAGAGGGGGGGACACGCTGGAGGGAGCAGAGGCAGGCCAGCTTCAGGAGGTCACCTGGGTCATGCTGGGCAGAGACCAGGGTTCACAACCAGCACAGGCAGCAGTTGGGGGTCTGGCATCCTCAGCCAGACTTGGGAGCAAGGCACCAGCACCATACTCCTGCTTCCATGCTCCCTCACCCAGCTGACACAGCCTGCTTGCAGGGCCCTTCCAACCTGGTACTACAAGCACAGAACACACAAATTTTAACAACGGCCTCCTGACAAAAACACTATCACCCAGCACAGAGGAACAGCTGAGCCAGAAACCTCCCCATACCAGACAACCACACTGCACCGACTGCAAGCACACTCCCAGCCCTTCCTCTCTTTATCCAATCTCAAGGAGAAGCAAGTCTGACCCTTCTTCCCAGGTGGGTAAAATCTGCCAAAGAATAGGTCTTTATAACGGAGGCGTTTGAGCAACCTCAGTAGCAGGTGTTGGGAGCAGCTCTGCCTACAGAAATTTGAAGGAAAGGCTTGTATTTAAATTATTTTCCTGAAGCAGAACTACTAGTACTCTAAGTAACATAATTATCACAAAACCTGCAAGCTGCTACCACCCTTCCCTCCCACTGAAACCAATGAGAACGGAGGATGTTCAGCAAGTTATGCCGCTTGCCCAGTTAATAAACAATTTACAGAAGGATGCATGGGTTTGAAGTGCTCTATAAACATATATTAATCAGTCATTAAATAATTAAGATAATTCTCTGTTCTTTTTCTCTGGCACTCCCAAGTTGATAGACGTTCCTATAGCAACAGAGGAGCAGGGCCGATGATGGGGGGGAGTGGGGGGGAACGCGGGGCTCGGGGAGGCGATGCTAGCGCGGGACCTTTGCTCTCCAGCCCTCCAAAAGTCACGCAGGGCAAGCGGAAGGGGGCTGCGAGAGGTGACATGCAGGAAGGAGGCTTTCAATTTTAATGGAGATTCTTACGATGACAGTCTATGCAAATAGGTACATGAAAGAGGAGAGGAAACAGGCTGGGGGAAGGGGGAGAGAAATTAACCCTGGTTCACATTTCAAAGCAAACCCAGGAATAATTTTTGGAGCTAAGAATAGTTGCAATGCACCTTGTTCTCCTTGGGCTCAAGCCCTGCATGATCCTTAGGCTCAGGGGCTGGAATTACAGCGGGGCAGGGGGAGGGAGGCCAGCCTGCACAGTCCAGGAAACTCGGCTGTCCAAGCTGCAGCTCCATCACCTTTACGGCTCCTTTGTGTCCCCCAAAAAGCGACTATTTAACAAAGGACCCGGCCCTCTGCTTTCGAAGGGCCCTTGCAGTTGTTTTGCAAATGAGATTGCTTGATTGGTGAGCAAAATCAGAGATCTTTTGAAGCTGTTCCCCAGGAAAGGGGGAGGGAGAAGGGTTCAATTATCCCCCACGATCAACAGTAAGATCTGCCTGGTCTTATTGAGAGCTGTTGAGAATGAACCAAAGCAACTTTGGATCAGCTTTTAGATAAAATTCTTCAGAAAACCTAGGAAGGGCCTACATCCATAAAAAGAACAGGGTCTGCTGATGTCCTAAGACAAAGTCCTGTTCCTACTGCAGCCCCCTCACACCCCTTGGGGACTGCCGAGCCAGAGCCCGCCCGGGCTTCAGCCAGCCCCGAGGAGGAGAGCGGGGGATCTTCAGGTTGTTGGAGAATCTGCTCGACTGACACTAAAGGACAGCTTCACCCCCATGCAAGGAACCAGCCTGCAGCCCTCGGAGAGCTTCGTGGTGTAGCTCGTGTCAACACCTACACAGGCACTCACTGGGAGATCTTGGGGTTTGACCAGAAAACAGCTTCTGCGACACACAAAAAGCCTGTGGGAAGACAAGAAACGATGTTTTCTTGGAGGTGAACCAGAACGGAACGCTTTGCTTCAGCTGCCCCCAAATTTTTTACTTGAGTTCAGCATCGAAGCGAACTTTCCCGAAAAGGCCTCTTTTCTTTCCTGTGCGTGGGGCTTGCGGCTGAGCTGCATTTACTGAGAACAGCGTGGACCTTGCCCAAGCTTTCTGGGAGCTGGGCAGAGCTCCCAGGGAGCACAGCCCAGAGGAGAGAATGGGACCCAAACCCAAGGAAAGGCGCTGCCTGCTTTAATGCTAAGCAGACATGAAACGGAACGTTTCATGTCAGTTCAACAAATTGAAACAAAACATTCCTACCTCAGAAACGTCAAAATGCTTCACTTTGATCCAAAAAATGTCAAAACAGAACACGGAGACATTTCTGAACATGACTGTTTTAATTCCAGGAAACAGTTTTTTTCCTTTTTTTTTTGCCCCAGTTTGTTCTGGTCTGGAAAACAAGCAGAAATTCAAAATTTCACACAGCTCTACTTAGAGCCATTTGTCATGGGAGGGACTGATATTGCCTGGACACGCCTGTGTGTGTGAGCACTCTCGCTTACACAGAGCGTAGATCCACGGTGCCTTTCAGTGGCCCCCCCGCCCCAGGCCTCTCTCTGGACTGGTTTCACCTCCCATATAGCTGCCAGTCCCAGCACTGGAGGATGCCCTTCAATCTGCAGGAGGTCCCAGGTGCCTGGGCATACCCAATACGAGTGCGCTGCCGAACACAAGCGGTGCCTGCCCACAGGGTACCCTAAACCCCAGGGTGTTTAGGGCTGGCACAGCCATCCCTATCGTCACCGCAGGGTTCACATACAACCCAGTTCCCTTTAGAGTCCTCCCGCTGTCAGCCAGGGCAGCGTTTGGTCCGACCCATTTCAAACCTCACAGTTTGGTGCCGACACAAATAGCAGGGAACCGGTTTGAATAATCCCCTGCTTTGAGAAGCGATGCTAAAAACAGCGCTTACTGGAAGAGAAGAGGGAAGGGTGTGGGAATTTCACCGCTTTGGTATAATTTGACCATCGATCTCGATTTATGTTGCTGAGGAATATGGATCCTGTCTCCTAAGTATGGCTAAGAGCACACTAACGTGGAGAAAGGTGATACATGCCTCATCACGTGCCGCATGTCCAAGGTGGATCCACAGCTCTGGTTTTGCCTCAGCAGATATAATCCTCACACTGCATCTAGTAACAGTTCGATGACATTGTGTGGACACGACTCACAGTGTTCTTGCCCTCCAGCTGAAGGCTGAAGACGTGGCTCTCTGTGCTGCTAGGCCCTTGGAGAAAGCGCTCCCATCCTCTGTGCCAGGCAACAGCCAAACCAAGGAATAAAGTCTTCCTCTGTGCTCCCCCCTCACCAAAGCTTTTTAGCTGTTCTGTGTTTCCCATGTGCTTGGCACAGCCCTCTTCCTGAAAGCTAAAAGACATCCTAAATCATCTTTGTGCATTTATTTTTCACTGTCCTTCGGGGTTTATTTCCTCTCCATTGCGTATCTCCAAATAGGGTCCCTTGACTCCAGGTCCTATCTTGTTTCTGCAGGGTGAGGTATCATCTGGGGGAACTTTTCCATACCTTGGTCTCTTCCTTAATGGGGGGGGGGGGGGGGGAGCTTTTTTTAAATATTTCCCAATAGACATTGCTGCAAAAGAGGCAGCTCTCATCAGCCCTGGACATACACTGTTGCACCAGGAGATATATTTCTCTCATTTAGTATAAATAACCCCGATAATAATTCATTCTGCTAATTCTCTGTTTCTCTCTGACCCTTCCAAACTCATTTACCCTCTAAGCATGTAAAAATAAACTGCAGGAACAATTCGTGTTGCATCTACAGCTAAACAAACCCTCTTGGGTTCCACTATTACCCAAGCAGTACCCTCCGGACACATTCCCTGTGGGTTGGCAGTAGCTCAGCACTTGCAGGCTCTCTCAGAGGCTTGGATCTGGTGCAAAATCAGTCTTCTCGCTGAGACCTTGCAGTTTCTTCATGAGGCTCCTGCAAAAGCCTAGAAGAACCTCCAGAAGGCTGTATCCATCATCAGTCTGTCCTGGGCTGTGAGAGGAGAGTGGATCTGAGATGGGCTAGCTTCCAGGTGATGATTGTTCCCACCTCCTAGGAACAGCTTGCAGCAGCCTTGCCAATTTCTGGGATGTGTCCCTAAATATAGGAAGGTTTTGGGCTTTAAAATGTGATGCAGATGATTAAGAGATCTTCCTTTTAGGGAAACAAGTGTGGTGACATTTCGTGGAAGCAGTATATCACCTTTGAGAACCAAGGCATGCATTGTTTTAAAAATAAAAGATAATAAGATAAAGGATGACCAGAGGAACAGAGGAAATCGGCATGTGGGTTATGTTCCAAAAGTCTCCCCAGTGAAGCTTCAGATGTGCTCTGTTGCCATCATCCCCCTTGAAGATTATTTCAAGGCTGTACTAATATGTGGATCATGAGTGTGGCTGTTACCATGGGCACATATCTAATCAAACAGGGCCTAATTATGTATATTACCCAATTTGGCACTTTGAGAGCACTTCAGTAATGATTCTTCTGCTTGTCTGACAAATAACACGATTATTCACTAAGCTGCATATGTTTTACTGTTGTGGTTTTGTTCCTTGATAAGACACCGTCTAGCTAACCATAAGTGCTTTTCACTTGCAAAGGCACAGCTAATATTAGCCACTAGATTCAATTAATTATGTTTAATAAGCTAATAAATATATTTAGGAGTCTTTGTGCTATGCTCAGTCACCTTTAGAAAGCACTTCACCACTAGTCACTGAAAATGAAAGAGTTTTTTTCAAGGATGAGAGCACTTTGAAAACTTCAGTTTGAGATTATAAATTACAATGCAATTCGCTTTTACAATAGATTTTAAAACTGATGCTTGTCTTTAACTAGATTCTCTGTATATGTCTCGGATTTATGGGAGAAGCAAGGAATTTTTCAGGAACATGACAGAAATACAGCCTCACTGTATGAAAAGTGTAGACAATTGCTGCTTCTCCCACCCTGCTACAATGCTCCCTGGCACAAGCAGAAAACAAGGCTTTTCCTGTGATATCTGTGGAAAGGAGACAGCCAGAAGGACAGTGGGATGGGTCGTCACGGAGACGGCAGAGCTGAGACATGCTTTAAACCGTCTCTGACAATAAGCTGGGGGACAAGACGGGAGCCTGTCAGACTTGGGTCAGCAGGAGTCAAGCTTTCAGGGAGATGAGATGTGGGAGTACCCACGCGTGTACTGCAGCATACAGCATCGCACTTTCCTTCTCGGTCCTTCTGCCGACTACTCAAATGATTTTCTCCTAAGAATATTCAGGGAAAGGCCCCTCTGGAATTTTCCTCACCCTGTGTTGTTTTCACCTTCCATCGCCATCACACCCACGCAGCTGCCAGAAGGACGCGTGGTCAGGAGGACCTGCCAGTGTGAGCAGCCTCTTCCTTCCCCTCTTCCATGCACTGAATGGATAATGCAAGAAGAAAGAGAGCTTGTAAATCACCAGGTGACCAGAAGCACACCCCCTCCTGTGATTTTCTTCCTATGGCAAGGATTCCTCAAGTCTGCAAGAGACAAATAGGTGAAGCATGGAGTCAAGATGACGAGTAACAGGATGAAGCGAACAGTTGAGCTGCAGGGGAACTGGTGTAACAGGTGTAACCCGAACTGGGAGGTGCCTAGTCAAGACTAACAGTAGAAAAGTGCGATCTACCAGTGTCAGCGACGACTCGGTAAGACTGGGGCAAGAGGGCTGAGGACGTACGTTACAGGATGACCCATGCGATGTCCCGGTGAGCGATCGCTGATCCAAGCACAAGTAGTGGCAGGTTAGCTTTGGGGAAATTCTTTTGGAAACCCCTTGGAGAACCCAGTTGCTGATCAGAGAGAAGACAGGGACCCCTGCAGCCCCAGTGTGGATGGGTAAAAGACCCCTAGGTCAGCACCAGTTGCCCACTGTCATTAGCACGGGTACCCTGCCCCGATCACCAGTTGGGTGGTCTGCACAGGCACAACTTACCTGGTGTGGCCGTGCTGTGTTGAGAGGTGGTGGTCCTGCCCCGGCCGGTCAGGTAGGATGTGAAGGGGCCAGTATGACTGGCGTTTGTATGGCTGTCACTGTAACACTTAGATGCATTTGTGTGTAATTGAAGTGTTAGTAATAAAACGCATAATAGTAGTTGGAATATGGGTATCCTGGTAAAAGATGGGATCATATCATTCAGTATTCCCCATGCTGGTCGTCATCCGATACAGTCAGTGGTCTCTGTGCAACTCGATCAAGTTCCCAGCTTCAGTTGCTCTGTGACACCAGGCACCACACGGCCTCCTCTCCCTTCCCCAGCCCCCACATCATTAAAAATAATTAAACTCTTGTCCTGTGGTCTCCAGGTGTCACAAGACACCTGGTAAGTCTCACCTCTAACTATACACTCGGCTGTGTGGAATAGCAGCACCGCAGATGCTGCCCGTGGGGCTCAGCCTGCTCCCACCAAAGCGCCAGGTGAGCTGATGGTGGGGCACCCCCAGCTCCCCTTGGCTTCCCAGGGCACAGCGGGGAGCTGCAAGTTAATCAGCCGTGCCCTGCGCAGGTCAGCACACCCAGCTATCTGTATTTTCCCGTGTTTGTGGTTTTCCATCAGCCTCCATTTTCCTCCAGATCTCTTTGGTGTACCAATTAATCCAGAGGGTTTTCATTTACTTGGGCCGTCCAAGCCAGCACCACACGGATACCCCCCACAATCGCTGCCAACAGCTCGTAATACATTTTAACTGCTCCTTGGCATTTGATGTGTTAGCCTTCTGGGCAACGTTATCATTACCCTTTATATACCTCCGTAGGTGAACGCCGGGCTGCACAGCAGCTTGCACGTGCTAAGCGCGAGCTAGGCTTTGCTTGTGTCTGAAATAAAGCGCGTTGCCCTAAGAACCACGTGAGAATTGTGCCCTCTTGACTAGCAAAACCCTGAACAAGCTCAGAATAAACACCAGTAACAGCCTGGGCTCTGGAGAGCTAATTTTCAAAGGGCATGAGCAAAATATAGGAAAGGACAAACCAAGAGAGGCACTTACATGGGGAGAAAGGATTCCTGGTAGAGTCTGAAGGTGTGGGCACCACACCAGGGGAAGCAGGCGGTGTGCCTTGCACGTGTGCACATGCTGGAAGTAAAAACACCAGTCTAGCTGAAGCATAGGATACAGCCAAATTCAAGAAAATACAGTGGCAATTTGTAGAGAGCCGGGGGCACTGCAGCCCCAGGCTGGGGCATTCTTCACGACTTCGGAGCCATTTATGGTTTTGAGGGCTCTCCTAATGGAAATAGTTACAACTGCATTTCTCAGGGAATATAAATCAGCACGGGTGGCGTCAGGCTGATGATTTGGAAGGGCGCTCAGCCCGGCTAGGAAAATGTGAAAACATTCAGAGGCCTGAAGGCTTAGTTGGAGATGGTACAGGCTAGCCAAGGGTGTTCCACAGTGGCCATGCGACTCACAGGTGCTTACAAGAATGGGGTGGAGAAAACAAGCTCCTGTAATAAGCTATTTTTGTGGGAAATGATGGGTACATGATGTTAATATGGGTGCGTGCAGTGGGGCCACAGGGATGTGGAGCAAAGCAATTTCTAAGAGGAGTTGTCATAGTCCCTGAGCCCAGAGAGCGAGGGAGGAGATCCTGGCCAGTGAGGGAGAAGATCCTGGCCAGTGAGGGAGGAGACCCTGGCCAGCAAGGGAGGAGACCCTGGCCAATGAGGGAGGAGACCCTGGACTTTCCCAGCCATGCTGTAGCCCCTGAACTTTTCTACTGATGTTCCCCCAAAACGTGGTAAACAGCTCTCCCGGCCTCCACAGTCATCCCAAAGCTGGAGAACAAAGTCCTGCTCATTGTTGTCCTGCTCTATCCAGTGGGCTGCCTTTTTATTTTTGATAATTCAAAAGTATCTATGACTGAGCAGGCCAAAACATAATTTCCCTATTGCAGGCATCATGCCGCAAAGGCGGCGCCCCTGCAGCGAAAAGCCTGATGTAGCGAGCACAGCCAGCCCCCAAACCCTCCCGTTCTGCAAGGGACTCGCGCTGCGGTAAGCCAGGCCCACCCTAAAAAGTCGAGAGGGAGGCAGAGAAATGGGCTGTTTGCAGCATGTTGATGCATGAGTCCCTAAAAAAGGAATGAGCCCTCGCTCACTCCCCCTGACACATCTCAGAGAGGAGCTATTAAAGCGGGTGCCAGGGGAACCTGGTTTCAAGCAGGGCTTGGGACACGGAACAATAGGCTGCCATTTTGAAGCAGCTAGAGAGAGAGCCCAGGGTGCTCACGACGACGGCGTGCGGAAAACACTGTCACGGGGTACCACCCTCGCTTGCAAAATAAGCAGGCCCCTGAGAGTTCATTGTGAACTCTCATTGTGACATGCACAGCCAGCACTGGAAAACAGAAACCATGCCTTCTAAAAATACAAAAGAGCAGTGCCCAAGGGAGGGCGGCTCGGGGAGGGAGAAGCAGAAGGAAGAGGTCGGTGTCATCGCCAAATCCCTATGGGATTCTTCAGAAGGCACCATGCTGTTACATGTGCCATCGAGAGCAGGATCACGCTGGGGGCCCCGCTCACAGAAGCCACCATGCCACATGAAAAAAGCCCTCAAAGGAAAGACCCCCTTCCCCTCATGAACTCCCTGGGGAAGTTCGCATCCCTCCAGCACGTTCTGCAGGCTGGAGGTCATCCCCCAAGCAAGGCTCCCGGTTTGTGGAGGAGGAGCCACGCACCCGGGCTGTGACTCAGTGGGTGACAAAGGGTGCTGTTGCCCCTGCTGAGCTCCCCAGGTCCTTCCCCACCATGACACTGGGCTTCAAGACCTCAGAGGGGCTTGGCTGCGTGGCAGGTCTGAAGCACGTGGCCAGACGTATCCATTCAGGCCAGCCCGGCGCCTGCTGCCAGGGCAATCCCAGTTGCCACCACCACCTCCAGCTGCCCTTCCAAGCCCTCAGGGATGGGAGAGGCCAGCCAAGGAAAAGGGTAGAAACAGTTAAAGTAGCTGGTAAATAAATTCCAAGTAAAAAAACATGAACCGGGATGAAAAAAGCATCCTTTCCAGCACTGCCAACCCCACATACTCAAAAATTATGTGGCAGGCTCCAAAGAATCACTGCTTCAGAATCACATGGGTTTTTGTGATTTTCTTGTTTATAAGGAAAAATTATAAATGTTTGAGCTTTTCCTAATTGCACCCTGGTTTCTTGAACTTTATGATCACATTGTCAAACTTTTCTCCAAATCCCTGAGGGCTACAAACTTCTACATTTTTATTGAAAAATAAAGTTGAGTAGCTCACCTAATGCCCACATCTTTGGGGCAAACAGCAAAGATCAAAAGACTCATGCTAAAATAAGGAGAATAGGAAATAATGGAGATCTCAAGAATAAACGCTCTGCAGTATACGTGTCTCTTACCATTTTTCTCCACTGTTGCGCAAAATCACTTTTTTAGAAGATATTTTGCTGTTCTAACAAACATCACGTTGCTTAAGTACTTTATTTGCCAGCGTGAAGACCAGGTCTTCACTGACATTTTGCCTCCGACAGCAAAGCTGCTTACAGCCAAGGGCTACCAAGAAGTTAAAGCCAAGGCTGCTGTTCCAGGATACAGGGACCAGAGGAGCACACGGTTTCCAAGAGCCTATTGTGCGCTCGGGGTTGCTGCTGTTCACAGAGCAGGGAAGGTTGGGAAACATTATCCAAGGTCAAACTCAGACCTGACCCTCCATCTTTAGCCTGATCCATACAGAAACTTGCTGCCCAGAAGAGGTAGGTGGGTGCCATCCAACTTACTTCCTTCATCTCTGAAGGTGCCAAAAGAACTGCCATATGTCTTGACAGGGATACCTGTGTTATGGGGCAGATAGATAGTGATTAGTGTCTCAGCCTGTAAAGATTTCAGTCATCCTCCAAGACTAAAGGCTGATCTGAGTGTGAACTCCTTATCCTGCCTCTTGAAAGGATCTGGCTTGTAACAGCTTCATTATCGATTGCTGCCTGTAAGAGAAAGTGATACTCTCTTTTGCACTGGTCCCATTAGCTTTATTTACCGTAACACTTGCTGAAAACTCCTCTTGTAGAGATAATGGCTTCCTTTGGTTGCTGTCAGAATGAACAAATGGAAATAAAAACATGCTGCTAGTAATTGTGTCCTACTCTAATTAAAGGAAGACAAAAGTATTGCACCACTGGGTTTGGCTCTCCGTTGCCTGGGTGCTTGGAGAAGCCCAAGATCAGGGGATGACCACAAAAATGCCAGTAACTGAAAGACAACAGTGCCTAATGCATCAGTGGAACTCAAAGCCATGAGGTTTCCGCCAGCCCAGAAATTCCACGAAACATCCAGGAAAATTACAAACACATTTGGTGCTCAGACTGCGATCCAGCTCTAGGCAGAGCTCAGCACAGGTGGGCCTAAGGGGCTGCAAAAGGTGAAGGCAGATGGTGAAATACATGGAATTGTAGAATGGTTTGGGTTGGAAGGGACCTTAAAGACCATCCAGTTCCAACCCCCCTGCCATGGGCAGGGACACCCTCCACTAGACCAGGTTGCCCAAAGCCTCATCCAGCCTGGCCTTGAACACTGCCAGGGATGGGGCATCCACAGCTTCTCTGGGCAACCTGTGCCAGTGCTTCACCACCCTCTCTGGGAAGAACTTCTTCCTTATATCCAATCTAAATCTACCCCCTTTCAGTTTAAAGCCATTGCTCCTTGTCCTGTCACTACAGGCGCTTGTAAAAAGTCCCCTCCAGTTTTCTTATCAGCCCTTTCAGGCACTGGAAGGTGCTATAAGGTCTCCCCGGAGCCTTCTCTTCTCCAGGCTGAACAAGCTCAACTCTCTCAGCCTGTCCCCATAGCAGAGGGGCTCCAGTCCTCTGAGCATCTGTGTGGCCTCCTCTGGACTCGTTCCAACTGGTCGATATCCTTCTTATGTTGGGGACCCGGAGCTGGATGCAGAACTGCAGGTGGGGTCTCATGAGAGCAGAGTAGAGGGGGAAAATCCCCTCCCTCGACCTGCTGGACACACTTCTCCTGATACGGCCCAGGATACGGTTGGCTTTCTGGGCTGCCAGCGCACACTGCCAGCTCATGTCCAGCTTCACATCCACCAGTACCCCCAGGTCCTTCTCCTCAGGGCTGCTCTCGATCCGTTCTCCACCCAGCCTGTACCTGTGCTTGTCCCAACACGGGTGCAGGACCTTGCACTTGGCCTTGTTGAACTTCATGAGGCTGGCACAGGCCCCCCTCTCCAGCCTGTCCAGGTCCCTCTGGATGGCATCCCTTCCCTCCAGCCTGTCAACCGCACCACACAGCTTGGTGTCATCGGCAAACTTGCAGAGGGTGCACTTGATCCCATTGTCCATGTCACTAATGAAGATGTTAAACAGTACCGGTCCCAACACTGACCCCTGAGGAACACCGCTCACTACTGGTCTCCACTCAGACATTGAGCCGTTGACCACAACCCTCTGAGTGCGACCATCCAGCCAGTTCTTTATCCATTGGCGGTCCATCTGTCAAACGCATGCCTCTCCAGTTTAGAGACAAGGATGTCGTGTGGGACAGTGTCAAATGCTTTGCACAAGTCCAGGTAGATGACATCGGTTGCCCATCCTTTATCCACCAAGGTCGTGACCCCATCGTTGAAGGCCACCATATTCGTCAGGCACGATCTGCCCTTGGTGAAGCCATGTTGGCTGTCACCAATCACCTTCTCATTCTCCATGTGCCTTAGCATGGTTTCCAGGAGGATCTGCTCCATGATCTTGCCAGGCACAGAGGTGAGACTGACTGGCCTGGAGTTCCCTGGATCCTCCTTTTCTTCCTTTTTAAAGATGGGGGTTATGTTTCCCCTTTTCCAGTCAGTGGGAACTTCACCAGACCACCATGACTTCTTGAATATGATGGACAGAGGTTTTGCAGCCCCATCTTCCAGTTCTTTCAGGACCTGTGGATGTATTCCATCAGGTCCCATGGACTTGTGTACCTTCAGGTTCCTCAGGTGTTCCTGAACCTGACCCTCTCTAACCATGGGTGGCTCGCCATTCTCCCGGTCCCTGCCCTTGCCTTCCGTGACTCAAGGGGTATGGCTTGTGCCCCTGCCAGTGAAGACCGAGGCAAAAAAAATCATTGAGTACTTCAGTCTTCTCCATATCCTGGGAAACCAGCTCTCCTGTTTCCTTCTGGAGAGGGCTCACAGTTTCCCTGATCTTCCTTTTATCCCCTGTGTATCTATAGAAGCTCTTCTTCTTGCCCTTTATGTCCCTGTCCAGGTTTAATTCTGTCAGGGCTTTAGCTTTCCTAACCTGATCCCTGACTTCTCAGACAATTTCTCTGTACTCCTCCCAGGCTCCCTGTCCCTGCTTACCCCCTCTGTAGGCTTCCTTTTTGCGCCTCAGTTTGCCCAGGAGCTGCTTGTTCATCCACGCAGGCCTCCTGGCGTTTTTCCCTGACTTCCTCTTCACTGGAATGCACAGCTCCTGAGCTTGGAGCAGAAGATACTTGAATACTTGCCAGCTTTCTTGGGCCCCTCCTCCCTCCAGAGCTTCATCCCATGGAACTCTGCCAATCAGTTCCCTGAAGAAGAATAATTTCTTCCTGATATCTAATCTAAATCTCCCCACTTTCAATTTAAACCCATCATCCCTTGTCCTGTCACTACAGGCCCTTGTAAAAAGTCCCCCCCAGCTTCCTTGTAGGCCCCTTCAGGCACTGGAAGGTGCTATAAGGTCTCCCCGGAGCCTTCTCTTCTCCAGGCTGAACAAGCCCAACTCTCTCAGCCTGTTCCCATAGCAGAGCGGCTCCAGCCCTCTGAGCATCTTCGTGGCCTCCTCTGGACTCGCTCCAACCATTCAATATCCTAATCTCCTGCCTCTTCAGGCTGAATCAGGGTCCCATCACAACAGCTGTACGTTGAAGAAAAAGGCAACAAAATAAGTGGGAGGAAAAAATGAGCAAACTCCACCCCCACCCCCCCAAATCCAAACTAAAAAGCAGTGGCATAACCACATTGCTGAGCGCTCACAGAGCTTGCCCTGTAAACAAACACATGATGATACCCAAGTACTGCTGCACACCCAAATATTTATTTAGGATTACTCCACTGATTGGTTGCAGATCATGCGAGAGCTGGGCCAGTAGTCTAGGAGTGACCCCGGGTTGGCCAGCTTCAGACACCCCTGGGGTTTAGCTCCACCCAGCACCCAAGCATCACGCAGCTGCTCACTCACCTCTCCCTCCTTCAGTGGGTGGGGAGAAGAATCAGAGTAAAGAGATAAGAGAACCATGGGTTGAGATAAGAACGGTTTAATAATTGAAAGTAAATTAAATAAAACTAAATAAAATAATGATACTAATACTACTATCTAATGAAATTAATAATAGTAATTAAAAATAATATGTAGTAAAAAGGAAAACAGTAGTGGGGAAAAACACCAAATTATACAATGGCTCACCACCTGCTGACTGACACCCAGCCAGTCCCTGAGCAGCAAGAACTGAAGCCAGACAGAGACCATGAGAGCCTTGAGAGAGCCCCCTGGCCAACTCCCCCAACTTATATACTGTGCATGATGTCTTACGGTATGAAATATCCCTATGGTCAGCTGAGGTCAGCTGTCCTGGCTGTGTCCCCTCTCAGCTTCTTGTAGAGAAAAAGCTGGGAACACAGGTGTTGTGTGAGAAGCAACACTGAAAAAACTTACTAAAAAACATCATGTAAACATCGCTTGGCAACAACTGAAAACATCAGTGTGTTATCAACATTCTTCTCAGCACAAATCCAAACCACAGCCTCAGATGAGCTACTGTGAGGAAAATTAACTCTATCCCAACCAAAACCAGCACAGAGGTGTTTCAGGTGCCACACCTCAGCTGCAGTGCTGCCTTGTGAAGCCCTGCTGTGCCCCATGCCCACTCGGGGTGCCCCGCTGTGCTATGGGAGCCAAGCTTTCACACCAGTCTTTCTGCTGAGAATCAAAGCAGGCTTAAAAGAAAACCCTTCTGAAGCTAAAATGTGCTACACTCACCTCTTGTTAAGCTCAGACTGCTTCAGGAGCTTTCCCCGCCCAGGAGACGGCTATAAAGCCAGAAGCAAGACCTGGACCAACCCCAGCCATCCGCTGTCTTGGTCCCACGCCTGACAAACACATGCAGCACAGCCGTTCCTGCCTGTCAGGGAGATCTGCACTGCTAACCAAGGTAACACAGCCTCTTCTCGAGGCTCCGAACACACCTATAGCAGAGCGAGCAGACTGATACGCGAGAGGAAGAGACAAGACAGACAAGATCCTCCCCGGGCACTGCAGCCAGTGACACAGGGATGCCGAAGGAGCAGGCAAGAACCAGGCAAAGCCACGGGCTTCACAGTGGCAGCACAGTTTTCCTCCTTATTAGTCCTGTAACTCCAAAGTGACAGCTTGCTCCTACAAAGTCAGTTATGCACTTAAACACAGCTCTGGTTTGGGCTGCATTACTTACATTTTCTTTTTCATTACCAAAAGAGAGATTTTCCCTCCTTGTGCTGGGAAGGATGGTGGCTGAGGGCATCACAACAGAGTTGAGGCACAAGAGGAGATGGAGGTCAGCATGTTGATAGATCATTCATCCAAATCGACTCACAGGTGAGGATTAAAGTTTCCAGGCAGCTAAAGCTGCTTGGTGGCTGGCTGGGGCATTGTCTCAGCAGCTCCAAGATGGTCTCCAGAGTCACGGCAGGACCTAGGCTTTGCTGGCATCCCATCGACACCTGCAAAGGCACTGAGGAGCATGGGCTGCTCTCCTCCAGCTGTGAGGGAACCTTCTGCTGCCCAGATCAGCTCTCCTAAGCTCATGCCAAAGAGGCTTCTCACCTGACCCAGAGTAAGCACAGCATATTCTGAGTAGTTATCACCTTGCGAGGATCAGAGCAACAGCAGACAGGGCTCATTTCTCCCATAGACCTAAGAGCAACAGTCAAGGCCATACGGATCGGATACAGGCTTAAGGAAGGCGTAAGGAAGGTCCTGCAGGCCTGCCAACAGCATTTTACTAAAGTTTCAAGGAAACTTCAGCTGTCACATTTTTATGAAGCTGTCTTTGGCTTCTTGTCCCTGTGGAAATGAAACAATCAAGACTAACTAGGCCCGCTAATTACATAGTTAACAAATGACTACAATAGACAATGAAGAATATCTCTTTTCCCACGGGGAAAAAATAAGCATCACAGACATGCTCACACTTCCTCCTGTGGAGTTTCCCCCCTAAAAACACCCGCCCTCGAGGTGAACCTGCTGCAGCGCCACACTGGCACCCCTCCTGCGGGCACAGGTGGCAAAGCCAGAACCACCTTCTGCATCTGGGAGTGTAGAGTGCTCCCCTCAACCCACGCAAACATCCCCCTTCCATCAGCAGGGGGGTTTCTACTCCAGACCTGCAGACTGCTCCCCACCGAAGGAAAACGGAGCCTCTCCCACGTATCACCACATTGCACTGGCTGCTGCAGGCTCCTTAGAGAAAACCGAGCAGCTATCATGCAATCAGAAATCCACGGCAACCTGTGCTTGCCAACCATAAAGAGATCAACCTTCTCCAGAAGCGGAGCACCCTGTCTCAGGTAACTTAAAACCCCCTAGGGCAGTAACACCGCTGAAAGGACCCTTCCCCGCCACCAAGACCCTTCGGCACTTCACAATGCTGGTGGAAATCCTCGCTCTGGAAATTAGGAGGAAGAGGCCACCTCCCAAAATGTTGGGTTCAATGGAAGAAGTACCTCTTGGGAGCAGCGTTCCTTCCTCCGGAGCTCCCCACACCACTCAAGGCATAAGCAGTGCCCACCTGGCCAGCAAAGCTCCCCTAAAATGGAGAAGAGGCATCGGAGTAAGATTTTTTTTCCCTGCTGACCAACCGGAGCATGCTCCGGCTGACACTGTCGAGTCCTCTCTGGGTCTCCGGCTGAGACAACGCAGTCAGTAAAATTGCAGGAGGGTGCACTATCCCCTCCTCTGGCTGTTTAAAGTAAGTGTCACCAAACCAGACAGATGCTGGCGCTGCATCTCAGCAGGCACTAATTTAGCCCATACGGAGAGCTCTGCCATCATTTGTTCTGGGCACAGCTCAATTGCAAAACTAATTCTTTTCCTATCAAACAAAATTGTATGAGAGGGTAGTCATGGGATATTTAAGCCTGATGGATGTTAAATGGGATCTGAATAAATATAAACAACTTGGAGTCCTGTCTGCACTTAGGATCGCTAAGGGAGCAGCACTGCTGGGACAGGGAGCCAGCAGATGCCTGGCGGTGGGGATCGGGACACGGCTGCCACTGGGATGGCAGGGGCGTGTGGTCCCAGCTCCCCTTACCGCGGGGTGCAGGGATAGGGGCCCCAGATGTGCTGGGATTCTGCCGCAAAAGGCACACCTGGCCAAAGAACCGGGGATCACACCGCTGCCCGTCTCCGGCAGGGCCCAGGGCCTGCTGCCGGTATCATGGCAGGGCTTTGCGCCTCGTTGCAGGGAGCCAGCAGGGCCGTGCGGAGCTGGGGAGCACACCCAGACCCCCTCACCCTGTCCTGCTCCAGGTGTGCCCCTTCCCTGAGACATGCCAGGTAGCCATCCCTAACGTGGAGCTGGCATGGCAACACGATGGCACATGGGGGTGAGGAGCGGGGACCGCGGCCATCACCGTGGCATCTGGCCAACGGCACACGGCAGCTTGTGCCCAGACTGCTCCATGCCAGGTGGCGAGTGGTTTGCGTCTCAGGACAAGCCCAAGTTGTTCTTGTTACTGACCCTATCGCAGCGAGCTCAGACACAAGCAGAGATAACCCCCACCCCAAACACACAACTTAGCCTGTGACAGTACAGACCAAACTTAGATTTTAATTGGAGGGCATCCCGTTTCAGCGGGCTACATCCCCAGGTGATGATAGAAGTGGAAAAAAACCCCCCATGGATAGGACCAAAACTGTGGCACGGGGAAGCCACAGCTGGTACAAGTCGTGACAAGGCGTAATTGTCCCTGCGGAAGCCCTCCCTATTCAACCCCCTGACAGCCACTCCAGCACAGTGCCTGCCGTGTGGGGGGCAAACGGCCTCAAAGGCACATGGAAACGAGCAAATTGATTAGCCAAGCACATAACCACACAGTGAGAAAACCTTACCTGAGCAAAATATGGGCACCAGACACCACGGCCACGTCTGGGATCGCGGGCCAATGTAGTGTGAAATCCGGCACAAATCACGTCGCCGCTGCTCTAATCGGGCACGTCTGCAGATGTACGGCCTTTGGGTAACAACTGGGCTGAGCTCAATTTAGGTTAAATTCAGTAGAAGCGCAGAAGAAACGACAATCCCAGCTGCACATTGGAAAACCGAGCCTCAGCTCCCTACCAGTGAAAGGGGCACGTGAGCCATTTCGTATTTACCCGGTGAATTTACGACACTTCGTTGTGAAAGCATGAAGCACCGACCCCCTTGGTGTCGTAGAAATAAGTCTGCCACGCAACCCATTTTGAGCTCCAGCAGAAGTCTGCAAACTTGCATATGGGTTGGGGGTTTTTTATAAATATCTCCTTTAACGCCTCCCGTCTGTTAAGCATCCTGCGCCGCCTGGGGTACCAGAGCACCCCTCTGAACCGGGCGGTATCTGACTTGACAAAACCGATGTAAGCGGTGGCCCCTACGGTGAGACTTGTTTTAGAAGGTCTTTCGTCCTGAGAGAGCAGCCAGGCGCTGGGCATGCAACCACTGCCCTCAAGTGGCATGTGCTGTGCAGGACCTGGCAGGATGCTCCTTGGCTTTGGCCAGCACGAAGGCACAGGCAAAGGCTGTTTGAGGATATTTGGGCCATGGAGGGGGGAAAAAGGAGATCATGTAAAGAACGTCTAGAAATGTACCCTTTAGGAACTGAGCCTGGAAAGCACCCAAAGACACGCTTTGCCTAGGGATGAAGCTAGGGGCTTGCTTGCTGAGCCGGCGGCTCCTCCGAGGCCAAAACCTCCTCTGAACCGAGGTAGGCGACGTGGCCATCAGGCCCGCAGCAGCCCAATGCGGGCTACCAGCACCATGCTGCGCATGACCCGGGCCCCAGTGCCTCCTGGCACGGGAGCCTACTCCTTCCTTGGTGGTCCCACCTCCCAGGGTCCCACTGCAGCCGAGATGCGGCTCTTCGGCCACATCTGAATGAAAACCCCAGCTACGGCACCCGTGCAAAACAACAGGATATCCCTGGCATGAATCAGGGTGAAATAACGATCCTCTGCTCCTCTCGACCAGTCTCTCCCTCAGTTCCCATGGTGGTTCCTGCATTAACTGCTGGGAACCAGCTTGAGTGAACAACTAGCAGGCGTTTTCTCAGTTATTGGGGCGGTTGAAACATTCTTCTGCAGCCCTGCAAAGACAAAGGGCGAGCGCGTTACAACACCGTTGTTTTAAAACCCTGTGCTGCGCAGAGCTCGATGGGGGGATCTGGGCGCTGCCGTGGCAGTGAAGCTTCATCACCTCTTAATTGTATGTCTTGACCTTTCTTGCACCTTCTGGCAAAATTCAGTGAAAGCAAGCATTTCCTCGGGGTGGCTGGGGATCTACGGAAGGAAAACCTGAAGGGATGGAGAGAAAGAGAGACGGGATTGCTGCAGGCTTTGCTCCTGTGTTTTCTCCTAATTCCTAAGGGCCTTGCCCACATGCTATTTGGGCAGCCCTTGCTCATGGCTGGAAGTCTTGCGGATGCCCACGGAAAAGCGGAACATGTGCGGTGCTGCGGGCCCCCTCCTCCCGCTTGCTTAGCCAGGGCCCAAGCAACGAGGCTGCTCCTGTTGCCACCACAGAGGCAGAGAGGTCTCCAGGCACTGCCTGCGATTCCTGGGGAAGGGCCCACGTCCCCAGGCATGGCAGCAGCGTGCTCGCAGGGGTGCGGAAGCAGCCGTGGGCAGGGACACTCAGAGCCAGCGTGAGCCACCAGCACAGCTCCATCCGTTGTTGCCACCGGCACCGCTCCTTGCCCACCCAAAGGGCTCCAGAGCTGTTGTTGGTGCTTTTCCGTCCTGGCCGCCAGCCTGGAAAACAAAGTCCCCAACCAAAGCGAGAGCAAGTGGAGAAGAACAGCTCCAACATTCCTGCTTGCTGCCAGCGGCGTTTCCAGAGCAATGGGGCTGGAGAGGCTGGGCCCGCTGCACTCCCAGATGAATAGGGGCGAGGGGCACATCACTGCCGCTTTATAGTGCCCTCCAGCAAAGGGATTAGAGCTTGGCCATATAGCAGCACACCTCCCTGCTTAAAATCCCCCTCTGGAGAGAGAAAGACTGCAGTAACACAACTATCGTAACGACTCCCCTTCCTAAAAGGCTCTTTCAGACCCGGGTTTTATATTCTGCAAGCAAGAGGACAAGATTTTGCCAAGAGGGAAAGATCTTCTTGAAGCAGGAGGACTGAAGGACCGAGCTTAGCAGGGAAGGGATGGAGCAGCAAGTAACCTCACCGAAGTCTCCCACAGGACCGTAAGGTAACAGCATTCGCTTCGCTCAGGTTTAACGGGTTCAGCTCTGTGTGTTTGGGGAGCCCCGTGCCTGACCTAAGGGTTGGGTCAGGTTGTTTTGGTCCATAAACGAAGGCAAAACCTGCAGAGGGATCAGGGAGCGTGGCAGCTGGGGGTGGGGCAGGCAGCGTGCTGTCCCCAGCATGGCAGATCGTAGAATCATAGAATGGTTTGGGTTGGAAGGCACCTTACAGATCATCTAGCTCCAATGCGGAAAAGCACATCCCCTGTACAGCCACAGGGACAGGGAGCAGCAGGGGGAAGGGACAGAGGCTACCCCAGAACAATCTTCACCAGCCACCTCTCCGTTCCTTCTTCCTGCCCGAGCACCAGCCGCCCAGCACCCGTTGCCTTGCACGCTGGAGCTCCGCGTGCTTGTCCTGAAGGCACTGGGCAGGCACCAGCCCGGGGTGGGTAAGAGCTTCCCATTTGCCTTTGCTCGGAGCACCCGGGTGCTGCGTGCACCCTTTGCCGGATCATGGTGCAGGCTGCAAGCCGCACCGCGGCGCTGCAGCGAGCACAGCTTCGCACCGCCGAGGTCAGCTGAGGCTCCTGCCACGCAGGACCTCCTCCCAACACAAAGGGTGCGATATTTTGAAGGAAGACGGACATGAAGGCCCCTGAGATCTTGCTAGAGAAACTACTCCTTCACGGAGGAAGTTTCTTCCTAAGCCTCCTATCCAGAAATTGAATGATGGCCAGAAGCATAAGCATTTTATAACCCTCGTTAAAAATAAAGCGCTCTGGATGCACCATGAAGTGTTGGCCTGGGCAGTGTCTTGTGGGCTTGAGCTCTTCCGGTTCGTTTTCCCTTGTATGAAGTGCCTGCCTTTACCGGATCTGACTGGGCCCACCCCTCACTCTCACGGTGAGAGCGGGTGCTGGATGAGGGAGGGACCAGAGCACAACCTGCACAGCGTATTGCTGAGAGGAACGCAGCTCACAGCTCCTTGCTCGAAACGTGGATTTCCATTTCAGCAACTGCTAAACAATAGGAGCGGTGGCCTGAGAGAAAGCTCGGGTTTTGCTTGCATTTACTGATTGCTGTTTGGATTTCTGAATCAATCCCTTCCTCACCTTCACAGAAGAAGGGCTGTCTCAACCCGTCAGCAGGATGAACCAGACTAAGGGAGCCTTCGAGAGCCTGGAGCTTTGGAGCCCGGGCCGCACGCAGAGCGCCAGCGAGGCACCGCCACTTGCGTTCGGCCGGCAGGCCACGGACAAAGCCCTGAACGCCATCCTTGTCATGGTCCTCTTCGTCATCATGGTATCTCTGGGGTGCACGATGGACATCGCCAAGATCACAATGCACCTCAGGAAACCCAAAGGCGTGGCAATTGCCCTAGTGGCTCAGTACGGCGTCATGCCCTTGACAGCGTTCTTGCTGGGCAAGCTCTTCCAGCTGGGTGCGACGGAATCCCTGGCCATCCTCATCTGCGGCTGCTGCCCCGGGGGAAACCTCTCCAACATCTTTAGTCTGGCGCTGAGGGGGGACATGAACCTCAGGTAAGGAAGCCGAGCACGTGTTCGTTGCCAGGCCAGTCGTGTAGAACTTGAGTCATCCCCCTCCTCTCTATCCATACCACATCCTTACACCGCCCGACAGTGATGGGGAAACCGCCACGGTAGGTTGGGAAAGAGCGAGGTGAAGTCTTTTATTAAAACCATGTGTCCGCAATAGTAAGAAAAAGAAGCGTATTCCATAAAAAAAATAAGCATCATTCCTGTACTGAAGCATCCTTTCTTCATCTCAGCATTGTCATGACCACATGCTCGACAGTCCTGGCCATCGGACTAATGCCTCTGCTTCTGTACCTCTACTCGGGAGGACTGTACGACGGTGATTTGGAGAGCAAAGTGCCTTACAAAGGAATAATCACCTCCCTGGTCCTAATGCTAATCCCCTGTGCCATCGGCATCATCTGGAACGAGAAGAAACCGCAGCACACTGCCCTGATCATCAAGGTAAGCAGTGCCTTGTGCCAGCCGCCTCTCAACCAAGGCCCTCAAGGAAGTTTTCGGAAATAGGGGCACAGAAATATGACCTTCTTTAAGGCATGCCGCCAGCCAGTGAAAGGGTGGGGGATAGAACTCCAAAATCTCCACTTCACCACCTTAATCATTAAAATATTTAATTGTTTAATTCCCCGCAGAGCTGCCAACAACTTTGTAAACCTGTTTTTGGTCATTCCTTTCACTAAGACTTCATTCTCAGAGGGACCGGAACCAAGCACAGCAAGAATCGGGTGCCAAGACTTAGCAGCAGGTGTGATACAATGACATTGGGAATCACTAGTCTCTAGGAAGCACAGGAACCCAGGAGTCAGGCTAGAGCAGACACAGGAGGAACAGAGCTCTCCAGAAGCTCCTTTACCCAGCACAGGGCAGCGATGACCAGACCGTTTCAAAAGCTGCTTTAACAGCCAAGCACGAGGTGGCCCACAGCAGCCCACGTGGCCCTGGGGTCACCATCCTTTCAGCTAACATCACCTTTCCACTTCTCTCCTCCACAGAAGAGGAAGGGGGTGGAGACCTGCTTTTAAAAAACACCTGGGGAGCTCCATCCTAACCAGACTCCAAAGGGGAGGGCTGTGTATTCTGCTTCCCAAAATTCTCCGGCCGCTTCAGCTGCCAAAATCAGACACCAACAAGAGGGTCCGAAAGTGCAGCCACCAGGTTCCAGACCTGCTGGAGGTTCTACCTGGGTGGTTTCCTCCCCACCTGCTTTGGGTGGACTAGACCTGGACGGAGACACCCAGCAGTGCCTGAGAGACGAGTGGCCGGTGGCACAAGCACCAGTCACACTGCATACAGACCAGAAAGGTACTTCATTGTTTAGGGTCTCCCCGGGTAATACCTCAGGGTGGTCTCTTGCTGAGTACCTGTAACACACCCCCCACGAAAGGCACTTAGGCATTCTCACTATACCCTTAGATGTCGGAGAGGGAACGGGGCGCAGCCGCTTCCGACAGCCAAGGCAAATTTTGCTGGGGGTTTCTCTCTTGTCCACGTCTTGACCACTTCTATTTTAGGCAGGGATGGTTGTGCTTCTGCTGTCATCTGTTGCAATAATCGTCCTGTCTGTGGCCAACGTGGGAAGTGGTATCACGGTTGTCTTCTCACCATCCCTCCTGGGATCTTCTGCCTTGATGCCTTTTATTGGATTCCTGCTGGGATATGTTCTCTCTGCAGCCTTCAAGCTCGATGGCCGGTATGTTGCTTCACTCCCCCCTTCCCCACGCTGTCCGTCACCCGAAAACAGAGAGGTACGACAGCTCTGGGCTGCAGAGCGATGGTGAGAACATGGGTTTCAACATCCGTGTGTAAAGCCAACACCGGTTGCAGCCTCCCAAAACGGGCCCCAGGAGCTCGAACAGACACACTGCAAGCTGGGCCCAAGCCCATGCTCCCACACCTTGAGTGGGGAGAGAAAGGAGTTCATTCTCTGCTCAGCTCAACGGAGAGGGGAGGAGCAGCTGGAGCAGTTTTTGACACAGGTACCTGACCACCACAGAAGGCTGGAAGCCCAGTGTGTGGGTTCCCTCAACAAGCAGACGGACGGGTTTGACTTGAGGTCACCGGTGACCTGCTGTGCCGACACTGCCAGCCCCTGCTCCCAGCAACGAGGCTAGGCAAGAGGAGAATGAACAGCAAAGAGTTAGGGAATACCAACAGAGACCAAATCCCAAGTGACGCGACTGCTCCTCAGCTGGTAGTTATCCCAAACCAGTCCGTGCATTCAGCTGAAACCCCAGGAATTCAGGACGGAAACCCTACACATCATCCTATCTTAATCAGGGTAGGAAGCCCACCAGTCCTCACTAGTTTGTACCTCGGACTCCTCTTTGCACCTTGGAAGCAGATTCCTTCCCCGGGGAAAGCTGCCGTGCCCAGCGCGGGACACGAGGCCTCCCAACACCATCAAACACAAAGTCCACGTTTGCGGTGGGATCTGTCTCCGCACGCTGCGAAGGGAGCACCAGGCAAAACCTTCTGGGGAGGCCGGGGGTCGGAACTAGATGACCTTTAAGGTCCCTTCCAGCCCGAACCATTCAGTGATCCCACGCCAGCATGGCTCCTGATAAAGCAGCTTTTAGCACGGGCAAACGCAGGCAGCGCTGGCACAGCAAGGCGGGCGGGCTTTTTTAATTGTTTAAAAGCTGATTAAATCTGGGGGGTTTTTTTCCAGATGCAGGCGGACAGTGTGCATGGAAACCGGCTGCCAGAATGTACAGCTTTGCTCGACTATCCTCAAGGTCGCCTTCGCCCCAGAAATCATCGGCCCCCTGTACTTCTTCCCACTGCTCTACTTGCTGTTCCAGCTTGGAGAGGGCCTTCTGCTCATCCTGGTCTTTAGGATCCACGACAGAGTAAAGAAACCAAACGGCAAGTACAGCTTTGCTCCCGCGTTTCTCATGCTTTACAATCCAAACCACGCGTGCCCACGCGGAATTGCCGATCCTACTTTCCCGGGGGGGGAGAACCGGGTGCCCTTTAACTCGGTTACCACGCCCAACGCCTTAAATACAAACCACAGTCAGAACTTCACGGGTAACCCAAGACATTAGGAATTACGACTTCTCGCATCAGCTACACGCTGCGCCTATTAGCGGCACTCGGAGGTTTCCAGAGCCCTGCGTTTAAATCAGGCCAGGGCACCCTGCAAGAGCCGCGACTGGCACCGAGCACGCGCACAGAACAGTCGCACATCCCTAAAATTACACGGGAACGTCAGATGCTCGCTAACGCAACGAATTCCCGCTTTGCCAGGAACTGTTGAGGTTCACTGAAGGGTGTCGCTTCTGGAGCGGTGAGAGGAGGAAAAGGATAGAGCTGCCAAGTACCGCGGCCGAGGGATGGAAACACGGATCTTTTGCTAATGAAGTACATAAAGAGATTCAAAGCTGAAGGAAAATACATATGCAGCATGGGTAGGGGTGGAGGGAGGCTCTTCTCCAACAGGTCCCCAAGGCCAAAGCCCAGCCAAGTGTCCGCAAAGGCGGCTGGAGAAAGTGCTGCTGAGTGGGATCCTCCACCAGTCATCCCTCTGATGCTTCCAGGCCAGCCTTCTCCGGTCCCTTGGAGACAGCAGCACTTTACCGCGCCTTACAGCTACACAGCTGAAGGCAGGCTGTTACCAGGGGGAAAAACCCACTCAACTGGGATCCTCGGGTCTGCCTTTGGCAAGGAGCAGTTCACGTGGGAAACACCCACACGGGTGCCGGCAAGACTGCTCTGAAAAGGGTGGCTCTCCAGGCTCTGATTCCTCAGTGACTGGAAACTGAACGGCTTTAACATTTTGAGAGGTCTTCCACGTTCCCCTCTTTCACTTTAAATCACCCAGCAACACCAGTTTGTCACAATCGTTCCGTAACTCGGGTTCGGAGCTGCCCATTGTCACTGCAGTTTTCTTTTCAGATGCAGCAAAACCGATCTGCGCGGCTGCGGACACGGTTACTGCTCAAGAGATGAAACCGGGGTCAAGACCCTGCAGGAACAGCGGGAAAGCGGGGAAACAGTACAGACGGATTCTGCAGCTGCCGCTGCCACCCCCCCTCCGAGCTCCACCTTCTGCAGCCACCTCACAGGCGTCCAGCAGTTCTGCGTGAGACTTAGCTACGCGCTCATTTTACACCAGACACAGGGAACGGCGCGGAGCGATCTGCAAAACCCCTCCTCTTCCTCCAGAACGGGGACTAACGCCTACAAAAACTCCTTTATCCACACCTCCACGCTCCCTCGTACACGTGGGCACCAACGCACTCATGAACTATGTCAGCTACATCCATCCTTAAAACCTAAACGCCTTGGCCGTTCCCCTTCCTGCGATGAACTGACACTCTCCCTATCAGCCAGGTTCTTTCAGAACATGAAGACACCCAAGGACGCAGCGGGGTGTGTTTACCAGGAAGCAAGTTCTCCCCCACGCCCCAAACAGCCACAACTCTGCTGCAGAGCCACCTTTAAGACACACTTCAACACTGTCCAACGACACGCGGCGGAGCCAGGGACAGTTTACTGACAGGAAGAACACACTAGAAGCAGAGACACGTGTCTTTACGTTTTATTTGAGCCACTTTGATTCTGAAGTATCAAGAATTAGGGTGCTTTAAAGAATATTATTAGCACAGGGCAGTGAAATGGGCATTTTCTTAGTGTAGTGCAAGTCGTATCGAATGAAAAAGCTTGTAAAGTTTTATTACCAGTACTGAGCAGCACTTAACCTGCTGACCTGTAACCGGAACAACGGTTCAAAAGCACAAAACACCCTCCGGAATCAAGCTTTATGTACAGCACATGTAGAGCTCTTCGATGCCTAAAGCTGTTCGTTTAATTTGAGATATTAAACTAAACGTTCCGAGTTGCTACTCACAGTTGAATAGACTGGAAATTAAAAGTGTTGGGATGAGTTTTTCTGGAGTACAAAAAAAAAAAACAAAAAAAAAAAGGTTTCGAGTCGTCTGCTTTAGTTATAAAGAGCTCTGCCGGTATACACAAACTATACACTTCAGACAGTCACCAAAAAACGTGAGCAAGAAAAGGGTTATCAAAAACATTTAATACAATTAGTCGAGAACCCTTCCCACCATGGTCCACATCTACAAAGTTCCCCCATCCCACCCTCCCTTCCCCCCTCCAAACCCTTCCCCCACAGAAAGTCACATACTTACCACAAGTTTTAGCAAGTATGGTTTAAAAAAGGGCCCCCAGGGCAAGTTACTTATAGTTCAGTTGCCACTGTCAACAGATCTGGACCTCGATCTCGACCTCTGTCGATCCACGGATGACGGGGATTTTGATCTACTGGAAGAACCACGTTTCTGGCTCTTCTCTGGCACTGGAGATCTACTAACTGAGCGAGACTTGCTACGGCTCCTACTCCGTGACCTGCTGTAAGACTTGCGGCTGCGGGAACGGGAACGGCTACGAGACCTGGATGAGCTTCTGCTACAAGACCGTGACCTGCTCCTGGACCTACTGAGGGAACAAAGAGCATCGGTGTTGGCAACGGAGCGTCACGGACCACAACGATAACCCAGGCGATCCACCGGTCTCCAGTTCGGCTGCCTGGTCACCGACTTCCGAGCGGGTATTTAAGAGAACAGAAATCCATACCTGTGCCTTTTGCTGCCTTCAATTAATTTGATTTTCCTTCCATTAATTTCTTTACCAGAAAGCTTTTCAATAGCATTCTTTAAATCACTGTAAGAGGCGAATTCAACCACCCTACAGAAAAAAAATAGAATGGAACATAAATAACCAAACACAGAGCTCACTGTTATGCGTTGCATTTTTGAGGACAGAGCAAAACACACGCTGGAGAGGGGGGGAAAAAAAAACAAACACCCAATTCCAAAAAAAATAAACCTCACACCACTCTGTGCAGTCATCCCTCATCATAACTCCAGCATGAATTAAAGAATTCCCCTCCCCCAAGACCAGAGGGTAAGTTTTCAAAGGGTAGTGAAATCAAACAGCGGCCAGCTCCCCTTGCCCAGGTACTACACGCAGCAACCGTCACCCTACAGCTTTCCAGAAGTTACTAGAGAGGCTTACCCTTCATTTAACTTAGGTCTGTGTGCGTCTGCAAAGGTTACTTCCCCAGCTTGCCTCATGAAGTCTTTGAGATCCTAACACAAGACCAGTCACGTTACGCAAAGAAGTGAAATTCGTACTTATCTACGCACAAATACTTTAAACCAAAAGAAAACTTTACGACTACGGAAGGAGACTATGTTAGGTAAGTTACAGACGTGGCAGTCGCCATCGTTGTGTTCTATCAAAATTGAATTATCTCTATCAGGGCACGAAATGAACGGAAAAAAAGCATATTGCTTTAAGCAAAATGCTACTAAAGTGTCTTAACGCTAAGGAAAGTATTAGTCTACAAGGATTATATTGCTTAAATACGGAGGGGCGGGGCAGGGGAGGGGGGAGGAGGGGAGGGGAGGCGGGGGCGGGGCAGAGAGAGAGAAGTAAGAAGCACATCGGTATACAGTGGACTGAGTGTGAAATACTACCCGCGTATTTTTGTACTATTTTTCTCCCTTTACATTACGAGTGTTATAATACCGAATTACGTTTACATAACACCAATTATTTTGTGCCCCGTATGCCATTAAAAACGTAGTTTACTTTACCTTCATTAACATTTCCCTAGGCTAGCCAAGCAGCAAACTGCATTAAGCGACCGGAGATACCGTCATGACATACGCCCGACTGGCTCTTCGCCACCCACTTGACGAACACTACCCAGTCGATGGAAGCCATTAATCGCACTGCCCCTCCCTATCAGGAGACTATTGACGGATCCAGGCACGCTCTATGCTCGATGTTACCAAGGACCACTTTACTGCGATCAGGATTCCAACGACCACCTAATTTCGTATCTTTCAACTCTTTTCGACCAGGACCTCTTTATTCGGAAGCGTTACAGGAAGAACAGCTCTCAACTTAGGAATCAGATCTCGTTAACGCTCTGGGACCGCTGCAATGTGGCCCTTCAAGGAGTGCATCGATTACGTCTAGACCGGCAAACACAGATCTAGAGGTGGCCAAGTGACATTGTAGGAGCTGACTGGAAAGTCAACCAGGCCCGACCAAGAGTGACCGAGACAGAACGATTAGGATAACCCACAGGCACTCCTCGTCATAAGGCCAACGACACAGATAGGCTGGCAAATAAAGGGTTTAATATGTGGTTAAAATGGATTTAGAAAACAAGAAATAAATAAATATATATCCTCAAATACAGACATTTATTAACATTATAAATTAAAATTAACTCGTTTTAATTCAAAATATTTAAATTAACGTTAATTAAAATTACATCAATTACATAAACATTTTAAACAAAATTATATTTAATTTTAAATTAATTATTTTACAAAATAATTACATTACATACCCATTAAACGAAGTCAAAATAGTTAATCGTGTTTCAACAAACCTGCCAGCTGACTCGGGAAGACAAATTTTCTACTATGAGGCGATTTTCTGTTCTTACAGGTGGGGCATTTCTGTTTGGAAATAAACAATTGGGAATTTTATTAGTAATTAAAATATAACCACAGGTTAACATTAACAAAGCGTATACCAATAACCGCTGTCACCGTTACTGCTGCAGGTTAACTATGGCATGCCCCGAGTGATCTAGGACAAGCAGGATGCACTTCGGGGGAAGCATAAGGACGACAAGCGCATCGGAGCAGTTTTGTAATCCTCGTTATCCTACTGCCACATCAAATAACTGACTGCAAAGGCAAAGAACACCTTTGGGTATCTCATTCTGGCCCGAGTCCTTGGATGGGACGAGCCCGCAGTACCCTTTTGCAGACTGTGCCTGCTCCAAGCCATACGTACCTCCTGTCACTACGTGGTCGGCGGCTACTAAACCGGTCAGAGTACCTTCCTCTGCCTCTACCCCTAGAGCGTGCTCTTGCATGCTCAATTGTAACCCTGGGGGAAGAAAAACAGAGAGTGAAAACCACACACTTTTACGTTTTTCTCCTTACCTATTCCTTCACAATCGCAGGGAAGCCACGCAAAACAGTTTAAACGGTACTAACGAGGCAACGCAAGTCAAAATCCGCTCGCTTAGTTTAGGCGTTCGTGTTTATAACGGCGATGACATCGGGTGCCTCACCTCTCGCTGCAAAGCTCTTTTCCATCCAACTCATAGACAGCGTCATCCGCATCCCTCGGATCCTCGAACTCCTGCAAAACCACCACAGCGAACACAATTACACCTCTGAGAAACCCAGGAACGCTTGTTCGCCGCACAGCGTGCTCAGCCCAGGCCGTTAACAGCGTTATCTTTAACCGCAGCTTCGGGCGCATCCAACGCGCACGAGATCCGAGTGCCCACCCACGGACAGGGCCCGCAGAGCCCTGCGGAGCGGCGCACTCACCACAAACCCAAACCCCCTCTTCAGATCGATGTCCCGGATGCGGCCGTATCCCTTGAAGAACCTCTCCACGTCCTTCTCCCTGGCGGCCGGGTTCAGCCTCCCGATGAAGACGCGGCAGCCGCTCATGGCTGTGGGCGCGGAGCTCGCTGCGGGAGACACGGCCCCCAGCCCGTCAGCGCCCCCGGCCCGCCGCTCCCCCGCCCCCCCCAACCCCCGGGCCCTGCGCGGTGACTCAGCACGCCCCCGCCCCGCCGCAGTCCGCAGCGGGCTCGCGGCCCGGCCCCCGCTGCGGCCCAATAGGAAGGAACCAGCTGGGGTCCGCCTTAGCCTAGGCCAATGGGAATCCGACGTGCCGCCTGAAGCCCCGCCCACAACACGCCGAACGCGGCACGGGCGCCTCGCCCACCCCCGCCGGCGCATGCGCGCCGCCCCCGACGAGCAAAGGGAGAAAGGCGAACGGCAGCGCTCCGCCACAAAATGGCGGCCCGGGCCGCACCCAACGCCGACGGCACCACTCCGCGGCGGGCGGCAGAGTAACACAGCGACGGCTGAAACCGGCCGCCAGCACAGCCGAGCGGTCCCGGAGCCACCGACTCCTACACGCTCGCGGCGCCGCGCTCCGCCGCGCCCCCGGCCTGTCACGAACCTGGGCTGCAGGTCTCGGTGCGGGCCGGACCGGGCCGGGCGGGCGCACGGGGCGGCGGGCGCTCGGCTGGCGGGCAGCTCCCTCCGCGACGGCAGGTTCCTGACTGCCCCGCCGCGAAATGGAGGCGGCCCCGCGCGTCACCGCCGCCCCGCGTGACGCTGGCGCGGCGCGGCGATTGGCGGAGGCGGCGGCCCCGCCCCTTCCCCGGAGAATCCAGGTCAGGGCGGGGATGCGGGGGGCGCGACTGGGGCCGGCCTGCGGCGCGGGGGACATCGGCCCGGCCCTAACGCACCGCACCGAGGCTCACCGGCCCGGCCCTAACGCACCGCACCGAGGCTCACCCCGCTCGCAGCCCTCCCCAGGGGCCAGGCAGCCCTGCCGGAGGAGCGCTGAGAGGACGCCGCCGCCGCACTCCACCTGCTCCCCTTGTAACGGGGCCTGCCCGGGCCCATCCCGAGGATGGCCGCTGCTGTCCCCGCCTTCGCTTGGCAGCCCGGCCTGGGCCAGGTAACCGGTGGCTGTACGCTCAAGGTCCCTCTGTGGGGAGAAAACCCACAGTGGCGTTAATGCTGGCCCGGAGCGTGTGTTACTTCACCTGGGAGCCCTTCTGAAAAGGCAGGAAAGGCACAAAACACCTGGATTTTCAGTGTGGCGTAGCACAGGGCTGGCATTAAAGCTGAGGCGAATGTGACCGTCGGGCTCTTTTATTCACGCAGTACATGACAGGCTCAAAACTGCTGCATGCGTGTGCGAGGCAGGCAAAGGCATTCCTTGCAGGAGCAGGCTTATCTCTTGGCCGTGATGAGCAAAGAATGAGAGGATGAAAATACATAAGGAACACCTGATATATTTGCTTCCTCGTTTGGAATCGAGTGTGTCACGACAAGGTAGAGAGCCGAGCTTCGTTGCTGTTCTACGTAACCCTGCAGAATTTATCACGGCTTGGCTTTTGGATGATGGCAGCAAAGGCAACAGGCGATCCCAAGGGGCATTCGAAGTGTGAAAAGACATCTGGAAGTTGAAAATAGAGCCAGTAGTTTCCTTACACGGACAGGGGGTTGTGGCTCTGTGACACTCGCTGCCACATCTGTGCCCTGCTGGACTGGCTGGCTTCACACACAGAGGTAGCTGGCAATTACAGCTATTTCGGGTTGACCTGAGCACAGTACCTTGATCGTATTTTTGACAGCGATTTTGATAGCATTTCCCTGCCTTGTCACCTGGAGTCCCACGCTGCCTCGAGTCCAAGCCCCAGCCCATTCCCCATGTGGACTGTGAAATGCCATCTTTGTCACACCTGGCACCTGTTATTAATCAGCTCTGCGGGGACAGACTTCTCTTTTCCAGGCTCAGTCACTGACGTAGAGTGAATTTCCCTGGAATGATACCGCACTGATGCCACTGATACCCGCTGCCCACGCTCCGCAAACTCCAACAGTATGCAGAGTCCCCAGACTGGGAAAGTTAGGTCTGCTGCATGCAGGCAGCGAGGAGAAAGGCTACAGTGCAGTGAGGGCAACTGGCAGCATCGCCTGCTTTTCCCTTGGGTTACCAAGATGCGTACTTCCATTCTGCGCAGCCTCCGGGCCCACGAGAAGAGCAACGATGATGCACACAGAGAATCTGCAGCAGAGGGAGGACTTTGAACAATGAAAGACAACACTTGTGATTATATTCCTGTGGACTGTAACCTTTACCTGCTGAGGAAGACGTATTCAGAGGTGCCGTCTAACATTTGAAACTGCTAACTTCATAATGAGTTACGGTGCTCCAACAGGTGCCACGGGAACAGGCGGTCCTGTTCTTCTCAACACTGGGATTCTTCTGACTGCAGCGTGAGCTGGTTCACAAAGCTAAACCAGCAAAAACTAGTCGTGGAAAAAAGCAGCAAGCAGATTTCTGCTGGTTTAACTCCCTGAAAACCAGTTTGCAGTGGGATGAGAACAAGGGTTAGTGCTGGATGAAGAGGAGAGGAAGGGGCAGCAGTACCTCATTAAGGAAGAGCTGTTCATTTTAGCAGCATGACCTGGTCAATGTCTCTTCCAAATGCAAAAATTAGATGCCATCAAATGAAACTAATAAACTCGAGATTCAAAACATAGAAAAGGAGGTGGTTCTTCACCAACTGGAGTAGACCGCTGGCATAACCTGCTGGAGGATGCTCCAGACACAGGAAGTTTTCATGGTTTCACCCCAGAGACAGCTTCAGACCAGGGAGGAGAAGGGAACAGGGAAAAAAATAAGAGGAGTAAGAGAGAGGAAGAAAAGAGAGGCTCCAATTCAGAGAATCTGCCTGCCATTGCTGAAGTCCTTCTGCAAAAAGTACTGCCCTCCCAATCCACGGTGAAGCTGCTCGTATAAGGCATATGGCCAAACTCCGCGCTCGCCCAGTTCTGCAACAGCTCTCTGAAGGGAAGCAGAAAAGTAGCACTCCTTAGCACCAACTAAACCCCACCTTATCAGCGCTATTCTCAGGGCAAATCCAAAACAGCCACATACAGCCACTGTGAAGAGAATTAACTCTGTCCTGACTAAAACCGGGACGACTCTCTGCCTTGTTTCCAAGGCTCTGTGAACTGACGCATTTCTGTTAGTGCTAGACTAGGTGCAGCTCTCTTAAAGGTACCAGCAGTGAGGGCTCCCGAGCTGCCCTGCAAAGTCTGAAGGAGATGGCAAACACTAAACGGAGAAGTCAATCTCTGAGCACCGGTTGCCTTTCTTCATACTATTTGGAGAGAGAAAATGGGAACCGACCTAGAAATAATAGAAAAACAGACGCTCGGAAATAACTTTGTCGCTGGGTTTTTCTGGTTTTCCACTTTTCAGGAAAGCTAAACTTTTCAAATTGTTCAAATCCAAATATAGAGATTTCTCGTACGTTAGCGTCAGGCTGAGAGCCCTCGCCCACCAACCAGAAATAGATGTAGCTGTAGCACCCTTCTTTCACTAGCGCGTCATGCAGAGAGAGGCGTGCTGCCGCGGGCGGCGTTACTGAGCCGTCAGTTGGGGAGCCTGGCTGAGGGCTACCCGCACGGTCGGGACAGGTCCCCACTGCCTAACCGGCCCCGTTTCAGCTGGCTCCTGCTAGAACCCCTTGGATACAGTTCCTCCCGCTCACCTCTCCTAGCCAAACATAATAATAAACACCCTATTAATTGTAGCTCGGCAGCAGTATTCAGCTAGTCCTGGAGGTGCCTTACGGTAACAGGGGGATCTGCAGCTCCCCGCTTCGTTCAGGTGAGTCTGTGCCTTGGGACGAAGCAGCGGAGGCAGGAACCGATCACCCCTTCTTTAGGATGTGGAGCAGGCCTTGCCTATGTCTCTGCAGTTTGCCACTGTGAGGCAGATTGACAGCAGAGTAGCACATCGTCACGTCAGATCACATCCCAGTAGAGATTTAATACCGATAAGGCATTACGTCTCTAGTACATGCAATGAAGTCTAGGTCCGGTTTACAGGTTTGTGCTGGATTTATGCCAGCTGCAGAAGGACGGGTGGCACCTGGTCCGACGTGAATGTGAGCTCGTGAGGAAATCTCACGGCGCTGAGCGAGCAAGCTGCAGGCCACTACAAAAACGCTTTGCTGTGTCAAAGCTATTCGTAAACCTTCAGGGGGTAACGGGAGAGCTTCTGCAGGATCAGGTGTCCTTTCAGACCTGTCCTGAAAGCCACCTGAACCCCTTTGTGATGTAACTCGGTGTTAGATGAACCCCCAAATGCACCCGCTGCCCTCACGGCCGTGGTCTACCCTTACATTTCTAAGCAGGGCAGAAAGGGAGTGGAACAAAAGCTTAAATTGTCAGTTTATAAGCACTTTCATTCAGTAAACTGGTAAGCTGCTCACGCCAACAAGGCAGGCAATCAAGAACAAGCACTTTCAAATGAATCCAGTACTCTTGACTGGAATAACTAAGCTAGGTGGGCAAGGGGAAAAAAGAGAGATGTGTTAAACCTGACTGTAATGAAGATTTTAGTGCGTTTTCCTAAGCCGACAGGAAAACGCCAAGGTCAAATTCATTGTAAGCCGGAAGCGCAACTTTTTCAATCTTCGCATTCAAAATAGCTCCTTGACAAACCTGGGGACAATACCTTTGTGGAATGAGGGAATCTCTTCTTAGCGCAGGACCACTCAACACCTGCATTAATAATTTGTTAAGCAGATTAGCATATGCAGTGTGAAAACGTGCAGATGAATCGGCTTGGGAACAGTTTCAAACACCCTGAAGACAAGAACAGAATTCAAAATGAGTCTCAGAAACGGAAGGAATGATTCCACAAGAAGATGAAATTCTGCAAGAACAAGGGCACGCTGTGTTTAGGAAGTCTAGTCCACTAGTACAAAGTCAGAAATACCCACTCAGGATCTAGTAACGTCTTGAGCTAAAGTCGATCGCAATCTAAAAAAATAACAAATACACTGGCGCTGCAGAAACAGGTAAAATCTATCCTGGGATGTGGCACCAGAGGGACGCGTGGTGATGTTCTTAGTGACAGTGAGGCAAGTAAGATTTAATGACAGCCTCCGCTTTTTTATGGCACAGCACTACTCCAACGTGCACGCGGCTGCCACGCAGTTCCTGAAGAGCTTTGTGTATCTAAGAACTAGAGGCCACACCCTTGCAGAGGCTGGAGCCTCACCAACGCTGTAAGCGTCTTGCTGGGTTCGTATCACTTCGCTTTCACCTGCTTCTCTGGCCTGGGGAGGATGGTACGTGTCCCATCACCAGTGGGTTTATTTCTTACTGTTGGGTAACTGTTACACTAAATAAGAACAACATTAAAACAGCTGCGTGGTTGCACAATCAGGGAAACCGTCACTCAGCTGTAATCACAAGGGACTGTTTAAACTAGCTGTCACATTAAACAGGTAAAAAAACACAAAGTAGAAAGGACAGAGCTTGCATAGATGTATGACACCTGTATGACATCCTGGTTCCTCCAACCTGATAGATCCTGCTGGAAAACAAACTGCAATTTCACCGACTGTTTAACCACCCAGGAATTATGCCTAGCATCCACAGAATTATTATGCTGCTATAGTTCCTTTGAAAAGGTATATTTAAGCACTGTAACTCACTGAAATTATTCATACCAATACAGAGGTCTTCCTTTTCATACTGCCTAAAGGTACAGGAAGTTGCCCAGAGAAGCTGTGGATGCCCCATTCCTGGACGTGTCCAAGGCCAGGCTGGGTGAGGCTTGGAGCAACCTGGTCTAGTGGAGGGTGTCCCTACCCATGGCAAGGGGTTGGAACTAGATGGTCTTTAAGGTCCCTTCCAACCCAAACCGTTCTGTGATTCTATGAATACACGGCCTCTCTACAGTTACGATTTGATGCTACAGTCAATTCATTGGCAGTCTTGGTTCCCAAGGTTTCTGCTCCCAGCTTCTCCCACTTGCTGTTTTCTCTCCTTCAGTTTTACCAAATCAACATTCAAGGCAACTGCAATACCAGTTATTTTGGGATTTTTTAATCCAGCATATCATTCACTCCTCCTCCTTGACAGGGCTCTGCCGTCAGAAGAGGAGTAACTAGATCTCACCGCATCCACACCAGAGAATTTACCTCTAGGTGTTCATTCCCTGCTGGGCACCGTGCCACCACGTGGCATCAGGCCCTGGAGCTTTAAACCATCCTGTGATCCATGTGACAGGTATAACAGCACAGAGCTGGTATAATTGGGGAGGACACTGGAATTCACCCTTCCCCTAGCCCACAACCAGAGCCACTCAAGCCCTCAAGGAAATAATTCATTCTCTGAATATTTTGCTTTCAGCCACAAATGCTGGAAAGGTTTGCCTAAATGAATTCAGCAGATTTGGGCTGATGTTACCCTCAGACAGGGGCTCTTTCTGCAAGAAGCACTCCGTCGGCACTGCGGGTGTTTGGTGCTCCAAAGCGCTCTCATCCGCGGGCATTAAGAAGTGATTTACACCAGCAAATACAGAAGTCGAGGAGGGACAGCCCTGGGGGCGCAACGGCTGGAAGGCTCCGGAGAAGATTTCACGTGCATCTCTTGGCCGGTCAGCATCTGGCTTTGAAGGGCGCAACTCCCTGTGTAGGCTGTAAGGGTCGGTATGAGGGTCAGCTCGCACCAAATTTGGCCTGGGAGCCCTGGAATGGGTGCTCAGCCAACTGGTGCATGTGCCAGGCGGCAGACAGCAGTAACCCAAGGTCCCGGGTGTCTTCAGCACTGCCTGCCCCTCTCACTCACCTCAGCGGGCCTCAGGGGCTAGTGGTCACCCAGCTGAGACCAGGGAGCGCGGGCAGCACGCGGAGCGAGCTGTCATCCTCAGCCTCCACTGAGGCTTGTCAAATGCCTTGTCAAATTAGATTTGTCAAATCAAAACTAGCGTGGTTTGATTTGACAGTAGATCTCCAGCCGTGCAGTAGGTTCACGTGGAGTCCTTGGTGTCTCAGCCTGGTTCCCAGACCACATTGGCCCCATCCCTGGGAGTGTTCCAGGCCAGGCTGGATGAGGCTTTGAGCAACCTGGTCTAGTGGAGGGTGTCCCTGCCCATGGCAGGGGGGTTGGAACTGGATGGTCTTTAAGGTCCCTTCCAACCCAAACCGTTCTGTGATTCTATCCACATCTGGTGCTTTTGGTTAGTTATCTGGTGCCAGAACTTAATTAAAACTTTCAACCCCAGAGACGGAGGGTTCCCCTGGCTCAGAGTCTGAGCTCAAGGACCATCACAAGGCTGTTAGGCCCAACTTGCCCCTACTCCAGAGGGGAAAGCAGCTTGATTCCCAGAGCTTTCAGTAGCAGCACCTGCACTGCCCTGGGCTTGCTGGCACCGTGTGCTGGGCCTGCCGGAGTGCAGCTTCTTCTCCTCGCAGAGCCAGAGAGGAGCTGGGCTTCCCTGCTCCAGCTTAGAAAACAGATGCATAGTCAGGCACCCTGGGGCTGTCGGGAATCTGCAGAGGATGAAGATGGGAGTGCTGGTCTCTGGTCCCTGCCAGTGAATCGTTAGGTCTCTGCATTAGCTTTGCTCTTGCCGCAGTTCTTGCTCCAAAACGCCTGCTCGCTCGGCACAGGATTTGGTGTCACCTCCCGTAAGGAAATGTTGACGGTGCAGCACTCAGATCAGCGACTCTGCTACTTTTCCAGCTTTGAGCCGAGGACGTCCCTTTTGGTGCAAACAAATTCTTTGTTCAGATACTTTCTGGGCTGTGCTCACAAGCACAATGGCCAGAAAGCCTACTGTTTAAACCGCATTTTAAATTGTTTTAGGAAGATTAAATGCTTTGAGGAATAGACACTTTTTCTATTTGTTCTTCCCCCCGGACCATTCAGAGGCACATATTGCACCTATCGCTCTAGAATTAAGCGTTCAGCCACCACAATGTCCTGACCATGCGTCTGCCAGCAACAAAAGACATGATTATGCAGATCTCTCCTCTATTTGGCATCGTTTCTGCAGCTCTGAGACAGCCAAGGCATCTCTCGTGCAGCCCCCTGAGCTGCACAGTGTGTTACGTAAAGCTGCATCAGCTTTTCTAGGGGTCTGATTCCGTTACACGACCCTCCAACATCCCCAGTTGCTAATTCCCAGCACATCCACTGGCAGAAGAGTTTTCTTTGATTACAGTTGTCACACGGAAGCATTGGATGGCATGTAGGATAAGTACAGGCTGTTATTTCTGTCAGGCAGAAAGCTGTAAGACAAAGAGCCTGGCAGGCCAGTCTATCACTTGGAACTTGCCCCAGCTCCTCACCACCACCTCCTGCCTCTCCTAACGCCCGGGGAAGTACATCCTCTCCCCAGTGTCCAGACAAGGCGAGAGCCTGGGCTTCACTGCTCCCTGCAGGAAATCGGTTTAACAAACCACAGAACCACAGAACGGTTTGGGTTGGAAGGGACCTTACAGACCATCTAGTTCCAACCTCCCTGCCATGGGCAGGGACACCCTCCACTAGACCAGGTTGCTCAGAGCCTCATCCAGCTTGGCCTTGAACACTGCCAGGGATGGGGCATCCACAGCTTCTCTGGGCAACCTGTGCCAGTGCCTCACCACCCTCTCCAGGAAGAATTTCTCCCTGATGTCCAATCTGAATCTCCCCACTTTCAGCTTAAACCCATTACCCCTTGTCCTGTCACTACAGGCCCTTGTAAAAAGTCCCCCCTCCAGCTTTCTCGTAGGCCCCTTCAGGCACTGGATGGTGCTATAAGGTCTCCCCGGAGCCTTGTCCTCTCCAGGCTGAACAAGCCCAACTCTCTCAGCCTTTGACATTGTGAGGAATGTGGTTTTTTTCTGTTTAACCCATATTTGCCTTTCAAAATTCCTCCTGCCTCACCGAGTTACAAGCCTTTGAACTGGGCTGAGACTCCTTTTTCCTCCCTGAGGACTGTTCCCTTTGGATGGTAACATCAGCCTGCCTTAGCCATCCCTGCTCAGCTGAGATACACATATTTAGCCCTTTTCATCTGTTCTTGTAAGTCCTTCCAGCCTCCGATCGTTGCATTGCTCTCGTGTGACCTTTCCTCTGCTTTCCTGCGTTGGAGACTGAACTGCAATACCGCTGCTAAAAACGATAAATACCAGGCTGCTTGGATATCTGGCTGCTCCCCGGGGTGCCTCTCACACCTCCTTCCCGTCTGTTGGTGAGAGTGAAGCTCCCGGCAGCCCAGGGCAGCTTTTCTTCAGGCAGGGCTGAATTCCTGCTACAAGGCCAACCAAATCAACTTCTGTTGCTCCAGGCTCCACTGCTCATTATTTTCACATCCAAGACAAAAAGGGTGACTTTGTGCTGAAACTGATCACAAGGGTAAAAGTAGCCATGGCTATGGAATAGCTTCGCCATCTGGGCTTCGTGCTCTAGCACGTAGGTAGGTACGTACATGAAAATTCAGGCGTGACTGCGAAGCATCAGCAACAAGACATCGTCACGCGAGCTGCTGGAAGAGGGAATAAAGGCCCTGGCCAAATGGTTAAGCTCCATTTTTGTTATACATGCTTTTAACTTCAACAGCTGAATGACATACTGGCTCACAGCTGCTTTATTTAGAGTTTCATTGATCTTACTCTGTTGGGAGCTTATAATGAATACCAGGCCCCATATCCCTAATATTTTCTATGGACGCAGGCAAAAGGAAAACACTTAAAACAAGGCAAGCTTTCTTTGAGAAGCAGGGGAGGGCGGGAGGGAATCCCCCTCACACATTAATATCCCCCTGTGCCCTCACCAGACTAAAAAGGAGACACATAAAAGGTTTCAGTAAACTTTTTTCAGTTATGGAACCCAATAAAGAAGAAAAATATTTTGGGCTTTGGACATCTGTAAAAAAACCCCACAAACTAAAAAAATCATATTTCACGTTTTTTAAAATTTCAGAGGAAACTGTAAGAACTCATGGAATGACAGAATGGTTTGGGTTGGAAGGGACCTTAGAGACCATCTAGTTCCAACCCCCTGCCATGGGCAGGGACACCCTCCACTAGACCAGGTTGCTCAAAGCCTCATCCAGCCTGGCCTTGAACACTGCCAGGGATGGGGCATCCACAGCTTCTCTGGGCAACCTGTGCCACTGCCTCACCACCCTCTCCGGGAAGAACTTCTTCCTGATATCTAACCTAAACATCCCCACTTTCAGTTTAAAGCCATTGCTCCTTGTCCTGTCACTACAGGCCCTTGTAAAAAGTCCCCCCAGTTTTCTTATCAGCCCCTTCAGGCACTGGAAGGTGCTATAAGGTCTCCAGGCTGAACAAGCCCAACTCTCTCAGCCTGTCCCCATAGCAGAGGGGCTCCAGCCCTCTGAGCATCTGCGTGGCCTCCTCTGGACTCACTCCAGCCTCTCTATATCCTTCTTATGTTGGGGGCCCCACAGCTGGATGCAGCACTCCAGGTGGGGTCTCACAAGAGCAGAGTAGAGGGGGAATATCCCCTCCCTCGACCTGCTGGCCACGCTTCTCCTGATACAGCCCAGGATACGATTGGCTCTCTGGGCTGCCAGCGCACACTGCCAGCTCATGTCCAGCTTCTCATCCACCAGTACCCCAAGTCCTTCTCCTCAAGGCTGCTCTCGATCCATTCTCCGCCCAGCCTGTACTTGTGCTTGGGATTGCCCCGACCCAGGTGCAGGACCTTGCACTTGGCCTCGCTGAACTCCATGAGGTTCACACGGGCCCCCCTCTCCAGCCTGTCCAGGTCCCTCTGGATGCCATCCCTTCCCTCCAGCCTGTCGACGGCACCACACAGCTTGGTGTCATCAGCAAACTTGCTGAGGCTGCACTCGATGCCACTGTCCATGTCACTAATGAAGATGTTAAACAGTACTGGTCCCAACACCAACCCGTGAGGAACGCCGCTTGTCACTGGTCTCCACTCAGACATTGAGCCGTTGACCACAACTCTCTGAGTGTGACCATCCAGCCTGTTCTTTATCCACCGAGTGGTCCATCCGTCAAACCCATGCCTCTCCAGAGACAAGGATGTCGTGTGGGACAGTGTCAAAGGCTTTGCACAAGTCCAGGTAGATGACATCGGTTGCCCATCCTTTATCCACCAAGGTCCTGACCCCATCGTTGAAGGCCACCATATTCGTCAGGCACGATCTGCCCTTGGTGAAACCGTGTTGGCTGTCACCAATCACCTCCTCATTCTCCATGTGCCTCTGCATGGTTTCCAGGAGGATCTGCTCCATGATCTTGCCGGGCACAGAGGTGAGACTGACTGGCCTGTAGTTGCCCAGAAGGGCATCGTGTCTGGAGAATTTGTTTCCTCCCATGTGAGAAAATGACTCCACATTGCTCTGGCAAAGAAAGAAGCCAGTTCTGGTAACTGCAGGGAGGGGATGATCACCCTGAGCAGCTACAGAGATTTGTCGTCCCAATGGTCATTAGGTCCCACAAACAAATTTGACACCCTCATGCTGAAGACATCTGTGGTTTTTTTTCCCTAACAAAGCAAAAAAAAGCATTCTGCAGTCAAGTCTACTGCCAAGGAGTTACTGGCTGTCGTGGTTTAGCCCCAGTCAGCAACCAGGTACCACACAGCCGCATGCTCAATCCTGCCCTCCCCCAGTGGGATGGGGAGAGAATCGGAGGAAAAAGGTAACTTGTGGGTTGAAATAAGAACAGTTTAATAACTGAAAGTGAAATAAAATAATTATAATAGTAATAATAATAATATATAATGAAAATAGTAATATTACTAATGATAATAAAATGCAATTTTAAAAAAAGGAAAAAGGGAAGGAAACCAAAATGTTACAGCTGCTCACCACCAGCCAACTGATGCTCAGCTTGTTGCCGAGCAGTGATTTCCCTCCCAGCCAACTCCCCCAGCTTATATACTGAGTGTGACCTTCAATGGCATGAAATGTATGTCCCCTTGGTCAGTTTGGGTCAGCTGTCCTGGCTGTGTGCCCTCCCAGCTTCTTGCAGAGAAGACACACCACAGGTGTGGTGCGAGAAACTGAGTAAGACCTTGACTTGGTATAAACATTGCTTGGCAACAACTGAAAACATCAGTGCGTTATCAATGCTCTCCTCAGCAAAATCCAAACCACGGCCTCCTACTAGCAGCTACTGTGAGGAAAACGAACTCTATCCCAACCAAAACCAGCACACTGACCCAAGCCAGGGGAGCATGTTTAGGATGGGCTTGTGACCCCCTGCAGATGCAAGTGCCAGGTTAGAGCCTACGGAGCGAAGCGGCCTCCTGGCGCACGCCCCCGAGAGTGTTTCCTCAGGGGCCCTGCTGCGGCACCCCTTGGAGTCACCGCGCAACACCGGCTGTAGACCACAGCCTCTTCCACGTTTCGTCGCCTTGGGAGTCAGCTCTGGCCTAGGTGTCCCGGTGTTCACCAGCCCCTTTCCAACGCCATCACTCTTCCCGGCACCGTTAAATCCATCCTGGTGTGCCGATGGAGAGTGCTTTTAACATTAGGGAAGTCCAGCTGCGGAACACCACTGGCATGGCCCCATCCGTGGGCAAGCGTTTGCCGTTTCATAAAGCCGCCATGAGCTTCCCGGCTTCCCTGACCCTGCCACGGGGCTTCCCTCGTATCTACCCCGCGGTGGTGATCCGGGGCCCTGTTCACACCCATCTACTCCAGCTGCTGAAGCACATTTTTGGCAAAACATCCATTATCTCGACCTTAAATGCAAATAACCTTTCCTTTATTCCCTCCCCAAACAAGTTCTTTGGCCGGAGAAAGGCATTTTTCACGTTTTTAACTCCTACTCTCCGTTTAGTCGCCAGAGGATGTACACGGTTTGCCTGGGACCCCCACCGGTGCCCCCCCCTACGGTGCCGGCACCGCCGTGAGGCGGCGGGCCAGGAGGCCCTGTTGGAGGGCCTCGCAGGGAGAAGCGGGCCGGGCCGGGCCGGGCCGGGTCGGGCGGGCAGCGAGCCGCCGCCGAGCCGAGCCGAGCCGTGCTGTGCCGGGCCGTCCGTGCCGGCGCTAGGTGGGGGTGTGGGACCGCCGGGGCCGGCCCGTCCGCCGCTCCGCGCCGAGCGCCTTCCGCGGGGGGTTCTGCGGGAGAGAGGGCTGGGCCGGGTAGATCCGAGGGCTCTGGCCCACGTGGAGGTCAGCCCGGACGGGTTTTAAATCAGGGATTGGGACGGGGTAGACCCGCGTGTCATCAGGCCGAGGTGAACCGGGTGGCGCAGCAGCCCCCGTGCCCCGAAAGATGACGTTGGGGTTGCCGTGTGTCACCCCGACACTGCTGGAGGGAGGCTGGGAAGGCTGCTTGCTCTCCGCCCCGTTTACATCCCCTCCTTGCCACCACGGCTTGGGCCAGCAGCAAGACGATGGGTTTTTCCTCCTGCGGGGGAGATGCAGCGGCGATCTGCATCCTCAAAAACCGACGGAAGGATCCCCAGCATAAAATGCTGGCAGCGGCTTTGGTACACGTGAAAACGGGAAGAAACAAAGAAGACATTTAACATCCCTGGATCTGTCATCATTGCTTCTGCCACTTGCCACTCCGAGGCATTAACCCTTGGTTCTCACCTCGCAGGGGCCAGGACCAGCCCAACAAACGATAAACCAGCCGAAACAGCAACGCGCCTTGTTCCCTATTGCGCTAGGGAGCAAGAAAGCCTAATTCCGGCGCCTTGGAGGTACCCCAGCACCCCGCGCCTCTGCATCCAGACCCTTCCCACGCCCCGTTCACTTGCACCACCTTGTTCTGAAATTCTTAATTTTGCTGCCACGGCGCAGCGAAGCTCACCTTCCCGTGCCTCTCTCCCCGAGTTCCCCACTGACCTGTCTCAGCCAGCACAAGGCCTCCCTGCGATTCCCCAGGGCACAGCGCTGGCTGCTTTATCTCAAGCTCAGCCCCAAGGCAGAACAAGCAGAGAACGATTACGTAGCAGGTGTTGCCTTCGGCGTTAGGGAGAATCAATATCGCTCAGTTACCACTTCAGTCATTCCCTTTGGGAATTCCCAAGGGGCTGTCCCCGTGCAGAAGCAGGAGCTCACAGTTAAAGCAGAGGTCTGGAAGGAGACATGCCGAAGGCATCGTTAAGAGGCTGTTTGTTTCCCTGTCTGCAACGCAGCCCCCGGCATGACCTGGAGGAGGTCACTTCAGTCTTCTATGCCTTGCTTTTTCCCTGTTAACAGGGACAGTGTGGGCCTTCCCGCCCACAGAGACACCGTGAAGATAAACTCGGTTATTTGTAAGGCCGTTGAAAATGCACCACAGAAGCGTAACAGAAATCTGCAACAGTTTCGGTAACAAATCAACTATTTTAAGGCTTCCTGGAGGAAGCGATTATTTGGAGGCAAGTTACGTTTATGAGAGGAGACACAAGCTGTGGGATGGTAACGACTGTCTGCAGAGCTGAAGCCAGGATCATAAATCTTTTGGAAACAGGGACGTCGCTGCCATCCCACGCGGGCGGCTCACGGAGGCGGAGGGAAGCTGTGCAAGGCTGCTGTTCCACTTCCCTGCAGTACCCAGCGACAGGAGCACGACGTGGGAAACCCAGCGCTGTCACCCCTTTGGTGCCAGGCTTCCACTTCTGGCTGCCATCAGGCTTGTCCAAGAGGGCTTCGCTGCCTCATTTTTCTTCCCCAGGAAAGGGGGGAACTACTCCAGCTGTGTGCCAGCTGTGGCCAGCAGCTCTGTCCAGCCCAGCCCCGGCCTTGCAAGAGGCATTCCCAGCTGCTTTTGACCTGTAAGGAGGGACACGCACCACCACTGCCAGCTCTCCAAGCGAGCACCTTGCTGCGAAGCATCCCCCTCCTGCAAAACAGAACAGAGCGAATCGGGAAGTCCATTATCTGTGTTTGTCCACCCCTTCCCCTGCACCCTGGGATGCCAGCTGGGTGCCGAGAGAGACCCCCGCAGTGTTGCCAAGCACCACAGCTGATGAGGGACGAGGGCTGGCAGCGTGTCCCGGCCAGACCCTGCCCTCTTCCCCAGCGACAGCACTCACAAGGGCCCCCTGACAGAGCCCCGGAGAGGGATGAGGTGTGTGCCAACACTCACTTTGCGAAGCAGGGGGGGTTGTTGGCACACGGCCTGCCAGCATCCTTCTGCTCTCAGGACAGGGGATCCTGCATTTCGTGACACCCCTAAGAACAGGTCAGAGGCCGTTCGTGCGGGAGATGTTTCCCGCAGGGGCAAAGCTACATGGGACGGGTTGACAATGCAATCCCACTGCAGAGCTTTCCAAGGGCAGCGTTGCTGGGGCGGCGAGGAAAGGCTCCAGACACGCTCTGTCCTGTTAAGGAGTTAAAGCACACGATTGTAATGGGACTGGTGCGTCCATAGCTTTGTGTTCCTGGAAAATCCACGCGTACAGAACATCCTGTTTGGGAGCCGGGCAGGGTAGCGTGCTGGCTGGCAGGATGCCTGGTCGGAGCAGGAGCCCATCTATCCCTTTCCCGAGCAAGTGTCTCAAAGCAGCTTTGCGGCGGGGTCGATGTCTTTGCGGCGAGGCTGCTTTTCTGGCAGCGGAGGTGCTCCGGCGTGCCCTGGCCTTCCCGCCCTTTTGCCCAAGTGCCAACTGTCAAAGAGGATTTCCCAGACCACCCACCTCAGGCCGGCTTCCCCCGGGCTTGGTTCCGGCAGTCATGTCTCACCGCAGGCACGGACCAGAGGTGACAAATGATTTCCAGTGTGTCTCACAGATAAGAGCTGCAGAACAGACAGACACATTCCTGGCTGCCAGAATTGTTGTGGCAGGAGACCATAGCCCCGTGAAAAATAGTAATCATTTAAAAGCAATTTCTGGAGGCCACCAACTCCCACGTGCCAACTGCCTGCTACGGGAGGGCAGGCACGGGCCACAGAGCTCCAGTTTCGCAGCGGCGAAACTACGGTAAGGTCAGCTTGCTGTGCGGGAATAATTGAAGGAATAAACGGAAAAGGGAGAAAGGCAGCTGTCACCCCTTCCCTTCTCTTTAAGCTGCTTGTTTCTCCACGGAGGAGGAAAAGAAAATCATACACAAAAATCATGTAACATCGTTAAGGACTCTGAACACGTTGGCCAAAAGGATCTGCTCTCTCCTTCCCTTCCCTACTAGGCTATGGATAGGTTTCTTTAAAAGACAGGAACGACCATTAGTCCACTTGCCTCAAAGGGCAGCGTTACCTTAGGCCTTTGAAACGACACAAACAATGGTAGCGGTAGAAAAGGCCTGTACATCGCACTGACAGAACATCGGGTGTCCCTTCTGCCGCAGCTCCTGCTTCCGCCATCCTCCCGGACCACCCGAAGAGGCAAGAGCAGAGCCTGCGCCCAGCTTCACCTCCGTGCCTGGACCTGCACTGCCTACACCCACGTATTCGGGAGACCTCTCCCGTGTCTCCTATGCTGTCCTGCTACCTTCCCTGGATTTGTATTTTGCCAAGGAGAACTCTCTCCCCTCTAAAATAACATCCTCTTCCTACTATATAGGCTGTTCTCATTTAGCCTCCAAGATTAATTAGCCATTTATTATATTCCCCCCTGAAATCCTCTCATGCCATACACCCTCTCTTTAAACCTTTCTCCCCCTCCCCTTTCCCACCATTAACACCCGGCCAGCCTCCCTGGCTCACTGTTCCCAAGGGCCCCACCAATGGAACGGGACACGGCAGCAGCTATCAGCCACTGGTGCCACAGTCCTCAACGCGGGTTCCAAGCCCAGCAAGCAGGGGACGGCAGGAAAACCAGACAATGCTCCCCAAAAGGCATCTTCCATGCTATCGCCTTCTCTCCTTGCGCAGACCCAGCGGGCACACGCTTCCAGCCGCTGCCGGACCAGAGCCGGGTGAACAGCCGCGTCCTCCCGCTCCATCACGGCTGGTCATCGCTGCTTGGAGCGAGTAGCACGGGCTGTTTTCTCTGGGGGAGCAGGGGAGGGGACAGAGCAGGGGCAGAGGCCTCTCCCCACCACCTCAGCACCTCGCTGCGCCCAGACACAGCGCTACTGGCAGTAGAGGCAAACACCTTGCCCAGCCTCACGCAGCAACGCTGGATTTCAGATGGGAGGCACTGGCTAACGACCTGCTAGCTCTCCAGCCAGGTAAGGCCCCAGCAGTTTACAAAAACTACGCAAGAGGTTAGAGATTCACTTCAAAAGAACCTTTTTTTTCTTTTTAATTTAGAAATGCAGTTATATACATAGAACAATTAAATTAAACTTTGTACAAATATTAAAATACTATCTTCACACCCACTGCAATGTACAGGATACCAGAAAATATATATATATAAAATAAAGCAAAATAAAACCAATCAGGTGACATCCTGCACAGCATCAATTACGGGTTTGTTTTCAAATCCCACATACATACGGAGTACCATTCTGCAAATAATCCCATAGTGGTGCAAGTCAGATAAAAAGAAAACACATACAGGAAAGAAGATTAATGCACAAAGGCAATCAAGCTCCCCTTGCTTTTTGCATCAGCAACTACCAGCAGCCTGCCCACCGCGCCGTCGGACATCTGCTTCACGGACAACCTCGCTTTGTTTTCCTTTGGAAGGGAGCGAATTTGAGAGTCGGAACCAAGACGTGGCCCAGCACAACTCCGTTGTCTCCACGCTCGCTAACCCCAGGGCAGAAGCCCAAGCACAGCATACACAGGGTAGAAACCCGTGCCGCTGGGTACGTGTAGCCGTACATCCTCTGCAGAGGGTCGCCTTCAGAAGCGGTGCTCAACGCGGGGCACTGAAATGCGGGAAGTGGCGTGCCCTGCCCTGGTGTGGAAGGGCAGGAGGAGGGGATGGATGCTGGGAAGAGGGTTTATTTCCTGTATAAAAATACACCTCAAAATGAAGCCTGCTCTAGGAAACCTCTCTGCGCTTTCAAAGCCTGTTATAGGGAATACACGTCTTCTAATGAAGTTCTGCAAACAGAGAGCAAGTTCCACCTGCAGTTCCCTGGTAAGGTCTGGAGGGCGAGGATGGGGTGAGGCAGGACGTGCAAAACAGACGGGATTTATTGCATTTATGTAGAGAAACCAGAAAGTGAAATTGATTTAATAAGTTATCTGGACAGAGTAATAAGGCAGATTTTTCTTCCGTTTGTTTTAAACGACTGCTATCCGAACAGCAAAACCAGGTTCTGCACGTGTGTTTCAAAAAGGTCAGCAAGGAAATCTCAGTGTGTCCAACCAGGTGCATCTTTTTTTTTTTTGATACAGCAAGCCTGCTGGTGTCTGCTAAATCACCGAAACCAAAGCACAAGCTTCCTGGCAACCCGGTCACGAATGCATTAGCCCATGAGCCTGGGGCATACCTCTGCCTTCCGCCACAGCTCCTCCTCACCCCGGCCTTGTGTTCCCTTTTCCGTGCTGCAAATGACTTCACCATCCCAGATGATTTCCAACAGCTGAGCCTGTTGCTGTCTTAGCCTCACTCCTCAGTACTGACTCAAGTCATCCTGCTCCTCTGGGAGCACCTTGGGGTGTTTTCTCCCAAAACAAGTAGAAGAGATTTTGTCCTAACGCACCCGACTTCTCTGTGTGCTGAAAGGCCAAATAAAGGCTCCAGATGCATTAAAAGAGTCACCCCGCCGGAGCTGAAAGGCTAAGGAGAAAGCGCAGGGGACATGTCCAACGGGTGAACAACAAGCGGCATGCTTGCTGAGTAAACAGCTTCTACAAGCAAGAAAAAATAAGGAGAAAGATGCATTAATCTCTGCTCTCTCCCAAACTCGTGAAGCTTTAACTCAACGGCAACACAGGCCCGCACGCTGCAGCGCGTCTCTCCTCCCGACTCCGTTTTTCACCTCTCCTGCAGTTAACGACGAGGAGGTGCAAGGCATTTAAAACTAGAACATGCAAAACCGTGTGTAAAAATTAAAAAAAAAAAAGAAACCACCAGCAAAAGAAAAGGAAAAACCCCATCCGATGTGTTCCATCTTGCCCGCGCCCCTCGGCGCTCCCCACCCGCCACGCCGAGATCCAGGCTGCATCCACCTACGGCAGCCGCCAAAGGGGACACACGCTGTGCTCAGAGGTAACGGAGGCTCCCGAGACCGAGCAGAGCTCGCGACTCAGGGATCTTTAAGCCTCAGCCCTTGCTTCCGTGAGTAAAGACAGGGCTGCGCAGTTTAGATGTTCCAAAGTCTCTGCCCGAAGGGCTTCCCAATCCATCAGCCTCTACAGAATGAAAACAGGAAGGAGTAACAATCCCTTCAGAATCAGTGAAGTGAGGCCTTGCTTCCCTTTGGAAAAAATGCGGCAAGCAGGCATCTCTCGGCCGTTCTACCTCATTTTATATGAAAATAAACTTCAAAGCCGAGGGCGTGGGCAAGAGGAATGCGATGCCCCCAGACTGGTTTCCATGTTCTGGATCACACGGGTCCAGGAGGGGCCTGTTCCCACAAGCGCTGCTGCAGGAACCATCAGCTGGGGTTACCAGCCAGCACAGCGGGGACCAGCCCGGGAACTGCTGGGCAGCCAACAGAGGCTGCCTGTGTATGTCTGGTCACCAGACCTACGCTTCCATACTTCCCTCCACCTCTGCATTTCCTCCCCCCCTCAGTAAAGCCCTTTCCCACAATTTCTATAAGTGAAAGAACATTAAAGGGCTCCCTCTTCTGTGCAGCTTGCTCCCTTCTCTTCCCCACCCAAACCGTGTCTGCTCTCCCCAGCTGGCAGTGCTCATCCAGGGCAAGGTCAGGCCTCGGGATCAGCTCCCAGCGCCATTACGGGAGTCTCCCACCAGCCCGGTGGTAACACCGAGTTTAAGGACTGTCCCTTGTGGGGAGGGAGCCCGTGCCTGACTTCCACACCTTGTTGCTGAGGGTCAGTTGGAACAGACAGGACTTTAAAGGTGGAAGGAGTGTCTCCTCCTGCTCCGAGCCGGTTAGGGAGCAGGAAAAGTGGCCTGTTCTTCCCTCCGCACTCCCTCAGCCTTACCGCTACGCTCGCTCGATCCCTCCACCTGCCCTGCGGAGACCAGTGAAAGAGAATTTGCTGAAGCTTTGACTATTTCCAAGGGGGGAGTTAAAAACTAAATACAGACGTTCCCATGCTTCCAAATTCCAACAGCAGATGTGTAAACACCATTTGTCCTGTACGGCGCCTGAAGCCCAGACACTGCAGCTCGCTGTGACGTCACGTGGGATTTCCATCCTCCCGACTGAACAAAAAAATACCCAAACCAGATTTATCGAATCCTTGTGTTAATGCAAGGTAACGTGAGCAACAGGGAAGGAAGTTTAAAATACTGTATTTTTAAATTAATGACATCCCTCTAAAACAAGGATAGGGAAAATGGGATTCTTCCTCCACAGGCACGAGCTGTCCCCGGTGTCCTGGGACTTAACAGCTAATCAGGAACAGGAGGAGCAGGTGCATGGCTGGGTACTACGGCCAATCCCTATTTCCAGGAACTGGAGCTAAGCCACAGTCGTTTTATACATAAAGGTGTCTTGCCACTTCTACTTTGCCAGTGTGTTCCTGCAACAACAAGGATGAGGATTGTGAGGATCAAAACCCAACAGCGAAGCAGCAAGGACAGCAGCCCTATCTACCTGGACATTACCACATGATGTGTAAGGCCATGATATTTTGATCCTTCAACTCAAACAAAAATTTAGCAGCTTCTTACAGGGCAAACACTCCCCCAGCTACTTCAAGACAGTTACGACGAGGTACATAGATCTAAGAAGCCAACTCTTCCTGCTGAAACCAATCCCGGGGAACAGAGCGTCCAGACCTCTCCGGCGAAGAGCCTTACGACCCCTGCAACGCTCGTGTGACTGGATCACCGACCCCTGTGCACGTGGCTTCCTGCAAACAGAGTCCTGGTACAGCAACCAGGACATTCTGACCAGCTACAGGTAACCGGGGAGGGGGCGGGGGGAGGCAGAGGTATACGTATTTCTGGATTTTCTTTTCCCTGCTACCACAATTTGAAACAATCTTCAAACCTTCCGTTTCGGAATAAGCTATGGCATCCTCCAGCAGCCGCTGTCAACGTAGCCCACCTTCCCCCGCAGCAACAGGCAACCAAGTTGTGTCTAGGAGAGACTTTAGGAATGCTGCTCGCCCCCCCGCCACGAGGAAGCCGCCCTTCTCTGTGGGGCCACTGAAGCCCGTTCGGATAAACCAGCAGACTCCTGCTGTCTGAAGCTGGGGAGACGCACTAGCCTCCGAGATGGGAGCTACCCAAGTACCAAGGTACCTAGTGTGGCGGGAAGGGTAATTTGGGATGGCACCAGCAGCACACCGGGCATTCCCTACCTACAGGCATTTTTTGTTCTCTTGGCATTTTCAAACACCCGAACCCCTTCCAGTTTACAACTGAAAAGGGTTACCTCTGCCCGAAGATCGGACCAAAGGAACCCAAGCGTTAGTGCAGAACCACCTTAACTGAAAAAGCTGCGAGACACACAGCTTATTCGGAAGAGCGGGGCCACAAGTTTGGTTCCAGTCCCGACGCCTCGGTGACTGGGGCCAGCTCAGAGTTAACACAGGGCTGGCTAACGCAGTCACGCCCTCCGAGCCTTCTGCACCCTGCTAACCACCGGCCTTTCGCCAAGGCTCTTCTACAACCTAACATCAGGAGCTGCTCTGGCACCAGACCAGAGCTGAAAGGGTTGTTGTTTTACAGGCAGTACAGCCCCAGCTTCTGGAAACACAGCATAACTGAGCGGGCTGCACAGGCAAGGAAAGGAGGAGGGGACAAAAGTGACTTTCAGGAATGGACTTGTGCAGAGCTGGCTTCTGCGAAGGGGGCAGAGGGCATTCCTACGCGTTGGACTTCTCAGCCTTCAGCGCTCTAGCAATTCTCAGTGAGAGGTTATTGCACAGCTAAGTTGTCACGCAGCCCATCTCACGTGAGGTGCTTCTAGACATCACGCGCTGCCCCGTTAACTGGGATCCCGCCCAAGCCCAGCTTCGAGTCCCAGTGAGGCGCTTTGTCCTGCCCTGTCACGAAGGGGATGCTGGAAGAAGAGCCTATATAACATATATACCTATATATAAATGGTGTCTGCACCCAGCGAGCAAGCGGTTTCAGCCCCTGCTCTCCGGGCAGCAGAAGGGCTAGAGAGGCCGATAAGCTGCAACAAGCCGGTGTGAGGAGGAGAAAGGCACGAGAAAAGAGCAGCTCTTCAGAGACTGCTGTCAAACATCTGGCTGGGGAAGAGGAGAAGAGAGCTCAAACCCACTCTGTTCCTTGAGCCCCTGATGCAGATGGAATGGGGAAGCCAGCGCTGCACCAACCCCACTGGTGCATCCAGGAGGCAACCTGGCGACATCCTTTGGATCTTCAGCTGAGGGCGTCTCTGCTTGGAGGTATCCAGGGCACAGCTCGCGAGGACGGGGAAGGCTGCACAGAGTGCTTCTGTCTCGAAGGCGGGGGAGGGGAAGAAGAAGAAATCCAAGAGGGAGAAGGCTAGATGAACACAGCAGGCCTCATGCTTCCTTCAATAAGGGAATATCTGGATGGTGGGAATAGAACGAAAGAAAGAGCAGTCAAACTTTAGCAGTTCAACGCACACCACAAAAACTACTCCTGAAAGCCAGACAGGCTCCCGTTTCCGTAACACGGTGACGCAGTGGTCTTCCCGACATCGCAACAGCAGAAGGGACCTCCGCAGGGCTCTGCTCTGACCTGCCCCTGCGAGCGGGACCACTGCCAGCTCCAGCCCTGAAAACCTCCACGGACAGAGACTCCATCACCTCTTTCGGTGTCCATCTGGTCCTGCATTACCCTCCTAGGGCAAAGTATTTTTCTAATGCCCAATCTGAACATGCCAAGGTACAGCTTCTGGCCATCGCCCCACATTATGTCATCTGGCTGAGAAGAGTTTGGCTCAACAGTTTTGTTTTCAACCCCCTGCAAAGCGATGGCAGTCAATTGCTGGCTTGGCCTGCAGCTGCTGCTTCACCAGACTAAAGCAGCCCAGCTCCCCACAGGCCCCTGGCTATCTTGGCAGACCTCCAACAAGGTCTGTCCAGTTTCCCCACACCTCTTGAACTTGGGGTCCCCACTACAACAGGCAGTATTCCCAGTAAAGCCTCACCAATGTTGTTTAGAGGAAGGTAATAACTTGCCTTAAGAGTTTCCTCTTTTCCCATGACCTCATCAATCTTTTAGTTCCTCCAAACATCCAAGACTATTTGTTACTGTGACAAGGATGGCTGGAAATACAAGGATCACACCTACCCTTATCTAAGTTGAAGAAACACAACCTCCTCCAGTAGCTGCAGCTTCCTCATCTTTAAGCCATAAGCAGAAGCTTTATGGTCTCCTGCTGCAAGGGGCAACATGCCACGGTACGTGTCCAGGCAGTGACAAAAGAGACAGTGCAGAGGCAACATCCTCTAATTTCTACACTACGGGCATTTTCTGTTAAGCTTCACTTCTGGATTCCGGCTGTTTACGCACTTGGTTTAATGCCCGTCGCGGGACACGTTGCCATTTCCACCCTGTAGTGGAAATCCCCTTTAGCGTGTTTACTGTGAGGGTTCTGGATGGCATTACTACGGCTGTAGGGCTTGACACCGCAGAAAGAACTTCTGCCCTGAGCTATCTACAAGCCACTTACACCTCTGGCCTGAGACACGGCAGTCTCTGCAGAAGCTACCTTGAGCTGCAGCTCCACACCGGCTCTGGCATTGTAAAGCCACTCCTTCAGGGCAGAACGGAAGTCTACAACACAAGGTGCACTGACTGTTGAACAGGCTTGCCCCTCTGCCCGGTACAGTGAGCTCAAGCACATCCCTTTTAGGTCTTCCTGCGTGCCGGGGCTGCAGCACCCTGGCAGTAAGCTGCTTACTAACACAGTCTAAAAGCGAAGAAGCCCAAACGTCACAAAGGGTTTATATTCCAAGCATATCCTCCCACTCCCCCCACCCCGAGTTGTTTTCCACAAACACAGCTATTTTACTGGATCTGCACTATGATGCCGGAGGCTGGCATTCCTCTGCGAACCCTTTGCTAAGGGAAGGAAGGCGAGCAGCAGAACCCCAACACTCCTCCCAGACTGCCCTGAGCTCCCAGTCCGAGCGCGCCGCATGCTTCAGGAGAAGGTATCAGCTACTGCTTGCACATCTAAGCTGTGAAACATGCCACGGAGACTGGGACACCTTTTCCAAAGCCCCTCTAGTGCCTCCCATACACAGGGGCATTCCTTGCCATTTTCATCCTAGGCAGTCAGCTGTAGAACCTGCCCTTACAAGGGTCTCGTTCAGTGCTCCTTGCACAAGTCACCTACCATCTGTGTATTCCTCGGAGGAAGTGAGCGATAAAAGGCTCTGTATGTCACTGCTTTCTGAATCTTGGACCTCTTTGTGTACAGGTCTACTGCTAGCCATGCCAGCTACCCAGGAAGAAGTAGCAGCCTGATGCACGAGAACAGTTTCAGAGCGCTGAGAGCCACTGGCTTCACACAGTCCAGAATGTCCGGGGGCTTCATCTTCTCTTTCAAAGCTACTGTGAGCCCCTTGGTCCTGCTGCTGCATCTCTCTGGCTCCGTTCTGCCCAGCTCCCTCCGAGAGCACGATCTGCACTCGGGAGTCCGAGGGCGGAATGCAGTTCCCTGTGCTGCCATACACCGCTTCTTCGTAGGATGGCAAGGCCACCTGGACACCATCCACCATGATAGAGACCTGATCTCCAGACACACCTTGGTCTCGCCTCAAAAATAAAACAAAAGAGGGGGAAGGGAGGGGGGAAAATTAAAAATCAAGTTGAGCATTTATATTTTTTTATATATATGTATAACAGAGAACTCCAGTAACCTCCCACAGCAGAACTCTAGTGCTCACCATTGACTCGTTGAGGGGCGAACGGAAACATGAATGGTGGTTTACCAAGGTGAAGCAAGCAGGGCCTTGCAGCCTGTGAGCTGCCCTAAACACGAGCAGGGGCCGTAACTCACAGCACACAGTAGATTTAGCAGCAAGAGCCGAAAAGGTTACAGTGCCTCCCACAGCTACACCTGACAAAGATCATGACTGAGAGCCCTCTGCTGTCACAGCCCACGGATAAAAGAGCTCTGACCACCTCTGATTTCAGCTGGTTGCCCTGCTGTGTTCTGCAACACCCAGCCCTGCCTGTTCTGCCACCTTTGCTGCTGGGAGATAGATAACCTCTGGCAGGGTGGGGCAGGCAGCTCTTAACCTGGCACAGTGTGAATCACCTATGCCCATGAGTCACAGCCCTGAGATTTAATCTTTCTTTTCCAGTGGTGTGGACTTCCTCGGAAAAGGGCACACTCTAGGGCCCCACCTCTCAACCTCCCTGCTGCTGGACAGATGTGTCTGCTCTTATTTAAGGAGTACTGCTAGCTGATTCAGAAGAGAGAGCCCACAATGACTTTGCTGACCTCAGCTGGCAGCAGTGTCGTGGCTGGGTCTCTCCCCTAATCCACCAACCCAGGCCAGGAGGCTTCTACTCGACAGCAGGGAACAATGGTGTATCTAATCAGCAGAACTGCCAGAATTCCTATCCCTAGGATCTCCCAAACAGGCTGGGGGAGATAGATATACACACACACCCAGGCACATACCTTGGCAGCTATCCAAGGCTCCAAGAGGCAGGAGACTCATCTATATCCAGACTAGCAGGGATTATAAATTTTCACATTCAAGGCCAAGGAAGAGCAAGGAAACCACTCAGATGGCCTGTCAGAACAGGGACTGCAGCCTGCCATTTCAGCCTGCTGCTGGACCCCGCGGCACAGGTGCCACGGAGGCGATGAAAACAGGAGCAGAGCAGCGAGGAGGTAACTTGCTCCAAAAATGATGGCCTAAACCAAGCACTTGAATGGGTTTCTACTGCAGAGATGGCGGATGCCTCCGAGTCCCTCCACACCCCAGCTACACTCACCTGCTGTGATGGAACGACTTCAGCTTTGGCTGCAGCAAAACAAACAGCACAACTAGGAGCAGAATCAGGGCGACGGAGCTTGCTGTGGAGGCTACTATGGACAGCGTGGGTACTCCAATTGTTGGAGGAGAGTCCTTTTCTACAAAACCAAGAGGAAAGAAAGTAAAGCAATCCACTCCCTTAAATCACTGTCATAGGGATGGGAGAGCAGCCACACTGCCTGCTCTCAGGACTTGGGTGTGCACGAGAGGAGCCCGGGTTTCCCATACAGCGTAGGCACACCAGCTGTCTCGTACAGAGGACAGGCCAGAGCTCGAGCTGACAGCTCTCCATCAGCTGTAAAGGGGACCTAAACCAAAACGGGTATACAGAAGGGTCCTTTGGGAAAACAGGGCAAACAGAAAAGTAGTGCAAGCAGGCCACGGGAGCAGAGAGACGGTGGTAAGGGTCACGTTATATATAGATCTGGCTGAGCAAAAGCTTAAAACACGTCCTGATGTCACCAGCAAGGCCAATAATTGTCCAGCACAGTAAGCATGATATTTTAGGCCAAACAATAGGAAAAGTTCCAAATAACAGGTTTTCATGGCTAATGGAACAGCCTCCCAAAGGAAGGGGTGGAAGTCACCTGGCTGGGTATATTTAAGGCACAGCAAGTATTCAGTTTGTCTCTCACACAAACGTATGCCAGGGAGCAGGAGGAAGGCAGATGTTGCTTCAGGATGCCGAGTTTTCAGTGTTAGATACATGTGCCCTGTACACATTACTCCTTTTACCCTCCCTTCAGCTGTGCCGTGTGACTGTCTGAGAACCAATTTGGCTTTTAAAGGTCTCTTGCAAGACAGGAATAAATTAGGAATGGAGAGAGAATGGCCTGGAGCTGGTATTGCCAAGCACTGCATGTCATGGCTAGAATGCCACGCTAGTCCTCCACCTCCCTAGAGCAAACAACTGCCTGTATATGTGTCACCTCTGTCCCTGATTTATGTCTTTGGTGGATATCTGCAAAACCTCACTTCCCGATCGGCAAATACTATTGTGCATTTCACATCCAGGACATTCCCATGTATGCAATTCCCCTTCACTACGTTCAACACGTTCGTCGGGAGCACAGGTCTCAGCCCGCAGGGGGATGGCAGGACACACATGCAGGTAGGGGTGGGGGGGAAGAGGAGCATGCAAACAGAAGAAAAAAAACTGGAGGACCACTGGTTTTAAGCCTCCAGCCTTAAATCCATGCCCAAAACAGGTATGCAAGCTGGAAAGCCAGTTTGCATTTTTTGCATCTTCTCTTGGGGTCAAACCTATTCGTTCAGTTGTTCTGAACCTGTTTTCCTGATTTTTTTTCAGAAGTAGCTTGGCCTCTCCCCAAGGAAAAACGATGCCTGGTACGTTTTTCCCCTATGGAAAATAGGGTTGAGTAAGGATTGCCGTTTCCAACGTTACTCAGCATGCTGACAAGGAAGAGGGTAGGCAAATAGGGGTGCCCCATTTTCAGCACCAGTACCTGATGCTGTAAAACTGCTCACTACCCAAGGTACACCCCCCAGCACATTCACCGTCTCCGGTTCCAACGAGATGCTCACTAAGTCATACAAATAGACTGTCAAAAGGCTGTGGGGGCTGACAGGCTCAGAGCTACAAACCATCTGATAACTGCCAGGGATTCCATTTACTCTGTATGGAGCAGATGGGATCTTACCCGTTACCGATCCTTTTAAGACCTACTGCCTTTCTCTCTACAGTCTCCCACCTCCTCCTCCATTTAGCCCTGTGAAAAAGAGACCTGGTAGTTAAACCTCAGCTGTCTCCAACCCTGACCAGTTGTTTCAAAGCCTGTGCCGGGGAAGCAATGGTGTCTTAACTGGCCCCATATTTTTGGTAAGGCCACTGATCCTTCAGGATGCTAAAGGAATCTGAGGGATTTCTGCTCATCACAACACAATACTTTCAGCTCTGGTGTAGACCAAGTGCCACCACGCTGGAATGCCACCCAAAGAACACAATCCTGCAGTAGCACAGCCTTGTCCTCCAGCCTGGGCACAGCAAGGGGAAGGGGGACCACTATGGAAAGGAAATGGAATTCGAAAAGCCTCTTCAGGATCAGTTGCTGCCAGGTAAACTCCCAGTTCCCTTCCTCATGCATCACAGGAAGGGGCTATTGGAGAGGGGCTGACAGACCCTGAGCAGACAGTGTGTTTGGGACAGGACAGGGTGTTTCAGACATCACAGCTATGCAGCAAGCTCCGTAAAGAGCTTGAAGAAGGCGCTGTTCTGTTTCCTCCGATCAAGCTAACACATTTTGCCTTATGGATTATGAGACTTAATTCCAGAGCGTACATCTCGCTGCCTCAGGGTGATGGAGCAGTAAGACTACTGACAAGACAAACTTGAAAGAGGGGAGGGAGTTCTCCCCTTATCTAGTACACACGCTTTTAAAACCACAAGGGCTGTAGGCAAACTAAGAGCTGTATGATGAACGTTTTCCTGCAAACCTTTGTACTTTCCTGCTCCGACGGAGGAATTCCTGTTCAGCTGGAAGAGACCCACAACACAAAAGCTGTCTGCTTCCAGCTGGAGAGAAGCAGAAGTCATTTGTCAGCAACGTCCTTTCCTGCCAGTACAGTGACAAGCAGCACCATGGAGCTCTTCGCCGCAGGAGGTCCACGGTTACTTAACCTGTTTGCAGAGATGGGCTCTACACACAGACGCACACACGCAAACAGACGGACGGCACCGCTGAGGGACGGTGTACCGTCAAACCCATCAGGAGCCAAACCAGGCAGCACAGAAAACGCTTCAGTTAGAGCCTCCCTCATTTCTGGGATGAGGGCTGTCGAAACAAGAGGCTCCACATAAGTAACAAGTTGCCTCCTTTATATTCCTTTCCATGGGTTGCTCTCCTGGTGTGAGGGACCCTGAGCTTGCATCGGACGGGCTGAGGCAGAAGAGGTGTTTTTAGTGAAGAGCTGTGATTGTGAGCTGCCTTTATGCAACTGCTGGAGCAATGAGACAAAGCTGTATGGACTTCACCAGCTGTACGGGCTTCCTCAGCAGCACACTGACTCAGTGTTTTAAGGATAATCTGAAAAGCCAGTGGAAGGGCAATTCTGACTGCCCCGCCTGAGTCGGGGAGCACTCACCCGGGCTGAGCCTGCAGCTGACTTCCATGGCTGGGTTCCACTCTCCATTCTTGCAGGTCAAGTATTTATAATCTCCTTTCAGCATGTAGCCTTCAACACACAGATACTCTATGACGCTGCCTGAAGTCAGAGGATTGTTGCAGGGGCTCGGGTGGCATTTATAGCCTCCATTCTCCGGCTGCGGTGGCTGGGGACAATCTGGAAAAAAAGAGAAAGCCTCATGGAGGATATCTCAGAGGAAGACATCTGTTGCACAACAGATACGGTGCACAGGCAGATTTCCACCTACGAACACCCACTGAATTAAGAAACCACCAAAACGAGAAGACAGACTGTTACACAACGGCAGAGGACGCTGCGCGGTTTCACCTCTGATGTGTCTCCTGTGATTGCTAAATACCGCTCGTTATCCCTGTAGTACAATCTAGTTGGCAGCCATCAAACCGGTGATATTTTTGAATAGTGACACACCAGAGACTCCACATGAGAGAGGCCCAGAAAATCCGTGGTGCTATCTTTTCCCCACAGCTGCTTCACTAGAGACTGGGGGGAACCTATCCACCAGGCTCTCCTGTTAGCCTGAGATGGAAAAAGCACGAGACCGCCCACTGAAGGATGAGGAATGCAACACCCCACTGCGCTATGTGTCAGCACCAAGGTACCGAACTGCCCCGGAAGGCACCCCGGAAACCTGTAAGAGCCACTGGTTTTACCCGTTTTACACAGATATACCACCAACAGTATGGGGAACAGAGCTTGCTGCAGTAGGACCAGGTATTTTAGCTTTACTGCTGTAAGACCAAATATTCTAGCCTGGTTTTAAAAAGGAATTAGTTGTATTGCAAAAGACATTTCTAAAAATCCCCTCTGTTTACTTGTGTGAAGTTTGGAGTGCTGAAGGCGCCGCACGTTTCTCCTTGCATCTCCGCTACCCGGACTAACGGGTACAGACATCGCACATGCCAGAAATTTTCTTGTAGAATTTTCAATAGCCATTCAAATAAAAACAACAAACCACGAGCGAGGAAACTGAGCTGAAAACAGGATATTTGTATTGCTTAGAATTTCCTCTCCTCTGGCAGTTCACAGTGACCCTGCCGAACAGTTCCAACACCCACCCACCCACCCCCGGCTGACGCCATGTTTCTGCCTGGCTGACAGAGGGAGAAATCCAGATTTTTCCCTTTAAATCCACGCCAGCTTCCCAAACTTCACAAAGAAAATACAAAGATCCCTCTTGAGATATGTTGGGGCATGGAAAGCCAGTCAATCCACCCCACCCTATTCCACCACAGCATGGTCATCCGGGCCTGCCCTTGACCCCCGGAGCATACATTCCCACGTTCTGCCTCTCAGTGTCCCACTCCCCGTGGGACAAACAGCAAGAAACAGCTGGCCAAAGCTCAAGTAAATGGATTTTGGGCAAGATTTAAGAAGCAAAAGAAAACTTTACGGATTCATATCACTGGAAACATTTGCTGCAGTGCAAGTGACCCTTGCACCCAGTCACATGTGTGAATGCATCATAGGCAGTGCCTTGTAAATGCCAGTAAACCCCGAGATGAAGTGCTGTGCGAAGCCAAAAACCCTCTGGCATGAGTTCTGCCAGCTTTATAACCGCAATTCAATTTACTTCTTGAGAAAAAAAGGTTAACAGGGGTCTGAGCAGCAGCTTTTCAAGACGACTTTGTTCTTGAGAAGATTTATTCTTAAAATAAGCTTCAGAGAAACCACTGGCCTGTGCCTCATAAGTATTAACCGTTGCCTCTTCTGCGTTCCTTTATTTTTCCTTTGCAACATTTTCCCATTTTGTAACCAATGTTTTAACCCTTCACCTTACGGGGCTAAAACTTGCTTTCCCTTTAAGTCTGTCCAACACTTAGGGTTGGCTGGGATCCGCTGAAGCGACAGATTCAGGGCACGTTTCACACTCTGGCACATAGACAAATGCCCTGGCTCATCTGCAGCCCAGGAGAGGGGTTTCTTGCTAAATTGCAAGGACCCATCTGATCACCAGAAATATTCTCAGCAGCTTAACACGTCCACCTCTAGGCAATGGTAGAGAGCTGTGGGGAAAAGCTGCTGTCACAGCAGCTGCCAAAACTCAGGAGCAGAGAGGACAACTCCCCTACACATTTTTATGCCGTGGGAGGTACCTGGAATGGCTTGGGAGTCACACATAGCATCTTTCTACTAACTGACCGCAGCGAACAGAGCTCATTCCCTGTTTCCCCTTCTCCTGAACTGTACCCACATGTGGCTGTTGCACCAGGAGCCCATTTGGACCAGGCAGCAGCTCACTGTTCAGTTCCCTTTCTATCATCAAGTGCCACCTGCACTGATGGGGTGTGAGCTACATACAAAAACCAGCCAGCCAGCAAGAAACAAGCCATCATTTACATTGCAGTAGCGCTCTCAAGGGCTTGGAAATACCACTGCATCAGTCACCTACAGAACCCTGACTCAGCCTCCTCACACAAGGCCCCCCGAGATGTGCAGCTACGCAACTGCCAATAGCTTCCTCCTCACCTCCACTGGGCACGCAAACGGAGAGGAGCAGCCGGTACCGGTGTTCAGTCAGCTGTCCCTGACTTGTCCTCTTCACACAGGGAAGAGACTGCAGAATTAGTCACCTCCCCTTTCCCCCCACCTCCTTGGGTCATTTGTCATCACAGCATCCCAGAGTCACAAGTATTTTAAAATGTCACCTTCACTGTGATGGAAGAACACTGTTTATGTGCTGGGGAAGTACATAAGGATCTGGATCAGGCAGCCAGAACACCAACGCCCTCCACACTCACCCTGACTGAGCATCTCTGGGCACCCCCAGCTGCCCTGGAAGACCACCTGAACTGTCCTTTGCAAGGCAGCCTCGAGGGAACGGAGCACCCCAGAGCCAACAGCTTTGGAGAGGGTTACTAGGCAGTGCCGATGGCTTTAAAGATTGCTGGAGGTGGCCCAGGCAAGGGTTGGGTGATGACAGCCTGGTGGTGCCTGAAAAACTGAGGAAGTCAGACACCTCTGCTCCTTGCTGGATCAGCTCCCTTTCCTTGGCGTCTCCGACAGAGCTCAGCACCTCTGCAAACCAGGGCGCAGCCTAATGCAGGCACCCAGAAAGCTTGGGACAGACAACGCATCGTTCCACTACAGCAACCGGTTCCTAAGTTCTCAGTACCCTCTGCTTTCACACGCTCCATGATGGGTTTTTCCAACTGCCTCCATGCATTTGTGCTAACCCAGGGCTAACAGAAGGAAAGGTACGGTCCGAAGCTGCACAAACCCTGACCTCACCGACCAGCAGCCAAGCTCACGCCCCGAGTCTGCAGCTCTGGCGTACCCACGGCAGTACGGAACCATTTACCGCTTTTGGCAGAACAAGCCACGGACATGCTGGGGGTGAACAGAGCCGGGTGCCAACTGCTGCCAAAGCAGCCTGCTCCTGGCTACGCTTCGCAGCCCGGAGGCGCAGACGGATGGGAATAGCTGCCTGCCTGTACGGCTTATTAGCACTCCAGAGCGTGGCTGTGGTGTGAGAGTTCTGTGTGGGGTTTGGGAGCAGCCTGACCCGGCTCATGCTTCCCAAGTGGGCTGTTTGCATGCTGCTGTGTGTCCCCGCCCCAGGCTAAAGCCTTGCTCTTTGGGTATTACTTTGGCACACTGACGCTTTCTGAGTGAACTAAAGCATGGAGAAGGGTTTTTCCAGTGTTTCAGGCCCAATTAAAGCTGGGCAGATTTCAAGGGCCACAGCAAAACTGTGACACCCCTCTTCCCCCCCAACCCCCCCCCAAGAATTACATCTTCCAAGTTTCAAAGGTGTGTGACACATAGTGGAATCACTGAAGCTTCCCAAAATGTTACAAAAAATCCTTTAAATTAGCAGGACACCAAGTACATTGACTGTAATCATCCACCCCCTTCCCAACAGCATCAGCCTAGATTCACATCGGCATTGGGTTATGTCTGAAATACAAAGAGACACGCAGGAATTTCATCAACTCCCTCCCTGAAACACATGTTCTTGGAAGTATCCCAGAGCTTACTAGACTTCTTAAATGCTCACGCCAGGTAGGGAAGAGAAAGAGCCAAGTTACAGAAGTTACCAGTTTCCTATGGGGTTACTGACATCCCAGGATTGCAAAGCTATTCCCAGCATCCTGATTCATCAAGCTTTGAGGACACGCAAACAGCGGCTTTGAACGCTGCAGCACTGTGTGAGAAGGGGGCAGAGCTCTACTCCCAGAGGCCTCGTTTCTAAGAGGTACTGGAGTTTATGGCATCTCCCGAGAGAGCTGGTTCTCTGCCAGCATACACTGCTGGAAAACAGGAAGGAGATAACAACTGATGAGAAGTCCAAACATTTTGAACATCCCTGAACTCTGTTCAGAGGTAAGGAAAGCATCATTTCCAGATTGACAGGCAGAAATAAAGTTTTGCACTGGAGTTGCTGCAAATGCCACTCCAAAACACTAGGTATTTTTATAGATAGATAGATATTTGTTTACAAACAAATGAAAAAATATTAAGCCAGTATGCACCTCCACTCAGTTTCCCATCAAATCACCTGTAAGCACCACATTTTTCTGTCTAGGTCACATGAGATAATACTGTCCTCCTTCAAGGAAGGTTAATTGCTCTTATGTTCCTTAAACAGCCTTTAGCAACTTGACAACAAGCAGCACAACACAAAGGAATATCTTTTTTTTTGTTGCAACCAGCGTTAGCACACTGTACATCCACCAGCTCCCTTTTCCGTGGCCACGCCAGCTGGAGCAAGCTCCACTTGCTTTCTCTTCTACCAAATATGCGGCCAGCTGTGAGGGGTTGGAATATGGCTCCTTCTGGAGACACTTAAGAGATATCAGTTGGCCAAACTGACCAATCTAATCACCAAAGGATGACATTCATCTTCCATGTCTTGGCTGAGCTGAAGCTGAGCTGTGGCCCTGAACTCCAGCCCAACACGGAGCTACAAAGCATTTTAACAAGGGGAAAGCGACACAAACCCAAGCCACGGTCATGGATAATACCACAGATGGAAGGATGTGCTATTTTGTGTGCTGACATAAGAGTGAGGGGTTTAGGTACTCAGAACATAAACCCCTGGAGGGACACAGCTGAGCCTTGATCTGAGCGAAATTCGCAGATAAGAAGATTCCCAAAGCCCAAGCAGGATGAGCCCGGTGTGGTGAGGATCAAGTGCAATGCACTCCCCTTAGGCACACAATGCAAGGTTAAAACACCAGTCTGACCGGATAACTGCCACGGAGTTGTAACAGCTGCCCTGTACTGACCTTCGTGCAGGCACACCACTGTACAAGAAGTGACCGAAAGGCACCCCACAACAGTCTCGGTGGCTTGGCACTGGGCATTTCTTTTTTCAACCAGTAAGACTCACGGATCCTAGCAGGGATCTTGCACCCCTTTTTTCTGCATCAAGCACCCGAACCGTACTTCAGTCCCTCGCCTCTTTTGCTGGGCACTCTGACCACACACGCGTGAAAACCAAACCCTCCTTGTCAGGAAAAAAAACCGATCCAAACAAGACAACTACTCATCATCATCTGCCCGAGCGCGTAACCGCAGGTTTGTAACCGAGGGAGAACAACCCCTGTATTGCTCACCTTACGTGGGTGGGTGGATGGATGGGTATAACATTGCTTAACCAAGGGATGTTTTGCACTGAGCATCCCGTAACACTTCTCCCTCTCCACAGCCAGGTACAAAGGTCACTGATGCTAGGACGGGAACAGTTTTGACAAATTAACAGCGGTGTTTGTACGCGTCAGGCCCAAATCCCAGCAGCTTTAAGAGGAAGCTGGACTGAGCCTCAGGTTAATTCCTCACTGACTACACAAGTGCTCTAGCACGTTTCCCCAGAGCAGCACCAGGCACAGCCTACGTGTCAGTGCTGCAGCATGTCGTAGGCAATTTGCACAGATGACAACTCCTCGGCTGGAGCCCCTGGGCACGTGCCCTCTTCAGATACGTTAACACCTCCTGACCTTTCAGACATCTGCAAGTCCTGTGGGACGACTGGAAATAGAAGATCCTGAACTCTGCAAAATTTACTCCATTTAATTATCAAGAGTCACAGAAGAAAAACATCCTACAAACAAAAACCCACCCTCCTGACCTAACAAGATGAACATCCCCCCCGCTAGTCTGGTTAAACCTGTCATGACTGCCCCGTGCCTGCATGTCCAGCCTGGTGAGCAAACATCTTTGTGAAGCAGAACACAGGAGCACCCGGTTAAATTGTCCTCGGACTAAAGGACACAGGATTTCCGTCATGCTGGGATCAGTTCCCTCAGAAGCCTCATTCTAACTTCCTACCTCGCTACCTCGACTCCCCTACAGTAGGATTTTTTGTTGAGTATTTAAAAAAAAAAAAGGTTGTCTCCCCTTAAAGTGCACCTTTTTGTGTCTCCTGTCACACAGAAAGGTTCTCTCCTGGTCGCAGTCACTGCCTTTGCCCATCTACTCCCCTCCAAGCTGTGCTCCAGCGCACTCCACAGCAGCAAGGAACACTCCTCCACCCAAGCCTCTACTTCTCCAAAACACCACCACCTTTATTCTCTCCGCCAGGACCGGCCACTAGGCACAGAGACAGCGCATCTAGAAAAGCATCCAAAATAAACACAGATATCCCAATCATCCACTTATTTGTCCCTGCTACGGAGACCGCTGAGCGTGGACTGATAATTTGCGTGTCTGCATGGCTTCAGTACAAGGGAGGGAACTGCAAAAGCTACTACTGACTTCTGGCACGGACCTTCAAAAAGCCCCAGACTCGGTAAGGCACCCTTGAGAGTAATCCTCCCTCTCCACTCCCCTCTTCAACCTGGGTCCTGCCACAGCTCCGCGGGTGGTCTGGAACACCAGCTGCATCTGAGGCCTTCTGCAGACTGGGCTTTTTCAACACCTCAGACCTGAGGTTCGGGTTTAATTAAAACCACGCTGAAAACTACAGTCCGGTTCAATGTTTCCCTTCAGTCAGTGCCCGAAACACACTTGGGGCAATAGGTGGTTGGGTTTTTTTAGTTGCTATTGGTCTGTAAGTTCATACACAGGCCTTCATCTTTTTTTTTTTTCTTTTACACAATGCTTTTTCACAATAAAAACGTGACAGCCTGAGGCAGCCTGCCAGAAGCGGGTATCAGAGACCAGCAATAACGCTCATTTTGGCTTCTAGTGGGTCTGGCAATTGAGTGCTGCCCATGGACCCCACTCAGGAGTGGCACCCACTGAACATTAGTGTCACCTTTAGGAAGCAACGGCATGGTTTTGCTAGCAGGAGCTCTGGACACGACTGCTCACAGGAGAGGAGGCGTTGTTTTCTCGTTGCAGAGTTTCAGTTCCAGGCAGCAGGGCACTACCCCACCTGCCCACTCGCCGCCTGGTTGTTTAGCAAGCCACGAAGGAAACGATCTGCCCCACCCTTAGCGCAGTTGGATCTCCTCTATTTACTGGATATACTCCTACTCTCTGCTGCCCATACTCAGAGGAGCATGAATGTGACCCAACCAGATAATAGTGTCACTGCTGTCCTCAGCCACAGCAGCAGGGTAACCAGAGTTGCCAACCTCACTCAGCAGCTTCTTGAGAAACAAGAAAGGCAACACATCAGCCTCTCAGTGCCATTTTCAGCAGCTTATTTTAGTTCATATTTTCAACAGTTTATTTTATAAACCCTCCCCACCTAGCAGACAGGAAATTCACTGTCCAAGTTAACTGCTTTTCTCACAAGAACTTCACCCCTTACGCCCTGAAGGGTCTGGGCTACACCTGGTTTACTGCCACGAGGAGAAAAAAATTAAAAGACATCTAATTTGATTCAAAGAGCATGCAGCGACTTGTCAGGTGTCTAACTCGAGCCTCCTGCTGCGTCAGGCTTGGGGGAGCAGGGGAAGACCAGCACCATTGCAGTGGCATCGTGACTGCAGAACAAGAAAATTCCACGAGCTCCAATTTGTGTCAGGACTTTTTCCTCCTAAACAAGGGCCTTCAGTCACACACAACATCTGCCTGAGGCAGAACTGAGGCTCCAGGAGTCTTCTGCAGAGAAGGAGTTGATGGAGGGAGAGTATCCAGACAGGCAGCATCCTTGTTTTTACTCTTCCCTTGTGCACACAAACCAGCCTATAAACAGTAGAAACCATTTTCAAAGCCCCTCCTGCAGCAGCAGTTTGGTGTCAGTAAGAAGCAAGTCTGTATAATTTCATACCCTTTTTAAACTACCTACGTCAGCTAAACGCCATCTTTTACCAAAGCAAAAACCACTTCCCAGGCAGCTGGTCCACACAGAAAAAGCACCTCGACAGGCTTTCATCAACAGTACTGCCTTCCCCACCCACACCTTCCTTCCTGTTGAGAAGGCAATGACAAGGGGATGCGCGTTAGCGGTAGATGCACAAGCAGTCACCTCCACCCACATGCTCCAGCTAGGCAAGAGTGCCAGCTCCCTTTCCAAGTGCTAAATCGTAGAACGGTTTGGGTTGGAAGGGACCTGAAAGACCATCCAGTTCCAACCCCCCTGCCATGGGCAGGGACACCCTCCACTAGACCAGGTTGCTCAAAGCCTCATCCAGCCTGGCCTTGAACACTGCCAGGGATGGGGCATCCACAGCTTCTCTGGGCAACCTGTGCCAGTGCCTCACCACCCACTCCAGGAAGAATTTCTTCCTGATGTTCAATCTAAATCTCCCCACTTTCAGTTTAATTCCATCATCCCTTGTCCTGTCACTACAGGCCCTTGTAAAAAGCCCACCCCCAGCTTCCTTGTAGGCCCCTTCAGGCACTGGAAGGTGCTAAAAGGTCTCCCTGGTGCCTTCTCTGCTCCAGGCTGAACAAGCCCAACTCTCTCAGCCTTTCATAAATTCCTTCAGGTTTCCAATCAGTAATGTTTGGCTGGATGCATTCAAAAGCTTTCAGCACAGCAGCTTCCCACTACTCACCCTTTGCTCCTGCACTGTCCTCCCCAGTCCTAACGCTTGAATTAATGCCAATATTAGGCTAGGAAATGGCTCAAGTATTCCATGGATAAATATCACAGGTCTGTGCTGTACATGAAGACCCACATGCTTTAGACAGCTTGTGGCAGGCTGGCTCCAAGGAGCACAGCAATGACTTCCTCTGGCAATCTTACTTGAGATTCTACCCTCTCCTGACAGCCAGCATCGTGGGGACATTTTTTTAGCCCACAATATGAAATTCCAACACAAATGTCTCCTGCAGACAATGGAAAGCCTTCTCCTTGGAGGACAGGAAGGGCCTTCCCAGTGGAGGTGAAGCATGCTCTGCTCCCCTTTCAGGTAGATTTAGGTTGTCACCATTGGCGGTTTATTTTTTTTGCTTATTGCCCACAAGTGGGCCAACCTGCATGTTTTAACTATTCAAGCACAGTAGCTGCAGATACAGCATCCGAAAAGGAACCCAGACTAAAGCTATCCTCTGCCAGCTGGAAACAGTTGAGATCTCTGTTTGTTCCTAGCTGGAGATGGCATTCACACCACAAAAGACAGATCACCAGATGCCCAGGTTTTCCACTGCTCTGTAATTTTGAACCTTCTCCTTTTCAGCACTCTGGCTTTCTGTAGCACAGGAGCAGATGGGTCATTTCCCAGAGGGACAAACCCGAGACGGCAGCTGCTGCCGGGGCCCAGGCACGACAGCTGAGGCTAAAGGACTTCTTTATACGTTACTTACGGGAGGCAGAAGTCAATAAAAGGCCTCCATTGTGAGCGCACACACTTCTCGCCGACCCTGCCCCTAAAATATTTTAAGCCTTCCTAAAAACACACTGCAAAACATAACCCTCTTTTGGGCTCTGTGTATTAAGCAGAGGCCAAAGTCCACTGAAAAATAAGCTCTCTGTCTTTCCTGGCCCCAGATGCTGCTCATTCCAAAGTCAGTGACAGGAGAGCAAACTGAGCAGGACTGGAGCCTTCACGGGGAAATTACAGTTTCCCTAGCAAGGACACACTCCGAAGAGGAGGCTTATTTTTCTCTATGTCATAATGTGGGTAAATGAGAAGAAACCAAAGCAAAGAGATTTGTATATATAATCATATAGCCGTGCATTTATATAATTAGACACAAGCACTTACACAGTGTACAGTAACAGGCACCTCTCACACTGCCATCCCATACACACCAAAGCTGCTTGCCTCCCCCCACTTTTTTTTTTTTTTTTAGGGCAGGGGAAGAAAAAAAGGAAGAAAGAAAAGACTCTAATTGCAGCCTTCCACCAATGCAGTCGCCATCTGGTAACTCAAGAGACACATGGAGCCGAATTATCTTAATTAACATGTTACAACAGTATTTAAAAAAACTCTATGCTTATTAACACTCAGCTGTGATTAGCCAACCATGGAGGAAGCCTGCTAGTGCAACATTAATTATGGGTCTTGTCTGTCTTTCTATTAGAAATATTTTTTTTTCCAGTGGCTTATCTCTCTCCAGAAAAGAAAACCATTAGCGTCAAAGCTTGCTCTAAAACGCAAATTTTATTTACGTTCTACAGAGTCAAAATGTTTAGGCTATATGAAGGTGCCACTGGTCCTTCTAGAGTGCTACAGACTGTCTTGATATACAGATGTATTTTTCTCGCTGCCCCTTAGAAGGCTTTGCTTCAGTTAGACAACTCCCCCTTCTCACTGAAGTTTTAGCAGAAAAATAACTTTTACGCTTTTCAAGCTCCTTTCCCTCTCCAAAACAGGAGCACAGGCTTTGCTGTACGCTAGGCAAGGAAAACCAAGACAAAATCCAGGGCCAACAGAACCACCACATCTGTGAAAGGAAGATTTCAGCGATGGAAAGCAGCAACCAAAACACAACTGCACTGCAGCAGCAGTTTCGCCTCCCCAGCAGAGTGCTACTCTGAGAACTGTGCTATTTACCCTGCAGTAGGCCCACCTGTAGCGTGCTCCCCTCAGACACATTCCCAAATGATTCAGCCTGACAGGCTCCAAGACGAACGCTGCCAAGTTTTTCAGACTTGGCTCCGAGTTACGTTTGCACAGGGCCGGCTGCAACGGGGCTCTCGTCCGCACCGGGCGTTCCGAGCATCAGGATAACGCCAAACCAGAAGACAAAAACCTGGTGCTTTTAAACAAAGCCAGGATCGAGAAATTAATTCCGGAAACATTAAGGAGGAGAGGGAAACAAGCTGGGAACAACTGCAGAAACGCTTTTAAGATCCTGTGATAAAGCAATCTTATTGTTCCACACACACACACGGATAAACAAAAATGCCGTTGGCGATGTATGTGGAAGCTCACGGAGCTTGCCGAGATCCAGCACGGATGAAGAGCAGCTGCCCAGCACTTTACAGCACCTCCCGCTGCCAGGGCAGTGTAAACGACTCACATCGGGGCTGCTGAACAGCCAGCTCCATACAGAAACCTGCTCTCCCCCACGGGCACAGCGCAGCCTTCCAAGGGGCGCGTCTCATTTGCTTTTGTTTCCCAAGGCCGCTTCCAGTCTTCTCCTGCCTCCTTCCAACCACCCCATAATTACTTCCACGTGTTTGGAGAAGGAAGTTAAGCAAGTGCTGTACCAACCCTTTGTATAATCGCCAGGGTCCTGGATTCTGCTTCTGAAACCCAAACCCACTGTCATAAGTAGCACTCAGCTTGTTTTGTGGACATCCTCCCTCTCCCCAAAACCCCGTTTAATTAACAGAGTTCCCCTAAGAAAGTTGCACAGGGGTTTTAGTTTGAAATTCTGATTATTAAGAAATACAAGAAGTCCAAAAGCGTTGGCTGTACTGGGCAGAGCCAACAAACACTCATCAGGGGCCTCTCTTCCTCTCACGGCCAGCTCAACCAGTTCTGAGCCTTACTTTACATTGAGGAGATTATTTTAAAAGGTAACAAGGAATTGTCCAAATAATTTCATATTCGTTTAAAAAAAGACTAGGCAGCTGCCCAGAAACTTGCAGCACCTGTGTAGAGTCAGGTTAGTAGAAAAATGTATTAGCATGGTACTTGAACTTAAATAACATCCACTGTCCTCAATTACTGGTGATAATTTTAAACTTCAAATTCACTCTTCACACAGCTTTGATCTCGTCCCTGCTCGCCTCTTTCCAGAAACGTACAAAACTTAAAATTGGTCTCAATTCAGAGGTAACCTGCATATTTACCCTGCTCTTTCCTTGGCTGTTCCCAAGTGGGTTTTCAGTTTGGATATGTAATACCTCAAGGCTGTCTCTGTAGGATAAAACATCCTTTTTTAGGATAAAAGGCTGACACACACTACAGGTTCTGGTCTCAGGAAAACTATCTGGCTCTTTAGCAAGAACGAAGAGACGCAATAGGAGAAAGTGTGACTATTGGATGCTCATGCTGATTTTAGACCCCAGGTTTTGACTGGACAGAGGTGACCATTTTGTGCTGACTGGTATGTACGTCCTGATGGAAATACTTACAGTCCCTCTACTGACACTAGGTGAGGACACAGAGGAAAAGTACCTCCAGGGTACACCAGAGGGATACCTCCAGGATACTGCAATTTAGCAGTGCCTCAGGAGGCTCCACTAGCTTCTGCGTTTCCACATGACTATCACTTCCACTTCCTGAACTCCAGCCTAGTATGGTAACCAGATTCCTTTCTCCTCAAGCACTCTTGCCATGGCAGTTCCCCAAAATATGTCCCTGTTGTGGGCTCCAGCTCCAGCACACTCAAGCTCCAGATGACACGTCACCTGGCTGGTATTGCTAGCAGCAGGACAGGTCCATTGCTCTCCTTCCCCTGGGAGGTGGAACTCGGGCAGACACCATGAACCTACCCAACCACCAGCTCCCCTTGTCCCATGGGCCAGCTTGCGCCTACCTGCTAATCTCAGTTCTGCCACAGGTTACTCTAAGCCTTGACACAGGTCATTGCACCGTCACGGAGCTGCTCCAGAGGCAGTCCTGAGCTCCAAAGGGACATGAAAATCTTGGAAGTTACAATTATAAGGAAAGGAGCCCCATCTCCTTAGGTGTGCATGGGAAGATCCCTACGCTAGCCAAGTCACTGTAAAGCCTTGCCCTGGTAGGCCTCCTTCGGTCACTCACAAGCCTTTTGCAGCAGTCATTTGTCATCCTTTCAGCAGCAACGGCAGCTGTTGCCTCTGACTCAGCCTATCCAAGAAATACCAATTTGGAAGTTGGGCCAAGGCTGATCTAGCAATGGCATGCACACAGGAGGATCCCTTGGTGCTAAGCACTGTTCCACTTCCATCTGTGTGGAAACCGAACCGGGAAGCTCAGAGCTCGAGGTTACTGAAGCTTCCCTCTGCAGTACGCCTCCGGACTGCTTTGCTATGGGAAGGTGGGTAAGGGCAGCAATCCCGAAACCTCCATCCGATACATCACTGCACACTGGAGAACACTTTTTCATCCTGCCATGCCATTTCTCTTCTGACCTTTGGCTCCGTTCAGGACCACTGAACATATCAGAATCTAATATCTGGACAGATCTGTTTATGCTTTAAGAATGACTCATCTCTGTCATGGGACTTGTCAGAACCAGTGCTCAAATCATTTACCAGTGGCTGGGCAGAACTGCAAGGAGTTATTAGTCCTGTCTCACTGGAAAGCCTCTCTCAAGCACCCTTCATATGTTCACTCTAGATGTGCTTATGTTAGCTGTAAATACTAAGTGGCCCTTCATATCGACTTTGTGGGGGCTCAGCATCACAAGTGACTTCTCTGCAGAGTCTGGCAGGAAAACAAAAACCAGCCCCACTTGAACACCCCTCAAGTTATCCTATTCAAAGGGGGGAGGCACCTCAGAGCACAGAGTGACAGAAGTACTCCGCATGGCAAACCTGGCTTTCCCAGAGACCACAAAGTCTTAGAGACTCCCAGTTACGCTGCAAGTTCAACCATCCTCAGCTACCTTTTCTTGTACGGATAAGCTGATACAGACTCAATCCAGACTCTAATAATTCAAAAGCTCTAAGACACACAGAATAAAGTTGAAGAACTAAGCTTCAAAGTAAAGTAAGAAGTTTCTTCTACTGAGAAGAGCTAGCTACGATAAACCTTTCTAAATTGCCTAACACATTTAGCAGCGCTGGGCAATTCAAGAGCGAGCAAGGTAAGAGTAGGAAAGGTGGTGTTGGACCCTGTATAACCTGCGCTGAAACTTAACAGCTACGCAGTATGTGGTCTTCTCTATTCACTGGCAATGCAAGTAACTGGAGAGTGTTTTTTTGGAAAGGAGGAACGTAACCCAGTGAAGCAATGAGTAAGCTTGCTTTGTGACTGGAGCATGACTAGCAAAAGGCATCAAGGTCTGGTGGGATGCTGCTGCTACTTTGATTCATCAGTCACAGAAGACACCATCAGTTCTGGCAGAACAGGCAGAGTCCCACACATTCCACCCACTCAGATTCTGCTGGGGATCAAATGGCACATGGAAAGTAAATGGCAACTTAGTGTAATCCTTACAAATGCAGCGTATAAAAGAAATCAGATTTTCAGCAACCTCCTTTGAAAAGACTGTCTCATTATACAGATGTAATAGCTTCAAAGTGTTTGTTTTTATACTTCCATGTTCCCAGCACCTACCAACAGCTCTAAGCAACTCAATGGATATGAATTAGCAAATTGCCTAACAAGGTGAATTAGCCAATTGTCAAAAGCATACCTAGCAGCAAACATGAAATCTTCCTTTCTGTCTCTAGCTCCTCATCCCAAACACCCACAGGGTAAACAAAGCCAAACTGAAACAAGCCAGGACTGGGAAACTGTTCAAAAAACAAGTTCCTTCCACACCTGGCAAGCAAAGTGTTCAGAAGAGATATGTAGAAGGAGTTCTCACCCTTTGAAATACTACTTGCCCTTTGATGCTTTCACTACAGCCCTTGGAACCAAAGCACAGGCAATACATATCGAGCTGAAAAAGCACGTAATAAAAAAAGGTTAGAGATAGCAACTGCTGAGACAGTGCCCATTTGTAGCCCTAGATACCTGACAAAAACAAAGAAGAGATGAAATACCATTCCTTCCATTTGACACAAAGATATTCTAAAACATACAACCCCAAACCCCATAGTACAACTACTTTCAAAACAATCTTTAGGAAAGAGACCAGATCTCCTCAAGCACTGCTCAACTTCAATCCTGCCTCTCTGCCCAAGAAATAGGAGACACTACATATTCTTCACTTCCTATTTATATTCCCTGCTAACCTAGAAGTGGTCTTTGTTCCATAACAATTAAAATACCGAGCATAAAGAAACAAAAAAGACAAGCAAACACTCTCATAATGCTTTATTATGGGATTGCTTTTGCTTCTTTCCTGGTGTTTTTGGAGCACAGCTGGCCTGACAGATGCTCGAGAGCCTTGGAGACACACAACTCCAGCTTCTACCTACCGTCACAGAGTCCGCCAAAACACATCCGATCGCTGACTGAGGTTATGGAATCTTACACCAGAGGCTGAAATTTCTAAGTGGGAGACACCTCAGCTTAGTAGCTGGAACTGAGGTCTAAGCGCAAGGGACCATAGGTCGAGAGCTGTGCTCCATGGACAGCTAACCGGAGCGTTTGCCTCCCTGCCTCACCCCTTGCCAGACAGCTTTCCTGCTTGCCTTTGTGAACATAAGGTTTCAGGCAGCGTGGAGAGCTCAGTGTGATGATTTAAGGGTCCTTGTCACCTGTGTGATTCATTTCAATGACAAAGATTTATAGATTACTATCACTGCTTTAATATTTGTGTCATCTTTTTCTATACAAAGAAAGCCAACCCATACGCAGGATTTCCCAGTTCAGTAGTTCTTCCACACAGGTCTCCCTGGCCAGGAATTTACTTCAACCTTTATTGCCATAAACAGGACTAACACATGGCTAGGGACACATACGCTGCGTTACCACCTTGCAGTCCGGTTTTAAATCAACAAGGCTCCTTTTGTGCCAGCTGGTTTTTTTAATTTTTTTTTGGTGACATTTCATTAAGTTTCATTTATTGTTTTGAGGCTCTTATTTGCTCATCTCTCTCAAGTGGCTTCCTTCAGCTCCACTTTATCTATATAGTATCAGTCATGTCAGGGCAGTTCTTACTAAGCTAGCATAAGTATTTCTCAGGGCAGCATAGAGTTAACAAAAACAGTGCAAAAATGCTTGATTAAGTTTTGGCTGCATCAAATACCCAGAATCACACCTTGACAATAGTGTTTTACCTGCATCACTCCTGACTTCCACAGGCCAAGCCTGAATGACACTACTATCGTTTCCTGCCAGCCAGGCCTTGGGGTCCAGGACACAGCCTTCTTGAAGAGATTGTTGTGGGCCAGGTTCTTCCTGACAACTCAGCTGATCTGCAGATGCTGTTACAAAACCCTGTTTCCTTGAATACCACAAGTACTGAAACAATATGAATCCATTTCCATCGCTTGTTGTCCTATGCACTTTGCAGCCAGCATTTACAGCATCAAGTTGGAGAAATTTCAAGTCCCTCTTACAGTTTTGCCTCCTCCTTCCTGAAGTCCTGCTGTGCCTCCTCAGAGCCATCTTCCATCAAACATGCATGAGAATTCCTGCTCAGCTTCAGCATTCCCTTCTATCAGACAATTTCAATTCCCGTTTCAACTCCTGAGCTCCGTAAGAGACAGTGTGGTTAGCTGGGGTTTGGGGGGGAGTGGAGGGGGTGGGGGTGGGGTGTGTGGTGGTGCTGGTTTTGTTTGGGTTTTATTGTTTGGTGTTTTGGGTTTGTTTGGGTTTTTTTAAGCATTTACCTGCAAGGACAGTTGTTGTACGTTTCAGCGATATTTAAGTTCAAATGTTAGTGGGTAACAACAGCACCCACTACATTACTACTTGTTTGTCTAAATGGTCAATCCAGCAGGACAACATTTCAAATTGGGCTTCAAGAGCTACAGAACCATCTTATCTTCACTGGGAGAAACAGAAGACTTATCAGAATGAAATGCTAACTTCCCATTAAAAATGTCATTGTAATAGCTCAATTCTATGACATTTTGAGAAACAGGATGAGGTGGGAGGGCCAGATTATCCCAAAAGACAACTGTTTGAAGGAAAGATTTATTTATGGGTTCATAATTCCCTAGAACAAAAATCCCTTCCACTACTCTGGCCAACACAGAACACGTATGTACGGACACTGATCTAGCAGACAGATTTCACAATCACCTTCTGACTCAGGCTTTGGAAGGGAAACATTAAGCAAGAGCAACCAAGACAGTAGGAGAAGTTACAGCCCGTCAGCTCAAAACACCACAATCCTTCCCGAGCCACGCAAGAACAAAGCAGCTTCAACAAGTTCCTTACACATAAAAAGAGCATGTCAGATGCTCCCCGGGGAAGAATGCAGCAGAGGAAGCTGTTGCAGCATGCCTGAATGCCACAGGAAGCGCTCCGACAGGGAAAATTCATGAGCATGAGCGTTCCCAGCTTCTGCGGAGCCGGAGCTCGGAGGAATGCGGAGAACACCCTGGGGAGCCCTCACACTCGAACAGCTGGACCCAGATCTGCCTCCCACGTCACCACACGAACACATGGGGTAGGAAGCGAGTATCCAAATCCCAGCTCTTCCCCGGTATCCGTGCTTCCATCTCATACCCCCTTCAACCAATGAGAAATAAAAGAAAGCACATCTGTTTTTCCCAGTAAGAGCGCTTACACTATCAAAAACTTAAACCAGGGGAGGGCAGAGTTCTGTTCTGCTGTTCTTTGTGTTCTCAGCGCCCTCCGTGTCTACCCAGCAAGCCCTGTTTCTGTGACGAAGCAGCTCACCAGCAGTTCATCCAACACTTTAAAGAAAAATGCAAGATCCCTCAACACACAGTGTACCCCATATCCCAAGAGCTGACCACATACAAGTTCAAGGCACTTCTTCAGGCTGCTGAAGAAAGCACCTCTGGTGTGGGGCTCTCCAGACAGAGTGCTGGAGGCTCAGTTAGTTCTGAGGCACCAGACACAGGGCTGGTAGATGTGGCACAGGGCCTTCAGGAGCCCTGTGCCCTTCCAGAAAGGCTGTGGGAGGACAGGCCAGATGCGCAGGCCACTGACTCCAGCTCACTTTCAATCACCGTGTCTACACCTAAACACTTCCCATGTTACCTAATTCAATGCCCCTCTGCCATTTCTAGACCGTCATCCAGCCTTAGCTCCATGTCCTCTACACTCCAGGAATTCCCTGAACTGCAAAGTCTCTCCTCATTTAAACAGATGATTCACAAGTTAATGCATTTTTTTTTTCTTTCTCCCTGCAGCAGATGTTCAGATTTCTCCCATCACACTCTCTGGACTGTAGTTCATTAGAGACAGGCAATAAACCACCAAGAATTACGGCCAGATGGAGTTTAGCCGTTGACACAAACGAAGACCCCCAACACAGCGAAAATAAAGAGTACACAGATAGTGCCCCTACGCCAACAGTTTTCAAGATGTAGTAATTCTATGCCAGGCTACACTGTGACGTCCCCTTCAGCTGCTCAGGGGAGCTCTGCCTACCAGAGGGTTTGGCGAAAACGCCCAGACAACACTTACAGGTTTCTGGGTAGTGGAGTAAAAGCTTCCCATGTAATTTTGAGATCCGTTTAGTGTATGGTTCAGCCTCCTGCCACTTAGTGAAGTTTCTCACACAAAGGAAATGAAAGCCCCAAAAGAAATCATGATAGAAATAGCAGAGATGCTGGTCCCCAGGGAGACACACTTGGGAACTCTCCCAGCTGTGTATGCAGACTCCTCGAGAGCCCTTAAATAACAGATACAGATGTCTTATGACTGAGAACTAGTGGGAAAAATCAGCGGGGAGGGAGGTTACTTTGATGCTGATAAAATTAGCACCCAGACCATAAAACAGGTATCCAGAGAAAAACACAGGGGTCCATTTACTAAACCTATCGGGTACGGTTCTGTAACTGATCATTTTCACACCAATATAGAGAATTTCAGAAAACAGCACACATTTAAATCAGGAAGAAGCAGCATTACAGGGGCGACAATGTAAACAGAAATCAGATAGCTCCAAACTCGATGACTTGGGTCACGTTTGCTAGGAGCACGTGGTGTCTTGAACACAGACCATCTAGGAAGCCTACAGATCAACAGCAGGTATTACAAAGCTGATACTGTCTAATAAAAGCAAACTTTTACCCAGACCTTTCCTGGTTTTGTTCGTTTGTTTCCCCATCTCCTCTATACGACTGGGAAAAATGGGATTTGAAGTCTTTTAGGGGAAGGAGATAACAGAAACCCCACTGTGTTAGCAGTAGGACACTGCAGAGCCATGTTTAGCAGGGAGCTACCAGGACAAGAGGCAGTATAATGCTTCCACAGCCGCCTCTTTCAAACTTCCGATAGTTTTCGTTTCTCCCCATCTCCCCCACCCCCGTACAATTTGCTCAGTACACAGGAGTTCTTTCCTCTCACCAGGTACCTCCCACCACACACAGACACTGTCAGAACTTTCTTCCTGTTGCCAACACAATTATAGTCAGACTGTCCAAAGGCTGTTGCGCTCAGTTTCACAGTGCTGATCGTGTTAGACAGCCTGCAGTGCCATCCTCTATTCTGCCCCTTGTCCACCCCTGCCTTTCCCACTCACTGTTTAGAAAAGGCTGCTTTAGCCACACTTAGGATCTAGGATGCTGCTCTCAACAGCAGCTGTATTCTGGCAGCTGACATGGAGAGCAGAGGACAATGCTTCCAGGAGGCAGCTCGGCCTCAGTGGAAAGCAGCTCACGTTTGGGAAAGAAAGGAGCAGTGTTAAAAGTATCTACTTCCTAACCGGACTTCCTCATGTTAATTTGTATCTTTCATCAGGGTATTAATGAAATACTGAACCGCCTGATCTAAACTGAGAGTTCCTCTGTGTCTCCTCCTCCCAAATCACTGCTCACCGGTCAGAGCACTCAACTGGAGTTTGACCACACATCCTCCAGCTAACACCACACTCCCTCTGTGCACTCACGCAAGAGCCTTCTAAAACCTCCCGAGAGCATCTTATGTTAGGATCCAAATACAAAAGGCCCTTTTCCAAACCCACCGAATTAGATCTTTCTACCAAGTACACAGGGATTTCAAAATTACTGTTTCTAAAATACACGTTCAAGACCTAGCACTGCCCAGAAACAGGTTTTCATTCTCCCAAAGGGTTACTGAGCGGCAAACCTTAAAATGGGGTTTCAGTTCTTAAACTGATGCTACAATTGTGCAAAAGGCCATTCTGTGGCTGAACACCATTATACTGTGTCAACTCCCACCACAAGCAAAGGTGCCTCCCCAAGAAGTAGCAACAGAATTTAGTGTCTGGAAAACTAGGGTGGTTCCTCAAAAAACAGACCCACTGCTCTTCTCCATTCTCTTTTCCTTGGTATCTTGCCTGAGGACAAAGAAGGCAAAGGCCTACCAAGCACTGGGAAAAGTCACCTGGACTGTGACACTGGATTTTTCTCCCCCATTCTCTTACCGGTCAGTATGGTTTCATTAATCAAGGTGGGTGGAGGCGTCTGTCTTGTATTAAATGCCAGGATCTGCTTTCATAGCCCTGCCCCGACAAGCATCAGAACTCAGTAGCCATGAACGCACATCGCAGCAACCCAGTTACTGCACATCAAAGCTGTCACTCTTGTTCTCAGGCTGGAAGAGACAGACAGTTGACATTTACTCTTTAGCTCACAGGGTAAACAAACCAAGGCAAAATATCTCTGCTGCTCCAGAAGGACGATGATCCCACACTACCCTGCAACCACCACATGGCCAGGCCTAGCATCCCTTCTGCAGCAACACCACAGGGAAGAGCAAGCTACCCCAAATGCTCACCTACGGTTTTTGAGGTTATCCCTTCCTGCTCCTCTTAAACTCCTCAGCAGCAGCAAAAGTCACCCCAGTCTGCAAAACACTCACACAAGAGCACTCCTCCATAACAGAGGTGGTTTGCAATCATACACCTTGTTATTCAGGGGCACATACCTCTGCCAGTGACAGAACTGCTTGCACTGGAAAGCAAAAAGACATTTAAAGCTCTGATTTAACACAATTAAAGCAGTTTGAAAGTAAGAACTGTCATCATGTGGGAGGCAGAGCTACATGGACTGTTACTATCTGTTCTGAGGACCACTGCTTGCAAATTTCTAATCCCAGTCCAGCACATTTACTGGCAACAGATTTCCAGTCTAGACTCTGCAAAAAGCTCCCAGGAAAGTAGTTTTTCCCATAATGCTCCATTTTGAGATGAGGTCATGTGACTTCAGGTACAAAATTGGGACATAAAGGGACCTTGCACTCCTCAGTAGGAACAGTTAAAAACATGCAAAACCAAAGGTCACAGCAGCAGGAACATAACATAGAAATCCTCTAGAGCAATCACAAGCTACTAGGCTGCAGTGAGTTCCTGCCTAGAAGTACAAGATACCTGCACAGACAGAACTATGTTGCAGTCAAGGAGATCTCCAGGGCTGCAGCAGCCCACAGGTTTTGCAGGAGGTGCTCTCTGGACAAGAATGTACAGCTACTTCTGTCCTACAGCACCTGTATTGGCTCCAGTCAGCGTGCATGCTTGTGCCATGGCTGAGCACCTGACGAGACTGACCAAAACATGTCAGGTTGCTTTCAAACGCCTCTTGCTGACTTGACAAAAAAGGTCACTAAGAAAACCACAAGAAACTGCCTCACCATTGCTGCAGCAAACTGCTTTATTCAGCATACTATTTGCTAATAAACCGTGCCCCAGGGAGCCCTCACAGTGGGGCTCACGGTGATGCTGAAGGTAATAGAAGAGCCTGTTGCTACTGGGCAAACTGGGAACACAGAAGTATCTTTCCAGGTAGAATCGAAGCTAGAGAACTAAGCTTCCTCCCATCAGTATTCAGGGCCAGCCAGCGCTGGCAATGTGCCTGTTCTCATCACAGAATTGGACAAGTTGGAAATAGGATGCTCTCCTGTGCTGCTGGTAGACTTTTAGTACAGACAGACAGTATTGTCCGGGGGTAACGCTCAACAACAGGAAATGAAAAGGCGTATGGCTCTACCCTGCCTTCCTGAAACAACTCAGAACGGGCTGCCACCACCGCAAACTGTTGAAGGGAATGGATTCATGCCTTCTTCCAAATGCTTACTAGTCAAGTAACCCTTGGAGCAAGCTTCAGTCTCTCTTCACGGATTTGCAGAAGCTACGCAGTTGCTCTGTTAGAGTATTCTCATGTTACTCAGTCATTGTGGGAATTTTGCAGCTCTCCTTCGGTACTTCAAACTACCTTCAAATTTAAGCAGCAGGATACTAAATCCCATTTTTAGATTGTTAAAAACACTGGGCAAAATTTTCAGCAGTGCTTGCATGACTTGAGACATCCTCTCCCAACTGATTACCACTGAGACACAAACACTTGGGAAAATTTCATTTGATGGTAAATGTATCTGACATCAGAGCCATCCCACCAGATATCTTCCCTAATTTAAAGAAGATGCAATGCTACTTTCCTGTTGCTATTTACTTGCTTAGCTGCCATATCACTTTACAAGGACCAGTTTAAGCTGATAAAAGAGCAAACAATTCAGTGAAAACTGAAGTATACCATCACGAAGGGAGGAATTTCTGACACAAGCTTTATTATATGAAGATCCTTGTTTCTGGCATTCTGCCCCATCTTTCTCCCACCTCATGCACTCTTGCTGCTTGTTACGCAGAATCCCATTACTCTCTTCAATCATTTCCTTTCCATATTTGTCTCTATTTTATGCTGACAGGCACAAAAGAAAGAACAACTTTATTACAAGGATCTGTCTGAAAGACGGTACCTCACCTGCTTCCCTGCATTTAGAATTGCATCTTCTTGCCCTGGTTTCTCCCACCCCAGTACACCAGAGGCATATTAATTCAGTTCTCTTAACAGGACAGACACAAAGCACTTGCAACAGGGGATACAGCAGTTAAGTTTTCTCACATCTTCAATTATTTTTACTCAATGACCTCTTCTTCTTTTAAAATTTGCAGTCTTGTTAAAAGTACATTTGAAAAAACCCACGAGTTTGCTACTAGCTATTTCCAAGTAATTAAATTCATTAATCCAAACAGGGAGCAAGGGAAATAAAACTTTCACCTTCATGCTCCCCCCACCCCCCCACTCCATAGTAATTACAAATGCTCTCATCCCACTGAATTTTACTATCAGCATTTATTGATTCTACTTTTTGCTGCCCTTATCTTTTTTGTGCAACCCTTAAAACAAGTAATTGCCCGGAAATCGGGAAGAATGAGAGAGGGTTCCTCCCCCAGTAAACCTAAAGTTTTATCAGCCCCTCAGAAACCAGGCTGTCTGTTGTTTCCTGGATTCTTTAGTTCCTAGGTTTTTTTCACGCCACTCAGATTTAATAGTTTTCCTTTTTCTCCAGCCTGCTTCCACCATACCGAATATGTCATTTCTGTCGTCACTACCAGAGAAGGCATTTCTAAAAGAGGATGCAGAAACTCACACGTCCCTAAAGCAGCCACACAAGGATGCACAGTAGCTAAGTTTAACTGCAAACTCAAAAGCCTCCTCCAGAACTGGTTGCAGAGACTCAGTGACCACCTTCCCAAGGAGAGAGCTGGCAGATTTGCATAGCTGTGTCTGGTAGTGCATCTGCAGAGCAGAAAAAAAGGAGGACAAGACAGTGTGACCATAGCGACTTGCAGCTCTGCCACGCCGTGCCTTCTGTCCAGCTGACACGAGGCACAGGGCACCCAAAGTCTCCACCTTCGCTCACTGCAGGTCCAATGGAGCATTTAACGTTCAAGACACTCCATCCTTGTTGAAGTTTGTAGGCAGATGCGTATTCTACAGAAATAAGGAGATTAGAACAGGCCAGGAGACTGACAGAGTTAGGAATACACTGAGTAAGCGCACACACCTTGTCAGCAGCCACCACACTCCTGGAAGGCCTTCCAACGTTCCTGTTTTGGCACAGAGAAGTTAAATGCCTCCCTTCCTCAGCACACCAAGCACCCTGGTGCTGTGTTTACAGGGTAAAATACTTCTCCTCCGTGATGCCCTGAGGGACAGGGTATCTAGGGTCCAGGCCTGCCATCTCTCTCAGGAAGAGCTATGCATGTCTTCCAGCCCGTCCATATCCATGGAGGCCCGGCTGATGACTGCTCCCTCCAGAGCAAGGGGTGGCCCTGACCCAAGCCAGCACTGCTTTGCAAAGCCACTGGGTGAGCTGTGCCCTGCATGAACATGCAAGAGGTGTGTCCTTGTGGGCATACACACAAATTAATGGCCGGGAACACGTTAACCTATGCATACAGTAACATCTCTTCAAAACGCACCTTTCCCTCCTTATTCAACAGTTCAATGCACACAGCAATAGCAAAACTGCTCAGGACAAGGCTCCAGGCAACCACCAGCATTTTCTGCTACATGCCCTCTAACTGTGCTCGCAGTCAAGCCAAGGGGCTCCTATTTTGGACGCTGTGGGTCAGCTGCTAATTTCAGGGCCCATACATGGTTGCACACCGTACTCTTGCCTCTCTCTGGTAGGCAAACAAGACAGTTACCTTTGCTCTCTTGCCCAAGGGACCTGATGACCAACCTGCCTGGCCTGACCCATAATTTCTACAGCTAATGGAACTGGAGAGGACATAGCAACAGCGGGGATTTTCCACTACCACCCAGTTTTTGTAGGGCCTTAATGCAGGTTTCCAACACAAACAGTGGAAAGGGAAAGTTAACAGTGGAAACCCATCAGCTGAATATTGATCCAAAGCAAGGATACTTCCCGGCCATTAATCTTGCAACTCTACTGCAGTAAATTTCAACTAGAGGAATTTTTGGTTTTAAACAAAACCTTATTAAAACAAACAAACCCACAGCCAACCAACCCCCCCAACCATTTCTCCAAGGAAGAGCCCTGAAGTCCTGTGCCTGGGCACAGGAAGTGGTTTTGTTACTCAGAGGGCACTGGAAGGCAGAGAATTAATAGGATGCATGTGTTGCTGCCCATTTCCTTTGGTTTAAATACATGAAGACAAATTAGTAACTGTAGTTACTTTAACATCTTCCTGTAATTCACACAGATTGACAGAATGGTAGGGGTTGGAAGGGACCTCTAGAGATCATCTAGTCCAACCCCCCTGCCATGGGCAGGGACACCTAGAGCAGATCACACAGGAACAAGTCCAGGCAGCTTTTGAAAGTCTCCAGGGAAGGAGACCCCACCACCTCTCTGGGCAGCCTGTCCCAGTGCTCTGTCACCCTCACAGTGAAGAAGGGTTTCCTCATGTTCATGTTGAACCTTCTGGTTTCCAGTTTATGGCCATTGCCCCTAGTCCTGTCACTGGACACCACTGAGAAGAGCCTGGCCCCATCTTCCTGACACCCACGCTTTAGACATTGATAAGCATTGATAAGATCCCCCCTCAGCCTCCTCTTCTCCAAGCTGAACAGCCCCAGGTCTCTCAGCCTTTCCTCAGATGGAAGGTGCTCCAGGCCCTTCATCACCTTAGTGGCCCTGCGCTGGACCCTCTCCAGTACTTCCTTGTCCTTCTTGAGCTGAGGAGCCCAGAACTGGACACAGCACTCCAGGTGAGGCCTCACCAACGCAGAGAAGAGGGGGAGGATAACTTCCCTCGACCTGCTGGCCACGCTGCTCTCAATGCATCCCAGGATGCCATTGGCCTTCTTGGCTGCGAGGGCACACTGTTGGCTCATGGTCATCCTGTTGTCCACTGGGGCTCCAAGGTCCTTTTCCCCAGAGCTGCCCTCCAAGAGAACAGCCCCCAACCTGTACTGATCCATGGGGTTGTTCTTCCCCAGATGCAGCACTTGACACTTGCCCTTACTGATTTTCATCAGATTTCTCCCTGTCCAGCTCTCCAGCCTGTCCAGGCCACACTGGTGTGGCAGCACAGCCTTCTGGTGTGGCAGCCACCCCTCCCAGTTTTGTACCATCAGCAAACTTGCTGAGAGGACATTCTAGCCCTTCATCCAGGTCATTGATGAATATATTGAATAGGGCTGGACCCAGCACTGACCCCTGGGGGGTGCCACTAGCCACAGGCCTCCAACTACACTCTGCCCCATTGACCACAACTCTTCAGGGTGCTTCTCCAGCACACAGATGTGATCAAGACACTCCCTTTAACTATTCCATTAGGAAATTCTCAGTCACTCCAAATTATCAAAACTGAGAAGTTGGGGGGGTGCGGGGGTGGGAAGGAAAGCTAAACAGAAAGCAGCTTTTCAAGCAACAGCCGAATACCCTCCCCTCAGAACCTGGGCGCTGTGGTAATCCCCCTTTTGAAATGCTAATGTCATTACAAGCGTAGCACCAGAGGACAAGCGGTGGGGCCTGGGTGACAGAGCCTCACTGCCCTTACACAGATGATTTATGCCGGGCCTTTTGTAGCTCCCCTCCCCAAAGCTCCCCGCTCCTGCCCCGGCATCACGCCTGACAGGGCTGCAGCTGCCACCCGACCCTCCCGGGGATGGGGGGGGGGGGGGTTGGAGATGAAGCTGATGAATCCACGCGTGCGAGGTGGGGGCCTGTGATGCAGCAGCTGCACACCCCGGGATGCAGCAGTCGCACGCCCCGGCCTTGTGTTCTCCAAACACACACAAAGATGGGCTCGGGGAAGACTTGAAAAAAGGCAAAGCAGAAGGTCCCCAACTGCTCTTTAAAGTGCTGAACAATGGCACAGCAGTGAAAATGGTTACAGCTGGTCATCAGACTCGGCACAACAGATATTGGTATAGGAGAGCACATCTCAGAAACTAAAGCGACATAAAACCATCTATGCTCACAAGCCCAGGAACCAGCTCAGCCTCTGGGAGGAATCCCTCCCATGGAGACAGCTACTCGAAAAGGATGGGGAGCAGTCAACTTCCCTGCAAAAGCAACTGGAGCTAGTTGCCGTGGGGAGATCAGAGCAGATCAGGCACCGCAACCTTGATCCTGCCACCGCGCGATCTGTAACAACTGACAGGTGGTTCACAGAGGGTTCTTTAGTTTCGTTTCCAGTTCAGTGTGCACTTTCCACTGCCCCCAATACCAGTCAGGGAATCACCAGGGAAGAAACAACTTCAAGTAATGATTGTTTGAATACTACAGAATTTGCTGAAAAAAGTGTTTCTTACAACTTACCATTTCCTACCATCTCCCAGAGAGCCTCCCGCTACAGGAGAAAAGTGAGACCATCAGCACAAGGGCTGAGGAATAAAATCGAGCTAAGTTTTTTACACCAGGTGAAACACAGGATAACTAGAAAAGCAAACTGTAGACTGGAACAACATACGCCATTTGCAAACACTGCTGCATTTACAGCGATTCCCACTGCACTATGTGATTAGGTGAAGCTACTCTAACACCCCAGAAATAACAAATAAGGGCCTCAAATCCCTCCACTGGAAAAGAAACAGTAACTATTTCATCTTGAAAGTTTACCCATCCCACAGGTGCTTAGGTGTCTGAACTCCTACCTATCCAGAAGTACCTCTGCATTTAATGAGGAGGCCAGCCTCTACTGCCACAGGAAGGAAGGTGACAGACCCCTCTGGACAGGGAGATGTGCTGGGTTTCATTTGCACATGGTGCACACTGGCAAGCAGCTTTGAAATGCTGCCACCAAACCCAAACAATTTTTAAATTAAACACATAAAAGCCATCAGTTCTGCAGACACCCTCCCTTGATGCTGCTAACCAACCAACATCAGGAGAAAAATTTCCTCATTTAAACCAGCTAATTAAGTTAAGGGCCCAATGGATGGAAACAGACTTAGTAAGAGATGCCTCCCTGCTGTCAGAGGATGCAAAACAGACATCCATCTTCATCCTCTCGAATCCCTCCACGGCACCCGCAGCAGCCAAGACTGAAATACTCCTGACCTGCCTCAGACAAGTGGCAGGTAGCCAGAGGTACGCAGTAAAATAGTTGAGTCTTCGCTCAGGCTGACTGCAATCAAAAGAATGACTCTCCTCACAACACCTCTAATTAGCAGCCTCCACCAGCCTCTTTAACTGACAGCAAGAATCAGAGATGCTAAAAGCAGCCCTACCTGTGTACGGGATGACAGGCTGCAACATCCCTTTACCCTACGCAGTCACAACACTGGCCCAGCCAAGGGCTTAATTCTTATATGGGATCAGCTCATGACTGGAAAGACCTGGTTAAAGTGGGACCAAACATGACTATGGCAATGCTGACAGGAAAAATAAAGTGGGAAAAAAAAAAAAAAAAAAAAAGAAGTGGTGCTCCAGCCCTGAGGAGTGTTCACAGCTGGAGGCACATGCCTAGAAGCAGTCAGGGTGCTAAGAAGAGGCACAGCTTCTCACAGAGCTAACCTCTTCCAGCACAGCACCCACACTGCATTTCAGGTGTGTTCACCCACCAGAGGCATCACCTCACACCAGCAGACAGCAAGCTGGTCACTTGCTATCTGCCTCAGACAAAACCTACCGACTCCTGGCTTTCGCTATCCCTTTGGTGACACAAAATTGAACGAGGATCCTGTGTGCATGAGGATAGAGTGCTCGGCTCTGCCAGCGCTGTACATCTCCCCAAGCTCTTCCAAAAGTGGAGTCTAGCTTACTGAATGCCGTGGGGGAAACAGCCACCATCAGAGCACAGACTGTCAACTTAAAGATAACGTTTAAGTATTTTGAGAAGGAAATGCAAATAAAGAGATTCAAAGTGGGAAAGCCTGAAGGTTAAAATCCCCGATAGCTCAAGGGCATCATTTCTACATCACAAGACTCATTTCTGCTTTGGGCTACCGGCAATAACATTTGCAACAAGACTGGCTTGTTGGGAAAAACAAAGGATTGGAGGACTAAAAGAATACAATTGGAAAAACAAACTTGCCATCTTCATGGATTTCACCAAGACTGTTCAGATGTTTCAGCTTACATACTGAAAATGAGTGATTTCCTTGGTTTAGAGAAAAGTGACAGTTGAACGCAGCCTTTAACATTATAAGATGGTAACAAAAGATAAGTCAAGCATGCCCAGGGAAGTGTTTACCAGGAGCATTCAAAGGTTACTTTTGCTAGGGGAAAGCAAAACCAGGGACAGAATCGAGGTAGCACTAGTTTTAGGATAATACAGAGCATTACAGTATCGGTCCTGTGCCCGTGCTAGAGAAGCAAAGCTGTGCTGCAGCATAACACACAGCTCAGCACAACTCTTGACAGTGCTGGTCCTTGTCAAGAAGCACATCAGCTGGCCTGAAACTTGACCTACTGCAGGCAGGTTACACAGCAGGCACATCGCCAGGACTCTGACTTTCAAAGTTAGCTGCTCTGAAGGCTGGCGTGCAGTGGACAAGAGAAAACATCAAAAACCCACGCTTCTCCCCTCCCAGCCAGGGATAGATACATCAACAGCTGTGGTTTTGTATGACACACCAGAAGCACGTTCCTAAAGGCCTCTGCAGCATCAGGTAAGTCTTGTGGAGATAAATCTCCAGGATGGTGGTGGCCCAGAATAGAAAGGCAGCACCAGAATTCCCTGACTCACTCTGATAACTTCATTCCACACATGCAGTGACACGCAGACTCCACGTGGAAAGCATCACCATCAGCAGGGAATGATACCTTGGTGTTGACAAGGATCCAGCACCTAGCAGCTTTAATAGCTTTATCTTGTTTACAGGAAGGGTTCACCTACAGTGGGTGTAGCAGCCAAACGAATGCAGGATGGGGGAGAAGAGCAAAGCAACCTTTAACTGTGAAACTGAACACGAAATAAGAAAAGTAGAACTTCCTGAGAAAGTCACAGATATTTCTCTAAGCAGTAACTTGCACCTGAAATTCCTCCCTGTCTTGTGCCACACACAGTTTGTACAGGATCTCTCGCAGTTTCTCTCCCCTCCCAGGTCCCCAGCCATGATGTTAGAGCACTTGTAGGCAGACGCAACCAGTGGACTGGTAACGCATCTTCACCCTGCTCTGCTCCTGCCTTGAGGAGATCCCTGCCTTGAGGCTTTAGTCCCTGGAGGGCACATACACTTTGGAACCCTCAAGTTCTTAAAGTCTGTCAGTGTATCATTAGTCAGTCCTGTTGCATATAGAAAAGCCTCAAAGCCTGATATTGTAAAGGTATATCCTGCATCCTCCTGCATTAAGGCACTCTTACCTAAGCATTAAAAAAAAATAAACACACATTATATATATAATTTCTGCTAAAGTCCTCGCTCCCAAGGCCATACTATTCTCAACCATCCTAATCTGCTTGCATAACTAAAACACTACCTTCTTTCAGGACTTACGCTACTTAACCACCAAGCCACTAATTGGCTTTTTAAACCACCAGGATCTTTTTCACAACTCCACTTGTGGAAACCTTCACCTTCCTGTTTTGCTGCACTCCTCTGTCCCCCTCCTCTCCTTCCTAGAATCTTATTCTCCCCTGATCCTCATTTACTTTCACAACATTCTACCACCTTCCTACAAATCTCCACTTGCTTCTAGTCCTTTTCTATGCCTGAAAAGTGTCCAGATGCTCCATTTCCTTCAAAACATACTAGTGCCACCTAAACCAGAAAAACTTCATCTGTTGTCTCAGCAGCTGACATCTCTGCTGAAAAAGTATGCAAATTTGCCTAAAGAACAAAATTGGTAAGATCACAAGTCAGTTTTATTGTCTTTCTGATGCATAGTTTTATTGGTGCCTAGGGGTATGTCTGACATGAAACTCATTATACACCACGTTGGTCTTTTTCTCAGGATATAGAAAAATGTTCCTTCAAGCCAGAAAAGCAGCAGCTGCCTCTGGCTTTCTAGTTACAACTCTACATGTGTCAAGCTTACTGTGTCTATGGGTTGAAAACTCAAGACAGCATTCACCAGAGGTGCTTATCGCACTCTACAGCAAAGCAATATTTTTCAAATCAGACACGCTGCTTCTCCCTTTACTGACAAAGTAAAAGATGTATCCCAAAAGCAGCAGCAATGTTTCTTTCTGCTCTCAAACAGGAAAGGTTTTCCCCATTGAATTAAGATAACTGGCTAGACCTAATAATGCTGAGAACACAGGATTTAAAGATGCTCTTTTGTTACCATACTGTTCAATTCTATGGCTTCTGCTTCCCCTGAAACGCTTCTTACCACACCAAGCAGATAAATGTACTTATCCTTGCATTCATGGCATTGGCCCTACAGAGAAGGGACAGAGGAGGCATCTCCATCCAGCACCAGCCAGTCCGAGGTACACAAGCAGTGAGGGAACAGCCCCACAGCCTCTTGAGATTCAGCAGTCTTCCCAGCACAGGATCTCCCTGAAGTTCCCCTCCCCCTTCCATAACAAAAGAATCACTGTTCGAGGCTGGACCAAAGAGCTCATTTTATTCTTCAACAGTTTAACAACAAGCCCCCTCTAGCCCAATCCACCTAGCACATCCTATAAATCATCTAAGCAACCTCATACTCAAAGGGTTACTTCTGATCCCTTCAACAGCATGACATCTGGAAGCAAGCAATTCACCAGTCCTCCAGGTCCAGGAGCAGAGCCTCAGGGGAATTCCTGCTTGCAGAGGAAGACATTTCCCTGAGGTTTCAGTTCATTAAAAGGAAAATGTTTTAGATGCAGATCAGCAAACACAGATAAACAGGTACAACCTCTTGAGACAATGCCATAATCCTGTCACTGGGTCTCAATCACTCTCATGAAGGTACAAGCATTTTTGAGCTTGCTGTTCAAGTGCCTTCAGAGCCCTGCCTTTGCTCTTGACTGTCGGCACCTCACTACCAGCAGTGTTTTAGCAATCCTCATCTAGGCTGGGTTTAACACAGGGCCTTGACGGATTCAGCCACAAAAGCTGAAAACACAACAGTCTACAGCTGCTCGAGCTTGTTTCCCCCTCATCACCCATGTAAACACACTGAGGACACATCTACTCCACAGGTTTACATACCACACACCAGCTATTCCAGCAGTATTTGCAGTAACAGCCCAGGGTGAAGTTTGCCACAGTTCCACAGCAAATTTACTTCTTGTTCTGCCATCCCTGCTGCAGTCAGTAATAGCTGGCAGCTAACAGGAGGTGGTAACCGTGTTGTTGCAGTTAAACATAAGGGCTGGAGAAGCAATGGCAGATGACTCAACATATCCTAAAAACATAATGCGTCCACTGCAACTCTAACCAGTTTAGGCCTCAAAAGTGACAGAAGCAGCAAAAGTTGTCAGATGGCACGAGGTGACAGGAACCAAACTTTCTTCTATCCTGATGTCAGGACCTTTTCCATGAGACCAGGGGCAAACCCAAACTCTTCCCAAATGATTGGCTCAAGTGGATGAAGATTAAGGACTCAGTGACAGAAGGAAGCTGCATACTATGACAGAGAAGTCTATCTTCAACCTAGCAGGCAGCAGTCTTCAAGAGACACCAGGATGGTGACGAGTCAGAACCTGGACTGAAGTTCCCACACTTTCTCTTAAAGAACAAACCCTGCCATTCAGCACCCCTCCTGCTTCCCTCTACAGTGAGGCTCCTGCCAGTTTCCATCCTTCTCATTCTGGCCCAAGCAGCTAAGGTGAGTTGGACAAGACAACTCGAGTTGTTTCCTAGAGCAGCTTATTTTCCAGCTAGCAACCATGGCCAAGAATTGAAAGCCCCTTAAATACTAGGGGTGTGTGATACCAGGCTTGCTAGGACTAAAATTCAGGCACTGGATAAAAATCCAGGATTCAGAGGGCTCCATCAGCTCTTCTCCCATCTCCTGTTTTCTGAAGACCAAAATTTGGTAGGTGGTAAAATTCCCCTCCCACACCTTTAAATACTCATTATGAATCCACTCCCCTCAGCGTCTGTTCCTGCATTCCTTTTTAGGTTTTATGGAGGAAAGGGGGAAGTTCAGACTAAACAGATCAAATTTCAGAGTTCAACAAAGATTTACACAGAATTTTATATATTTAGAACAGACACAAAAGCCAAACATGCTTCCCAGTTTCTCCCAAAGTTACGTACCATCCAGAACATGCACACAGGAAAGAGTTAACTTTTTCCAAGCACAGGAAATGAAAAGCAGGAATATCCAATGGAATATATCCAGAGACATGCTCTGTGATGAGATGTTAGCTTTTTTTTTTTGAAGAAAAAAAAAGGGGGTTTTGCCTCAGCTGGCCCTCTCTGTTCCCTCAATTCCCTCTGGCAGCTTCTCAAAACTCTCACAAGCAGCATCTCTCCTTTCATTTGAATGAAATATTTATTCTGTTTGTTTTTTTCTTGAGTTATTTGAAGTTAAATACTACAGAAGGGACAGGGATCCCTTCAGGCAGAGTGCAACGTGTGAAATTGATCTCCCCTTCTCAAAGTGAGGGCAGTCAACTTTCCCAAATACAAGGAACAAAAATGGAAATGGCGCACAGAGATGGATCTCAGCCTAAGACAGAAGTATAATGGGAATCCTAGCTCATACCATTTGCATTAACCAGTAAAACATCACACTCATTTCTCATAGTACAGCAGTGAATGTAAGTCTACTCACATGCAGGTCCTTTGGATTTGCTGAGCCAACCTAGGACAGATAAAAGGAAAACTCAGGATTACTATTATTCTTGCTTTAATTCATCCTTCAGCATTAGAATTGGTTGAAATTAAACAAGTTGTGTCACTTCTTGAGATCCCTATTACTGCCTTCAAGCCAGATGCCTAAAGAGCACCGCCTGGATCAGTGAGAATATTATTATCTGAATAGTGTAATTCTCTGCCTGTCTGCATCTGCTTCCCAGCGACCTTTGCAGCCTGGCCATTATTCTGCAGCTCCTCACCACGCTCTCCAGTACCACTCTGCACTAAGCTCTCCAGAGGGACTGGAAAGAGGAATCACACCTGGAAGTACTCCCCCTTCACTCCATGGCAAACTACACACTTCCTCGGGTGGACCCTGTAACTTCCCCAAACCTACATTTACAGGAAGCATGCAGGTTAGAACCAAGATCCTCTGTTCATGCAGGACACCTCCCCACACTTCTGTCTGGCCATCCAACATTACAGTGTCCTTGTTTTCATGCCCACTGAATTCATCCCTAGCTGTATAAACGCCTTCCTTTCAGCTGCGTAATTAGGGACAAAGGAAACCTCTGCTTTGCACAGATTCCCAAAGAACAGGAACAAGTCTGAATCCGCCCAATGGCTGGAGTGCGCTCTAACAAGCTGTTCTGTGCAATGCAAACAAATACCAGCGGTATCCAAGAGCTTCTGTGCAGAATAACCTTGGCACTGAAAAGACCTTAGAACAGCACGCAGCAGATTGGCTGCATTTGCGTCAGAGACAACACAGGAATGAAGTCGTTTCAGTTTATTCAAGCTCAATTTATCACTTTAATGGCAATCCTAAAAATTAAAGAGCTAGATTTATAGCATTTCACACGTGATCAGTCAAGAGAAATCAGGCTGTGTCTAAATCTAAATGGACTTAGATTCATCAAGCCTGCATTGTTATTAGTTTTTAAAGGTTAATATTTAAACTCTCTCCTTTATAGGTATTGACATTTTCTTAATTCAGGATGTCTAATACTTTTACCACCACCTTTACTTGCATTTCGCAGGACTGGGCGATGCCGTTAATAATGAAAGGCCCAACCTATGTTTTGATAGGTTTCTGACAGAGCTGGTTATGAACCCAAGAGAGATTACACCATTCGGAACACAGACGATGGAAAGCTTTTAGAGTATTTTAGAGACTACATGTTAAAGTTTAATGAACAACTTATTCTGATTCACTGTCATCCTCCAAAAAATAGCCTGGCCAGATGGGAGGACCATTGTGAATGAGATATAAACACAAGGCCTCTGAGAGCTTGGGAATAACCTTAAGGGCCAGAGTTGGCAGAGGAGGGTGGGGGAATGGGGGAGGTGTGGAAGAATCACAGCTACAAAGAAATAATGAAGAAGCATTATCTATAGAAAAGCAGACAAAATGGCTGTCATTGCTCTGCTCTAACACTTGAAAAAACCCCCATCCCTATCCACTAAGCACCCTGTCTCTTAGCTACATTCCAGATGGACCCTCAAAAAAACCAGGAGAGACAGAGGAAGAACTAAGCTCAGCATTTCAGGTCATTGCTTTCTAAGTCTCCTGACCCGCTCATTACTTATTTTCCCCAACTAATCTTGGAGAACTTGCCAGACAGGGAAAAAAGGCACAATAAAGCAAAAAAAAAAAAAAAAAAAAAAAAAAAAAATTCTGAATAGCACTGAAGTTCCCACAAATCCTCCTTTTCTGACATAGCTTCATCGCTTGCCCATCACCGAATGCTGCATTTGTTTTGTGTTATAGTATGTGCAGCAGTTATTTTTATATTCATGGATGCCTTCCTGTGAAATGGGGAAGGGTTTCCCCAAATTCGGCAGTCGGCTCAGTGATTAAGCAACTTATCATACTCATCTCATGGCACTCCAGGATATTTGGATAGATTGCTTAAGACAGAGTACTGAAGATTTTTCTTAAAAATCCAGGCATAAATAAAGTCAATCTATTACCAGAGGACAGACCAGATGCTTGCTGACTGGAAATGAGTCTACCCTCTGCATTAACGACGTGGCAAAGAGAACACATTCCTGCCTGGAACATGAATATATCTAAGTGTCCTGGAACTCCAGCAATTAACTTTCTAAACAGCAAAATCACTGCAATACAATATACATCATATGGCTTTAAACATAAAAATCACAAGCTCTGCTTTCTCACTCAGAGCTGAGCCAGCCATTGTCTCCATGCTTGTCTTTTTATGAGAACATTCTTCAGCTTTTTTAACAATGGTGAGCACATCACGTTGGCCCCACGTTCAAGATAAGCATTACCACCAAGAGATTGTATTAAATCTCTTGCTTCGTGTTAACATCGCTTTGCTCTGCCTGCTCTGAACGATTTTGCTATGTAAAGTAATAAAGTGAGGATGGTGGGGTGGTTAGGGGACAAAAATGCAGGACAGACGATTTTCCAAGCGCCTCGCCAGTATTCTTTGTCTCTCCATCTGGCTCTCGGGTCCTTGGCTGACTCGCTCATTAACGTTACTCATGGCTGGCGTGCTGCTGCAGGTGCAGCTCTCCGGGCCCGTGACGCATCACTCAGCACCCCCATCCCTCCCAGCAATTGGCAGCTGGGTTGCTATCTCCCAGAGCTCAGAAAACCTGTATATGGAAGTGCTCCTTAGTCAGCCCCTTCCTCTCCCCCAGGATTTCCCACCCCCTCCCCTTGCAAGTCTTGCCCTCTGCTGTGATCCTGGACCCCCCACCCCCATGCACCCAGTCTCTCCCTTCCCCTGCAGGAAGGGGTTCATGCCTAGCCACTGTAATCCCATTTAGCTGATGATCTGCCCTGATGAGTTTACCACAGCTGGTTTCAGGTCCTGAAGCAAAAGGAACACAGAAAAAAAAACAATGCAGAAGCACTCTCGGGTCTTCTGACAAGCTTAACTAGTGCTTTTGTTAATGTGACTGGAAGCCTCAGAAATGACAGTGAAAAGGCTTGCCAGCACTGGGGCTGCCTGTCCCCATTCAGCAGTCCGTGCAGCACCAGGCATTTGCATACTGATTACAGACTCCGCGGAAGGTGCTGCAGCCCATAAAGGGAGTTTCAGATGGGGATGGCGCACTCCAGCCCCAGGCAGGGAGGCGTATGTGACAGGCCTCCCTCTGAAACGAGACAGTGACATTATCACCACTAAAAGCAAGATCGGAAAAACCAAGGATAGACCAGATCAAAAAAAAACCCTTGTCCCTTTCCCACTCTTATCAGTTCTTGCCAATTTGTCACCTCTCATGTGTATCCCCAAACCCCTCACTACCAAAATCAGACAAGGGGGGATATACAAGTCTGGGCTATCTGATTTCAGCAGCCTCTCCCTTCCAACTCGAAGAGCCAGAAACACTGAAAGGAGATCAACTCCAGCTAACTTTCCAAAGAGGATCATCTCTGCTTTAAGTGCATCTAACATTTATTCTGCTCTACCACAGAGGCCAATCCAAGCTTCGCTGATGCCGGGGAATGTTGGTCATGAGCCATTTTCAGGTGCCACATGTCAAACAAATAGGACTTTTTACGGTTATGTCAAGAACTGAGGTTTTGTTTTAAAAAGCAAGCTGTTGCTCTACATTGCAACAGCTGCTGAAGTCAAATGCACATGCCTTTTAGGGGCCAACCTCCTTTCAAGTCCCATGCAAAAGCACACGAAGTTATTCCTTCCATCCCATGCCACTTATGATCAGGCATCTCTCTACAGGCAAAAACTATGTCATGGCTGATGTGGGAGGAAAAAAAACATATTTCAGGGTATACTGGGTAAACAAGCACATACTTCACAGCATGTACTACCTTGAGAGTATCTGGTATAATTTTCTTCCTCCACTCATTTCTAAAAGGCAGATCCCCTCATCTCTGCTGACACTCTACATATCATCCCATCACACAGCTATTTACGCTATTCACCACGCTTGTCCATCAGACAAACATCAAGAAGTCAGAAAGGGGAGAGGGGGAAGCTCAAGCTGCACAGAGGATCTAACAAAGGGGTGCAGTTAGCAGGTGCTGAGGTGTCAGAAGACAGCACACACAGTCAGCTGCACAAAGAGCTTAACACAGTCTGTGCTTCCAAAACTACTTCACAGTTGCTGCAGGGCATATAGAGAAAAGCGTCTACGTGAGAGTCTCAACCAAATCATGGGCCGTGCTCCAGACAGTCCAACTGTCCCCAGATGCAGTGAAGGGATGAGAATGGAGGGGGAAAAAAGATGGAGGAATCAAAATGACAGGGTAAAGGACAGGCACCTATTTACTAATATGTAAGACTCGTTCAGTTCAGACACTGCCCTAAAATAGCGATGCAAGCTTTCCTGAGTACTGAAAAACGTGTAAAAAGGCAACCACCATCTCCAGCTTCCTCATAAAAATACAGGGCCACTTCCATACTTCTACATCTCCCCCTCCCTGCAGCATAGGCAAAAGTTACTTACCTGCGGCCTGTGCTTCCAAGGTAAAGGTACCAAAGGTAACTAGCAGAAGAAATAACCCATGGCTGGTCAAGGCAAGAGACGATCCTGTGTTGCTCTTTGGTGCTACCATTCCATGGCACATCTTTTACCCACCACAAGTTCCTTTTTAAAAAAATTCCCAAAAGATCCGGTTGATCAGGAGCACCTCGGTCTACAAAAAACAAAGACAAAAAGAAAGAAGCAGTTCAGTGTGAGCCAACAACATCTGGGGAGAGGGAGAAAAGGGGAAATTCAGAAACAAGAGCAACCTTTTGCATGTTCTAGCATTTTAGGAATCTTACCAAGCATTCACATTTCATGAGAAACAGGAGCATAAAAGGCAATCTTCTGCATAGAAAGTACTGAAAGGAGCTGCGTTACAGAGAGACCAGAACTTTTCGTTCACCCTCTAATATTTCAGGTGTGAAGAACGCCTCAGTTTACAATTAATTTTAGCTTTTCCTTTCAAGACAACCCCAGAGGACATAGCATCTGGAGAATCCGTTTCAAAATAACTTCAAGAGAGCCAGCCTTCCTACAGCCCCACCACCTTTCAGAAGGTCTCCAAGACACAGCAGACTACTAGACAGCTAGGATAAATAAATCCAATGCTTCTTCACCTGGAGAGGCACAGCAAACCTGACAGTCAGCTGGCAGGCAGGCAAACACACGCTTAGGAGGAGGAATGTAAACCAGCTTGCAAACCTCCGGTATAATGTTCTGACGGTACGAAGCACAGCAATTAAAATTGCAGGATGTGACATTGCTCATACCTGAGGACTGAGGGATTCAGCCATAGCCTATCAGGCACTGTCACAGCAAAACCAGACTCGTACACAAACACCCAAAGCACAGTTGGGAAATGAAGAAAGCACAGGGGTTTTAATCAAGGAAAAAGGCCTGCCAGAATACATGTCCCACCAACCTAGTACGGTTTTAGCCTGCAAGACCTCCAGTGGTAATTTTGGACCTGGATGAATGTCACACATGACTAATGCTCATTAAAAAGTTGGGACTAAAAATCTGTGATTTATTGGTTTTACATAGGAGGAAGGAGAAAACTGGGATAAAAACAACTGGGTGATGGAGTAAAAGAAACCAACAAAAACCCAAACAAAAAAACACAGGGAAACACATTTCAACACTTCTATTCCTTACACACACATCTAAACTTCTCAGGGGAAAAAATTACAGAAACTCATGTTGCTTTACACTTTACCATAGGCATACTTTTAATTTTGAGGGAAACCCCATTCAGCCACAATTGGGGAAACCCAATTCAGTTGAATGAATGGGGTTTTTTGATGAGCTTCCCACAGAAATTCATCACTGCTGGATAACTCCAAACAAATTTGAGAAGTGCAAAGGCAGATATCATACTCTTTCATACCCTGTGAGTACAGATGGGAGACCTGGGTTAGTGTTCCTACTACTAGGGAACGCAGTGTGACTTTCAAATCCTTAAGTACGTCTGAGCTGAAGTCAACATGCCAGCACTGACCACAGAAACACACAGCTCCAACAACCACAACTCACATTTCCCATTACTCAGGCAAAAAAAGCTGCATTATAGGAGGAAATATTTAGATTTGTCATTAAAATTGGAGATTATCCTTGTGAAAAGAGGATTTCTTTAATTCCATGACACTACTTTGCTTATATTTACTTCACAAAAGGACTGTCTTTAAAATTTGGATCTTTCAGGTCAATTAGTCTCTACCAAAGAAGAATTTGTTGGCATACACCCCTGCCTTGAAATGTCATTTCAAGACGACATTTAAACTGCCACGTGGCAAGTCTGGAGCTGACGCGACACCAACCTCTATGTCTGCCCCTTTTGTTTCTTGCTTTATTTGGAGGGGGAGGAAGGGAAGTGAAGCTATCCCACTCTATGCCTGTAGCACTGCCTACAGACTACTCATGTCCTCCACAGATGAGGTGTCAAAGCTTTGTTCACCAAGCTCCTACCATGCAGAAAAGAATAAGGATGCTGCCACTCACCTGCTACAATTCCTTCAGCAACAATTAGACCATGGAATGAAAAAATACTCCTCTGTGAAGAAAGCCAAGCCAGCTAGTCTGTACATCTGCCCCCTCCTCTCAAGTCAGATCTCCCACATGGATTTTAAGTTCCTATTCAAATGGAAGAGGCCAACATCTGGCCTATGCTCCAGGCCAACAGATGGCTGCTTTCTTCTAAGAGTCACTGCTTCACACAGAATTACAGCTCTGACTAAGCAACGCACCATCTTCAGCAAATGGCCCTTCAGATTAGATCAAGACAGGTCTGTCCTCCCCATTCCAATTTAATGAAGCCTCATTAGTATAACAAACTCTGCAAGTATCACCAAGGTATCTTTTAAAGGTGGCCTTCCCTGACCTTGGAACAGTGCTTCCTGGGTGACATATCAGCGGTCAGAAGTAGAGGTAGGGGAGAGGGCATGCAATTATCCCAAAATTTGCTGAGCCACCTGAGGTGTGCTACCTTGCCCCAGAGGCTTTTTCCTCTCCCAAAGATTGCATACGGAAGCCAGCCATCCAATTCTGGTCTCTGAACAACACCAAGGTACAGATACCTAAACCAAGAATGTCTTCTGGGGGGAATCAATTATTGCTTATCCTTGACCCACTAATAGATTGCTCCAAAGCACAGGGCTGTTTCTTCTGCAGTCAGGCACGGTTTCCCCATCTCTTCTCAGCTACCAAGTCACCTGAGTCTCAGGTTATCAGGATCCTGCCTGTCAGAGGCACACGGCTGCCCCACAAGGAACCCATACATTACTGCTGCTATGCCTACAGTAACATCCCACTAAGCTGGTTTAGTTCAATGTGGGATTTGAGTGAGACACAAAGGCAGCAAAACCATTTGGTGGAAGATAGCATCGATAAACCCCTCAGGATTGTTAGGAGACAATAGGCACAGGTACCACCTGCAAGGATCCTCCCTCCGGCTTCAGCCAAGCTACAAAACTTGTTCCCAGCCTCGACTTTTCCTTGGAAAAATTAAGAGATGAAAGAGATTCTGGCTAGATAAGAAGGTATCCTTTCTTCCCAGAGGGGAGCTGGTGGTTGGGAAGCTATTTAGACAGGCATTCAATTGTCTGGAAGTTGACTGTTGTTGTAGCACATTCCTTATACCTACAGCTGGGGGGAAGCAGCTTTTACAACAACTCCTCAGGCCTCCACCTCCACAAGTTAACCGGAGCACACTGTAGGGCACACAGATTGCCAGAGACATACTCTCAGGGCGGTAGCGTAATTCCTGGATTCACACGAATGGAAGCGATTCCCTGTTTACGCACAACGTTATGGAAGGGCTGGTTTCTTTAACGGATCCTAGAAACAATGAGGCAGTAGCAGGAATACACGGAGCGAGGACATTTCAGACCCGTTTCACACGCCACAGCCTCTGGCTGAAGGGTTACGGGAGAATTAAGTTTAAACAGAGATGTTTTCAAAGATAATATTTAGCATAGCCAGCGGTTCCCATAAATCCGTGTTAAGGGGGGGAGAGGGGATTCTTCTCTGTTAATAGTATGTCAGTCAATAGAGGTTGGTTTGTTTTTTTGCTTTCTTTTTAATGTGCACTTTGAAAAACCCTACTAAATACGGATAAGAAAATAAACCATCTGCTGCGGCCACAAAGTCAACAGCCACACACCCTCTCAGGGAATGCTGTGAACAGGGGGAAAAGTACTCACTGCTCCCGGGTTACTGCCATCCCTGGCTCGCTCTGTTCTTGAAGCCTTGACACCAACCAGCCTTCCCAGGCACGGCTCAGCGTTAGTCCCCCTCACTCATGGCCAGCCCTGCTTGCACAATGAGCAGCGGTTCGCTTCTACACGAGCTCCACTGAAATCACGCAGGCCAGACCTTCGGCTCGCTCTTAAACCACCATCAGCCCTTTCCAAAGATGACGTGTTGCATACAGCAGCAGATATTTCTAAGCTAAGCTGTTTGGGGACCTCTGCCATTTATCTTCTAGACCTTCTGAAGATACCAACCCACATCCTTTGATCCCTTCGTAAGCATGTGTACATTTTCCCAGGATTATGACTAATTTTCTAACTTTTCACCATTTCATCACAGCAGGACTAATTTTCTAACTTTTCACCATTTCATCACAGCAGGACTCCTAGGTCCCCATGGAAAAGTATTCTTTGGAAGGTCATATGCTTAGAACAAGAAAACCAAATTTGGGTAGTTCTGGTGCACCACGGACAAGGGATGTTAGCAGGGTGGACCGTACAGTCTAAGCCCCTCCAGTTGCTCAAGATGCTCGGCACAGCTATGTCCTGTCTCACCGTTGCTGGAAAACAGGTCTTCACCTGGATTCACCTTCAGTTTGTTTAGGGAAGTGTTCAGTATGTTTGGAATGTTACTGGCTTGCTTTTAAACACCACACTTGAAACTCTGCAAAGGAAAATCAGTTATCCTTGTGCATTTCAGAAATCTCTTTTATCCACGTACTCCCACACAGAATAATACTCGGAAATCATTTGCCATCTCCTGAATGCACACAGGAAAGATCTTGGCAGTGGGATGAGCGATGGGGTGTGCACAGCATACCTTTCGAAAGGCTAAGCACAAGGATTGTTCTTGCCTCATGGTCATGCTGCAGGTGGAACCTGATGTGAGCAGTGTGGTTCAGACGATACAACCTTCACCCTTAGTTGCTGTTTTTGTTGTATCCTTACTTTGTCTGCTTTCCATGAGCAGTCAAGTTTTAAAACCAAAAAAAAAAGGTCATCCTCTTATCTGTTTAATAAGAAAAATATACAGAAAAATCAAGTCCAAGTGGCAGCAGAGGAAAGAAATTCCTAATCCTTCTTACTTTCAGTAGCTAAACCAGTTTAATTGAAAGCTTTTAGAATTGTATTTTTAACATTTTGGGATAACTTCATGGTTCAATTAAAATGATCAGTTAAACTAGACACAAAATAAAAGACCAAAGCAATCAAAGTTACCTACAGGCAGTTTAGAAAAATGTTAATCATCTGACTTTTCAGCACAGCCAACTCAATTATCCAGGATAATTGGAAAAGGTGAAAGAGGAAAAGAGGAAAAAAAAACCCCAAACAACCCATGTAACACTCCCTGCCCACACACACACAGAGTAACCAGATGATTTAGAATGTGCATTTAGGAGCTTCATTTTACACCTTCATCTTTGAATTATAAGGCAGAAGATTTCTGCACAGCACAGGCACAGCATAAAGCAGAGCTGCACATAGCCCCTGATACAGAGAGGAAGCACTAGGGCAGACTGAGCCGCTTACTCCACACACTGGAACCAACGCACATCCCTCTGCAAACCAAGACCTGCGGTGGGACCCGAATTGCTGGGTTTCCTTCCTCCTTCCCCAACTGCGCCATGGGGTTTGGCCTATAACCTGCATATTCAACTGTTTCTTTCACATGTATATCTCTGTTTAGCTTTCACCTCCTCTCTTTCATGAAGGTTTCTAAAACACCAGCCAACTCCCATTTTCAAAAGGGAACATTAGAGTTTGCTCAGAAAAGCTTGCTGGCCAAGCTAAATTCTGAAATTCCATTTGAATCTCTGATAAACAGCACGTGCCTACCTCTGCACAGCCCCATTAAGGCACGCTTAAGCTTTAAGACAGGAAAATGGATTTTTCACTACTGGGTAACCAGACCCTTACAACGGAGAAAGTCACACCAACACACCTACCCCCAGTGAATAAACCTGTAAGATTCACCATTCTGCACAGCTTACTCCCCAGCCACCGCTTCTTTCGTGTCGCAGTCTAAAGTCCTGTTTGCATCTAGACCGTGTTTTCGCATCCCTCCCTTGCTTGCCTCCTTATCGCCCTTGACATTACTGAAGAAGTCATCCTGAGGTTAATCCGGCGTATTCTTCTGTGGGCTAGAGGCAGGGACCATTTCCTTCCTCCACCTATTTCCCTTCCATGCTAGCAGTTGGGCGCAAGCCTTTGTGTGTGAGCTTCTTCCCTGCTCGCAGCCCAAAGCAGGCTCAGATATTCCTGAGTGCACCAAACAAGGTGCAACTCCAGCTTAGCCCCCTCAGAGGTATGGAACAAGGAAGGGGCTGTTCCAGGCGCACACAAAGAAGAGGTGTAAGAAACATCAGAGTAGGCCTCCAAAAAACGTCCTTCACTTCAGGACTGCCTGGGTGGGACACGCAAGTGCAGAGGACAAGCTGTTAGCAAGGTACTCAGCTACAGCAACATCTAGTAAGTGTTTCACATCACAGCCTTTAAGCCCTAAAATGCCTTCTGTTCAACTGACTTGCTTTCCCATCCTGTGACACAGTAAAGAGGGCACCAGGACAGAGCCCGCTCTAGGACCCAGTTTCCATTCTTGCAAGTATCACTCTCATACTTTTAGAAACAGTCAGAGACAAGTTGTTAGAAACAGTCACAGTCTTGTCAAGATCCGTCCCCATTTCCAAGTACTGTGGTTGTCATCCCAGGTCTGACAGTGTCACAGATGATTTGAATTTTATGACACCCCTCCCCCCCCCCAAATAAATCATCCAATTTTCCTTGCATTGCTAAGTCTGAGAGAAAGCCCTGGATATCATCTGCTCCCAAATTTTAATGTTTCCTTGAAAGTCACAAAGTTTCACTGGAAACTGTTTTACTTCAGAGGAGGAAGATAAAAGAGATCAAAATCCGACTGTCCTTCCAAACAAGGAAGCAGCTAGATATGGGCGGGCAGGGAACTTTCAGACACCAGTAGTAAATGCAAAGCAGAGCTGTGGAGGGGCAGGCTGGAGAGTTAGACAGGTTAATGCACACAACTCCAATGCATGCAGACTTGCATGCTATTACAAAAATGCCTATAGCAATGGGGTCACATCACCAGTGAATAAAGAGAAACCAGTTATTAAAAAAAGTAGTGCTGCATCTGCTTTAAGGGTTTGTTTGGTTGGGTTTTTTTATTTCAGCATACTGGCATACATGCAATCTACGGGAGAAAGCAGAGACTTTGTTGGGATTTCTTTTGTTTGTTTGGGGTTTTTGTTAAATATGCCTTTACTTGGAAAAGCATTCCCTTTGGAAACTATTGTTTCAGCATTTTTCCCCTGCCGCACTGCATCAGAAAGGCTAGGTTTCATACTTTCAGCTTTAATCAGTACAACAGCACATCTACAGAGGACCATATGCACAAAATGTTCCAGAACGCCTTCCAAAAATAATAAGTCCTAAAAAAGAAAACTCACAGTAAACTGAAATGGCTTCAGGGAAGGAGAATAAAGAAAAGCCATGCAAAGGCAGAACCTCTTGAAACCACATACAAGCTCAAAATGCTACTTTCAGTAAGAGCAGGGCTCTTGAAGCAGCTGGCTTGGTAGTCACTTGTATGCTGTGTTAATCTGTTTCAGGGAATGCACCACAAGGCCCATCTACAGTAAAGGCTTATTTTATAATCCCTCCCTACTAGAACATGCTTCTCCCTGTCCTTACCACTTGTCGTGCTTTCATTTCAACCAATGTGGCTAAAAGCATCGGTCTGCTACAGAGGCAGCTGCAATACCACCAGGCAGCACAGCCATTTGAAAAGGACATCCATTTGGGAAATCTTTCTCCTATCAAAGCCCTCTACATATAAACTTCAGTGAATCGGTCTGACATTTAAATAAGGAACTATACCAGAAGACGGAGACACTCTTACATTACTCTTAAAAGCACAGCTGTGAGGCACAACTCAAGTTTAGAAGCTGCCATCCCAGATATGAAAACATCCACTCACCCACTTCCAAGGGATGATGACAATTGCTGTGCAGTGCTTATTTCCACCACAGTTTATATAGAAAGTTCTCCGCAATAGACATGTTGTAAAATCAGAACCTTCCAGGCTAATAAATCCTTCATATTTGGCTGCTTGGCAGCATAAAGGTCTTCTCAAAGATAAACACACACACACACAGACTGAGAAATAAGACAGCCTCTTAAGTCCTCTGAAAACTTCATCGTCCAACAGCCTAGTATCACTGACCAACCTGAGAAAATTAAAAAGCAGTTTCAAATTCCAGTTCTGAATTTAGGCCTGCATTTGGGATTCTCATACACCAGAGAAGGGCTTCAATAGACCTCAGTAAAAGAGGAGGGGAGCAGGTCCGCAGAAGGCCTCAGCACCATGGTTCAGTTTTGTATGAGCTCATTATTTCCCTTTTCTTTTTCAGTAACAGCAAAGTCATTAGATGTTTACTACTGCTTTTCCTATTTAGGATGCACTGAGCTAACGTCACAGGTGCACACGTATTGCCACAAGCCCTCACTGTGGCAGAGACCAATCACAGTAGCATCAGGCATGTTTCAGTCCACAGAGCCCAACCACATTGCTCTTGCCAGTGTACAGTTGGAAAAAGGGAATTATGAGTTTTGCATCTCCATTCCAACCCCTTGCACTAGAACAGCAGGAGGCCACAGTCGAGGGAAGCTGCAGAAAGTGGCTGGGGGCAGGCTCCCCAGCAGCAGGCACACCAACACCCACCCCAATACTCAACATGAGGCTTTCAGACTCTAGGCAAGGTGCCATAAATTAATCCCAAAAGTCAAGGGCTGAGAGGGGGGTGAGGGGGGTGGGGTGTGGGAATAGGAGTCCTAACAGTTTTCTCTCTTTTAAATCACTCAATTATCAGCTCAGAGAGCGCACGTCGCTATGCTGAAGACCCCCACAGCCTTTCCTCTTTAACTGTCTTCCCTCAACAGGCTATGGTTAATTTGATTTTCTAACAAGGGATCAGTTGCAATTATATTCTGATTTGAGCAGCACAAGCTAGGAGCATCAAGCCAGAAGTGCACTCCAAAATGGATCACTGCTCATTATGTGTCATGAGGGGACATACACATGCTCGATGAGGAAGCCAAGCGCTTCAAGCGGAATCCCCAGGACCCTGCTACAGCAGGGTGGCAAACCATCTTCCTGAGACCTACAACCACTACTCGAAGGTTGTGCATTCAAGATTTCCAGCATTAAATTGGGGTGGGAGAAAAGCATGCCAAAAAGAAGAGTAGAGAAGTAAGAATCAGCAAAATAAAACCTGTCACAAATAAAACCTGTAAGTTACATCTCAATAAAAGGTCAGTTGGAAACTTCGACATCTCCCTCACTTAACTTGGTGACATTCAGACTTTACAAAGCATTGCTATTAAAGAAACAAAAAGTTGTTTTAAATTTATATGGACACTGTTTGCTGGAACTAGGACAGCCCAGAAGTGGGACCTAGCAGCTCTCAGCACCTTGTTCACACAGAAGCAACAGTTCCTCAGCCTTTACTGACCTGTAGTCATCTGCCCCACGTACGTCAGTGCTGCCCCTTTGCAGAGCCAGATGGGGTTTAGGCCTGCCCCTCCACCATCCCAGCACTTACAGGCTTGCGCTGCTACCTTGGCGGAGGGATGACTTCTTGCCCCTGGTGACTAGACATCCCCATGCTGCGGCTCCCTCACCCACGTCGCACCTAACCGTCCCTTCCACAACGCTGATGCAGCTTTCAGGAGCTTGTTGGGGAAACTGGATCCTCCCACCCGCACAGCTTGGGGCCAGCAGAATCAGCAGCTGGGGAGCGGTAAGAAACTCCCACCTCAGCTTTGCTGCCAAAGCCTGTAGTGTGTGGAACCACGCTCTAACTTAAGCTTGCAGCCTGTTCAGTGTGCTGGGCCAAGTAATTGTACATGCTTCTGGCTTCTAAAACCAGCTACAGTTTCAATCTCCACTAAAGTGTGGCAGGAATAATTTACTACACATAAAGATGCTCTAGATCTAAACCCTCCCCCCTTAAACCAGGGCTGCAAGCATCCTGGTTTCCATGCAGATTAAAAGCCAGAGAGCTGGGTGAGAGTGCTCCACGATAGCCAAAGGCAACACAGGCTTGCCTAGTTAGAGGAAGTCAAGTGAAATCAAAGCCGAAAGAGGGGAAAAAGTTGTACAAAGCAGGACAGCAAGAGTCAGCAACTTGGTCTGGCAGCAAGGCTTACAGTTCCATGCAACAGTGAGAAAGGCTACGACGTGCTGTTGCACAGTCAAGAATCACACACATGTCAATGCTATAGGTCAGGAGATACACCCAAAAGTTCGAGGACACAGGTTATTTGACCTTCTGCCTCACACCTTAGCTTTTTCAATAGACCACCCTGGGCTGCAAAAGCACAGAATTGTCCAATCTGCCTCAAAACTCCCAGGAAAACCCTCGCAAAGATCAGATTCCCTCCCAACACTCACGTGCAAAGACAAACCCTGCATAAAGCCACAGGCGTTGCCTCTTCATGGCTGGGACCAAAAGTCAGAGGTGAAACATCCTGCCAGTGACCTGGGCAGTTACTGCCCTGAAAGCAACACTTAGTGCCTGCTGTCCCTTGGCCAAGCACACTGCTCCTGAGCATTGCCTCCTTCCCTCCTGGCTCTAGCCACAGTCCTCCACCCCTGAATGGGCCAGCTACCAGGCAAGCATTCATGAAACACAGGCAAGAAGAGCGTGAGAGTAGAGACTCCACATTGTATTTCTGCATTTTGCTAGTTCTCCAGCATGTTTGCATTCAAATATCAATAGGCTGGGCACATGAGCATAAAGCATAGCACACATGCTGCCCCATTCCCCCTAGAAAGGGCATTTTGGAGCAGGCACATTTAGCTTTTTGCTATCTTCAGGGCAGGAAACAAAGCTGCTAGTGGCTTGACAGAGAAGTGAACAGTATATCCACTTGGGAAACAGGTCTTTCTGCTTTGCTTGGGGTTTTGATGCGTCTCCAAGCATCCTGCACAGGTACACTCAAGCCATCAAACTATTTGTCAAGAAAAAAACATTCTAGCACAGAGTTCCCAGTGACCTCTACTCAGCCTTGCAAAAAAGCACAGCAACTGCAGCTTCAACTGCCTTTAAAGGAAGAGTTATTTTATTTTTTCCAGACGTTTTGCAAGTAAATATGAAGGTCCTGCCACAGCCGGTAATCCTCAAGCAATTTCCTGTCTTTGGAGAAAAGGTTCCCTCAGACTGAATTGATTAAACAAAGGTTATTAGAATTAGTATGAAGAAAGCTAGTTTAAAAGTCATCCTCTTTATGTTTTTTACCTGTAACATAGTGCTCCAAGTAGCAGCACAAAGAGATCAGCTACAAGAGCCTACAGGATAGCAAAATTAATATGCAAAACCCACCAAACTGAGAGATGAAGGTTTAAAATGTCTTTCAACAGCAGAGGATTTTCATGTTAGTTTAATCTATTTTCAAGTGAGTTTCTCAAAGGGAATTCACCCAAACCCTTTATTACTGTACTCTTAAGATTAAATTTGTTTTCTCCATTTTGTCAATCTGACATGCAATTTAGGCTTTCGAGAGCCAGTCATCCTCACCAAAGCTTTCTCCTTTTGCCTTTTCAGTCTAAGACTTTGCTGCAAAACAACAGCCTAAGTCCATTTGCTCTTTCTTCCGGTGTTACCAGTGTCCTTTTCCTCCAAGGCCAAACATATTAAATAAAAACCCACACAGAAAGGCAAGTGTTAGCTCCTACAAATGCTAGGGGTGTGTGGAGGGGAGCAATTAGCCTGACACTGGTATCAGAAACCTGCTCAACAGTTCTCTGCCACCTCTTGAACAGACAATAGGAAGTACCAGGAACATAACAGCACTGGAGCAACAGTTTAAAAGAAACAGACCAACCACTTAATTTAAGGCCTGATTTACAAATTAGAAAGCTTGTATCTTGCAGAAAGGTCTGAACATCCACAGATTGCCAACTGTCTCATGTGCACAGGTTAACTGAGCCCCTCATTCTTATCCACAAGAAAAAAAAGCCCACCTCATTATGCAGAGTTTCCAGAAGGGGTCCCTGCATAGGAAACATCAAAGAAGTCTTTTAAAGCTAATCTCACATCACCAAATGCACAGAAAAACAACTGTTAAAAAAACCCCACAGCAGATGTCATCTGTAGCACCACCTACAAAGTGCAGGGAAAGATTGTATTGTGAATATCCTGCACAGCAGCAGTACCCAGAGGAGTTGGTGGTCTGTCATTTGCAACTGTCTGGGCTTTCATCAGCATCTTTTAAAAGGCCACTTACAAGCTTTATTTTGTGAAAAGGCTAGTCTCTGCCTGCTTTTACAGACGTTCTAGCTCACCTAAAATTGCTTTTCTAGGTGAGCCGAACATGACATTTAACAGAGGTTAGCAACAGTTGGCTCTGGACAACAAGCTATCTTCTTTGTCTCCCTTTGCACTTCAGGATCTCCTCTCCCCATGAAGCAGAGCCATTGTTCCACATGCAAAGGGAAGTGGGGGGCAGGACAGAGAGAAGCCTGCATTGTGGAAAATAAATAGCTCTATTAAGGCTCCACAGGATGCTATAAGGCACATTTTGAGGAAATTACCCTCCTTACAGCATACTACAGCACACAATAGCTATCAGAAGTCCTTTCTCAAACAGCCACATCCCCTTCCCCGGCCTGTAGCAGCAGCCTCCACCCCTCCTCTCCAGCCTCCCCATCACCTCCAAATCACTCTGCTCAGAGGCGCTTGAGTGGAACTGCTGCTGGGAATCGCTGAGAAGGCTGCTGCACACCATCCTTGCAAATGTAAAGAAATCCCAGTGAGACGCTATTACCAGCCCTCCTGAAAGGTAGGACCACCCGCTGGTGAGGACAGACCCCAACAACTTACTTCTGAGAGACCAAGGTTAAGTTTAATCTTCTCTACCAAGCACAGCTGCGCTTTATTTACATCAAAGGCACCAATAGTCTTCACCAGCTCCTTGCAAACAACCCAAATCTGAAGCAGCTAATTATATCTAGGCTACATTTGCTGTGAAACAGATGTAATAGGGCAAGGGTTTCAGTTATCTGAAGAAGCATTCCCATTCAGAAATCTTCATTTCTGACCAAAAAAAGCTGTTGGGTTTAGTCACTAGACCAACAGCAAGTTTCAAACTCAGACCTCTGCACCCTAAGACATAAAAAGCTACTCCTCTCAAGAAGGAGGCCTCTGTAGAATTTATAGGTACATCTTCAACACCACCACCACCAAGGGAACACAAAATGATTCCTTGCAAACACTGCAGGTACTTCCGCCTGCAAGGAGAAAAGCAGAGCAGGGGATGGTCTGCAGCATCAGCAGTTGCAAGATGCTCAAACCGAAGTTTTTTACTTTCTTTCCTGGGGAAATAAGCTTGACGCTGGGGACTTCCTTACCACAGGAAAGACTACTGATGTGATGAGAATGAAGAAATGCAGAAAGAAGACCAAACCAGTCGTGTGAGTGCCATGTCATTCCAGAATGTGCAAATGGCTTGACACCCACTGCACATTCCTGAGCACAGGCTACAGAGCTCACCTACAAACCAATCATCATACAACAATACACAGAGGGCTCCCAGTACAATTCTACCAGTGTCCACCCAGGCCTACACACAAAACACAAAAGGTTTGAGACTGGTGAATTGACAGTCATGCTAGCCATGCGAAAGGCACTGCAACAAAAGATAGATGCACAATGTATGATGAGACACTCAGACTTTGCAGAAGCCTAAAAAAAGCGGAGGGGGAGACCGGAACAGGGGACATGCATGTTACTGCTTTAATATCAATATTGGGAGGGTACAGCTCATGGAATAAGCCAATGTTAAGGGTTGGAATTATCTTTTAGATATTAGGGTAAAATTATCTTTTAGATATTAGGAAGATTAACCCAAGGTCTGCAAACGCCTTCATTACATGATGTAAAAAGGAATCCTCTGCTTCTTTAGACAAGAAATGCTTAAATCCCCATTTCCTAGACAGAATTTTTTTCCCCTCCACCATTATAAAAGGTATCAGGGGAATGAACCCGTCTTGAAGAACCTCAGAGAAGTGATTAACATAATCAACGCTTCTTTTTAAAACCACATCTGAACTGCCAGCTGCTTTGTATAGGTGACTTGCATAAGGAATCATTTACCAACAGCCAAACGAGAGCTCTAGAAGACTTCTGGAAGGGTTTTAGTTTACCATCAGCTGGGTAATACAATTACGTTGACTTGAGAAATGTCAGGCCTATCCCTAGCAATGCCTGGCTTACTCTCCTCACCTACAGGACTTCAGACATCCCTATTATTTCACTAGGATCAAGTTAGAGAAGACAACTCTTTAAATAGAATAAACGTGGGCAACAAAGGCTGCAGCTACCGCAGGTTTACCTGGTCTGTTTTCTTACATTTGAATGCTGAGGCATATTTTCTGAAATAAATGACAGCCACATGCTTCCTTACAGCAGGCTCTCCTGTGCCTTACATGGAAAACATTTATTGTAAGACACGGAGGAAAAGGTTAGATCAGATTTTATTTGTGGGATCTTTCCATGCTATGCAATAAAACAACGCACTGATCACATGCTGCTGCCGTTTCTGCTGCATGCATCACCCTCATACCCTCCATCAATGAAAGCCTCTTGGCTGAAACAGTGTTTTTTACCCCCTTCTCTCTAGCACATGCTTTGTAACATCCCTTTTTATACATTACAGCTAGTTGTTGTGGACTCACTGCAGGCACTGCAAGAGAAGAGATGCAGGCAGGAAACCTGGGACAGATGCCAAAAGGTTAAACTCTCACTTGGGACAGGTATGTTACTAGGCAAAAAAGCACCCTACACAAGCACTTCTTGCCACATCAGCGTTTGCAGGGCAAAGGGAGGCAGAAAGAGGAGCCTAGGAATCAGACCACACCATGCTAGGTGCTGTATAAACACAGAACCAAAGTCCACTGCTGCAGACATATCAGGAGTTACCATCACATGGAGAGAAACCACCTCTAATCTGAACCATGACTGGTTCTCTGTGATCTTACTCTGCCAGCAGGTTCTTGCTATGTAACACCCAAGGAAATCCACAGCTACTTGGCCTACTGCAAACAAGCAATAAAATCTGCACCACGCCTGTTCTTAATGCTTTCTTTGTTCATTACAGCGGATTCAGAAGATTGAAAAGGAAATTAAAAGGTCACTCAGATACACGAGCTATTTCTGTCCCAGAACATGCCAATAACTTGGCTCAGAAGCAAGAGTCAAAGAGCAAGACTGCTTGGAATCAGGCTTCCCTCAAACTCTTATCAGTAAATATTTAACTCCCTTTTTATTTTTGTAGCTACTGTCACTCATGAGCTTGATATTTATTAATTTATAAAACTCATTTAGGAAAAGAGTAAAGACTAAGACTTTCCTCGCCAATGGCTCTCCCTCTCCAGTTCCAAGCTCCTTCTCCTCATCTTCAATCACAGCATCACCGCTGCTTTCATTTCTCCTTCATTCCTTCCGAAGATGACTACCACACCTCCTCACCCTCTGCACGCACTCCAGTTCACGCTTCGCACGCAAGAGTGAGCCTTCCCTCTCCTACGGTTCCTTGTGCTATTTCCTCGGCTGAACTCATTAACAGTGTCTCCAGGACTTCCCATGACTGACAAAATCGCCCCTGGGCATACAGGAATGAGTTTGTAAGGTTTTGAGGGCAGTTACTTTGTGCATTTTGCAAAGGTCCTGAGCGGCTGCTGCAGCAGCAGCACTCCGGTGAGGCTTGCGTGGGCACACCACCCCCTTGACAAGGGCTGAGCCGTACCCTCGCTTTTTGGAGCTCAGCACAGAGGTGAGCTGCACGCTGGTAACGGAAGCTACATCCCTTCATGCAAGGGGTTATCACCACCCTACAGATACCTGCATCGGGCTTCCCTAAACCACCACAACTGGGAACACAGGAATCTCCTGCTCCAGGGAAAAAGGAGCGAACCGGCTCCACTCCCATACCAGATCTACTTTCAGAAAGCATGCAAGCCTTGTGGTGAGGGTTTTGGTGGGATGAAGGGAGTGTGTGTGTGTGTGTGTGTGTGTGTGTGTGTGTGTGTGGTGTTTTGGGGCTTTTTGGATTTTCTTTTAAACTCTTCCCTGTCTCAGTCATGCCTCCTTAAGAGACAGAACTTAGGCACAAGCGTACACCCCCTCCTTGGCTGAGATCAAGAGCTGCTGCTGAACATCTCTTTCAAAGCTTGACACCCAGCCAAAGCATGCCTGCAGCACAGGCAGCGGGGTGCTGCGACGACAGCACTGACAGCAGTGGGACAGAGAACACAGGCTCACTGCGTAACATCTCCAGTCATCTTGAAACTCTGATGCACAAGATCAGCGTTAAGATGTGGGTTTTGGGGGTTTCTTTCCCTTTTTTTTTTTTTTTAATTCAAAGGGTGTACATTCTGGCAGCACCTCGAAGGCTGTGGTAACTTTTGCAATACAAACAAGAACATCATGAAGAGATCTCTGTCTGTTCTTGGTGTCTTAGCAGTGATCTGGCCTTTCCTTGCATTTTACCACCCCCAGTGCAGCTGTTCCTCTTCCGATTAAGGACAAAGATGAAATCCCTGTCTTCCTGCATCCTTGTAACTGGCCTCAGTGGGATCCTCAGGGAACCTGAGCCTGCTTCCAAACACTATCACTGAGCTTCACTCCTGTGGTTTTGTCTTCTAGTAAGGTGCGCATTAAAATTTTAAAGCAATTTATCACGACCGAGTAACTCTACCATTCATCCCAATGTCCTCCAACGCACCCTTCCTCCTTCCAACAGTCCTCCAGGTTTCAGTCTCCTACAGAAGCAGATGCTTAACACAGTAAGGCCCACTGACTGGCTCTGCCGGGGGGGGGCACCCTAAGTTTGGAGCTACCTGCAGTTAAAGCTACCTGCAAGACCACCTTCTCTCACTGAATGTAGGAACTACAAGCCCCCACATGCTAAGCAGCGCTGTTCAAATGCACCAGCACAGGTGACAGCCCAAACAAGAGATAGCCAGCCCAAGAGCACCCAGACACCAGTCTTCCGGAAAGGACTACTGGTTTCTGAGCACAGACAGGAAGGGCAGTCCTGTACCACAGCTTTCTTTACGGCATGGTCCAAGGCAAACCCCTCAGACGCCAAGACAATCACCGCCCCACCGCTGCTTCCTTCACCTGGAAGAGAAAGCCTCTCTAGAGGCTCATGCTTTCCCCAAAGGGGAACTCACCCATGCCACTGCTGTAAGCCTTCCAAATTACAGCAAGAGACAACACATCAATTGGTCACAAGACCTGTGCTAGCGCCTCTTCTCAGTATCACATTAACCAGTAAGCACAAACACACATGCACACTTTGAACTGTTCCGCAGCCATTTATATATGGTGAAAGCTGGTATCTGCATTCTCTCTGAAAGGAAAGAAAACTAGTATTTGTTTCACCTTAAGCAATCCCATCACCATATAACTCACTGAACCATGGAAAAGCTTTTTCTGGTTAAACCTTGATATTAACAGCAAATCCTCTTCCCCATTCCAGAAATCTTTAAAAAAAAAAAACTACCACCACATTTTGTTTGACACCCTTCTTGGTAAATACGTCAATACTGACACACACTTATCTTTACACAGACTAGCAGGCAGGGTCCCTGGACAGGGGAAAAAAAAGACATTTTGACCACATCTGGATTTCCATGGAAAGGGGAAAGAGCTGTCTAATAGACCCAGACAAGAAGCCCACCGCAGCACTGGGCTCGTAACCCGTCCGTTCCAGCTGCATGTGCGACAGTATACACAGGTCAGCCTGGCAGCGGAGGCTCAGCCAGCCTTTAGCACTGCCTTAGGGCAACAGGCCTCCCGTAGCGCAGCAACATGCCCCTTCCCACAGGAGGATTCCTAAGAACATATGAGAAGTGATTCATGAAGAGCTGAGTCACTCTCGTCAGTGCACACCGAAGTTTGTTAGTGTTGTGTCAAGTGCTTTAACCACCACACAAGGACGTGAGAGAGTGCAACCCTTTGTGGGTGGCAACCCTTTAATTCCTGCATCCAGGCTGGGGGATGCCACGCTCTACCCATCACGCAGAGGTTTGCTGCAGCCCACTATATGCCTACTCTACCTTACTACACTAGAACAGCAGCTCACAGGTATACAAGAAGACAAACAATTATACTGCAAGGGAGAATATAGAAAACAACCACTTACGTGCAAAAATATCCCCATTCTCTCATTAAAACAACGCTGCTCTGGTATACAAAGTGATTTGCAAAGATTTGCAAAGAGATTGCATTTACTAGCAAAACCAGGCTACCACAAAGAAGGTGGGGTGGAACATGCTGTTTTATGTTGAAGAACAAAAGTGCAGAGGCCACCAGTAACAGTGAAACAGAAGGAGAAACTGTTCAGCTGAGCATACTGACCTAGAACACAGGGTGCAGTTACCACCTATGCACACAGGCACACCAGATCCACAACACAAGAAACAGTTTATGCAGCCCCCGTTTATTTGTAAGTGCACATTTAGAAATTCAGAGTAATAACCTGACACACTGGAGCTGAACGCTATTACGGCCCATTGCAGACAGGGTAGAAAGAAAACCGAGAATTTGTGTAACAAAGCAAAACACAGCCAGAGAGGAACATCTGCTGCTTTTACCAGGAATACCATATGGTCCGTACCCAAGGTATGGACAATGAGCAATTGGTTACTCCTTCCAAGATAAGAGTGAACATGCTTGTTCTTCTCCTGTTCCAGCCCCATCATCCCCAGTCCAGATTTGGCTTTCGGAAGAACCGGTACTGCCCGTATTCTGGGCCAGACAGTCAAGTTCTGGCTCAGGATGCCAGAATGAGGGGAGTGAGAACGCTCCTGTAGGAGTTTTGCTTAGCCCTAACACAAGCCTGGTTTATCCACAGCTCAGTCAGAGCTGCAACACTGAAAGACCAGTTTTGTCACCAGCAGATTACAGGAACGCTCTGGAGCTGTGAGGCACTTGGCAGCAGCAAGCACGGTTAGCACAGTAAATCTCAGCCGCTATCTTGAAGCCATCTTCAATTCCTGAAAGCACTGCCCAGAACTGCACCCAGCACAGTTGGTTCAGGCCCCAGCACCCAAGAACATGCCTATTCAACAAATGAGGCCAGTCACATGGCAGCAATGCTTTCTGATATCTTGCAGAATATAGTAGGCACACCAGCTGAGAAAGCTTCTACTACAGCAGAGCTACCCCACAGCAAAGTCATAATATGGGATACAAAAGTCAAGAGGGACAATCTTAGTGCATCCTCATTATCTCAAGAAATCCCCAAATCAATAAGGTCTTTTTCTACTTGAGCACCTGTTGGTAGGTATCATTTAGCTGTGAGTCTTGTGCAAGGAGATAAGGCCCCTGGTACTAGAAGTCCCTCAACAGCTGTCAAGATACATCACACAATTTAATTCACCTATTGTAAGAGTCCCTTAGTCCCAACAAGATCTTGCCATACTTTCTGGCCTTTCATTCTTCCCAAGCCTGATTCCACACTTGCTCTCTGAAATTCAAGTATTCAATTTGTCAATTGAGTTTTTGTTGCAAGAGACGGTTGGCAAAACGGATTAGAAGGATTTTGCAGCAGTGCTGAGCAGCCTAAGCCACAAAGAGAACGTGCTATAAAAGCCTATTCTGACAATCAAGTGCCACGAGTAAATAAAATGGAAAATGACAGGCCGGATTAACTAGTGCCAGCATTACTTCCCAGATCCATCCGGTTCACAACATGTCCCAGCCTCTCCCTTCCATCCCTTTAAAACACTCCAGTCTGAGTCCAGGTATATCACTGCCCTGACCCACACATCTCGCTTTGCATTCGCCTGCTGCCCATGGAAAGGAATTCAGGCAAGAAACCCAGAGATGAACACACCTACATAAAGAGCAATCCACAAGCGTCTCCAGCAGAGCCAAGCATTTGTTTAAAGGAAAACCACACAGCAGCCTCCCAGGTACATGGTATACCGCTCTCATGTGGACTTCAAGTCCACTCCTGAGACAGCAAAGCTTTTTCAGCCTCCTTACAAACAAGGAGGGGAAAAGCAATGCAGCACAAAAGGCACACACAGCAACTACCTGGTTAACAGCCTCACAGTCAGAAAGCAGTAAAGGGAGAAAGATGCAATATGCGAACTTCAGCTAGTGCCAGGCTAATTACTTACTGAGAAGTGGCTAGCAGGCTCATCTTAGGACCAGGAACTTCATCTTTATGCTAGTAAAAGCCAGCTTTTGATAAGTTTGTAGAACAAAGTGTCATTTTCTTCCACGTTTTCCCCTCCTTACATATTTAATTTACTGATGATCCTAATATAAAAGGACACATTTCACACCAGAGAGCAGCAGAAACAGTGCACTCATGGTGTAGCAACCTCCTACGGAAGCTGAAAGGTTTCTGAATTTAAAGCCTTTTGCAACTCAGGCTTCTGCACACAGCTTATGTTATTCTTACTTAAGATTTTCCGTGCCACCAGAAGTTATTCCAAATCAATTTCTAGCAAGATCTATAGTCTACATTTCTTCGGAAGACCTACTGCCAGCAAAAGCATCGCCTAATGAAATGCGTTTTCAGACACGGGGCAATCAATAGTCTGGGAAGTCAGAAAGGTTGTAGCACAGCTTTAAGCAAGTCAAAGGCCACTGGAAGAGATTAAATACGGACTGCCATTACAAACATTCCTAGGCTCTTCTTTTGTCTAGTTTCATTAACTCTGCTTGTGGCTAACAGTAACCAAACCAGAGGAACCTTGTTACCATATTCAGAAAAGGCGGATTTTGTAGAGACAAACAAAATCCATTTTTTTTTTTCCAGTGTGGAACTTGGGACAGCCTATTCCTTTCAGGATCCCCTGAATCCAGAGCTGGATGTGATGTCCCCCTCACACTCTGGGGCGTGAAGCAGTGGAAGCGTGAGAAGAAAAGGTCAGAGCAGAGCAGCAGTGACATGGGTGACCCCGATGCAAGCACAGAGGGCTGCAGGAAGTGGCAGTGGAAAAAGTGACTCTGCAAGTGGCACCTATCCTCTGCCAAGGGTAAGGAGGCCAAGTGGGAAAGGGATGGTATTTCACAGGGCAGATGAAAAAATAAGTCTTCCACACTGTCTTTTCTTAAGTCTGCCCTCTCAGCCCTGCAGTCCCAACATTAAACTTCATTAGCAAGGAGAGCCATGATTACTTCAGGCTTATAAGCAGTGAAGCTTTGCCTCGAAAGTCTGACTTTGATCCTCATATTTGTCATCTATCCAGTAATTAAAGGATTTTTTTTCCCCCTCTGTAAATTAAAAGGAGCTTCAGGTATTTGAGATGCCCCCAAGCACCTCCGCCATGGTCTGAACTTTAGACTGGTGATAGCTTGGTTGCTAATTACCTCATGCAGCACAGAGAAGAAAAACAGAAGGATAGCCATGCCTTCAAACCTCAGAGGAGCAGATTTATTCTGTGGGATATCAAAATGACCATACCTGTGTCAATGAGCATGTTATGATCTGAAAGGAGAAAGTAACATTTCACCCTCCAAACTTCTACATAATCTTAATGAACAGTTGTAGAGAAATTTTTCAGACAAAGGTAGGATTTCCCAGTTGACCAAGTCCCTTTCAGTAGTCCCCTTCCTTTCCAAGTCCTTTTCCCTGTTCACTGGTCATTCAGAAACCCCAAAGCAACAGGATTATTTTGTTTTCTGAACACCAAATATTTCAACTCTCCTGTCCAATAGAGCCTGGGAAGGAAGTGCTGCCATTTGATGCAAAAGCAGGTAAGATCTAGCTTAGTGCTACTGCAGGAAGAGATACTCAAATTCACCTTCCCCTAGAACAAAGACAAGTACACCCACCCTCAAACTCAGACCTTGGGTATCTTAAGACAAAAACACAGGACAAAGCATCTTGGGGCTTTTGTTCAACAGAGATTCATACAAATCCTCCTCTGTGGTAGAGCCACCAGGAGCAAAGTGTTCCAGAGGCCACTCTGGCTCAGTGTCAGCAGCAGAGACCCCCGCCTGCTTCCTCCTACCTTAACATTTTCCACCAGAGAACAGCATTTCCACATTAAGTCTTCGTTTTTCTTTCCAGGACAGGTAGCAGCCCCGCATTCCCAAATGTGGCACTTAACCTGAGACCGAATGACTAAATGAATAGGCACTTCTGTGTCCGGCTACATTAATGCCACCACCTGCCGCCCCGCCCTGTGCCGTATATAAACTCCCTACCTCCCCGGGGCTGCCCGTGCCCCGCACACGTACAAGGTCACCACCTCCTCGTGTGCCAGGCGTGGCTGGTATAACCCTACGCCAGCAGCTGAAAGCTTGGCAACCTTACAGCCACACACTGGGAAAACCACAACATAATGAAGCAGTCGCACACCACAGTACAAGGCATGCGGTAGCTATGCATTATGCCCTATTACACTGGAAACGTTCATTAATTGTGGGAGTAAATTCACGTATCATTTTTACTTGATGAGTTTTGGCTTCTATACTTCACTTATTTTAGTTGTTCCAGAAGACACTAGAGAAGCTCATCCTGTATTAGAGGGTTACCTATAAAACACAGCCAAGTTATCCTAGTACAAGTCTCACCTCAGCATGGTCTTCTCCATGGAAATACCAAGGAAGAAGAACAGCATTTAAACTCTTTATCAATACAAAATGAACTGGATTGAATTTACTTAAAATTGTGGTTTTGCCAAACAGAGCCTAAAGGCAAAAACCTGTGGCCAACTAGTAACACCCATACCCCCCAGGTGTACCACTGACAGCATGAGAGACTGCAGTGGTGCTTAAACACATGATGTTTGTAAGGATGGAAATGTTTTATCTATTCAAAGGCATTTTTGTCCTGGAATACATGCTTTCATCAGAAGGTGAAGGATGGTGGAAAGAGAGGTGGTCACATCTGGGCAGGCAAGTATGTTTTTACTTTATACAAGACAAGAACACAGGACAAGAGATCTTTCTACCCCTTACGTTAAACAAATGCAACAACTTCTCTCAAGAGGACACCTACCACCTCTTACCACTTCTTCCTGGATCTAGATTCTCCAGAGTCAGAACTATTAACAAGGGCCTCAAAGCCCAGACCCCAGCAACCAGCTGAATATCACCAAAACGTGGATTTGGACAGAGAAGCCTTTGCAATCCTCTTCTGAGCCTCCTGTTGTTCTCTGGCTAGCAGCAGGGAGTTTGCCAGCTGGGAACGAAGCTCAGCATTTCTCTCGAGGGACGGCCCATGAGGAACACACCTACTATATATAGCCCAAACCATTAAGTAAAACATCCAGAACCACGCCTCATACCCAGATCCACGTAACCCGAGTGCCCGCTCTGAGTGGGCCACTGGGTCTGTAGTAGCTCCAGAGGTCCAACTTCTTATCACTCTGACTTTCCACAGCCAAAGCTATTCCTTCCCACCAGGAAGCTAAGTGACAGAGTCTCTTCCAAGAACTAGTTCCTGGCCACAAGGTTGGGAGGTTTGTCTTCCCAAATGTACTCAGATCATCAACTTCCTAGGAGTAGCTTCACATAAAAGCAACAGTTTAGTTCAGCTTTAATTACATTTTTCTGTACTTTCTTTTTTTCCTGCCTACCTCCACCGCATGCTACTGGCCTTTGTGATTTGTGTCCCCACCTGAGAGCACCGCGCAGCAGACTGGAGATTTCACCTCCCTTAGACAGATCCGTAGCTGAGGGAACCGATCTACCCTCAAAAATTGCACATATCAGCATGCAAAAATCCTCATATGATCAACATGAGTTCATCTAGCTCACCACTCTATTCCCTGCAGATGCTAGAGGCTTTGCTAGGCAGGAAGCAGGTAGAGAAGCCCACGCAACAACTCCACGCCACTCACAGTGCCGTAAAAGGTTGCGTCAACGCTGCCTAGCTAAAATCACCTTCCTTAACCTCCTCTGTTTTTCTCTTACAGGCTAATAGAGCCTCAGCCTCCAGAGCTGCCAGTCTCTGTTCTCACAGGCACTGTACCTCAAATAACTTGCTCAGTACCTGATTCCTGGGTGGCAGGCAGTGTCACATACTGCTGAGCACACTCGCCAAGGGACTCCAAATATTCCATTTGCAGTATTCTTATTTTTTTCCCTACTCTAAACAGGGGAGACGATCTCCGCAGTATTATTTCAAATATCAGGTAGAGGGTGTGACAGCAATCACCCTCACAGGGCAAGTCTGAAATAACTACTGAATTCATGGGCTCATCCCAGTATAACTAATGAGTTAAGCCAGCTTCAAACAGCCTGCTTAAAACATCTTATCGGCTCCTCCTTAACCTCACCCACCTCCAAAAATTTGCTTCAACTTGAAAAACAGGCTGCTTCTACACTAAAAGCAAATCCAACCACAACCACATACAACATTTTTGGCTCCACAACCAAAAAGGAGACCAAACTGAAAAACAAGAAAGGCTTGTAACAATGAGACCTAGAGGAAAAAAAAAAAATCTAGATGTAAAATCAGTAAATTCTTTTAAATATTGATCTTCACGGCTTGAAGAACAACAAGAAAAACCAACCCCACACCACTCTCTGCGTGCTTGACTGTGTCCATCCTATAAAATCCACCACTTGGGAGGTTTAAACTAATGGAGCACCCAGCATGATGTGCCAAAAGGGAAGACAGTGATGCCTTGAACTTCTCTGAGCAGCTAGACAGTGCCCAGCTATAACTTCACAGAATTTAGGATATGCACATGCCCTTGTTAAGACACAGTACTGTATTGTCTAAGCTGAATAATATCTTTCAACAGCTACAAGTACTACTTTAAGTAGAAAGATGGGGCAAAATTCCCCCATGTACTGGAAGCCTGTTAAACAGTTGGCATAAAAAAGGAAAAATCAATGTACACTTGAGACAGCAGAAATCAGTTATGCAGCAATTAAATGCACAGTGCAGGAAGACTATAAAATATCAGCTTGCTTTAGCAAATGTGGTTGCTTACCATCAAGTACCTCTGAGAAAAAACATAAAATCTTATCACAGAAATTCAGCCAGGCTGGTCTCGAACAACGCTTGTAGAGGCTGCAGCACGTGTCATTCCTTAAGAAGGGTAATTCCGATTCAAGCCCTCCTCTGTAGTCAGCACCGAGCAATACACCAGTCCGCTGACGAAGATGGTGGTCTCTGGGCACAAGCACACAGATCAACCAGGGCAAGTGAGACTGACTTACATGGGGCAACCAGGACTGCTTTCTTAGCCATGCTGCCAGAGGTCGGAAGCATATTAGTGCCAACTTTTAACATTCAGTGGCTCGAATGCTTCAGTTCCTTCCAAATTCAGTGTTCAAGCCCTTTCAAAAGCATTGCAAGTACAATACACATCTCCTTTCCCACCTCCCTCTGTTGCCTCACACTTGATGCAGGGCAGCCTGGTTTTATTTCAAAAGAAAAGCCGAAAAACCCCAAGTTGTTCTGAAGAATATGGGTGTTTCCTGTGAATCATTTAAAATAAACAGAGGCACTAACAGATTTCAACCTACCCTGCAACAGGTCCAACTTCGGTGACAGACCTCTCAAACAGAGGCAAGTCCCTGCCCCAACAGTCAAGTTACAGATCAACAGCTCTGATGCAAATTACAAATAGCTGTTTTTTCTTGGGTCTCTTACAACAGATTTGCCAAACCAAAGACTGCTTTCTGTCACAAACTGTGGAGCCCTTCCTGTTGGAAAGGCAAACAGAAGAGAGGATTTCAGCAAGTGAGGTGGTAGACCAGCTATAATGCCATTTTCCTTCAACGGTCACAGTAAGGACATTGCAACACCCATTCCTTTAATCTGAGGGACCCATCCTTGTAAAGGAGGAGTACGTCAATATATACATCCCACACAAACCCAGCTTGCCTCACTGCAACTCCTGTGTAAGGAACGTATGGTCAGAGCCTGACCCCCGACTAGTCGGAGGGGAAACAGCACCCACAGGTAATGCTGGGTTCCAACCGGCCACTCCAAGGTTAGGCGAGATACCCCATCATCAGCTAGTTTGACCCAAGCAAAACCCCAGAAGCTAAGCTCTACACGTAAACACAAGTGGCTGTTAGGGTAACAGTCAGAGGGGAATCGGCCAGGGAGCACAAGGCTACGGGGCAGGGGAAATCATCTTCCCAATCCCATTCACAGAAAATTGTCACATCCAAAGTCCAACAGCCCTTATGCGATGTGATAGTTGATGATTTGGCTATGCTAATTAAAATCTCTTAGCTTCACAATAAGGGATAAATACAGATGAAAAATTAAAAATCAAGAAGTGTCTGTTCCACAAAATGTTGGGGGGATGTGAAGAGGAGGTGGGAAGAAGTGATTGTCACAGCTTAAACGGAACAATATACTGTCTCCAGGATACGGTGGCCACTAAAACCTCATCTTGCTTTCCCCTACAAGAGATTAAACTAAAGTCACAAGAGTTAAACTGGTCTTCAGGTTACCTTAAAATAAACACAAAATCCCCCTGTAAAAACCCAAATCACTCCCATCTGGACCCAAAACTCTCAGTTTACACATAAAGAAGCAGGCAGAGAAAGTCCCATCTGGCCTCCTATTAGTGGAACGGAAAAAAATATTTGGGGAGAAAAAAAAGGATCAGTTTTAAATATTCTGTACTGGTTCCTTAATTTTTAATACCAATAATTCTGCATGCCCCTGGTGTTTAATGCTAGAGCACACCATTTGAAATGGAAATGCCAATTTGGACAAAAGGACAGGACAACAACAACAAAATCAAAATATACACAAAAGAGAAACCCTGGTATGTACGAAGGGATGCAGGTGAATGCTGGCCTACACCAGAGCAGACATCACTGTGACAAGCGCTTGGGATACTGGGCTTTCCACATTACCAATGGTTCAAGCAGACAGGGTTGGGGACAGACAAGAAAGCGCAGGTTACACAGCATTCGAGGCCTTACGGGAAGCTTTGCACAGGAGCTGTTCAGAAATGTTTCTACCATCCTCCTCCTGTTCTCACTTCACAGGTTAAAAATAATGGACGAAAGGAATCCTGTGTTCTGCACTGCAATTTCTGTGGTCTCTCTCTCTCACACACACCATTTCAGGATAATTGTTTCAAATCATAAAAGATGAGCAGGATGTTGAGTAGTAATAGAATATGAATAACTCCTAAGTACAGGGCACTCATTTGCAGGAAATGCCCTGCGTTCACCAATCAGAAGTAAAAAAAAAAAAAAAAGATAAAAGCAACACCACATTACTTCCAGTTTTTATTTTCAGGTCATAAAGCAATCACCACCCTGAAAATGAGCATTTCTTAGAATTTAACAACTGTTGGGTTAATAGTACTAGGCAAAGGCAGTTATACCTAGTCCATAATTTTACCCACATAAAACGCGTCACACTGCACCTCTTAAGTGATGTCTCTTCAGGATATTGCAACAGAATCAACCTTAAAACACAGTTGCTGTTTGGCAGTGCTCACAAACCCCTTCCCACAGCTAAAGCATCAGGGAGCCAGGCTGGATTGCCTTTGCAACACGCACTCCCCACCTGCGCACAGTCGCCAGCAAAGGGGTAAGTTTTAGCTCTGGACCCCCTGCCCCAAACACTTTAAATCAGTCTCCTCAGACCCGTATCTTCTGATGGAGCCTTTCTGCCGCCTCCTCCCCAGTACCTTTTCACACGCTTTTTTTGAGCTCAACTCATCTAGACGTTATGCCTACATAGCCACAAACTGTATAGTTTGCAAAGAGACCAGTTTTTCATATCATCACTTCAGGCCTTTTCCAATTCTGCATTAGGAAAAACCCGCTCTCCATTAAAATGAAACACTACAAGGGTATTGTGCTGCTAAGCAGCTGCTAGCTGTGCTGACACACTCAGTCAGGCTCTGACTTCTAGAGCAGCTCTTTAACTTGTTTAAATCCCTCCAGTCCCTCTGTTCTGTACTGATGCTTAAAGAGGGTCTCAAACCACCCCGCAGAGAGAACAGCCCCTAGTGAAAGACAGCAAACTCCCTGACAAATTCACCAGAAGGCAACCTCAGCCAGACTCAGGACAGATTATCCACGGAGGATTGCCACCAACTATCCTCAGAGAATCCACTATTGCAAGCTGAATAGCTATACTGGGAGACCTGCTTTTAGAAGCACAAGGATGAGCTTCTCATCAGCTTCGCTCTGCCGAGGAAAGGCTAAAGAGGCTAACTCGGTACACTTCTCCCCTGCAAGACAATTTTTAGCAACTCTGATGAGATCATTTCACATCAGACCTAAACAGTATCTTCACCACCACCCCCACCCCCACACCCTTTCCCCACAGCCACAAATAAGATTTAGCAAAGAGTCAGCTTTAACGGACCATTTTTGTGTTGTATTACATGCAAAGTCATATTTCCCTGTATAGCCAGGCTTCAAGCTCCTCTCTCCACTGCTGTGCAGTTTGTCTTTAGACTGGGAGCAGAACATGGGCGTAAATCAAAACAATAGATTGCTTACACATTCATCCTAAAAAGCTTACAGAGCTCTTTAAAGAGACTAACTTCTGATTACTAGTCCAAAGGTATTTAAAAGCATTCTGAGAAACATATTTGTTTGCTCTGGGCAAGGAAGGAAGAAAGAAGAGATAGAAGGAGAAATACCTTCTAAGTTTCAGCTACATGCTGACTTGCATTCTTTCAGTTACATGTCCCAACATGTAACAAGAGATGCCACTATATTCAAGTCCAACGTGTCTTACATCAACAAAAAGTTATTTTCTTATTTAATGATATAAAAAAATAAACACACAGACATCCACCAAGATACCTGTTTAACTGAAGCGTACAAATACCACTCAGGAGCACCCAAAAAAATCTCAAAATATTTAAATGAGCACTAATGAAACCCCCTCCAAACTCAAGCCTTTGCACTCAAGGTAGCAGTTGCAGGAAACAATGACAACAGGACAGCACAGTAAGAAGAGTGGTAGCAAAGGAGCTTAATGCCTTACTGCTGCTAGAGGGATCTGAGGGGAAGAGGAATTATTCCTATTCTGATTGAGCCTTTGTTCTGATGCTACATTAGTTCGTCAGCACTAGGACTCCCCTGGAGTACTGGATAATAACTTGGTCGAAAGCATTAGAGGGATTTCCCTCCCTTCCTCCCACACTACATCCCTTCTCTAAAGGGGGATAAAAAGGGTGAGGTCCAAAAAACAGCTTATGTTTAGTTCCCTGAAAGACATATCCAGGTAGTCTCTTACTTGTGTATTTTGTATTTTAGTGGCATGATCCTTCTGTGATAGGTATTCAAAGGTAACATTTGGGAACAGGTGGGGGGCAGAAATCAAACCAAACACCATTTTCTGTTCAAGAGGAAAGGTCAGATAGTACAGGTAGCTTATCACGTGTGCTTAACTCTGGAAGGCAGGAGTTCCAACAGTTTCTACAGCAAGATCAGGGAGCAGTAAGGGGGTTGAAGCACACAAAGAAAAAAAACCCAGCTTGAGGTACCTGAACACTACAAAAGCCAGGTTAACATAGGTGTCAGGAAAAAGGCTAAGGCATGGCTACAAAGGAGTCAGACCCTAGGAACATTTAGGACACTAGCTTTCAGAACAGGAAGTAATGCTAATAGCAAGTGGCTGTCTCGCTGCAGGAGGACACTGAAGGCAGTGCAGTCTGACTACAGAAACGTCACTGGCATTTGGACAAAATGCAGGTTTAAAAAGCAAAGAGTCACGAAAAATAAAGTAACAGCATTAGCTTTCATCTTACCTGGTGTTGACACAAGCTGGCATACAATGGTTGTCAAGTTAGTATGATTAAAGCGATGATTCAGTGACGATAGGTTGATTCACACACCTAAGAATGCACAAAAAAGTAAGCATTAGCAGTGAATACATAGGGGATAAGGAGGGCATTCTGTCACATCAAAGAGACGGAAGGCTGAGAGGTAGAAGCAGCTCCATTCTGTTTTTAGGACACGGGCAAACAGCTATGCTTCAGGGGCAGGCATTACCCGCAAAAGTGCAGTATATATCAAACCCAAATCTGACAAGTTACTACAAACCAAAGAATATTCAAAACTACCCTCGCACATTCCATTTAAAAATCTCAAGTATAAGAACAGATCAGTTTCAAGCACAGCAGAGTGTTACTGAAAATGTCTTTCAGCAGCACTCAAGCTTTGCTAATTTATTTTTTTCAACGGGTCAGAAACATCTAAGAAGTTACCTGAAATACAGTTTACAACTGCATCAAGTCCAGCCAGATACACATGGCTACAAATAAAAATCTAGTGATCACACACCCTTCATATTTCCCAAACAAGCATAGGAGAAAGGAAATTTATTTATATGGTGCCAAAAAACCCACGGGTGTGTTTCATTGTTTCTTATCCCCCACGCACACCTTTTTTATTCAGCATTAATATTAAAAATGCCAAGACTTAAAAAGAAAAGATGGTTATTGATAAGGTAAGCTTCTCTACTTCGGAAGGCACAGCAACCAGCTGAGAACTGAGTAAACTTTGGCCATCCAAAAGTGAAAGTAAAAACTGAGCAGCTAAAAGGCACTTTTGTTTAGCTTGCTTAAAGCTCTCCTTTGTTGTAAAACATTTCATTGTCACATTTAAATATCAGCTTTTGAGTCCCAGAAGGGCACACCAGGAACAGCCTTCAGATGGAGGTTCTCGCAGCTAACGCAATGAAGAGCAGACCTAGCAAACTCCTGCGTGTCTCATTCAACTTCGATAACCACACAACCCCTGATCATAGAACCCCGCTCTCCCCGTACCCACGAAGCGGTTTTTAACAGATCTCCGTAGTGGACTCATCTGGCTTTACAGTCCCAGCTCACAAAGCCAGAGCAAAGCCCGCGACAAGTCTCCAGTCTATTTTTGTGGCACGTCACAGAACCAGTCTGCAGCGTTTCAGGATCACACAGCGCTTCGCAATAATGCTTTTGTTTTATGAAAGACGTACCACTAGATCTTCCTAAGGGGAGAACAGGAGCCTCCCCCTCCTCGAGCAAGCAGCATGCCCTTTTTACACTTTCAAAAGGAGCGAGGGGCCCTTGGAGAGGAGCCGGGTTTAAAGCTTTCAGGATGAGCCCACACATGGCCGCCGGGTCACCGGCGTCATACGCGGCAGCAGATGGAAAAGTGAAGCTTTCATACCCTCTGAGCAATGCTCTGCAGTTCTGACACTTCTCTGGAAAAGCAGAGATGTCAATCACCCTTCCAGGCTGGCGTCGCGGTGCAGAAGGGATTCTCCTCGGGCAGCGTACCAATACCAAAGGATAACCTACACAGGCTATTTTGGGGGCAGCTTCTGTCTCAGCTTTCAAGCATAATGAAACCCCACACAGCAGAGAGTGACAATTACTAAGTCTTCTTCACTGCACATCAGCTATTTCGCTCATTAGAACGCAACACATGCCCAGCACGAATCTTTACCTTCTCCCCACCCCCACCTCTTATTTAATGTTTTAATTAACATTAGAGCATCTTACTAAGTCTAACAAATAAAATGGCTTGTGAGAGTGACTGGCACAGATGGCCTCCAATACCCAAAGGGGATTGCGGCACATCCCACAACGTAATTGTATTGGTGCGGGCTGCTTCAATATCTACCTCTTAAAGACTTTCCAGAAGTTATCTACCAAGAAAGAAAAATCCAAACATCTTGAATAGGTCAGACAATCAAGCATTTCACTGATCTATGTTTAAAACTACACATCCAAACTACAGCTCCTTTCAAAGCAAGCTCCCTTTAACAGCTACTACTGAAAAACAAATTCCAAGTTTAGCTATTGAAAGATCTGTTTTCATATAGCGTAAGAACATCACTCTCAAGCTCACTCACAGAAATCAGGGTGGAGGGTGTTGGGTTTGAGGGTGTTTTGTTGTTGCTGCTTTGTTTTTTTTTTTTAGTAAGACCATTTAACAGGATTTCCCTCCAAACACTTCTGCTCACGTAAGAGTCGTGCAGAACGAGATCCAATACTCCAACATAACTTTATCTTCATTCCCAAACAAGATGCAAACTTGGTTTGGATCAGAGATTCTTTCAATTCCCACTCATTTTATTACAGAACCCCATTAAACCAATGCAGGCAAAAAAACCAAACAGGAACAGCAGCAAACCACAGCAACATTTAATTACAAACCAAGAGGAAAATGAGTTGAGGGAAAACGTAAACAGCTCCAAAGTTTTCAGAATGGTTTTGGAGCTTTTCAAGTGTAAGCTAAGGAAGCTACAGAGACAGAGTATTGAAACTGGTGTACTTCTGAGCACAAGGTTAAAATGGTGCACACTTCAGCCTAGCAAAGTTCAAGCATCTACAAGGAAATCGTTCCTATGGCAAAGCGAGCTTACACTGCTAGACTGAAAGCCATTCTAGCCTATAACATAAATAGGATGCAGTGTTTCCTTCTCCACACAAGTGCTTCCAGAAGCCCGTTTCCCTGTACCCTGCCCTACCAGCTCCAAAAACTGTACTTTATCATGCCTTCAAGGTTACTGCTGCAGAGGCGATGATCAGCCTCTTCCACTTAATGCTCGCTTATACCAGGAAGCAAATTCACTGCTGGGTGGGCTGGTTGCCAGGATAGCAGCTCCCCTCGGGGAATCCCCAGTAACAGGAGACACATCGACCCTTTGCGCTGTGGAGAGGGTTTTCATTGCACACTCTGCTTTTGGAGCCTGCCCGCCATTCAACACACAGGCAGAGAAAGCCAGAAGCTGGGGGACAACTGAAGGCAGTGGGAAAGAGGTAGGAGTTTTATCTCTCTAACTTCTCCTCCTGCAGCTCTTCAACAGGGTGAGCTTCCTCAATAAACTGTCTTGAATTATCACACACAAATACCAGTTTATAATAAATAAGCAAGCAAACAACAGGCCAGGCTTCCACTGGTCTCTTATTAGCATCACTAAGCTGAGTCTGAAAATACCCTGACTGCAGACTGCCTCACGAAGCAAGCCGTGTGAGAGCACTAAGCTTCCAGCGAGAGAGCACTAGCTGCCCACTACTCAGAACAAACAGCATACGAATGGCAGGTGAAAAATACTTCCTGCTACATACAAAAGCCCACTTCCTGAAAGTTATAGGAAGCATTTCCACTGGTTAAACTTAAAATCAATTTTTCCAGCTGCTCAAATGAGCCTGCTGGCAAAGAAAATACTGTCTGCATAACTACAGAACAGCAAAGCCGGATGAATTGCACAGAAGGACTTGCAAAGACAGAGTGCTTCATCGAAGTCATCTACCTGTCCCTAACAACTACTCCTGTGTTGGGGGTTAAACTGTTACATCCGAGGTAATTCCATTTGTACCCAGAAGAGCTGCATAACTGAGATTAAACACATGTGACGGCATTTCTTAAGACATGACACGTCATGACGGCTGGATCAACATAATTACAGACTACTGTATTCCTGGCAAGAGAAATCCACTGTAACCAATACCACATTATGAGCAAACATCTCTGCTACGTACGGGTTAAGTTTTCCCTTTTCCTGTTCTAGGAAATGCCTTCGTGTTTCTATTTACATACTCCTAAAGCAGAATTCAATCCCTGCTGCCTCTCCAACCCCTCCAGCCTCAGGCAAGCGGGCCCAGCCCTGCCGGTGAAAGATCGCCTCTGCCCCAGCTAAGCCTGATCAGCTGGGATCAGCTGGTTATAGTGGCTGACAAGTGGCTCAGAGGGCAGGGGAGCTTCAGGGAGCCCTTGTACCAGGCTGAGTGCAGGGCAGGACGCGGGCTGGGAAACCCTGCCGCAAGACTTCCAAGCTACTGACCTCTCATGCAGGTATCGGCAGGCAACGGGCTTCTCTGGGAGGATCTCGGGTTAGCGAGGAGAGGCGCTGCTTTCAAAAGGGAAAAAATAAAAAAGACGGCAGCGGCCTGACACAGACTCTGGGTGCAGCATCAAACCTTCCCGGTCTGACAGAGGCCAGCAGCTCACCCGTTTTCTCAGGAAAGCGGAACAAGAGATGTATTTGGGCAGTACAGCAGTAGGTGGCTGTGGCATGAGCAAGTACGCTGATAAAAAGCAGAAGTGATGCAACAGGAACAGCCGCAGACACAGAAACCCAAGTCTGTAGCTAAGAGATTGCACAGCTGAGGTTAAGACCACTGCAGGCTGCTCTGAGAGCTGAAACAATTCTCCAGGCAGGAATAAAATAGCTGCAAACAACCACGATCACAGGACAGAATTAATCCCATCAAAATCACCACGCTACAGGCAGGACACACATTTAGTGACTTAAGCAACCATTGCTCGCTGGCTCCCCAGGCAGCTCACGAGCTCAATCAGCCATTTCGGTCCACCTTCACATGCTGCACTAAATATAAACTCTGCTGATAACCGCCTGGAAACCGTTTCGGCAGAGACATGGCGCACTTGAACAACTCAAGGACGCTGGGCCCTCCTCAAAGACCACAGGTGGTCAATTTGCATGACAAGCAGAGAGAAGGTGACAGAACTCAAGTCTCCCCTACAGTAACACTGTACTTGGGGAATTTCAGCCCCCAGATCAGTACTTTCCCAGATCCTGACCTCACTGAAGCAACTGCGTGTTAAAAACCCCCTTTAAAGCAGGAACAGGAGGGCAGCTGGGTTTCGACTTGTCTAAGGGGAGGGTATGGCTCCCTTGTCACGTGCTGCTCTGCTCTACACGCAATGCCCAGAAAGTGATAACAAATCATCGTGAATCTCAGAAGCTAGAGTTCGGTGAGGTTTCAGGTACATTTCCTTCATCCCAGTGGCCCCTTAAAGACACATACCTTCCTGCTTTTGGACGGTACTCTCTTCTCTAGTGAGCCATAAAACACTCACTTATGTAACAGGACAAGCCGATTTAAGAGGTCAGATAAAACTCCAAACAAGAAAAAAAGAAGTTATTTCCTTCTCCAAGTTTTGCTTACAGAATCACTTCCAGAAACAACATACAAGTTATAAAAATTCAGAAGTGTGAATTTTTATTCAGAACTGGCCACCAGATCACAATCCTGGAAAGAATTATTCTCTCTGCATAGAAATATACCCCCCCATAAAAAGAGCGTGGCACGAAAAGAAAAGGAGGCAGACTTGCAAAGAGATTTATGACAGATACCTGAAGAGGAGGCGGCGGGTGAAATCAACGATAAACTGCAGACACAAAAGCACTGATCCTCAGAGCACTGGCATTTAATATGCAAATTCTCTCTCTCTCTCTGCTTAAGCGTTTTGCCTCCCTTTGATGTATACAGACAAGTTCTAACTAGAGATGCAGACTGGGGAGAGTCCCCGTTCCCCACTATCTCAGGTAGTTTTTTAATAAGCAACAGTTAAGTTGCTGAAAATAACTGTATCACTTCTGTTTCTGCTGTTCAGAGAGGGAAAGAAGGAAAAACCCAACGAGAAGTGTAAAAATTGTTATTAATAAAGGAGAGAGGCGATGTCTTCCCATCTTTGACGCAGGATGCAAGCAGCAAGCTGGTGCCTGATATCTATAGCGCAGCCTAGGAGAAGAGAAAGACAAGCTGAACAGCCAACAGGACAGTAAAGATACTCTGGAAGAGATCCAGATGTCTTCAGCTTAGTCCTACCGCATGAAAAATTAAAGAGGTTAAAACCTCTTCTTAAGAACTTTTCTTCCCATTGTTCTGACCACGACTCTCCTGAACGAGCTGCATTGCTCCAGAAACCTCAGGAATTACGGTGACAATAGACTCCTGCCAAGAGAAACACCATTACATAATAGCCTTTATGGGAACACGCACAAAAAGCCACTAGGAAACACAACCAGACAAGTGCAAAATCCGCTCTGCCCATCGGCTCGCTTTAGCTCCCGACCCTTCCAAAGGCGGCTTCGGGATGTTTTCAATGTAAATTTTGACTTCTCGCCTCCTTCCACGCAACAAAATCCGCGTTGCTGTAACTACGCTGAGATCAAGTCCGTTCCCAACAATAACCTCAGCCCCTGGAGAATAAGCCCACTTGAAACTACTGTATTTGGGTTAATCTGTTTAAAAGAACACTATGAAGATGAAAAAACGCGTCACTATTTGCGTTAATTAAATATATTAGAAATGAGAACTATCTACTAGGGCTTTTTTTTTTTTTTTCTTCACCTTTTCTCAATTTTAGGGATACTTACAACAGTTCTCAGAAGCCCAGCGTGGCTATTACCGAGTTCCAGGGGGATTTAGGATAGCTCTGGTACGCACACGCTCAGCCTGAGCGCCGCACGCGTGTCAAGGCAGCTGCTGGGGAAGCTCTAGGCACTGTCAAGGCACCATAAAGGAGAAAGCAGAGGCGAAGCCCTAACGAACACAAAGTTTCTCACGTCAAACCATCCGCAGGAGTGCCCTCGCCTCACACACCGCTTCTCCTCTCTCTCTCCACGCGCCCATAAGCTCTACCAAAGGGCAAACGGAGGAGAGCAGTGCCTGCTCCTCGGCCGTTACCCTCGGGGCTTTAAATCCCAGCGGGTCACCTCCCGCCGGGGAGGATCCACAAGCCTAAGCGTTCACTGGAACCACCGCACACCTCCGGAAACCCAACTCCGCTGTCGCCACCGACCACACGCCGCTGCGACCCGGAGGCAGCCGCAGGTACCACAGGTGACATCACGTAACAGACGGGGCTGGACAGCCCAGCGCCCACCGCCCGGGCAGGGACGGGGCTCCCGCCGCAGCCGCCCTCCCCCCACCCCACCGGGAAAGCACACGCCGTCCCGCGGACACGCGCGCAGGGGCCGGCCGGCGGCCCGGCGGGTCTCCCCCCTTCCCTCCCGGGGGAAGCGCCGCCGAGCCCTTCCGCCTGCCCCCGCCGCCGAGCCCTCCGCTGACACGCACGCTCTCCCCCGCTCACCGGCGGCAGGCCCGGCTCCCGGCCCCACCGGAGCCAGGCCGCTGCCCCCGCCCCCTCAGCGGGCTGCACGCCCACCCCCCACCCGCACACACCCCTTCCCCCGCGGCGGCTCACCGGGCGGCTCGCGGGCGGGCGGAGGGGCGGCGGGGCGGCGGTGCCCGCAGCGGTGGGGCTGAAGGTCGGCGGCCGCGCGCCCCGGCCGCCCCGGCGTCTCGCCCGCCCAACGCCCCGGCCGCCGCCGCCACCGCCCGCCAGGCTCCGCCCCGTCCCGCGTGCCCTAGCCAGCGGCGCGCGGGGCGGGGCGGGCTTTAAAGGGGCCGCGCGGCGGCCGCCGGTGGCGCGACTCGGCCGCTGGGGAGCGCTGCGGTGCGTCGCCTGTGCCCGGCCGCTGCAGCCGCGGGTGGGACGGCGGGCGGGGCCGTGCGGGGCAGTGCCGTGCTGCTGCACGGACACGTGGCGCTCGCTGTCGGCCCAGCGCCCGGGAATAGAGGCTGTGAGGAGCCGGAGGCCTGTCCGACCTGCTGCTGCTCTTCTGCCGGAGCAGGAAGGGCTCAGGCAGCAGCAGGGCAGACCGCTGCTGCAGCACCCAAGTCTTCGGTGTGGCTGCGGATCACGCCAGGACTTGGTCACGGGGGGAGGCTCTGCCGCTGGCATGTCGCTGAGAACAGAGCACAGCAGTGGCGCAGAAGCTGTGCACAGCCCCCCAGAGCAGCTGTGATTCTGCCAGCAGACGTCCCTCTGCCAGCCCGTTCCTTGCCCTGTCCCCTCGCCCCCCGCTCACCTGCTGGCAGCCCACCCGGCTCCCTCCCAGGCCGACCCTGCCGGTGGCAGGCCGGGGCAAGCACAAGCCCCAGCTGGCTGCGTCCCGCTGCGCAGCACCAGCCGAGACGGGTTGTTGGGAAGGTCCACGGCTGAGCCATTGCTGGAGGTGATGGGAGCCTGCAGGTGGAGGGGTGTGCTGGTTGGTTGGGATGGAGTTCTTTTCCTCACAGTAGCTAGTATGAGGCCATGTTTTGGATTCGTGAGGAGAAGAATGTTAATAACGCACTGATGTTTTCAGTTGTTGCCAAGCAATGTTTATATTCAGTCAAGGACTTTCTCAGTTTCTCAAACTGCACCTGTGTTCCCAGCTTCTTCTCTGCAAGAAGAGAAGCGCAATATCCTGTTTCCAGCATCAGCCAACAGCCGATGCTTCAGAGGAAGTAAACGCCACCAACTGCCCCCAAAGCAGGTACTGCCCTCTTCACAGCCCAGTGCCTGTGACCTGCTCGTTCCAACCTTTTCGGGCTCCAGGTTCTGAACAGAGAGGTGAAATATTTTCCCTTAAGTACATATGTGTCAATAAAGGAAGATCGGGAGCTGCCACCACCAGAATGCCTCTCCCCCAGGCCAAAAAACCACTTTTCTCTCCAGGAAACTGGGAGGGGACACAGTCAGGACAGCTGACCCAAACTGACCAAAAGCATATTTTATTCCACACAGCATCATGCGTAGTGTATATGTTGGAGTGAGTGGGCTGGGGACTTCTCTCCCTCGTTCTGGGTCTGGCTGTCAGGCTCAGGCTCTTGCTGCTCAGGGACTGGCTGGGCATCAGGTGGGAAGTGGTGGGCTATTGTATCATTCTTTTTCTTTTCCATTATTTTCATTACATAATAGTAGTGGTGGTGGTGGTGGTAGTATTATTTTCGTTACATATTATTAGTAGGAATATTAATATTGTTAGCATTATTAGTATCCCTGTTTTATTTAATTTATTTTCAACTATTACATTGTTTTTATCTCAACCCACGAGTTTTCTTGTCTTTTCCTTCAATTCTCCTCCCCATCCCACTGGGGTGCTTAGTTGCTGGCTGGGGTTAAACCATAACAAGGGGGAAAGTTCTCCATCTTCCTGCCACCTCCTCTCTCTTCATCTGCTATTTACACCTCTCCCAAGACTTCTGTATCCACCTGTGCACACAGGGAATCAAGAAGAAAGAAAAGCAAAAAAGAGATCCTCTTCCTTGAATTAACACTTACCTTCTATAGAACTGCTACATTATTCATATTTTGCTATGGAGACTGAGCTCTTCTCCCTCATATAGTGGGAAGTGTATGTGGCTTTACTGGAAAGGTGGAGGGAAGTTTACTTTTCCTATTTTTCTGCAACAGGACAGTGATCATTCTTAGCAAAAAGCCCATAATAGGCTATAGAAATGTCTTGCTGTCACTTGATCGGATGTAAGAGATGAATACGGTACATGACAAAACATTCCCTATAAATGCCCTCCTTGTAAGCACTTCAAAACCAAAAAGCAGGAAAAAAACTACATGGTCATCCGGAAAACATGCCTGAAGGCAGGAAGGAAGAGAGTGGGAGCTAGAGCTGCACGCAAACCTGACGATTCACACAGCTGCTCTTTTTGTGCAATCCTGGGTGCGAGCCAGCATTTTCACTCTGTCCCTTCCACCTTCACATTTTGCTCTGGATTGATCCATCAGTGCAGCTCTCCTGGACCTGGAGGCAAAGTTCAGAAACCCACACACCTCTGAAAGAACAGAGCTGTGAGGAGGCTGCCACGCTGCTCCCTCTGCTCAGTGTTAACGCACCCGAAAAGGTGCAGCTCCTGGTAAATCCTCACTAAAATGGCCACTTACTGGAGGCTGGTTGTCATTTTCAGGTTCAATTAGTTAATGTTTTTAAACATTTAGAGGTACCTTTCCATTTCTATGCTATACTTCGTTTCCTTAATTCATACATATTCCTCGTTATAACTGTATCAAATCATAATAAAAAACTCTACGCTCTTCCTTTGGAGCCTTAGATGAACTAACGGGTCTGTGCTTGGTTTTTTGTTTATTGTGGAACCACAGAAATCAGCATCTACATCTTATATGTCCAAAGAATCTCACGGACATTACCTAATGCCTTTTACATCGGGTTTGCCACACTGCATCAGTCCACCAATCTGTCTAATCCAATATCCTGTTTCCAGCATCAGCCAAAAGCCGATGCTTCAGAGGAAGTAAACACCACCAACTGCCCCCGAAGCAGGTACTTCCCTCTTCACAGCCCAGTGCCTGTGACCTGCTCATTCCATTCTTTTCGGGCTCCAGGTTCTGCAGGGAGGTGAAATATTTTCCCTTTATTACATATGTGTCAATAAAGGAAGATCGGGAGCTGCCACACCAGAGTGCCTCTCCCCCAGCTGAACAGCTTACCCTCTCCACCCAGGTATTTTGTCACAATTTCCCTGATATTCAAAGGCTTTCAGGTTGCTTGGAAAGAAATAATGCATTGAAACATTTCATTTTGGGTTAGCAGAAATTTGAAAGCATGAAAGCTGCCAAACTTCAGCGGAAGGTCAAAGCATACATATTTTGTGCAGCTCCATGTGATTAAACAATTAATTTTTTATCCAGTGGTTATGGATGTTGCTTTTATTCCACAGAAGGAGTATTACTATCACATGAGTTCTAGCCCATCGATATGCTCCTTCCTGGCACAGAACCACTAGGCTCTGGTCAGGCTGTGACTCGCTGGCAGGGGGCTGGGGGAAGAGGGTGGCCCAACATGGGCGCAGTGGGGCACCCCAAACTGTGTTTCGCCCCGGTCCCCTTGGCAAACCCATGGCAGTGGGATGGTGGGGGAGGCCGAGCAGCTCATGCCCTGGGGAGAAGCCCCGTTTTACAGCAATACAAAGCATCTGTCGTATTGCAGCGGATGCACACTGTTCTGCGTGCCTCAGTAGTCCCCCCACAGGGACAGCTGCTGCCCTCGAGATCCAGACCTGCCGCTGGATTATTCAGATAAAAGAAACATCTTTTTAACACCAGCCATAAAATTTGTATCCTCTTCTTCAAAACGCTGAAAGCCCTTCACATCCTTGTGATAACAAATGGTACCTTTCACCCTTATGCACACACCTGCCCATCCCTTCCATCCCATGATGGACTTCACAGGTTATCAGTATCTGCCCAGGCACCACATATCTAACATGACCCCAATTTCAAGTTAATTTCCCTTCTGAGAGAGAAGTCACAGATAAAATATGATTCCTGATGGTGGTGCTCAGCTGGAAAAGGTCTCATGACAGTCTAAGCACAATCAGAGGAGAAAAAGTAGCCTAAGAGATAACTTTACCTCAGGCTGTGATACAACCCATCCTTGCTCATGCGTCCCTGGTTACCATCCTGTGTGACGTCCTCCTCCCCAGCGCGATGTGCTCCTGCAGATACGGAGGGAGTGGTGTACCTGCTCCATGCCATTTCCTCTCTCCTCCACAGAGCTGCCCAGCCAGCAACCCAAAATACTGACACAGCTGAAGCTCAAAGTACAAGCGGGCACAGAGACCCTTCTGTGCTGGGTTGGCCCTGGCTGGAGGCCAGGTGCCCACCAAAGCTGCTCTGTCACTGCCCTCCTCAGCTGGGCGGGGGGAGACAATATAACATGAGGCTCCTGGGCTGAGACAAGGACAGGGAGGGATCACTCACCAGTTACCGTCACAGGCAAAACAGACTCGACTTGGGGAAGAAAAATCAGTTTGTTACCAATCAAATCAGAGTGGAAGAAAACTAAAACTATATCTTAAAAACACCTTCCCCCTACCCCTCCCTTCTTCCTGGGCTCAGCTCTGCTCCCCATTTCTCTACCTCCTCCCCTCCAGCAGTGCAGGGGGATGGGGAATGGGGGTTGTGGTCAGTCCATCACAGTTGTCTCTGCTGCTCCTTCCTCCTCAGGGGGAGGGATCCTCATACTCTGCCCCTGCTCCAGCGTGGGGTCCCTCCCACAGGAGACAGTCCTCCACCAACTCCTCCAATGTGAGTCCTTCCCACGGATTGCAGTTTTTCACCAACTGCTCCAGCGTGGGTCCCTCCCACGGGGTGCCGTCCTTCAGGAGCAGCCTGCTCCAGTGTGGGTCCACCATGGGGTCACAAGCCCTGCCAGCAAACCTGCTTCAGTCTGGGCTCCTCTCTCCATGGGGCCAGAGCTCCTGCCCGGAGCCTGCTCCTGTGTGGGCTTCCCACAAGGTCAGAGCCTCTTTCCGGCATTCCCCTGCTCTGGTGTGGGGTCCTCCCCGGGCTGCAGGGGCGTCTCTGCTCCCCTGCGACCCTCCATGGCTGCAGGGGCACAGCCTGCCCTCTCACCACGGGCTGCCCTGTGCTCCTGCTCCTCCTTCTCCACTGACCTGTTCCTTTCACACATTCTCACTCCTCTCTCCAGCTGCAGTCGCTGTTGTGCAGGTTTTTTTTCCCCTTCTCAAATATGTTATCCCAGAGGCGCTACCACTGTCACTGATGGGCTTGGCCTTGGCCAACATCGGGTCCATCTTGGAGCCGGCTGGCATTGGCTGTGTCGGACATGGGGGAGGCTTCCAGCACCTGCTCACAGAAGCCACCCCTGTAGCCGCCCTGATACCAAAACCTTGCCATGCAAACCCAATGCAGCCCCACAGGGCTCCCTCAAAAACCTTTTCTCCTTATTGAGACAGCTCCAAACTTCTTACTACTAGGACGCAGGAGTACTACTCATCTTTGGCTGTTTCCATCAATCCCCCATGTCCAGATTCCAGAAGGAAACCAGGTAGCTGGCATCCCACCAGAGATGCCTTTTGTTTCTCGGAGCTGGCAGCATGCCAGGCATGATTCTAGCAACCAGCATCTCCCACTTGGGCATACATGACTGTCAGACACACTCTTGCTCCTGTGCCTTCTTGCTGGTAACACCTATGTGACCTATTCGCTGGCATCTTGAAGTAGGATTTGTGCAGAGGTAAATCAGTTTTTAAGTGCTCCTGAAATCTTCATAGCCCATTAGCCTCCTGCATGGTTTACCTCTCCTGTTTTGCTTTCTTTTCTCCCATTCCCTCCTGCACACATTTCCTGTTCTGCCAACACCATTACACTTTCAGGATCATACACTGGAACCCACGCACATTTTTCATGTTTAGCAGGGCATTACTCATTTATTAATATTCAGAGTTAGATGTAAATAGAAAAACTCATCTCCAAAAGGCTACTGAAGCAACACGGGAAAAACAACAGTAAACCAGAAAACTCAGCTCACCATCCACCTTCCTACCTTGCTGAAGCACTCCAGGAGCAGAGGGGATGATGCTGAGCCCCTCGTCTCCAAATCCCTTTAGCCCTCTCTCTGTGCAGTTCATAACCTGCTCATACAAGGCAGATGAGGCTAAACCAGGCTACGAGCAGCATCCCTGCCATGACATTTCCCTTCCCGGACTAACGCCAGTACTGACTGCCCTGGGATAATTTCCCTTTCAGTGCCCTGAAATGTGTGAAGTGGGCAGTTGTGGAGCAGCCGCTGGGGCTCTCGCACCATCGTGGGAGCCAGAAGACCCAGCTCGCAGCCTGGGAGCTTACAGGGATTTGGGGCTTGAAGCTGCACACCATTTGTTCTGTACATATAGGCCTGTACCAAAGGAGTTCAGGAAAAAAAAATCATCTCCTGGAAACTACCCAGAGCTTTCCTCTCCGAGGGAAACAAACGAGGCCTTAATTAATTTTCTTTCAAATACAGCAAATTGACTTCTGCTCCAGTTGTGCTAGATTCAAGCCACACAGCACAATGGTATTAATTCTACTTCACTTAAGGGCTAAATGTTCAGGGCAAGGAAAAGGGAGTCTCCTGTAGCTCTTGCTCCTGTTGAAGTCAACAACTAAACCACCCTGGTTTTCCCAGGAGCGGCTTCTTCAGAGCCTGAATTTCTGGAGTTGGCTGTGACATGCCTCTGGTTTAGCACAGCAAAATGCAGGAGACCTTGAAGGCACAGGCTGAGCAAGTGGCCTGGTCCCTTGCATATCTTTAAAGATCTGCCACATCCTGCCTCAAATTTTATTTTACAGGCTCAAAGATCAAAGTTCTCTTAGTGTCCTGTCCTAAGGCTAGCTTACTGGTTCGCTGAGCATCCTAACTAGCTCCACTGTCTCAAACTTCATTTAATCTTTCTTAATACCAAAGTCCTGCCTGCAGGATTTCCTAACACCGGAGTAACAGGCAGCATTCTGCAGAGGGTCCCCTCAGTACCTAGCAAACCAGTGATGTACTCCCTCATCTCTACCAGAGACACTTTGCCCAGTAAGCCACCACATTGGCCGCCTTAGCATTTGCTTCACATGGGTGGCTCAGAGCCACCCTGCAGTTGGCACCTAATCCTTGAAGTGCACCCAAATCCCAGGAGGATTTGCCTGGGCACAGCGCGGCAGTACGGCAGCCATCCTGCATGGTGGTGTTCTACAGTGCCATGGACCTGTACCAGCTTGTCCAGCACCATCTCATGAATCCCATCCCTACGCTGTGCTAAAAAGCCTGAGAGATGGAAGAAAATAAGATACAACAAATCCCAAATTTCTGACAGTGGAACTGTTGGTGTAAGCAGAGAAACTGCAGAATCTGACTTACATCATATATATATGAAACACCAATTCAACAAACCTGTTATGGGAAAATAACCTCTCTGCCCCCCTTAGTAACTGTTCAATGATACAGCCACTGTATCATTGCCTATGTGCTACAACTGAGGGGCAGGGACCCCCTCTTGCTTGTCTGAGGGATTCTGTTTCAAAGAGGCTGAAGGACAGGATCTCCTTCACTGTAAAACTCTGTGATTAATTTAAATTACCTTCCAACCATCTTAAGATCCTCCTGCTGCCAAATTTATCTAATATATTTAATATACGGCTTCATTATCACATTGGCTATGCACCGCTTAGAGAAGGTGCTATTATTCGTCTTCACAGATGGAAGAGGGAGGCCCAGATCCCCAGAGATACCCAGTCATAGCATTTATTTAGGTAAAAAAGTGACAAAGCAAAGAAGTGAACCTGTTCCTGTCTAACACCCATTGCCCTCAACCCTTCTTTCTTTCCAGCGGGAACTTCACGTTCCAGGCTCTCCTCTGAAAAGCAGCCCGACTTACTCCCTTCATTGCCAATTTTGAAAATTAAATTAAGAAAGTAGGCATCTCTTGACTTATCTTCAAAACGAAGGGTAGCTGTAAAAATCTTTCTATTACACACTAAGCTTTTATTAAGGGACATTTGTTAACTTCTTGGATTCCCATCTGCTCCTTCCACACGATGTTGCATTGTTTGGCTACGTATAGTGACTGTACACTTCCAGGAAACAGTAAATCTTAATTTTCTTTCCTTTCTATGAAAACACAGCCCTTTTCAAGTTGAAAAGCTGCAAATTAAAACTACTGTCTGCTGACTTTAATATTTTCTGAGGCAACATCTGGCACAAAAACCGATTGCAAATATGATCAGAGTTGGGAAGATTTCCTTCCAACATTCTTCTAGCTGGCTTTATTCCCAGGTATCAGCCCAATAGAAAATTCTATTTGGCACTGTCTCCAGTTGCAGTCTCTCACTCTTTAGCTAGAACGGTTTCCCTACCCAGAGAGATTTTGATGACACAGGATGCAGATGATGGGACCTGAACTGCACTGGAACTGGTATGGCCTCCAGGGTCCAGGATGGATGCTCACTGATGCCTAAGGAACTGGGAATCCCAGCTCTTGCTGTAGATGAATAATAGAGTTTATCCCCTCCGAAATCTAAACATGCAGATATAGATATAATTTTGATGAATTTAAATGTAATCCTATCATTATCAGTGGTAGGCTTCAGCTGCAGACATTCGCCTGTAATTAAGCAGAATTATTCATAAGGGGGCTGGCTGTAGTCAAGGCAGACTCGGTAGCTCAGGTTATTGTTAAACAGTGCTAAAACAGCAGGCAGGGGCAGCTCAGACCTGGGAGACCACACCGCTGGCCTAGTATGGGATGAGTGATGCGACTCTGCCTGTGTGTGGTCGTTGTGCCTCCACCAGTGTGGTATTTGTCCGTCGGTCCTGCATTCGGGAGGCAGATATCATGCGCTTAAACCTTCTTTGTCTTTCTCCTCAGGCCGCCATGTGCATCAGTGCAGGCTGAGCGCAAAGCCCCCGCATACTTCCTTCACACCCTGTACACATGGCTATACAGGTAGGAAGCGAGGAAGGGTCCAGCTCCCAACCCCTGACCCCTCTCCCATGCTCCCTGCTGCACTTCACTCCCAGATGAGAGCAGAAGCAAACAGCGAATCTCTTCCTTCTGTCTATGAGTTCCTTGGCACAGTACCATCAGGCAAAGGCAAGTGCAATCTAGGAATTTAAAAGCAGCTCATATTTAGACCAGAACATTAGATGTTATTCCCTGAAAAACGTGTTTTGGTGTGGCTTCTGACAGGGAAAGAAGAAGTGATATGAAATTTTTGCAGGTGTCCTAAAAATAACTAATAAAATCCATGCCATGGTCAAGGTAAAAATCATACGGGAAGAGAAATAATCTCTTACTATTCAGCTAATAAACATTCAGATTAATTAAAACTAAAATAATTTAAATTCTCCAGTCTTAATCTAACAGTTTATTCTCTTTGATTACACTTTGCATTTTACTACCCCTGAAGAGCATCACCAGCAATGCCGTATTTCCCACTGTTCTCCAACAGCTTCACGTTGCGATTTCCAGGCTGTGCTAGAATAAATAGCGCAGCTTGGGAACAGAAGCGGCATGCAAGACTGATCATTTGCTCAAAACCAACAGTTCTCTCAAGTAAATGAATGGAATGTAATTCCGTTTCAGCTTCAGCTTGAAAATGTAACCAGAGTTAGCATGTAATCTTCCCGTTGAGTTTACACTCAGTAGCATCTGCGTATTAGAGATGATACTGGGTCAGTGCTTACTACTAATCTTCATCATGATGGGGTAACGGTTGGGGTCCCAATATGGGATCAGAACCCCCTTGTGCTAGGTGCAATACACAGCTACCATCAATAGCAACTAAAATCTACTCTCACATCTATACTTGTTTCCATGGAAATATGCAGTGACAGGGTTTTCTCCTCATTTTCGAAATTTTCTCTGCCAGCCTACCATATGTTTTTCAGACAGCCCTAGTAACGGCATGGGTTTTACCCAAATACAAAGACTACCGCAGGTGTGCCAAACCTGCACAAAGCCAAGTAGAGAGCTATTCAGCGTGACCCCAAGGAGCAGCAACACTGCTGCCAGTCCTTAATACAGGGAGCACCAGCTGTCTGCAGATCCATTCAGCCAGGGACCAACGAAACCTTTTCGTTCCTGAGGACCAAGTGTTCTTGGTGAGACACCAAACAGCACACACCATAGTGTCACCCAGCAAGATGAACGCTAGTAACAACTCACCATCAGCACAGTTCACATGCTGGCCTTAGATTCCGGCTTTAAAGGAGTGAAGGATGTAGTATGTATAGTGCAAGTCTGTCCCCAGTGGCTGCCAAACATTTTCTTCCTGACGGTTGCCCTTTGCATTGCCCCTTGCCATATGTCACCATCTCCAGCTACCCCCTCACGCCCTGTCTCTTCTCTGCTTCCCTGTTCTGCGCATCTGCCCCAGCCAGAAGCCCAGTTTCCCTCGGGACTCGTGAAACGGCCGAGGACCAGACACAGATGACAACATTAAGCAGAGCCTCTGGGCTCCCAGCACTGGGGATGGTGCCTCGGCTTTTAGCAGTTATTTTGAAGTTGCTTGGGGTGCTGCCTGCTGACTGCACTGGAAAAACCTGGCAGGGGGCTGCAGAACAGTGCCTACGACCCAGGGGAGCAGGGAGGCTTTGCCGGCATCTCCTGGGCAGGCAGTTTGTGGCAGCAGCAGGAGGAAAGCAAACTCCCATCCTGCTGCAAAGGAAGGGAAAGGCAGGCCATGCCAGGGCTGTGGGCAGAGGAGAAGCAGAGGCAAAAGCAAAAGGCAAAGCACAGGAATGGATAAAGGCAGCCAACACGAAAACCTCTCAGAGGACTTTGGCTCAGGTTGTTACACCGATGTTGTGGCATGCTGGGTTTCAGTCCTTGGCTACCAGGCAAGCCTAGCATCTGAAGTGTCACGGGACTTTATGTTCAGCATTGGCTCAGAGCGGGCTGCAAAATCACTCAGGTGGAGGGGCTGCAGGACTCTAAGCAAGGGATTATGGCATGTGGCGAGGGCCTGTTCACAAGGAAGGGACGAAGGATATCACGGGGATGGGGATCGGTAAAACCTTAGACTCAGCGACTCACTGAAGTTTCAAACTACTTCTTAAGCCATCCAGCTGACAGAGGAAGGCTGTGCTGGAGAGGCTGTGGCGTGTCTGGGAGGGGTGCAGGAGCTACCTCTGAGCAGGGAAGGGACACGCTCGGGAAAGCACTGGGTTCCTGTGCTCCATCGGCAGCTAGAAAGAGAAGGACCCTGTGTCTGGGAGACACCTGTAACCTGAAAACTGTGTCAGAGGGCTCCTTACTCTCCTCTCCCCAAGGCTGTCACCTTGCCTCTATCTCCAGCGCTCAGGAAGGAGCAGGAATATTCTGGTGCAAATCCAGGAGAAGCCTAAAAAGGAGCGAGTAGGCTGAGAGCTCCAGTAGCTACACAACAGCTAGGTCAGGGTCCTCCCAGTAACGGCGTAAACACCACCCGAGAAAGTTGAAATTGCAAACTAGATGGAGACAGGATTCAAACTGGAAAACAAAAGCTATTTAGCAAGGAGGAATATTAGTTCACCAACTAACGTTCCCCATGGCATACATCAGGGGCAACAGTTCTGGAGAGTCAAACTGCATTCAGCAACCCTTAGGAGAGCTGGCAAATTAGAGAAGGGGACATGAGAAGATGCGAGACAGGAGGAAGGCAATGCACAGGCACCAGGACTGTGCACGCAGCTATCCTGTGCCAGGCAGCATGGAGGTAAGTGCTAGACTGGAGCCCCCTGCACAGTTCAGGCCAGTGGCTGCTGGGAGAGCCTGACACACCAGGAAGAAGTCAGAAGAAAGGCGAAAGCTCGTTGTGCAACTACAGGAGATGATTGATTTGCAATGACAGTATGTTTTCCTTAGCTTCCAGGGGATATGGAAACAGTTTACAAACATTCGTAAGGCGTAAACCCAAGTAGGAGGGAGAGCAAGTGGCTTACTAGAGAAGATAAAATGAAGAGAGGAAAAACTGAAGCTGAAAGTAACGTAACATTTTACCAAGGAGCTCTAGTAGGTTGTGAAATAGCTTGCACAAGGGGAGTAGGGAAAAACCCAGGTACAGGCAGCTTTAAAGCTGGATGGGAAGAAAGTAATTAATACATGTGCAATGAAGAGCATACAGAAGAATTTGTTGAAGTGACACAAATATTTCCACCCCCACAATCTGTAGTCCCAATTTTCCATTGCCCTGCAACTCTTGCTATCATTAACAGCAATGCAAAGAAGGAAAACGTTTATTAAAGCAGGAGCGTAACTTTATAGTACTGCTCTGCCTGAGTGCATAGATTTCTAGATATTTCCAACAAGCAGAGAATTAGGATTTATAATTGTGTGGGGGAAAATGACTCACTAGCTGTGATCCTCTTCAACTCCTCCAGAGATCTCCTCCTGCCCCATCCCAAATCAACTTAGTCTGGATGTAGTAGGGGTATGACTCCATGTTTGGAGAGCGTCTTTAGTATCTCCTAAAGTCCTATCAGCTGCTTCTAAAATCTCCCGGCAAATCCCCTTCCAATTGCATTTGGGTGACTACTGATGGGACTCCTAAAGATCCACAAGGAAACCTGAAAGATCAAGGCCCAAATACAGCCCCACTGGAGGCTAAAACAGCAACCTGTCAAAAGCCCCAAGAAGCCCACGCCTTACCTGGCATATACACTTACCGGCTTCATATTTTCCAGGAGCAGGGAACACAGCCATGGCTTGACAGCTACGGTGCTGCAGCTAGTATTAATGGTTAGCCCCTTCAGCCAGTGAGCTGGATTCTTCAGACAGCAGAGAGCTGTTCCCTGGCCTGAGGGTTTTTCACGTAACTAATTAGTGAGCTTTATAACCATCCCCTGCAGACTCTGATGATGAAGATGATGAATGAATGAGATCAGATTAGTCAGCATGGTTTATTGGTGGAGTTTGCCCACTCGCTGTGGATGCATCATTACAGTGTGCATTCATCAGCACGGGGGTGAGCACAATTCAAAGTCTTTGCCTGTACAATATGAAACCACAACCAACCTGCAGCTCTTCAGCTTTCTCCCAAGGTCTCCCTAGGCCTTTCTTGGGTCCTTCTGTTGCTCTGTATTCTTGTCCTGGGTCATCCTAGAAGTCCTTTGGTGAGTGCCATGTCCTTCCTTATTAAAGCAAAGCAGATTAAGCTGTGCCTGTTGAGGTTAAACGAGAAATTGCTGAAGAGCACTGAAGTCCTAACACAGTGGCGAATGGTGCATTTGCTGCTACTGTCCTCTGCGTGACAAAATCAGAGTTGCTCCACTGTGTGGCACAGAAGCTCTGCAGCTCCACAGTCAGCAACGATCCCCTTTTTGCTGAACAGTATTTTCAGAGCAAGGCATTCCTCAACCCCACTGTGGCTGCTGAGCCCAGGATTCTGGTAGAAAGAGAGGATCTGTCAAAGTAACTGCAGCCGGCATGTTCAAAGTGGGTACCCGAAAAGGTATTAAAAAGGGCAACATTACCCTAGTTGCCCCCCTGTCAGTCCTGACACAGCCCTGCAGCAAGCAATAGCTTGCATTAGCACTAAAAGGAATAGGATTTCATAGCTGGAAACTGCTTTGAACTGAAATTTGAGAGCTGTGCCTTTCCTTTCCAGCTCTGGCACAAATTCCCTAGGTGGCTCAAGGCAGGCACCTTCATCTCCCTATGGCTCAGTTTGCCATTTGTAAAACTGGGTTAGCATCCCCTCCTCCTTCCTACCCCCCTTTTGTCCTTGTTTATGTTACCTGTAAATAGAGAATGGGCATGTTTGTGTGTCGGCACAGTGCAAAACAGGGAGCACGACCCTGGAAGTGCCGCTCATAAGGGGAAGGATGCGTGCCTGGAGGGGCGAGTGCCGGGGGGGATGCGCGCACGGAGGGGCAGGTGCACGGGATGCAGGACGCCGGGATGGAGGGATGCGCGCACGGGTGGAGGATGCCTGCAGGGAAGGACACACGGCCCGGCCCCTCACGGTGGGGGGGGACAGGGGGCGGCACCCCCGCCCGGCAGCAGCGCTGCCCCCGGCCCGGCTCGGCTCCGCCGCGGGGCTGCGGGGCGGGTTCCCCCCGCGACCGCCTCCGCCCGCCCGCCCCCCGCGCGGGGCCTGCAGCGGGCAGCGCGGGGCTCCGCAGCCTGCGGGCGGCCGCCGTGCCCGCCGCCGCCGCCGTGCCCGCCGCCCCGGAGGTGGGGGCGCCGCACGGGGCTATGGAGGAGCCGCCGCCGCCGCCCGCCTGATCCCCGCGGCTGCCGGCACCGAGACAAAGCGCGGGGCTGCCCGCCGCGCCCGCCCGGTGAGTGCTGCGGAGGGGGGCCGGGGCGGGCGTGAGGGCTCGGTCCTGCGCCGTGGGGGGAGGTCTCGGTCCCGCATCCAGCCCTGCCCGACACCCCCGTGCATCCTCATCCTCATTCACAGCCCGGACACTCGCCTCCGCGGCGCAAACGCCCCCACCCCCGCCCCCCAAAGCACCCCCGTCCGCCGCTCTGCCAAGCCCGGTGCACCGCAGGCATCCTCGTTCACAGCCCGAACACCCGCACCCCGAACACCCCCACCCCTGGCCCAGGCACACGCCGTGCACCCCCAGCACCCCCCATTCATAGCCAAACACGCCTGCGCCCGCAGCGCAAACATGCCGCAGGGACTCTGAACGCACATCACCCCAAACGCCCCCATCACCCCAAACGCCCCCACGCACCCTCAAGACTCCCTCAGCATCCCCAATCCCGTGCCCGAGCACACGCTCCCGACACCCCCACTGACGGCCCAGACACGTATCCCCGCCCCAGGCACCCCCCCGCCCCCGAACACCCCACGCAACCTGCCCCCCTCCCTCTGCAAACGCACCCCAGCCGCACCCCCCGGTGCAGACCCCGCCGCCGCTCTGCAGCTCCTCCCGCCCTGTCCTGGCGCCTTCCCGGGGAGACAAACGGGGTCCGCGCCCGGCCCCCCGCTCCGCTCACCTGCCTCCGCTCTCTTCCCTCGCAGGCCGAGCCATGGTGGAGCCGCCGGCCGAGCCTCCCCCGCAGCCCTGCCCGGGTGCGCCCGGGGGGGCGGCGGCGGCGGCGGGGGGAGAGCCGTCCCGTCCCGGGGAGCAGTCGCCGCTGCTGCACCTGGACCTGTACAACTTCGACTGCGCGGCGGCGGAGGGCAGCCGGTACGTGCTGACCAGCCCGCGGTCGCTGGAGGCCTGCGCCCGTTGCGCCGTGCGGCCGGTGGAGCTGCTGCCGCGGGCGCTGGGGGAGCTGCTGCGGGAGGCCCCCGGGCGCTCCATGCGGGTGGCCGCCGGCCTCTACGAGGCCTACGAACGGGAGCGCCGCCGCAAGCTACAGCAGTGCCGGGAGGAGCGGGAGAGGATTATCCGGGAGGAGAAGAGGCGGATCCTGGCCCCCCTGGGCAGCCTGCCGCCCTCGCCCGCTGCCCGCCTCGCCCCCAGGGCCGCCGCAGGCGGGCCCCGGCCCCATGGCGGGGCAAAGGCCGGGGCGTCTGGGGGTGCCAAGGCCAAGAGCCATTCCCTGGACTCGCTGCAGAAGCGCCGTGAGGGCAGCTGGGGCAAAACCTCCTCCGAGTCTGGGGCCTCGTCCTCCTACAGTGGGGAGAGCCTGCGGGAGCGCGGGGGCAAGGTGGGCGGCCGGGGCCGGGGGGCAGCCGCCGCCGTCGCCAGCGGCTCCATGCTGGGGCGCAGCTTCAGCCTGGGCGACCTCAGCCACTCTCCGCAGACTGCCCAGAGAGTGGAGAGGATCGTCAGGGAGGTGAAACGGAGGAAGGGGCTCTCGGGGGTGCCCGAGAGGGACAAGAAGATCGCGGCGCTGATGATCGCCAAGCACCAGGAGGCCAGCCTCCTCCGGGAGCAGCGGCAGGCGGCCCACCTGCAGTGGGACAGTCAGCGGCGCCTGGCCGAGCAGCGGAAGGAGCAGGAGGACAAGGAGAAGCAGAGGGCCCTGCTGCAGGGCCAGCGGATGTGGGAGAGCCAGGTGGAGAAGCGGCGAGGGAGGCTGAGCCAGGAGCAGGAGGAGGCCGCCTCGCTGAAGCAGAGGCAGCGCCTGGTGTGTGAGGAGAGGTGGCGGGAGCAAGCGGAGAAGCAGGAGCGGCTGCGGAGGGAGAGGCTGGAGAGGGCCGTCCAGGAGGACAAACAGAAAAAGCTCCATCAAGAGCACAACCTGAAGGCGAAGGAGGAGGGCAAGAGGGAGCACCGGGAGCGAGAGGAGCAGCTCCTGCAGGAGAAGCTGTCCACGGCTGCACAGAAGAGGCTGAAGAAGGAGGTGCAGCTGCAGAAGGAGAAGAAACTGCTCAACCAAGCAGAGAAGCTGAAGCATGAGGCCTTGCTCAAGGAACTGGCCAAGCAAGAGGCAGAAGAGAAGGAAATGTTGAAGGCCTCTCTGGAGATGAGTTTGACCAAGGCTCAGGAGAACTATGAACAGCTGGTGGAGAAGAGGAACCAGGAGCTGAGGGAGAAGGCTAAGCGAGAGGACATGCAGATCCAGAGAGCCAAACTGACAGCAGAGAAGAAGGAAAGAGAGCAGAAGGAGCACTTGGAGGCCCTAGCTAGGGAGACAGAGAGAAAGCTTCAGCACGCTGCCCAGGTGGCTGAAGAGGTTGTCCAAGAAAAAGCCCGCAAGGTGGTCTTGAGCCGTCTGGAGAAGGAGAAGGTGCAGAAGATGAACAAGCAAAAGGTGGAACAGTATGAGGACTTACGGCGCAGGGAGATCCTCCTGTCTATAGAGAGGAAACTGGAGAGGAGTGAGCAGATCTTCAAGGAGAAGAAGACTGTCTTGGAAAATGCCAGGTCTGTCGCTCGGGCCTCCTTTCACGTCCGGGAAAAGGTACGGGAGGAGACAAACATGCGCACCTTTGACAAGATGGCCTTGGAAGCAGAACTGCATGCACACCTGAACAAGAAATGAAAGATCTTGTCATGGATGAGTGGGGATACATTGCTGGTTGTCCATCATAATGCATCAGAACGCTCCTCCGCATTAGCATTTAAAACCCAACAACAACCACCCAAATTTCTTCTTGTGGGGGTGCAGGGTACCGCACAAATACGTGGCAGCTATTTCACATACTTTTTAAAACATGCTTTTGTTCTGGGCATGATTTAAGGACTGACATCAGTCATCTTTACAGAGGGGAAGCGAGATTTTGTATTCTCCACCCCAGAAGCACATGTATTTTCTCAGAGAGGGCTGCAAAAGAGGTCTGCTTGAAGCCCGTGAGTTACCAATTGACTGTCTACACCGGAGCTGACTGCAGCCGTGCTCCTCAGTTGGAAATGCAGACACAGAGACTACGACGGGGAACCAAAACCAGCCCAGCTGATCCTGGTTTGAGTGACAGGCAACTTGGTTTAAGTTGGAGTACTGCATTTTCAAAGCTGCTGCACTCTCGCGCTGAAGGGGAGGAGGGCCGGAGTGGAGAACGCCGTATGGCCCCCAGCGCCCCTCGCCTGTTGCTGGTGCCGAGGAGGAGAAAGCACAGATCAAGACTTCGTAACGCTATGTAAGTTGACTTTATGATCGGAGCTGGGCCGACTCTGTTACAAGCGCTCACAAACACGATTTCACTTTTGCTGTTTGCAGCTGCTGCCCCTCCCAGGTGTCCTCACCCCTGCCTCTCCTTTCCAAGTCTGTCTCCTAAACATTTGTACAATTTATTCTTTTCTTTCAGTGGCATGGGGGAGAAAGATAGAAGTTTGTGGGCAATCCACAAACCGGTAGGCACCCATGCAACCCGCTTGTGCATTAAGATATGAAAATGAATGAAACTGGGGCAGCTGGCCTTTGTGGCAAACCTGCGGATCCATTTGTAAATGGAGATCTGCAAACGTACTGCATGGCAAAATCGCCGCCCTCGGGAATTCTCAAAGCCTGAGGATGCCCTCAGCAACCTTATCCAATTTGGCCTGCCGTGAGCAGGAGATGGACCGGGTGTCCTCCAGAGGTCCTCTCCAACCTAGCGGTTCTAGGAGTTGCTTACAATGAGGTGGTCACCCAGCTCTTATCGTCGTCTACTGAGCAGGGCAGCGTTTGTCTGTCCGCTGGTGCTAACAGTCGTATTCTTACATAGGGCACAAGAAAGAGTAGTTGCACAAAATAAGGTACGTTACAGATTCTCTTAGATGAGGATCATGGCTTTTTTTATAACTAATTCCATGCTGTTTAGAGGGAACAGAGTCCTCCTGCCGTTTAATGCACTGGAAATGTGAGAAGCTTACCTACGCCCCGTGCACGGCATTCAAGTAAGACAGTGTTCTGCTCCAGGTTTCCACATTGATTTCCTGCTGGGTTCCAGTTATGAGCACAAATCCAAACCAGGCGTTCTGCTGTGTTTTTCTGGCTCTGGGCAGCGCCAGCTCTCTGTTCCACCATCCTTGATGTCACGCTGAGTTGCTGTGGTGATGGCATCGGACCTGAAACGCGGGGGAGAAGCTGCAAGAACAGCCAGGATCATGTTTTCCTTGCAGGTGTCTCTGACACATAACACGGGAAGAAAACAAAACGGAAGAAGGCTGATGTACGCCATAGGCATGCAGTCCTGCATACATAGATTGCTTACCAGAGTTTCCTAGGAGGTGACAGCAAGGTAAAAAAACTCTTTAAGGAAGGTGTTAAGTGAAGAGCAACAACAACAGTAGGCCAAGCACACGCTGCTGCCCTGCACGGCTGGAGACATTATAAAAGCAGTGTTGAAAATGAAGCAAGTAGGGACTTTCTTTGATTTTGATGGAATTTGTTCTTTGAATCACAGTACAACTGGTGCTGTTGAGGGCGGACAGCGTGAAAGTAGGAATTGGGGCACCTGAGCGACGTTTGCTCCGTCAGTCATTGGCTCGCTGTGTAATGCCAGGCAAGTCCTCAGGGGCCGGGCTTGCTCCTATTGATATAAACGGAAGCAGATTCAGGCTCTTGGGATTGCTGGGACTCGCAGCAAATAGTAACACTCAGCGAAAGGCTTCAGAGACTTTGGGCAAATGATGCTAACAAAGCACAAAGTACTATTTTATTATTTATTTGTTTGTTTGTTTGAGTGGTTATTAAAGTAAAACATACCCGTTGGTGAGAATTAGTAACTGACACCAAAACCTAAACATGCTGTGGGAAGGGCAGCTGTGTTACTGTTTCCAGCTAGGAGTCTGTCCCCTCACCCTCGTCCTCAAAACAGCAGTCAGTTTGAAGTGAAACCAATCCTGCTGTAACAACAGACAAGGTCCTTGATGAAAAAACAATCGTCTTCATGTGTGGTTTTTACCACAGTGGTCCATGTGTGCCCTTGTAGCTGCCAAGTCCTAGAAAAGGGATGCCCAGTGGCCCAAATCCAGCCTGCATGAAACTTCTTTCTCTCCCTGGCAGTGCTGGAGTTGGGATAAAACCTGCAGTGACTCCAGCACAGCCAACATTTCCTATTGTTTGCAGCCTTCAGGGCTGCAGAGAAAGCCCGCCAGCATGGCTGGGAAGGCTTTTGCTCCCTGCTTCATCACGCTGTGGTTGAAGTTCACTGCTTGATCCATTTAGCAGAGGGCGAATGGGGAAGAGCTGGAAAGAAGGCAAAACGTGGTGGGCGAATGAGCAGCAACAGTCTCTAGCTGGAACAGCGGATTTTCCCTGAAGGGAAATCTGCAATCTACCTGAGGGCTTTGTCCAAACCTCCGTCTGACAGGGCTTTTCCAGTGTAGACTGAGAACGTTTTGCAGCCCAGGAGAGATGTCTTGGCCACTGACTGTAATTACACCTGGGGGCCATCTCCTGCTGCTGACTGACTTCTAGGGGCTACAGCTGATCTAGTCAAAACACAGCTACATGGTTGTAATTGGATTGGCAAACTACTATTCCTGTACCGTGCAGTGTGCAGCTCAAGTTTTGAATGTGCAAACTAAGGAAAAAAAATATTTTTCTTTTCCAAAAGACATTAATCTGTGTATGGATGTTTTTTATTTCTGTAGCGGTTCCAGTCCAAAGGCTGTGAGAGTCAATGGTGTTTATGTGTTGTTTAAAACTGCAGCACGGAAAATGAAGTCAGCAAGTTGGGTGGAGGCATAAGAGGTATTTCTTGGGTCTACTTACGCTTCTGTTTATTTGAAAGGGAATGTTATGGCAATATTTCTGTGGAAACAGAAATTAAACCCTGGGACACATGTAAAGAGTACGGCCCTTCTAGGTGAGGCTTATTTGGTGGTTTTGATAACCAGCTGCAGGTCAGGGAGAACTAAAAACCACAGCAAGCAACACGCTACCTGACTGCTTAGAGGTACATCACAGCTTATGTAGAGCACAGGAGCAGCTGATAGCGTTTGGTCAGGTCCTGCAGAAAGGTAACTCACCTTGGTCCTCCTCTGGGATTAGAAAACACAATTTAGGTGATTATTCTATTATAATCATAAGGTTATAACACTTTGCATCTAGGCCATTTCTGTGCGTGCCCAGAACGACCACTGGACCGTGAAATACCTGCACTTTAACAGCAACAGCAACAAAAGGACAATTACCAGGAAACTTCCATGACTGATACCACGTTAGATCTGGCTAGCATCAAATTCCCAGGTTCCACTTCTTAAACACTTGAAGTCTAGCTCCAGGTTTTGAAATCTGGATCCAAATGCCATTAAATGTTCAAACCTGAAGCTGAACAATTGACATGTGGACACATCTCTAGCGCCACTTAAAAACCACTGCGCTGCTTACTACTGCCCGTTGACCAGGCCTGCTGCTAGAAGTTGGTTTGCTAGAAACCACCCCAAATGTTTACAGTGTTTCTCAAGATGAGATATTGAAACATTAGGGAGAAAGATTCCAATATAATTTAAATGTACTAAAAATATTTAGAGGACCAAGTCCTGGGACTCGTTTTCAGGTAAGACTCCCATCATTACGCACTGATGTTTTGCATAATGAAACAACATAATCAATCACACAGTATTGGAATAAGACAAGTCATTTCAGAGGCCCCAGAACCGTGCAGCCTGGTTTCCTTGGGCAGGCACCCTGTGATTCTCACTTCAGTGAAAACAAGGTTGCAGAATGAGTTCATCTTGTATTAGACATCAGAGAACTCACATGGGAGAGAAACACTGACCAAACAGCGTTTTCTTTTGCCTGAACTCTGATTGAATTTTTCACACATTTTGGGTGTTCACAGACTACCTTGTCTAGTAACAGCGTCTGGGCTAAAGCTGGAGCCCTTCGGTGCCAGTGAGAGTGCCAACAGTCTCTTCTGCATGCTGCCTCTTCGCACAAAATTCCTCACTAAAGCACAATCTCTGTCAAGGTTAAATTTGGCAGACACGTTCAAAAGCTATTAGGAGGAGCAGCTGCACCACCACTAGTTAATATTTTAGAAGGTGTTTTTTAACCCAGTTTATCAGAAAGTCTTTCACCACATAGATAAAAGAGATGTGAGGATTCGATTTCTCACCTTGGTTGCCTACTCGGTTTCTTTTACGATGCTTACGGGGCTGCAGGCTCATTCTGTGCTAAAATCTCTCCTGATGCCAGGGGAATTCTGTTCACTAAACAAACGCTGAATATGCAGTCCACATAGGTCTGAGAGGAGACTTAGTTTGGCATGCATAACTTTACTCAGTCAAGCCTGGACGGGGAGATGGGGAAACAGAATTTGCAATACGAAGTCCATCAACCTCTAATTTTCCAGAAGTTCTGCTAAGAACAGCCCCAGAGCCACCTCTGCTAGCTGTTGTCAGGGAAGTGGCTTCTTCAGGGAGGTGACATCTTTCAGGCTGATCACATCCTACAGTGGCATGTAGGATGAGGATGGCTTCTAATTGCTATCAGTTGTTTCACCAAACAAGATCTTCCTCTGGTGGTGAAGACAAAAATGTAGTAGTTGTTAGAATGTCATTTTGCAAGTTTTGCGTTGGGCTTTTTTTTCCCTGTATCTTTTGTTTTTCTTTGTAAAGCAGATGCAGGGAGAGATAAGGACGAGACACAGAAGCAGTTAGATGTAGCGCACTACGGGTGGTGACTGCGGCTCTCTCCGCACACAGTCCTGCTTTGCAGACCTGGGGGAGTGCTGTTTAGTAGTGCAGCCACCACATGCTGGAGAGCAGAGGTGCTCTGGGAGGCATTTGCCTGTTGGCAGATCACACAGGCTCCCTTCAGAGCATGCAAGTTTAAGCTCGTTTAATGCTTTGCTGAGTCAAGGTCCTAGGGAATTAAGTTGGTTAGAATCAGACTTGGCTGTCATAGCTGTAAAAGAAGGCTGTCCCAGGCAAAGAAGTAGAAGATGCTGGCTTAGCCCATTCCCTCTAGAAGTGAGCCCCATGACATTCACTTTGCGGAGCAGTGCAGGCATGTTCTAACGTGAGCCGATGGAGCCCTAATACAACTCCTCGTGGAAGTGCAGCCCCACAAGCCATTGGCAAGCAAGTAGCACCCACTGGAAAGAGCCAGCACTGAGGCACAGTAGGAAAATCATAATGATTCTGCTTCTGGGCAGGAGGCAGCTCTGCCCTTCTTTTTGGTGAAATGTTGCTAGATGATGTCTTGAAGAGAAAACACTGGGAAGAGGTAAAAATGCAAACCTCTTTGGTACAAGATAGCTGGAAAAACAGTCTCCATTTATGCAGAGCAAGCAGCACGCTGGGGGATGCCAGTGTTCAGAGCCTTCATAATGCTATATGCCCCACATCCCCCGTGCCTCAGCGCTAGGGCATAAAAAATTCAGGTCTAGGTCTGACTTCTTTGTCCTTAGCCCATTCTTTGAGCACGGCTCTTTGCTGTGAAACACGACCTCGTTATTGTAAGATCCTAGTCTGAAAGGACCCAAATCATTCTCTGGCAACTTTGCACTCATCTACATCCCTGCCATTCAGCAAGCAATCCCCCGCATTACAGAACCACTCTGGCAGTAAGAAATACCCTGTATTACAAAACCAAACTGCCAGTGCTATTTTGTTCTTACGTGCTTTACACAGCTCCCTCCATATAATCTCGGGACCCGGCTGTGAGGTAAACTAGTTATTGCCCCCAGCCTAAGTACGGGAAAACTGAAGCAGAAAGAACTGATGTGACTTGCCCTGGGCCATGTTGGCCTGCGTGATCTAGCTGGAGCTGTCACTCAGTCCTCCCTGTTCCCCAGGCAGCCCTCTAATTAACCGCTCCTGGTTGCAAGGGAAGGATATCCCTGTACCCTTCGCTGTGCAGCTCCTCTGGCTCCTGCTTTGCAGCTGGTGCTTCACGGGGCATGAAGGTTTTAAGGTGCCAGCCTCCACTTACAGGCATCGCTCCCAAACCGTGAAGTACTTGAAGGGTATTTAAAATTTCTCTTTAGGCTTTCAAATAGCGGCCCTGAAGGTGAGTGGCACAGATAGATAAGGCTGCGCTGGGAGCCCAGGGCAGAGGCAGGGCAGGAGGAAGGCACGTTGGCAGAAATGGGCAGGAGCTACTGTTGGAAATGTTAAATGAAAGCGCAAGCACCGGCTGAGAATCCTTATACCATCCTGGCTGGCTGGAATCGTTTATACGTATGACAGCATACAGCAACACTTTCTTTCAGCACATTGAAGTTACAGCGCTCAGTTCATCCCATTAGTTCCCTCCCTAGAGCCAGCAGTTACTCCAGGAATGAATACAGCCTAGATATATTAACCTTTTCATTATTTACGTAAATCACAATGCCCTGGGATATGTTATGCTTCCAAGAGCCTGGTGGAAATTTCCCGGTACCCGGGCAACGGGAGGGTCACATATCAGTTGGTATTTTTAGGCACGGCGACAAGTTTGTCAATACCCCGTGTCGCAGGCTGTGTTCCTGGGTGTTTGCAGAGCAACGTCTGCTTAAACAGCACAGCGCAGCCGGGGGGAAGAGCTTCGTGGTATTTTGCTAGCCGGAGTTAAACCGTGACAAGCTGGCACAGAGGCACCTTGTCAGACAGCAAGCTAAACAGCGGGGAGTAAGGGATTTGGCTCTGTCTGTCAGATGCTACTGGGAATGTTTTGGTTTGTAAGAAGGTGATGGGATAATTTCTTCTGGTTTTTAACCACCTCCAATGTAATCTGTGCTATTTTTGACAATTATTTTAATGATTTATAAGAGCTGAGAAAATAAATGAGGAAGGGATCTCAAAACACAAATGTGTAGGTAAAGCAGCAAGACATTTTTCTTTCCCTCCTGAAAAAAGCCTGGAGCATTATGCCAGCAGTTGAGACTTTAAGTGCCAAATTGCATGCGTTTTGTTAGACGCTAGGAGGGGGCCAACGCTGTTCACAAGCTTTGCTACCTCTGCACCTGCCTGAACAAGACAGTCTTCACGTTTATCACCCAGTAACAGCTGTTTCCTCAGACTTGAAGGAAAAGGTGAGATCAAAGAAACACCAGGTGAGATCCATGAGCAGAAAGGCAGTATTTTCCCTGTACGTAGCCACCCTGGGTGGACTCAGCCCACGCCTGACGTGAAGCCACGCAGAGGAGCGACACTTTGCTCTCATCAGGGGGGTTTCTGCAGCCCTCACCCAGGCACTAAACGGTGCCTCTGCACCATTTTCTTCTCCCACCAGGTTCAAGTTGTCCTTATTTCCTGGCCAGTTTGGCTCTGAGGCTTCTGCTTCCATTGCTTACACCTGCAGCTTGGTGCCTGGGGAGCCGGCCACAGGGTGCAGCCAAGGCTCCACTCGTCTGCAGAGGCCTCAAGGCAACTAATCTGCCCTGCTCTTCCTTAAACTGAGGCATGCCTGTGCATGAACAACCGCAAGAACTGCCTGAATCCAAGCTTGGGGCCTTTGGGTGGTGTAAAACACCTACCGGAGAACTAGGATGTTGGGGCGTAGCAAAGGGATGCTACTGTTTGATTTTTAAATAGCAGCACCACTATTTTGCTCTCCTTACACTGCTCTCCCAGACGGTGTAACGTGAACGGGGCGAGCACTAGCAGCACCAGAAGAAGTGATGAGGTGTTGGCCCTCTGTGCTTAGACCAGTGCTTGGCACGGGACGTGGTGCCCCTTCTTGCATGAGAGGGAAGTTTTCCTTTTTGCAGCCATCGCTGCCTGTGCTTTGGGGTGGGGTTGGCAGCCTAAGATAGGTCCACGCCATCACCGCTGCGATGACTGCCGGGGAGGCATGGATATAACAAAACTGGTGTTAAACAGACTAGCTCAGTCACCACTAGCAGTTTAACAGTGCAGAGCCTGGGAGCGGGCCAGTATGCTCCACCTTCTCCTTACAGGCTTTTCAACCCATCCTGAGTTCTACTGGTAAATCCATAATTAGCATATATAGGCCTGCATGACCTGTCACGACAGGACTCTTGACATATCGTAAGAGCTCTGAGTCACGACATTGATTTTTCTGTTGGCGCGCTGGAGGAAGTAACGCCAGGGAGGATTGTTTCAGCAAACCAGAGCTGACCTGCCCGCTGTCAGATGTTGGGCAGGTGGGCAGGCCAAGGGATCCTTCAGGGCTTTATGCAACCCTAGTTAGGGCACCTGCCATCTTAGGTTTGCTGTGGATACACTCCATACCCCTTTGCGTGGTCGCTGTCACTCCCACTCGCATCTCTTGGCTGCTGCGAGTCCTAGGGTTTTCCAAGCAGAAGACACTCTGTCCTGTAACAGGAGTTTTCTGTGATTCCTACGGCATTTCAATGAACCTGCGCGTGACTCTTTGCACAGTCAGGTTTTTCAGTGCATTTTATACACGGTTCCATCAAAAAAATTGTGGAAGCGGAGATGCCTGACCGCAGTGATGTTCACACCCAGAGCTACACTGTCCTAAGTGTCTCTGGTCAGACTACACCGTGCTACTCGATAGATTCCTTGCAGCTCCCGCAGACTCTGGGAACCTGCAGATCCCTCCCTGCAAAGACGCCGTACTGTAATGCAGAGGCCACATGATTCAGTCACAGCCTGCGAGTCCCAAAACGCACAGAAAACGTGCTGTAATGCGGCTACCAGGGGAATTTCTGCAGTCTCCTGGAATCCACGGGAGGCCCTTCCCCTAACCGTGATGGCAGCGCTCCGTAAACTCGCTTGCTGAACGGAACCCGCTGCCCTAGCAATACTGCCTGAATCCTCTCCATGACAACACACCGCAGTGTCCTCAGGTTCAGGGACGCATCCTGCAAGCAGGCAAGGCTGGCCAGGGAGCCAGCGTATGAGGTGCATAGGGTGTACCATTAGCATAAGTCTTTTCAGGGGGGCAGGGGGGAATTGCAAAGGGACAAAACGTCCCCACAGAGGAAAGGAAAAAATTGCTGCACGTGAAAGAGAAGAAAGAAATGGCAAAATGGGAGATGTAAATAACCTTCAAATCACGGGAGACATGGTTTATAGGTCTCACACAACAGAAACGTGAATGGCACATTTCGGATACCCTCAGGGAATGAATAATGGTGGAAGGTACTTACAGACACAGGTTAGAAAGGAGAGTTCATTTCCAAAAAGGGTTGGGAGTGGCTGGAAAGCTGAGTGAGGGGGGACATGTAGACAAGCGGCTCTAGACATCTCCAACGGTGATGTCTCTTGCACCACTACAGCGAAGAAACGTGTCCTGAATGCGTGGTGGGAGCATGGAGGGAAAAGGGAAACAAGCACCACGGAGCTGCCCAGGATAAGTGCGTGGAGGAGTTAAACAAGTGGACAGCATAATGAAAACAGGACTGGGACCCTACATGACAGTCCTGATGAATTTTGAATGTTTTGAAGGCCTTCTTCCTGTTGAAGGCTCCTCCCTTACAGTGGCAACGTCTGGAACACCCCAGCCCAGTGGCTTCCTCCACCCCAGGCTTACGTGAGCGCTGCCTCAAGGGGGCTGGCAGGCAGCACCCCGTGGCGTTAGGAGGGAGCCTGAACTAACCCACCACCCTTGGGCTCCGGGGCAGCAGCCAAGGGTGCCCGGGGGGCTCCAGCGAAGCAGAGGGTGATGAGGAGCGTTTCTCTTAGTGTTTGAATGCGAGCTGGCACTGCAAGGATTTTAGCGTGTGTCAGTGCTAGGATCAGGAGATTGAGCTGCAGGAGAGGGGTCCAGCTCAGGAGCACAGGAGGAAGAACATTTCTGTTGAAGCTTGCTTTAATTCTGCTTTTTCATTTTCTTTTTTTTTTTTTCCCTTAAAGACCAAATTTAATGTCGAACTGCCAGGGGTTGGTGGAGGCCCACAACACACCCATAGCCCAGTTCTCCTTAGGAAAGCAGAGAACTGGCTGGCAGTTTCACACACAGGCCAGATCCATGAACGACTTTACCTGTAAGCAACCGTTTTGATTCAGTCACCAGACCACAGGGCTGGGTTCATGTCCAGAAAGGTCAGTTGTCCAAAGGCGAGCACGTGATAACTGCTAGCACATTCCTATGTCCAAACAGGGGTGACGCCACAGCCAAAGGAAACCTGAGGCTGGGGCTGTTTCCAAGGAGGGCATGGGCTTTCTCAAAAGTTAAAAACAGATTAAAAGGGGAATCATAATCCTCAAATATGCAGTGACAGCATGGGAAGAGAGGCTTGCTCAAAAAATAGGTCTCTCTCAAGAAAGATACTGTCTCAGCGCTGGCAGGCTGGATGCAGGCCCATGTCCCCGTCTCCTCTTCTGGCAGGGGCAAGAGGCAGTCTCTCAGCAGGAAGCGTGGACAGACGGCCAGCTGGGAGGATGAAACTTCCTAGTCAGACCTTGTCAGTCAAACCTCTCACTCTGAAATCACTTGCAGGCAGGGCCCTAAATATCACTGGGGGAACTGGGCTTCATCCCTCAATGACAGGCCCTGAAACCTGGCCATGTGTCCACACTGATGCACTTGCTTGGGCATTAAGTCAGGCTTGTGGGGCTTTCCAGCATGCCAGCCGGATGCTTCACAGCCACATCCCAGCCACAACTTTGAAGCAGCAGAAAAGGCTGTATCTCATCCAGCTTAAGTCAGCAGGATTAGTTGGTTACTCAGGAGTCCCTTCCTCCATTGACAGAATGAAGGAAAAATAATTATAAACCTTCTTTTTATATATGCCAGCCAGCAGACAGGATCAATACGCACAGAGACTCCCTGATTTCTGACATGCCTAAGCCCTCAGACAACTGTGTGGTTTTGCACCATATGGCTCTATCACTTGATAAAATAATGCCCTAGATATGCTGGTTGTTTTCCAGTCTGCCACCAAATTAACTTAGGAGGATGGGCACATACAGCCACCGTTTCCCACTGTTGCCACCATTTCTGAGATCTCCAGACCTATCACAAGCTGCTGTAATTTTGCAGCCCCTCCTGCCCTTCCCCCTCCCCTGGACCAGCTACCAAAGGGATTAAACATCGTGTGTTATCTACTGCAGTGGCTTAATCATGAAGCAAAGCACTCATCCCCTGACCGCAAGGTCAAGGAATTATCTTCCTGACGGATAACACAGCCAGGGCTTGGAACAGAATGAGGAGCTGAACTGCCATTGCAAGCCCACAGGCCACGGCTTTGTTGATGTTTCTGGGAGAGTAACACCACTGAGATGCTATGAAAGTGCAGGAAGACTTTTTCCACCTGCCCTGAGGTGCCTCTTGGTGGCAGGGGAAGACAGACACAGGAAAAATGGCGTTTGGCTTTGTGCACGCATGCCCCGCTCCCATAAACCACCTCCTACACCAAACGTGTCCCTCTGAGAGCGAAAGGTTTTGCTGGTTGGATATATTTGGCACTGTGTACTAAAGACAAAACATCACGCAGGAAGAGCTTTTAATAGACTGTGGAGAACTAACTGAGCACTAAGTCCAGGCCAGGAAAGAATTGACCTCGGGGGAAACACATATATCCAGAAATACGGTTTCAGAGGGCACAGGTCCTATGCTTCAGCGGAAGGTGGGAAGTCCTGTTCCCACATAAGCCAGCCTGGCAGGGCAGAGCTTTGGGGCCTGCCCCACAGCTCACTGCACACAGGGGCAGCCCCACTGGGCTGCGAGAGGGCAACCAAAAGCATCTGTGATACAGCTCTTCATTTAAGATTTAAATACAAAGAATCCAGATCTGCTGCCATCAGAAAAGAGCAAAAACTCCTGATGCAGAGAGCTACGGAACCAGGTTCATACTAGGGACTAACACAGGGCATCAACCCCCGCGGCTTTGCTGTGAGCACCTGGGGACCTGCTGTGCTCATCCAGGCAGGATAAACCATGATCCCCTGCCCGGTGGCTGCCTGAGATCCGCCCCGTTTCACAGATGGGGAAGGTGTAAGCTGAGATTACAGAAAAAGGCTGAGAAGATGAGCTGCTCTACCCAAACGTGAGTGATACAAATAGTTCCCAGCTCCCCAAGAGACTCTTTCGAGGCCATGCGTGTGACAGTGACAGCAGAGGAGGAACCCCCATCTCTCCACTTTATTATCCAAGAGCCTTGGGCCCTAAGACTCTTGGCTGAAATTCAACAGGTGCTAACTCTTCCTTGTTGTGCCTCTCAAAGGCAGCTGAGCAATCAAAGGGCATTTTTCCCACCTCCCTCAGTATGGCTCACTGTTTGCAGCCCAGCTGCTCCCTAAAGACCACGGTTATTATCATCTGTCTGTGAAATACCCACACCCTGCGAGGTCCATTTACCTTACGTGTCCACGGCAAGGGCCACCCTGCAGCCAGAGGCACCTCTCCTCCATCTTCCCACCAAGAGGTGCTTCCCACAGCACCAGCGTGGGACACCAGGGAAGCAGTTCCCACCTCGAGGCACAAGGCACAGGAGAGACACAGAGGTATGTAAACAAACTACAGGCAGGACTAGCAGGCAGAATAAGTAACCTGGATGAGCTGGATGCAAATAAAGGTCCTTTATCCCATCTTTTATCTCTGGTAAAGACAAAAAAACCCTGTAGTGCTCCATGTGGAAAATGGAGCGCTAATAAAGCTTCAGATTTTCCACTCAGTTGCTGCTCCTTGGCTCCCCTTCCTTTTCCATCTGCACTCTCCACCTTTGGGAAAATCTGGCATTGCATACATTCCTATATTGTTCTTAATTAGGAAAAACCCCTCTCCCCATGAAGCGGCTCTCAAGAGCAAGAGACATGGGGAACTTGTGTTTTGAGAACCGTCTTGCATCCAGCCTGCCAGGGGCCCTGTCTCCTCAGCATCTCTCCCAGGTCGGCTGTCCCTGCAACCCCAGGGTCTGCTGCCACCGCAACCCAAGCCTCAAAGTCACTTTGGCCACAGCAGGAAGCTGGATAACCCCTTCACAACACCACACCTCAGCTCTAGAGCACAGAGGCACAAGGGACCCTTTTAACCACGTGGAAACCAAGCACTGCTCTACCTCTCCCTCATGTGCTTCTCTCCGCAGAGATGCTGCGGCTGGCTCCATATCCTGGAGCTCATTTTGGTGTGGTGGGGTTTTGGTAGCAGGGGAGGGGCTACATGGGCAGCTCTTGTCAGAAGCTGCTAGAAGCTTCCCCAGCTCCAAGTCAGACCCACCACTGGCCACGGCCAAGCCAATTAGTTCCTCTGTGATTAACATATCTAAAAGGAGAAAACAAATCTGCAGCAGAGAGAGGAGTGGGATGTGAGAGAAACAACCCTGCAGACACCCAGGTCAGGGGAGAAGGAGGGGCAGGAGGTGCTCCAGGCACCAGAGCAGAGGTTCCCCTGCAGCCCATGGTGAGAGGGCAGGCTGTGCCCCTGCAGCCATGGAGGGTCATGGGGGAGCAGAGACCCCCCTGCAGCCTGGGGAGGGCCCCACACCAGAGCAGGGGGATGTGTCCAAAAGAGGTTGTGATCCCATGGGAGGGACCCACGCTGGAGCAGGGGCAGAGTGTGAGAATCCCTCCCCTTGAGGAGGAAGGAGCAGTAGAGACAAGAGTGATGGACTGACTGTTGCGGACCAGCTGGACAGGTCAGGTTCTCATGACCAGGTTCTCAGGAACCGCACAAAGAGCTGAAGGTCTTGTTCTCACAAGATACATGAGGAATTAAAAACACAGGACTAGGATGTTGACACCAAAGGGGCTCAAGTCACGAGCTTGATAAGCTAACTGTAAGGCACTGCAGAGCCAAGCTTACAAAAGTTACAGTTATCAGGCTCAGCTTTTGCAAAACACTGGGAGGGGTTTAGACTGTGGAAAACTGCCGAATCTGTGTATAAAAACCCACGCTGTCAAACAATAAACGATCTTGCTTGGTGCACATCATGCCAGGGTCCTTGCCTTAATTCCCACACTGACCGCAACCCCCAGTCCCATCCCCCTGTGCTGCTGGGTGGGAGGAGGTAGAGAAATGGGGAGCAGAGCTGAGCCTGGGAAGAAGGAAAGGGTTGGGGGAAGGTGTTTTAAGGTTTAGTTTTTATTTCTCATCACCCTACTCTGATTTGATTGGCAATAAATTAAATTAATTTTCCCCAAGTCAAGCCTGTTTTGCCCATGACCATAACTGGTGACTGGTCCCTCCCTGTCCTTGTCTCAATCCATGAGCCTTTCCTGATATTTTCTCCTCCCCATCTCAGCAGGGGGAGGAGTGAGTGAGCGGCTGCGTGGTGCTTAGTTGCTGGCTGGGCCTAAAGCACAACATGTGGCCGAGCTACAAGCTACTCCCCCTGAAGGACAATAGCTACTCAAGTTCACCAAGCCAGCTAGGTCATAGCGTGAGCTGCCTTCTCTTCCCACAAAGCTCCAGCCTGGCACCTCTGCTTGGACTAGATTTTCCATTTCATTGAACATCACCTCTTCCCTACAAGTAGACTTTACTCATGACTTCCCTACACCTCCACCATGCTCCAACTGACAGTACGGCCACCAAGAACAGAATCATCTATTCCAGTTGATTCACTGGCCCCCAGCCTCCAAAGACTACAGCAACGGGCCTGGATAACAATGCACCTTCCCCCTAAAAAACAGTCCCTGTATGTGCAGATACAAACAGCCCTTGGCAAACGTACGTAATTAAATACAACGCCTCCAGCAGTGAGGGTGAGGAGCCTGGGCCAGTGACTGCTTTCCTTCTTTCCCTATTAGTGGTGCCAGCTCCATGAAAATTGATATAGCTTGAAGATCATTCCTGCTGTGTGAGATGGGCTCCTTCACCAAGCACCTTGGTTCCTCTCCTTCCCCTCGCTCTGGTGCTTCCAGCAGGGTTTGCCAGGTTTCCCATGGGGACCCATCTGCCCTCCAGCTCCCTGTGCACAGCCGAGCCCTGCCAGCCCATGCGTTCCCCAGCTGGCTGCTGCTCCCAGATAGCTCCTGGAGGGTGCGTGCTGGGGTGTGCTTAGGTGTGTGTCGGTCCAGGCAGCGTTAACGCAGGTGGGGAAATCCCCGTTAAGTACCACAGACTACGTGCCGCAGATCCTGTTCCCGAGCCTTTCTCTCCACAGATTAGAATAACACTAAAATTCACCCAGTGGTAAGTAGGTGAAACAGACTCGTCTGTGGCAGGCAGGAGAAGAGATTAGAGGCCGTAATGTTCTTTCTTAACCTTAAGCTTTTCAATAAATCTCTGAAGATTAAGGAGAGAGGAGATTCCATAAAATAAAATCTGATCTGTCTTTGGCACAGCTGTCTGTCCAAAGATGAGTACCCACGTCCTGCTTCTGTATAATTCACATTTCTCCACACACAGCCTCCAGGAAAATGAGCTCAAGTCATGACCTTACTATCGTAATTAGCATCCATAACATGCAGGCTGTGGTATCAGGGCTGTAGGGATGGTAAATACTGACCCATTTCTCCTTAGGAAGGAGACAGGGTTCATTTCACGTTTCCTTGGGAACTCGCACCCCACCACGGCAAACGTTACCTGGACAGGCAGAGGAAAAACTGAATATAGTCCTGTCTGTCCTACTGTCTCCTGACCTTACACGGCACATCCTTCTTCCTCCATAATTGATGTCCCCTGCTGCAGAAGCAGCCACGGCTTCTGCTTCTCCGGCTATCCCATTACAGCAGTAATAAGTGCAAGGCAATTATTCTGCAAAACAATTCAAATATATTCAGCGCCTTGAATCAGGAAATCTTTCTTTGTAACGCCACCTCTTCCTTGCTGCACTGCAGCTACAGAAACTCAGCAGCTCCCTCCCTTTATCTTCCCCACGAGCCCACTGTCAGGGATGCGCACGCCACCTCCTCCCTCCAATGTCTCTGTGACATTCAGAGATGCTTAAAACATCCCCAATATATGTGAGAGGGATGAGTTTCCAGGGCTCTTAGGATACAGTCGTATTTTGTTAAATCACGCGGGTAGGAAGATGTTGAGGAAATTTCTGGCACGCCAGCTGTCTGGCCTGGCTTATTTTCACGATGCTAATGCTAGGAAACGCACTAGTTTTATAGCCCTCGTGATTTGAGACTAGTTATCCACAGAAAGGCGGAGGCAGCAGCAGGGAAAAGGACACACCAGGCTTCCTAGACACTAACTTCAAACCCCACCTTAGCCCCAAGCCTCATGCCCTGGCCCCCGCCGTGGGGCAGGCTGCGTGCCCCCTTCACCAGCACTGCCCCATGCACTGGAGCTGCCAGCACCGACCCCAGCCAGGGGAGCCGGAAGGATGCTCGGCTGCACGTTTGGAGCAGGTCGCTGGAAGACTCGGAAAAACTGAGGCCACAGTTGCCCTGGCTGCTGTGGGGTGGAGGGGCAGAAACGTCCCTACATGCAGGATTACGAGGCTGCTGTCCCTGCCAGCGCTTGCTTGCCCACGTGCGGCTTTCTCCAAAGCCACATGTGAGGTGGGCTGTGGGACAGGGAAGGAAGGTGCCTGGTTAAAAGCCCGGGGTGCTCGCTGCCCATCTCTACGCTTTTTCTGCATGAAGCGCTCGGGTCTGAGAGGCTTTGTGAGTAGGATGAGTGATATTTTCTAGACAGAAAGCCAGCGTTACGAAAGAGGCGTGAGCAGCTACGTCTCACCTCCTTTGCACTTTCCGAGGGCAGTCTCCCCATCTCCCCCGCGATGGGGTGGGCTTCTCCTCCTCCTGAGCAGCACCATCCTCCCACAGCTCCCAGGCGCTGCGGAGCCTGCTGGGGTGATGCTAATTTCCACCTCGGGGAGATAGCCACAGTTAGCCAAAGAAGAGCAAGCAGAAAGCTGAGGGAGAGGGCTGGAGGAAAAGGCAGAGAGAAGCCAGCTTGCCTTCACAATCCTCCTTGGATCTGGCGAGGGCTGGGTGAGGGAGACGATGTTCCTCATCTAAAGCAATACTTGTTTGCTCGCCTTGCAACTGTCTCCAAGTACAGACAGGAGCACAACTCCTGCATCCTGCAACGCACCAGAACCAAAGCCCAGAAACTTTTTTGGGGGTCCTTCCTCCTAGCTGGACAAGGAAAATATGATTATCATTTTATTCCTTTGCAGGGCACTATCCACAGAAGCGATCCTTTGCTTCCCTTCTAGGTCTGCTCCTTCCCGTCAATTCACCTGGAAAGCAGCTGTTCCCCCTTCCCCATCTACCCTGGCCTTACTGCAGGCTGCCTTCAAACCCTGAATACAGTGCATCCTGCTACTCCTCCTTATCCAAGCCTGGCACAGGTGATAAGCACACTTATTTTACCCACCCATGGTACCTTTGAATGGCTAGGAATTTTCTGTCCTCATTTTGGAGCCCACGTTCCCCCTCCATAGGGAGGAAAGCCAGCTCTGCCTGCATGGGCAGCCTACATCGTTTCTCTTAATCTAAAATAAGTTCCACCTGCTCTGTATTTGTGTTTGGGGAGAAATGACAAGAGAAATTCAGGAGCAGAAGCGGAAAGAGAGAGTGCCTGGCTTTACTGCTATTCCCCACACCCCTTCACAGGTCAGAGCACCACACACTTGATCAGAGAGAGACCTGGAGGGTGTTGCTCCAGGCTAGAGGAGATTCTGAACATCCAAATCCACTGAGAGGTGCAGGGATTTCCAACCTCTTCCAGTTGATTTTTAGATGCCCAAAACCTTTCCGGCACCAAAAGACTGACTTCTGCCCCTCCTTGAGCAGCCACTGCATACACACAGCTGCCTGCAAAGGAGAACAACCATAAGCCATGTCCCCACAACCCAGCTAGGCCACGCCAGCGCGAGCTCGGCTGTTTTCTGACCGCGTCTTGCTCAGTGGCAGTAAACTGGGGAGGGAAAACCAGGGCTCTAGCTCCAGACTCCTTTTCTCTGAGCACCTGGGACTGGACTCTGGCTGGGACTGCGGATGGGTTTACTTACTGAGAAATAAGACAGCTTCTTTTCCCTGTTGAGATACATTTGCCATAACATACACATTTGTTTGGGTTTTAAACACAGCAACTCACTATCAGCAGTGCTCTAGGTTTCAGTCACATCTGCGGCACTCCCACCTCTCAGTCTCGTTCCTGGTGAAGCCTCCTCACCTTCTCGCCTGCAGTGAGCACGAGTGTTGTACCTCCGGCAGAATCAGCAAAGGAAAGGAGAAATGAAAGCAGTGGCTATTCCCAAGTGCCTCACAATCCGTTCTGACCATCTCTGCAGTAAGCCTGCTCCTCTGTATTGCCACAGGAGCCACAGCATTCCCACCTTCTTGACATGCGGTTTGCACTGCCTCTCACGCCACTGCGATGAGTGCACCTAAGAGCACAGCCCACCTCCGTCACCCAGGGACCTCGAGTGCTTGTGAACCCTCCCACAGAGCTCTGCCACACGTGGAATTGCCCTGTTTGTGGCTCTCCTTTCAGCAGTGATTAACACAAGCCTCCAGCCCTACTTCCATCAGGGCTGAGAAAGCCAGCACCTTTTTTAAACAGGGCCTAATCCCATTGCAGGGAGTCAGTTTTCTCCATACACCACCATAAACAGCTCATTTTCAAGCCCCCTTATTAAAATGGAGATGCTAAAAATATTTACTCTTATTTTGTAGAGCTTAGGACAAAAATAAAACCTAAGAAAACCCAGAATCTGTTTTCCTCATCTCCTGCCCCCAGAATTAATGATGCAGAAACCAATAGGGGCAGCAGCTCTAGGAGGGGACCTGTTCCTCTGCTCTTTCCACAGAGAGGTTTGAGGCAGGGGTGCAGTCAAGAAGAACTCAAGGGTAAGCAGAATTCACTTCTTATTTTAAGCAATGCGAAGTTGGCACTTTTCATAATACAGCAAAATAAGAACACATGAACCCTGCCAAGTTATTTATTGCGACACCTCTGAATTAGCAAAAGGTGCCTTTGCTACCCGGCTTTATAATTTTTCTTCTGCTGAAGTGCCAGACCTGCCAACACTGAAGAGATGTTGGTTTCAGCACTATGGCGTATCCTGCACTTAGTACTGGTGGCAAAACGGAGCAGAAAGGACTCACAGACCTGACTGAGTACTGAGTTGGATTTTTCTCCATTTTGGCTTTGGAGTGAAGCCTGCAATAAGAAGTAAATGTTACATAATGTAGAAAAAGAGATGCTATCCCAGTGGGCAGAAAGGCACTGCAGGTTGTTCAACAAACTACGCGTGGTTGCTGAGCTCATGGTCCCACCTGGCCCTGCTCATGGTGACCGTCACCCCGACAGGCCACCTCACACCCAGCTCTCAGGTGACTGCCTACAGCCAACTCCCCTGGCTTGGTCATTTCTCCCATTCATGGCCATGTTCCAGCTAGATGGGATAACAAGTTATTCACGGACTAGGTGAAAAACTGCGGAATTGTCTTTGTGCCAAGTATATCAGGTGGAAGATGCTAAAAATAATAGCATCTTTCGCAGTCACACCAGCACAAAGCAGCAGTAAGTGTCCAGGCAAGCCCCAGGACCTGCCTGAAGCTAAGCCTCGGACAAAACTTCCACAGCATGGCCACCTTCCTGGGAGCAAACTTCTCCCTCCTTGGCACATCCTCTTCTGTTCCTCTAGTAACCCCAGAAAGTGCCTGCGTTGAAAAGCATTCAAACCAGACTTATTTCTGTGAAAAACCCATCATCTTATTCCCTGCCTACCGTCTTGAGCTAAAAAGCCGCACTCTGTAGCTGAAAATTGCTGCCAGCCTGTGCGCCGTGCACAGTAACGCAGAACACGCACCAGCAACCGTTTGTTATTGACTTCTGACCCCCAGGGCAGTTTCCATTTCTTGTCCACTGTCCCTGCTTTCAAAGCAGCACGCGTTGGAGGCAGCGGGGCCGGCGCTGCTCCCCCCTCCCCATTCTTTGCCATTTACTTCTGTGCAAGAGCAAAGCCTTGGGGCAGCGAGCTGCCAAAGCTCCGTCCTTCATCCTTTGGAGGGAACCTCTTCTACACCAGGGAGTAAAGCAGCCTTCGTGCATCTTAGGTAGGGGATGAAATTAACCCTTACGCTGACCTTAGGAGGAGCCAGCATTCACCTTGGGAAAAGCAGGCCAAGACAAGGCAGAAGAGAATCAGCAGGCTTCCTGTTTGGCAGTGTCTGCAGTTGAAACCATGTTGTAAAGTGTCTCTGAAGGGGACAACAGGGAAAATCTTCAGAGGGAAGAGAAGCTCCCAGGTAAGAACCAGAAGGCAGAGGTGGTAGAAGAATGGCCACAGGCATTTCAGAGTCAGGCCATCTATTCTGCAACTTCTGAAGAGAAACCTTAGAGATGCAAGCCATCCTGTACCTTCTCTTGTCCTTGGACACTGGGGAACTCTCGTCTCATTCCCAGTTTTCCTAGCAGGAGAAAGCAGTCTGACCCAGGATGGCTAGTGAAGGTTTTTGAACAGAGGTGAATTGCTCCCTAAGCCATCTTCCTGTTAAAAATACAGGGATAACACTGAAATTGGTAATTCTGTGTCCTGTCAAAGAATAAGGAGACAGTCGCTTAATTAAGATGCTATGGTGCATAGGCCCAGCCCCGTGCCAACTCTGCCAGGGAGCTTACAGGGTAACAGATTCCGCTGCAGGACTAGTATCCGCAGCAAGGCCCAACCGACGGCGAGCATCTCACCGCAGGTGGCTGAGGGCATGCCTCGCTGGTTAGAGAGAGCTGCTCACTGGCTTCGGGTAAGCGAGTGGGACATTTCTTCTGTAGATCTGATACATCCTGGCTTTAACTTCATACGCATTTTAAAAGTGGCTGTGGGTAGCAAGGACGAAAGCCTTTTACGTACAGCCAGTCCTTTTGAGAGGTGACGCTCAGCGCCTAACACAACTACGCGGTGAAGCAGAGGGAGCGCGCTGGCAGTGAGTGAGTGCGTCACAATGATTTGTCTCAACTCCTGCAGAGGCAATTTAGCATCGTTTCAGTGACAGCGTATCAAGAACACACAGGAGTTCACTCTAGTGTCAGCACAGCTTCTATTTATTTATTGCTGTCAATATGCACAGTGAAGGAAGGCCCGATGCGGCTACCTCCGGAGTACAATACTTCTGTAAAGTCTGATATTGTGGCTTTTGATGGTAACAGATCAAAGGTGCTGCAGTCACAAGCCACAGGGTGATTTTCCTAACTGCCTGGATTACAGATGCATTCCCTGGCTGTCCTTTTTTCTGTCCCATCCACCATCACATAACATAGACCTTGTAACTGGAAAATAGCCAGAGATGACGCGAGGAGAGAATAAAGGGGAAAACTAGCTCTGGATTGCTTTCTCACAGCTCTTCAGCCTTGTAGGAGCATGAATTCATTTGTGGCTTTCTAGCACACAAGCACAAGTGGAAAAAACACAGAAGGATAGGTATGTTAAGGAAAAATGCAAATTGTCTTTTCCTATCGCATCATCTATCATCACAAAAACATCAGCCTTCAGCGCTGGACCCTCTGTACAAAACCTCCCATTGTCTGGCAGAAGGGTACTGGTCAGGAACTGCCTGAAATAGAAAGTACAGGCTGTGCCTTCAATGCTTTTCCTCTGGTCACACCAGAGTGACTTCCTCCAGGAGCATCACACCCTCCCAGACTGCTCTTCCACCCAGCATCACTGCCTCTCCTCTGGCTGGCAAGCCAGGGCTCCCTTCCCAGCCTCATCCCTGATTTCTCCCTAGAAACAGCACTGAACTGGTAGGGAGTGACTCAGGTGGCCAGAAGCCAAAGCCTGGGAGCGGGCAGCGCCACTCTGCATGGGACAGGTAAGCAGCTACCCTGCTGTCACTGGCCATAGGTGATACCCAGGGGTACTGATGAGGGGTGCAGGCCGGAGAGGCCCCTGCACTGGAGCCTCACTGTACCTCTGCTGCTAACTCCATTCACTTTTGTACCGTTTATACCTTTGTTTCCCCATCTATACCAGAGGGATAACAGCATCGCTCCGAGTGTGCTTGTAAGCACTCCACGGTGCTGTTACTACAGTGTGGGTAACCGCTGGCCTGCTGCTCACTCCAAGAAGGTGGCCAAGGCTGCAAGGTCCCCACAACAAAGTGATTTCTCTCCTGTAACATATAAATGACCACACACAGGGCAAATCCTGCCCTGCAATAACCACATAGTGAGCACAGGGGAGGGGACAGAGGCCAGACAGAAGCCCACCTCCAAATAGGCTGGCCCCAGTGCCCCTCCCAATCCAGCCTTGACTTGCCAGAGGTCCCTGTTCAACTGAGATCACCTGGATTGCAATTAAGAGGACTGGTAGAGAGCACTACACAGCCTTGGACACAGGCTATTCATTGCAGCACATACAGAGATTACTCCCCCACCTCCACAGCCCTGACAGCTTGCTGCTGCCGCTGTTTAATTCTGCAGGTGGTAGTGGGGTTTGCTGCTGGACACTCCTCACCCGCCCGTCCTCCAGCTTGTTTTACAGATGAGGAAGCCATCAGAGCTGAGTCAAAGGCTCCTCCACGCTGAATCTGCCTGTAGATAACACTTTCCGCAGCACGTAGCTCTGCTCCTGCCGCTGGCAGGGCGACAGCTGGATGTCCCAATGCAAAAAAAAAAAAAAAAGGTGCAAAGGTGGCCCCAGGATGTTCTGCCCACAGGCAACACAACACAACCCTCCCTCCAGCTTGCCGAGTTACCTACAAGCCCTTCTCTGCACATGATCCGCCTTGGAGGCAAATCCACAGAATCCTCAGGTCACCTTCATCTTGCGTGGCTACCGTTTGCTTGAAATGGTGCAGCTCCGAGAGGTTGCGCCGGGTTTGAAACTACCGCCTGCGCGTGGGAAGCTGGGACCACCGTGGTCTTCGGGAAATGTGCCCCAGCGAGCAGCGAGGTGCTGATCGACTGGGGGGTGTGCAGCGAGCCATTTCCTAGAGGGAATCAGGCAGAACTGGGTAAGCCGTGTCCAGCTGGGAAGAGGCTGCGCTAACTGGAGCACAGCCCGATAAAGGGCTTTCTTAGCAGCGCTTGTGTTTGGCAGAGAGGCTAGACAGGAAAGGAAAGAAGAGGCACTTCCTAAGCTACAGTCTGTCGTTCGCTTTAACACCGACCGTGGTGCCTTGGCAAAACATGGCTTAACGTAAGCAGCTGAAGCAAACAGATCTGGAGTGATCGGCAGAGGAGGTCTGCCAGGCTACAGGGAGCATTCAAAGTAAAGCAAAGCCGCTGAGGGAATTGCCTACACACAACTTTCCCCCACTTTCCCCACCAAAGGGCAAATCTCCCTCCTGACCCTAGAGCTTGATGGCGCAGCTTTTGCGGAGCTGAACGGTAAGTTGAGATCAGAAGCCCTCTCCCAACAAGAGTCACTTTTCGTCCCCCGAAGCAGAATCCTTTTGCGACCTCATGATTTGATAGAGAGTTTCTCTGAAGTGCTGGTCCCGGCTCAGTCTTTTGGCTGCTTCTTTCAGCTCCTCAATGTTTTCAGCTTCTGCGTGCGAGAAGATGAAGGACTGGGACTGCTTCACTGAAACAAGAGCAGCAGAGGAAGGTCAGCACTCTCCGTCAGGGACATAGACGGAAGACAAAGCTTCACTAGAGCGCACGAGCCATGTGATCAACACCACCGAGAGCCTGACAAGGGATGCACTCTAACAACTTCACCTTAGTGTTTTCAGAGGACAATTTTCATGCTGGCGTCATGGGAAAATGCTTTTCTTTACAGCTGTCTCTGACTCGGGGTTCTATGTAGAACCCAGGCTAACCTTGCAGGTAGTGCTCTGAGCACTGGATTAGGTGGGACAATATCCAGGTGTCCCTTACAACTCAACTCAGTCTATGATTAAGCATTCAGATGAAGTCAGCTTCAAGCATGTTTTTTTAGGGGCCAAGGACCATTGCAGCAGTTACTTTTCAACATACATGAACCAGTACACAGACTCGGTGCCTGCTCTCTGGGTAAGGAAGCTCTGTTTCTCTGTAGCTCCATTCTACTGCTAGGGAATATGAAATATGAACCACATGTTCAGACCTCACTGCTCTGTCCACACCACCTGCACCTATTTACTCTCACAGGACACAGAGTAAGAAGCTGCCCGATACTTACAGTCATTCCAGGTAGCACTGGCTCTCCGGCGGTGGAAGCGGCAGCTCTTTATGCGACGAGTGGCAGCCTTGTGGATGTACACAGAGTTCTTCATGATCACAGGCATCTTGGCCTCCAGCTCGGCATTGCGGATGCACTCTTCAAAGAACTCTGAGGAGAAGACACCACTGTGAGCAGTGACGGGAGACACACTTCAAGCAATGAAGCAGTCACAAAGGGCTGGACCACGTAATGATGTTCAACACCTCCCTAGACCTTCATGAACAATAACCCACGAAGCTCCTGAATATCATCAGAATGAACAAGTTCAAAGTGACAAAGACGTCTAGTCCCCAACAAATACTTCCTCAAATTATAGAGAGAACTGCAGCCATCTATTCCCCATCAGTCATTCCTACAACTGCTCATGACTGAACTGTCAAAAGCCTCTGATGTTATGTTAAAACATCTCAACTCTCTTGCACCAGAGGGGTCTGAAACCTTGCTCATCGCATTTTCTCTGAAGGACTTTTAAAACCAGTCAAGTCTAACAGTGGAAAGGGAAGTGTTGGCAACACCGGCATGGGCACACACACCCAGGCCACACATGGCCAGGGGCTTCTTACTAGCATAGCAAATGCTAGCACATACATACATACGTTATGGGCTCTATGCAAAACCCCATCTCCAAACTCTGACAACATTATTCTGTCCCCATCTGCCACACAAGCTGCTTTTCCTGACCCTCTTTTGAAGAAAACATCCCCCAAAATCTGAGCTCGGAAATGAGTGTCAGGAGACATTCAGTGCCAGAGGTTACCAACTCTGTCCTGTGCAGGTGGCTCAGCTCTAGCTGAATGCTGAGCTCGACACATCCGCTTTAGCTCTGTTCTCTTACCATGGCTCTGAGCCAGTGGGATGAAGTTCAGAATCATGCCCTTTTGTCTCAGTTTAGAAATCTGATGTAAAAACTAGTGAATACTTACTTTATTTACCTATTTTTATAAATATGTGTGTATATATATATATGAGAACTATTTATACATGTATTTATACTTACATATGTAACAGTGCACAGAATGCCACAGGACTTTTTGACTTTTCTATTGACCCAACACATCCACCTTTCTTTGAAATGAAGGTGTAACTGCACAGGTACATCATCACCATAACAGCTTCCCCCTGCACTATACTTGAGGATGGAAAACAAGCAATACCTTCACCCAATTGAAGCTGCTAATATCAATTCCCAAACTTGACTCAAGCCAGCTGCTAGGATAATGCCCCATCTTAAGAAAAATAAAGGCAAAGAAACAGGGATAAACTGTGAGGAACCTGAGTCTTGCACCTGACTTGTGGGCCATGGTTGTCTCAGCACGGCAGTTCTGGGCTGATGCAGTGATTCAGCTCTAAGGAAGGATCCGAACTTCACCTTCTGGGTCACCTACCAGCACGTTGCTTCAGCAACCATGGTCCTCCTTAAACTGCTGATGTTCTCAAAACCAAGGCTGAGAAGAGATTATCTTGAGGGGAATCAGAGGACTCTCTCTAACTCAGACCTAGTTAGTCTTTACAGCTCTGCCACAGCTTGACATTCTGAAAGCATTTGCTCATCTCTGCCCCTAGGTTTGTCTTCCACCCAACAGGGAAGGCTGGGATAATTTTGCCCTCCTTTGAAGGCAAAACACCAAGTGCCTGCATAACACGTTCTGGCTCCTCAAAAGGGATGTGTGGTTGAGGTATAAGGAGTTGGGAGCGCAACGTATTATGTGCATTTTTGCCAATTTGGGAATTTCCTTTTATGGCAAAGAAGATGGGTAGAAATACTTCCTCTCAGAGCTTTCTCATCAGTAAAGAGGATGGATGACTGACTTACTTCTCAGGTTACTGACATCTGCTTTCATCTTCTCCTCTTTCTCTTTGTTGCAATCCAGAGAATTTAAGCCTTGCTCCAAGCTCTGCAATGCTTCCTCAGCTTCTCTCAGTCTCTTCTCCAGATCCATGCGCACCTTCACCTCAGCCTGAGGGAGGGAATAAGCACTGCTGAAAGACAGCTGGCATCTCAATAATCACCCTGCTAACTCACAAGATCTGTGAGGGACCCACCAAGCAGATGAAAATGGAAAGACAACAGTAAGGAAAACCAACAGAAATATTGTAAGACAACTTAAAAGTTGTTCCTCGTGTCTTCAGACAGAATCTGAATTTGAAGTCTAAACTATTTTAGTAATTCTCCATTAGTCTGGCTTTCATTTTCACAGCTTCCCTCTCATTGTATGAACCATGTAGAATCAGAGATGGTATTTCAGCATGCGAATTTGAAAGTTGCTTATGCAAGTACTTGCAGCAGGAGAAACAGGAGGACAAATTTCCAGCTGCGACAGACTTGAGATAAAGGCAGTCAGTTCCCACAAACTGGTGTACAGTACTTGGTTTCAGAAACAGAACACAAGAGATGTTAGAAATAAAGGATAATATCCGTAGTAGCTTTGCAAATAACTACTACAGGTTAGGTCAACGTAGCTTTAGTTTGGCCAAGTGGAAGGTTTACAGGATAAGAAAATCTTGGAGGTGCAGGAAAAAAGAATTGTTTGGGTTTCTTTTTTTGACAAAATATTTGTAGAAGGAGGTTGAGTGTCAAACAATAAGCATAACCCTTACATTATTTAGATTAAAATTAAATTACATACTTTGTCCATACCTTTGCATAGATTAAGATATCTTCCATTACTGGGATAATGAAAGAGGGCTGGTATCTCACCGGCATTTCTCTGCTTTAGAAGCTGAATTCATGCAGAGGTTCCTGAAGATTGGCAAATCTTAAGACTGATTCTCTGAGCACAAGTGAGGACAGAAGATTTCTGCTCAGTTCTGCAATGTCCATATTAGCATTTCTTTGAAATAATCCTTATTCTTGATTGTGTCTACTTTCCACTCTTACTTTTTTTTTCCTCCCTCCATCTTTAGATGATACTTTCACAGCAGCAAATTAAAAGACCTTTACTCAATGGGTTAAATCTCATTCTCAGAATGAGGAAATAAATAGTAGTGCTACTTAGGTACAACATGGCAACTTCACGTGTTACCATGACACGAAGCATTGCAAATGAAGATTTGCAACCACAAAATGAAAACATTTAAATCCAAGTCTCCCTGTTGATTGGGGATGAACTGAAAGGGAAAATGAGACAACTCTGGGCCCAGGGACAGCAATAGGTGACACCCACAGGGATACCTTCAGGTCTCTCTCCGTCTGCTGCTTCTCTGCAGTCAGCTCCGAGAGCGAGTTCTGCAGTGCTTGCGACTGGGAAGAGTAAAACTCCCGCTCCTCCTCCAGTGCTCGGGACCGCTCCTCATTCTCCTTCATCCTAGTGCATGACACAGCAAAGGCAAACGACCATTCCCACCCCAGCACTACTCACAGGAAGGAAGGGGCTCAGCATAGTGACAGAGCATACTTAACTACCTGGCTGCCCTGAGCAAAGAGGCACTAACAGGAGCACTGCCTGTGTTGCACTTCAATAACACAGGTGTTGCTGGAGAAAGCCAGGTGGACAGCACTTGAATGGAACATTCTCAATCTCCAGACAAGGTCCACGAGCACAAAACACTTCTATGGACAAGCCCATGAACACCACATGGATTCATGTGCCTAAGTCCTGATTTGAAAGGAGCAGGCCCAAGTGGCAGCAAGGAGTTCAGCTGCCCTGCCTACACTGTCCCCTCTGAAGCGTTTGTAACCTGAACTCCTGCCACAGGAACCAGACAAGCTTCCAGTCTTGTTTCATGCTGGCAACCAAAAAGCAAGTCAACAGACAGTCACATCACTCGGTACCAGTGAGCCTGAGCAGGGCACAAGTGTCCTCTGCCACACCCAAGAATGGAAATTATAAAGGATCTTGCCTCTCTGCGAGTCCCAGGATAAACAGAGGAATAATTTTGAAGCAATCCTAATTCTAAGCTTGGACATATTCAGCCATACTCCTTCTAATTGCCTCCCACCTGCGAGGGGGGAAAACCGCCTCTTTTCTCACCACACTTTTCACACTGGATCACGTCTTGTCCCACATCCCTGTCTCTGGCACCACCTGCCCCCACTTCACCTCTTCTCTGCCAGGATTTTCTCCTCCAGAAGTTGCTGCATCTTCTCTTCGATCTGTCGCAGGCTGCTGTGCAGTCCCCAGATGGGGCTTTGCTCCTTGCTGGGGCTGGTTGGAGCTAGGAGCTGGCCCTCATTTTCTTCCAGCATCTCCAGCATTTGCTGCTTTTCCAAGGAGAGGTCCTTGAAGAAGGGCAGAGGTTGTGAGTATCAAACAAGCCTAACATTTCTGCTCCTGCTCCTGGCTCCATCCTACTAGGTCCTTCCATCCTTACCATCCACACGCCTCATTTGGGTTAAAACCAGGAGTAACAACATCTGGTGTTCATTTCGTACCTGCTTTCATTTCTGCAGGGGGGTGAGGGACCTGCAGGCTGACATGATAGGCTAGCAAGGGCCCAGCTCAGGGACTGGAGCCTTCTGGTTCCCTAGTGCATCACCAACGTGGGCAGCTTCCCTGCCTTCCCTCCTCATCGTGAACTAGAGGCATCCCCTCTGTGGTACTTCTAACTGCAGGGAAACAGACATATCATGGTGTTTTCCCATGAAGTGTTTGGTTCAGTGTGCAACGAGGATATGAATGGTCCTTCCCTAGCTTTCTAGTTCTTTATTCATACCCACAATTGCAGGCAAGAACAAGATCTCGAAGGAACATCAACATATTTCTGGACAAGCTTGTGGGACCTGACACAACCATTAAGGATGATGATGAGGCTTCAGAAGGCCAGCTGTGTGGAAATTTCACGCACAATATACATTTAGAAAAGACACTTTCCACCAGAGTGATGCCAATTAGGGAATGGGTTTTATACATCATCCAGTTTCCTAAATTCCCGTGTGATACATGATTCCCCAGGAACCATGCTCCCTTCAGTGGACAAGGAACGCCTCTCTGCTGTTCCAGTTTCCACCAGGACTTAGGGAGATGCAGTTAAAAAATCAGAAAGCTATCACAGACTTATAGCCATGTTGGCTGGAAGTGATCCTCTGGCAAAATCACAGAATCTTTGAATTGTTTTGATTGAAAAAGACCTTTAAGATCATTGAGTCCAACCGTTAACCCAGCACTGCCAAGTCTACCCTAAACCATGTCCCTAAGCACCGTATCTACACATCTTTTAAATACCTGCAGGGACAGTGACTCAACCACTTCCCTGGGCAGCCTGTTCCAGTGCCTGACAACCCTGTCCATGAAGAAATGTTTCTTAATATCCAATCTGAATCTCCCCTGGAACAGCCTGAGGCCATTCCCTCTCATTCTATCACTGGTAACTTGGGAGAAGAGACAAACCCCCACCTCTCTGCAACCTCCTTTCAGGTAGCTGTAGAGAGCAATAAGGTCTCCCCTGAGCCTCCTCTTCTCCAGGCTAAACAACCCCAGCTCCCTCAGCCACTCCTCACAGGACTTGTGCTCCAGACCCTGCCCCAGCTCCGTTGCCCTTCTCTCTGGACATGTTCCAGCACCTCAGTGTCTTTCTTGCAGTGAGGGATTCGAGGTGCAGCCTCACCAGTGTCCTGTACAGGGGGACAACCACTGCCCTGGTCCTGCTGGCCACACTGTTCCTGATGCAGGCCAGGATGCCACTGGCCTTCTTGGCCACCTGGACACACTGCTGGCTCATATTCAGTTGACTGTCGACCAACACCCCCAGGTCCTTTTCTGCTGGGCAGCTTTCCAGACACTCTGCCCCAAGCCTGTAACGTTGCAGGGGGTTGTTGTGGCCCAAGTGCAGGACCCAGCACTGGACCTGTTGAACCTCATACACTCCCAGCCAACCTGGTGTCACCTGCAAACTTACCAAGGGTGCACTCCATCCCCTCATCCATATAATTGATAAAGACATTAAACAGAACTGGCCCTAATACTGAGCCCTGGGGCACACCACTTGTGACCGGTGGCCAAGTGGATTTAACTCCAGTCACCACAACTCTTTGGGCTTGGCTATCCAGCCTTTTTTTTTTTTTTTACCCAACAGAGCATATACCCACGCAAACCATGAGCTGCCAGCTTCTCCAAGAGAATGCTGTGGGAAAGTGTCAAAGACTTTACTAAAGTCCAGGTAGACAACATCCATGTGGCCTCCAGTCCAGACTCCTGTTCAGAGCTGGTCTGTCAGCACAGCAAGATACGCTCAGCTGTAGCTTTCTACAGTCGAGTTGTGGAAGCTTTCCAAGATGGAGCTTCCTCAGCCTCTCCCACTACCTGCCTGCCTGGTGAAAAGTCTTTCTGCAGTGTTCAGCCTTCCCAAACTGCAACTTATGGTTATCATCCTACATCACACCACCTGGTACTGCTGGGATAAGTTTGGTTCTGCTGGGCTCTGTCTCACTGCTAGTCGTTTACTGTATGGGATTTTGTCCTTCACATCAGCTGCCGAATGAACCTGTTCATCCACGTGGGACTTAACTCCACCACTAGCAGACCTTAGATTCATTCCATGGGACAGCATCGCTTTCAGTCCCAGCCAGTTCTCAAGGATTGTTCGCAAAATGCTGTCACTTAGAGGGGAGAAGCAGTCACTCACCTCTAGGGTTTTCTGTAAGGACTGTGTCAGGCTTCCCAACTCTTTCTTTTCTTCCTCCACTCCTTTAAGGGAGCGGGCTGTGAGCTCTAGCTCCCTAAAGAAGCAAAAAAGGGGACAGCTATTGCAGGGGAACACTAGCCCCACAGACCACGCCCAGGCTGTGGATGTCTCAGTGCAGGACCTGTGGTTGGTACAGGCAGCCCCAGAGAGTCAGGAGCTTGCCAGGAAGTATCACGCCTTGAACATGCTGCAGGCATCCAGGAACTTTACTGATCATCAAACCAGAACCAACTGTTCATGTGCTTCCCTAGCAAGGGCAGGGTACCCACTGCAACTGGAAGAGCTCAGACAGGACAGTCACATCTAAGCACATGTAGGTCTATGAAAGCAAAAATGGTTTGCAAAATCACGCTGGCTTTTCTGAGATATTATTTAAGGAGAGAAAAGGAAAAAAAAAAAGAAAGAGAGACAGCAATGGCAAAACATGCCAACACTCAAGGCAAAAAGCACTTGGACCCTTCTCTTTCTAAATACATTTGCTGTTCATATTTTGCATAGTGTAACTCTTAAAATGACAAAACTATTCTCAGTGAAGCAACTTCATCATTCAGCTGATGGTGGAAAACCAGATTCAGATGGCTGGAGCCCATGTGGCTGGTCAGCCAATCAAACTAATTGCCTCTCTGAAATCCTCTAGCACCCATCTGTGGCCATGTTATCCTGACTAATCAGGAGTTTGCTCATGTCCCAGCCCTTTAAAAACATAGTTGCTGGACCTCTGAACACAAAATGAAACTAAGGTGTATTCTATTGGTCACACAAGTGGCAGCAAATGCAGGTAAACTGACCTGAACTGTTCCCATTTTGGTCAATATAGCATTTATCTCCTTCTATATGCACAAAACAGGTGAAGTTTACGAGCTGTTTGGATTCACCACCACAGCAGCCCTTCTGCCCAGCGAGGGAGTTTGAGTCCTTCCCCTGCCCTGCACAGCTTGCTGCCTTACCGTCTGATCTGCTCCTGCTCCAGCCGCAGCTCCCGTACCACCTCTTCAAACCGGTGCTTCTCTGCTTCCAGGACCTGGTTCAGACGCTCCAGTTCCTGCACCAAAAGAGAAGACAGGAATCACTCTGCTGACACACATACAGTTAGTAAAGGCTTCCCTTCGTACAAAGCCTGAGACTTTTAACCTGAGCTACGTAGAGCCATGAGGTGTCTGATTCCACCACACTTTTGTCCAGGGGCAATTAGAAGGGATTGAAGGTTGGTTGAGGATTTCCAGACATTCAGAAGTCCTAGCCAGGTTACCAAGCACCCAGAGATACCAGACATGTTTCCTGCACAGGTCAGCTCTGCTGCTCATATACAGAAGGTCCAAAGCTCCCTGGGAAAGCTGGACTCAACAGGCATGTACCATTTCCAGACACCCACGTGCACAGGTACAGAAAGCCCAGACAGGAATGTGACAGCCCCAGCACTGCTGCGCCCAAAGTGTGATATTGCTACTAGCTCAGCCTTGCTTCCCATCTCCGCTGGGACAGGAAAACACAAAGTGCATAGTTACAGCTTTGCACAGTTTAATCAGCCTGTCACTAGCTTTGTGCTAATAAAGCCATGTTTAAAGAGCAGTGAATACCACAAGCTATCCTCAAGCAGTGAATCAGTCTCTCTCCCTACGGAGACCTACTGCAGATGGTGTACTTTGTCCTTGTCTCCCTCCAAAGGTCCCACTCCCGCACAGGTCCCTGGCAGCCTTACCTGCTGCAGGGCCAGGCAGGTCACAGACCAGCACTGATGCCAGATAAATTCACAGTAAGGCTCTTGCTCCAAGGCACAGATACACGGTTCAAGCTGCTTTCCCAGCATATTGCTCGGAAGCCTTCAGGTTCACAGCAGGTCAGACTGCCACAGCTATATATTCATTCCTTCATTGGAACCCAACTCCTTCAAACTAACCCGGCCTCATCTGCTCTCGGTGGGCAGTGGAGATACCATGCATGGCTTTGGCAGCAGAGATTTTTTCCGGAGTCTTTAGATGAGGGTATTTCCCTCCCTACAGCTGTGGGTTGTGCAGCAGGCTACCTCACCTCATCAGAAAGGGATGTATCCCTGCAAAGGCAGACGTAGCTTAGCCCTGAAGGAGTTGTCCAAGCCCTGTTTGGACTTTAGCTCTGCAGAAATGTACACAGCAAAAACATGGGCCTGAGAAACCTAGGTCAGCATTGCTGTCTTTTGTTGAAGAGGGGCAGTAGTCATTTTGGAATAACTGGAAAAGAGAGCACGCAGCAGTTTGTGATATTGCAATGCGGTGGTCTGCATCCATGCCGGCTTTCCTATGGTGTAATAGGACAACCCATTTGCAAAGCTATCTTGCAATAATTTTATGGCGGTGCTATAAAAATCTAGAGGTTTGGTGTAAATATGAGAATGAGCTACTTATATTAGGCAAATATATGTTAGGAATAGTTAGGAAAACAATAATCAACTTGATAAATTAAGGTACAATAGTCATATCTAAGGGAGTGCTCTCTTGAGTTTTCCCTAGTGCAATGTTTATTATTCTCCCCATCTCTGCTGTGTCCAAAAAACAAACCACGTTGCTTTTTGCTGCTCCTTGTTTTTCGCTATATCACTACACTAGAACAATATCAGGTTTATTTGCTTTTCTAACTGTGGAGAGAGGCAAGTTGATTGCCACAGTCTTCTTGAATCTGCCAAATAGTAAGTGTATAACTAAATTCATATTCACTGGGTTGAAGCTGATCTTCCTCCCTTGTCCTCCTGGAGACACGATCACAAGCACACTGCCCAGAAAGTGCCTGGGGAGGGGAGCAGGAATACACCTCCAGGACCCATCTCATGGTACAGCTCTCATTCCTCTCTTCATCCACGGGGCCCAGAGTTTGGCTGGACATTCTTTTGGCTCTGCAGTGTCCCTCCCTAAATCCTGACATGCCTCCCAACCTCCCAGATCTGCCACATGGAAGTTGAAGGAAGTTGGTTTGTGGTGAACACTCACCTCCTTTTGTTCCCTCTGCAGACACAGCTCTTCTGTTTCTTCCATTAGCTTATCTGCAAACACACAAATCCCAAATGCAGAGAAAAGCAATTTATATCCTGGGGATACTTATGAGCACGAAACACTGACTGAAGCTTCAAAACACAGCGTTCCCTATTGCTGTGTATACCTGTCTGGGAGGCTCCAGAGGCTGAGATGACACTAATGGGATGTTCTGTAATTTCCCTCCTGCCAAATAACTTCATAAACTAAAGAGCCATATTGCTGTGTACTCCTCCTAAGGTTTCCTCTCAATGTTGTTAAAGAGCATTAGCGAACTAACCTTCGCAAGCCTCTAGCTGAGTCAGGAAAACATTCTTATCTCTGCTTCACACGTGAGGAAGCAAAGGCCCGGAGAGGTTAAGTGGGTACACAGGGTCGAATGCTGTGTAGCAGCAGTTAGTGCCCCATCCCTACCCACCTAGTACATCGCCCTCTCCTTCAGCCCCCTGGGCATCACTGCCAGCTCCCTACAGGATGTCCCAGCCAAGCCCAGGAATCAATCCCCTAACTTAGCCACAAAACTTCGAGCTGTTAAGATTAGTTCCCCCCAACATCAGTTGCTCTTGTCTATGGAAAAGGACACACATCCACCAGATTCTGCTCTGGTCCTTACACTGTGACCTGACGTACCTATGTTGTGCTACGCCCTAAACTTACACAGAGGCTCTGCCTCCAGCAGCTCTCGCTGATGCTTACAGGAGACTGGGCAGAAACACATTCCTGGTAGTCAAGCACAGGGTCTAGCTCTCAGCTCTGCCACCCAGCTGCCCTGTGAGCAGGGGCAGGTTCACCATAGCACTTTATCATTAAGTCTTCCCTGTATCAGGTGAGGAGGATGCTACTGGCTTCCTTCGTACTGAGGACCTGAAAAGATTACTACTGCTGGCAGGATTACTACTGCTAGGAGGAGCGCAGACCTCTACCTCCTGCTCACAGGAGGGCTGCTGGTGCCAGAGCAATAGTCTTTCATTACTGAGCTCTGCTGACCATCACTGCTGCCTTTCCTTCCACTCTCACCTTCTTCCTCTATGCAGAGCTGCCCTGTAATCACACAGAGGCTCTCCCACCTTCCCCCCTTCTGCCCCTCCTGAGGGGCTCAAGCCCAGGGCTTGATGGGCTTCTGCAAAGTCCCTGCCTGAGAGAGAGAAAACTGGATCCCAGCTGGGTGGGGGGCAGGTGGAAGGTAACTCCAGGAGGATTCAGGGAATCCCCTGAGCAGTGTATGCTTCCTCCAGGGAGCCTCAACCTGCTGCCAGGAGCAGTGCCTGACCTCAGAGCTTAACTACAGGATGGACACAGGTCATTGAAGGTAAAGTTAATGAGGCAAAAGCCTCAGCAGTTATACAGGAATAAATAGAAAATTGCTGGAAGTAACCAACTATAACTGACCAGCTCAGAATGTTCTTGTCACGGACCAAAGAACCCAGTAAAATGTATATTTTTATATTCCAAATATCTCCTGTTTGTCACAGAACATGTCTTCCTCTATCACCTTGTTCTTTTATCAGTCTCTTAGGCTCTTTAGTCTCCTCTGGTGGTTGAAAATAACATTTTGAGAAGACTTTCTTGTTTCTAACTCTCCTCCTCTCTCCCCTGTTCCTTCTCTCAGCACTTCCCGCTATCCCTTTGGCTGGTGTGGAACCACTCCTCCCTGCCTGCCTCACCTGCGAGCCCATCCATCAGCTCACACGTGTGAATGGTGCCCAGATGGCCAGATTGAACGTGCCTTCTTACTTGAGTTACGATCACTGTCACATGTGAGACCATCTCAGTGAGATCACCCCCGATGAGGATGGATGCAGAGATGCCAAAGGCTCTTCAAGATCCCTCCAGTGGGTTGATGATTAGCAGTAGCTACCACAAGCCCCTGCTGAAGGCCTCACCAACCTGAGGCGCTCCAAGTTGCTGCTGCTAGCTTGTTTAAAGCAGACTGTCCAGACAAGCCGCTGGGCTCACCCACGTCACCAGCACCCCCAGGGCAGAAGAGCTCTTACAACCTTGGGGAATGCTCTAACTTAGGAGGCATCTGGGTTAAAAAGGCCACACTCCCTTGGCTCTTGCTATGGGCAATGGGGGGAAGAGACAGCTGGACTTCCCAAGGCAGTCAGAGCACCCAAGGCACTGCCACCCAGAGGCTGGTTTCTGAGGAGGGGATGAGACTAGATAACCTCCAGAAGTCTCTTCCAATCTAAATTGTTTTATATTCATCTGGAGCACCTGCTCCCTCTCCACTGCCCACGGAGAGAGCAATGACAAATTAGCCACTGCCATCAGACACCTCAAACAAGCCCATGTAAATTCTCCCACTTCCAGTATGAACAGTGTGAGCAAATGCAAAGAACAAGTAGAGTAACACCAAAAAAACCTAGCTAGAGGAGCAAAACTCACTCATGAAAAGCTGTGACCAGCCTCAGAAAAAAAACCAGTCCTGTGTGACTGAAGGAGACCAAGGCTGTTTGCTCGGTGAGCAGCTGAAATTGGCACACCCAGACTTCTCAGGACAGCAAACATTTGTAGAGACCAGCCAGCAGGAGCAGCAGGACTGCATCAGGCTGGCCAAAGCACGTTCTTCCTTTCTCACTCCACACAGATGTCCAGATCCTACCGTAACAGTTTCATGTTTTGACTCCCTTCAAAACCTGAATTTCAGCTGCTGACTACTCAAAAGCTTTGTCCAGTAAAAATCTGTAGCTGCTTGGCTTAATCACACTGACAGCTCCAGGAAAGCAAAATGGCTATCTGGAGTTTACAGCTTTTGGAAGTGTTTCCTACCTAAATACTCCTGTTTCTCCTTGGCCAGCTGCAGTCCCTGGGCTTCCAGGCTCTCGATCATGGCTTCTCCCAGCTGGGCATTCTTCCAGGTCCTAGGGAGAGCAGACCCAAAGTAGACAATGTAATACAGCTAAGGGGCCCACAGAGCAAGGTGGGGGACTCAGACTTGCAATCTATCAAGGAATTCAAACACAGACTCTCATCAGCTGGGACTGGGAGTCTAATTTTTTCCTCACAAACGAATTGGAGAAATTTCCCTGACACTGAGTAGCTTTTATAATATTTTTTTTAATACAGGAGCTGTATGTCAACACTGCACAGCTATTCAAGTGTTTGTTTTTTCCAGTGTTTTGGAGATTTTTTGCACTGAGCTTAGTCTTAAGGGCTCTCCAGACCAACCCAGCACATGCACAGCCTCCAACTGCAACAGGGTACACCTGGATCCCAATAAATTGATCCTGACAGACTTTAGAACCAGATTTCAGCTTTTAACTCAACTGGCTTCCCATCTGCCAGTGACATTGTCTTCTTCAGATTTTCCAATATTTTGCTGCTATAGACACTCTTCCCCTTCAACCATTAACCATTTATTGACTACTTCCCACAGCCATTGATCTTCAGCCTTTCTGGTATCCATCATCCATCCTGCAACCAATCAATCCCTCCTTGTAGGCCACTAGGATTTGGTGTCTGGCCCTACAGTGTGAATTAAGTGCCTCTCCCTATAAAAACAACAAATAACCAGATGTAAAAGCCAGACGAGATGCTGGCAAGTAGGGAGAGCTAAAGGAAGCAGGCATATTCAGAGTACATTGTGTTATCACAGGACCATTGGCCAGAGGATCTCAAGGTCTCTTGAGCACATTATGAAACTGAGCTGCAAAAAAGGCCTGAGGAGCACATGCCCGTTACTGGTTGAGGTGGTGATGGACAGGCTAGGCTTTAATACAGATATTAAATGCCAAGGACACACAAATCAGAAACAGAATCAGAAATGGAGTTTGTTGCTCATTTCTATTCATGTTCCATTAGAAAAAAACCTATCCACACCCATAAAATACATACGTAAAATTCACCTCAATCAATTTGTATAGATGCACACAGTATCTATATAAACAGCAGTTACTGCCCAGAAATTTTCCCATCTTTGTTAAATCCTAAGGGAGCTTATTAATGTTAAATACCTGTAAGCCTTCCTGTACCAGGCCTCTTTGTGAGCCATTTGAAACTGCAGCTTTTCATAAACTGTTAAGTTGGCAATCTCTTATAAAACAATTTCAAGGCAACCTGTACTTCGTCTCTTACAAAAGCCAGACAAATCTATTAAACACACACCACCCCAGGGACCAGGCAGCTCACGGCTCCAGCAGCCCAAGCACTGCCTTGTGCTCTCTGCAGACAGCTGGGTTTCTTTTCAGCTAATGAGCATCTAGGATATTTCTAGAGTGCAGAGGAAATTAGAATGCTAATTAAAAAGGTGATGTTTTGCCCACAGGTAGGTATGTTCATCTTGGGTGAGAACACGGGGGCGTGAATGTGTTTTTCCACTAACGTTGTCTGATACAGGATGAATTTGATCCCAGAGAAACCAACAGCAAACAGCTCAAGGCCTGGGGGGTGGACAACAGAGTTTATCATATGATTACTTGAAGGGTTTCAAGACGGGTTTCAAGACGGCTGTAGCCTTTAAAATGTCTGTTTACCCAATTTACTATTCCTGTGCTCCCTCCGTTCCCCCGCCCAACAAGACGTTTCGCTGTCTGTAACTCAAAGGTTACTACACCCACCGCTGTATAACTTTAAAGTTGCACCCATATCACTGTATTTTAGCTTTTATTCCTTTTATCTGCTGGAATCAGTACAGTTGTGTAACAGCAGCAGCAGGGAGGTATGGGCTGTGATTTCAGCTGAGGGGCAAGGAGGTGTTTGTTTTATTTTGTACTTCTTACCAAGCAAGTTTTCATCAGAAAAAGCCACATTGCTTCAAGTGCTGGAAAGCACAGGGTCAGGAAGGCTCTTGGGACAGGTAGAAAGCACCCTGATAATGTACTTCTGAAAAAAAACCCCAAAGCTGTATAGTATCTCCATTTGCTATACAGCTCAGTTATCATCTGTTCCAGTCCTTTTGCAGCACTGGGAACATCTCTCTAGCTTTGCCTGCATTTTTCCTTTCTCAGTAGCATCCACAACCAATTTTTGGAGACACTTAGCACTTCATGGTACTCAGGACATATGTACTGTGTTACCTGCTTCCCCCCCTCCGTTTCCTACCAAGTCCACTTTTAACCAGTACAGGGAATGCTGCTATGGACATAGAGAGCGTATGTGTGCCCCTCTCCTGCACCAGCAGTGGCAAAAGCCCCTCTGGGTGAGAAGAGAGCCTGGCCATCTAGGATCGAGAGCTTTGTGCATTTCCAAAAAGCTTTTGAGACCTGGCAAGTGTGACAAGTCCAAGTTAGAAGGGTGGAGAGACCATCAACGCACCTCCGCCTTGAATAAGCGGTTTCTCTATCAAACCAGGAGGCTGGGCAAGGAGTGAAGAGCTGAAGGCATCACTGGGCAGACTGTGATGGTGATAAGCAGTTGTACAGGGATGTGCACACACACCACTCGGCCCCAGATGTTAAGAGGCAGCAGACCAAATCAAAAGCAAAGGAGAGGTGATAGAGGACACCTCCCATCCTAGGTTCATTTTGTACTCTTTCCCATTTAACAAAATTTCAGGCTATGGAGCTGAGGGTTTTGTTGTGGTTTTTTTTTTTCCCTTTGGTTAGTTCTAAATAACAAGGGATACTGTAGGATGATGACAATAAACTGTAAGCGCTGCAGTGCCAACACCAGTACAATCTGTGTCTAGGACCAGCAGGTGACTATAACAGGTTGCCTAAAATATTTCAGCTGCCTCCTTTTAGCTTTCCTATTCATTGCACATCAATTTACTGGCCCATGCCTGTGGGCCATGAAACTTCCATGGGCAGCTTTCTGTTGCAGTTCATACAGTACCACGTGGGTTAACAGCTTGCTCCACAACCAAAGCCAGGCTCACTGCAGCAGCACAGAGCTTGGCTTGAGCTGATCCACCATAACACCATGTTCCCCAATAATTACACCTGGACATTTTCAGCCTCATAGCACTGGAATTAACTGAGATATTGCCTTTACCATGCACACACCGGTATTACAAGTTAAACTTGCCTGAAAGAGCAGCTTTTGTCCCTACAGACACAAGAGATCACATACACGCAATGTAATGCAGCCAGCAAGGGCAAAGTATTCATTGCTTCCAGCTTCATAGCTGAATGGTAGGCTCTGGTCTACAGGCTCTGGAATTTTCTACCTGGCTTGGGAAAAATCAAATCCCTGCATCTGCTGAGATATAGAAAGAGCCTGCTCTGGTTTGCAGGACAGCTGCTAATTGTACTGTCAGGCTCCTGGGTGCTGAGGGCTTGTAGAGATGGTGGCCAACAAACTGCAAATCTCTCCAGCATTCCCAGCAGACTATAAACTCAGTATTGTACACATACAGCCCACCTACATGGGTGAGAGGGTTTGATTTGTTGTAAATGCTTTGCTAACACCTCCTGTCCTGGGATTTGGCCTGCATCCATATTTCATAGAATTATAGAACAGTTTGGGTTGGAAGGGACCTTAAAGACCATCCAGTTCCAACCCCCCTGCCATGGGCAGGGACACCCTCCACTAGACCAGGTTGCTCAAAGCCTCATCCAGCCTGGCCTTGAACACTGCCAGGGATGGGGCATCCACAGCTTCTCTGGGCAACCTGTGCCAGTGCCTCACCACCCTCTCCGGGAAGAATTTCTTCCTGATGTCCAATCTAAATCTCCCCTCTTTCAATTTCAGTCCATTACCCCTTGTCCTGTCACTACAGGCCCTTGTAAAAAGTCCTCCCCAGCTTTCTGGTAGGCCCCTTCAGGCACTGGAAGGTGCTATAAGGTCTCCCTGGAGCCTTGTCCTCTCCAGGCTGAACAAGCCCAACTCTCTCAGCCTGTCCCCATAGCAAAGGGGCTCCAGCCCTCTGAGCATCTGTGTGGCCTCCTCTGGACTCATTCCCACTGGTTGATATCCTTCTAGTGTTGAGGGCCCCAGAGCTGGATGCAGCACTGCAAGCAGGGTCTCATGAGAGCAAAGAAGAAGGGGAGAATCCCCTCCCTCGACCTGCCGGCCACACTTCTCTGGATACAGCCCAGGATATGGTTGGCTTTCTGGGCTGTCAGTACACACTGCCGGCTCATGTCCAGCTTCTCATCCACCAGTACTCCCAAGAATTAATTTAATTTCAGAATTAAACTGTCTTGAGAGGCCAAATCCTGCTGCTGTGTGGCTTGAGCACCCTAGGACCTGGGCAAAATGGATGCACACCCCACAGTCACACAATTGCTTCAGGGCTGTTACTGACCCCATAGCATAACCGGTGCTGCTCAGGAGAGCAGGGCCGGGCTGGTGAGGTCCCTACTCAGCAACAAGGTGTAAAGCCACATGGGAAGCTGTTCCCTAGCTTTGTGCCTTGCCTGTTCTCTTACATTACCCCAAATTCATACGTCTACAGTGTAGGGAGGTTTTCTGACCCCCATCTTTGTCAAGCCTGTGGACCTTGATTCCCACACAAACTGGACCAGGAGAGCTCCCATTCAGTCCCAGCTGCCATCTCTGTAAGGTAAGAGAGAGGGACAGCAGATGTCACTCAGTATGTCAGCATTTGACATGTGACAGCCTGGGGTTGTTAGCAAAGTGTCACACTGCATACCACCCCGCACACCAGGGCGGGAAGGTTTGTGCCAATTTTAGCATTCTCGTTTAGGGAAAGGATGGGTCCAGGAGGCAAGTAAAGATATCACTTGTCTTGGGGAGTTTGTCTGCCACCCATAGTCCTTCTAGTCAGGCTGCTTCCTCTTTATCCTTTACACACCTACAGAGCAGATCAAAGAGAATAAGGAATAGAGAGAAGCTTACACTTTTCCAGACTCCTGTAGCATCTCCAGCCACTGAGCCTGCTCAAACTCTGATTCGGCTGCTAGAACAATGTTACCCTAGAAGAGGGGAAGGGAGGGGAAAAAGACCCAGATTAGAGAGGCCAGTGCCTTACGCACCTCTGTGTGCTGAAGGCACAAACTGGACACAGCTCACACAGCTACGGCAGGAGGAGAGCTCACCGCAGGCTTCCACCTCCATGGGAGGCATCATGTGGCAGCGAACATGACCCAGGCCTACTGCTCATTGGAAGGAGATGCACCCAGCAAGCGATCATGGTAGGAATGAAATGATAGCTTGGCAGGAGCGCTAGGGCTCCTGAATATCTGTCTTCTGGTCCTCGTATTGTTAAGACCTGCTGTCAGAAAGAGCAGGTTTCCTTGTTGGTTGTCAAAGCAGGAGCAGGAGCAAAGCCCAGCAGGGACTTGGGATGCTGAGCCCAAGTCTTTCAGGATAGTCTGCCCAGAGAGGGTAGGCATACCTTGGTGGGGTGGGAAAGACTGCCAAATCCAGCTCTGCTCATCAGCAGTAAAATGTTTTGCTGTGGTTGGGGTGGGTTTTGGTTTGGTTTTTTTTTTTGAGAAGTCTACTTACATGGAAGTCCTCATGAGAGATCTTTATGGCATAAGGCATGTTGGGCTCTTCTTTGGGCTCCACGATGCAGCCTCCCAGGGGTATGACACCCTGGGGATAAACCAGAGCGCTCCAATCAGTCAGCAAAATCAAGTATAACCATCAACTAACCAGGAGCTGAACATTCATTCACCCTTGGTCACTTGTGGGGTCTCCCAGGAGGGACAACACACAGAGATTCCAAGTAGCCGAGGGACTCCTACCACCACCAGACCTCCCAGTGGTATCCGAGGGGGCTAAAGATGGCTCTCCTGCATTCGGCTTGGAAGGAAGGCTGCTAGCTAGAACATGGAAGCGGGAGCTCTTTTAATCAAGGGGGAGGTGGTCTCCCAAGAGGGGTGGGCGTTGCAGATTTATAGTGTGGTGCCATGAGAGAGGTTGCACATCCATGACGGGTCAGCACCCCAAACGTGCTGTGTGGAGACAGATGGGTGGCCTGCTGCCTCTAACTGTGCCGGGTGGGATCTGAACTTTTGGAAGCACCTGTGTTTCAGGTGACTACCCGGGTAAAAGCAGACTCAGAGCACAGAGTCCCCCCGCCGCCAATAGCTATGGCAGCTACTTCTCGGGCCTGAGCACATGTGGGTTAGCAGGGGCTGGCTGTGGCTGCTTATAGGTACAAGTACAGGCTGGGAACAAGCAGCAACCAAAGTTGTGAGCCCCACCACTGGCTTTGCCAAGGGTATTCTCGTAGTTGATTAGGAGATCATGAAAACAAGGGGATACATCTACTATCAGGTAAAAAAAAAAAAAATTAAGTCATGCACCTGCTGAATCAGTAAGGAGCCTGAAGAGGTATTGACACGATTCTTGCTTTTTCTGAGGCTTCCCTGGATCTGTGAGAAGTTTGTGGCTTACCTCTTCTTCATTCGCTGGGCCCATGGAGGAAGGGGGGAGCTAGAAACAGAATAACGCCCTCTCCCATGCCAACGCTTCTCACCTTGGGGTGGATATTGAAGTATTTATTGCTTTCGAAACTCTTCTTCTCACTCTCAGCATAGTAGAGCAGGAAACTTTCCTTAATGATGAAGAACCTTTGAGACAGAGAAAGACAATAAATACTGCTAGAACAGAGGTTGTGGTTCACAGCACCAGAAAGTCTCCAGCTAACTGAAGCTGCTTGCTGAGCAGAAGAGTTTACTGTTTCCCTCTAAGCCCAAGGTGAGGGGTCTCACTTCTGCTCACAGCTGAGAGCGAGTGCTTAACGCTAAGTGCCAAGTTCAAGCGCTTTGTCCTCACAGTTTACTACAGCGTGCACACCCCAGTGCTGAAGGCAAACCGTAGCACCGTTTGCTCACGAGGAATGGGATGGCGGTGTGCCTCCAAGACAGCAGCACAGTCCAAGCCTCTTGGCATCTTGACCTGTACGCACTATCTAGCCCATGTGTTGGATTCAACCAATTGGAATAGAGCTGCTCCTTTTTTTAAGGGTTTCTCTCACATGGGCTAAGGGCAACTAAAAGCTTATTTTTACAATCTACTCCCTGCCAGCCTGTTTCTGGCATAAACCAGAAGGAAAGTGTTTCCACTGTAACCCTGAGTCATATGTCAGGGAGAGCCACAGGGCAGCACTCCCAAGCAATGCTCGAGGCAAAAGATTAGCCACAAGAGCACTCAGGAGCAGAAATAAATATTAGAGATACTTTTGAAGTGGAAATCCTGGCAAAGTCTCCTGTAAATCTTTTTAAATACAAAGAAAATGGAAAGGGTTGGGTTTTTTTCCTCATATGCATCACACTAGAATATACCTTGTTATGCTTTAGGTATGTTCTGATGATCACTGTAGAGCAGCCACAAAATACCACAGCTTCTGTAAACCAAGCCTCTAATTTACCAGAGCACGTCCTCAAAATTGTGACATTTTTAGCTTGTTTGGATGTTCAAAATGCCCCCAGGACACCCCCTTTTCTCTTCGAAAATTGAGGTTGCATTTACCCTGCAGGCAGTGGTACAAAGCATGGGCACCTGACTTAGCCTAAACTTGGTCTAAATCTCTGCAGCACTCAAAAATGCTGAAGAGCAGCTGAAAAAAATGGTGACAAGTTTAGTAGGGAGGTTTCAATAGAGTAAATGACAAAGAAAGGTGTTGCACTCATCTGTACATATTTTCTGATATGAGAAAATAGGGATTTGGAAAGAAAGTGAAAGGCAATAAGCTGAAAATTAATAAAGAATGCTTTTTTACACTGCATAAAACACTGCTGTGTAAATCACTTTCATGTAGCCCCGAGGATAAGAGCTCATGAGGAATCTGGAAAGGATAAAGGCATGTCTGTGAATAATGAGAACATCCCCAGGAAACCCTCCTGCTTCTGGGCAGAAGGCCTCCACCGGGAGACATCGGGAATAGACTTCTCCAGACAGCACTTCCCAGTTGTGCAGCCTGGGGATTCCTGCACCTTCCCTCTGAAGCCACCACTAGCAATGGGCTACAGGCTGAAAGGAGCAATTCTAATGCCTCCACGTGCCCATCCCAGTCCTCTCCCGAAGCAGAGGGCCTGTCAGATGGAGCCAAGGGCTGCATCCACTACAGACAAGCACAGCAATTTGGTACCAGTTCAGTTGCTAAAGCTGAAGAAAGAAATCAAAGCTGGTGGAAAATTACCATCATAATAATAAACCCATAGATCATTATATTATATTATTATTATTATTATACTTGGAGTAAAGCTTTACCACTTCCACCAAGCAGCAAGCTCAGGCTCTGGACCTACCATGCACCTGCTCCAGAATGTTTAAAAGTGACATCACTGTACATGTGCATATTTACACCCAGAAATCTTCAGAATGCACAAACACCAGCAGCAGTTATGGTGCCCCAAATCTTTTCTTCTCCTTGCCCACTCATCTATACCTGTTCATGCTGACATCAGAGGTGGGGAAAAGCAGCCAGCTTGCTGCCTCAGCAGGACACCGTGTTCTCATTCCATACTCCAGGAACATCACAGTTGACTGCATAACCTCACCTCTTGTTCCTGACCACAGCCTGGCAAAACGTCTCTGAGCAGAACAGCACGGCTCAGGGCAAAAATACCTCTTCTGCACTGAGCTCATTTAGTTAGCAAAGGACCAAAAAGGTGCTCATTCACAGCGCAGCATCTCCCTTCAGTCCGAGCTCGTGTCCCAGTGCACTTCCCAGAGGAGCTGCATCTAACATCCCCTCAGCTGGGAAAGCAATGGGTGACCCCACCTGTGGTGGCTGTCGGTACTCTGTATGACTGTAAGAGTTGCCCACGAGGGACAGGGAGATGGACTATCCATGGGGCACAACTTGCTTTCCCTGTGACGGGAATCTCCACCCCAACTCTCTTGACAGCAGAACAGATCAGGGACCAAAACAGTTTCCTCATGACAGAAGGCAGGGATGGGAAGGAGCATCCCAGACAAGGTGGAAGGCTGAACTGTTCACACAACTTGGAGGCACCAGCCCACTTAGCAGATGCATTAGGCACATCTCTGTGGGACACGCTGCTGAGAGAGTGGGATCAAGGTCTCACCTCTGTGTGAAACAAGGGTTGGTATTTTCACCTGTATTTGCATTAACAGCCAAGGCATCCATGACCCTTGCAGCAGGCTCAGAGCTGACCCCAGCCAAGGCAGATACCAGAGGGAACTCCACAGCACAGACAGGGCTTGTCCCTGGTTCCTCCTGCTCACATCGCTTCTGTGAGCAGCAGCCTTGCGCCTTCCTGTTTCATTTTTTCCTCCCACCTCTTGTCATTAACTGTATAAGGAGGTTTTCTTATGAGTAGCTGCATCTTCGCTTTATGTCTCCAATGCTTAGTTCAAAGAGGACTTGGGTATTTTAGAGGGACATCTGCACAAGAAATACAAAGATAACATCTTTAAAGAACAATCCTGTCTGGCCAATGGCCTGTACTTGGTCCAGTGGATCAGAGCGAACCAGATACTGTGGGCACAAATACGAAATTAAGGAATAAATAAAAGAAAACACCAAACACCACATGAAATGGAAAAACTCTATTCATCACTTTCAACAGCCTTTTCAGTCTGAACAACCTCGAGAAACATTTGCAAGGCAGGTAAAGATACTGATCTTTAACTGTGCGTGATTGTTTTATGCTAATGTTACACCCATTTAAAGTCAGGCTTTAGTTTGTTACATACATTTTGTCTGCTCATTACTCCTGATAATCCCCATATTATAGATTATGCTCCAGTGGAAAACAAAATCATAACAAAAACAAGAACAAAGCATAGCACAGATCTCCAAAAACTGATGTGCCTCTGGCAGATTAATGAACCTTCAGATCCCTGACCTCACAGATGTGGAGAGAATCTGCGGGGATTTGGAATGAAAATGTACAAAATAAGGGTTTAAAAAAATAACAACAAAAGCCCACAGCAAATAATGAAGGAAAACATTGAAAATCTGGTTAGCTGATGGCTGTAATATATTCACGCTCAGATCGTGTTCCCTCGTCTATCCTCGCATGGAAGGCAACACCGACCACGATCACCACTAACTTTGACTTTCAGGACAAAGTCTCCATACAACAACACAAGGATAATTGATGCAGCAGGATGGAAAGAGGGATGAAGTGAAGGGGTAGAGGAGAAAAGAGTTACAAGACTCAAAAACAAGTTGAAGACTGAAGCAGCAGCCAGGTGAGTAAGAGCAGAAAGGGAAAAGATGGCCAAGGGAGAATGGGGAGAGAGACCAGGTTAGGAGTGGGGAGCTGGAGACACTGAACATGTATCTGAATTAGGCACAGATGCACCAGCAGAAGAAAAAGGAGTGCTGGAAAGACAGGGGAAGATTTTGAACACAAACTAGAAGCCAAAGAAGAAGAGATTCAAACACAAAGCAGCAGAAAGCCTGAAGAGCAGCAGCGAAGGTGAGAGAGGCGAGAAGACCTGGTACAAAAACACACACTCCACATGCAGCACAGGAGCTGTTCACGCGTGGTCAGCTCCTTTGGGTCACCCATCCCCTGTCACTGGATCCTGCACACAGAAACCACTGAAACCGCAGCGTAGTTAAACTAGAACAGCAGAGAAACAGTAACAATCCGAGCGACTTGGATGTGAAGCCAGAGAGGCGATCTGCCAGGATCAGACACAACAGCTCTATACTGGACAAGTAGAGATACCTGATTTCTGGGGATAAAGTGCATTTTTGTGTCACAGAGGGCTAACAAGATTAATTAGCTAACCTTTGTAAAAGTTTTTGAAGTGACAACGGCCCACGTTAAGTATTTACATTATTAAACTGCCGCAGTCTCACTGGCGCTCCCTTCCAGTGGTGGTTTTCTGGGCGCCAGTCCAGATGCATAGGCAGCAAATCCCAGTTACTACATCAGCCTGGTTCTTTCTCCCTGGGGACAGCTCAGGAAAACGATGGGCAAATGATCTTTATCAGAATATCAACTGAGAGACAGAAGTACTTGTCCCTCACTTTCTTTCCTGGCAGCTCCAGGCTTTCCTGCCTGCCTCCTGCCATGGTGCAGCGGTCAACCAGGCAGGGAGTGAGAGCTGGATGCTTCCTGGCAGCAACCAGCCAAGTGGGAAGTTTACAAGGAGGAGAGGGAAGCACACTGCTTGACTTGCAGCCTCGGCTGCAGTGGGCTGCACACACACACTGCCCTGCAGCTCCTTGATTTCTAGGCCTTTTTAGAGCAGAAACCAGTCCTACACAATTATCCTTTCATGTCCTGTGACCACATCCAGTGACTGTTGGTAGGCACTCGGCTGGAAACCAGGGTTACATGCATGCTTTGCAGTGCCACAGCTAGGACTGGCCCAAGAGAAGATAACTCTTAACTGTGCTGTGTTTCCCTTCCTTCCAGCAACCTGGCATCTCTGATGGATTTACTCAGAGGTGTAAGCATATTCTGTGGTTTGCTCTCTACTCTTTTCAGTTCCTCACATTGCACCTTGCTTTTCTGACTCTAGTTGACCACCAAGCAGCTGCCCTCCTAGAACTGTCCCCCTTAGCCCCAGAGTCTCACACCCGAATGGTGACGGTCAGCTTAGAGCCTGACCCTTCTGTATGAGGCTGGGGTTATTCACAGTACAGACGGATGTGTCACTTCCTACCTGCAAAGTGCCCCATTCATGCCACATTCAGGCAGGTACCACATACCTGGATGTGCATTTCATTCCAGGCTCCGTGTCAGGCTGATGCCCTACAGCTTTTGTAGTAGGGAAGAGACTAAACTGCTTGTTGTTAATTGGAAGAAAGAATGGGGTGCAGTTTGGCAGGAAGAGGAGGCCCATGAGTCAAGAGCTGAAAAGATGACTTGCCAAAGCCACTCCAGCTGTGACCCAAGCTTAGACTAGTCAGAAGCACCAGTAAGCCCAGAAGACGGTTGCATCTCCTTTGAAAGGATATTACTTTAAGAGGAAAGAAAATTCACATTAGGAACAGAACTTCTTCTCTTGAAGAGATAGGAGTGAGGATACTGCACTAGTGGCATTTCAAAATAAAGCTCTGAAAGGCAGCGTTCTCAAACATCAGCCGTGGCAGATGAACACGGCCATGTTGGTCCAGGGCCAGAAGCCCCCAGCCCACTCTTGAGGCAGCACACGAATGCTTGGGCTGCAGGACAGACCATTGTGTGGGCAAGGGAAAGGACTGAAAGTGCTCCAAGACAACTGCCTCATATCAACTATCCTCACAGGGGCCATCAGATGCCAGCCCTGACTACAGCAAGGCTCTGCTATCCCTCCCTGCTCCCAGCATAACCTCTATTGCTGCAAAGTCCCCAAACCTGGGATTTCACTCCCTAAAGTACAAGACACCATGGGCTAGACCCACTAGCTGGGGCTTCCTAGCACTTTAGGGAGTGAAATCCCAGGTTTGGGGACTTTGCAGCAGTAGAGAGACACCACCAGACTTTTTTCCTTGATCCATTTTCTAGTCAGCCTCCATCCTTCCCTTACACACTTGTTTTTCTTCTCCATGTCTGCAGCAGCACAGTTACTACAGCCAAATGAATGGGATCAAGTCAGTAAGTATCAGGCACCTCTCAACAGCCATGCAGACCCGTCTGCCACTGCGGGGTGTGATCAATCCCCCCGTTACATGCTGGTTGATCTCCTGTGGCTTGGAAAGACTTTCCTTGGAACAGGGAGCAGTGCTATTGCCCAGTGCAAAATTACTTCACAGCAAAGGTACTACCTGTAAATATCAAATAGATAAAATGTAGTAATCCAAGATTTCAAGACAAAATCTACATTGCTTAGAGATCAGATGCTCAACTGTATCTAGCAATAATAATTTCCCCCCCCCCCCCCCCTCTCTTAATTTAACTGGAGTGGGAAACATCTCTTTTGCTTTCATAAAATAATGCACTTGACCAGGTGTGTCTTGCTGGCCATGGTGGGTTGGTGAGGGGAATGTATGAATTGCTCCTTATCCCTCCACAATGACTGTCTCATAACATGCAAGATTTTGTTCTTTAAAGCAAATCTCTCCTGTGATTTAAAAAAAAAGAAATCTTACTGTTCCTCCTGTCCAGTCTTTTTACTCCAGAAACTTCTTCCTTCCAAACCCTACAGATTCCCCATGTTCATCTCCCACTGGTCCCCCAGGGCCCTCAGCAACCGTGCTTTCAGCTAACCTTCTACATCAGCCCTGCCCCACTGCCCCACAGCCGCCTCCCCATCTCTTCCCACCTGCTGTCACTAAAATATTTACCACTTGCTGGAGATGGGGGTGACTTCTAGGAATAGAAGAGCACTGAATAAATAATGATGGAGAGAGGAGAGATGGGCCATTTGCCTGCAAGAAATTTTGATTAGGAAGAAGAAAGCCTTTTAAGAATTCTCCTCCGTGGCAAATTACCTTCCCCTGCATTATTCTGTCCACTTCTTTTCTGTAACAGTCACATTAGTTTCCAGACATAATCCATCTAAACATCAATGTTTGGGACCTGAGTAGGGAGCATCAGCACAAATTCTTTCCTGGGTGAAAAATAAGGCCATTGGGTTTTGGTGTTTGGGTTTTTTTTGAGGCAGGAGAGAATACAGAATAAAACCTGTATGCAGGTCACAGACGGCTACAAACACAAAACTGCTTCCCAAGCAACATTTAACCGTGTTTCAGGCCATACCATCCTCACATGTTTAGACTGGACAGCACTGTGGTTACTACACGGAGCAAAACTGGGAAAGCTGTGTCTAGAAGTGGATTTGATGTGTTGTGTCTACACTTCACGGTACAGCAAAAAGGTACCCAGAAAAGGTAAGTGCCAGAGGTAGCTGACAGACATTGCTCATGTGCAGGTTAATTTATTCTTCTAAAAAGCCTTGAGACACACTATGCTACAACAGCTACAAAACTGCCTTTCAGCTCCAGAGGTAGCTCAGGCTTCCTGCGCTGCCTTTTGTTAATGACCCATTTGTGCCTTTTCCCAGTGGAAAGGTGAGGGAGGGAAGAAAACAACATTACTTTCCTTTTCTGCCAGACTTCATCTACAAATATCAAACTACTAAAGGCAGGTAAGCACTACTAGCCTTCTTTAACAGATCACAACAACAAATCCTGGGTCACAAACCGTATCTCTGGCAGTGGTAGGGTGAAAATGAAAGTTTCCTGACTGCTGGTCTTCTGACTGAATCACTCGCCAATGATGTCTATCAGCAGTGACATTAATCTGCCACCCAGGAATGCTGGAAGGCTTAATCCATTGGACGAAGTACCCCCAGTGAGCAGTAAGAGCTGTACCGTGTTTCTGTGCGGGTACCCATCCGTAGACAGTTGCGTCTCATCATCTGACAACCAGCCGAAGACTCCTTTAAACCTCAGGCTGACCCATCACTTCAGTATTACAGAACATACTTCCATCCTTGGTAAAAGGTTGTAGCACATGCTTTCCAGCTCTGAGCTTCCTGGCTGCTGATACACAACACACAGCAGCTTACAACTTTCTAGCACCAGACAGGAGAGAATTCAGAGGCACCATCCTCCCAGGGAAGAGAGCCTACGTGTGCTGTTCCAAGGGTGCCGTTGCTGTCACGGGGCACAGCAGTCCTGGTGCTGGTCCACAAACCCCTGCAGACCACACACAGAGTCTCGCACACACCGTGTGGCCACCCAAATCCAAAGAGCTTTAACAAGTCCTAATGAACGAAGTCAAGCAGTTTGGGCGAGAAATATGTGAGCTGACTCATTCCTCTTTCATTAAGTGATCACAGGACAATCACCCAGAGGGGGCAGAGAGTCCCCATCCCCACCCTGAGGTGCACATAGCACCGGGTGGGTGAAGAAGGCAGAGTGGGGTGCTGTCTGTGTAAAGCAGACTCAAACAGCAAGGAAGGTATGCCCCAAGTTTCCTCCCTAGCCTCCCCCTTGCTAGCTGCACTTGAAGAGCCAAGCGCTCAGGCTCTAGCTTAGCCCAGCACCCTCAGGCTCTGTATTTCACCTGAGCACCTCTCAGCGACTGTGGCTTACCTCCTGGACCACTTGGCCGACTGCCTCCCGAAGGGTCTCTTCCAGAGCACGCCGTACAGCTGCACTTTGGTGCTGATGTCCAGAGCATCTGAATCTGCCTGCTCCATGGACGGAGAAGGGGATACGGAACTGGATTTTGCCACAAACATCATAGACGGATCTGGCTCTAACTCTCCCCCTCTGCACGGCAGCTCAGGGAATCCGATTAAAGCAACGAACCAGAAGGACGTAGCCACTCGCTCCACGCGGCAGACGGAGAGACTGGGCTACGGTTTGAATCAATAACTTGACTGCTCAGCACTCGGTCAATAATTCTCTCCCTGATGCAGAAATGATGAGAGTTTCCTCATTGCGTATTACTTCCTGAAGCATCACAGACAGCACACATCCCAGCCCAAGGAATAAAAAAAAAAAAAGCAGAGGGAGAGCCAGAGATCAGGAACAGAGAGCGACAGAAAGAGCTCAGCAGAGAGAAACCTCCCAGCAATAACAGTAGCCAAAGTACCTCCGCAGCAGAGCCAGCTTGGAAGGTTATTTCACATGACATTGCAGCACCCCAGGCAGAAATCAGGGCAAGACGGACGTTTCACTGCCCGGCATCTCTTACTCTGACACATACCCCCAAAATCTTGTGCTTGGAGACAGGTCCTTCTCGTTTCTCCCAAGGAATAGGGGAGCAGAGCGGGTGGGAGCCAGCAAGTTCCACCAGACTCCCTCTGTCATCAGGAAGCTTTTGCTGTGCCAACCTGGGTACAGTTCACGTGGCTGCAGGGTTTGGACTGGGCAGTGTCCATGCTGCACGCCTTGCTCAGGCTTAAAGGGCCATGGCTGGTCAAAGTGAGAGCATCAGAATTCTGCCTGCCCCTGTGCCTTCCTGCATCTCAGGGATGTGGCAAGCGCAGCCTCTGCGCTGCCTCTTCGGTACCAGCTCCTTCTTGGCCACAGCACAGACATGGGAATATGTCACATCACTCAGGTGAGTCTCCATTCATCCCGTTTAGTACTCCCACAACAAGCTTTTTATTCTGGTTCCCGAAGTCCTTGTTCCTCTCTCGAAACCCTCCCTCCCTGCACAGGTACAGTCCTCTAAAAGTACCCATCTTTTGTAATGCCCAGAGGAAAGCACATCAGCATCATGCTGTTCCTTCCTGCATCCTGCCTTCCCTCCAGGATTAGGATTTGGGGAAGAACTCTCTGCATTGTGCCTGGTAAAATATCTGGAGATTTAGGGTATCATATAAGCAGTACGAATACACCCATGCTGTGATGCATCTGCTCCTGTTTTAACCTGTGCCATCCTATGTGCGTATGGATTTTGATGCGGTAATTGCCAGACGTCAGCCCCCCCCCCCCCGATCCACTTACTCAGAAGTGGCACACTGCAGACACATGGTCCTTTCTCATTCCTCGGGATTAGAAAGCTGGGGCGTGCCATCGGCTAGATCACAGCACTGGGCACAGGCCCACATGGCTTTACATGGTCACAGGCATTTGCAAAGCATCTTAAAATGGGGCAAACTCAGACTGCCTGCCTGAACTCACAGGGTACGCTTGGTACTAGGGAAATTACAGATGCAAGCCCTTGATAAAAGCCACTGTCAATCACTAGACGAGAGTCAGCAAACCCAATGCTTTGCTGCTTTCTCTCAGCCTGGCTGTGGCTGGCCTTTTGGTCCCAGACAGGACATGCCCCAAGCAGCAGCAAAGCCCATCTCAGAGTGACTTTTAGGGAGAGGATGGAGAACAGGATGGAGTTGCCTCCATCTCACCTGATCCCCAACTCTTGAATACAACCCTGCTTTGCAGAAGAGAAGTATTAATGCTGTAGTGACCACTCCACACGCTGCACTGAAAAGAAAGTACTACTCATAACCAGGGTTTCGGGACAGGGAAAAAGTTTCCCCTGGAATTGTGTTGCATAAAGGGTAAAAAGGATTCTGAGACCAACAGCATCACCTTGATTTAAAACTGTGCACTGAAAAGCCACAGACCTCGCTCGGAAGAATGACCCAGTGCTTTTGCCATTGTACTGCACCAGCGATGCAAAGACCTGACAGCAGTGGCCTGCAGCAAGGAAAAGCAGATTTTCGTCTTTTGCCTCTTCCTGTATTTTTATCTTGGACAGACCAAGAGAGTAAAGAGGTCTAATGGCTTCAAACATCAAAAAAACGAGATACTGTCTCCTCTGGAGACCTCTAGGACAAGTAAGGGACTGAGTAGTCACAGCAAATTCTTTAGAGTGGGCAGCTCCAGAGAGGAAGAGAGTGACTTATTTTTGTCAAGCAACCAAGAGTCAGAAGCCGGCGATACTAGGGCAGTAAATGGCAGGAGACTAAAAGGACTTGATTAAATAAGAGCAAAGGGGAAAATTGGACTGCTCTCTAGTTTTAGGCAGTCTTTCCCCTCTTAATGTACTGGTAAAGGTCAATGCTTGCAATAAAGCACACAGACCTAAATTAGCCCGGAATAAATGAGAAGGCGTGTAACCATCACAGCAAGGGAGCTGCGGAATTACCTCATAATGAGAGCAGCAGAAGCAAAAGCCATTATTTGGTTAAATCAGTTACATGCACAGCAACCCGCGGTGGCCGTACCTTCCAGGGATACAGATTAGGCTCACCCTCTTTCTCTGAAACATTTTTGTTCCAGAATAATAATGTAAAGATTTTAGATAGATGTTTCATTCTTGATGGCTTGTAGTGGGAAACACAGCTGTACACCCTGGACAGAAAGCACTGGAGTTTCACTTAGAAAACCTTCCTGCGGAGAGACAGGTTGTACTGATAGAGGAATTATCTTGCTAATATGTTGTCCCTATTTTTCCTACACATCAAGCTAATAGAATTTTGCTCAGAGAGGTACCCCTTTGAAGCAGACAGTAGTGCAACCTAGGACAGAAGCAACACTCCATCATCACAGGCTACCCTCCAGCCAAAGGATGCTCCCTTTTAAGGATACACATACTGGCTAACTGGAGCTGATGGGGAGGCTTGTATTTATATATATAGATTATTTTTTTTAAAGTGAAAAGTTACACCTTTATGTTCAGGGCAGCCTTACAACTGTACTTTATGCAGAAAAGAACAAACTAATCCTTGGGTTGGGGCCAGGAAATCAAGATACGGATCAGAGCTGCTGCAGAGTTAGAAAGATTCAGATCTTGCCTTCCAGTATGGATTCCCTTTCCTCTTACAGCTTCTGAGAGGCTCCGTAACCATTTTCAACCCAGAGGACCATTAGCAATTATGGGAGGTATAGGCAGGTACCTGGAACAATGTGAAGAAATAAAGTGCAGCTCAGGTTTCATTTAGGATCTCTCATTCTTCCAGAACACCTATGTTCCAGAAGGTCTACAGAAGCAGTTGTGGATGCCCCATCCCTGGCAGTGTCCAAGGCCAGGCTGGACGAGGCTTTGAGCAACCTGGTCTAGTGGCAGTTGTCCCTACCCATGGCAGGGGGGTTGGAACTAGATGGTCTTTAAGGTCCCTCCCAATCCAAACCATTCTATGATTCATTCACTCTGATGTTTCTGCTAAACAGGTATTTTTTTTTAGGGACTTCAGAATCCCTCAGAGTGGTCAGCTATCCAGGAGATAGCCTATAGGCTTCCTGCAATACATGGTTTTTCCCCCGCCCATCATGCCTAAATATCACAAGGTGATCACACAGCTTACATAAACAAACAATGCTTAGTACTGGAACAATGAGGCTGCTTCCAACCAGCAGCATGTTCAACAGCAGGAAATAAATATAGCTTTGCTTTCTTCCTTTCCTCCACGCACACTGAGGGGCAGGAACAAACCTTTCCCCAAGGTGGTTTTATAACAGGGTTCAGTGTTGGCAAGCTTGCAGCTCCATGTGCACGCCACCTGCGTGTCACTTTACCTTTCCTAGAGCATTTTGCTTTAGCCACATCTTACCTGCTTGCAGTCACCATTATTCAGCCCAATCCCAAACACAACGGTAAGCAGCAGTAGAGGGTTACCCAGGACGTGGTGTGACCAGGTAACACAGCTCAGTGAGCTCGGCAGGAACCTTTCTGCACAGAAAACATCCCAACCACGCCAGGGACTACCTATGGCACATGCATACATGCCGCATGCGTAGCCCAGGCTACAGAAAAGGCCAGCTCGGCAAGTTTAAAAGGCTTTCTTGCTCTTTGCATTCTGTGGTGCCAGGACACTCAGAGATCCAGTGAACAGATGAGAGGCAAGGTTTAGAGCTGTCATTCTGGGGGTCAGAGCAGAGTTTAAAAGGTGCCATTGCTTACTCAGTTTTGCTTTGAGCACGGAAAAAGCACTGCCGGTGTAACGAGGCACCAAAGCAGCGTTCAGTACACCGGGGCTCAGTTTCCAGCCCTGACAATGTCCCTACCTGACTTAGGCATGTAACTTGACTGCTCTCTGCCACAGCTCCTCACCAGTGACACTGGTACTAACATCCAGAGCATCGCAAGGATACGTGGACTCCTGCAGTAGCTTAGACACAATGGCCAGCCAAAAAAGTCCTGCAAAAGAGAAGGATTTGTTGGAGTTTCTTTAGCAGAATAATGGGGTGGGGGGATGTGGGAAACATAATACTTCTATGTATTACACAGACAAACAAGTGGAGCGCCACCAACACTTTTAAGATCTGACAAAACAGCCCAGCGAGAAGTAGGGCACTAAACGAGATCCAGGGCTGACGGCTGCCCACTCTGGAGAAGCACACGCCTTAGCTGTTTCAACACCCACCAGCAGGTTTCTAAACAGGGTTAGGTGCAGGACTACATTCTGCAAGGTGTTTCTCAACTGCAAAAGCTTACATATGGATTGCAGTCCACTAATTTCTACCCACTTTGTTCCCTCTGATCAAATGAGGGAAAGAAGTTATCGGCTGACCTTTTAAACAGTAAATACATATCCAGAAAACAGGATTGGCTAAACCATATTTTTAATTAATCTGAAGTCCATAAAATGCACAGGGCATGCACACGGAGACCATAATGGCTCTTGTGTACATGCTCAATGTTCCCTTTACCCCTACCGTTTTGACCACTGAAGGCAAGGCCTTACGAAGCTCCAGACACTACAATTAGGACTTCATTCCAGAGTGGAAACTGCAGGGACCGCAACACCCGTGTTTCTTTGTCAGAAAGAGAAAACAGAACATGGGAAATCCATCACAGTCCTAAAACACGACTCATTCTACTTACAGCTTCACCCTCTGGAGGCAAGCAAGGAGAGCTTGACTGAGAGGTCTTTCAGTCATTCCAGTTAGGAGTGAGGCATGTAAGCAGGTTTTAGCAGCTCCCTTCAGCCCAGTGCGGCAACGGGTATCTCATTTAAAGTCTTTCTTCAGACTGCAAAAGCCCATTAACTTCCCCAGGCTCCAACATAAGTATGATCATATATCAAAGTAATTACTACTTCAGACACCGGATGGGCAGACAGATACAAAACAAGCATTTCCCCCCTTTCTAATAATTTCACCTTGCCTTTTAGATTTTCTAAGTATTATATAGGTTTGCTGTCAGTCACCACGATACAGCTTACTTTTAATTAGCTCTGCAAGTTTTCTGAATGAGGCATTTTTCTTAACCCTCCATCCACCATAAGGGTTTGTTAATCTCCAGACAGACAAGAGGGATGAGTGCCGTGATAAAGGAGGGTGGAATTTTGTGCAGTTCTGCCTGCAGGGATATTTGGATAAGGCTTACACATATCAGTAGAAGAATGGCTTAATTTGTAAGCTGGAACAATAGATGACAGCTCATCTTCTTGCTGCTGTGCTCATCCCTAATAAGTCCCTGCTAAAAATGCTGATGAATTTTTTTTCCTTAACAAACGAAGGAACACTCTACAGCCACCATCAGGAGACCTGCAACACCACAGCTCCTCAATATTTAAGTTTAGTGGTACCTCTTGTAGCATAAAGCACCCAAAGCACTTCCTTACATCTCCAGAAGGATTTACAACAGACTGCAGTGGTTAAGTCTCCAGTTAGCGAGGTGACATTTTTATTAAACATGTTAAAAGAATGCTACCATGCTGCACAATGCTTCACTATTAATACAGAATTTTACTTGCCAAAAAACCCCCAGAGCCTACCTGGCAAAATACAGGCTTCCCACCCTTACTGCCTTGCATCTGCCCGTATGAGCTGTAATAGCAAGTTCTCCTGCCGACTTTAATCATAGTCTCCTGTGATCAAGTCAGTATAAAGAGATTACACTTTTCCCACACCACACAGGTCCTCTGAGCTACCAGAAAAATTGAAAGTAAACAATTAGCTAAGAAGAGTGATTATTGCTCGAGTGACAATAGGTAGAACATAAAGACTCACGCAGGTCTGTAGACAGCAACTGCAAGAGAAAAATACATCTTTTTTTTTTTAATCAATTGCTTATAAATCATCTGCATCAAGGGCATCTCTTCAATGGATGCATGAAGACTTTAGGAATGCATACATCACTCATCCTATAACAGCATCATTCCCCCTCCTTTCTGAAAACATATGTCTAAAACCCAATCCTGCTTACAGGGCAGCTGGAGTATGGAGAGCAAGGACATCTATAAACCCTTGTCAGCTATAGGAGGGCTCTCATCAAGGTACACAAATACCTGAAGGGACAGTGCGAAGGGGGTGGAGCCAGCTCTTTTCAGTGGTGCCCAGTGACAAGGCCAGAGACCATGGGCACACACTGGAACATGGGAGGTTCCCTCTGAACATGTGAAAAAGCTTTCCACTCTGAGGGTGACCCAACACTGGCACAGGCTGCCCAGAGAGGCTGGGGAGTCTCCCTCCTTGAAGATGCCCAGAACTGTGTCCAGGTGGCTTTTGAGTAAGTGGCTCCCAGTAGCCCTGCTTGGGCAAGGGGGGTGGACCAGATGTCCTCCTGAGGTCCCTTCCAACCTCAACCACCCCATAACTAGTGATCCAGACTGCATTCAGTTAGTGCCTTCCCACCCTGTGCTAAAGACCTTGTCATGCTGTCGTCTACCTGCCCCACATCAGGGAGGTGGAGTCCTCAGTGACTGGTCTTTCAAGCTGCTGAAGGAGTTGCCTCACACTCCAAGATGGCTTTAAACCATTAACATTCCCGGCCGATAGTTTCACCACATGAGGTTGAAAGAGTTGCAGACCACTTACTTGCAAACTCCACAGACACATACAGTCCTGAAAAGCCTACAGGCGTTTCCTCAGGGACTGCCTCATGACAAGGAGTCCACTTCCTAGCTACTCCTTATTATTGCAAGGTTCCAACTCCGATTCTCATCCTTGCAGTAGCCATAGGATTCTCCGGTGGTTATTACTGTCTTCGACAAGCCCCTAAAAACCTACGCACATCAGGGCAGAAACTGTAACTTCATGTGCTTTGGCAAGAGACAAGCACCCTGCTGGTTTTTAGGCAGCATTTGCTCCTGCAATTAATTCATTTATTGGTGCCCTGCAAGGGGTTTAAAATGTTAAATGTAGTCCCCTAACCAGGTTCGGTAAAGTAACATTTTGAGTCAGGTGTCTAGCTGTAGCTGCTTGCGTTTTGGGCTTGGGGCTGACAAGACTGTTTTCACTCCATCCTGTGCTCTCAATTTTCTTCAGCTCTTAACAGTGGCCTGAGGCAACCCTGAGCCAATCATCTCCTCATGGCCCTCCAAAGAGGTCTCTGACCAGAGATTTCCTGGTAGGTGGGGGAGGGGAAGAGACAGCTTCAGGGCAATCCCAACTCCTAAATGCCCTCTGGGAGACAGAAGTTGCTCAACAACCCCCTCCCCTCAAGCAGAGCTCCCAAGTGAATTCTGTATGTACACCTCTGAACCCATTTGTACCCACGTCCAACCTCCTAGGCTGCCTCCCAACGCGCCGTTTCCCAATTTCAATTTCCTAGGAGGTGATCAGCCATCAGGAAGAAAAGCAGCAAAGAACACCTATCCAAAAATAAAACGTACTGTCTGCACTGCTTGCATTCCATTTAAAGACTGTCGCTTCTGTATCGGAGATGTCACCAAACCCCCAGGCAATAAATGACAAGTCAACTCCACAGCACTGCACCTAGTAAAAATTTAATATAATAAAACAAATTGAAAACAGCAACATTATTTTAACCATTCACAATTAAAGTGGAAAAATTATAAGGCAGCCATTCATGGAATGATTTTGTGTACAAATGGTTTGGGGAAAAATAAAAAAAGACATTGAAATTACAGAGCCATACATGGAGTCAGGTAAAACTGCAATGACCAGATGATGTTTTTCCCTGGAAAGCCAAGGCTGCTGAGAGATGTAAAAAAAGGTAAGAAGAAGAAAAAAAAATTTCTTTTTTAAAATAATTTTGAGGTGAACAGGAATTTGAAATTCATCATAAAGAATCTGAAATTCATCATAAACTTTCCCACCACACTGCAACCACTCCTCCTCTTTCCACCCCCAAAAGGATACAAATACACTTCCCTCCTCTTCTTCCCAGGTCCCATCACTTAGCGAGAAGGGAGCAGCAGCAACATTTATTCCACAGCATCTCTCATTCTGCACAGAGATGATACCACACAGACATCTGCTACTGTCAAAAGCTCCCTGAAGGCTCTGAACTGGTTCCGGAATAAACAGAGCAGTTTTCCTGGGTCTCTTGGATAACGCTGGCCCTTTTACACAATCCACCTGGAAATGGTTCTTTAAAGTCAAGAGCAGGTTTCTGACATGCCACATCACCAAAAACTGCTATCGAGGTGTGACAGCTCTGCCCTCCTCATTTAAGGTAATGTCAGTGCAGCTTCTGCATCCGTCACCAGGTGCTGAAATACTGCTGCTCTTTATATAAGGAGCCATAGAAGAGTCAGAACTGTAGGGAAAGTGCGTGAACGCACCAGGATCCACAGAAACAGCTTTAGTCCAATTCCTACTGCCAATTAAGAAATCATTAACTGAAAAAAAACCAGCTGATGAGAAGATCATAGATTTCCTAGAGGGATTTGCAGAAGGAAAGGGGGACATGGCTGGCACTTGGTTAAAGCATTACCTGCTAGACCTGCTGCCACCTATCTCACAGCAGAAAACACAGGCAGAGATGGCTATTACAGAGAGAGCGAGAGGAATTTGTTTGCACCAAGGTCCCCTGAGGAGTAGAAAATGATACCAGATGGCCCTGGCTACACGCAGTGCTTGGATTTACTGTAACAGATGGGGACCTTGGTAAAAAAAAGGGGATATGATAAAACAGACCATTTTATTTAACTTGGTAAAATACTCCGCCTCAAGAAAATAATCCTCCATGTGAAACTAACAATTTGGAAAGGTTTGATCGTTTAAAATACAATATTCTCCTTAACACATAACCAAAAGCTTCCTTAGTCACTGCAGTTTCAGCTACAGTATTGAATATAATAGTTCAACGCAGAGATAACAGAGGCAGCCAAAAGAAAATGCTGTTGCTACTTCTCAATAGGTAGAAAAAACACCCCAAACCCATGATCACACAAGTCTCCTATCACTTAACCAAGTGCCAAAATGAAACGTATGTGTTATCAGAATTCTCGTGCCAATTTTAAGTCACCGATGTTTTCGTTTAAGATCTCTCACCTGCTGCTATAACTTGGCCTCTGCAGTTCATGAATCATTAAACAGAATATCACCATTTCTGGTGGCTGCCCCAGAAACTGGAAACGTGATCCGAGGGACAAAAGAAAAGACAGATGCCAAGAGCTCTCAGCAGCGGCAGCTCGTATGATTAATACGCCAGGTTATGTCAGCAGTGAAAAGGCTGGCTGTCACACCCTCGTCCATCTAAGGTACTGCCCACGTGCTCCAACACCGGAACCAAAAGCGTGAAACGGGGGGACATACCTCCCTAAACCGCCGCTGCTGGGGTACACACAATGAGGCTGAAGGGGAACAGTCAGGATGCCACCTTAACTAGTGGGGTGGGGTACACGAGCAAGTGACAGACAACAGCTGAAATTATACCCAAACCCTACTGTTTCACAAAACATAGGCACCTGATGCTGCACTAAGCTATCTCCTGCTTCAGCTGCAGGTCCTGCAAACTCTCCAGCCTTTGGAAATGGTTCAGTTATCTGGAAAGATTAAGGAAGGTAAAATAGGGAGATTACCAAGGAAGAAGGGGCAGTCAAGAAGAACACTGGGACCTGCAGCGTAAGCATCCCTGTGTATCTTTTCCATGTGTCAGTAACCTTAACACTGAACTTTTAAACAGGTAACTCGCTAGACGAATACGTATGTCGTAAAAAATGAAATGTTTAAGAACGCGCAGGAGTGGATCCCATCCACGTCACTGATTCTGCAGTGGCTTTTCAGAACAGAATTAGCTTTCAGAGGCCTAACGTCAAAAACGCTTGTTCAGGCCTCACACGCTAATTTTGTCTGAAAATACTGTCTTGTGTGACAAGATGCCTTCTAATAATTTTGCATGGGTTTTATATAGTCAAACACACCAATGAACAAGCGCTCCTGGGGATCGATACTTGGTTCAGTCCTGGGATACACCTGTACCGTTACAAAGCAATCACCAGTCCAAGAGCCAGCCCACACCCGTTACTGAACTAGAAGACAAACAGGACAACGACAAAAATGTAAAGAAGAGGCACAATGGCCTGTGTAGTATAAATAATAAATGTCATGAATAACAGACATTCAAATAGAAACAAGAAGCACTTCAGTTAAGAAGATATTACAAGCCTTGAAAATCCATTTCAAGAAAAAAAAAATCAAAAGAAAAAGATATTTGGCTATGTTATCTTTAAAAAGTGCAGACAGAGTACAGCTTAAAAAGGGTACGGCATTAAAAAGTCTTCCCCTCAAGAAAGAATTTTATGTTGAGTCCGTGCATGTCAAGCATTCCTGACTTTCCGATGCACTGCAGTTACTAGAGTACTAGAGTATATAGAGTATAAGAGAAACGGTGCCGGGCAAGAGAAGGGTGTGCCTTGCAAAGGAGGGGATCTTTTACTCCTCTTCCACAGTGAGAGGCGTCAGCAGTAAGTCCTCCAGTAGATTCACCAAAACTAATGCTGATCAGTAAGAGGAGTTCGTGATTCCCAAAGGAAAAGCAAAATCCCTAACGCGTCTGCTGGGAACCGATCAGTTTGGGTTTTGTTTGTTGGGGTTTTTTAGAACTGCTTTAGAAACACTGTGTACCCTATCTGCAGCATGAATATGTAACTAAACATCTTGTTTTGTTAGCCTCAATACCTTTTATTTAATTAAAAACACCCACACCCCCACTGATTTCAGCAGTTCAGATTTTTGCAAATGCTAGTGAAGTTCTCTGGTCCCTCAACAGCTGTCTCCATCCGATTTCTACTCCTCAGAGCCCAGAACAGCTCCATTTGGAAGGACACTATGGATATCTCTCTTCGACAGTCACAGTAGTGTAATTACAGTACCCAATACCTAATTCCTGCTAACGTTTTTGGTGCCTATGTTTTACTGACTTGGCAGAAGACCATATCCCAAGAAATACTGCCTTTAAAAAAATTTATTAACAGTTACATAAACAATCATTATTCTCCTCGCTTCTATCTTTTGTCTTAAATAATGGAATACACTGCAAAATTCATTTGCACTTTCTCAACCAGCTGATTTCCTACTCTAATCCTACACCTTGTCTACATCATTTCTTCCCTATCAGCAACACTTCTGTGACAACAGCAGAACGTTCAGAATTCCAAGCGTAGCCTGTTTTGCAAGAAAATTAGTGACAAACATCACAAGGACCAGTCGCACTGTCACGACAACACAGAACCAATGGGGGAGAGCCCCTTTCTTCATTAAGTAAGACTTCAACCTCTCACAAGGCAGCCGTCCTTCGGTTTTTGCTCTCAGCTATGAAAGCTGAATGGCAGGATACTTTGGTGATTGCAATTTCATGACGAGTCGCTACGTTCATCCCTGCTCACCTTTCTTAAACTCCAAATTCCATCTTCCCTGAGAATAGGGCCAGAAGTAACAATTAAAATAGCAAATGTCTTCAGAAAAGAAAGTTACGTAGAATTTATGTCCGGCTGCCAAAGTACATTTTGCTACACTAAAAACTTTCCCGGTATTCCTCATTTTGCAATCAATGTTCCCTCTGAACTCCGTAAAGTGGATGGGATGGATGACGGGTAAGAGACAATGACAAAGGGAGCAGCTGACATTTACTGCTCATGTCAGATTGAGGAAATTCGAGCGCTTAGTGATGGTGTCCAATGGACAAAACTAGAGGAATAAGGCATCCTAATACTAGGGCTGCCACCTCCAGGCGACTGAGTCCTTTTCCTCCGGTTGATTCAGGTTTGTGGCTATGAGCAATTCCTCCTACTTCTGGGAGGACATGAACTGTGGCAACGTAAAGAAAAGTCCCAGCAGAAAACAGCATAGCAACTCCGGTGGCGTTGACTTCTGAAAGGGCTTCTTTGCTGCTCTGAAATGAAAAAGAAAAAAAAGAGGATAAGCAGAAGTTCTTCAATCAATAATAAAAACATTCTCTAGGTGTCCAGACACAGCAGGATTTCTATCAACTCTCATTTTCTCACACTGACAACGGTTTAGCATGTTGGATTTTGTCTTGCGCCCCATATGTACCAGCTGGCATTCTGACGTTGATGTGGGAGGCAGAAAGACACTTCCCATCCCAGTTAGTTCACTTCAGACTTCTAGGAACCCTCACAGAAGAAAAAAAGCCACAGTCTGTGCAGAAACATCTTATTTGACCATGTCAGAGCAACATACAAAATGTCAAAATGACAGAATGTGCTTTGAAAGAAAAATTAAATTCAGATTACAAACCTACAAATTTTAGGAAGGAGACTCAAGACTGACCTTGTTTTTTTCCCCTTTTTCTAAGCAATGAGCTCAGTAAGACATTAGCCTTTAAATAACTGGTCCCCTGCCAGTCAGAGCAACATTTGCTAGATTTAAGTCCCAAATCAGCACTATTTCAATATTTCATTTGTATGTACAAGCAAACACACAAAACTTTTGCAGAATGTCCATGCAAACTTCATAAAGAAATGCATCTTCCAGATCAAAAATCAGCACCTCTTCACATTGGTACTAGGATTAAGATCATGCTACACATCATTAAACGTAACAAAAGGCAAACTCACTCCTAGCAGTTTCAAAATGCTTCTTGAACAATTCCCAACCCAAGTGTGTTATTAGTTTGCTGGTATAGTCTCAGGTTATTTTTCCAAAGAGCAGAGATACACCTTCTGCTCTGGAACTACAGAACCACCGTGACAGCCCTTACGCTTTACCAAATCTCTTTTCTTTCTGAAGTGCAAAATGCAACACCAACTCGGAGTGAGCCTGCATCACGAGAATGCTCAAACAGCAGCCTCCTTCCTATTTACAAACCCAGCCCTTCCTGCTGTCTCCTGGACTGCAGTATCAAATGTGACTCCTTTCTGGCATGTAAAGGGATTAGCCCAGATTATTTACTTAACCTTTCCTCTCATGCCTTGAGTTTCATGAGATCACCTTCGATTCTTTACCACACCCCACCACAGTGTGTCACCAGCACAGCTCACAGCAGTTAGAAATACAGGGGTGTCGTAGGAAATGCTATGAGAAGCAGAAACATTTAATTTGGACAAACTCATGCGGTGGCTCATTTCACAGGACATTTGTTGTATAGAGCCGGGACAAGAGTATGCTTTAAGGAGCATGAGAGGCGAAAAGGCTGTTCTAGCTGAGGATTCTATTTCTGACCCAGTGTGAAAAAGGCTTTGAAGGCATAGAAGCAGTTCTGGAATGGTGGGGGAAACCAGCAAAGATTATTTTCTACCTGCATAGTAAAATAAGGATGCATGCAGCAACAATGAACATTACTCAGTTCTACAGTCATCAGGTAAGATCTGGTATGTGGGTAAATCGTTACATTCTCAGCAGGGAGCAGTAGAAAGGAGAAAAGACAGAAATCAACCTTCTGAAAAACGCTCCACAAAACTCCACAGAGGAGTTAGCTTACTCGTTCTGATGGAAAGCATGACTTATTTTTTGTTTCACACATTTCTATTGCTACCTTTTCATCCAACTTTTTTTTAAATCTCCATTCTGCTAAATCTTTCGAGCAGCTCTGAATTACGTTTTATGACCCTCCTGCGACATACCGTTCCCCAAACTCCACCACGAAGCCACGTTTTGGGCAGAATAAAACCGCAGACCTACCTTGCTTAGCCCTAAGTATGTCACCATGGACATAACAGGTGCTGCCAATGCAAAGACCAGCAAATGTTTTCTAATGCGATTCCGTTCCAGCCCAGCATGCATCAGGAAGGAAACCAGGCCAAAGGCAGCTGGTGCCTGCAAAAAACAGTATGCTCTGGTAATACAATACCTTCTAAAATCCCTCGAAACCTGAGATAAAGTTGAAATATGACTTACTACGCTAAAAGGCACCGAACTGGAAGGAATTCAGGGAGAGCACCAGTATGTTGCAGTTAGCCCAGATCAATAGAATTCCGCAGGCTGCCCTACCTTAATAACAGTACCTAATGGAAACCCATGTTCTGGCGATCAGAGCACACCTATCTGCGTAGTCACAATAAATATTAAAATGTTCATTCTGACTTGAATCATTCCTATAACCCCCAAGCCTCCATTAACTTAATGCGATTTCTTTTTTCATCCTGATACTATGCAACCTCAGATGAAGTTTCTTCATCTACAGCACACACACACAAAAAAAATCTATTAACAAGGAGGTGGAAAAATTCCCAAAGAAAGGTAACTGTCAGCCTTCACATGAACAAAGACTTAAGAGCTCTTTTGATTAGTTCATCGTTCAATTTCATCCCCCACTGGGAAGCAAATACTTCCTCCTTCTCCCTCTGCTGGCATCCAGTTCCTTATCCACAAGGCATAGCTGTCCTACTACTCATGGAATTTACTCTATTTTGTCTCACATAAAGACAACAGCAGTCCACCCTGACATTTCTGAGGTAAGGCAAACTAAAATATATTGAGCAATTTTTATACACAGAACCTCTTTTTTTTTTCCTAACCTAGAGGAAACCACAAGTGAAGGAAAAAGATCAGAAAGACAAAATCATCAATCAGGATAAGACTACTAGAAAAATACAGATACCACAGAAGAAATAAATTTCTCTTTCAATACCAAAAATTTCTTGAATATCTTTCACAGGAGAAATTTTCCTCTTTTAAAATGGTACCATTTTAGAAGTCAGTTAATTTGAACATTAAGAATAATAAAAAGCAAGTTTCACTGCACTTAAACGAAGCTTCGTAGCAAAACATGACATTGACATTGCCACCTTTAAAGAGGATTATGTAAACTACAATTTACTGTATGAACAGCAAAGAAAAGACATGCCAGATCTGGATTTCCTAACGTTTTGAACATGCAATTATGCAACCAAAATTTTGGATGTATGTATGACTAATCAATGTAACGCATGTGTTACCACAAGTCAAATATGCATCTGCACACATTTGGAATCCGTAGTGCTAATGGGTATCTTTGCACAAACATTAAGGAAAAAAAAGGATCTTCCCAACTTCAAGAGTCAGTTTGCTGTTGCCATCAGAAAAATGTGGGATTTTTTCCTGCAGAGATGGCATATGACTGATGCTAAAGCTACGATAACAGAGGTAACCAGAAGTTGTAATTTAGTACTCTGATATTAAGTGGTTTCAAAAGACTAGCCCTTTAAACACTAAAACCCTTTATAGCAAATATTCTTTCCGTTTTAAGCACATCACAGAACCAAAAAGCTGTTGTAATCAGCACAGAACTGCTTTTCCTCCTTGAATACTCTAGCATATACTTCTGTGCTCCACCCTCTAGAAAAAAAAAGACAGCATGAAGCTGCCACATTTCTTCACAAACTAATTCTTCTCTTCCTACATTTGGGAGACTTTTCCCAACCACTGCAACCCAGGTAGGCAGTAGAATTCTCTCTCATTCACACGCCGTTCAGACTTCGCATCCACCGCCTGCTATTCTGTCATACATCACACCAGTGCTTTTTAGTCCCTGCAGCTGCATTCCTAACCTGTTCACTTCAATGGCATTACACGTTTCCAGATTATGTCCCTAAGGAAATTTAGAATCTTTAGTAATTTCTGTACGTTTTAACGGTCTTTGGAAATACGAGTGAAATTTTTTGGATGATGACTTACCTTGTGCAGCATAATCGCAACAAACACTATCAACTGGACACTAGTCTGAGAAGTAGAAGCTGCTGCACCCAGTGCAACACCATCAGCTGAAACAGGAGTACAAATTCATGGGTTATTCCTCCCCATCAGTTCCAGCTTTCCCACCCCATCACTGCCTGACAGTACAAAACATGTTGATTTGAGAAGGCCTGTTACTCAAAACGCCACTAACAATACCGACCCAACATATGATTCACTCCCCTTTGTTTCTTAAGCCACAACAACTTCAGGAGTTTGGACAACCCTCAACAGGAGCTGTCTGGTAATTCCCAAGACCATAAAAATCAGACTGAGAAGCTATTCAGTACTGACACGTTCTGACAAATTAGAACCAGGTAACAAGTTTAGTTATTTTAGGCTTCTCTAGTAGGAGTGGCTTCATGACTAACTTAATCAGCTTTAGATTCTAAGCATTAAAATGACTTTAATTATAACTGAAATTTCATTTAAAGGATAAACACTATTGTAAATACTGTTTTTTCATGATTTAACATAATATATTGTCTAAATGAAATCAGCAATAGATACTCTATTAATCCTTAATATATAAATACTTGGTTTAGTGAAGAAATATCTTTTTGATCAGCAACTTATGACTTATCTAGACAATAACTTTCAGCAGGAGAGATTAAAGAGCATCATTTTTATACTACACATATACAGTGAAGAATTACAACATGAGCACGGGTTGCCTGCAATACATGCCTAACTTCTTCAGTCCTTGCAAGTCAGCCCAGATGTGTTTCAGTCAAACCTTTGTGCTCCATCCTACAATGTTCTTTTTCCACCAGAAATTTTTGTAAACTCCGTACTTTTTACGGAAGAGGCAGAGAGTGGGCATCAGACTTCTCAGGTAGGAAAAACCAAGGACTGAAAATCCGGTACCCAAATAAGACCACATGGAACATTCTGAGCACTGGAGTATATTTTTCCCAGTAAGTTTTGGGGAAGATCCTTAGTTCTCCCTTAGTTCTCACCACCCTGCCCTTTTTTCCCCCACCCCTCCTTCATAAAAAGCCACTTTCAAAACCAAAACCCAGGTGTTTCTATCATATCTAAAGATAAGCCACACAGCAACCAAAGTCCTCATCAAGAGTTAACAATAGGCACCACATTACCTGCAGCATGGACTACTAGCCCCAGCGTCGTGGTGATTTTGGAGTTGCCTGATCTTGCAGCTTCTGGATCTGAAAAGGTCATGAGGGAAGTCAGGATAAAGAGAAGAACTACATAAATTATGCTAGAAGAAAAACTCTAAGTATCACTGCACATGCCTCTACCATCTGTTAAGCAATTTTATTCAAAACCATCAGCTTTTGTATGTCTGCATGAGATTTGCTGTAAAATAGCCTGATACTGAACACCTTCAAATCACCTGAAGTTTTGACAACAAACAAGTGACAGAGTCATAGACAATTCTTTGTAATTTACAGGACCATTGATACAGGCAGCAGCAGTTTTTCTTAACCTCCTGAAACCAAATGCTAACGGGTTTGTGCTTGTGTACCAAGGGGAAGAAAAGCTAGCTTTGCATCCCGAGAATCCAGAGCTGCTCCAAGAGTCAGGATGATTCTTCCCCACATAGCCCAGTGTTGGCATTCTCCTTCAGGTAGCAGTCTGGGGCAGCCTCTGTTGCACTCATCTCTGGCAATTCCTAGTAAGCAATAAATTGTACCTGCCATAGCAGCAGTGGAGAAGGTTTCCCTCCAACATTAAACCCTACAGAGGAGAAATGCAGCAAGCGCTGCCTGAGATCCAGTGTTTTGACTGCAAGTGTTTGACAACTGCTCTGAGGACATCTGCAGGTTAGCTCATTATGCAGCACAACAGGGCAACATCCACCACCAGGCCACCAGCAGTGAAGCTGTTCTGAACAATCACTGCAATGAACCGGGCAGGTAAGTCTACACAAGTATAGAAACATCCTATTCAGCTGTTTAATTCCACAGAGTTGATCAGCCATTCTTTAATTACACTAGTAGTCAGTAAAGCTGACTGCAAGCACACTGACACAGCTACTTTCAGTAAGTCTGCACTGCCGCCAAAAAGGAAAGCCCAATCGTGTTCCTTTCTTCCTGCCTGTCCCTCCACCCTCCAGTCTCCCTCTTCGTGACCAGGCACCCACGTAGCTGCCCAGTGAGTCAGACCAGGGAAGTGGGCTGGCTAAACACTGATGTGCTCTCTGGCCAGATTGATCTTTTGAGTCAAGAAGAGCCTATCTGAGGAATTAATTGTATAAGCTGCACCTGGATGACATGATGGTATGCTCACGTCAGCTAGGAGGAGATATTCAAAAAGAACACTTCCTTTAAATCTGGTTTGGATTGACCAGAACTAAACACACACACAGAGAGTTCACATTTGATTTCATACCTCCATTCTGGCCTACAGAATGTTTCCAGTTAGACAAAGTAAAATCTAGCCACATAGGAGATAACAAGACTACCAGACATTGGTTCAAATGAGAAAAATCGTTCAGTTTGGCAGCATTAAAAAACATTACAGAACCACAACTAAATTTCCTGTGACTGAGGTACAGACTAGATAAAACTTCACTTAATGACCTATTTTATAGAGTGCATCTCTAATGCAGATCATAGTAAATTTTCTCCTGGTATTTGCTCTGATCAGAGACATAGGAAAGGGTCATAACCAGTACAACGCAAGTATTTTCCTGGCAGTCGCTCACCTGCATCCCCCTGCCATCCTCACGGCCTCTGTTCCCTTTGAACAGCTCTGAAGATCAGCTAGCCATGGCTCCATTTACACTTACTTCTCCAGCAGCACAAAGGTGGCACAGCCCCTGCACCGGCCTCCCACCTCTCCCCCCACACTAACCCCATACAAGCATTTGCACAGCTGCACCGTGAACTGCGATGGGTCCAACCAAAACATATCCCCCCTAGTTTGTGTTTTATTTTTCCTGCAAGATCAATTCCTTAATTTTTGAGGGTGAAATTCCACCATCAGAGGAGATTATGTGGGAGAAAATGAGTACCCAAAGGCAAAAAATGCCTTTCCAGATGACAAAACAGCTTTGGTGCATTTCAAGCTACAGTCTGAGCATGAAGACACAGGCAGGAAACAAAGGCAACTGTAGGCATTTTGAGTCTTGCAAGGAAGTTGGGAAGTCTTTGGACTAAGCAGGAACTATTCTGAAGTAAGTGAGGCTCTAGACTAGTGTGACAGTCCAGCTCTGCAGCTACAGTGAAGGACCAGAGCTTACATCTGGTTATTTCTGCAGTCTTAAGATAACTCTTTGTTCTTTGCAAATTTTACTTACATGTATGATAATTAAGTAGGAAAACCAAAAAAAGGTAAGACTAACCTGAAGGTTTTTTGGAAAGCCAAAGAAATCCCCTATGGGTGACACTAAACCAGACAATAACTGCGGTGTCAAGTCACCCTCCAACCCCACACGATATGTGCTAGTACAGTTATTTCACGGTAGCAAAGCAAGCTCTCAAGTTATGCTGAATTCCAGGACAGATTTCCAGCAAAAACATTTCACACAAGACCTTACTTTTTGTTTGTAAAGCACCTACTGAAACTCTGGATGTGACTGGTCAAATTAAATCCCAGTAGCATTCAAAAGAATTGCAACTTGCTAATTAAAAACTAATTAGCAAGTCTAATCAAAGTAAATCTTTACTTACCATCTGTAGAGTGTACGTGAGAGCTGCCGATCTGATCCACCAGCAGCATGAAAACAAAGCCGAGGACAAGGGATACGCCAATGTAGGCATGCAACCTGGAATGGTCATGGCCATACTCGTGTACAACTGGGATTTCTGCTGCCTTCTCGGACTCCATCACATGCTGCATCTCGCTCGCTGGGTGATGCTTCCCTGTGGCAGGCAAGCACAGAGATTAGGAGACAGGACTAGACACGGCACGGTTGCCTTTCACCTCCTTTGCTGAAAGCATTCCTCACCCACACACAAAAGGGCTCATTTAAGGTCAGTCTCGGACCATTCACTTAGGGAAGCATACATCTGTCTGGTTGGCCTCTCTCCATACATCTTTACATGGAAAAGCAAAGCAGGCATTAATGCTTGATAAGCAAGGCTACTTTGTTTAAAAGTTGCCTTTTGAATACAAACAGATTGATAAAAATTGCTGAATAATTCCTTTTTTAATTGAAGTTGCCAGTTTTGTCAGCATTCAGATACTGTCAAGCAGTTACGTCATAATCTACATTTAAGTGAGAAAACACAGGACAAGGAGATAAGTAGGATCCATTCACTAAGTCTAATGCTATCTTTAAGAACATGAACCTTGTATCTCAAAGCATCAGTCTCTAGTGATACTAGTTAGCACTGATACAGACTAGAACAACAGTTAAGTCAGCACACTGTGCTACAAATGTCAGTATCGTTCTAGAAACCCAAAATCCAAGCCCTGGGGCTGAGTGTTGTGTGGTTGTTTCCCTTCCCTACACAAGCTTGAACTCCATGCCCACCGCCAGACATTTACTTTGCCTCACTGAGCTACCCTGAAATTAGGTGATCTCAGAATGACTCTAAAATATAAGGGCTAAAATATAAGAAGACAGTTGTACAGGGTTTTAGTTAAGTTTTATACCAAGTTCCATGGCATAAAATGCTTTGTTTGGTTCATAGATCGTAATTTAAAAACATTTTCAAATATTTCATAGGTTAGTGAGAAAGATGTCTACCTATAATGACTTTCAGAAAGCAGAGATGAAATACAACTTTACCAACTTTCACAGGCTGCTGGCAAAAGATCATGTCTGATCTTTATCACAAGCAAGTACTCCCCACACACACAATTCCCACAGAATTTACATCAGTCTGACTTTACATAGGCTTGAAGAGAAAGGAGGCGGCTTTTCTGGCACATGCATTTAACATTTCCAGTAGCCTTTGGCCTAGTGGCTCCCAAGACAGATCCATGAGATCCTCAAACCTTGCTCATGACCACGGGAAGTTACTGCTTCTGCAACCCCATCTGACACAGAGGGCAAACAATGCCCAGAAGTACATAGCTTTTTCAGTAGCGGCAACCAAAGATTGGCACGAGTTGCCTTAATACATTTGTGTGAAAGAGATCTAATAAAGATCATTTTTTAGCAAAATTCTAGGTATTGTTTCCAGCTGATATAAGCAGAAAACCATGTCTAAACCTTCTTCTGCCAACAGCATACAGGAATACACTGTTATAAAGATACACACAAAGAACAGGAATAGGGAATTTTGAATTAAGTCGCTAACTACCATGTAGAGCACAGTAACCATGGGACCTCTTGGTTTCAGACCCCGTGCTCACCTGAATCATATATTCTTTCTTTTTTTACATTTCCCCTCACAGCCCCTGGCAGAGAGAAGACATCAGGGTAGCAAGCCATTTGGGTGATGCACAAGAGGTATTTAATGCTCCCTGGCATACTCCTTATCATAAACAGTTGTACTTCCACAGCAGGTAAGGCGCTGTGCACACAGCATTACTCAAGGGTTTCCAATGGGAGAACAGACACAGTAAACCTACTTCCTCAACGCAGTAACGGGATGTGTCGTTTTTCTCCACATACTAAATTTTAAGTTATATAGCATACAGTAGGCTGTAGAATTCATACGTGGACAGTATGCCCTGTTTAGTGAAAAAATGCAAATGTTGACAGCAACTGTATTTACTAGCCATATCATTACAAGCCAAATTTAGTCCGCTTACAATTAAAATTGAATGGAGAGCAAACCCACAACTACAGCTCATTAGAGACATCCTACATTAGAGTGCACAAATTACAGTACAGTATAAAAGCATAATCAGAGGTTCTTTCACTTCTTGATAAAGGAAGATTTTATATATTATCTCCTGTGTACTTTAAATCTAAGCAGAACAACGTAAATCTAGTGGAAACTAAACCAAGATAAATTAAAGCATATTGCTAAAGTGAAATTTAAAACAGTGTAGAAACAAGGGAAAAAAAAGCAGTACAAGAAAAACAGAGTATTAAAATTATCTCTCAATTCCAGTTTAGCAACAACGGTACCTCTGACACTTGCGAAGTTCTCTACAATCTCAACTTCATAGTTTTCACAGGAGAAAGCAACTAAGTTGTTGCTGTATATCTTCAGACAAATTTCTGATTCTGAGCATACTGCAGAAATCTCCTACATGCAATGCTAATGTAATATCACAAGACTCCAAGCTAAAGCAAGATTTAAAGTGCACTCCAAAGAGAGGTAATGAGCCCTGACTATTTAAAATAATGTCATAACCTCAAATTGAGGCCTGTTTACTAAAACCTTTGGGTATAAGATGTGCTCCACGCTCACTTACCTAGAAGACACATAATTGCTCTTAGCTTTGAGCTATTCATTAGGAGCTACGAGGTTTTGAAGGCCAGTGACAGCAGACTAGAACTGGACACTTGAACTTGGAACCACGCACAGATACCTACAGGTAATGGACACCATCACCCAAGGAAGATGTCTCCTACTCTGTGAATTAGCCCCATGTGGCCATAATTTTCAGTCAGGTATATTAAGGTAACTTAATTCCAAGATGCTCTTCAGCTTCCAAGGAGGAAATTCTTATGAAGGCAAGTCAGTATAGATCTATAACACACTTCCTGTGATTGCTTTAATGAGAGCAATCTAACCTACATAAAGCAACAGCAAACAGTCCACAATTTAATTCTCTGCCAAAGGCATCCTTACATTTCCTCTGAACTTCCAGTGAAAGTTCTTAACTCTCCTCAGAATAAGGAACACTACACATGACCTGGCATACAAGGCTGTGGTTCCATGAACTGTACCGCACCTGGACCACTCAGCAAGTGATCATATCCCTCTGTCAAATCATCGTGAACATGCAATATCATGCCTACGGCAGTTTTGTGGTTCTGTGCTGGCTTTGTGTCACACTGCTGTGAAACCCTCCCACCAATCTCACGTTAAAAGCCCTTGAAACAAGCCCCAGTAGATCACAACACCGTGACCCAAGTTATCTTAGCAAAGACCACCCGGGTTTGGTTCTTACCCTCCAAAATATCTTCATAAAGTGCATGTACTCCTTCTGGCACAATGACAGCCAAGGCAGTTCCACACAGCAGCCCAGCACCCAGAACAGTCACCAACTTCAATCTCTCCTGCAAGCAAGGACAAAACAAGTATCATCTTTAAGAATAAAAAGGTTTTCTTTACTCTCTCATTCACAAAGGTTGAGGCAGGGGGAAGGGGAGCAAATGACCCACAAAACCTCTTGCTGATTTTTATTCAAGAGCCCCAGTTGCACAGTCCTATGCTTCTAACGATGAAATTTGTGACAAGCGAACATACCCACTGCCCAACGCAACCAACTCAAGTGAAGGAGGAGATGGAATTTAAAGATGACCCATTCCACCGTTAACATCAGACAAGAAATGGCACATAGCATACTTGAAAATAGCAAGAATTGCTGTATTTGGCACTAATGATTACTGGGGTCTAATTGACCCTCTAAGGCCCACAGAGTCAAAGAAAGCTTGGAAGTGCCTGAATTTTGAAGCATATTTGCAACTTTATATTTTATCTCTATTCTGGCTTTGTTTTCAAATATATCCTTCCTACTAGAAATCATACTTAAACAATTAAGTTCCCTAAAATCTCTGCTAGGTATGGCACAGCATAAGATCAATCGCCTGTTCCCCAAAAAAGCCAATATACGTAATAAAAGAAAATACAAGAAAGAAAACTAAATTGTCAAAGCAAAATCAGGAAGACAGGAAAACCAGTAACGTAAACGCATCTACAGATACAAATCCATTGGTCAAATATGAATGTAAACTGCTAAGTCAGCTGTATTTGTAACACAGAAAAGGGCTGAGACGTTAAAGGACTACAGAAGGAAAAGGAAGATTTTAGAGAAAAAAGCAGCAGGAGCTCTACTTTCACCTACAGGTTTAGAGAGTTGGATTAAATAAAGCTCTTAGACATGACAGATGAGTATCTCAGTCTCTAAACCAAACAGCCACTCTTGTGCAGAAACTCGTCCTTAAAACTGCTGTACTTTAAAAGACCTTTTATTTAATACGGTTTTACTGGACAGACATTAAAAACGTAAAACTGAATCCCCAGAATAGATCCAAAACCAGAATTGTAAAAAAGTGTTTTACAAAGGCTTACTCAAATGGCAGTCTGAATGAGAGAACTGCATGAGTCAAACTGATAACGGTGCCAGTATACATTAAAAAGAATAAAAGACTGAGGCGTAATCTGATCAGGAAATGCATACATGCAGACCAGTGCTTACTGTTTTTACAACCATTTCTAAGCCTTCCAGTAGCATTTTAAAAGGAGTTAAAGATTGTAAAGGCATTTGGGGCAATATAAATGATATTCCACTCTCCAGGTAATTACAGACCATGGCAATCCCCTTTCCACTCTGCAAAGATAGGGTTTAAAATATATTTGTTAAATAAATACAGCAAATTTGCAATTAAAGTTTACCCAAAAATACATTAACTGAATGGTTTCATAGTATAGTAAAGAAAAATAGTTTAGTTCATATGACAGGAAGAATTTCTACAAGATGAAAAGCCACACACAGAGTTTTTGAGTACCTGCTACCATAACCAAGGGTCACCTTCCTAGTTATATTCTAATTATGGGTGAAAAGCTTAGAGAGATACCCTTCCCAAACTGACTAAATTCTGTTTTACCGATATAAAAACAGTTCACTATTACTTTTTGCTTAATATTGACAGGCTAAAGTCAAGGCCACATACTGAAAACCCAGTTACAGAAAACATCTAATAGACCCTAAAATACAACAACTTGCAGAGGTTGTTTCCCATCCTCTCTGTAACAGCCCTTATCATAACACATGTAACAACTGTGGGAGTTTAGATCCTTGTAACTACTGTTTGGCATACATTTTGTGGCAGAACCATTATCTTCCATGCACAATGAGACATCTGGGTTACACCAAAATATTGGCATTAACTACTGAGGCCTTGGAGACAGAGGTCAATGTTTAACTAATGAGAAAACACTTGTTGCACATCCTTACTATGCTGTCCCCGCCTTTCATGCACCGTAGTGGCATGCACGTTGTGTAACCTCACTGAAACAGGCCATACTTGCACAGAAGAAATGGGAGGCTCTAGAGAGATGCACAACTAGCTTTCTGAAAGCAAGCCAGATGTGCCCATACGGAAACAATTAAAGCGTTACTGGGGAAAATTCAAACAGTAATACACAAGAGATGAACACACCCATAGAGTTTCCACAAACGCGCACCATACACTGGCATCTAACACAATTATACTCGGTAAACTGTTATATAGTGGCAATCTACATGAAAAAATAATCTTCAACACCCACTGGTCACACAGTTGTTCTGCAAAAATATAGTAACTTACAAGGAAAACCAAGATTATTTTTGTACTGCAGCATTATCATCTTTTCCCCCTGTGTTTCTGTATGTATGTGAAAGTGGCAGAAGTAATACTGGTTTATTACAACTGCAAATACAGAGTCCTACTTGCTTTCATTTGGGCACCTGTGAATTTTAAAGATCTGCAAAAATAACGCACCAGTCACACTTTCAAGAGAAGTCTCTGTCTTCTTTTCAGAACAAAATACTTAGACATGGTGAACGCAGCAATTTAGTAATTCCAGCCTAGCCAGACAGGCAAAAGTCATCTAGTTTGATCCAAGAAATCAAACCATTTCAGTTACACACACACTCGAGTGTCTCATTTTTAACAAGAGCAACACAGTTAAGTGTTAAAGGAATGCACCTTAATATCCCTGAAATTAGCAAGCTGTTTCGCAGCTCAGTATTTAGTCTAAATCTGCATGGTACTGAAACTCTTACTTGACTCAGCGAAAACTCACACCTACTGTCACCAGCAAGCAGTCCTACTCCTGTCAATACTGCCTGCATTTAGGCTACAACGTGGGAGACAGCCTCAAGAACGGGTATAATGCTGTTTCCAGACCAAAGTTAGCTCAGCAGAGTAGTGTAAACCAGGAATAAGCTGAAAGAGTACATCTACTTACAGAAATAAATGGAAGCTCTGTTCAGCCTGCACCTTTTTACCACCAAATGTTTAGTCATAACCTGGCTTAGATGGAGTTTTATACTTCCGAGAATATCCCACTCTAATTAAAAGACTAGAAGCCAGTATGAAATCAGAGCACAACCAATAGGTTCCACAGCCAAAAAAAAAAAATCAACTGCAGAAAAGTATTAACGCTAACGAATAATTCTATTTTTCTCCAGCACCTGGGGTGTATTACGTAAAGCGTTCATTTTTCTTTTCTAACCATTATAAGTGGCCAGTGGGAGGAGGCATTTTTCCTCACCAAGGCCATCTACAAAGTTTTTTTTCTAATGACAGAATGCACATTCCAGTCATTTCAGTTCTAAATCATCCATTCTGCACAGGCCTAAGCAATCATTTTTAAACAAAACAATCCTAAATTCCAATTACACACTTCCAGAATTAGCTAGTGTTTGCACATAACCTGCATAGATTCAGCTCCTCTTTTAAACCAACACAGCCCGCGGATCCTTAAAGTATCTAATTTAAGTGTAAAGCTGAATCAACAATTTCTGAGAGTTTAGGCTAATAAATAGGTGATTATTGCTTACGCAGACTGTTATGGTTTTTGGATCCACAACAGATCTGCACTCCTGCAGCTGCTGGAGAGCTCCCTGATTCAACTATATAAAAATAAATAAGCCACAAACACCGATCAAGAATTCTACCTTCAAACAACATCAAAGTCAGAGAAAGCAGGTGACTATCAAGCACATACAGGAGGAAACGCAAAACTAAAAAAAGACAACACCAGCATGCTAGGCAGCGTTCTCAGCAAATCTGAAAGAAAAATCCTTTGTAGGTTTCAGGACAAAAGTGAGTTTTGACCAGCAAGACAGTAGAAGGTCTATCAAAGCATCAGATGAAGCACTGGCAAAACAGAATGATGTTGATTTTTATGTAAAGACTTTGGACTATATGTCCTGTTTCAATCCATTTAGCTGAACTGTACTGTTACTAAAACAAACAGCCTTTCCTTCCACGCTGTTCAGAGCTTCCTCATAACAGGACCAAAGGACAGGTGCAACCAGGTCTGTGACTTGATGGAAGAACAAGACACATACTCTTCCAGCACTTTGTTTTCCAAAAGCAGCACTGCTCCCAGCAGAAATTGGAAAGCTCTCACAAGACAGCTCTTGCTGCCTTAGAACAACCAAACTCTCACTACACTACACCTGTATACAAGCATAACTTAGAAACACAAAAGGCCCTCGGGCACCCGAGAACGTGAGGAGACTTGCAGAGACTGTAACAATCATCTCTTAGAAGCTCACAAATGCATTCACTTCTGAACTCCTGTGCTTGTTGGAAGCTCCAATCTATGACAGTCTCCCTTTCCTATAACAAGACCTTATGTGTCAAAGATATTTTTCCAAAAGAATGCCTTGAGATCCACAGAACAGTACCGTAACTTGAAGTTGTGTCGTAATCAACGAGTTAATGTATCATTTCTGGGAACAGAATAGTGAACCAAACCAACAAGTTCTCAGAACTGTTTTTAAGAGCCCTAATTTGAGTAGTTCATAGACACATAATAACAGTTAACCTCTGACTTCAGTAGCTTCTGACACATGCTTTTAAGAATAACCGTGTCCAGCTGCTAACATGTCATTCCACTAGACACTGAGACTTTGCTTCACCCGTAGCTGGGACCTTCAGATCAAATTTGGCACTTTTATACACACTATAGAATAAGCATAATTTTACAACGAAAATTAAATCGTATTCACAACTTCTTTAAGAGTCTTTTAAAGTCATGACGTCACCCCTAACAGCACTGCCGTACAGGAAAGGGGACGGCACTAACCCCTCCTGGTAGCTCCCTCTTATCTAGTTTCTGCTATTCTTCCTTAGCAACCAACGAGCACTTTGGCGAAGCTGTCTTACCTCGGAAAAATTAACTGCCAAGGGGATAATTCCTGCCACATAGCAGGCGACCAGCATAGCCAGAGACAGCAGGCAGATGGAGCGGAAGTCATCCATTTCGCCGCTTTCTGTCCGGTCCCTTAAAGTGAAATTCAACAGCGACTTTTCCACCTCGTCCCGCACGCTTTAACCCGTGCAGACACCGAGCTCCCAGGAAAGGCTTGCAGCCATGTCTGTCTCGCCCAGCGGCTCCGGCCGGCTCGGCCCTCAGCGGCGGCCCCTCCGGGCCCGGCGTGCGGCAGCCGCTATCCCGCCGGGACCGCCCGATACCGCTGCGGGGGGCGTGCGGGGAGCCCCGGTGCGGCCGAGGAGGTGAGCGAGGAGGCACCTGCACGGCCAGGGGGAAGGGAGCGGCCTGGCCCTGGGGCAAGCCCAGCCCTCACCTGAGGCAGCGGGGCCTTCCCCCACACCCCGTTACCCGCAGGGGGAGAGGGCGGGGGAAGAGGCGGCGTGTCGCGGAGAGGCGGCCTCAGGCGGGCCGCGCCCGTGGCGAGAAGGAACGGGGAACCTACGAAACCGGTGCACAAGCCCCTCACCCACCCACCGCTGCCTCGGAGGCCAAGTGGCACCTCCGCCGCCCGGCGCTTCCCCTTCCGGGGCACGCCCCGCCCCCGCCGGCTGGCCTTGACCCACGCGATTCCCGATTTCAAAATGGCGGGCGAGGCCGAAACCGCCCGACGCCCCGCGCCTGCCACGGCGGGAAGGAGCGCTTCCCTCATCAAAGATGGCCGCGCGCCCCGCCCCCTCCAACTTGGCGCCGTCGGCCGCTCCCGACATCCTCAGCGCCCCCGCCGTGTGGCGCTCGGGCGCCGGCTCGGCCTCGCGTGCGCATGCGCGAGCGGCACCCTGGCGCCGCGACCTCTATGGTCGGCCGTTAGCGCAGCGTTTCCGGCGAGCGCGCGGGGGGTTGTGGGGGATTGTCGCGCGCCTCTTCTCCGCGGCGGTGCTGAGGAGCGGGAGCTGGGATGGTGAGCGGCATGGGCGGCGGGATGGGCCCCGCGGCTCCTCGCACCCCGCGGCTGCCTGGTGCGGGGCGTAGCGCGGCCCTGCGGGAGCGGAGCGGATCGCTCTCCCTTTCCCTTGCGGCAGAGGGGCGGTCCCACGCACCGCGGGCGGGAAAGCGAGGCGGGTCGTGGGGAAGGCCGCAGCCGCCACTCCGGGCCCGGGCGGGGGGTAGGACGCGCTGCCGGGGCAGCGGCCTCGCGGAGTGCTGCCCCGCCGCCGGAACCTGCCCGGCACAAAGGCCGATGGTTCTCGGGGAGGGAGAGAAGGGAAGGCTTCTGGCCTTGGCGTGGAGCGGGCTTGCCCGGGCGATTCAGCCCTTTTTCAGGGCGCTTCTCGCGAGCGCTGGCTTCGCGGATCCGCGTATCTTAAGTGGCTGATTCGCGTTCATTGGAGCCGTTTCTGCCCGTGCCGTTTTCCCTGCTCCTCCCCGGTATTTGGAGGAGGGAAAGGCGGTGGGCTGTTTGAATGGCCCGCTGAAGCACAAAGGCCTACCGGTCACAACAGTTTGTTCCATTCGCCTAATGAATTTGAATATGCTGAAGCAAGCTGTTGTCATGCGGTGGGAGGACAACCCCTTCTGGGTTTGCGGCAAAGTTCTGCGTCTGCCTGGCGCTTGCTCAGAAGCAGTTAACTTCTGCCAGGACGAGCAGCTACAAGCCCTGTCCCTGTTACCGAAGTGAAAGACGACACTTAAACCACTTTGTCTGCCTAGAAGGCGTAACTGAAAGACATTGAGGTGTGCATGTTATGCGACATATATTTGCATTGCTGCACACCTTATTCTTACAATACTTACCTTTTTTTTTTTTTTACTTTACTGTTGAATAGACTCTACAATTGGTAGAAGCCTCTGTAGAGACCAGAGCACAAAGAAGATGCTGCCTTGCTTCTAAGTCCTCCTGGTTTGGCTGTGATACCGTGT